>CM067109.1:60017133-61416300 GCA_034008185.1 Gorsachius magnificus | reverse complement strand
TGTTACTGGTGCCCATCCTAGAAGTATGTGCAGTAAATAGAGGTGAGGCTGTGATGATTGGACTTCTAAGCTGTAAAAAGTAGGAGCTTGCAAAGGATGCTGAGGTGAACATTGCCTCTGACTTAGCTGCCCAGCTAGCTGACTCAGTAACAGAATAAGGTGAAAACTGGGAAGTGATTCTCACCTCTCATATATAAACTGTTTCTGGATATTTCCTACATCCTGGCTTTTCTGGCATATGGCACTGGATTCCTGGAGCTTGACTGGAAGAAAACTTTGGGGTATGGGTCATGGGCCACTTGGTTGCTATAGGTCAAAAATGCTGTTTCCTAACTCAGATATTATGGTAAAAGTGTGCATGCTTCCTCTAGTCTGAGCTGTGTACATAAACTCTTGTTGTGTTGCTGAGAGAAAAGATATTTTAGCATTTACTAAGTCACTGTGTGATGGTGGCCAGTTGGTGGTTGAAGCAGAGTGAGCTTGCATCTGCTTCCAGAAAGACTAGGCAGGCTTTTTCTGTCTCCTCTTCAATGGTGGTTTTGGTACTGTACAGTAAGTGTTAGCACAGCTTTGTGCTGAGGAAGTTGAGTGGGAGCAGGAGTACACATAAGGCTGTGTTATTAGTTCTGAAGTTCTTAAGTATCCATTCCCTTGACACCGGCTCTCTTTTGCTGGTTCAGGGAAGTCATGCAGAACAGAAGTATGGTGGAGCACAGCTGTATTTTCTCCGTATTGTTTGGTACTGTTTGTGATCTCTGACAACAGAGGCTTTGAAAAGGTGGCACTGTATTCCCTTCCCTAAGTGCAGTGTGGATGATTCCCTAGTGGTACAGCTTTGTGGCAAAGATGGTGTTTATGCTTCGTCTTGATTAATGCATCCAGGAAACATCAGCTGTGTCTTAGTTTGAAAACACATGTAAGTGAAAAAGGAGTCAGAGATTTGCTTAGTAGAAATAAATACTTTCTTGATTGCATTTGTTGTTTAAAACATAAATAAGCCTCTGGCATTCATGTAGAATGTAAGTTTTGCATGTTAAATTGAGTTTCAGTATGAAAAAAAATGTATCGGTTACAATAAAATAGCATATAATACAGACTGATTTTGTGAAGTGAAAGAAGAAACCATTATTCTGTTAAGCTAGACTTTGTAATGCAGATATAATGTAATCTAAGATCTTTAAACCTAAGAGAAAGCCTTTATTTGCTACACTCAACATGTAGATGGATAGACTGTGACCAGGGTCAACACTATGTGTATACTGAAATGATCATCTTGTGTGAATTTTAGTTTTACACATAGGATTCAGAATAGACTTTAGAAAATGAACCTTCATGAAATTCGTTGTGGAGGTGAATTAGTATTTCAGCTGGTAAGATCAAAGATCTATGAAGATAATTCTGAGACAAGCTGTAGAAGAATCTGGTACTGCCTCGTAGCATGTAACTTGTTTTTATTTTTCTGGATTGCTGATCTTTACTATGAAACTGGACTACATTCTTCATATAGAGCTTGGATGTTGAATATTTTCTGCAGTCTTGAAACACAATATTGTGCTTTTTTTTTTTCCTGATAATGCTAGAATTTTCAAATCAGAGCTCCATTATAGTCCAAATTATTTGCCTTTTTGGCCTTACCAATTGTAATATTTCCTTTAGTTCTTAGATTAAAAATAAGGGTTCAAATGTAAATCTAGAAAGTGAAAAGCCAAGAAAAGGTCACATTTCTTTCTGAGGATCTGAAAAAATTGCACATCTTTCTTCATGCATAAATCTTGGAACTCTGGGTTGTTTGTAAAGTCGTGTTTTATACAGAAGGAATTGAGGTTCTTATAATAGCCAAATCTTTTCACTAAATAATTTGGGTTTGGTTATTTTTTTCTTCTTTTTTTTTTTTTTTTTTTCCTTTCTTTCTTTCTTGTAACCAAGAATACCTGGAACATAAAAGTGTAGGAATATGAAGTTAAATAGACATGAATCTAAAACAAAAGGCCAGAGAGAGAAACTTCATCCAGGTTTCAGTCTTTGGAAGATCTCTTTTCATGTCTTAAAAATTCTCTTGGTATTTGAGTAAACAAAGTCTTCTAGGCTAGGAAGTGTATCAAATAGTGAAGGATATGTTAAGTTTAACAGAAAATTATACTCCCCTCTTCTTAAACTGGGATCCATTGATAAGCAAAATCTCAATTTTTAAATTGATCTCTTCAGGTTACTTCTGGGTTCTTAGAATTCCTGAAGCTAACGAAACTTTACATGCATACTTAAAAATTTGAGAAGATTTTGCGGATATTATAGACCCAAATAATGTGGCAAGTTCTGTATTAGTAACAGTGATCTGCTGAATATTTTGAGGTGAAAAACATAGGTATTTTTGAGGTATAAGTTAAGATCTAAGTCTGGTTTTGTTGGGATTAGTTTTCCAAGAAATATGTGTATGTATGCACGTGCACAAAGACTGTTGTAAGAGTTTTATTAGAAACTGTGCCTTTACAGTATTTTAATTTGAAATAAATATCACTGCATGGTAATTTCTAGAGATTTCTTTTGAGAGAAGAAAAGAGCAAGGAAAAAAAGCCCCCAAACAAATGAAGAACGCTGTTCATATATTGGTCCTATTAAAGTCAGTAGCAGAACTACGTTGGCGTAGAGGAGCAAGGATTGGATATATTCTGTGACTCTTAAATGGATTTACATTTCAAAACAATCTGCATTTCATTTTTGAAAGAAGAAATTAAAAAGCAGTGGTACAGTAAGAAGTTATTCTAGCTAAATTTGTGTAATTCTCATGGTTTAAAAGTAAGCAACATTTAACAGTAATGTAAATTAAAGTGATTGTGACCAATTGAAGCTGTTGATTCTTTTTTTAGTTACTAATGTTACTTACGTTACACATAGAAGTCTTTTTTTTTTTACATACAGCTGAGAAATCAATAAAATGGGACAAGTCAGTAGATTTATTTCTTTTTCTTAGTAAGGAAGAATAAAGTTCAAGTAAAAAAAAATTATGTAACTTAAATATAACTACATTTCCCTTATCTACTGGCACTATTTCTGTCTTCTAGGTTTTGTTGGATTTTTTTTTCTTCCTTTTTATATAGTGATATGGTTTTGCTCAAATGAACAAAAAGCCCAGTTTTCTTTTAAGAGTTCTTTTCAATGCATGGCTTGTCTACTCCTTATTTTTCTACTTTCCTTTTTTTTCCTCGGTGTAGAGTTTTCTTTTAGTTATAAACTGGCCTTTTGCTGATCATGGGTGTAAATGACATCTGTTTGCAACGACATGTGGCCTAAATTATTCAAAATGAGCAACAGAAATTATGTAATGAAAATGTCAGCAAAAGCACAGGCAACTTTTTCTCACTGACAACTTTCCTGTGTTTGTTTGCTGTATGAGGAGTTGTGCTTTTTCTGGGGAAAAAACAAAAATGTTAAAAGAAAAAAAGCTTATATTTCTAATTTGGGATTTATTTGTAGAAAGTGTGAGTTTATAGTATGCTTTATGGAAAACTTCATATTCTGCATAGAAGGAAATAAAATGGCTATGCCCATTAATCTGTTTCTGTCAAATACTGAGCTTACTAGGGTGTTTACTTGCTCAATTTTAATCAACTTTGGACCACCCCATTTCTTGCTTGGCATGAATTTGGAGATTTTTTTTTGTTTGCTTTAACCTTTTTACACTGCCTTTTCTGATTTTTGTCAGTATACCTGATTTGTTTTACTTGGGGCATACCAGTAATTGAGACAGTAAGAACAAATGATAACCGTACCAAATTCTTTCTTCTCTATTGAGATAAGTATTAATCTTAAGAATACACTCAAACAGTAGCAAGCAAATCAGGTTGTCAGAACTTTGCTAATTAGGGAAGGTATGTGTGAAATAAAACTTCTAGTCAGTCCGGAGAAAGTTGTTGTCTGGATCAAGCGTTGTTGATTGAAGACTTTACTTTCTCCTAGCTGCTTGTCATTGCCATCAGAGCACTGCTGGCAGTAGGGGTTTCATGAGTTTGCCCTAATCAGTGCAATATGAGGTCAGCTGGGTCAGCTCAAGCCACTTGCATTGACTTTTCAAACTAACCTGCCCTTTTATTTATGCAATTGATTAGGGAGGGGGGTTGCGACATCCCTAGAATTGCTGAAAGAATTGCTTAAGCATTCTTTCAGCAGTAGTGTAGGGGTGCTAACCTCCAGCTGCCTGGATGTGTTGACCATCTGGGAATTATATTACCTTTGTCTGGCACAGCTGTTGCAAGGTGAATGTCTATTCCCAGCCTTAAAACTGTGGAGGAGGTTTGAGCTAAAGCATTTCACTTTGTGATTGCTGTAGACTGCTATAACAGGCATATTGCTGTTACTTATAGTAAACTAACAACATTTTGCCTTGTGGTTGTTGGGTGTGATCACAGGTGGCTAATGAAAACTCAGCTGACAAGGACTAATTAGTCAAGCCATGGTAACTTGACCACTCTTGGTCACGTGTACACACATGAGTCCGCTATTGGGCATCAGGATGACTTAAAGATAGCTGGTACCAATGAAAATGTGTTTTGGTCTGAACAGGTTTTGGAACAGGGCCAAGGTGAGCAGCGTGCGGCAATGTTGTATTGTGCCAGGGAATTGCTGCGAACAGGTTGATAGCTGGGAATGGTCCTAGAACTCAATGGCTCCATGAAATGACCTATCTGCCTTGAGTAACTCTGTGATTTAGAATCACTGTTTGTTTTTTCTGTAAGTCCTCAGTTTGACCACAACTTGCTGTCTGAGTTTATGGTCATAGTGGAATCATCTTGTAGATTTACATTAAAGAGGTACTTTTCTGAGGCAGCTTTTAACTAAGCTTTATTCACAGAATATATAGTAAAGGGGTTTTTTTTTCCCATGTTTGATACGCCAGTGATACTTATCAACTTGAATTTCATCAGAAACAAGTCTAGGAAGTAAAATATTTTGTCAAGAATTTTTGACAGCATGTGAGATACAAAATACCATAGTAGAATAAGTTGCTGCAGAAGAAACATCTGTATAAAACAACCATTGTTAAGACTATAAATTTGGATCTGGAAAATGTGGTGGTGGTGTGAAAATGTTTAGGTAACACTTTGGGGTCTGGTTTTGATTATGGATTCATGAGTCACTTACAAAAACAGAATTATTTGCACCTCTCACATGTTCCTGTAATATTGGTAATGTTGTGTCTGTCTAGGCAGTTTTATCTAAGTGGTTTGTTATGCTCTTGGTTTTTTGTTACTAATGTAATATACCTGTACTATCATTTTCTAGGTCTTTCAACAGCCTTCTTTAAATGAGCTAGAGTGTCTCGTTACAATGCAAAAATCTGAAATCAAGCTTCTACAGGAAAAATTGAAAAAAGCAAGCCTTAATATAGCAGAACATAATTTGTATACTACAAATACTCTGGAAAGCAGCAATATAAGGACTGGAAGAAAGCATGAGGTGAGATGGTTTTATTGTCTCGTGTATCTGTATCTAAGTCAAGCTGGTAAAGCCAAACGTTTTTGCTCAAGGGTCCAGATAATAATTTTAATATCTGTTGATGCTGCTTATATTTCTGGAAGCTTGTTTGAATGGTTCTTGTGTTATCTGCCAAAGACTTGTTAAAATAGCTGTTGGGAGTAGAAGGTTTTACCTTATTAAATACTGAATAAGGGATTCTTAATTAAATGAAATATTTGACTGATAAATTCTTTGTAGGTTTGTTAAAATTAATATTTATCAGGTATTTTGTGGTGTGTATCAGAATGACCATCTTTCCCTGGAAGGAAAATTAGATACATACAAGTGGTTTTTTTTTTTTTAAAAATCATAACAATGTCCTTTTAATTTATACTTCTGACTTTTATTACTCTGTGTAATGCTGGACTGACTCTTCCATGTTGACTGGCAGTTAAATTTAGGCACTAGCTAACAGTAACAGCTATGAACTATACCTAATGAAATAGATCTGTAAATAATTCTACAGCTTAAATTGATTTATTAAATTAGCCAAAGTCATTATGTTTTTCAGTGTGTTCAGCCTCTTCCTCATCTACATTTTTTTCTTTATTGTGGTCGTATAGAATATGGGAAACTTGGAAGAGATTTCTGTAGCAAGGAACATGTTTCTGTGTGGCATAAATAGTCTACAAGGGTGGACCATCATGCTCTGCTTCCTTAGAAATCTCATGGTTTTCCATATTTGGTATCTCATAACATTTCCTTTGAAAACGGTATGTCTTGTTCTTTCTCAGTATCCTGCACTGTATACTATTTTTGGGAAAAGACATATTTTAGAACACTTTTTTAGGAGACTGTGGTGGCGCTTCTGTGAAAATGTGTTTAAGAAAGGACAAAATGCTGCATAGGCAGTGTAGAGTGAAGAATAGAAGGTGAGAAACAGCAAGGTCAGTGCAAACACCAAGGTTGGAGAAGGAGGAGAGGGAGGAGGTGCTCCAAGTGCTGGAACAGGTATTTCCCTGGAGCCCATGGAGAGGACCACCATGGAGCAGATGTCCACACTACGGCCCAGCAGATGCATATTCCCTCACAGAAACCGCAGCGTGTGGAGAGGTTGGCAGGAACTGTGGCCCATGGAGAACCCACTCTGGAGCAGGGTTATCCTTAAGGACTCCAGCCTGTGGAGGGGCCCCAAGCTGGAGCAGGGGGAAAGTGCGAGGAGGAAAGAGTGGATGAAAGGAGCTGTTATGGACTGACTGTAACCCCCCATTCCCCATCCCACTGTCCTGGTCGGCAGGAGGTAGAAGAGTCAAGAGTGAAGGAGTGAGGTTCAGCCTGGGAAAGAGCATGGGGGAGAAGGTGTTGTGTTAATATTTTCCCTATTTGTTACTACCTAAATCTATTTTAAGCAACAATAACTTAAATTAATTTTCCCCAAATCTGCCCATGACAGTTAATGGTAAGCAATCTCCATTTCTTTGTCTCAACCCATGAGCTTTTTCATCCTATGGATGGATAGTGAGTGAGCAGGTGAGTGGGTGTTTGACCCTTTGCCAAGGTTAACCCACCACAATGCCATTTCTTACCTCCTCAGAATAATGTAAATGAGAGTACTGTGTTTATCATGAACTGATCACTGTGTCAGGAATAAAGCAATCACCTCCCTTGAGTAAAACTAAATACAGACTTTTAAATCCTATTGTAGAGAATCTTTTCTTGTTTTGGCATGTAGGTCCTGGTCCTCTTTCAACACTCAGGGTTGTTTGATATGTGCACTTTTCACATGTTCATGCATTCTCTGTTAAAACTTTTGGGGACTAAATTGACAGGCTACAAATCCTCTGTGTTTAGGCAACGCCGTAAGGAAAATTGTAGAAACATTCTGGCTTTCAGGAGGGCCTGGGACAAAACAGACACCTGCCATTAGTGTGATAAATTAGGATGTCTGGCCACATGACTGTATGCTTCCACCTATGTTTGTTTTGCAGAATGCAATGATATATATACATCTATAGGCTAGTGTAGTTTTCTGTGAATTGCAGAAATTCAAACCCCTTGCCTACAGTCATACAGAGTAATAGAAACACTTATTTTGTGAGACCGATGATGTGGTGTTTAGAAGCGTTGTTAAATATGCACATGTAGTGTCATTTTTCTTGATACTGTCAAGTGTGTATTTAGAGGCAATTGCAACCCTCATAGTCTGCTCTGTGTTGAAAGTGGTACAGTTGAGTGCCATTTTGTATGAAGACTTAAAAAGTCAGTTGCTTGATCTTCCTAAAACTCTTTTTGGAGCTTAAACTTTTTAACTTTGTGAGCTGTGTATGATTTCTGTTACCTAACTGAACTGTCATCCATATGTCTGCCAGCCGATTCAGTAACACAGCCCTTGGTTTTGTATATCTAAGCTTTTCCATTGTATGATATATGTGAGTCATAACTGCTTTTTATTGATATATGTTGTATAGCATTCTTCTAAGAATGTCAAGGTATTAAAAGACATGAGTTAGCTAGCAGTACTGATAAAGTTCCTGTTGAAACATATTGAATCAAGAATTTGCCATTTTTCTCTCCAAAATACCCCACCTGCATCTTGTCAGCCTCTGGTTCAGCTTCAACAATGTTTCTGTTTCTGCAGCTGACAAAAAACACTATGATTTCTGCCCACTGTCTTCAGTGCTGTTTACTGGCAGACATTTATCTGCTCTGTGTGTGCAGGGAGGTTCTCCAAGACATTTCAATAAGAGTTCCATCTTCCCTTGTTTGCCTTTTTTTTTTTTTTTTTTTGACTTGTTTGGGGACTCCATCCAACAAAAAACCTGTTGAATTCAAGAACGTGACTATATCCAGCTTCATCCCATGGACTTTCGTAGTGCAGACAGGTAACAGAAGGTTGTTTAGAGAGAGGCATCTTTTCTTTTCCTGCTTCTTGTACCACTGTTAACAGTTAATGTGTGTCACATTCACATAACAGCTATTTCTTTACATTAAGTCTTCTGTCACAAAGTTTCATATATATTAATATTAGAAAGCCTGTTTATTTCCGGTTTTCTGCTGTTTGGCTTTGTCTTTTGTAAACATGCTTTAGGATCTTTTTTTGAAGTCTTCTGTGGTTACCCTTTACTGACTTAATGTTCTTTGCTTATAAAACAAGACTTTTTCTTACTCCTAAACATTTCCTAAATGTTTAAAACATAACAATTTATGTATATGTTTGATACAGGTGTGTCTAAATTCACTGTAGAATTTAAAGACTGAATTAAAAATTAAATGCTTAAACTTGGCAGCAGCAGCAAAGTTTGCAGTTGTGAGAAGGGCATTACAGATGCCATCTTCCAAATAAAGTTTTGCAGCAGCCCCAGGCAATCAAATTACAGTGTATTTTATTACACAGTCCCTTCTGTCTTGGTAGGAAAATTAAACTGTTTGCCTTCTTACCAAAGATTGCCTTCAAACTACCTATGTGCATCTATAAAGCCCAAAACCAGCTCCTTGTCTCCACAGACCTCTAGACTGATCACTAAACAGGTAAAAACATATTCAAACAATATAATGTTTCTTAATGCACATCACCAATCCCACCTGTTCTCACAAGCAATGATTTCCATGTCCATGAATAGTTAAATTTTTCTCCATTTTTTTCCATACCTTGGCCCTGTGGAAAAGATGCACAGTGTAATCCCAGGTAGATATATATATATAGTCTGTATGTATGTGTGTGTGTCTATATATGTGTGTGTGTGTATATATATATATAAAAACCTGTTGTGTACTCATTGTATCTGATCACTTTTGCTTAAAGCAGCAAGATTATAAATTTTAATTTTTCTGTATTTTTTTCCACTTTTCTCCATTCCTTTGTAGAGTCTCTCTACCTAGTTATTACTTGCATTCTAGTGCTGGTTGGCCTACTTCTTTTCCTTTGTTGTCCTGCTTTTTGGCAACAAATGCAGTGCTTTGACCTCTTATTCCTGATTTCAGAGAAATCATGTATTTTCCAAGTCTTCTGTATAGAAACATTAAGTAGGAAACATTTCTTGAAAAATAACTCATTTTGGATTCTTAGGAAAAAATAGTATGGGTATGCAATAATTAGGAAATGTGGAAGTTTTATTTAATATCTTGGTTTTAGTCAAGTAACCTGGGACTTTGAAGATTGGTAGATTTTTTGATCGGTTAGTCTTGGGATGTTCTGCTTCAGACACCTGATAGGCATCAATTTGGTTTTGTGCAATGTTAAAATCTTTACTGATTAATATCAACATCCGTTAACTGAAGTAAACTTTTGGATAGCTCTACCAGAATTATTAGAAAAAAAATGTAAATCAGTAATCTTACTATTTCAAGGACATTAATTAAAACATAAATTTGGAAAATTAAATTTTTTTAAAACAAAAAATGTCTATTTGACAATTTTTGCAGTTGTTAGTTTTGGTTTGGTTTTTTTTTTTTTTAATCTCATTCAGGCACACTACAGAAGCAAAGGAAACCCAAGGCCAAATGACAAAACCATCTTGGCAATATTTAAATTCTTAAGTAGGTACTATTATTATTTTCTGATATTTCATGATAGTATTTTTTTTCTTCTTTTTGGAAACCAATATGATTTAAACTGAAAGTGTGGTATACAGTAAACATTTAATACTGGAAGGTAATGGTGAAAGAAAAAAATGCCAATTACTCATTAAGATTCTCTTTAAATTCAGTTATTTTAATGGAATAGTAAAAGTGTTGAAGTATACAGTATTCAAGCAGACTTCATCCTGAATTTCTTTTGTTGTAAATTAGTTATTTTACAGTGAAAATGGCAGCATGCAACAACAATAATCCCAATTAATCATAAATTTTTGTTTGACTTTATGTATTTATGTAATAGCATTTTACCTTATCAGTGTTAAGTGTGTGTTAGTATTTCCCTGTCCTTAACCAAAGTTATTCAGAAAATCAGAAAGTCTAATTTGATGAGGTCTGTCTTTCTTTGCCATAAGGACATAGGACATAGAATGAACAAGAAAGCTGCCCAGTTTAAGTGTTACTTTCGCATATTCTTTCTCCAGATTGCTATATGAAACTGTACATAATATAAACACATATTCTTGTCTCTAGTTAGTCACATTATAGTTAATGACCATATGGTCATTATGGTATAAGATCTACTGTCTGTTGTATTTATATTCCTCAAGCATATTGTTCCTTCAACTTCACAGTGTGTTAAACTATTTCAAAGGGAAAAAAATCCTTTCCCTCTTGTTTCTGGTTGTCCTATCAAGTGTAACCTTGGACCCTTATAGAGCAATTAGACCAGCCTCTATCCCCTCCTTTGTAATGAGGTTTCTTGCATTTCTGAGTCTATAACCCTTTAGTCTTCCCTAATGGGACATCATTATTCTGAAAGAAACAATGTAAATGTAAATGAATATTCTCATTAACGAGTCACAGAGAAACCTTTAGTGGTAGCGCTGTGGTAATTCTGCTTGTTATTTCTCTGGTATTCCATGCAGATTTTTTTTTTTTATAATTCATTATTAGTATTCAAAATTACTTCTTCTTTAATTCTGCATGTCTTTCATAATCCGGTGTTCCAACTAGTTCAACCATGTCCTTGTTTTATTATCCAGGAACCACCTGTGAAACGTTCAAGGTCTCTGTCCCCAAAGAGCTCTTTTAGAGAGTCAGAGGAGCTAAGGAAGCTTAAAATGGCTGAAAGGAAGATTGAAAACTTAGAGAAGACACTACAGCTAAAGGTGAACATTAAAAAGTAAAAATAAAAAAACCCTCTAGCTATAAGCTTGCATAGATAAAGATATACAAAAATAAACAGACATTTTAAAAATGCAAAATGCACATATAGTTATGGACTGTGTGTTACCATAAGAGAGCACTCTCCATTAGTTTGCCTTTTTACTTTACTGCTAGGAATCCTGTGTTAGTACTCCTGCAGTCCTATGGAAGCCTAATTCAAGCTGTAATCAATAATACATGCATGTTAAATACATTTGCAAAATTTCTGTATGAGAATATATATTCTGAGAAATTGACGTATTCATATAGAAATAAAGTGAAGCAGAAAGTACAAAGAATTTTTTTTTACAGTGAAGCCAACATTTTAAAATGCTGAAGTCAATTACTTGGAACAGATTTGTCCCTTTTACTCTTAGAAGTTGTGACTCGGAAGTTGTTGTTCTAACAAATTCTGTAAAAAAAAAAAAAAAGAAAAACAAAAAACAAAAAAAAAAACCAAAAAAAACCCAAAAACCCCCAACAAACACCACCACAACCCAACGCTTGGTACAAAAGCTTAATTGTGTATGTATTACAATTTCCAATTTTGTCCCTGTTTTATAGATTTTTGTTGGTTTGGTTTTGTTGACTTGGTTCTTTACTTCAAATATAGTACCTTTTGATTGACCAAATTGCACCGCAGAATGCAAAACCCAAACCCTGAGTCATATTTCATTGAATATTTACAATTCATACTCTCCTCCTTTCCTTTCCCTTCCCACCTCCCTCCCTTTTCTCCTTTTTTTTTTTTTTTTTTATTGCTTATGTTTGTTCAGAGTTAGGGAATTTGAAAGATATTTTCAATATATGTAGCCTAAAGCAGGACTGGTCATATTGAACATGCTGTGATAAATGTCAGGTAAGTGAAAAAATTTGGGGAGCTCTACAAATCATAGTCCTGACCTCCTGCATCATGCAAAAAGACACTCATAGGTGTGAGTCAGTTCTAGAAAAAACATGGGTGGTAATTATATTTTAGCACAAATGCAAAAGTTCATCACCCTGTGTACCTGAGAGAGTTTAATGTAGTGTTTTAACAGACATATATGAACAGAAAAGGTGATTTAGACTTCAAATTCAGTCTTACAGGCCATCTTGATCCTTGTTCCTGTCAGTCAGATTAATTTTGGTTTGTTTTTTCCCTCTGTTGAGAAATTTAAGGCATGTCCTACTGGCTCTACCTGAGAACTGGCCATTGGCAGTCCTCATGTTTGTTACTCCTAGTTGGCCTGCCAGACACTGGTGCTACAGACTATTCTGGCACTGTGGACTACAGCTGCCCCGCCCTTGACAGCAAAGCTCACACATCATTGTGTATGGTCATTGTGATAAATGATAGAGATATCCATGTTTCTCTGTGCTTCCTTCTGGAAACAGGAGTGAAGAGAAGCACTCTGATTTTCTAAGCAGATATAGAAGAGAAGGGATTGTTATTCTCTCTGCATGACCTCATAACATAATTTTTACTGTTCACCATGCCTCCTTTGTCATGTCTTCTGTTTCATCTTAAAAGCATAATTTCTGAATCTGTGCAGCTTTATTATGTTGCAAGTGTGGGATCTCTATTTATCACAGCTGTTAATCCTTGAGGTCTTCTCTCTCCCCTTGAAACTGAATTTATGAACTCCTTGCGTTTTCTTTAGGAAAACTATTTGGCTTGTTTTGCAGAATGCTTTAATTGATTGAAAAGAAGCTGTAGAGGCCCAGGTCAATATATTAAAAACTGTTGTGGCACTACATTCAGAATTCACTGAGGCTATTGCCAGCATGACAGTGAACTCAGCTGTCATAACATTAACATCAGAATAATTCTATTGGTATTGTATTATTTCTTGATATTAGCCTCCTCTCGGGCTTTGCTTCCAACGAAGAATAATGCACGTGATCAACGTTTTCAAAACTGGTGCTTGCATTATTGCCTCCTCAAGCAAAGTGTTGACTATATGATTACTTGAAATATACTTGCAATCAGAAAAATTCTTGCACTATCAATAAACATATTGATAATGCGTACCCTGAAGTTGAAATTGTGACTTTATCCATCGGTCCTTCTGCAAATTTGGTAACAATAAAAAAAAAAAAATGAACAGCTTTATTTATGGGGTTTTCAGGAACAGGAATATTTGATGCTCCAGTTGATATTATAAAGAACAGAAAATGGTAAGGTCCCGTTCATAGGATTTTCCAGTTCTCCTCATCTGACTCATTTCTGGCCAAGGAAAGTTTACTCTTACTCTCTTTATTGCTAATATAAATAGGGTAATCATGTAAATTCAGAATGTCCATAGTTTTGGTGCAGCATCAGATTCAGTTCTGTGCTAAAGGGCATACTAAAAAATGACAGAGCATGCCTGATTGCACCCTTGTTTAGGGAAGAGAATGTCAAAGTAAGAATATTTCATGGATTTTGAGTAACAAATTATCAAGCTAGTACTTAGAATGGTCCAGAGCATAAGTACATCAATCTACTGTTGGACTTTAAGAAGTGGGTAGGAGTTTGATTGCTGAGAGTTAGATATTTGATACGAGCTAAGAATATGTTCTCTTCTCCCATATTATGTTTCTAGAACAGCGATCCCTGGCATAGCCTAGAGGACTTCTTCCTGGCTTTAATTGGAAAGTTTTCAAAAGCAATAGCAGATCTTTACTTTGAGTTTTCTCATCCTTTTTGTTCAAAGTTCTATAATTTTGGAGAGAATTAGAAATAGAATATGTAGATCAGTCTGTAGGGCCACCTTAGTATTTGTTAGTGTGAGCGAGGGCAGACTGTTATGTTTAGTTTAGATTTCCCATATAGTCCTGTTCCACGTATGGTGCTCAGATGCAAAAAATATATTAATATTGTGACTTTTCCATATAACTACTTGTGGAAAAAACTGGTTTTGTAACAGTCCGGTTCCTCACTTGTCAGCCTAAGAAGAGTAGTCAAAGAACTGAATCGTTTGGGATTTTTTAATTCCATTTTAGTTCAATTTTTACTGTAAATTAAGCTGTAACAGGTCAATTTCAACAAAGTTTTGTGGTAGTGATTTGAATCTTTTGGCTTGTCTGAGCTGCCTGTGAATAGCAAAATGCCTTTTTTTCACAGGCAGTTGGACTCTTCCTCCTGCAGATTGGACTTTGTCTTTTTGGCTTTCATTATTGCATAGGAAATAGCACAAAATGACAGTGGAGGGCTGGAGAATAACATGGAGATCCAGCGCTTCTAGAGATGGTTGTCCTGTCCCGTTTCTGTCAATATACAGAAAACTGTATACAAGACAGTTTATTTATTAAAAAATATAATGTAATTAAATCAGAGAGAGATGGAACTTGCTGAGAATATGGAAATTACAGTGTAAATTTAAAGTTCTCAAGTGCTTAATAATTCAATAAAAGAGACTGATTGGGGCAGTTAATTGTCTAATTTCTGTTCCTTCAAGAGCAGAGCAACTGATAAGGGTAGGGAATAACTGTAACAGAATGGATAATGGAACAGGTAAGCAATAATGAAAAATGTAGATTCATAAATAGGAAAGGCCAAATCTTACACTTGGTTACATCTTTGAAAGGTCATTGACACTAATAAACTGAGGATTTATGCTGAAGACATTATTTTCCAGTACCTTGCCAGACTTGATCAGTTATCTCTAGCAATATCAAACAATCTCAGAATAATGATTTCATTAAATTCTTTTGAAAACACAACATCTATCATTGGATTCTTATAAACTTTTCCTGGTTTAGTGTCAAGCAAATTTTGGTAATAGTCTCTATGTCCTTTATCATAAATTAATCTTGCTATGTGTGACTTTTTTTTTTTTTTAATATAATTGTAGTATTTATATGAGCTGCTTAAAATCAGACAAAAGTACTTTTAAAGCAATTCTAAATTTATAAATATATCTGGTTTACAGATTGTTTTGGAAAAAAATGCACTACTCTGGAAAAGTATTTAATGATAAGGTCACTTTGGTACCTGCTCCTTTTCCTAAGACTGCCTTGTGTGCAGCCTGAGTCACTTCAAGAAAAGTTGTAGAGTTTTATATGTAGTAGCATCTGAAATTTTAGCTCATATCTTTCAACTTTATGTGTCATGAAGCCAAGCTTAGTCTAGGTACTTTGTAGTTAGCCCTACTGTGGAAACTCTTATGTTCTTATAGTGGGGTTTAATTTTTATTGCTTACAGCTCTGACTATTGGTGTATATTAATTATTGACTAATGCTGCGAAGTCTTCCTTGCATATAAACAGTAAATTCATGCAAATAAAGTATTGTGATTTACTTAGAGATTAAGGAACATGTTTTGTAGTTGCTCTACAAGCAGAGCTCCCATTGATCTGGAAATGAAGCACTGAGGGCAAATTTTATTGCACGACCATGTCTGGTGAATTCTTCAGTGCCCTGTGCCAGAATTTGACTGTGGAATGTCCTCTTCTTAATGTTCTTTTTTTTCACAGTACAGTATTGTTGCTTAGGAAATTCTTTTTTAAACTTGCATGATGCTATCCTGTAATATATATCAAGGGATATAATACTTTTCATTCTGGAAAAAGAGAGTAAATTTTTTTGTATGGTTTTGATTATATAAAAGCTATAGCAGAATTTGTTTTTATTTCTTGTTTGTTACATATCTAGAGAACGAAGTCTGGGTGTTGCAGATTTATATATATTTACAGAAATAAATTAATATATGAGGAAATCCTGAAGCCATTTAAATTTAGGGGTTTTTGATGTGGACCTCAGTGTGGCCAGTGTTTCCCTTGAAAATACGTAGATTATTTTTCCACTGGAGGAAAAAAAAAGCAAAAAGAAAAAAATAGTTTGGAAGAGAAGCCAACAATCATTTTCCAGTCCATGTATTTTTAGGTGTATTAGGCTGATGCATTCACGGGATGAAAACTGTCATTTTGATAGTAAATTTTTTAAAACTTCTCAGCAGCATGAAAAAAATATTGAAATAAATTTTGTCAGATTAGCAAGAAAAATTTGACCTCAGGGATTGTGTTTCCTGATCTTTCTATTTAGATTTCTGAAACTCTTAATAGTTACTTAAACAGAACTTTTGTTTCATATGATGTGTGTGAAAGTCTCTTACATTTTGTCCAACTCTAATTTTGTTTTTCTGGTGCTATACAGACTCAAGAAACTGATGAGCTAAGAGCAGCCCATGAAAAACGCAAAGAGAGGCTGCAGATGTTACAGACCAACTACAGAGCACTAAAAGAGCAATTAAAGCAGTGGGAAGAGGGCGATAGCAGGTAAGTTACATAGCTCATTAAAAACATTTCCCTTACACAAGAAATCTGAACAGGAGTATTATACAGGTATTCAAAAGAGAATTTGATCTGAAGAAAGAAGCTATTATGCGGTGATCAAGACTTTATCCTTTGTTAAAGCAGAATACATGGCATACTCCTATATGAGAAAAATTACAGTTGAAACCAAGAGTAAAATGTATTGAGCTGACACCTTGACTTATTCTATTTAGGATCTCATTTTGAGCCTGAGTACTGGACAAAGGTCTGCTAGGGCTGCTTATTTATGCTTGTCTAATTCCCCAGTCAATTAATTTGTTGACTGTGCATGTATTTAATTTTCTATAATAGAAAAAATGTTCCTTGTGTTTCAAGTAGTTTTTAAAAATAATTTTATTCATTAAACAATGTAGAAGTAACATCCTCTCTAACATTTACTCATTCAAACATTAACTGAAGCTGATCCTAAAATCCCTTTCTTAATAGGGAAGAAAGAGTATGTGCATGAAAAACAGGATGTTTTCATCTGTTAAATGATTATATGATCAATTATTTCTGATCATTGTACAAAAATATTTCAGTAATATATCTTTATTAATGGAAAGAGAAAACACTTTACCACATCAAAATTTAAATAGTGAATATTCTGTATATAATTCTCCCTTAAGTTCGATACAGAACAGTCAAAAATTTATGCAGAAATTGTTATTTATTTTTTTTAAGTCCTTAGCAGAGAGTTCAAGTTTTTGATAAACAGATACATTTGGAGGTATGAAGACGTATCTTGTCACTTCAGTTATCAGACACTGCTGACATACAGTTGTTCAGGTCCTGTTTCAAGAAAGTAATTTGAGCAGCTCCTTATATCCTGGTGGCTTTAGTAGGACTTTAGCGTGCACTTACAGTTTAGTAAAAACATATGTCCCATTAAAAATAATTATTTTTGTAATTAGAGCAATACTGATTAATTTTGACACAAACTTTGTAACTCTCTCTAACCGTAAAGAGAGTCACAGAAATTGCTGCAAAACTGGTAGCCATCCAGAGAGTCCAAGGTGCCATAAAGGGTCCTACTGTTAATGATAAACTATCCCTTTCAAATAAGCAATGCTTTGGCCTATCTTAGTAGATTTGCATTGCTTGGTAATACTATGGCATTTTGTTAAGAATGGTTTGTCTTTTAAAAAGGAAAAAAAATAGGTGTGGATGAAAATAATGGTAAGGTATAAATCTGTTACATGCATTGGTAGCACAGGAATATTTTTTGAAATATAAAAGCATAAATAACAAAAACATTTGTTTAAATTAGAATTAAAATGTTTTGTTTATTTAGGAAAAACATGGATGATTTTATCTTCCAGCTCACTATTTTAAATTCATTGCAAGCTGGAAACAACTGAAACCTACATTATGCAATGAAATTATTTAATTCTGTGTTTAAGCTAAGGTAGGCATTCATGGTCCACAGAGAGGCCGAGGCTGTAAAGATACAAAATTTCAACCTAGATAAAGACAGTAAAAATCAAGCTTGATATAGAGTGAAGCACTGAGTGTTCTGGTTCTGATATTTAAAAAAAAAAAAAAAAAAAAAAAAAAGGAAGGGAAGAGAAAGAGACACAAAAGCAACTTCTGTTTCTGTTTAAAATAAGTGAGACCAGCTTGTGTCCTGACAGGAATGTATTTAGGAAAAATAGATATTGGGGAAAGTGTAATACTAAATCTTTATTGGTTCTTCTGATTTTTTTCCATCCCTAATTAAGATGAGCTGGAAATTACAGTGTTTTGATCATTTTTGTCATCAGAACAGAATTGTGTGAAGCCATCATACTGAAAGGGGTTTGGTTTTCCTTTTAAATATGCTTAAACAACAGAAAGTAGCCGAGACACAAACAGTCTGTAAATACCTTACACTGTTATTTTGGTATCTCAAAAAGCTTTATATCACTGGTGTTATGTAAATTGTGCATTAAGAACTTAGTATCAGGTACTTATGTGGCACTTCTGATCCCCTGTACGAGATGGAGGACACTATTCTTTCTGATTCTTCATAGATTAGAATCTGTTGTTGAGATAGCAGCTGATGGGACCTAATCCACCTGTCAGTGTACATACAACTTCCACTGACATACGTGACTGCAAAGATGCTGGGGGCCTTATGAGGTTACCACATTCTCTGAGAGTTTGTTTCTATACCCAGTAGGAATTTAAATTGCAGAAATTTTTAAATTCATTATATAAAGGATTTTTTTAAATACAGTTTTTACCTTTTGCATTATTAAAATACATAAATATATTTTAATGACAGCCAAGCTGTGAAATATTTTAATTTTCTGTGCATTGAAATTCAGTATGCTTTTTCCTGATGCATCTTCTTATCCATAGATAGCTTATTCTTTCATTAAAGAGTAGATCAACAGTTTGATTTAGAGTGGGCATTAGTGCAACTTCCAGATTGGTTTGCAGGGGCATTAGGGGAGCTGGTGGCTCCCATTTTTTTGCAAGAGATTGTGTGAGGGGTTGACCTTCTGCTTTCTCATACCAGTATTGTAAGGAATGTTGACAGAATGAATATGGGTGACACTGCTCTGCCAAATGTCAGTTGAGAGCCATGGTACCGTACTAGAGCTATTTCTGTCTTAAACTACGTAACGGAACTTTTCTCTAGTACCACGTTTAAGGTTTCCTGCCTCACAGAATGTATACATCATACAAGATTTATATTCAGTAGATGCTGCAGTTTAAAATTTGTATTTTCTGAAAGCAAGGATTTTATTTTTGTGGTCCTGAAACATGTAGATATTTGAAAACAAACTACCTCTTTTTACTCATAAACAGGACTGAAAGTAGTAAAAGCAGATACCAGCATGCAGACCCCGGTCAGCTTTGTCAAGAGGATTCTGATGCTGTGTGGAATGAACTGGCTTTTTTCAAAAGGGAACACAAAAAGCTGTTGATTGAAAAGTGAGTTCATTTCTTAAATGGTGTTTACATAAAGAACCATTCTGCTGTTGTTTCTGAGTGCTTTGCTGGCCACGTAAGAGGAATTCCTTGCTAAATTCCAAGATAAAACCATCTTCTACCAAAAGCAGAAAAGGAAAACATCAGCTCTTTTTTTTTTTTTCCTTTTTTTTTTTTCCTTCTTAAATCAGTGACAAGTTACAAGTTTGCTAGCACTAACAGAAACTGTATTCCATGATCTAGGGATTGTGTTAATTAATGTGGCTCTCATCTGTTGGAGGTGTCGCTCTTCATTAGCCTGTATTTTACACACTGCCGTGCTTCATTTTTGGAATGAGGTGGTGAGGGGATAACCTAGCCAGCCATCCTTGTTTGATCTCTGTGATACATACGCAATGCAGAATGCCTCAGCTCTCTTGGTTCCCTGCCCTGTCCTGCTAATCCCAGCTGAGCTCATTATGGTGTAGCCTTGCTGCTACTCCTGGAGCCAGAGCTGTCCAAGCTAATTACTGGTAGCAGCAGAGCTGCCTGTTAAGGGTCTGGTGTGGATCTGCTAACATGGTCCTTGGTAGTGACCTGCAAAAAGCACGAGGGAGTTGCTCTCTTTCTTGCTGTGCACAGCCTGTCCTTTGGGTTTAGTGCTGATCCCTTCACACAGCTCTTTTAGCTGTAGTAAGTGTAAAACTTGGTGAAGGAAACTCTTACTTTAGAAAACATACAGTTTGCTGCTTTGATCTCATAATTCATAGGCTATTATACTCAGCCAGGCAAAGTAAGAAAATGTCCTTTTATACTAGACAAAAGGAAGTTAGTATGGCATAATTAGCTCTTTGCTGGTATTTAACACTTTCTGTAAGTCAAGTTGATTTTTTTTTTTTTTTAAATTTAAGAATCAAGACATTGTAGAAACTTTTATTCAGACTTTGTTTTTGTCAGCATTAAAGAAAATGTGTTTTCCCAATGGGTCCCAATGTAAACTGATTTTGTGGAGATACCATGAAGGCTGCTATCACAGAATTTCAACAGCAGCAAATTGTTTTGTAGTATGTAAGTCCTTGTGTTGCCCATAAGCTGGTTTATTACATGCAGTATTGCCAGCAGCTGTGTTGCATGGGGTATTGTTATATCTGCCAGTTACAATTGTGTGCCTCTTCTTGTCACTTCATTGTCACATCTTTGTTTGCTGTTTTGAAACGATCACAAAAAACATCACATGCAGTTCTTTTGTTTATCTTGATTTTTTGTAGGAAAGAGCACTTTCTGGCCATACATGTAATTGCAGTTGTAATTCTCCTTCCATCACTAATCAACACATTCACCACAGGCAACAGTAACTCAGGAGCAGTAACATAAGCCTCTCCTTTTCACAGAAAGCCGTGAAAGAGAGACTGCTTACATATTGTGCACACCCTGAAGGTTGGTACAGTTGGACTGTTTTTCTAGAGCTCCTGTGCAGTCACATTTATGGGGAACACTCTCGTGCCTGGTATGTTGCAAATCAGTGGCCTTGATTAGATTGTGGTAAAGTGGCATGAACAAACAGTTGAGCTCTTTGAAATACATAATTTTTAAGTCAAAATAGTTCTTAAAATTCTGCATAGTGCTTAGTAAAAAGCCAGTGCAGCATTGTGATCATTACATGAACTCCTTGTGTAGCTTGTTGTTAGTTGACGTAAGGAAGGAGTAAACACATAACTCCTGTGTTTTTTATATCTGCCTTCAACGTCTGTCTCTAATAACGACTGTCTTTAATTTGTTGAAGCAAGTCAGCATTTCAAGATCTGAGCTCGTTTTCTTAAGAAAGTCAGTACTAAATTTAGTGTACTTTTTAGATCTGTGGATAGGACTTCTTTGTATTACGCATATTCTTTCTTAAGCTCTGTGGATAAAGGACATGATTTACAGAGTTGTACCGATTACTTGTATGTGTGATTTTACAAGCAGTGTAAGCAAATCAGGTTAGCCCATAGTTTTTGTGGATGCACTTAGTTTGATAGGCCCTACTGATTTTGAACATGTGTAAGTGAAATCCAATGCAGCTTTGCTTAAAGAAGAGTGTCTGTGTAGGGATTTTATTTTGGTTTAAGTCTGTGTTAACTTTAAATATGTGTAATCTCTGTCGGCCAGAAATGAATGTTAGGAAAACAGGGCTATTTGTTATTTTTGGTTTGTTTATTTTAGCTATAAAGATTTTCCTTCCTTCCTTCCGCCCGTCCTTCCTTCCTTCCTTCCGCCCGTCCTTCCTTCCTTTTTCCCTTCCTTCCTTCCTTCCTTCCTTTTTGCCCTTCCTTCCTTCCTTCCTTCCTTTTTGCCCTTCCTTCCTTCCTTCCTTCCTTTTTGCCCTTCCTCTCTCCCTCCCTTCTTTCCAAGGGCACAATAATGAGGTAAAATGTCTAAGTTGCACATACATTGCTCTGAAAATAGGCGGATAATAAATATAGTGTAAAAACAAGGAAAGCCTGTTGATGCATGTCCAAGGCTTGAAAATGCAGTCTTTACCAATATTAGCACACTGTAAACAATGAATTTGTAAGTTATCAAATCTGTTTTTAAGTCAGAAAAAACTGAAGTTGCTTGGAAAGTCACTTGTTCTGGTGGAGCTAAATCCTGTTGGTGTTGGTGGAAAGACTTTTTGTCAGCCACTACTTTCTGTCAGGTCCTCTTTATAAAGTTTTCTTCTCATCACAGCCAGAGATTGCTTTGACTTTCATGTAAGCTATTAAACACTATGCACCTACAAATCTGGTCACTTAACACACAAATACAGGGTTTAGGACTTAAGTTTAAGTACCTCTTTTTTAAATACCTGAAGTTTTCTGTTTTCATGAAGTTCAGAATGCCTAATCTCAGAGTTATTGTTTGGAGAATGTTGATGCAGAATGTGTGGCATTGTTATTACCATTTTTTTTACTTTTTGATTAGTAAGGAATGGTATCTGCATGTTGTATTACTTTGCAATTAATAGAGGGATATGTTTCAGAGCCATGGGCTGCATTCTCTCCATGACTAATGATGTATAAATTTGAAGCATTTGTACATATAAAAGAAAGTATCTCAATATTGTTACAATCCCATACTAGATTGCTAAAATATAATAATCGATAAACTGTGATTATTCAGTGTGTGCTCAATGCTTTACGTGTATATTTCTCCTGAATTTCCCAACATTGCCCTGGAAAGATGAGGATTAGTATGATTTATCTTTATACTGAGTGCATTATAGAATAATTGTTCTCTGACTTTATAGAAACTGTTTAGTAATAGTTTTACCTGACTTCTTTATTAAAAGTCTTTACTCTTTCACAAAGAATATCAAATTATATTCCATGATGTGTATGATGTGGATTGAAAGCTGCATTTTTAATTCTATGAGTTATAAAATCTTGGTTTGTAAATTCTTTATTATTAAAAAACCAAAATTAAATAGAATGAAAAAGGTCCAAAATTTAATTTCACTTTGAGATTTGAACCAGTAGCTAAAAAAAGTCTAATTTTTAAACCCTCACACCACATAGTCTTAAGAGATTAGGATTAGCAGCTACCAGCTAAACTCATGCCAAAATTGTAGAGTTACAAGCAGGAACAAAGATAGGTAGTTGAAATAAATTCCCTAAATATTCTCTGAAGTGTTTATTAATGCTAATGGCCAAATGAAAAAAGTTCCACAGCTCTGCTAGGATATCTCATTTTGCTCTTCTCATGCGGGTCGTTTTCCCTATGAGGTGTGCAATACTTGTGCTGCAGTCATTTCCTGTTAAGTACTGTGTTATTGTAGGCTACAGAAGCAGCTGTTGTGTTGGTGTTCATGTTCTGTGTTCAGAATAACATGGGATTTGATCGCTTTTTCTCCCCCTTAAGCAAACAGAAAAACATAGTAGTATTCGAACAGTAGTTAACACTTAGCTGATGAGGAGAGTGACCTGTTCTTCTATAAATATCATATTTTTATTTGAAAACTGCTGAAAACTTGCAAAGAAAGATCTAGTATCATAATTATTCAGCTATGCAACACCAATGCTTTCAGATTCAGCATCTTGCAGCTGCATAGAACTGGAATATCTTAAAAAAGGTTTTAAATTTAAACATACACACCAATATATATAAATCTAGTATAGTTCTCAGGCTTTTAGATAGATTATTTTAGTCTTGGCTATTAAGTGCAAAATGTTGTCTTGCTTTCTGTAGTGTGGTATTGACAGATACATCCTTCGACATTTTCTTCCCACATTACCGAGATTCATCTTTGTATCTGTATTATTTGGATTTTGCTGAAATTTCAGGGTAGGTTAGTATGTAGGTTAACTTGTTAAGTTTGTCTGTAGGACTTTTCTTAACTGTGTCCATCAGATCTTGTAATTTCCTGTGTCCTGGCTAACAGACAAATTTGGGGGCTTGCTGTGGTTTTGGAAATCAGATGTATTGATGTTTTTCACTTGTTCTTTCATATTTAGACTTTTCTTCTTTGCAGGTATTTGTTCATAATCCAGGTAGTGTTATCAAATCTCCATAAGCGGCCTGTAGTATTTCAGTGCCTTCTCATACCTGATGAGACTGTGTCATACTGAAAACATGCAGTCATGCCATTAAACTTTGTTCCATAATAACGTAAGCAGGGTAAGGCAGAATTAAAGTTGCTTTAGTGATAAAATTTGGGCATTGTCAGGAACAAGAATAGCAGAGAGGTGTTGGAGAAAGGTAGGGACTCTTAAATTAGCTTCCTTTTGTGTTGCTTGCACAGAACTATTGCCTGCCTTGCTGTTGAATCAGAGTGATTTCTGTAGATATCAGAGTGTTACAGAAAGGAAATATTGTACTGTTGGTAAGCACACGGCTTGTGAGAGTGCTGTCTTTTTCTTTACTGCCTAGACAGGCGTTATTCAGCATTTAGGTGGAAATGTCTGATTTACCAGCCTACAGATAAATATGTATATATAAAAATAAAGAAGCATTAACTGTGTCTTGTTAAACTGTACTGAATGCTCGTACTAAGAAGCCTATGAATTTACAACCTGTAACACCAAAGCGCACCAAAGCTAGTAACATAAGCTATCACATTGTTTTATTAAGTGAGTAATGAGGGAGTAATGAATATAGGTTTCTCTCCAACACTTCCTATGGAGTTCCTGAGAATTCTGGTAAGGGCAGCACTGGTTGGTGCTTTCTGGCAACAGCTGACAATGCTAGATTTCCTTTTTCCTTGCATGGTACTGATTTTGGAAGGGAAATAGCAAATTTTCAAATTTAGGTATACCTCAGCTTTGCTACTAGCATATGGAACTTCAGGAACTGAATTTTGCAAATATGTAGAGACATTAAATTCTTTCAAAGACTGCAAATAATATTTTACAATGAAAATTATTATGCTGTTTTTATGTATTTTTGCCCTATCTCTTGAACTCTTTCTTAAACTGTACAGTTTTGGAATTCCAGAAACTCAGATGTGGAGCTAAGTGGACCTTCACTGTGGCCCAGCATGATCTTTGTGATGAACTACTTGGCTTTCTTTTGCTGTATGAGGCAGAATATGCATATGTATACAAAAGTTTAACCTGTCGTAATGGTTTTGGATCTTTTTCTAATTTGTAAAGTATTTAGAATAATGTTTGAAGAAGTATTGTTGTATTTGCTTTTCTCAGATGCAATCACATGAGAATAAATATGAAATCTTCCAAATTTTCCTAAAACTCAAATATTTCAGTGTAAGAAATAATTTAAGAAATTGATTTGCATCCTTAGTTTGCATTATTGGAAACCAGCTCCATACTAAAAACAGGCTGTAGGTTATAGAAACTTTGGTGTGTTGGTCATCTGAGGTTTGTATAAAGGTTAAAAGCACTGATGCAATGATAATAGAACTCTCTTGATATTTGTGCAATGGAGTCCTTACCTGATGTGCTTCTCTGAGTTATGCTGATTACACTGGTACCCCAGTCATGGCCCTTTAGGTTGAATCCTCTCTGAACTAACTACAGGTAAACGCTGTTTATGATGCTGTTCTGATGGTCTTGTTATAAAGGTATGAAAAAATTCAAATTAAAATAATGAGCATAATTCACACAATGTAACTTTTTTTTTTTTAAACACCTTTTGGTCAGTCAGCTGGGTATTGTGCTACAGTAAAAGAATAAAAGATTACTAAATCGTAGATAAAATTCTAGGCATGGCTTTCTGCCATCCTTTTGCAAGCTAAATGTTATGCTGCATGTTGAAACTGTTTTAGTTGTTAGTCACTAGCGCATCTTTGGGTTTTGAGTGACTATTAATTTGAAATATATCTCAGAACTCATTCTTGACAACTATGACACTCTTCACTTTTTTGTTATGTGAACAGATATTGGATTGGTGTGGGGGGAGTTGCTTTTATCCTTTTTCACTCCTGAATGTGGGTTGTAAATCAGAGAGACTTTACTTAGCACCAACAGATACCGCTTCCTGCAATTTTCATCCATCCTGTAAGTGACTGAATTGGGAAACAAGAATGATAAAGACATATTTCTGGGAAGTGAATGGACAAGGTAAGATAGATAGCTCAATGACTCTGTATAGTCAAATATTCCATTTCCTTGCTTAATTAAGACTACAAGTTTCTTTGTGTAAACTGTAACTTTACGATTTTCTTCCTGTAAAGGAATTTCAGTAAAACATTCTGGATAGTTTGAATGTTCATAAAATGTAAGTAATGCTAGTACTTTTTGTTTTGCTCTTCTTTTGGCAGCGTTATCCCCAGACATATGTAATGGTTTTTGCTCTCTCGCACAGTCTAGATCAAACACCTGCTCCCAGGTTTACTCTCACCTCCCAAGGCTGTCAGTTGACACATAAATATACAGACCCATGAAAAGAGCATACTTTGCCCTTACTGCAGGCAAATGTTCTTGAATCATAATGCTGTAGGAACAAATTGAAGAATTTCTGTCAGAGTAGTATTTCACATGTAAAAGTTGGAAAAAGTTTCTTCCTAGCTTGGTTCTCATGACTCTAAATAATTTTTGAGTATTAGAAAATTAAAACCAATGTCTGCATTATGACGTATCAGACTGCCCATCCTAATTTACGACAGCCTCCTTCTATATTTTCTGTATGGGCTTTTTACAGAAGTATGCATAATGTGCATGTGTATTCTACTCTGCTTCTACGGAGTAGAATTTTTACCCTTTTGAAGGCTCATGAACAGAAAGGACAATTAAGTTGCTTACCTAGAAGAACTTTCTGTGTTGATCTGTCTTCTCAAGGTCCTTTCTTTTCTGAGGGGAAGAAAAAAGAGCTGCTTCTGCTGTCCCATTTTCCTTGCAAGGGTTCTTAAGCTATTTGGCTTAAGCTTTGGATAAGAAAACATTCCCTGGTGCTACTTTGGCCTGGTGTCTTTAAAACTTACTTATTTTGGTTACTGTAATAAGTGCACTACTGTCCCTTTTTAAGGACCCTGATAAATAGCATGCAAAGCTTGCTTAACAGTCTCTTTCTGTCTGATTTGCTTCTTAATTTGGCTTTCCAGTCTTTAACAATCTTCTATGACTCTGGAAAAAAATGTTTGAAAAGGCAATAGTTAACTGTTTGGACTCAGAGGAAGGCTTCCCTGACTTCAGCAGCTCCTGGACTAGTCCCCTGATATCTGTCCACACCAGTAACAATATGCATTAGGAGATTGTGGTTGGTTCTGCTTATTTCTCCAAAGAGTCATCCTGCTGCAGTCTTACAACCTGTAATCCTTGGGAAGGAGTTGGTTTCCTCAGTGGGTTATTCCTTCTTATGTATTCAGCTCTATTAGAAATGAGATTCTCTGCTTGGTTTTACTTTCCAGATAAAATTCCCTGGGACAAATGGAAAAAAAGTCTTATTGTTTGTTCGGATGTTTATTTTAGACTGCCATGAGCCTGCTCTCTTAATTCCTTTTATCTGTATGCAGAGGAGTGTAGGAGTCTCCTGCTGGCCCTACCTGTGAACGCTGAAAGCTGCAGATGAGCAATGGCTGAATTATGGGATGTGTATTACTCCCGAGGCAGTGGTTTGCTAGAGGACTAACTAGAGTCCTCTGGCAATGGTTAACCTAGGGTTGGCAGCTCTTCAGGGAAGGAGCCCTTTAAACTCGTAAGAAAGAAAGTTTATGCTATAGTTCACGCTATCTTTCTAAATTACCTTTTCTGTAATACATTGTGACCCAAGTGCGCATGTGTATATGTACCTTAGATTTGGAGCTGTGTGAGGGCTCCTGATGGTATCTTTAGAACTGCTGACAATTAAAAATGATGAGTACTAGGAAATTTTGTTCTAGCAAGAAGGTATATTTTGCAGAAGCCCTGCTTATATGCAGATGGTATGAGCATTTCGCCTATTCTAGTAACTTGATAAGTAAGCAACTGTTACAGAGAATTTCTTGCTGATGCCTAGCTATAATCCAAAAGAAATCAGAAGTAATTCCTTTGGCAAAACTGATTCTATAGCACAGCTTTTATTATGCTACCGCTTTGCTGTGCTATTCCAAATGGGTGAGTATTACCAAAATAACTAAATAATGGACGAGTAATCAAAAGTAATATATTGCCATAAATATAATACAGAATATTGTGTGATACTGGAAAGAGCAGATGCTCTAATTGTGGGTCAAGGTCAGTACCTTTAAAAATGTATGCAATACCAGCATCAACTATTAGAGGGATAGATTTGAGCTTTCCTTATTTTAATATTGCCAAGTGAGAATGTGGCAATCAGAGTTGGAGGATAGAAATGAAGTGTTGATACATGAAACAGGATGCTGTGTGCTGTCCTGCTCCTCTTGGTGCCTTTTGTATATAAGCTACAAGGAAGAAGAACGACTTCCATGAAGTTGTTGACAGTAAACAAAGCACTTTGAGGTTGTTCTTGGGATGTGAAAACAAAGACATGATTCTACATCTGACCTGCCATATTAGAAGATACTGACAGTCTTCTAGGAAGTGCCAGTAGATTCCTGCTAATTTGGGGTGCTGATTCCTGTTAATTCAAGGACTTCCTGGCTTCTTCTTGGCTAGAAAGGAGTTGGAAGTTGTGCTCTGACGATGTAACCTACAGCATCTAAGACTGTTGCTGGCCTGAACTATTTCTTGTCAACAGAGTAAACTTTAAATGTATTTTGGAGTAGGTTATGTTGTCAGAAGGTCTCTCTGGGTTTTTGACTGGTTTTAGAACCAGCTATTAATATAATGCTTATTGTTGAGAAAGAATTACTAAAGAAATGGAGTCAAATTCTACCAGATACACAGCAGCATAACCTCTCTATGCAGAAGGCTCAAGGCCATGAGGCAATTTCAGGTCTGCATAAAGGTGAAAAGCAGTACACCAGCTTCTAGACTTTGTAAGGCTTTAAGTCACTTTTCTCCCTTCTGATGGGCTATCATTCGAACTTAGAAAAGCTGCTAGAAAATACATTTGAGTATAAATAAGAGCAAGGTATTTTTCTGGAAGGAGTCATAAATTCTGGATTTTTTTTCAGTCCACTAGTTTTATTATTCTTTCAAGCACGTTGCAAAACCAGTCTTTTTTTTCCTCCCTCTTTAAGAAATGGTCCTGAGCAGAAGTGTGTGAGCTGAATACATCATTTAAATAAGATTTTCAGTTCATCTAATAGATATAGGATTAGTGTATTTGTTCTTAAAATTAGGAATAGCAATCATGTAAGTAGTTATGTAACCTTTATTATCGGCAAATATGGTAGGCTGTTACTGTAAATTTTAAGGTTACATTTTTTGGCTGTACAGTCTTCTTTAGGATGCTAGAAGCCTTGATGATAAACCAACCAGGACTGAAAAGACTTGCCTAGTGCCATTCAGAAAAGAGTTGTTGCCTGTGTTTTGAAAACGTTTTATACCTTTTCAGCTTAAAAGACCCAAACCAAACTTACTGAAATGAACCTGTGTAAAGAATGCATCTAAATACAGGTGAAGTGATAATTGCAGTTTGAACATTTTCAGGCTTTTAGAAGCGGCTCACTGTGTTAACATTATCGTTGCAGGTATGAGTTTAGATTTTGAGTTTAATGAAACTTAATAAAGTTTAATAAAGTGGTTACTTATTTTCTTTTCATCTGTATTGCTGATACGTACTCCTAGTAGTGAATCTCCTATGCCTAAGGTTATTCATGTATACAGCTAGAAGATGTTTTATGCAAATTTTCAGCGACAATTCTGAGCAGGTTTTTTTATTGCCTTTAAAACACATTAAAATGTGTTTAGTTTTTATTTCTATTTTTAGTTTTTTCATCAATTTATTAATGGTTAAGTTTCAACACCCTGCAAGGTTTCACCTACTCCACATTTCAATATGAAAGATTGTGTATGTTGTCAGAATACTTCACAGAATTTGATAAATATTTGCACAAAAGTCATGTCTGGTATCTCTCTATTGTTTTAAATTACATCCTAGAAACTTCCCTTTTTAAAAGTTGAATTAAATAGTAGAATGACTACACAGCATGAAAGTGACAGAAGTTTTAAAATGCAGTAGTAGCCTTTGACTTTGTCAAGAGAAAAGGTGCAAAGATGTGAATTTATCATGAGCTAGAAGTGATCGATTTATACTCATGCTCAGGTTTGTTTGCCTTTCCTCTTGACCTGCATATTTCCATTGTATTCAAATCCCATCGTTCATTCTTGAATTACGGTTCAAAGGTCTATCTTCTCTGAGTCTATAGAGCAAACTCTTTTTTCCAAAGAAAAGCTTTTGGTTTTCCTGTTGTGATTACTGTAGACTTTTGAGTTCTACATTGCTGTTTGTATTCAACTTAGAACCTCAGTCACTTCTGTTGTCAAAGTTAGATTTTTGCATAGGTCTTTTTTTTTTTTTTTTTTTTTTTTTTTCCCCCCCCTGGTTCATCAGCCTTAGCTGCAGGACTGCATAGTTTCTCCTTGTTCATTCCTTACTTGTTTATTTTTTTCTGTTGTTCATTCTGCATATGGTTTGCTTAGCAGCACTTTGTTACCTATATATATTCCTCTTTTTGTACAGGCGTATCATCTCTAAATGGACTTCAATTTCTAGCACTTCCCTGTACAAATGGAGCTTAAAATCTGGTTTTGTAAAATGCATAGAAGGTTGAGGGTTTTTAATCGTGTTATAACAGATATAATAGTGAGATCATGTTTATGAGATGCTGACTGAAAATAACACACAAACTTAAATATCATAGAATTTAAAGATTTCAATTTTAAAAAGGAAGAAAATAAGTTTCCCTTGAAAAAGGTTGATTTATAAATTTCATGTACCATATATTTTATTTGCTTGCTCAAGCAAAAGTATTCATAATATGAAAAAGAGAACTAGAAGGCACCCTGCTTGTCAACTGATATATTGTCATTAGGAGACTTATGAAAGGGTAAACTGAAAGCATCCTCAGTGTTCTATGTTACTGCTTTACAAAGTGGACAGTTGACTGTTTCCAAATTTTTCTAGGTTTGTTGTTCTCCTGCAGTTCCTAAATACACTCATTGCTGAATTTCCCTCCTGGGAAAAGAGTTGTACTTAAATACTTGTGCCACTGAGTATAATAATCTGAAACAGGAAAGATAATTAACCTAATCTGCAATGTAAACTTACAATTTCTTTCACTTTGTTTGGTAACTAATGGATTTATCCGGAGAAATATTGTTTTATATCAGATACAAAAAGGTTAAAATATGCTGTTATTTTTTCTTTTCAAGTCATTTCAAGTTATTTTTTCTTTTCCTTTCAACTTTGTTGTTGTATGTGATTGTAAAATGTGAAATTTGTGGAGCAGTCCTAAAAAAAAATTGCTAGAAGCACAGTTAAATTGAGATTAACATAAGGCATCTAAAATATACATCATCTTCAAGATTGCCTGCTCTTGAAACATCTTCAACTTCCAGCGTTTCTACTGTCAAAAGATGGAGGAGGCATATACTAATGTTCAAAGATTTCTTTACAATATCCATGCCTCAAGACTGCAATCGGCTAGAAACACTTTACAGAGAAACTACCTTTCCACTCTAGAAATATCTTCAAAGATTCCATCTTTCAGCTTCAGTTTATGTCTCAGATCTTTTCAGATGACATAAACACGATGCCCTTTCCTCAGCACTTGCTAAATCAAACACAAGTTTTTCAATGCTCAGAGAAATCCCCTTTCAGTTAAGATCAAAACCTGGCACGTTTCTTCTTTCCATTGTTTGATGTGTTAATTGAAACTGAATGATGCAAAAACCAATGCAGTAAATCCAGTGAGCATACGCTTAAGATAATTACAGCAAATATTATCTTCATCTGCTAAAATAGTGTTGGAAGCTCTTATTCACAGTATCTGAACTTTGACACTGCTGTTCCGACTCTCTAGTTCCAGTAAGTTAGTATTGTGCATTACCACACACAGAGCTTATTTTTGATCCTTTGAGTTGAAGGATTGCAGAGGCAATCCTTCTTTCACCCTCAGTAAGTGAAGGAAGCATCTCGTGTCACTAGAATCCATGCAACTGCATCACAGGTCTCTTAAAGTACCTAATCCACTTTGTAAAAGAGTTGAACATGGATCACTTAAAAGACTGGTGGGGCAGATGTAGTCTGTTAAAGACAATCCCCCTTTTGGGGGAAAAACACACAGAGGTATTTATCTTCAAAACCACTTGAAATAATTTTTGGAGGGGAGGGAGAGTTTCATAAAGATAAATCAATTCTTACCTGTTAGGTTGGCACATCTGTGTGATGGGACACAGAGAGAGAATGGTGCAAATGAAAGGCTGGAAAGTAAATATCTCCCCTCACCCCTGCCTTTTGCCACTGTGTTCTTTCTGGTAGAGTAATTTCTTTCAGTGTTGCATTATACTTCAGGAATTTTCTGTGACTTCTTCAGTTACCTTGAATTCTTCAGAGTCCCTTCTTCCCCCTTAGAAAGTTCTTACTTGACCTTTCTTTGATGCTTCTTCCAACTGATCATGTTCACTTGTTCTTGGGGAAAGTGGCAATCATACAGTCTCTGCAAAGCATTGTAGTCTTCAAGAAGACCACATTGCACCCTTTCCTCCCTTTTTTGAGTTGCACTCTTGTAACAAAATATGCAGGCTACAGTACTTTTGTGGTGAACTAAATGTGTCAGAGCACATTTTACTACTGAGTTGGGAACAATCAGAAAAGCTACTTGCATCTGTATGTCGTTCTTCACATTGCAATTTTTGCTCTGTTTTTTGCCTTGAAATGTAAAAAAACTTATAAGTGATAGTAAAAAAAATACTTAACTGCACCCAGTCATGATAAAAAGCCACAATTACTCGTACATTACTTTTTCATTCTTTTGATTTTGTATGAAGAATGTAATATGTATCCAGACCATATGGATTATATATTTTTATTTTTCTCTGTTAGCGCTATATTTGCCATAAAAATTCTGTAGAAAATAAAGTTTGAAGTTTTTGTTTTATTACATTTGTTTTTCAGAAGAAAAAGATTGAATAGAAATCAGTACAGAATCTGTTCCCAAATGAGTTAAATACTTAGAAATTTGTTTAATGCTAACCACATTGGCCTGAATTGGCCCAGTCTGTGCATTCAAAACTTAAAAAGTTTGTGAACTGAAGATTGTCAGGCTTCAAAGATTAGAAAAAATGAAAGAAACCAATCAACTACCTACTTAGGATAAGATAGGATAGCGTGAGAGTAATTGGTTCAAAAAGGGAGACTATACCTGTGTAAACTTCCCCAGATCAAAAAAAAAAAAAATTAAGCTCAGGATGCAGGTAGCAGTGTCCCCAGTGGAATGCGATTTATTCAGTTTGTTTTAGTGTGACAGGTATGATTATCTACATACAAGACATGCTTTATACCTGCTGCTGAAAAGAGCATAAATCTTGGGAAAGGAGAACATCCTGTTTGCAAGGAGGAATCTAATGTCTTAGATGAGACCATGAAGGAGATGAGACCTGCTGTCTAGCCGATGTGATAGTGTCATCTTGCACCAAGAATGTTCCTGCAGTAAAGGATTCTTTTTAAGGATAGGGGAAAACAGGTGTTGGTAGTGGGAGGTCACAAAAAATGAGAGCTGTTTTAAAATATTGTCAACAGTAGCCAGCTGGCTAGTTAAGCAACAGAACAAGGAAATAATTTACAAATACTTCTGTGGTAGAAGCCAAAAAAATAAAATGTGGAGCTAGACTGCTTGGCATCAGATGACAGTCCTGACACACTAGGCATCTCAGTGACCTGGAGGAAGGGGTGGGTAGAGGGTGTGTAATATGTGGGGTGCAGTGTTGCCTAGGTACTAGCTTTGCAGGAATGACACAGTAGGATTACCTGGTGAGAGAGTGGCACTGTAAGAAAAGAATTATTTAAATGTAATATCAGACAGCTATTACAGAAAAAGGGAGCACTGCATAATGCTTTTGTGTAGAAGTCCTATATTTTAATAATAAATAAGTAGCAATGAGATTGTACTGCTGATCTTTTCATCAGGGTGCTAACAGTGACGCAGAAATGTGAAGTGAGATTCGACAAGTTGTGAAGGACAGGCTGTAATCATGGAAGGTTTCAACTATCCACATAGAGCCTGCATCATTATCTTGCCAGGACAAGATGTAGAGATACAAATTTTGTATGGAATAAGTAACTTTTCTAGAACAATCAGTCTTAGAAACCAAAAGGGAAAATTCTGTTCTGGACTTTATTTTGAGTAGTATGTAGAACTTGGTTCAGAAAGCATTAGAGAGAAAGCTGCTCTGTAATAGTTAGGAAAGGAAGCTGTCTTGTCCAACCTGCTGCTCAAAGCAGTGGCAGTCTGGGAAAGTAGCTTGGGATCTTGTCAGGTTTTGACAAAGAATGGAGGAGATGGAGACCAAGGATGGAGATTTCAAAACCTTTCTGGTCTGACCAGCCTAATGAGCAATCTCCTTTTATATCTAATTGGAATTTGAGGTATTCTAACTTGTGTCCATATCAGCCACTGTGTTCCTCTGGGAAAAGTCAAACTGCATCTTTTTGACACCCTTGTGTTAGGTAGACAGCAATGAAATCTTCCGTTCTTCTAGGCCTGAATAAATCAAGGTCTTTCACTCTGTTGTCATAAATCATGTACCCAAACCCTGACCATCATGGTACACCTTTGCTAGACTTAACCTAGTAGGTCAGTGTCTTTCTTGGAGGAGTCCAAAACTAGACACAGCCACACATGCAGTCTCAGAAGTGCTGAACAGAATCAATTTTGTAAACCAACTGACTCTTGCCTATACAGCTAGTATGTTGTTAGTCTTTGCCACAAAGGCATGTCACTGCCATGTTCAGCTTGCTGCTCAGAAGGACCCTACTTTTTCTGCAAAGCTGCTTTCTAGCCAGTTGGTCTTCTAGAATATCCTGTTGTGAGGGGTTATTCTGGGAGGACTTTGCCTTTGGTGAACTTAATGAAGTTCCCATCAGTCCATTTTTTCCACCTATGAGTTCTCTCTGAACAGCGGTCCAGCCTTCTAGTGAATGCATCAGTTGCTCCCCTCAGTTTTCTGTCATCTGTGAACTTGCTGAGAGGCATTCTAACTCATCTTTCAGGTTGTTAATAAAGATATTAAGCAGTACTGGCTGTGGTATGGATCCCTGAGGGATGCTTTTAATTGCTAGCTGCTAGTTGGACTCAACACCATGGATCATCACCCTTTGAGCCTAACAGTCCAGCCAATTTCTCAGCCACCTTATCTACTTTTCAATTCAGATCTCATGTTGTGGTTTAGCCCCAGTCGGCAGCCAAGCACCACACGTCCCAGTGGGATGGGGCACAGAATCTGAAGAGCAAAACTAAGAAAACTCATGCGTTGAGATAAGAGCAGTTTAATAATTGAAATAATTTTTTTTAAATGGTAATTAAAAGGAAAACTATGAGAGAGAGAGGAACAAAACTCAGCAACCACTCACTACCTGCTGACTGATGCCCAGCTTGCCCCTGACCAGTGATTGCTGCCCCTGGCACACTCACCCCAGTTCATATACTGAGCATGACGTCATATGGTCTGGAATAGCCCTTTGGCCGACTGGGGTCAGCTATCCTGGCTGTTCCCTCTCCCAGCTTCCAGCTTCTTGTGCACATGGCAGAACAGGGGAAACTGAAACATCCTTGACCAGTGTCAGCACTGCTCAGCAACAACTAAAACATCAGTTTGTTATCAACTTTCTTGTCATCCTAAATCCAAAACAGAAGCACTATGCTAGCTACTAGGAAGAAAATTAACTCTATCCAAGCTGAAGACAGGGCATCTCAACTATTTGGCAATAAGGAGATGGGAGACCATCTCAAATGCCTTGCCAGATTCAAAGTATCCACCACTGCTTGCTCTCCCTTTATTCTTACAGCCTGTCATCTCCTTACAGAGGTGATCTGGTTGGTAAAGCAAAATTTTTCCTTGGTAAATCCACGCTAGCTGTTTGCAATCACCTTCTTGTCCATTAAGTGTCTGGACGTGATTTCCAGAATGATTTGCTCTGTAACTTTTCTAGGAGAAGAGGTGAGGCATGTATTTCCCCACATCTCATCTTTTATGAAGATGGGTTCATGTGATGTTTGCCTTTTTTTTTTTCAGATTAGGTTTAATAATAGCAGAAGAGAGTAGACCAAATCAGTTGGCCTGGGGATATTAATTTTCCAGAAAGGGAACCACATAAAAATGAATCAAGTAGTCCAAAAAACCTCTAACCCCCCAAACACTAGAACAAGCAGTACAGAAAGCCTATAAACAGTTGGAGAGTGTTAAGAAAGGTACTGTAGTGTGCTACAATTTAAAAAATTAAATACACTCACCCCCAAATAGTCTTAAAAAGCTCTCTGTAAAGACTCAGTGGGGAAGTTTTTGTGGTCCTCACAGAGAGAAGATCAGCTTTTAAAACTTAACCTTGCATTGGTGAGAATAGGTAGGCTAATAAGGAATGGCGGGACAAATGCACATGGAAAGTTGAGAAGGCTAAAAAAGCTCTTGAAGAGTGGTTTGCAAAGATGCTTAGGCTGTGATAGTAAAATTTTGCTTAAATAAACTGAAAAAGAAGCCAGTTAGGAAATTTCTAGGTTTCCTTAATGATAACAGTGTAAAAGGATACGATACACTGAGTCTACAAGGCCATAAAAGATCAATGAATCTTTGCATCAGTCTTTCCTACTGAAGATGCTAAGAAGATGCCAACAACTCATGTATTCTTTGTAGCAGATATATCAAAGGTGTTAGGTATGTTTGAAGTAACTGTACAGCAATTATGAGGTCAAGTAGGTGAGTTATTTGTTAATATATGATGCTAATATCTTCACACCCCGAGGGGTGTGAAGAAACTGAAGGATGGAATTATTGAACTGTAACATCATTGTAAACAGCCACTGTGCTAGTTGACTGGCAGATTGCCACTTTAACTCCCATCCACAAAACGGGCTCCAGAGGGAGCTGCAGACCAGTGAGCCTGACTGCTTCCATACTTGGGAAGATGGCAGTCTGTCTTTAGGAAAGGGGGGGTGCGGGGGGAAGAAAAACAAACCAAAAAAAAAACCAAAAGGGAGAGGGAGAGAGATCACTGAGCACAGACCAACTCAGTTTTCTCGGGGGGAGGAATCACTGTGGGTCCTGTAAAGGGAAATCCTGCTTCATTAACCTGCTGGAATTGCAGAAGGGTGATAGTAACCATGTGGGTAAAATCCGATCTGTATTTTCCAATTGCCTTTGACAGGGGTCCACATGAAAGGTTATAAAGAAATTCCATTTCTGTGGGATTGGAGGAAAGGTCCTTCTAGCAACAGGGAACCAGTTAAAGCAGAGGAAACAAAGGGTAGTGCTTATGTGCCACTTTCAGGATGGAAAATTGGAATCAGACTGCAGAAACTGTTAGGCTTGTGCTCTTTCCTCAGTAGCATCTGCTTTTTCCTCTGCTGGAGACAGAGCACTGGTGATGGATGGACCCAGCACTGGGCTAACCAAGTTGGGCATTTGTAGCATTCATGCAAGCCAGTTATTGACTTGTATGGGTTGGATCTTGTATTACACACGTTAATTAATTTCTTGTCTAGGTTTACCTGAAATATTTCCAGCTTAGATATATCATAACTTCAGTTGGAGACTATTTCCCAGACAAATTGATTTATTTGGAAGTGATTCAGATATTCTGACTATAAACCTACCCCTTTACTTACTTCATATCATTTATTTACTTCTGCATGTGTTTCATCACCCTAAAAAAATACATAGAAGTTAACTCTTTTTAAAACTTTTGTACAACTGTCCTTGTATGGTTGTCAGTGTGTGTGGAGGCAGTATGTATGAATATGTGCATAAATGTGTGTTCATTCAAATACTGGTTTTGAAGTTGAAAAATAACATGTTCAGTAGATAGAGGTTCAAGCAGGAAGGATTCTAAAATATCCTTAATTCACTCCCTTGTATTCATGTAATGTTGAATACAGTCTTTAATTACATAAACAGAAAATGTTTTCTCAAGGAAGCGTTTTGCTATTCAGTGCAAAAAGTGAACACGCTATGAGGAGTTAAGACATTGTGACGGTGAAGGACACTGTAGTCTGTGTTATAGAAATTGGTGGTGACTGAGGTAAGGAGAATGAAAGAAGAGCAAAGAAGGTCTGCCAATGAAGGCAGCTGAGTGATCCTGAAAATTGCTGGAGCCTTAACGTGTCATACAAAGCAAGTTACTTTTACTTCGCATTTCTCATTTTGTTATACTTCATGTGAGACTGTGAGATGTGGATTGCAACACTTAGAGTTACAGCTGAGTCTGAGATGCAGTAAACATATAATGTGCTTTAAAATACTGTGTATACTGAAAGACCATTTTCTTTAAAGCCTTTCCTTAAGTTAGCAGATATTTTGGCCCGATTTTCTTTGTGCCTTATCTCAGAGGGATTTTGTAAAGCATGAATTTCCTGTGAAGCAGTTAGGTGTTCCTGCTCAGAGTATAGCAGAAAAGGCTGTGAGGAAATTAGCAATCCAACCTTCAGAACAGAGCTAGAATAATGTGTATTTGTGCAGGATATGAAGTTATATTTTAAGCTAAATCTGCATATTAAATGGCTGCCCTCTGTTCTGTGCGTTGTCAGAGCCTAGGCTAAAATAGGTGGGGATCTTATTGCTAAAATAATGCGCAACTATATAATTGAAGATTGTGTCAGAAAGCACAAGTATAAATGAACCATTTCAATTAATGTATTTCATTCTAGCATTTCCCAATTTGACTTTAAACTTTAGCATTGGTATCCTGGCAACTTTATTTGTATGTAATTTTAATTAAAAAAAAAAGAAAAACAGTAATTCAGGTATTTTGTTGTACAGACCTTAGCTGGTTGGTATTACAGAATAAACTATAGTAGTAATATAGTAGTATAGTAGTAGATCAGAGCTGGAAGAGGGGAGGAGAGATTTTGCTAATAAGTTTCTCAAATAATCACTGGAAAAAGGGGAATGGTAAGATACATCTGCACAAGGTTGGCTGGTGGTTTCCCCTGAGACTGAGTACTTATTCCCCTCTTACCAGGATTCCAGTCTCCTTTTTGTCTCAGGCATTTCCTTACCTAAGGAGGACTCACTGAAACTTCTTATTGTATGTTACACCCAACACTATATCTGAATTTTGTAAATTCGGGTTTAAAAATTTTATTCAGCTGTTGTACAAAAGACTCTATATGTTTGAAGTCTGCCGAGTGTCATCAAATTAGAACTAACTCCTGGGTATTGACCACTTTTTTCCCAGTAATATATTCAAATGGTTTGGGCTTAATTTTGTAAGTGGTTTTAGTGGCCTTTGTGTGATTGTTCTGTGGTTCTTAATTTTTTATTTCCTTTTGTAGACTGAATCTTGAAGAAGAACTGGATCAGATGAAAGTACACCAATCTGTGGGTAAGTTCACAATACAGTTATTTAACTATGTTTACAACAAAAAGGGCAGGTATAGTATTTTATATGTGTAGATGTAGTAGATTAGAAATACTAATTTTAAGGTTATTTTCCCTCCAAAGGTTAATTTCTTTTTCTTGAATGTGTATTTTGTAAGCATAAGGCCATGCATTCTTATTTCAAAGTATGTTTACCCTTAAGTTCTCCAGATGCCTATTAAATCAGTGACAATTTTTAGATACAGATATTCACTAATATATGTTTGCAACTTATGTGTATATACTACTGTCCTGGCTTTGGCTGTGATAGAGTTAATTTTCTTCCTAGTGGCTTGCATAGTGCTGTGTTCTGGATTCAGTACTAGAAGAATGTTGGTAACACACTGATGTTTTCAATTGTTGCTGAGCAGTGCTGACACTGGTCAAGGACTTTTTCAGCTTCCCCTGCTCTGCCAGGTGCACAAGAAGCTGGGAGGGGGTACAGCCAGGACAGCTGACCCCAACTGGCTATTCCAGATCATATGACGTCATCCTCGTGGGATGTTAGTTGGGGGGAGAGGGATCACTGCTTGGGACAGGCTGGGCACTGGTCAGCAGGTGGTGAGCAATTGCATTGTACACCACTTGTAGTGATATTCTAGTAATAGAATAGTAGTAATATTCTATTACTACTATTATTACTATTGTTATTCTTTTCTTGTATTAAGCTGTCTTTATCTCAGCCCATGGGTTTTACTTTTATTTTCCAACTCTCTCCCCATCCCACTGAGGGAAGGGGGGAGTGAGTGAGTGGCTGTGTGGTGTTCAGCTGCCTGCCGGCTTACACCACACAACTACATCTAAAACGAGTTAACTATTTTATGTTTAAAATAACTGTGTATATGTATATAAATAGATATGTTTAAAATCTAAAACATATTTATATGTTTATGAAGCTTTCTCCAGAATCTGAAATGGTTTTTGCAGTATTGAAATACAGAAATTCCATGCTCATTCAGACCTCTTTTTTAATACTAGTCTCACAAAGTATGTGAATTGGAAAGTAAATCAAAATGGTGGAACTCTTATAAGAATTGATTATGAGTATCTTCTTTTATATCTTTACAATAGTTGATGATTCTGTGAAGATGGGTCTTTGTCAGTCAGATAGGTAATATATTACCATTGCCTCTCCATTACTTCTCTGATTCTTTGTATTATTCGCTGTTCCTGAATGTTCTGGGAGAAGTAGTCAAGAGTGCATAGTTACTGTCCAGCTGGGTGTCACATCTGTGGTGAATTCTTTATGCACAGCATTGTGCAAAGGAAGGGAGTAGGAGACTTAGAGAAGTGCTCTGCATGTTCGTAGCAATAAAGCCTTACCGTTCTTTATCCCAATTTTCTACTGTTGGCTGTTTTCTTTTTTTTTGTGATAATGTTAGCCACTTGAATGTAAAAATAAAGATTTTTTTCTTCCTTTATTTCAAATTTGTTTCATATTATCTATAAAACTAAGTGGAAATATTCAGCTGCTGAAGACTGAAAGTTGCTGTTTTCTTTCGTGTTACTTCTTATGTGTTACTTTCCTAGCCCCAGATAGAACTGAAGGGAACTAGTGAAGGTTTCGAATACTGTCTTTAAAAATCACTTCTTTGTTTTTGCCAATTTAGTCAGTCTTTGCACAGAGAGAAGTGGAAAGGCAACCAGCAGTGAGAAGGAGTTGAGGGCCTGCTGAGCAATAACCATGCGTTTCCAAAAACAGTCAGATCCCTGAAACTGCCAGTTCTTGATGTTTAGTGCTTTAACAATTAGTCTTTCATTCCTTCTTTTTTCATTGTCTTTTCAGATTAAAACATATCCTCTTTTAAAAGTGTGTGTGTGGATACACGCTTCTAGTTTGGTTAGTGGTATGATGATTAATTGTTGTAATATTGGGACTGAGAAAAAGGGTTAAACTACTAGTGAAGTGTGTTAGGCAAATTTTATTTACCTTTTGCAGCATTTGTTGTTATAGGTATCATTTAGATAAATTCAAAATCAAATTCAAAGATATGTATTAAGCAACGCTTTTTATTAGTACATGACTGAGCTGATGACAGCCATTTCCAAACTTTTACCAGTTGAAGTATAAAAAAATAGTTGCTCACCCAGTCTATAAAAAGTAATTTCCTTATTGTGGTCCTTGCAAATCCTAGGGTATTGCAGTGTGGTAGACACTTTTATCAATTGATTGACATTTTCTAGAAGACTACACCATAACAGCTGAATCTGGATGTCCATCTTTGGGCATAAATGAGCATATGTGAACAATCCTTGGTCATGCACTAAGAAAATTTGTACACTGTCTGCCCTAAAATGAGTATTAAATGCCTTCCTCTTCCCAAATAAAAGTAAAACCCCAGGTCTATTATCTGTAATTTGCTTAGAGTCCAAACTTGATACAGTCTAAATACACTTTTTTCACAGTCTTAGTAAATATGTTTTCTTTTCTAAAAGGAAACCTGACATGAATTTACTCAGCTTATCAATGTTGGAATTCACTTTCACCTCAGCAGGTACCTGTTTCCATCAGGCATTCTAACATCAAAGGATAAATTCTAAAAAAAGGTGGCTGAGCTTCTCTATTAAAAAAGATAGGCGCTATCCTTTTGCTTGATTAGATATCGGTTGTGTTTGTCAGGAGGAAGTACTGGATAGCTTTGTTGCTCTGCTGTATCATTTTTCAAACCCTGCTGGTCAAAGATGAAGGAGGTCAGGGGAAAAGGAAACTCTGCTCCTGCCATCCCCAATTTCTTTCCATCTGATTCAGTTGTCCAAGGTGTCTCTTTCACCACTGCCTATTATTTTCCAGTAGTCATTAAATCCAAATTCACTATTCATGCTATTCATGTCATTATTTGTGTATGATTGTAGAGAATGTGTTGGCAGGTACTCATGCCATTTCTACCAAAAGCAGGAAAGTGGGTCCATGTAATCCTAATAAATAAAAACAGGAAGTGCCTTATTAAAATAAGGTAAACTGTTGCCCCCCTGTTTCTTCAAGAACACAGTTTGAAGGCTTCATTATGAGAATTCTTCTGAATCTACTGTGTCCCCAGCTCTTGTGTGAGAATGGCATTTCCCTTCTTCTGGTCTTCACAGTGTTTTTTCCCACTGGCTGTTTCCGACTTGGCACATCTTTGGGAGCATGGGTGGCTACCATGGGAGTCAGTAAATTGTGGCTTTCTGCACCACGGCACCTCCTGTCTGTCAGGGGAATCCTTCAACTGGTGCACAGTGGAGGCAAAAACCTCATTCATTTGATGGTTCATGTAGGTGCTATGAGTGACTCATACACAGCTCTTTTTTTTTTTTTTTTTTTTTAAATGAATAGTTTTTTCTCTGTGTTAGAAGGCTTTCTGCAAATACTAATAGTGAACTGTAGTATCATAGTTCAAGTACTGTTTTGGCAGCGGTGTTGAACTAACTCATTATCAGATTTTGTGACTATTAATTGGGAATTAAGTGTTATGTTCTAAAGCTGACAGTTATGTCTTCTCAGTAGGACATAAGCGTACTTCTGTAAGACCACGGTAATTTGATGACTGAAGATAGTGGGGTTTATGACTTGTGGGTCTATTCCTTGAGGGACAACTTGGGTTTTTTTAACGTTGGAGTATGATGGGTAGAGTGTATGTCTTGCTGAGTATACTGATATGATGAATCTTTCTGCTGTCATAGACAGACAGACAGTTATAGACAATGCTGTTTCATTGCTTCCCTAACTAATTCCTGTGAACAATTACATAACAATTAGAAGGGAGGAGGGGGCTGAATAGGCCATTTATTTTCTGCTCGATAGCAAGGATTATGCATCAGTGACCTTTGGCTTTTCTTTAATTTATGCTGCTTGTGGCTTCTGTGATAATACTGAACATGCATAGTCTTATCTATGTATTTGGCAGTAGTATTCTTTATTCTCTGCATATAATATGTTTATTTATAGATAGAGTTTTAAATTGTATTTTAATATATCCACATAATAAACATAACACCTTGTGTGCTTTGATCAGTTTCTTTGACTATGGGAAATCATTTTTCTTTTCAGTGGAGTACAGTAAATGCTGATATAAAAGCTACAGCAAACATTCAAATGAGTGAATATTTAGAAAAAGATGAAAAGCATGTTCATATTATCTTTGTGTGTTACTTAAAGAATGTTGTAAATGTATGCAGTACCACTGTGCTGGGGGACTGTAGTCTGAAATAACATGGGAACTAACATATTAATATCAAGGTAAAGGTACATATTCCCCAGATGCATAGTTTTACCTTTTTCAGCTTTTATTATCTTTAGAATAGTGTTCCATTTATTTCATGAATACAGAAGTATTAATTGGCCATGACATGTTCCAAAGACAAAAGAAAGGTCTAATTCACTCTAACAAACTTGTTAGTCACTGTTTATGTCAAGAGGATTGTGAATCTACAGAGAGTAACACTGTTTTCTTCTACACTTGCTTTGTTTATAAATCAAAAGTTTTTAAGTGACCTGCAGTGTCTGCTTGTAGTTTGAAATGATAAACCTCTACCATGTAGCACAGATATTTATCCCTTAGGATTAATAAGTTAATTTGAGGGGAAGAAGGTCAAGAAAAGAAATGTGAATATTGGGTTGTTTTTACAGTGTTGGGATTTTTTGTTCCTTAACATAATTTTTCATATTCTAAGAAAAAGTCCTTCCGAGGTGTGTAATTGCTCATTTCTGTGAGCAGTGGGCAATCTGTGAATGCTAAGCTCTTGATTTAAATCTAAACAGAACGTATTTTGTTTCTGAGCTACCGTATGTATTAGTACTTCTAAACTTTTTCTTAGCATTCTTCTTTACGAACAGATCTAATTTTTAACTTGTCTTTTTTTGTGGGATTTTTAGTACCTAAAGTGCATAGCTGTCTCGGAGAGTGATGCTTAGAGTCATGTTCACTCTCATTAGTTGATTCAATTTCTAATTGTTATGAATTCACAGTATTACAATGGAATGATTTGTGTGATTTTTCTGGTGAAGTACATGATCTTTCACTTAACAAAAAAGGGGTTTTAAAGTTTTCATCCATCCTAATTCTGTTACTGTTTGCTTTGTTCACCAATCACTCTGATCCTCCTAGCAGGGGACAAGACCTAGAGAACAGAACTGGTAGTGACTGTGTAGATAAAAAGGCAATGAATTCTGCTTTTAAGGCATAGAGGGAATAATCTATAAAAGAATAAAAATCGGAATGAAAGTACAGCGTCTTTAACCTGCAGATCTATTGTACCTTTGAAAAGCTTGTACTCTGAAAAAAACATACTGTGATGCTACGAAGATTCATAATTATGTGACAGAACACTTTGAAAAGAGGTCACTCTTTAGAAACTGACCAAAGGGCTTGCCAAGAAAATAGACCAGATTATAAATAATTGCAAAAATAAAGAATGCATTTCCTTAAAATGTTTGGTATTGTTTTAGTGAAATACTAATTGTCACAATATATTTTATTTATTCTCTGATAGAGTTGCATTATTTTTTTCTGATAGAGCCACTTCTTAAACTTAGTGAATACGATGGAATCAAGAATAGTACTCCAAAAAGGAATAAGAAAGAAGTTTCATATCAGACGTTACAGAAGGTAAGATACCAACCCCAGCAAACAGATCTAAATTTTAAGATAAGTATCATTTATATATAAGTCAGTACTCATGAATTTAGGCCATGATTTTTCCTTCCTAATTCAAAAATATGGATTTCCAAAATTGTGTCACAAATTAATTCCAGTGAACTAGATGTGAATGTATCATGTGAGATAAACATATCAGAAAATTAAAAGTATGTTTAGAGGTATAATGTTAAAAACTAGCAAATTCTCTGAATTGGAAGCAACATATACTTAGCTTTTTACCACTTTTAAGTTCAGAAACCTTCATTTCTTTTGCTGAGTGTTTAACTTCACATGATTTCAGGTGTTAATCTCTATAGAGCTCTTGCTACAGAATAAAATTGATGCATAATAGTGATAAATCCACTTTTTGTTGTATTTAAATTTTAGCACAACATTGCATATGCAAATATTTTTTACATATGTGGGTTTATCACTCTTTTCACAAGGTAGTACCGTATGCATTTAGTGTTCTTTGGCTTAGCAAACATGATGAGTATTTAATCTTTACTGCTCAACATTCTACATGTTTTACCTCATACAGTAGCAAGATGTTCTTAACTAGTTGCTATTTGTATTGATATTTGTAATATACACAAGTAGTTTAGTATGTTAACAGGTGTTCACTTAAGAGGGCTCACTTGTATTTTACCATATGTTTTGTTTGCTGCAAAGAAAAGACATCCTTCAAACACTATCATGCCTTTTGTTTGTCATTTTGCAAAACAATATTTGTTTAATTACTTATAAATCTTTAAAAGCATGCCTAAATTGAATAAACACAAATCTGTAACTTTGAATGTCAGTTTGGGTATGTCTATTTATTTTTTATTTGTGAATTAACTTGTAGGAAGTATGGTAATTTACAGCAGATGAAGTGATTGCATATACTTGTAACACTTGCCATATGGTCAGGCAATGAAGGCTGTCATCTCGTTATTACTGAATGACAAACATCATGTTAAAATAATAACACACAGAATAGAAAGTGCTCACATCCATTTATCTTAAGGTAGAGTGAGTAATTGAAATAATATGAATGCTACCATCTGAAATGTCACACAGTTTATGCTTGCTTATCATCTATATTTCAGAACTATAATTTTGTTTGCCAGGTACTACATAATTTTCATCTCTATGGATATACAGAGTTATGAAGGTACCTTAGGGATAGCTGTAGAAGCTATTCATTGTTTGTTTCCTTCCAGCTGTCATACATGACTTTAAGTGCTAGTGTGTGCAAAAGGTTGCTTTAAAGAATTGAGAAAATAATAGCAGAATCTCAGTTTAGGAAGGTGGTTGAAGAAAGGTACTGGTCTAAATCCTTATCATTGGGGAGGAAAGTATAAACTATGATTTTAATCATAAACTTTGGTTTCACTGAAGCATTTGGAAAAATCCCTTTTATTTCTAATTTCATCCAATAATTTTATGTAGCCATAAGGTAATCTCTCTTCATTGTGGGAGTGCTATGAATTCCCATAAAGGAAGTTAGCAATAGGTAGGTATGCGTATTAAAAGTTTGTTATCAAACTCATAAATTCAATATCCAGTCCACAAATGTATATGAAGTTTGAGTGGCTCTTGCCCTAGTTTATGCTGTACATTAAGACCTTCCATATTTCTGAATCAAATTTATAGTACCCACTTTGTAAATCATTCCATAAGTTTTAAAATAATTTAAATGCATTGGAAAGATGTCCTTGCAAAAACATATAGCATTTACTGAGAAATACTATGGTTTCAATATATTCAATGTCAAAGCAAGTTTTGACATTATGTATTGCTACAAAGTGATGAAATTTGTACAGTATTTTACAAGGTGAGTAGCTGAAGCTGGCCGTGTGCATTTTACTATAGGTCCTTCAAAAATAGTCTTTTCTACCCATGTCCATAAAAATCTAGAGCACCTGGCATTTACCCTAGTGAAAGAGTGGGGATGGAGCTTGTACAAAACAAAATTATTTCTTAAAAATGACTAAGTGGTTACTGAGCACAGAACTCACTCTGATGCCCTTTGCAAGCTTGTGGAAAAAATCTCACAGACTAGATGTTCATTTTAGTATCTGCTAAAATTAAAATTGCCCCTTGTTTCTGGAAATTTTGGGGTTTGGTTGTAACTTTAAGAAAATATTCCAGAAGAACATTGAAAATCAGTTTATTGTTAATGGCATTGAATATGTCTAAACCTCAAAGGACTTTACAAACAAAGCATATGCATTCCATATAGGTAGAATATGCTCCTTCAAACTATATACGAGAAGCTTGTAAAGTGGTTTCATTGGAATAGGATAGATTTTCCCTTTCTGTGAATACACAGAACATTTCAGCCTTCATATTCTTTAGGTGCTTCTGATATCTCTTGCTATGATTTGTTTGGGGTTTTTTGGAAGACCAAATTAATTAATTTGTGTATTTACAACACTTGAAAGGACTTGTTGATTTAGATAGCTAGTGCAAAGTTGTCTGTATTTCAAAATAGTTTTCCTTCTGGAAATGTTTTTTTAAATTCAATTAGTATGTATAACCAAATCAGTAATGAGCTCAAGATGCATCAGGAAGGTTCATTAGCATACTTAAACTTCTGTGTCACTTTGCCTGGAATTTTAACTTCTTTTACCATCTGCCCTTTGTTCAACAGCTGTATTATTGCAACTAAAATGTTTTCATCTGCACTGTGTTAGAATTATTTTTAAATTAAGGACTATAGATTGCTTTTGTCCTTGTGCTTAATGTAATATTATTGTCGTATAATAAATACATAGGGTTTTTTCTACTGGATGAACTGAAATATTATGAATAATAAAATTGCTTTTTGTTAGGTACAACAACTAGAAAGAAGATTCAAAGCTATTGAAGGGGAATTAAAGAAACAGAAAGAAGTAAATAAAGACTTATTGAAGGAGAAAAATTTTTAATCTTTAAAGGTGCAAAAGGAAGATGCAGACACCAGAGAAAGAGAGCTGGAAACACTACTTAAGAGGATTTGTGAAATAAAAAAAGGCAAAGCAGAACTTCAGTTAGTGGTTGATGAGCAGGAAAAAGAAGCAGCGTCTTTGAAGAGGCAAGTGGCAGAAGCTAACAGGTTGAGAAATGAAAATGAAGATCTGCTGAGTCAAGTGCAGGAGCTGAAGTGTTTGCTGGATGAAGCCAAAGCAGTGGCAACCTCTGGGCAATGTAATTGCAAGATAACAGACACCAAGGTTAAATTAAAAACAGCCAAGAAAAAGAGCTCTTTGGGACATCATGGAGCGTTTCTCAAACAGTCCATCAAGGTTATGAGTAATGTATTTGAGAACTTCAGTAAGGACGGCTGGGAGGATGTGAGTGAAAGCAGGTACAGCTCTCATTAACTTAGCCCTGTAGAGGGGACACTGTGCATAACTAAAGCACTAGCAAATGGAGATTGAATTTCAACTACTGTTGATTTGGTATTCAAAAAAAATACTGTCAGATCCTTTGAAATATCTTGGGAGGTCTTGTTCTGAGCTTATTGACTGAAATTTGCATGCAAAATTAGCCACAACTGCATGAGTATTTGAATAGGTGCCAGGAAACCCAAAAGAAGGCAATGCTTGATTTCTTCCAGTGATGCTATTTTCGTGCAGTCATGAGGCTTGAAATTGACAGTTTGGCAGGTTGATTTAATTTGCTGGCCCTTTGCATATTCACCACTGACAGCTAAGGATTCCCAGGCAAGCCTACTAAGTCGGTTTAGTTATCTTGTGACATGCCGACCCGGGAGGAGAAACATTTTTTCCCCTTAATTTAGTTAGATAAATTTTGAATGACCCATTTCAGCTTGCTAGCAGATGTCTACAAGCTGTTTAACATCCTTTAAATTAAGAACCATCCACACTAATTATTTCATGTATGTTTTATGCACAGTCATTGTACTAACTTTAATTGAATGATGGTTAAAAATCAGTTCTTTAAAGGTAATTGTTACTGCATGGAGTCCAGTCATGAGTCACAAGGCCCTCAGAAAATTGCACTGGCAAGCTTCATAAACGTTTAGAATTTTTGCTTCTGCTTCTGTTTGTCCCCACATACTTGAGGATGCAGCAGTAAGCCACTATGTAAATGGGTATCGCACCTTGTCTTTCAATACTTTGTCCTAAGAGACGTGAAAAGAAATTTCTCAAGCCTATATTTACCCAAAATATAGAAAAGGTGGCAAAAGAATAAAGAAAATGGAATCGTCTTCATAGGCTTCATGTTGTCCCTATACGTTATATGGAGCAAATCAACAGTGTCAGATGAAGCTATTCTGCTGCTTCTCCCCATGCAAAATAGGGGGCTCCTGAATACAGTATCTTGAGAGGGAAAACAAATTAAGAACCAAGTAATTTGTCAGTTGCTATCATTAATGTAAACCTTGTTTGTTTTTCTGTTTAATTTAATATTGCAGATCTGATTTTACAGAAAACACGTGTTTTTCTGTTGCAATTAGTGAGGTTTTTGTTTAATTTACTATGTTTTGCTTTTTAAGAACAAAATTGAGCAAACAAATTGTCATTGCAATTTGAGTTTGAAGTGAAGTGGAAAGTAATAGTATGGCTTCAGTTGTGGCTAGCCATAAACACTACTTTCAATAACTGTACAAGTATTGGGTTAGGAAGTTCTTGTCATACAATAGTGAACATTTTTGAAGGAGATGTTTCAAGGTGTCATTTTCAGCAAGTTAGGGAAATATCTTCATTTAGTTCTCTCTTCTGCTTATTAATAAATAATGTGCTTTATCACTAGCAGCTGTCTCTGAGTTTCTAGATTCAAGCCTTCCACTTTCTAAGTAGAACATTCCTTGAAAGCCTTCATGTGAGGGAAATGTGAATGTCGAAATATGGTACATTAGAAAAAGATATGCTAGAAATATCTCTGTGCTACTGCAGCACCTTCAAACTACGACATTAATTTCTGTTCTTATCAGTCACTAAGACATACCAATGTGTCAGGATAGATTTTGGCAAATATAAACATGTTTCCGTATGAACTCTTCAATTTGAGGCCTTTTCTCTGGTTAAGTAGCCTTCATCTCTAAACCACTGATTTATTGACTGTTTTAATGTAAAGTCAATTGTGTCTTTTTAAATGTCTTAGTTTAAAAAGTAACAAACCAAAATTACCTTCTGTCGAGGGATTCCTTCACAAATCTGTTTGCACAATTGTTGAAGAATAGCCACTGATGGTATAGAAAATGGTACATCCAAGACTTCATGTTTTAAGATAGAGTTCACTGAATATCAGAAAACTAATTATAATCTGAGGCAAGTGAAAAAATGGAAATTAAGAGCACACTGAGTGCAAGTTTAAGGAAAAATTTGAAGTTGAATGAAAGTCCAGTTTCTCTGCATGGCAGGCAATTCCAGTAGAAGGACCACCAAGCTTTACAGAATTTAAAAGCACTCCAAAGGGATGCTAGACAGAGATTTCACTGAAGTGTGATTTCTGAGTTTGTCTCAGTCAACACTACAAATAAAATTTAATTGAAACAAAATGTTACTGAGTGAAGTCTTGTGCATTTGTTTGTTTTGTTATCAAATGAAGGAAAGTAGAAATGTAGTGTATCTTCGTGAGTCACTCACAGATGGAAGTATTATCAGGTAGTTTTTCATATATGTTACATTTGTAGGCTGTAACAAAAGCTGTCTTTTAAGAAGTAGTTAAAGTCTTGGACCTCTGTGCATTGTAGAGTGAGATTTCATTTGACAAGACATTTTCAGAGTTTTCTTCTTTATCATATTTGTAAACATCTGTCAAATAAGCCAACTTAGTACTGTTTGGATTTTATATTAGTTTCTCTTCTTTCTTGCATGTGTTATTTTCAATTGGAACTTTTAATGTTTAGATTTATTTTGTTTTGTTTTCCTGAATGTGCTGTTTCAGTGACTGTGAAATACCAACTTCTGAAAGTTTGGAAACCGTGATTATGAAGACAGTGCAAAACATTGATCCTCTGCCAGAGAGAAGTAAACAACAGGGGAAAAAGCAAATACAAGACAGTCAAAAGCCCTGCAACAGCATTCATTTAGAAGGCAAAAAAAAGCAGTATAATATAAAGGTATATAATAGAACTTGTTTTTTTCTCCTGTGCAGAGTGTTGAAGGTTAATAGTGCTATCACTGCTATTCCCCTCTTAATTAATTTGACTCTTCTTGTAAACTGAAAAGAAAATCTGCTTCCAGATATTCAATTGGTAGTTTAATTATAATTTAGAACATTTTCTGAAAAATTAATCTGCAAAACTGTTTGGAAGGGGTGCCAGGAGTGCAAGAGCTGATTAAAAAATGTAAAGCTTCTGTAAGCTAGTCCTGCTGTCTCACAGTCCAAAGAGTGCTGCAGACATTCCATTAAACTCTCTCTCAATCAGCGAAGTCATACGGAACAGAGTGACCTAACCCATAACAAGGAAACAGCAACACCCCCTCCTCCCCTCTAGCAAAATGGGTGTGCTGACTAATCAAGCATGAACACGTCTCCGTTTGTTCAGTGTGCACAGAAAGAGTTGTCTCCATCTTAGTAAGATGCTTTTGGCTCTATCTCTGTCCAGGAGATTCTATCTAGAGAAAAGTGTGCTTTTAGCTGCTTCTTAGGCCATTTACATTCATTGTCTGGGATTTGAACCCCTTGTCTCATTCCTAACATCTATATGCTGCTTTCTCACAGAAGAAGGCCAGTTGGTCGTTTCCCAGGTCTTTAGAGGCTTAATACAATCTATAACAGATGATTCATTTTTGGACTTTTGAACAGTGTCTAATACTTTTTCCCTCCTGTGTTTGCCCAAATAAATCACTTCATGGAATTTAAAATATAAGCAGGTATTGTTGTTTCTCAGTTCAGGAAACAGAATACTGAAATACTGAACAACTTGCTGCCCTTAGAAAACTAGTTTGAAATTCTGTTATGTATGGTGATACAATAAAGAGTTTGAAAACAGTTTATATTTTCTAAGTCTCTAAATTTTAAAACAAATGCAAACTCTCTGGTCTTGTTATATATTCTTGATTGTGTATTTCCATCAAGAGATCTATTTTTCTTGCAGAAAAGCTGAAAAAGGGGGAAAATCTGCAAACATTTGTTGGTATTGAATACACAGTATGAGCAGGTACACGTGATATATGTGAAAATCTGACAGTGTGCTACTCCTGTTATGTCCTGCTGCTCCTAAGTGAGGATATACAAGGCAGGGAATCCAGGAGCCTCTGGTCTCTCAGCCAGTACCTCTCCTGTTTACCTATATTGCATTTGTTCTCTGTTCCTACTGGAAAAGACAAACACAGATATATTCTGATACACATATGTAATGGACTAGTGGACTTGGAGCATACACAGGCAGCATCCCAAGAGCTCACAGCAGGTAAATATGCTTCAGTAGAAGTCCCCTTTTGCAGGAAAAGCACCTGAAAATATGGTTTGTGTACAGAAGATAGCATTGCAAAAAGGTTTAGTGTTGACAATTGGGAACACCAATTTTAACAGAAATCTTAAATCCCTCCTGAGGATTTAAGGACACTCCAGCTGGGTCATGGTACTCTCATACAAAGAGAGGTGAGAGAAATCCCTTAAGTCCTGAGCTATGCCTGGGGTTGGAGATAACATAATTTATGACACAAGGACTTTCTCATTTTTGCCCTTTGTACACTGTCAGGAGGATTATTGGCACTCTCTTATAACTCATACATTTATCAGAGCTGTGGCCTAGAGTGGAGATCTCCACCTTTTTGCTGCAGGCTTGCTGCTGCTGATGTTTGCTCATCATCTGCTGAGAGCTCAGTCCTCTGTAACATATCCTCACCATTTCAGACTAGCATCGGTCATCCAAGAACATGTCTTCAGTGTTTGTAGGATTCTCTGGTCGTGCTGATAGGGACTTAGTACTGGTTTCCATAGTTGTCTTTGAGACATGGAATAAAATAAGAGACTATTCAAAGGAGACAGACCTACAAGAGCTTGACCTTTGTTTTCCTTTGCTTTGGTTTTAGGCTGAAAAGTTGGGACTTACATTTCTTTTCTTTCTTCCTAGTATATCCTACTTCCCTGTCCTTCAAATTGTATTGTGATTGTACAAATCTAGAATTCATGGCTAAGCTATCCTACAATGTCAGTAATTTGTTTAGAGCAGTTAATAGATAATCTGTTGCTGTTTACGCCTTTAGATTTGATGAACAGGATGAACACCTATTTTAGTTACAAATATTTCCAGAAATATGTTGCATTATATCACATAGTGCAAACTGAAGATTTTGGATAAGTGTTGCAGAATTCCAGAACAAAAATGTTTCAAAATACACTGAGCATTTAAGAGCCAGGGAAATAGTACTTTGATTTTGGAGTAAGCCATGCCATTTTCATTTTGCATGTTGCAAGCAGCATTCTTCTTCAGCCTCTGCTTCTGTCTTTGAACATTTGAAATAGCTATTTTTCAAATCACATATTTAAAAGGCATGCAGCTGACTTTTGTTACACCCTGTACAAACACAGAGAATTGTATTTGCATGTTCATATATATTCATACCTCTTCCAGTTACAGCTCAGTGTCTAATCTGATCTTTGGAACTAATAAGACCACTATTCCTTTTTATTTTCACTTCAATATCTTAAATATCTTGAAAAACACGATATTGCAGGCTTTCAAGTAATACCATCTTTTTTCCCTATGAGTAAATTAATATCTTATCTAAAAAAATAATGTAGGCATTAACAGATACTTAATATTTCTCTGGGATTCTTTGGAAGGGGTTATGATTTACCTATAACAGTTCATTATTTCTTCTGCATTTGACGAGAAAGACAAAAATTTGTATTCTTTGCTGACTGGTGTTGTAAGACTGATTTTCAAATTAAAATTAATTATATTTTTGTGTACTATGTGAAGTAATTTTTGTTGTTTCAATTCAAACTGGAAAACTTTGGAGTATTGTGGTTGGTGTGCCATAATGAGGAGTTGCTAGCTTTATGCTTCTGTTTTTCATTTAGGGGCATTCACAAAATAAAGACCTAGAAAACTTACATTCCAAGAGGAGGAAGATGTGCTGTCTTATAACATCTTATCCATCAATTCTAAGCAAAGGTAGGAATTTTATATATTTTTGGCAACTTCACAAGTAAGATTGACAAATCATTCCTGCCTGATATTCCAAAACCTCTTCTACATTGCACAAACATACGCTATTGCAGCATTTGCTTGTTTAAATTTACGAGTATATTTTCAAAGATTCAGCTCATTATTTTAGTGAAAATGTCGTGTAAAAAGTGACTGCCAAACAGCATCTTTTGCACTGTTAAAATATACTCTATTTTTACTAAGTCCCACCTATTGAATCTACTGACTAAAATAAGGCTTTCCTTATGTTCTTGTTTGCCCGTTGTAGTCAGCACAGCCAATGAAACAAAATTAAGTTTATTTTGGCTTAGACCTTAAAAAAATCTGTTAACAAGACACTGAAGCCTTTATTTCCGGTAATACTGATCAGAAACTTGAGACACATTGAACTTCCGAGTCCTTGTTGAGTTTGCAGTGTTGGCACTCCAGAAAAAGAACAACCTAGAGCACTTACAGGTTAACCGAATTAATTTACCAGTTTGGCTACTGAGAAATACTTTAGAGGCAGTGTTTTGACAGGGCAAAGAAAAGTCAGAAATCATCTTATTTACGATGATATGTCAGTTTAGTAACTTGCTGTTTTATGTTTAGTGAACAGGACAAAAAGGAGAAATATCATTGTCCAGAAACTGGGCTCCTCTGTTACTCTACTGCAGGAAAGAATTAAGTCACTGCAGCAGCAGATAGCTGTTTTACAGAATGAAAAAAAGACAGCAGTGTCTTCTGTGAAGGGATTTAAAGAAACCAATGAAAAACTAACAACTCAGCTACATTTGGCTGATCAGAGACTTCAAACTAGTAAACTGACCATAGAGGTAAAGTACTTTTCATTATGGTGTCTTACAATGTTCAGCTTAATTCTGTTGTAATTCCGTGAAATTTTGATAACATTGATTTCTGTCTCTTAATTTTTTATGATCAAAAATTATAAAATGTTATATATTAGCATGCTTTATATGAGAGTCTGACCCAGTTGTTACATACAAATGATATTGAGGCCTCATTTACTATTGTATCAACCCAATTAATTAATCCTTCTGAAAAAAGAGTGGTCTTCATGCTGACATTCTACCTTCATTCAGATGGCTGAAGGAAGTTTCGTTTTTAGTCTGTGGTCTGAGAACTTTCCTGAGGATCTGGTCAGTCCACATACACAAGCACCCATTCCTCTGTGAAGAGCAGGCACTTTTGGAGAAACAAACTGTCTCCATACACTGCAAGAGTGAGGTGCTTAAGGCAGCTGGAGTTTTCTTCCAAAAGGGGCTCAGACCAGTACCATATCTATTTAATCCCATCTCTCTGTCAAGGTGGAAGGCTGGAGAACAAGATTTATGAAAATAGGGACTAGTAAACTATTTGGTTAACAGCCCCAAAGATGCCAGCTTTCTTCTCTACTTTAGTCTTCATTCCTACTTAATCCTTTCCCAAACTATTACTCTTTTCTGGTTTTCCCCATTCTCATTTATATATATGTATTTTGTGTTAATCTATATGCAGCTCCTCAGCTGGAATTCTTTTCTGTTCATACTGTAGTGATTGGCCTGCCCTTTATAGAGCTGAATCAACAAACACTTTTGCAGTAATTGTCTCCTGTTGGTCACACACACATCCTGCTTCCAGAATTATAGTGCTACAACAGATGGACTTGCTGGAAGGAGGCAGACATTAAAAAAGAAATCAAATCCCCTCCCCCTCAAACTTCTCTGCATTTCAGTCTTTGCACAGAAGGCAGAAGCAGTATCAGGAGCAGCACTTTTCACTTTCTTAGGGCTGGGGAACTGCTAACTTCTATAGGAGGGAAAACCTAATTTCTGTTACTCATTTTGCATAACTATATATATGTAATGAATTGTTCAAAAAGAGTTTCCAACCAAGGTCATTGGAACCAATGGAGATCTTCCTATCTCACAAACAGTATCATAATGTAAATTTTCATGGACAGTATATACTTCACAGAGAGTTATATGTGTAATTTAGGTAAAATATTCTGCTTGCTCAGACATCTTCATGATTTGCCTTCCTAGAAGACTACACCTTAGTTGTCTATTGGAGAGCAATGTGAGAAATAAAATAAAAAAGGCCATTATCAGGAAACTGTTTAAAAAAAAAAAAAGAAGCAAAATTTGTGTCAAGATAAAGGCTGCTATAATGTAACAGACTGACTAAAAGTGAAATAGTATGATCTTAAAAACAAAACAGTTTTATTTCACTCAGTCCTTCTGGAAAGTTTAAAAAAAAAAGAAACTAAAAAATGGTCATCGGTCTATTTAAAGGGTGGTGCATTCTAAGCAAAAATAAATAAATGGTGTTGCAGGTACTCAAGGAAAAATCTTTATTAGCCATGCACATTTTTTTCCTTCTCAGCAACCAATTCAAATTCCCTTTCTTACAACTAATTACTCTTCAGGTGCCATACTAGTGCTACCAAGTGGGAAATTTAAAGCAGAAGCTTGGGCTACTTGCCAAGTGAAAATTAAGGAGGTAAAGAACCTACACAGTCACTGCAGGGTACATGCATGTTTTAGAGAGAGAACCGTGATTCAGACAGATCAAATGGTTGTAAAACACATTTGTATGGGGGGTTTTCTGTGTTTTTTATAAGAAATACTATCTGGAAGTGAAGTTTTAAGATACTGCAAGGGAAACAACATTTTAAATTTTTTTTTTTTATCAGCAAGGACACCTGTCATTGTTTCTTCTCAATGCTTCTGTTACTTTAGATTTTAGAATTTTCTTGCACAGGTAGAAGGTAAAACCCACACAAACCATGAAAAATATAAGAAGGAGATAATATCTGGATTTATGGAGACTCTTTAACGCTTCAAGAGTGTCAAAATGACTAATATCCAAAAACAAGCTTCCATATGTAATCATAAACTTCTGAATAATCTTGTAGTAACAGTCAACTTGTGATGCTGGGCTAAGGTAAGTATTGCATTCTAAAAGCTGTAAACATTAACATCATGGCTTGGATGAGATGCCATATTGCCTGAATTTAGCTAAGAAACTAAATCAATTAGCAGACAAGGGCAGACGTTTGTGCAGTCAGTCCTTCATTATAATCCCCAAGGAATCTAGTGCTAGAAGATCGACTCTGGATTAAGATTTAAATGTTCCAGATGTTCATTCTGAGACAGATTTTACAGTTCATACTATCTAAGGACTGTCTGGCATCTGTTGATTTTCAGAATGTATGATGTATGGTTTTGTGTATTTTTCTTGAAGATCCACACAGACATGTATGTATCTGTCTGTCTGGTTGTAGGAGTTCAGCATGCTGGATTCAAGTTCTTTTTTTGTTTGTCCTTATAAACTTTTTGCAGTAATGTAGATTTCTTACTTCGTTTTTCTTCTGCAGAAGCAATTCTTTGCATATTTCTGCAAAAATGACTGTAAAGTGACAGCAAATGTGAGAATCAAAGCTTGAATTCTCCAAGGATTTACATCAACACTGAGTTGAGACCGTCTGTACAGAAATACAGTAGTTACATTTTTCTATCAGTGTATAGAAATCACAGCTGGAACTGGTACTTAATGTAGAAGTAAAGGGATTTAGAATTTCTTAGTTTCTTAGAAAAACATCTGAAAAGAATTGTTGGGGAAATCCAGGATAAAATGTTTTCTAACATTTACTCCCCCCTCTATTCATTTCTATCACTAAGTGACTGCTTATACAAAGAGTATATTTATTGAAAACAGCACAGCAATTATAATTAGTTTTATGCAGTAGGTGTCATTCTTGTTGCAGAAGTTCAGACAAAGTATATTGAATAAGAAATTAAAATCGTAAGCAGGTTAAGTCATTAGTGCTTCTTATTCCTGTCAAGGCCACTCACAGGTCCGCTGCTCAAAAATCTACTGCATTAGTTCTCCAGTGTTTCTCAGGTGATGTAACAGGAAGAGCTGCATTTCTTAATTGAATGCCACAGGCATTTGCAAAGTGCCTGTGTAGGTCTTACTTGAGCAGGAAACCTGAATCTTAAAGAATGGGAACAAGTCAACCAGTCAAACACTGACCGATCTTTTGGAGAGGATAATGTAAAGGTTTAAGTGTAGGTTTTTTAGTTGCATTCCTGCAGATATGTAACTATGTTTTTGCTGAATTGGAAAGAAAAGGAGCTTTTTTTTTTTTTTTTTTTATTTTTTTAGAAGCACATTTTAGCTAGGATTTTTTTTTCTGACAGCATTTTAAAAATCTCTCCAAACTTTATTTTAGCCATTCAGTTTTCAATTTCCTTTGAATTTGAAGCGAACTTTTTCCCCCTGATCTTATACTGTGCTTTTAATTTGCTTGCCAGAAGTTTGTTCTAGTGGATTATCCCAAGTGGATTAATCTAGTGGCTTATCTCAAGCATAGGAAGGTATGAGCATGAAAAAAGTAAAGCAGAAGAGTAAAGGGCTGGAGAAAGCTTTTTATTCTTTGAAGTTTGTGGCTTTCTCTAAATATTCTTTTGACTGTTTTTTACTGCCCAGTCAGAGAACAGCTCAGAACTCAGAGTTGCATCTGCAAATTCAGCACCACAGCTTCACTTTTCTTATGGTACCCAAATAGGACTAAACCAGCCAATTTAGGATTATTCAATTACACTGAAACAAAGAAGAAACTGGTGATGAATTTAGATGCATTGTAAATTACTGACTTAACTATTGTTTACACAAAAATCTCACTTTGACTCTGGTTTTCATGGAGGGGTATTTCACTCTTTAAAGATGTATTGTTATTTACATAACAATTTTTGTATGTCTGTGGTTTCCCTAAAGTAAATTCTAGGTTGAAATTATAAACTGAATGTTGCTTGTAGTTACCTTGCAGCAAGCTAAAACTGCTTTTGGAACTTCCTCACTTTTGTTCATTACAGCAAATGCGTAATAGTTTTGACAGTTTTGCGGGGCTTTCCACATAAGTGTTGTCCAGTTAGAAATTGTCATAGACACACCCAATTGTTTTCTTCCAAAACACTTTTATATGTGTCCTGGTTTTATCTTTTTTACTCTTTCATGGAAATACTCCAGAGCATTTGTGCATATATATATATATATTTTTTTATAACGTTCATAAGAAAGCTTCTGCACTCAGTGTCATCTTTTCTAAATTAAGTGCGGTTTTTTTTTCCCTCCAGTGGCATGAAAAGATATTTTTCATTATGATGTACATCAGATAATACCAATCATACCTACAGAGTATCTGAATGATAACATTTTATAAAAAGTTTTAGAAGAATTAAAATTCGGGAGTCATTAAGTATAAATGGTTGTTTTTCCAGATAACTGTGTAAGAGATTACTACTACATTAGTAGTATATGCAGGAATTCTGACTTTTATATATGAAAGTAGTGAAAAAAACAGAGCTGCTGTAGTGTCCTCATGTTTTAATAAATAAAAAATAAACTAACAAGGATTCAGCTTATTTCTGCTCTGTTCAACAGTGTCCCTTTCCATTCTTACACGGCACACTTAAACGTCTGGAACATCTTACTAGTATCCATCTTAAAAAAATAAAAAAGCTAAATATACCCTATTTAACACTTTCACAAAACTCAGTGCAAAATCATTTCTGCAACCATGCACCTTTGGCACAGTGTGTAATGAAACAGTCAACGAATTCTATGAAGCTGTTTAGGAAAAGTCTGTTCCTGAAAACGTCAGGAGAAATGTGATTTCTCCCCCCCTTTCCTTGTTTAAAAGCATACAGATGATCCTTTCCTAAGTGCTTTGAATAACAGTAGTCTTGGTTAGGAATTTTCAGGTACTACAATCTTTGGGCACAATATTCAAAAAGAAGTAAAGACAGTTTCTCAAAAATATTTAAAAAATCAAAATAGCAAATTTTCTATTCTGCTTTTTCTTAAAATGCAGCAGAAGTGAAAAAGTAAACCACCAGGGATAAAAGACTGATAAAGCAGGCTATACTGCCTGACCTTTCCAGAGTTTGCAAGTCTAAGACAGCAGAGTTTTTTCTAATGATTGAACTAAACTATGTGCTAGTATGAGACTGTTTGATTGGGTGTAAATTCTGTTTTTTCCTTCTGAGGTCACACTGCTGTTATCATTGTGTATGCATGCCTTGAAGAGACCTCTTTGCAGACACAGTATATAATTCAAAACCCAATAAACACACCCTCAATCTATGTATTCTTGAGAGAAAGCCATTCTTCCTGGACTCTACACAGTGTTCCAGACCTGAACAACATTATCTGTAGGTAGGAAAAATTGTAATGTATCTCAAATTTTATAGCATTTAAGTTCCATTTCTGGGCCCTCCCTGTAGTTTTTGAAGCCTTTGTATTGACAATATTCAGAAGAATAGATTCTGACATATTGTAGTTTTATTATAGCTTTGCTGAACCTAATAAATTGAAAATCAGGCTGTGATGTCACACTCATAAAGGCTGGAAACAGAGACAGACAATGCTGTGTGGCTCTGTGAGACTAGAATTCACCCCTTCTATGTCATAGTCCAAAATTCTGCCTGGAATGAAACATGATCAGTTAGTTAAATATGTTTTTTCAGACTTTTTGGTTACTAAATGGGGAAATCTCAGTATAATTTTTCCTCTGGTAAACTACTGATTCAGCATTACTGCTGATATAAAACAGTTCTCAAATTTCTATTTTCTACTCTGTCAGAGAGGTTGACTTGAAAATAAAATGAGGAATTGCAAATGGTAATCATGAAAATAACTGCCCTTTTAAAATGCATCTACTCCAAAATTTTTTTTATTATTTTATTTTCATAGTTTGCTGCATTGAAAACTCACAGCATCCTGAAGTCAGTTCCGTTAGCAAAACTACACTGTAAAATATATTTATCGTGAAACTGTGCTTTCATTACAAAACAAAAATAAAGCAAAATACCTTTTACATTTATATTGATCTCTGAAGAAAAATTACAGTAGACCTGTTGAATTATTGATGAACAACAGTTGAAGTACGTTGCATGTAGGAAATGAGTCTCATTCATAAATTAAAGAGTACAGTTGGCATGAACTAGAACTATGAGAGTTGTATATATTGCTGTCAAAATGAAATAACTTAGGGATAGGTAAATCTAGAAAAATACAAAGAAAAAATTGTGGAGACTACTATAGAATATACTTACAATCAATACAATTTATATTTCTGTCTCATAGAAATCTTAAAAATTATACTTCCGTATTAAAAGAAAGAACCTGTATCACAACAGTTAGCATGTTCTTGTAATGTTACAAATAGAGATAACACATGAATCTATAAGAATGTCTAATATATTTGTATCTGATTGTATAATACAGTAATAGAATATACTTGTTCATGTATTATGGTAAACACTGGAAGATAACATCCTGTAATTTTTACTTCATGGATTTCATGTGCTACATAGCTTATTTTTCTTCACCTTTTCTGTGATTTGATCAAACTTTCCTTGTGCATTGAATCTTATTATAGGACAAAAAACAGAACTCAGTTTACAGGTTTTTTCCAAAAAATTTCCTGAATGAGATTCTACTTGAGACTTGGGAAAGCTCAACAAGTACTGTTGTAATAGGATTTCCTTTTGTGCTCACAGGAATGTCTTCACTGAATTCAGTGTGATCTGCTCATTTGATTAAAGCTAAGTATAGAGCTAGACTAGGTTCTTGAACCTTCTCTACTATGTAAAGTTTTGTGGATAATGCACAATTTTGTCAGATAATATTTATTCACCATCAAAACTCACCCCAAAAAAATCCATTGATTTGGGAATAATTATTTATCTATAGACAAGAGATTACATTTCAGCTCTGCCAGTCTGATTTTCTCATAGACTCTCATAGAAAACCAGCTTGGGTTGCAATTGCATCAGTACTCTTAGGCTTGTTCACTGGAGTGGGTCACAAATTATTCATTATTAGTAACTGCCAGTATTAACTGTGAAGTTTATTTACTAACCACTTTAGCCATGTGCTTATTCTCACTGAATTCAATGAAATTTCAAGACCTCCTGGGTATGGTGGTAAAAATAAGGCTTTTTGGCTTTAGTCTTGAATATAGACCTCTCTATGGTGAGAGGTTCCTTTGTGTGTTGAACTTGCAGGGAAGGAATTACAGTAGAGGACATAGCTGCATAATTTTTTTAATATTGTATGATTTAGTATTCTGATAGACTATGCAATAACACCTCTGTGTACAATTCCATATAGGTGCTACTAAAATGCATGAAATGGATGCCTTTGGGTTTTATTGGCTATATATATCCTACCTTGATGATCTTAAAGGTCTTTTCCAACCTAAATGATTCTATGATTCTGCCTTGGAAGTTTGAATTTTCTCCCCTTGTTTGCAGTTGTCTCTTTCTTGATGGAGTTTTACCTAACAGTTTGTCTTTTCTCTCTTTCCTCTTTTTCCTGACCTAGGTAAAGTTTTTCCTGATTATATTCTCATGACTCTTGAAAACTTTTCTTAAGAAATTGGGGAAGTACTTTTGCATTCCTTCATATTGTGAATGTTAAATGAGTTGAGCCTCTTGCACTCTCCTAATGCATCCTTTTATTTTACTTCCCTTTCCTTTGCTCCTGTCCTAATCTGTTAAATTTCTCTCATTGTGAAGTTAGGGAACTGGTGGAACAGAGTGCTCAGTATGGTTAGCAAGGTAGGTGCATGTAATAGGGGAATTGGTAAGAGATGTTTTTTTTTCCTTGTTTGAGGAGTTTGATTTCTTATGAAGCTGAGGGATCAGGGTCATGGGATTCCAAGAATGCAATCTATGACCTGAAAGTATCTAGAAGTCTTACAAGCACATCCACTCATTTCTGTTTTGTGCCCCTGTGCAACAGTGATTGGTTGTATTAAAATGTACATAAGAGATTTAATTCCAAAAATTATCTTCATCATGATTGGTTTTACTTAGTATTTGGATTGGAGCTAAGCACTGACACATGGAACACAGTGTAGACTCAATGCCTTAAGGTTAAATTGGTGCATATAAGTACCACTTAATCATTTTCACTAGCTCAGACTCTCACGTACCATGAAATTAATTTTTCAGTTGATCCCTCACATGAATAATGACATTTTTTTTTTCCCCAAGATAATGGTTTACACCTTACACATCTATTCTATTTGGATATACAATGAAAAATATGACAGTGTTTTTGCTGTTTGTTTTAGAGGTAAAATCTTTCAATCATTTTTTAAAAATTAGTGGCAATATAAAAAACCCAAGCCAGTGTAAGAAGATATCTTCAGTCATTGACAGCTATTCTGAGCTTTCATCATCTACCAGAGGCTGATTGAAAAGTATAGATCATTATGACCTCACAGTGTTTTTAATGAGGAAATCATTACATCTTAATGAAAACCAATACAATGCTCAAGTTCATGTTGAGTGAGGCTGAATGTCTGTCTCCTGGGAAGCAGGGACACTGAAGAAAAATGAGAGTCCTAGGAGGTAATGAGCTGAGCATGAACTCCCATTGCCATTGTGAAAAATGCTAGCACAGTCCTTGAATGTATAAGCTGGAGGCTATACAATAGGAGCAGGAAGAATATGTTTTCTTTCACTCAGTGGTTTGACTGCTCCTAGAATACTCTATGTAGCTCTAATACCCAGAATCCAAGAAAGAGATTGATGGAAGTAAAAGGCGTTTGAAGAAGACTTATGAGAAGGATTTGAAAACATACCATTCTAGAGAACAATTTGAGATTTTCGGGAAGGAGATTAAAAGGTAACTCAAACTTAGATATCTAAGAAAAAGAAATGTACTTGTAGAGTCTTCAGTCTAGCAAAGAAAGGTTGAAAAAAAGATTCAGGGACACAGAACTGAAACAAGATAGAATCATACCATATATGAGGTCTGTAATTTTTATGTGACTGTAATTGATCATTGCCAATTGGAGCCAGAGAACTGCAGTGATATTGGGCAATTAACCTAAAAAGGAAGAATTAGAGAGAAATCAACTGTTTGTGGTTAGCAGTGGGCAGAGTCCTTCTGAAGGGAATAAAAAGAAGCCTGTTCTGTAGGAAGCATGAAAAAAATAGAGATAGGCAGAGAGCGGATATGTTTAATGACGTGAGCAGAATTAATGAAAAGTACAAACAGAAAGGTATGTTCTCAACTTCAGTAACACTCTGTTCATTTATCTGAAGAACTGATGAAAGAAATGTGTGTATTTCATAGAGCACAGTTGGGCAACAGAATGCATTTGATAGTGCTGTGGGGAAGAGATGTAAACATGGATGATTAAATTTAAGAAAAGACAAACCAGTGTTTATAAAGGTCTAACTGAAGCCAAGAAGGAGTGTAATAATGATGTTCAAACATCAGGTTATAAAGAGGAGAAATTCTCAGGCAGGGGAAGAAGCCACCACCACGCAAGACACATATTTATGAGTCATGGCACAGGGACAATGGATAATGAGACAAAGGGAGTAATCTAAAGGAAATGAATGTTCCACAGTGTCTTTAGTAGAATGCAAAGAGAAGGAAAAATAGCTTTTGTGGTGTAATGTACACAGAATTTAGGATTACACTGGTCTGGTTCAGCCCTTTAGAGTTGATGATTGCAGAGCTGAGAGATGACTAAAGCTCTTTAAATTAGGGAGTGCATAGTTCGGTAAGGAAAATTCAGAAAGGAAAAAGATCACTATTTTTTAATATTTCTTTCATATTATTTTGTCTACCTGTAGGGTTGAGCATAACTCAATTTTTTATTGAGGTAGTAGTGAAATATTTAAAGGAGAAAGCTTTTCATTTTAATCGGGATTATATAGACAGAGTAATCTTTTTTTGAGTCAAAATCTTGATAAAGGACTCAGGTTGAGATATTTTGTTAAAGGCTTGGCTTCCAAAAAATAAAAATACTTATTTTTTCAAAGTACTGTTTGCAATAAAAACTTTGGCAGAAAAAAAGAAAACTAAATTTACTATGAGAAACAAGTGAGAGAAAGGCATTTGGATATAATTTCAATTAAAAGTCTACAGGTGCTGCACTTACTTGAAGATATAAATTTTAGAAGCTCTGTCACTAGAAAATAGTGTTAAGATAATCATGAGGAAAGCTAAGCAGTAGAAGGCATAAATTTCCATTGTTTCCTTAGGAAAGCCTGTATTGAGGCCCGAAAGTACAGATGTGATATTTTACAGTCTCAAGATCTCTACTTTCAGTAGTTTCCCTAAAAGTTTTCTGCTGTTCTATGTTTGTAATGAATATAATTTTTATAAGAAGGCATTATGTATAACTTAGAGTGCATTTTATTGCAGCCCACTGTCATACATATTATTGTGCACAGTTCAAAAGGTACTTGCATTTTATAGTAAATTTGTCAAAAGACTATGAATATTGGATTGTCCTGGCTGTGTTTTTTTGTCAAGAATTGTAAAATTTTAGTCTCATTTCCATTATTCAGCTGCAGCTTTGTGATATTTGTTCTTACTTTACATAAAAAGGAGTTAAAAACTTCTTTATATATACAAATATGTATTTTCTTATTTACATATACTCACTGTATACTAACTCTGGACTTGTCTTTACCCTGGCAGCCTTTGTAGTAGACATCCTGTGTAGGGTATTCAGTTTATATATGTCAGATCCTCAAGGGCCATGGCTTTTGCCAGATGAAGCACTTTTGATTTTGAGGCTGATGAAACACAGTGCTATTATTGATCTGTGCATGACACAGCCTGTCTCTCTGCTGGCAGAGTGTAGCAACATTTATCCAGGAATTTGTGAAATGTCACTCGGATCATGTTCATAAGGTAAACTGTGCAAAAACCAGGATCCAAGCTGAGAATCCATGAGGAATTGGATGTGACTCTTTTATTCCTTCATCCTATCTTCTGGGTCAGCCAAGTGGTATTTGTTAAAACAATGTTTGTGTTTTATATTCAGTGTTGAAGGAAGTATGATTATCACTAGGAATACCTTGTAGAATATAGTAATACTGTTGTTTTACTCAGTTTTTTAGGTCACTTGGGAAAACAATATTTTGAGTCAGTGAAAATGATCTAAACATTGCAAGTCTGTAATTTCTGTTCTGTTCTTAACAAAATGACGGTTCCTGTACAGCTCCAGCCAGGAAACTCTGCTTATATTCTCTAAAGATTTTAACTTTTCTTGCTTCACTTTGCCTTTAGAGGTGAGTGGCAATACATGTTTGTTAAGATCTCAGTAAGCAATAGTGATCAGAAAGGGTACATGACTGTTTCTACACATAAAACTGCCAAAATACTGATATTTACATGTTTTGTTTCTTTATGAATTATGATAGAAAAAGGCTGTGCATTTTTGTCAGTATCAAAAATGTGTCATGTAAAAAATAATGAAAACTAAGGTAAATAAAAAAGCAACCTTCCATATGCTATTTATCTATTTGTAAAGGATCAAATGTGACTTTTCCAGACATTTTTATAAGTAGTGTTTCAGCAATAGACTCACTGTTATCTGCTAATGGATGCTGCACCTTCTCATTAAAAAAAAAAAAGTTGTAAAAAAGTTGTAAAGTAAAAAAGACACAAAAAGCTTCAATTATTAATTTTCTTTTTGTTTCTAATACAGTTATAACAGTAGCAATTTGAAAGTTATCCATGAAGGAAAAAAATTATTATTGTGATATTTGCCAACATTTTTTGATTATAAACAGGAAAATCTTTAGAAAAGTCTCTAGATCATTTGATTTAAAAATCAGTTACTAATTAAGGCAAGAAGATACAATTTTTATTGAATTTAAATGTTGAGTTTGGCTATCTTGAAATTTTTTTCCAAGTATAACAAGGATTTTCTTGTATTTCTGTAAGATAATTTCTGTAGTTTGAATTCCACAAAATTAAATCAAGATTTAAATGAAATATCACTTGTGAAGAACCATTTAAATGTACTTAATCTCTACTTTTTAAAATGTTTTTCCCACGTTTGCATATAAAAATATACAGAGCCAAGAGGGGAGAAGTTGTTGTTGGTCATGAAATTATATTTGCATGCATGATGCATATATTTTTACATGTTATCTCTCCCTTTAGAAGATTGACATGTGAAATGCAAACTCATGAGTTACGGAAAAAGCCAGAATTTCAGGTAGTTGGTTTGGGTTGGGGGTTTTTTTGTCTATTGGATAAGTGTGTTTATTTTGCAAAGGTCCACAGGTTGGACAAATACTGGTTGTCTGTCTCAAGAACATGAGTATTGTATTCCATAGTATGAGGGCTACCTACTTGTCAAATCTACTACCCTTCATAGTACAACCATTGCCAGCTTGTCAGGCAGTGTATCTTGCAGAGAATTTCACAGAGGACACTTATTTTGCTACTTAGCAGTGTCAAGGCACTTTGTGAAATACTGTATCTTGTTTTGGGCACCACACATAAAATACATGTATTGGAAGAAAGGAACAAAAATTCTAAGAACTTTTGAACATTTTAACTGTGAGAAAAGAGTGAAAGCATGTAACTCCTGTTAGGAATATAGACTTAATCTTTCAAGAAACATGATTTCCAAAATTTCCAGGAGTAATCTACTTATACTTTTTTGCATGTGTGCTAAATTTAATGTATTCTTGACATCATTACTAGTCTTACTCTTGTAGCAATTAAATTTTTTGTCCTCATTCTCAAATGGAAGGACTCTTTTTTAGGTAACTGGCACAGAAGAAATGGAGCTAGCAGCTAGTCCTTGCAAACTTTTACTCCTTGGACACCAAGTTCTCCGTTTCCTCCATGCAGTTTATTACTGTCTGGTTTCTAATAAGTTGTATTAATGATCAGAAAGCAGGACCATAACAACAGCTCCTGCATCTTGTCCTTTGGGAAAAATGTTGGAAAGGAGCATATCTGGTCCTACAGTTCTTTTGTAGTCCTTCAGATTTCATAAGGGGAATCTTGTCCTTCACCAGTTCAGCACTGCTAGGTCTTCTGCAAAGCACCACTTTTCTGTGTTTGACCCTATTTTCTTACCCATCCCACAGGGAGATGTCTTTGTCTAGTTTATTGCACAAAAGGAATTGGCATTTTTGTTATTGCTTGTATCTTATTCCAACTTTCTCATTCGCACAATCCCTTGTTTAAGCTTGTATGTTCAAAGTTAATGCTGGTGCGCTGTCGTCCTGGCTACTGCCTTTCACTACAGGAAGAAACTTCAGAAGAAACATACATAGCCAGAAGCACAAACCAGAAGAGTACAGCCATTCTCATCACTTCACCGAGGAAGATAAATGAGCCTTCAGTCTGCATTAGGTTTTCACAGAATCGCAAGGGTTGGAAGGGACCTCAGGAGATCATCTAGTCCAACCCCCCTGCTAAAGCAGGTTCTCCTAGAGCATGTTACACAGGACTTCATCCAGGCAGGCTTTGAATATCTCCAGAGAAGGAGACTCCACAACCCCCTGGGCAGCCTGTTCCAGTGCTCCATCACCCTCAGAGTGAAGAAGTTTTTCCTCATATTCAACGGAAACCTCTTATGTTTCAGTTAGTACCCATTGCCCCTTGTCCTGTCGCTGGACGCCACTGCAAAGAGTCTGGCTCCGTCCTCACTTCCACCCTTAAGATATTTGTATGTATTGATGAGGTCCCTTCTCAGTCTTCTCCAGGCTGAACAAGCCCAGGTCTCTCAGCCTTTCCTCATAGGAGAGATGCTCCAGTCCCTTTATCATCCTAGTAGCTCTCCTCTGGACTCTTTCTAGGAGTTCCTCATCTTTCTTGAACTGGGGAGCCCAGAGCTCCAGGTGGGGTCTCACCAGGGCAGAGTAGAAGGGGAGGATAACCTCCCTCAACCTGCTGGCCACACTCCTCTTAATGCGTGCCATGATGCCATTGGCCTTCTTGGCAACAAGGGCACACTGCTGGCTCATGGTCAGCTTGTCATCCACCAGGACTCCCAGGTCCCTTTCGGCCGAGCTGCTTTCCAGCAGGTCAGCCCCCAGCTTGTACTGGTGCATGTGGTTCGACCTCCCCAGGTGCAGCACTCGACACTTGCCCTTGTTGAACTTCATCATGTTCCTCTCCACCCTGTCCAGGTCCCGCTGAATGGCAGTGCAGCCTTCCGGTGTATCAGCCACTCCTCCCAGTTTTGTGTTTTGGTTTGGTTTTTTTTGGTCTTTCTAGGCATAAAGGAATAGGAGTCAAACTAAGGCATGTTCAACAACCGTAGAAAAGGAAAGTGTTACAACTAAGACTACTTCTGAGACAAAAAAATGGTATCTGGGAACTACAGCTGAGGTTCCTTTTTAAAAATGGTTATCTACAGGATTCTCTCCTTGGCAATGTCCTCATTTTTCTCTGCCTTATACCCCAGTCGTTGCAGACAACAAGTGCTGACTCACAGGATTCTTTGGCATCAGTACAGAAGTCAGACACTAATACTTTCCTTGTAACCCTAAGGGAATAGGTTTTGTGGTTTTGAAGCCATGGGTTTTTTGCCTGAAGTGCCTGGACCTCATGGATCAGTTACTGCTAGAAGAGGTAGAATGTTTATACTTCCTTACTAATACTTTGCACAATCTGATTTTCTCTCCTAAAATTTCATTGGCAATTAATGAGGTAATCATGGACTGTTTCCATAGCTTGTGTCATGTTCAGGATTATTTTGCATCACTCCAGGCTACCTTTGATGCCTCATGTGGCAAGAACTTCAGTTTCTTTTTCAGTAATGGAGACTGACGACTACCCATAGCATGTCTCACAGGATTCACAGGTACTGGAAAAGGATTTACTCTTTGGTAGCTGAACTGGTCTGCCTGTGCACAGTTTTCTGTTCATTCATAGATTCAGAGCTGGTCCTGTGGTCTTTAGGGTATTATGTACACCAAAGAGAAATGCATGACTTTGTCTATACTCTTATCTCAGTGAGGCAAACAGAAGAGAATGAAGGAAGTACTAAGAGACAGCAGCTGTAGGTTGGGTTCAAGCTGGGACATTGAATTGCAGGGATTAGATGGAACTACAATGCTGTCTTCAAACTGTTCATGTATGTGAAAATAATTAATTGCTGAAATGAATCATAATGATGATAATCATGGTAAAGGGAACGTATATTTCATTTTGTACATTAGGCTTTTTCTTGTGATGGTCTCTTCACCTATTTAATATGTAATGTAAGGAATACCTTACCCTAAACTGTTCATTTATGCCTGTAATTTTAGCAAGGGTTCCAATAATAACATAAATTACAAATTAAAATGAGACTGTGGGGGTTCATTTACAAGAATCCAGGGATGAATTACACTTTAAGTTACATGCAATACATTTTAGAGGTAATTTTAAAATACAATTCATGATTTTGAAAAATATTCCTGTCTTAATATCCCCCCGCCCAATGTCTGTCATCAGCTTCTTCATACTTCTCAGAAGTGGCTAGCAATATGTCTTTATTTTCTCATATAGAAATGTAAATAATATTTGTACAGTATCACCTTTATGTGACTGGAAAAATTCCAGGTTTTTAATCTTTTTTTTTCAACCTTTTGTTATGTATTTGTATTTTTGTCCTGTTCTATGAGAATATTGAACTTTTCAGTAATTAAATTTTTTAATACTGTTTACACTTACAATATTTTGCTTTTACACAGCTGTCTACATTAAAAGAAAAAAATCAAAAAGGCTTCTGAGGACATTTTTCAGCTTTTTTTGATAGCTGCAGCAGTTACAAATGAGATGTCTAAAAATTGTATAAAATGAAACATAGAACTATCTTTATTATAAAAAACATAAATTTTGTTCCTTGAATATTGCAACCCACTTCTGAGAATACCTTTGATGTACATATTTTTTAGTAATTTTTATCTGAAAATACTTATATCATTTCCTCAAACCTTTGTATCTTTTAGACATATTTTCTGTAAGTTGACAGAAAAAGGTCTTTAACAGTCAAAAAGCTGAGAATTAAGCAAATGAAAACAATGTATAAAGACAAGTATGGGAGATGGAACAGCTTTCCCTACAAGCACAGAATTCCTGCCCGCCTATATTTGAGATGCAGAAGTATTTCAACAGAAAATGCTTCACTCTCTAAAACAGATGGAAATGAGGAGAGGTTAAATTAATATTTCACCATTCTTTCAGCTGTTTTCTTTCTTGCTTGCTTATATATTCTTTTAAAAATAATTTTAATTTTGAAAGATATAAAGCTGTGTGCTTTGGAACTAAGCGAGTAAATCAAAAGAAAGTTTAAAAACAGTCTTTAAAATAGCATTTTCATTTTGGTTTCTCTCTATTTTATGTGATACGGAAAACAGATGGAAGCATTATTAATTTTTTCCCCCAATGAGTTTTAGTGCAGCATATTTGTATGTGTTATCTGAAACATATGAATACTTAGTATTGCTGCTGTTAAATTCGTAATGAGTTGTAGGGATTGTGAAATTCCCTGACTGGCTCTCATGCAAGTAGTTCATTTGCAGTGCTTAGATGTGTTAAGATAAAGCAGGGGGAATATGGCAAGCACTATCCCTGACCCTAGATGAAAAATTCAGATTTCTAGCTTTATGAGTTTGCCCCAACTCTCGCGTTTGGTGAAAATTGGATAAATACTGTGTGACCCTGCAAAAAATCTTGCCGTAAACCCTGGTCCTAACTGTAAAAGATTGCATGGATTCCATGTCTTATATTGAAAATCTTCTAGTAAGTACAAATGTGTGGAGATTTTGGGGCAAATTTTATGGATCAGTTGGAAGTGTTTGCTTGTATATAACAATACTTCACGTGCACAGGCATGTTAGGTGTTAGGATACCCAAGTCGATTTGTGTTTGTTTAAATAGCAGTGGTGGGTACATGGAAACATTGGTTTTGGACTTCAGCCACATCTTCACAACTGGCTTGCTATAACATTCAGATATTTTCAAGTGGTACAAAGTGTTGTGAAATGTATCTGGTTATTTTTTAATTTCTAATTTAATTGTAGTAAAACTTATTTTAATGTAACATGTTATGTCTGTGTAACTAATACTTCAAATAAGTTAAACTAAGTATGCAAGACATAGTATAATATACTGCAATCTGAAATATTTTTCTTTTTAAGAAGTGTAAATTTTTTAAGTTCTATAATTTTTATCTGAAAACGTTAAGGCCTTGTAGGCAAGGTCCTGCACATCTGTATATTCTGGCAGTTTGCATCTCCTCATTGGAAACTCAACCCTACAAAAATTAAAGCACATAGTTGTGATCATATAATTGATCATAATGAAACTACTTATATAAATAATGTTACATACATTAGTTAATAGTCCTTATATTCCTTTGAAATTTGCAAGGGCAGGTGGAGTGCTGCATCTGCTTTAGTACAAAAATAAGATAGTGTTCTTAGAAATTCGGTATGGATACAGCAATATTTAGTTGTACAGAGACATGAAATGAAAGTGATAGAAAATGCAAGCTAAAATAGAATTGCTGCAGGTCAAACCCCTTATCTTTGAATTGGTGTTATCGTTATACAGATGACATGTTTCAGAAGCATTTTCATCATATTAAAAGTTGTTACCTATCTTATTACTAATTTTTTTCATATTTTCTGTAATTTATTTGAAAAAATCATCAGTTATACAATGTGCAGCTTGACTGTTGTTTATAAGAGCAGATGGTTTCTTGGAGAATTAGGCCCAGAATATATTACTCCAATTCATTTATACATAAGTGTTTGTGTGTTTCTCTAGAATATATATATGTGTTCTGGCCTTGCTCTATGTGGTGTTATCATTCTTTACAAAAAGAAAAAACAAAACAAAACATGATTTAAAATAGACCCAACTACTCTGATTTTATTGATTTTATATATTTATTATTTCATAAGATGCCATAGCCAGATCAAATGGTATAATACTAGGCTTTTATAAATTGTAGAGTAAATTTAGCTATAAATTAGCTATAAAATAGCTGAATTAAAATTATAAGTAAAACATTTTTTATGAAGTGGTATACAGTAAATAGCCCTTTATAAACAATGATTACTCTGATCAATACTAGCACATGATTAAGACAACGTTCAAAGACTTTGATAAGAGTCTTTCTTAGTGATTACAACTGTATTCCCAACAATAGCTGAATTTATGATTTGTGTGTATGAAATGGCCATTCTGTAGGTAACAGTGTAAACATTGCTTTTACAAAGCTGATGAACTGCAATTGTGTTATAGTGACATTATCAACAGGACAACCATGTTTTTGCTTTAGTAAAATACTTGAGATGAGAAATATACCTCTTATCTGCATGCTGATATCTGTATTTCTCTGCTGGGAACTAATTTAAACACTTCATGAGAGATTGACATTTTCAGTGCCTTAAACATCCTTAAAAGCTGCCTTGTTCATTGCAAACCATATTTAGTATGACCTCATAATAATGTAGCACACCTCAAGTGTCATGCCTGTCTTTACTATGCACATTGGAGCTGTGTTCATCTATACTAGACAACTGCACTTCAAGGAAAGATTTTTTTTTTTCTTTGATAGGCAATTAGCAGTAATTAGGAAGATTCACTTCAGTAAGATGTCAACATGAGATTGTTTAAAAAAGTTGAATGTCAGTGGCTTTAAGAGGGTTTTTTTTTCCTGACACATAGGTATGGCATGTGAAACATGAAATGTTAATTTAACTTTTCTGCTTATTATTCATGCACAATATTATTTTGTCATTCAGATACTACACTGACAGAGTGCAAAGGGTGTTAAAATAGTGCTGCTAGAATAAAAAGAGGATTAATCTACCATTGGCCAATTAGCCAAAGGGTACTTAATGGTCTCTAAAGGCTACTGAAGTCTAACAACTAGCTAAAGCGCTGAAAAAGTCCTCTATATTACCTTCATTTACTTGACATTTTGTGAAAGAGAGTCAGCTGCTGATAACTGCATTTGGCTGAAAAAGAAATTATAACTGAGCGATACGGTAGATTTTACTAAAATTTCAGAAGAATAAATGACAAATTACTTTTACATTTAGAACTTTTTCTTGCTTTTGGGGGTCTTTGTTTCAATTTAGGGTTACAATATTAAGTCACCAAAGACTTCTCTTTCATATTTTGTCTTCATGTCTGGAATACTAAGTAATCAACCACTTACAGCGCTTGCCTGAAAAAAAACTTTCACTGAGGATTTGGAGTTATTTGCCTTTTGTCTATACGATCGCATTAAGTATGCAGCACAGTTGGCTTTTTAGTCTGGTATATATCTTTTTGCATTTTCAGATAGCTGCATACCATCTTTATTAATGTTAGCTTTTTTTTCTGTGGCCCATCAGGCAGAGGTAGGTTTTGATTCAAGAGAACAAAAAAGGGTCAAGATTAGTGGGACTGACTCAATAGGTTTTGCCTTGGATGTTGTAAATAGGTTTATCATTATGTTATAAAAACATTTGGTAGAGTGTGTAAAATCATAAATACCTCACTCTGTGTCTGCAAATATGTTTTGAAAAGTTCTTTCATGGTTTATGTATGCAACAAGTACTGCTTATCTTGTATATTTTTCATGATCAAGCTAAAGATGTGAGAAAATAGCATTCTGTTTAAAACCTTCAGACAAGCAGTGTTACATTTTGAAATAGAACGTGGTACACAAGCTATGCATATAGCAAATATATTTTATCACCTACTGTAGCAAGGTTTCTCAGTGAAAAGAAAAAGGATTATGTTGCCTTCATGTTCCTTACAGACATCTCTATGCACATTGTAATGTTTTTGTCTGCCAGGATTTTAGGATGGGAAGCTTCATAGCAAATATGACTTTTACACATCTGAGGATATTTAGATTGGTTATAGTTGGATTACAAAATGATTAGTAAAGTAAGTTTATGTCATTGCTTAAAAAGGGTTTCAAGAATACCTGATTTGCATCCTATTTAATAATTTTGCCTAGAAATACATTCTGTATAATATATGCTGCAAATATAAACGTGTGGGAACACATAAAACAGTGGCAGTGCAATAGCAGCCACCACCAACAGAAATGAAATTTTCATACGTGCCAGTTGCAGTAGGAGGGTGACTCTACTGTAAGGTGAGCTAGAAGTTCCTCACAGGGTTGTTGCTGAGGAGCAGTAGGCTGTTCCAGGAGCTGCCTACATTAATCCACTGGGCCTTCCACATAGCTTTCTTGCTGAACAGAGGGCTTGTGGTAAAAAACCTTGCTGAGTCACTGGAAGTTTTACATTGACTACATAGGAATGGTGATTTCATCACTTATCCCTTCGTGTACAGCAGAACAGAGTGTCATGGGTATACCAGGAGCAAGGATTAAGATTAAGATAGATGGATGTTAAAATATTGAATCTATAAACATCTGTTAAGGCAAAACACTCTGGAGGAGGTGCAGCAGACAAAGGCCGCTACATCGTGGAGCAACAGCAGTAGCCTGCCTTTACCAACATCTGTTCTAGCTGGTGTTTAAGATTCTACCTTTCATCCTGGTGACCTCCTCCCCTGGAGTAAATCCTTTTTACTCTGTCACTCAGGATTTGCGTGCATGGTAGCACAGACACAAAAAAACCCTCCTGTGTCAAAAAAAGAAAAAAGAACAAAAGACTTGACCTAAAACTTAGCCAGTGGTGAGGGACAGCAGGGAAATGAACTTGCTTCTTAAGTAAGTAGATGCAAGGGATATCTTTTAGGCATAAATATCTTGCCAGGGCAGGGGGGCTGTTTTTCACATCCTACACAGGTTCACATAGAATTTTCACATACCCTCTCAATATATTGCAAATAGAAGAATAATGCAATAGAATTATCAGTCCAGTAACACCATTTACATTGTCACCAGAACTGTTACAACCTTCTTGATATCTCTGGTTGCAATTGCCTGCCTGTCTTCATCTGCTTTTGCAAGTTGGGGGTGTTTGCCTTTTACATCATATACAAGTATTTCTGATGCTGTTTCTGAATTTGTGTACATTCATATTTTAATTAATTTTTTCTACCTCTTCACTTAAGTAAAGTCTATAACCAACATAGCACTGTCCGTATTGGCACCTCTTCCATGAAAGCTCTTTCTTTTTCAGTATATTTGCTGTATTCTGGGGAATGTGGCCATGGCAAACATGGCATTTTAGACCAGATACATTTGGCAGCAGCAGTAGCCTGAGTAACTTCTGAGAGTCACGAGCTATCTTGAGCAGATATGGGTGCATTTCTAATTTTAATCAGAGATATTGATCTAGCTATGATTTTTTTTTCTTTTCTTTTTATGAATAATTTATTATAGAGACACTGAATCATGAAATTCTGCATGTAGAAATATTGGCTATACTGGACAAATTAACCTAATTCTTGTATCTTTTTATATGAGTCTTTCTGTACTACTACTGGATTTGCTTATTAAAGTATCCTTCATTTTGTCTTTTACTCAGACTGTATTAATTGTGAGAATAATATATCAGAGTAAGGAATAGCCAGTTAGAAAATACATTAACTCTATTTAGCTCTTGTTTAATAATGACAGCAGATGCAGAAGAGAATGGAAAGATTAACCCCTTTACTAAGAACAGTACTTATCTCAGATAAATACGTAAACTGCCCATTGGCTTTAATAAATGCACTTAAGTGTAAAATACTCTTAAGAGTTTTAACTTTAAATACAGGACACATTTTCTTGTATCCATGATATTTTTTTTTAAGCTAGTGCAAAATACCAGAACTTTATGTCATTCGTAATGGGAATAAACATGACCATAAGTAGTTTTTCTTTTATTTGGATATATATGTGATCTTCAGACAATCAGTATGGAAGTGTCTGTGTATATAAATGCATGTCTATTAAAAGTTTTTTCTAGTAACATCAAAGAGCATAAAATCTATTTTTGAGTTAAATAATAAAATGATTGGATATAGAACACTATCTTTAACCTTCTCAGCCGTGGTTTTTTGTATACCAGCATATAATTTGGCACATATTTAGTCATTTCAAACTGTAATATCTTCTCCAGTTTCTTAAAGATTTTTCACAAGAGAAAGGTTTTTGCCCTTTGAGAGATTTCAATACCATTTTGTATAACTGTTCCTTATGTTAAACTACCATATTACAGTCTTCTTTGGAATAATAAGATAGTACTGTAGTTACCTTCTTAAGGAGCAGAGAATTGTTAGGCCATTGGTGGCTTTCGGCTGACTACAGATTATGAAAGGGAACCACCAACATGAAGATTATTTCAGTTCCCCTTGTCACAGAACAACTTTAAATATTATTTAAATTAAAACAAATATTTTATTAAAAGATTGCCTCTGTAAGGAGTACTGTGAAATATATTGTTGCAAAGATTGAATAAGTCTTGTCAGTTGTCAATCAATTGCAACAAGACTGAGAGTTTGTTTGCATGTTATTTGAACTAAATCCCTAACAGGCCTTGTCTGCTAATTGGACTTAGCATTTATGTTGCTAAATGAGAAGCGTTTTGGCTGCAGTATAGGGTGGTAAGACCTACCCAGTGGAATAAACAACTAACATCTGTTATCCTGTCCTGCTCCAGCTTGGCTTTTACCACTTAAGTACCTCAGCCCTAGAGTCAAGGTTATGGAATATGTGGTTCTCTGGCGATGGTGCCTATATGTGAAAGGGAAGAAATAACACAACATGAGTAAAGACCAGCCAACCAGAAGATATTTAGTGCAGCTGGTCCACTTTGCTTTAACCTCTACAAGCCCTACAAATATCAAAACAAAAGCCAAGAGAAGGGTGTATGTTTTATAGCAGTTGTCAACACAGAAATTCAAGTCAGCTTACAGTGGTCACCATTAAAACAGATTTGACATTTAACCACCTCTAATACGCATTGGTGTCCGAGACACCTTGGTATTTCTTCATGCTTTGTGTAGAAGTAATTGGAGAATCCCAGAGAGGCCCTAGGTAAACAGGTTTCAATAGCAAATACTGTTACAGTTCTGTGTGATAATTTTTGCCTGTCATGGTAAAAATAACAATGTGTACAGTCTAAATTGGATTAGCTTGCCTTTTTAAAAAAATTGCTTAATGTTAGTTGACTTCTCTTTCCTGCCAGATTTGATCTTTGCTTGGACTAGAGAATTCAACCAACAACTATGCAATATAATTACAGATAATATATACTGTTTCATTCGTCTTGAACTCTGAACCAGAGAAGCATCTTATACGATCAAACAGAAATACTTTAGGACAGAATTTTGATTGTTTCTTCTGTTTGTAAAACAGGTGTTGACCTCCAACCTGGCCAAGTGGCAACAGGAGAAGGAAGATTTACAAGGAAAATTGAAGTTGAGAGAACATCTGTCTCAAACTGCTGGCAAGAGTGAAGTCATACCAGCTCCTTCAAAGAACATTGATTTAGAGATGAAACAGCTGCAGTGCAAACTAAAGGTGACAGAACAGATTATCTAGTGCTGAGGATAATTAATATGAACAGTATTTCATAACTGGGTCAAGCAGATATACATATACTCACATATGTATATAATTTATATATCTTAGCCAATGATTAGCAACCTAGATGTTAGATAACCTTTGATATTAAGTAGAAATGTAGCCATAAGCAGGAGAATTAAAAGTTACAATTAAAACAATTTTTGCAGATCAAATAGGCCAGACAGGGAGGCTTGCTGGGTTTTCACACAATGATTAAATGCATCTTGCTGGAACATGCTGTGGAATTACTTCAGTGAGAATTGTGTTGATTCCTTGCTTCCTTTAAGAAGGAGGTAAGCAATAGCATAGAATTTGGGCTGATGGGGCAGCTCATGTAATGCGATAGTGTTATGCTTACCTATATGTCACTCCTGCTCTTGTCTTCAAAGAGACATCATTCTTTTTGTATTTGTATTTATGTAGATTACCTGTAGGAAGATACTAACTTGATGATTTAATTTTTCAGTGTCCATTGATCCTGTTATATGTGGATGATGTAGATGCTGGACTGTGTTGATCCGAGAGCTTTCTTGGCAGGTGGCCTGACTCAAACGTTAATTCTTCCTCTCTTTTCACTGGAGGAAATATATGTGCAACAGAATGTCTTAAAGTTGTTTTTTTCCATCATTCTATGTTTAATATTTGAGGAAAGAGAAAAGGTCAAATTGGTACAGCTCCTTGCTGCTGGAAGAAATGGCACACTAGCAAGCCAGCTGCCAAAGGATCAACTGGAAGAAAAGGCCGTATTACATGAGTGATATAGCTGGCTCTGGCTCCGAGTACTGGATTAGCTCTGCTAGCACACGAGATGTGGGTAGTGCTTAGACCTCTTAGCTGTTGATGGTAATCATGGTATTACAGATCTTGGCTATAGCACAGTGGATGCATAACATCTAAATTCAGGGATTAGTAAAGGTAGGTCACATTGATAAAGAGATGAGGGCAGCAGGGAGTAGCCATGAAAAGGCACATAATTTGATCTACTTTAATTATGAGAAAGAGATCTTGAAACTGTACACGCTGACTTCTTGAGTGTTGATTTTAGATTTGGGTTTGACTAATCTGCTTCTGTTGCTGGTGAGTGGTAATTTCTGTTAATTAGGGTTGTTCCTTTTAGATGAGTGTCCTCATTATTCAGAAACCTAATAGTCATTTGCTCTATGAAAGTAAGAAAAATAAATGATTTTTTCTTTTTGTAAAATACTCTGAGTAACACTCACACTAGAAGCCTCATTTATTTGTCTGCCAGATGTGAATTGCAAAATATGTTACTGAAAAAATCAAAGTATTTTTGTTTCTGAAGCAGAGGAAACATCTAGCAAACGTATATGAATCTCTTGTCAAAAATACTAACATGACCTTTAATTCCTTCTTAAAGGAACACATTACATTTTCAATGGAAAAAATAAACCATGTATGCAAAAACTACATTTAGAGTAAACATAGTCTGTGACCCCAAATCCAGATTAGTGGAGTAAATTCACTGGTTGCTGAATTGGATGAGAGTTTTGACTGTACGGGCCTCAAAAGCTGCTTAAATCAAGTTACTGAAATTCTTAGCCTTATTTTGACCTAAAAAATTTTCAAAACTTAAGTCCTGCAAATCATTTTTAACAGAAGAAATTGGCAAAAGTTGTCAACTGTTGTTCCAGGCTATCTAGGATACTTGAAAAGGAGCTACAAAGTCATTCTCCTAAATGTCTGAACATGGAAACCGCAAAAGCTTTCCTTATAGCTCAAAATCTCAAAATACATGGTTTTGTTAGTTCATTTTTTTTTCTCAGAGCTATGTTTGCGGTGTTTGTTTATGTTGTAGATGATGACTCCTTGTATCTTTGCCAATAGGAAAAAATGTGTTAGGTGTGGATAGCGAGTTTGGAAGCAAAATACTATATGTCTGTGAGCATGTGCAGAGGCCCACCTAAGTATTCAAGTTCGTTTCTGGTGTGTAAACCATGTTACTGGGTGCTGTGCTTCACACTAATGAAGCTCAAGCTCAACAAATGGGTCTCGGGAAACTCAGGAATATTCTGCTAGCATACATCATTTTAACATTTTTCTGGTTATACCTCACATTATAATAATAGTAAATAGACTAGACAAGTTATTAAGAACAATATTTTACATCTAACTATGCACACAAGAATATATACTCCCCTTGAGGTAGACAGAGTTATGTACAATACTCCTATTAATGTTAATAGGCGTTACAGGTCTGCACTGAGCAGAAAAATTCTCCTGAAGTATCTTTGTTTACAGCACGTCTGATCTGTTCACTTATTGTTTATATGTAATGAATAAAAAGCTTTAGTACAGTGGCTGAACCTGAATGCATATATGCACATATATGTGTTGTGTGTAGACTTAATGCATATATATAAATCTTTTGGCAACACCTTCTGGACTTCTGAAATCTCTATAAGTGGTATGTTTGAGCTGCCCTTTTCAGCAATGGCATTCAGTGCATATGCTCAGATTGCTAAGATGGCTACTTAGTTAAATTTTATATTTTTATTTCTGTAGAGTGATTCAGTTGTTCTACAGTTAAATCTTGGGTAGATTATCTGTGTGTTTGCATGGACAAATTGAGGCTTTGTTTTTTTCTTCCTACTGTATGCAGTGAGGAAAGGCCAACAACTGTGTAATTCTCCTTCATTGGAATTACACATGCCTGAAACTTAGGTTCGTACCTTTTTGTTACTGAAATGTAGGAATTGTGTTAGTATGGCCAAATGGAAATTTCTTTGTCTTGTGCTTTGAGTTTCAAGGGACACAAAAAACCCCTGCTCTTGTAGAATGTCTTGTATTTCCAAATGCACAAAATGAAAGCAGTTATTGGAAATTGTTGCAGATGTAGGCCCCTTGTGCTGTAGAACTATACCATTCAAGGATGTAGTTCAAATGAAGATCTGATTTTATTTCTCCTCTTTTCTGTTACCTTTTCAGCTGACCAGAAAATGTGGTCCTGATAGGTGCACTGGGCTTGCCGGTGTCCTGGGGAACATCTATTAATCATACGTTATTGGTGTAATGGAAAAGTACTGATTTTGATCATATTTTCCAAGGAATGTACTTTTGCTTAAGTGTAGCTAGAAAGTAAGAACACTGCTTTTGTATCAATTAATGTTTAAGAACACTCACAAAATATGTCGAAATTTACACAGTCCATTATTTCAAACAAATTTACTGTTGACTGTGATAATATTCATTCTTCTATTTATATTTTAATATTTTTCACTATAGAATTCGAATAATGAAATCACTAAGCAGTCAACCACCATTAAGTCACTAAAAAACGAAGTCCAGGAAAAAGAAGAACGGATTCGGGAGCTACAGGCGAGGTATGTTCACTCTTCTATCCATTGTGTTTGGTGCCACCCAGTGGCAGCTGTATAATTTTTACAACATTAACCATTCTTAAATAGATTTTAAAGAGAATGTTTTATTCTTCTTCTTACTGCAATCTTGCAGACTGTTACAGGGCTTTTTTTAGAAACTAGAGCAGTAAATGCTAAAATTTCATTCTGTTTAAATGGATGAATGTCTAGCTAGGTACAGTATCTGAACTGAAGTAAGAATACCTAGACCCTAGAGTAGACTATTTTATCCTTGATGTAAATCTAAATGAATTCCTCAGCACTGTTAAACACAGTCTTTCAAATACAGTAATTCTTTGCCTAGGGGCTAAGAGACATGTCAAGGTTCAGATGCTTAAACAAGATTAAATATCCCATCTTCTATTCATATAAAGTTCAAAAGGACAGTTGTATTTGTTTCTATGTGAATTGATTAAGGTTTACTACTCATTTTGAAATTCGCGTGTATTGTTGTGAAGTATGCAACTGAGATTTTTATTCTACCGACTTTAACAGATATAATACTACTCTTCAATTATATTACTATAAAAACATAACCTATAAGTATATCTATGAATTTCTTGCCTGTCCCACAGTTTAACTCCTCTAACCATTCTATTTTTTTTATTTGTAGAAAGAATGCAATTTACATATCTGAAATTAGTTCATTTCAAAAATAGAGAACTCTTAAAACAGTTAAATTGTGTACACTGTGTATTTCCTGTTTCAAAATTAAACTGAATTTTTCCACTGTAAGACTTAAATTTAAAATAGAGTTACTGGTTATCATGCTTTCTTTATAAAATAGATACTGCTTTTTCATAAACTGTAAGATATAATCACCAAAATAGCATTAAGAATATAAATGTGAAATAGATGCAAGAAATTTTAAGGTGCACTATTGTCCTGATCTTTAAATACAGTATTGACATGGTATCAGCAATGTTTTATTCCTGAACATATTGCCATTATTCATTTTGCTTTCATTAAAAAAAAAATCCAGACATATGAACTTATTCAGGTACTGTTTATGTTTATCTTTAAAATACTAATTTGTTTCATAAGAGTGAGGACATTGTATAGAGCATAATTTTCTCATTGAACAGATTACATTGTAGTACATAAGAGTTTCTTTTTTTGAGAAGTTTCTGAAAAATGCTGATGTTATTTCCAGATTTTGCAGTTTTTAAGAATAAGTATCTTATCTGAAATGTTATTGGGGCAGTGATTTTTCATGTATTTCTGTGTATTATTCAGTTGGATGAAAGGAGACTTCCCCCTTTCACTTTGCTTTAAAAATAAACTTGTACAAAATAGTGTTTGAATGATACCTGCTTCAGACATCAAACGTAATTCAATTTTGTTTTCAACAGGTTTTTTGCCTTTTTTGGTAATAGCTTAAGAAGAATTATTATGATTTCAGATCAGACAAGTTAGAAAATAAACCACAGCAAAAAGCAGATCACAAATAAATTGCCTATTTAGAAATAGGTCTGTTTAATCAGAGACTTGAAACTGGTTTTAATGGTTGATAATAGGGTAAATTGCAAGAATTGCATCAGCTTTTATTTTAAAAAATATTCTAAAGCTACAGGAATGATAGTTTGTCTGCTGCATTTATACTTTTTAGTTGTATAAAATAGTTGCATATTAACAATATTTTTCTAATGGTGACATGCAACGTGATTTCTTCCCTTCTAGGATTTCTCGATTGGAGAGGGACCTTAATATGAAAAGACATTTGATAGAAGACTTAAGGTCTCGTCTAAAAGCAAATCAAGAAAATGAGAAAACCTCTAATGAAACATTAGAAAGTCTTGAGAGGAAGGTAGTTCTTTCTTGCTGTTGATAGTTTTAGGAAAAGCAAAAGCTGGTGGATTTACAGATGTTATTTCAACACGCTATACATACTAAATCAATATATTGCTTTAAGCAAACAACATACAGTTAATTTAAGGGTGTAATTCCCTCCACTATGATTTGTATGAAATCAGTATATGGTGATAGCTCAGATGGATTCAGCATAATTTAATGTATGTTCATAAGAGGTGTAATTAAATGTTAAAGTATTCAGAACACTGAGTTGCAAGGATATGCTGCAAGTAGTGAGATTTAGTTTTATGCACTGTATGTTCAGAAAATACAGTAGACCTGAAACAAGGGTGGTTTCACATGACATATGCTAATGAAGTCCACGCACCTCTCCTGGCTATAGTAGTTAAATGCTTTAATATGTTAATCTGTTTTCTAATGCAATGTTATGAATGATCCACAGTTCTTTGCTTAATGTAATTCTGTCTGTGTAGGTAGAGCTTAATTTTTATAGCAAATTATTTTCTCCTGCAAAATTCTAGGACAGTTTCATTGAAACTGGGAGAACTTGTACATGCTTTGGCACCTTTCTATATTATCCAACCAGTGTGGCCTTTGGCCTTCCATTCCAGCAAAAGATTATGATATTTGATTGTCTGTGAGGTTATGCAGTGTATGATCCAAAAATAGAAAAAAAAATTTACCAATTTGCTTTTGTTTTCCTAGAACACATGTGTTTGCTGAATACTAGAGGCACTATCTCTGCTTGCGGTCATATAGCACTTTCAGCTCTAGAGAGAGCTACGCTCTTACCCTCCATGCCAAAGATAAGATGTTATTAAGAAATCCGCAGCCAGGGAGTGAGAGCATAAGTAAACGAGGGAGTTAAAGTGTGAAATGAGAGCAATACCTGGTTTTGCTTTTAGACAAAAGATTTAGAATGGAACAATGTACTAATGCTGTTCTTTGAGTACTTTAAGTGCTGCATTTCTCAGATTCCAAAGAATTTAATTCCATACATTAATTTGTTTATTCTACGTGGAAAATGAACTTGATAAATTTTACATCATCTTCAGCAGAAGATCAAAGAAATTCCCTGTTACTCGACATTGTCAGGAAAACTTTGTGATTAATACTGCCAAGAGAGCTGAATTTTTCTAGGAATGTTGGTCTATTTCATTTTACCCAAAATCAGTGTTTGCATTGTATGGCAAAATGATAATAATTATCTAAGAGTCTTTACAGACTATTAACTTGTAGATAGTTATCATTTTCTCAGTCGAGTCTTAGTTAATATTTTTACCTCTGATAGAAGAAATGAGTGGAAGTTGTGCTTTTCTCCCTTATGTATGCACCGTAACAGTAAAATATATATAAACAAACAGCTCTGCAAATGAAGAGGTTTTCTTTACACTTAATGTAAGTCAAGACTTTACGTAACAAGATTGTGTGCAAACTGATCTACTGGATCAGCAGTAGAGATTTATTAAAGACTGTAATTTCAGAAAAAGGTACTTAAATTATTTATATAATACAGGTTTATTTATGCAATATAGGTAAGATTAGTTTTGATTTGATTTTCATTTTTAAGTTTTGTATCTAAATAGTCAATTGTTTTTGGCCTTTCATTATTTCAGGTAAAGGCACTGGCTGAAGACTGTTCGAACAAAAAAACTTCCATTGACTCACTTAAACAAAGACTTAATGTAGCTACAAAAGAGAAGTCTCAGTATGAGCAGATGTATCACAAGGCTAAAGATGAGATGGAGAAAAAGGTATATTAGAGTTGTGATGGTTCCCACTGTGGAACCTTTTCATACCTCACTTTCAAATGAAGAGTTGTGAGGTCATCAGCTTAGACTTTTTAAATACAGAAAGGGAAAAAAGAGCAGAATCATAGTAATGTGTTTCTCTGATTTAATTCAGTCACATCACTGAAATTTAGATGCTGAAACATGGATGTAATGACTGAAAATGAAATTAGTTTTTCACCATGAAATTACATTGTATGTGTTGCAAGTAGAATGTTCTGTGATGTTAACCATTGTGTGGGAGGTTGGTTTGTTTGTTCCTTTGTTTGTGGTCTACCATACCTGCCTATCAGCTCTTATTGTATCACTGCTGTTTCTCTGCGGATGTATTCCAGGACCTCAAGCTTACCAATCTGGAAAGCAAAATGATTGAGACTGAATGTGCCATGACCGAACTTGAGACCACTGCATCTCAACAACTACATGGCTTGGCTAAACAGAGTGGGCAGGCTTTGGAAACTGTACAGAAGAAGCTGCTGCTCACCAATGACAAAGTAGAAGAGTTCATGACATTTGTGAAGGTTTGAGTTTTGATTTTCTTTTGACTATGCACCTAAATAAAGGTATCCTTGAGTGAAAGCAAAACGTAAAAGATTAAAAGAGGCTAATATTTGGTGCATTCCCTGTTGTGGAACAATCTTCACTGGCCTGATGTCAGCTCTAAACTGGTCTAAACAGGGAGAAAGAGTCAATGGCTCTAGTTCTCTCTCCTAGACCTCCATAGACTTCCATAATTTCTGTTGGTCCTATTTTTGTATATGGCTGCCAGCGTACTTGTTCCCAAGAAAAAGTGCTTAGTCATATAGCAAATTACTCTACAAAAAAAAATTCCTCAACACACGTTTAAGAAAATAATTCGTATCTGTTGATTATTGTGAATTACCTCGTTTTCCACATGCATTACTTTTATTGCAGAAATATTAAATAAGAAAGCCCCTATATTGCAAAATTGAAAACAGTATAAAAGCAGTATGTAGAATATTCTTTTCTTATTTTGGTTAAATACTTCAAAATCTGCTACAGCACATCATGCAATGATACTGTGTCTCTAGTGTTACAGAGATCACTTCATAATACTACTTCAGTGTGAAGTTCTGCAGAAAGGACTAATCTGTGTTTTGTAACTTAACATTTGAAATATAAATATTACTATATATATCAACTATGAAAATAAGAATTATAATGCCTATTCAGTATATATCTGTATTGAATTTAGCATTTATCAACTATATACCCACTTTCAGACAAGGTTATATCTTACTAGCCCATGAAAAAGATCCACTTTTCCACTGTTCTTGGATTTCTGTAGGTGTGAGCTACTTTCAGATATGTTTGAGCAAGTCTGATAGCATCTGAAGTAAAGACCAGTGGTATTCTGATGCACTGTAAAAAGAAAGCATATATAGTTCTCTCTTCATGAATAACTTTCCACTGTGGATTGATATTTAGTAATTTAAGTACTTGTGCATTTTAGCTTCTTTCTGTCATCATCAGATAACAAGTCACTCTACAACCATCCATGTTCAGTTCAGTTGCAAAATTCACATGAACTTCATTATGAAAAATGACTGAACAATGTTGAATGCACTTTAAAATACTAAATTCAAAGAACTGATAAGCTAAAATACCCAAGGTGAAAATGAGTATTGACTTTAATGAAAAAAATGTGCCTGTGCCATAAAAAAATGAGTTATTTTCATTTTTAAGTTTGTGATTAAAAGAAAGTCTATCTTCTGTTTGCCTTGTGTCATAATCCTTGGGAAAGTGGTACGAAACTGATCACTGTGCCCCGTGATTCAGAAGTATCTTACCTATTCATGAGCAAACTGTTACTGGGAAAATGTACTTTCTTCTAATACGAGATGTTTCCTGTAAGAGCAAGAAATGAAGGTTCTTTTCACAGCTACATGCTTATTTTTGGCTAAGTATGGGAAAGTCTGAATTAATCTAGTGTATTCTCCAGTTTCTTTAATTAAATACTCCTATGTCATTGGTGACAGAGATATGCAATTCAGACTCCATTCAGGCTGCTATAAATTTTGGAATTACTTAACTGAATAAACTGCAGTAGCAATTATAGACAAAGGAGATAAACAATTGTTCTTACTATCAATACTTTACATACTTCCATAATGAAAAGTTTGTCAAAAATTAGAAAATGAAAAAGTAAAAGATCTTCTGTTCTCAAAAGTAGCTGTAATGTGGAAAATCACCTATAAGCAACTACTATGATACTTCATTGTTGAATAAGATGACTGATTCTCTGTCAGTTGCCATGAATATTCATTAGCATTTACAGGGTTGTACTGAATGTGAAGAGAATGTTAATATGTAGTTTCTATAATAATAATAATAATAATAATAATAATAATAATAATAATAGGCTAATAAAGCTAAATATGTAGTTTCTCCCCTGGATAAAAGAATATGCATGCAAATTAAAAATAACATTTTTGCTGACTACTGTTGCTCTGCAGAAAGATTTCTTGAAAATAAAGATGCTGTCTATAAGTCAAATATTGATGAACAGGGAGTTCCTCAGTAGACTGCTTTGTTAGTTAGGTACTAAATGTTTATGGACAAAAAGTTCTCTGAAATCAGATTCACAGTATACCACTGTAAAAAATATAGTTGAAAATCCTCAGCATTTCATTGGAATTCTGTAGCATATCAAGTAAGTGTTAAAATACCTCTTAGATATCTATGCTATAACCTGCATAGGAGGATCGAGGTGGCACAATAAGAAGTAGCAGTATTCCTTCGTGTATCAGCTCTTCCTTTGAAGTCTGGTCTGTCTCATTTCTACTCTTTCCTTCCAGGTGGCTGTCAGTTTTCCCCTAACCTTGGTTCTCACTCAAGTTTCAGTAACTCAAATAAGTTTTTCTGTATAGAGATCAAGTTTAATCAAGTTTAAACAGTCTCTTGCTTTAACCTGTTTAACACACTTGTATGACCCTCTTCTCTTTGCCTGCTATTCTGATCACAAGCCTTACTTCTTTTTTGAGTGCAATTCCCATTAATCAACTGAATGCAGTTACTTTTTCTAGCTGTTCCATGTCTCTCATGACATTATATAGTTCTTTTTTTAACATACAACAATTAAATCATTTCAGCATTGCTAATTAATAGCTACAGCTAATAATAGGACAACAGAGGAACTTCAGAGAAGAGAGTGTGTCTCATTTTTTTTATAGCAGACACTGCTACTTGCCTTCAGAGTTATTGATAACTCAGAACCACAGGATCCTGAATCCATTTGGCTCAAGTACTAAGTTACAAAACCTGGGGGAGAGGTTTCTGGTAGGAATCTGATATACACCACTGGATCAAATTAGAGGATATGATGAGTTACTAGATGAGCACATATTTGTAATGTACAATAAAGTGTTGCTCACATAAAGCATTGCATTGCTATGGGGAGCCCAGTTTTGGACACTTATGCAACTAACTAAAATTGCTAGATTGTAAAATCTAGAAATAGTTCCTAAAAATTGAGGAAGAAATAATTGCAATCAAAAGTTGCTGTATCCAGTGTGCTGTAAGTCATTATTGGACATATTTTTTTGGAGTGTGGTATAGGGATCAGGTGTTATGTCCTAAATTACGTTCAGTGGGAACCAACAGGGAACCTAAAATAGGTTGATTCAGAGAGCTCCTTTCTCCAAAGCTGTTACGAGGAAGATACAGGCTAGTAGAAAATATGAATAGAAATTGTGCACTGTATCAGTTTATTAAGTAACCAAAAACCACAGTTCCATAATTAGAGGGTAGCTTCTTATAAATATCTATTTCAGTTAGATAGGATAGAGACCACAATATTTAGAAATAAAAAGGCAACACAAAGGCATTGGAAAATGCATTATAGATAATAACCTGAAAATATGAGCAGCAATAGAGTATGGAGGATGTAGAAGAGGCTAAAGATATCAAGATCAAATCTGTCGGTAGCAAGGCTAAGAACAATAGTAAAGGGGAAGGATTTAAAAATGTACTAGTAATAAGATAGCTATTAGAGGCTGAATACGACCCATTATTAAATAGATAAAACAGCTCTGTAACTTGTAAAGATAGAAGTCTTGTATGAATATTTCTGGTTTGTATCTGGAAGGAAGTAGGCTAATGTTATATGAGGATGATGAAACACCCCAGTATATTAGGAACCAAGGGAGGACTTTAAACAATTTCTAGAAAGAAGTAGTATTTTTAAATTGAGAACTTTTATAGCTTACAACTTTATAGGGCTGGTTAAGGAATTTTATTGTTGCTGATCCTCGTTTTGTATAAGCATTCAAAGTAAGTGCATATATACTATAACACTGCCATAAGTATTAGAGTAGTCTAAAAGAATGATAATATTGAATAAATATTCAGAAAAGGCAGTCAGGATAGGTACTTTTAGGTCATTTAGTCTGACCTCATTTCTGGCTAAAATAGTGAAAATCTGATAGGAGATTAAATTATTAAAGTATTAAAGCATAGGAGTATAGTTACACTTCTTAGAATGGCTTTATGTAAAATAAGTTGCATTGAATAAATCTTATTTCTTTTCTGGAAGGCAGTACAAGTCAGTTGATAAAGGTTACTATTCATTTTAATATACTGCTTTTTAAGATGTCTGATCTGACACTGAGATATTCAGATAAAAAATGTAGGCTATGCAATATCAATAATATGTTAAATGGAGTAAAAATGGCCAGTGTGGGTGATCTGAAAAGTAATTCATGAAATTTAGGTGTTTCTCGAGTTCTGTAAAGATCAGAGCTAAACTTGATTGTTAAACATTCTCACAGAATACAGATCAAATCTTGAAAAAATTTGTCAATGACATTTATGAAGATTGATAAATAATAATGAAAGTAAGGCTATAATGTAAGCTAGGCCAAATGAAACATTTTTATTACAGAAGAACACAAACTACCTGTAAGGAGAACCAGGTGGCTCTGAGAGTATTTTAGATGCCTTTTATAAAACTATGTGTTTTCATCCCATCCAGTTTCCACCAGCACCATAAATTCTCTTTGAACCATGCATTCAGTTTCTATAGTGTACCATTGTTCAGTGTTTTCTGTAACATGTTTTGCACTATCAGATCCTCAGGGGGATCTTGCCAGCTATGTGCAGCACCACAACCAGAGCAAAATGTTCTGGTTTGTTTGTAGTGCCTGTGACAACACATGCAGAAAACATTGGATAAAGTTAAAAAACTGCTATTAGACTACTTGACTGGATGTCTATCAAAAATAGGGTACAGCATACTAGTTTGCTATGAAACTGTCCAAAATGCTGGCTAATTCTTGAGGAATTCTGTTTTCCTGCATTACTGTACCCTTTTTTTTTTTTTTTTGGCTCACCTAGACCTTGACCATATATTGCTGTTAGAGATCCTTGTAAGCTCAAGTCTCAGTAGCATTGTCTGTCCCGTTCAACTTGTACCTCAGCAAAACTCAATTCTGTAAGTTGATCTGCAGTGATGACGTCTGCCTGAGCATGAAAATACCAGAACTTTGCTGACCTTGAGGAAGATGTTTTGAAGTTTTGATAAGGCACCTATATTCAGCAGTGACTATAATAAATAGGTGATGGCGGCTGAATGTTTCAAAGTCAGCTGAGTGCATTTCTCACTTCCATAATGCCTCTGTGATTTTGGACTTGTCTGCCCTCCACAGAGGATACCAACTGAAGCACAGTTCACATCTGGTCTGTTCTGGCATTGTTCTTGATAGGTCTCCAGTATAACCATCTGATAGAATTGACTGCCAAAATGAAGACCCATGGCAGCTTACTTGGCAAGCTTAGCAGATGTACTCAGGGATCTAACACTCACTCTCTTAAGACGTCTGCCCTCATTTCTGCTACTCAGAGCAGGGCTTAAGCTAAGTGCATTTCCCCCTTGCTGTGTTGTTTGACATACAGCTACATGCAGCCACACGTGTCAGAGGCCTTATTCCACCTCTGCGTCGCTGAGAGATGTTCTGGGCCAGTCATTTGCCATTCAGTCAGCTTACCTTATTTCCCAATATATCACAGAATCATAGAATGGTTTGAGTCGAAGGGACCTTAAGGATCATCTAGCTCCAACCCCCCTGCCATGGGCAGGGACACCTTCCACTGGATCTGGTTGCTCAAAGCCCCATCCAGCCTGGCCTTGAACACTTCCAGGGTTGGGGCACCCACAACTTCTCTTGGAAACCTGTTCCAGTGCCTCACCACCCTCATAAAGAATTTCTGCCTTATATCTTATCTAAATCTATACTTTTTCAGTTTAAAGCCCTTGTCCTATCACTATGTGCCCTTGTAAAAAGTCCCTCACCAGCTTTCTTGTAGGCTCCCTTCAGGTACAGGAAGGCTGCTATAGTGTCAGTCTCTCTTACCTTTCTGCAGTTTACCTTGAATCCTGGCATCGATTTTGGCATGGCATATTTTCTCACTGCTATGTTGGGCTGTAGTTTAATATGGAGTTTAAGATAAGTTCTGCTGAAAAGTTCCACCTCTTAGTGACCCTCACTGCTCATTTCTGCCCCTGTGAAACTACCTCCCTCCTCCATTTATGAAATGTCATCATAAACATTATATGGGTCAATCGTAAGCTACCTCATGAAAATGCAGTCAACCTATTAAAAGCCAGAGCACCAGCTTTTGTGTACCACAGGGGGTCAGGGCAGGGACAGGTTTACATGGTTGAAGGCTAGAGGTGCTGGGTCTGCTCTTTAGTGGCAATGCTAATTGAAAATGTCAGATGAAACTTCTTCCTTTTACTAAGAATAAGTCTAATTAACAACTCACCATTTCCATGTTAAAAATTCCCGTCATTTGTCAAATTTCTGTTATTTACCATCATTGTCTTTTTCTCTTGAACTGATCTGTGCCGGGGAAGATAGAGCATTGCCAGGAAACATGTTCTTCTGAGAATGGCCATATGCAGATGATGTACTATTTGCTCTTTATCTCAAAAAAAAAAAAAAAAAATAGACATAATTTTGTGTTGGGAGGCTCAAATATTTGGGAAATATTCTGTTTGGTTTTATCATCTCCTTTCCAACAAGCGAGCAGCACAAGTAAACAGCTACAGCCTGTACTTCAAGCTACAAAGTCAGTTCTTTGGATAGAAGTAAATCCTTGCAGGGGACTCTTGGAATTCTCCAGTTATCGTGAGACAGTGAGAAATATTCTTCATAGGACATTTCCATTGGTGAATGTATTCTCAAAACCTCTGGATTCAGTTTCCTTGGCAGTACTACTGCTCCAACTTCTTCCAGGCTCAGGGTGCTCAGAACATGCTTTTGACATGGGTAGCCAGATTAGATGCAGGATGCCATTTGAATGATCTAAAAATGCTAAGCGCAATAGGTAATTGTAAAATTTTATAATTGGCAAAAATGGCCTAACTTTTTATTGAAATAAAACTATAGTTTGCTGTGCAGATGAAAATTCATTTATTTTGAAAAGTTTACACAATTGTATATGAACCGTGCCAATTTGGAAGTGTTGTTTGACCAAACAAAGATTTCTTCAGCAGGTCATTGGGACATTTTGCAAAGAACGGCAGATAGTATCACTTACATAAATCAGCAGTGTCAGTTTTGATTTGAAAGTGGACACCTTTAATATGACTTCAAGTTGCTAGAAAATGTTCCCCACTGGGAACACTTAAAAGCCTAAAGATAAGTATATTTCATTTACTACACTCCAAACTGTCAACACTTTACCTAGAAAAGTATACCCAAAGTGATTATTTTGTATTGTATGGAGTAGATGATGAGTCTGCCAATCTGTGTTCAGTCAGAATCAGCATAATATTTCATTCCAGGGATGTGTTCCAGTCTGATGAGAATCAGTATTCTTATCTGCAGAATACACACCTTTAAGAGAAGACGTTCTATATGCAAAGCAAAATTTGTGTAACTGAAAAAAATCTCACCATTAAAAAAAATCAGTCATTTATTGCTTCTTTTTCACTATACATGCTGCTTTAGGAAAAAAGAAGAAACACAGCTTTTATTATGAAATACCAACCTTTCTTGGTTCTGAGAAGAAATTGGTGATAAATTAAGCTAATCTCCATCAGGATTACTCTGCATCTGGGATTTAGGCAAATTGAATCAGAGGCCTGAATAGTGACAGTGAATATCTATTAGACTGTAAACAGAATAATAGGCCCTGTGAATTTTAATGAATGAAGTGAATGGCTGAACTCTTATAGTTTACAGAAGGCATATGGTTAGTGATGCATACAGTATGCCAGGAACAGCATATAATGTAGATGTCTTAATGGATAAAATCTTGATTACTGAAAATGAAGAGTAAATAGAAAGATTTTGAAAAGCTTTTCCTTACTCTTCTTTTTCTTTGCTTTTTAGGCTTAGAATGATAGCACTTCACTTTGATGATAACAGATGTAGCTTAAAATATATTGGATTTTTTTTTTATATATCCTCCTCTGTATTAGAGTTTAGAGGAATTTATTTAAATGATTTAACCTATGTAACCAAACTACAAGGTATGTCAGGTTTCTGTAGCTGAACGTGTATGGCTTATGCAAAGTTTAGATGCATGTCTGACTCACACAGGTGATTTTGTTGATATTAGTGCTACTTTCATTTTTCTTGCAGTGCCTGGGAACCATTCTCATAGTCTGTGACTCTCTAATAGTAGATACTGTGTAAACAGATCCAACAAACTAGAGCCGAACAGGAAACTGTTTACACCAACTTGCAAATAACTTCCTTTTCTGCCTCAAGAAAAAAAAAACCTTCCAAGTTCTTCAGCAAATGAGACTGCAGCAGGCTCAGCTGGGAGCTACCTGTGATTCCTTTAAATGGCTTGGAGACACTGCTTTTTAAAGCTGATACTCAGCCCTGTGCGTAATCTGGAGATAGAAAGATACCTAGTTTAAAGATAATGGCCAGTTGAGGGTGTAAAAGATAGAAATGATGTTGACTGGAAAAAGGGCTAACTGGAAGACTTGGGGGATGGACACATTGAGTACAAAGTGCATAGTAAAAGCTCTGGGCTTGAGGTGATTGGAACATTTTTTGGCAAGTGACAGGAAAAATAGCAAAACTTGGAAAGGAGGAGAAAGTTCTCCATAATGATTTATTTAAGAGTTCATGTAGAAATAATTGTTCAATGTACGTTAATCAGATTAGTAAGAAAGCAAGCTGAAGCAGAGAGGACAGAAAGCACCCGTATACAGAGCCTTGTGAAGTCTCCACGGTAAGGTGGGAGTCAAGGGGATTCCCCCGCAGGCATACTGAAAGAGCTACAGAGAGGTGGGAATTGCTCTACGAGGGTGGAATTGTAAAAAAACAACAAGTGACAAGTATTTTAAGAAAAGACAGTTGTTAAGATTTATGGAATTTTTTTAAGACTATAAGGAATGCCAGAGCTGACCTCTTAAATTAGGTTTCAAACATGTTTGTTTCAGCAGTGCAGTGGTCTTACACAGGGCATCTGGTTTATAGTTTTTATGCTTTGTGTGTGTTTCTGCAGAAAGATAGCATGAGCTCAGACACTGAACTATCAGGAAATCTTGGTGCTCTTCACATCTTGGTCACTGACCTGCTATGTGACCTTTGGAGTGTTGCTTCACCTTAGTATTTCTTGGTTTGCCCTGAATATTCTTTGTTTGCCTTGTCCAGTATAACTGTGCTGACTTTGTCTGCACTAACTGTTCAGATAATAGACTCTCTGAGACCCCAGGCATCTCTTACCACACGTGTGTGAAGCCCTAATCTCCGTCAGTGCCTTTTTTTTTTTTTTCTCTGTGTAAATAACTGTAATATATGATGTTTTAAAGGAATGATGCTAGTTCTGCTAGCACCTGTGTAAATCAGAGGTAATTCCGTTGAAATGAAAGAATTTACAGCAGGGAAAAAAATTAATGTAAATGAGGTAGGACTTAAATGCTGAAGTAAATAGGACTTTAAATTATTATTATTGCCCATTTCACATAAATATAGTTTTAGAAACCAATATATTTTGACAGAAATATTCTGCCTGTCATCCCATGCTGATTATACATATTTCAACTCATTTTCTGCTATAAAGAAAACTATTATTTTTTCCCTGTTATAGGTCACAAAACATGGTAATTATGTTGAAAATTTACAATGAAACTATGAAGTGTTTGCTGATACTTAAAAAAAAAGCATCAGTCTGAAAATGTTTGGGTCTACAACTTAAGTTTCTGACAGCCTTAAAGCTTAATGTACAGGAGAGATTAGATGACTGTAAAGCTGTAATATTATATATGACTAAATGTCCCTCATATCAGTAAGTACCTGCTATATGTTCTATACATGTGGTGCCCAGCTGATGTGATAGGAGTGGCTTCATTTTACCTAAAGCTATGTTATAAAGAATTCTGTGAAAAGAAACAGATTTTTAGGACAAGATTTCAGGCATAAATGAAATTGTGACAACTAAAGAGTTATCAAGAGAGGATTAGAAAACAAAAAGAGAAAAAACTGACCAGCAATACAAAAAACTCTAATTTTGAATCACAAAACAAATTTTAAAACACACAAATATACTCTTAAGTATTTATTGTGTACTTCTCTACAGGAATATAAACTACATTTTAACCATCCAGAATAAGTCCATTGCTGCATCCTTATTTAAATATTTTTTGTTTTGAAAACAATCTAAAATTAAAAACTGGCCATGACTTAAGTCACTTTTCTATTAATTTGTAAATAAATTGAACTATTTTTTAGGGCATACCATAATGTGTTCAACTTCTTTTTCTTACAAATGTCAACTATAGGTTGAAATATTTTTAATGTTCTTTGCCATGGTTTTCCACATCTGGAGCTGTTTAAGAAAATGCAGTCAAAAAAACATTCTCAATTATGTAATTGAAAATAAATGGTTATAAAGAAATCATTTGTTTTCAATGGTTTTGAATCAAGAAGGAATGGTATTTTCGTAGGGGATGTAGGATGACATCGGTAGCAAAGGTATTTTGGAGAATTGTGGAGAAACATAGTATTTAAACAGTTGCCAGCCAAATGAGACTTTCTCCCCTCTGCTCTCCTAATGGCAAGCAGGAACAACACAAATTAAGCCAGCATGGTTGTACAAATTCAAATCTTACCTGTGATAGGAATCAGATTATCGGATTTTATGCAACACAGTTTCTGATTTCTATCATTGTACCTAATACTTTTCTTCCTCATTGCATTTTAAGCAGTTTTTTGATCTGCAGTTCTAAATGCCAGGAAGCTAAATTTTGCATTCAAATACTGAAATCCTGAGGACCCTCTTATACTCTGTGATTCAAGGGCTTTTTCAGGAAAACCATGGTGGGTTTAGCATTAGTAGTTGAAAAACAACACTGTGCAAATCTGTCTACACTTTTCCAGATGTCCTTACTATAATTGTGTTTGGGATATTACTGAATTCACCTTTTCTATTTCACGGTGTCATCCATAGCTCAGAGGCATAAAGAAGACACGGCTGGGCTAGGATGTTGGACTGTAAACTGGAGGTGTCTTTTGCCACAAGGGTAGAGGAGACTGGTAGTATTTTAAATTGCTTCAATTAATTTTTCAGATCTTGTCTGTTAGATCTTTAGCTATGCTCAGGTCTGTTCAGATTTGCTTGTGTTAATGAATGTGAAAAATCAGGTTGTAGATCCAACCGCAGTACCACATTATTTTGTGTGTCCATACTGCAATTTCTCAATCTTTCTGTAAAATGGAATTCTTACAGGTCATCAGGTGAGGCATTTCTTCCAGGCAGTGTGTACTTTCATCTGCCACTGATCTCTGTGAAGTTGTGAACACTATTCTCAGTGCCAATCAACATAAGATTGTTTATTGTAAATCATATATATCAACCTGATACCTAGCTTTACTGGATGTATTTCTCCCTTTCAGCTCTTTATTGAATTAGCCTTTGAAACTTTGCAGCAATGCTAGCTTTTAGATAATATTGTCATTCTGATATTCCCTTGAGTGTATCTTTTTGTTTTGTTTGGGGTTTAGTGCATTCTACAGCTTGTTTGTTTACTTTATTCTTAATGGAAAAGACAATAAAAGCCTATCTTAATTCCTCCAAATACATACAAATAAATACAAGAGCTAAGCCACGTAGCTTGAACATATATGTTGATAAATTTTAGAATGAAAGCAGAAACTGTGATGAAAGATGGGTAAATAAACCCAACACGTCACATTGTAAATGTGACCTGTGTGCCATTGGTAAAATAATGTTACTACCCCTTTAATATTTGGCAATAGCATTCTCAGACAGTACTGAATACTGAAGTTGGTGGAAGAAGGTAAGACTGGACTATATCTCCTCTACGCCTTTACACTCTACTTTCAAGGCATCTGCTGGAGTCTCTGAAATCACATGTGATCTCTGGGGATCATAAGAATTAAGTTAACCTCCTGAGGCTGACTCGTTCCCATGGGTCAGAATGCTACACGTTAGAGCCCTTGGCCAGACAAATCTATTGCAGTGGTCTGTCTTGTCTTTATTTCTTGTTTACACTCTTGTCCCTTTTCTGATCAAAAAAAGTTATGCCTAGAAGGTGTATTTGTTCAAGTGAAGGAGCTAGTTGAGGTAACTTAAATAATATATATAAAAATTCAATTACTATAGATGAGTTTTTCTTTTCTCTGACATAGAGCAATCATGCTGTGAGATCAGCTTAAACATTATTACTGAAAGTATTTTGAAAGTCATTTTTAGAGAGGCAATAAGGACCAAATAACTGTACTTTCATTGAAGAAACTTGAATGCTTGTTTCAGCTGCTGAAACAGTGCATGACATCATCCCTTTGTGTCACTTTGTCCATTCATTCGGTTTTGTCTTGTTGATCATGAGCTATTTGGAGTGGTAATGGTGCCTCAACCTTTTACAGGCTAGGATCTGCCCTAACTTTAGGCCAGCAATAATTGTTCTGCCACAAAAATAGGGTAGTTCTTTAAACTCGGTATACAGTTCTATGAAATTCAGATCTTGTTTTCCACAGGCAGCTGCAACATCTTCACAATACTTTGCTTTAGGAAACTAACCTTGTTGCAGAAAAGATTTTCCATTTAATTTTCAGTGTAATGCTCTGGGTCACATCCTTACACTGTCCCAATCTACAAAACAAGTGAGTTTCTAAGACCACACTACATGTATCTTAATGACAGTTTCATATCGAACTACACACAAAATATTATGTATAGAATTTTTCTGTATCTTACACTGTTCTATACATTTGCGGTTGTTTGACAGCAGCTAAACACCACGTAGTTTCTGCCCCTGTGAGACTGAGAAGAGAATAGGAAGAGCAAAAGCAAGAAAACTGTTGCTCTGAGGTAAGAACAGTTTAGTAAGTGAAGGAAAGAGTGGATAAAAACCCCAGGGGATGTAGACAAATGCCCAGCCAGTCTCTGAGCAGTGGCTACCTGCCAGACCAATCCTCCATCCCACTCAGTGTTTATTGTTGAGCAAGATCTTATATGGTATGAAATGTCCCTTTGGTCAGTTCAGGTCACCTGTCCCAAGTGGGTCCCCTCCCTGGTTCTTGTGCACCTGCTGAAAGGGCAGGGTGGGAAACACAGAAGGCCTTGACACTGCGCAAGCATTGCTCAGCCATAGCTGGTATCTTACCAGCCTTTTTGGATTTATTCACAAATCCAAAACACTGCACCATAGGAGCTGCTAGAAGACAATTATCTCCATCCCAGCCAGACCCATCACAACTTTATTACTATTGTACAAAGCACAGTAAATCTTAAAATTTTCCATAACTAATGTGAGCCATGGCTTATGCCATGAGATCTGCACCAGTGACTGAAATCTAGCTATACAGATCTACAGTGCTAGCATCAGACTTTGGTCTGTCTTGGGGCCATTAAGTTTTATTATACTACAAACAATAACAATAGATTGTGTAAATTAACATGGTAATTACAAGAATAATTTTAGGCATTGACATCATCATATGGCATTACTTGGGGCCATTGATCAATTTGTATCAATTCCAGGTTCAGAGCTTTTTGGGATGTAAAGCCCTTAGTAACTGTGTTGTCCGGGTCTGTGTATCACCACAGCTTCTTTGAGTGTTTAATTAAATATGACCTTTTAAATGAAGAAAGACCTTTGTCTTTATACATCTCAAAACTGGGAAAAGATATTAGTGCTAAAAAGAGGTTGTGTGCTGAGACCAAAGCTAAATTGTTATTTTAAGAATGAATATTTTGGGTGATGAAAATAAAGTAAAAAGCCTTATAAGGGACATATTTTACAACTGTATGCAACCCAGTAGACATAATATATACTATATAATCATATGGAGTTGGTAGATAATGCAACAATTGCTACTGATTAAAAAGAGCTGGGTACTTTAAGCTCATGTTGTTAGAATTTTAAGCTTTTTTTCTTCTAGTTGGACCAGTAGCAATTGCACTGGTCCAACAAGATGTGGTTTAGATTTGTTTTCAGGAATTAATCAGGGATTCCTCTTCTAGTTGGCTGGTAGCAAGCTAAGTGTGTCTCACAGGAATAGCTCTGACAGTAACATCTAGGTGGTAAAATGGCTTTACTAACAAAATATCCCCTAGATTTGACACCAAGAGAAACAAAGAGAAAAGATCAAATCCTAGTATTACTAGTACTAATAAAGGCATTGTTATCATACGTCAATACAGTACTGAAGTCATATTCTGCATTGATTTCATTGCAGGCAGTTTGTATCACCTGTGTTTTAAAAACAAGCAATTCTGAAATACACAGTGGGAAGTGTTTTAGTTTAAAGTCCTACGCTTTGCTCCAGAATGCATCAGATCAATTTCTTAATCAAAGAACGATATTATACTGGCTTCAGTACACTCACCAACAAAACCTGTGTTGCTTAACTCTTAGGTTTTTGTCATTTTCAGTTTAGAAACGGTTCTTCATAGCTCAGTTAAAGACCTGTGTCACTTTGTCCCTGAACATTTCCGTAGTAAATCGTGAACTGACGTATAAATAAAATCACTAATTAGTAAACAATTTAGCACATGAATATATTCTTATATGACAGATGAGGATATATCAACAGAAACAGCAACTTAAAGTCATAGAGAGGCTATCATTTTTTAAGGCACTTATCCAGTGAAAAATGTGTATCAAAACATTATTATTACAACTTAATAATGCGAAAATGACAGGTTCAAAAATAGCTGGCCTCTGAGAGTCCAATTTGAAAGTCCATAAAGTAGCCTTGTTTTTCACATATGATGAAAGCCCATGCTTCAGTGTATTAGAACAGCTCAGGGAAAAAAGCAATTGAAGTGCAGGTCTTCTATATGTATGATCTACTGTGATTATATATAACACATATTCTTGCATATCAAAACCTATTAGTTGTAATTTTCTCTTTCCTTGATTTTTGTTTAAACTTCCTTTTTCGTTTTTTTTTCCTTTTTTTTTTTTTCTTTTTAAATTGCTGCTATACCAGGGTCTTTCTGGTACCTTCCCTTCTGGAACTCTGAATAAGAGACAAGTGCAGTGGAGGTGTAGTTTCTGGGATACAGTGTTGCTCTTGCTATCAGATTGTTCATTCATCATGAACCTGTTTTGGAGTTTGGATGCAGCAATAAAATTTATCCAATTTCACCTGTCATTGAAATTCTCCAATTTCAATTGACTTTCACCTGTCAATGCTTGTATGTTGTCTGAGATGTTCAACTGAATGTTTGACTTTGTTTATTATCATGCTTTTTGCTTGTCTGTGCTCAGCTATTTATCATTATTTGTAGTCTTTCCATGTGACTTTGCAGTTAATTTCCTTGATTTTTTACTCCTTTAATTTACATTTCCTCTTTGCACCAGTATACAGCTGTGCATCTTCTAGCCTGATGAGAGATCTCCTTACTTTTAAAATTCGGGAAGCTGGTTCAATTATGATTGAAAGAGTACAGCTAAGCTTATTTGTCCATTGTCAAATACATCTCCTACATGTTGCAGGAGCCAGTTTCCTGTTGGACCATTTCAAATGCTACAAAACCAAGTTGTGATTTATCTGTAATTTTTTCTTTCATAATGTGTGGGTTTTTTACTTAGGACTCTCTCCTCTGTTAGTCTGTTTCCTTCCATGAGCTTGGTCCAAGTTGTCCTAGCTCCCTGTCCATTACATTTCAAATTTTTTCATTCCTCTCAACTGTTTATGTGGAAGATACTGTATTGGAAATACTGTGGATGGAGGGACCCACACTTGAATCAGAAAATGGGACAAATTTCATTGTACCCCCTCTCCCCAAATTTGTAGTAGGGTAATTTTGGTTTTAATAATTAAATTTTATCTAAATACAGAAAAATGTTAGGTTGGGAAGTAGTAGAAAAATAAACAAATCTTGGGATGGGATGAATCTGTTGTGCTTTCTTTGAAATATATCAGCAAATGCTCTCTAATGACTGTATTTTGAATACACAAGAGGCTGTGGAGTACTTTACCCCAACTGCCAATAAACAGCCTTCATAATTCTGCAGTCCGTTTCTATGAGATGAAGGCATCCTGCAGAAAAAGAATTTTCAGGAGTTTATCAGCTACTGGTGAGAGATAGTTTAATAAGATGAGCCCCATATATGACGATCGAAAGAAAACCTTATTCTCTCATTTTAAACAGCCAAGGTGTCTGTGTTGACAATCACAGTCCTGCTTGAGTCATGGAAGTTGTATACGCTAGGAGGATCTTCTGACAATGAGTTAATGCTCTTGTCTCTCAGCCAACAATTTTTAAATAAAATTGGCTTGCTCTGCTTTTGACAAAATGCTTTTGTCATACTTGCATAAATATTGAAACAAAATAACCAGTTATATAGCCAATGATTTATACTAACGCTTAGTGTTATTTCACTGAACCAGGGCACTTTAGGAGCAGGAGAGGTAGGAACTTGAACCATCAATTCTTTGTTGTGCAGTTTGGCTCATGCTCAGCCGCGGAAGGTATTATTCAAGCTCAGTACTTGTGTGGTGTTCGGGAACAAAAACCAAAATCAGGTTTGGATTCCATTCAGCTTTCATTCAGGTCAACAGAGTCTTTTCAGCAAAATGTTTCATACTGTTTCTTTTATTCTAGTTTTAAATACACAAAAGAGAGTGCTCTCACCCTTGCTGGGTTTCTTCTTTCCTGTTAACCACGAGTACAATTTTTTGCCTAGTCATCTCTCTATTTTTTACTTTTCCTAGGTTTTTATGTCAGGTTTACTAAATCCTGGTAATCCCCTTTTTCCACTCCAGATAATGGTTCTCCTTTCCAATCATTTAAATCTTTCAAACAGTTTTCTCTTAATAGTATCCTTCTGTTTTTCTGGGGTTTTTTTAAGCTGCGAGCATCTTTCCGGCTTAGTGCTGTATACCGCATTTCAAAAATTATCATAGAAAAAATGTCCTTTATTATTTTTGTCTTTATTAGTCACTAGTAATAGTAGTAATGATAATAAAGGCAGTTTTATTATACAGCATTAGCAGCATGAGACATCCTATCAAGCTCTAGTTCTTGCTTAAAACAAACTAAAAGTCTTCAACAGCAGAAATGGGATCTAAAATTGAGGTTTCTCTTGGCACCCTTGTTTAAGACCTTGCAAAGCCACAGATAAAGAACAATTGCAGTGGTTCTGGTCTGGCACTTGATCTTCCTCCCACCACCTGAACTGGTATCTGTTTAAAACACCTACTGTCTGCTAAGAGCACCCTTGCAAAGAGACTGCCTGCCCTCGCTAGGCCTTCTGTATGGGCCAACTGCTTAGAGAATACCACCTTTTCTATGCAAGCCTTGAATAATACTATGGTGGGCTTGTGTGCTCCAAGGGTATGCTGCTTATCACCAATGGATAACCACCACAGTGATGATTTAGAGTGTAAAAATTATATCAGGAAGAATCAGTAGCCAGGACAGTTTTGAATTACCCTGTCTTGATGGGAACTAAAATTTCAGGTTTTGAAGAAAGAGGTATACTGGTGTTTCTTTAAAAAGAAAAAAAAAGTGCTTAGGGACATGGTTTAGTGGTGGATGGCAGGGTTAGGTTAACGGTTGGATTTGATGATCTTAAAGGTCTTTTCCAACCTAAACAATTCTATGATTCTTTATGCAGTGAGGTATGAATGAGCTTTAAAAAGATCTCTGACCACAGTAAAGCCTGATGCTTCTGTTGTTATTTCAAGAACATTTCTGGTCATCTGGATCAGGAAAGGATTTTTAACTGATTCTGTGGAAGCTGCTTTGTCTTACTACTGATGAATAACTATGAATATAGTTATTTTGCTAAAGATACAAAAAAAATGTGCCTATATTTAAGAACATTTTCTGTTTTAATGTGTTCATTCATATTTCGTGTTCTAAATACCATGTTATTTAATATTACAGCATGTATCGTATTGAACCAATAACACAGAATGAAGGTAATTCTCCTCTAAAGGAGCTTAGTCTAAATGATTCTGGTTTTTCCACAGTGATTGCACTTTAAGAAAATTGCAACAGATTATTTTTTCTTGCATCTTCCAGGCTCTAACCAGAGAGTTACAGCACAGCGTACAAGAGCTGAGAACAAAAATCAAACAGGCAAAAAAAATGGGAGAAGTGAGAGCGTGCAAAAAGGGTCTTTCCCAAGAGTCTGTTCAGTTGGCAGCATCTATCCTTAATGTTTCAACAACTGATCTAGAGGAGATATTGGAAGTAGAAGATGATGAGGTAAGTTATTTTAAGGACTCTTCAGTTAAAAGGGGCTAGATTGGAAGATGCTGTATTTTTCTGTTCTTGAGGGAAAAGATTTCCAGGTAAAGACTGGAATTTCATTGTGCAGCATCCAGCACAAAAAGAACAGAAAAGTTGGATTTAAATAAAAAGGTCAGGTTAGAGACTCATAAGGTGACAAGACTTTGGGCATGCATAAATAAAATATAAATATACTGTTTTGAGCATGTGGATGTAGCGATATTATTTGAAAACCTTTGGTAGTTTCCTTTTTCATGAGACTATTTGGCAGGGTTATACATTTTAAATAGACTTCTGCATTAATGAAAACAAAATTAGAATGTGTCTTGCTGTGCCAGATTGATTCCGTTGATGCTTCCTTTCTTGAATTGTGATACCTATTAAAGGTATTTCTAGTAGACAGATGGTTTCTGGGGGAATCCATTGCCTTCTTTTGTTGATTCTATCATTTTACTATTCATACATTTTACTATGAAATATTTGATAGTGTTTCATCAAATCACCCGCTATTAAATAGATACAGTAATAGGATTTCTTATCCAGATTTATTTAGGCATGATCAAATAAGACATGAAAATGCCTGTACACTTACTTTAATAAGAGTGTCTAGGAATTGGCCATTATTGGGCTGTAGCAGTGCTCTGGTGATGACTTAGATTTGGCCTTACTGGAGCTTTATATTACAGAAGTCACAAAAGAGAGTTTTCATGTTGGTTAAGTAAAGGTGCATTGTGTGTGTATGCACTGATATGTGTTACATTCATGAATACAAATAAAATGGACCAATTCCTGGCCCGTTTACTAACATTTATACACCCCTGTAAAGTGATTCACTTTGACAGAATTGTTGCATGGTTACCTCATTCTCGAAGTAATTTCTGCATCCTATACATTTTGTTGTAATCACTGTTCTGAGTATATGTGTAAAACACACAGGTTTGCTTAAATATAAATAGAAAACAAATTTTAAATACAGGTGATAATTTAAATTTTAGATAATATTTCATTTATCAGTGTGTAGACTCGGGAACCTTTACAATGAAGTCATAAAATTTACACATAGATCACAGGTACACCTGTATATTCATGTGAAAAGAACATGCCGTGCATGTTTCTAGGGACAATCACAGACAAGGATAGGTTTATAAATTTAACAGAGCCCTCATACTTGGTGAATATGCTTCAGATAACTAGTTTTGCAGGCATAGTTCCCTTTAATGTATTTAATTAATTTAATGTATATCCAGTTACACATTTCCTTTATTGTTCATTATGTTCTTCTCAGGTGGTGTCAAAATACTGTGTCTGTTATATTTTTCTATATTTTTCTATTTCTAGGAAACAGCAAAGACAAAAATGGAATTTGAAAAAGATAAAGAATGGCTGCAGTATATACAGAAACTTCTTGAAGCACAGGTGCTAAATTTACCTCTTTCCTTAATGAATTGCAACTTTCTATTCTGAGTAGCTAAGTGGTTTTAGGTTGTAAGTAATCTCCTGCATTTGTAACTACGTTGCCATTGATGGTCCCAAACTATACTGTGATAAGGCAGTGTAAAATCCTTGGTTTGTAGCATTTCCTTTTTATTTCTCTTAAAATAAGAATTACTGGATAAAACTAAAGAGATAAAAAGCAAGGATTCATGATAGCTAACTTAACGGCTGAAACCAGTGAAACAATGCTGGAGAAAACCTGCACAGATCTTGGCAAATGTGTTAATTGAATTATTGAGACGGTGTGTAATGCTTGCTAGAGTGAAAAGGATCCACTCTCTCATACCTCTTAGGAAAAAGGGATTTTTTATTATGTGCCTTTAAAGTTAGTAGTTGATATGGACACCTGAGGAGTTCATGGGTTTCAGTGACCTTTTACTGTGGACCTGTTTCCAGTCAATTCATGTTTTCCTCATAGCCAGACAGCTGTTTATTATCGTGTCTTCCCGCATTCTCTACAATATTTTCTACTGAGACCTCGAGCAGCTTGTTAGTGGGAAGTAAATATTGATTTGGCATCCTGTCAATGCAGAAAGAATGAAAAAATTTCCACCAGAGGCCCCTCAAACATTTTCCTATCGACATTTTCTGGGCAGAGAGGAAAGCTGCATAGAGGATGACAAGGCTGAGACTAGCAGAAATCCCTGAGGGGTCCATTGAGACTGCCGCTGTGACCTGTGTGATACTTTTTCTTCTCTTTCAAGTCTTTTTTTTAATACACACAGAGTCTGCTGGGATGCTCCCCTCTTGTAAGTGATCAAGGGCAGTTTATTGGCAGGTGAGAGCCCTGCTTTTCTAGCCATAGTCAGCTTTTGTTTGGACATCACTGATAACATGCACTGACTCTTGAAACTTTCCCATTATATTTTAGTTGTCTCCTTTATTCAGATGATGGGTAGCTGATGTCTGAAAACAAATAAAATTTGATTTATAAATCCAGTGCTCCTAATGCATATTCACTAGCATGGGTCCATTAGCGATGTAGTTCATTTCTGTTAAGAATGTGAATGACTGAAAATATTTTGAAAGCCATTTCAAGGGAACAATCACGTTCAGATTTATGTATTTTGTCATTAACAGCTTTTGCATCTAGATTGTGTCCCATGACCAGATTTTTAAGAAATGACAGTTTTTCCCTCTTTCATTATGAAAACTTACTACCATTAAAACTGCTTAATTGCTGCAGTGGAGGAGATGGAAGATACGCATTTGCTTTTTCTGGCTTTGTCAGAAATACTGGCATTTTAATTTAACCTTGTAGTGTTACATGGAACTCAGCAGTAAAAGCACAAGTATTTCTATTCACTAAATTGCCTTTACTTTAAGATTTTTTTTGAAATCTATAAATTTCAAGATTCTGTCCATATTATGGACTCCAAAACAGAAATCAGACTAATGGAATACGACAGAGAATTCTTACTCTATTTGGCAGATTGTTAAAAAATCCTAAGCAGAATTTAATCACTTCTCTTCATCTGATACAGACAGACGGCAAAAAAACAGGCCACGGAGAGCGAGGGGGTTGTTGACTATGTAACCAGCTATATTAGGATTGCAAATGTTGGCTAAGGATAGAGGAGCTCATTGCTCTTAGCCATATGAGTTTGTGTATGAGTTAATAGTGGTTTTCAGTGATTTTTGCTCCATCTTGTGGGGTTCTTCAGGAGGAGCTCTGAGGGTAAAAGTAATTCTTGCCAAGCCAGCCATCTTTAGAATTACAAGGAGGTTAGTGGGTTTTGGGAGCAGCCAGCTCTGCTTTTCATTTCTGTCCATGCTAAGTCACATGGACGGAAATTACTAAGATTTCTTGGTCTCTATTTGGGAGCAGCTCATGGAAGAGCTCTATAACCTCTAAAATGCTTAACTCATATCTTGCAGAGATTTTGGTTGTGGTTTCCTATAATGGGCATTGGTAATATTTCTCATCAGAAAACTAAAGCTCATGGTGAAATGAAAGCTTTCTGTCAGGGCTTTGCTCATAACAGACTGCTCATTTAATGGTACAGGTTGGCAAACTGTGTACTCGTTTGCGTCTGGAACAAAGATGCAGGCTTGCCCTTTTCTGTTATTCTGAGAAAATGTTCAGTTGAAAATTGCATCAGATCACTTAATATTGCAGTTTGATATAGTGTCTTTTTGTGCCATTGAGCCAGGACTTTGGAACATAATTGCCCAGCAGTATTGATTTAATTGCCTAGGTTTATTTGTGGACTCCTAATTATTGACTGGAGGTAAATTTAATGGAGAAACCTTTATGAACACTGGGAAACTGCTGCTGTTGCTGTTATACATAATGAACTGCATCATATCTAATAATGTAATTTTGTATTCGTACGTAACATTTAAAATGTCATAGACATTTTATTTTTATTACTGACATACGCCATTTTACTGCTGCATTAGAATTTTGGGGGGGACTGAGGGAAGCACTAGTTGCTTTTTACTGTCATTTTATAGATTCCCCTAAAGTGTAATGATAAAGGATAGCACACCTCTGTTTTACACTTCATCTGTACTTTTATTTTTCATACTCTTATGACTTCACAAAGTCTAATTTCTTTCAGCTTTACAAGAATGTTAATATTTCAGTGATAAATATTTTTGCATTCCTGAAGCTCACAGTCCCCAGTCAGAGTTTGTGTATCCTTATTTTATCAACTACTGTAGAAACACTTCCGAAGAAATTACACTACTGCTAAGAAGCTTACAATTTGATAGAGACATCTCCGCGTTGAGATGTTATTACGTAAATAAGAATCATATAATCAAAAAGTACAGTCATGTTCCAAATTCTACAGAGCTGGTGAAAATCACTTATTGTCTAAACTGGCATCTTGAATGGCCAGCGTGTGTTTTCCCAGTTGCCTTTTTGTATTTGTACATTAACACCCAGTGACTAGAGTGTTCTCACTAAAGGACAAAAATGAAGCATCTTAATAACAGACTATTAGGATAAAAGGTAAAAGGCTCTCTTGCCTATGAAGAAGCTGTATGTGGAGAGGGTTCACAGAAGCACGTGGAGATATCTGCTACCTGCACAGGGGTATCTGAGTCATGGATAGAGGCAGCAGAATGATTATGCGTTAGTGGTTGGGCAAGGGAAAGAGTAGCTGGGGGAGGTATCACACTATAGACCACTGAGGTTTTAGAGGTTCATGGTACTTGGGAGAGTAGGCAACAAGTATGGTTATCTAATTATGTATGTGTATTTACAGCCTGCATGGCAAGTGATGAGCCTTTTACCTACTTTCTCCCTCACATCTGCATTTGTATGTCTTATTACTTGAACCTGGCATAGTATAGTAGCGCTCTCTTTTTATAATCATAAAAAAAAACCCAAACCAGCAGTCTTCTCTAGCTTTTCCTATCATAGGAAACTTACATAGCTAAATCAAGAGGATAGTTTCACAGAGCTTAGACAAGATTGCTTGTACCACCAAAGGTTCATTGTGACTGATTTTAAGCAAGAGCATCCCAGAACAATCCATTAATAAATTAGCATGTTAGTCCAATCCAGATTACTTACTGCCTGAAGTCTCCAAGAACTGTTTTTCAACCCTATACAAATCATCTGCCTAACTCTTCCAAACAATGGAACCTTCCTGAACCAAATGACAGCACTGATTTAGCATGTCCCTTATCAGATATACAGCAGCACTTGCCTTCCCTCCCTCCTCACGTACTCCTTGGGACATCTCACATAAACAAAGCTGCCTGATAAAATCTTTCCTCTCATGACCTCATTATGAATCTACAAATCATATTCCAATGGTGAATTCCCAGAAAAAAATCCCTCCCCTCTGTTCTGTGGGCTCCCTGTAGGTATGTGTATAACCCATCTCTAGAACAGGGTTTGGAACAGTATATTCACTCTTCATTGGTAGGGATTTTCCCCAACCCCTTTTTAGGATTTGCACTGGCTTCTAAATATAGATTTCCTCTGGTGTCTCCTGGGAATGTGCACTAACAGCTATGGTTGTTTCCTTTCAGATTTCTTGGGTTGGAACTTGCCTGCTTTGCTTTTATTAGTTTCCCTCCAGCCTGTGTCTGTCTTCTCCTTCTCTTTGAACAAGTCTCTGCTCATTGTCTGTCCTCTGCTCATGTGCACACATGTATTCACCCATGCACAAACACACATGCGCACACTCACCACTGCCAGCATCACCAGGTGTTTCAAGTACCTGCACTTTAGAAAAAGCATCAGCAGTGCAGTCTGAACCATATCCTGGGCACCATTAACACTGGTATCAGACCATCAGAAAGTAACTGTGATTTTCTTGTCATTACGAGAATAAGAGCTCTGTCCTGTACACTGACAATCCATTATGGTTTAAATCTGTGTTTTATCACATGCACACAAACAAAACGACATTACATCACTTGTCCTAGACTGAAAACAAGGAGAGATTGGCTTGATACTCAGGAAAAGAATACAGACAGGCACATGTATATTTATATAATCATAATGTATATACAACCATCACAAAGCAGAATGAACAAAGAACAATATGGAAGTGAAGCATTTATCTTTTTTTTTTTCTTTGACTTTTAGTTTATAGTGAAATTAGGAGGTTTGGTCATTATAACCTAAGTTTCTTTAGTTTTATTCTTTGTGGTTCACTTAATTTGAGGCAGCTCTGCAGTGTGTTTGGATAGTTTTGTTGGGCAGACGTGTAATTCTGATGATCCATATGGGGAGATTTAAAATAGGTGTAACTATTAATTCATATATTCCAGAAATTAAATACTTCTATTTTTTTCTTAACACATTTTAGACTTTGTGAAGCAGAGGCCAAGTGACATGGTACTCCGTGAATGGAGATGCTGTGTCTCATTAGAATAACTACATTGCCTTGCATTCATTATGAGTCTTTTCTCTGGCAGGTTGGTGTGTATTTATGCACTTGTGCTGAGTGAGACTCAGTCATGTCATGTAAAGTCAATAAGTATCACTAGTTTATTTTTTACAGAAGGGATCTCCGAAAGAAGTATACTCAAGGTCAGAATAAGTAGGTGAGAGAAATAGAACTCTATCACCATTTCTGACTCTTTAGTTCCAATTCTGTCTGATAAGTTGTGTAAGAAATAGGCCATTTCATTCATATGGCATTCTAGTATCAAAGAAGAAATCTGTAATTCCGGTAAAGATAAATACTGTAGTTTGCACTCTCAAATTTTCTGAATTTATACAAATCAATTAAATACTACTTCTCTTAAAGCCTACCATAATGCACTGATTTAGGATCGCTATCATTGTTAATGCTTAGTGTTCACATAAATTTGTTGTGGCACAGATAACTGGAAAATATTTAAAGGAAGTATCATTATGTATTAAAATATATAATTATCAGTGGTATAAACAAACTTTCACTCCTTAGGTGTGTACTGAGCCCTCACTGAACTCCCAAGGCCTTCCCCAAGCATATGGCAGGTTTGGAAGCTGGGATGAATACTTTTGAGTAGACACATCTTCAATGGTTGTGAAGTTCTGGGGAGAAATGTAGAAGGAAGCTTCCCAGGCTAGTTACAGAGCCATCATTAAAAGTAAATCTGACACTCTTCTATTAAAGATGAAGACTGTAGCAATCATCCAGTTCTGGGTTTCTGTATCGAAAGAAAACCAGATAAAAACCTACAGTACTTTCTCTGAAACCAACAAATGTTGAAAGAATGACATAATGTTCAACTTTCAAATGCTCTTGATTTAAATGAATGATTTAAATGGAAAGAGTTCTTGAAAGATCACTTTGCTATGACATGGAAGCCACAGAGAGTAGTGAGCAGCAAGTAAAATGTAGCTGGAATGATATGAGCCGGAGACATCAATAAGAAACCATTCATCTCAGGCACAACATTAAGGAGGTGAAATGTATCAGAAATGAATGTCGTCAAGCCAGGCAAGAAGAATTAGAGACTTTGAGGTTATGGTATAGTGTTCTCGTAAAAAACATATTTAGACAAGGAGGGAGAGCAATTAGAGCAAACAGGATGCTGGGGTCAGTGTTTTTAAAGCACAGTAGCAAGTAAGTGTCACAGAATTTCAGATAAGATTATGTCTTATATTGCTCTGAATAGATTTGTGCTCAGTGAATTGGATCCCTCTATTCCCCAAAAAGTCATCACAATAGCGTGCGGGGGAAAGCTGACAGGTGTAGATGACTACTAGAAAATTGTTACCATAGACAGAAGTTATACATGACAGATGGAGACGTGTCTGGCCAGCCAGTAAGAGCCCTTCAAAACCCCCTCTCTTGTAGAAAAGGGAAATAATGCATATTATCATCCTTTTTCTGTAACTGCAAAGTGACTATTGAGCAACATGTAGGATTGCCATTCCAGTCATAGAATCATCATAGAATCATAGAATGTTTTGGGTTGGAAGGGACCCCTAGAGGTCATCTAGTCCAACCCCCCTGCAGTGAGCAGGGACACCGCTAACTAGATCAGGTTGCTCACAGCCCCATCCAACCTGGCCTTGAATGTTCCCAGGGATGGGGCCTCCACCACCTCTCTGGGCAACCCATTCCAGTGTTTCACCACCCTCGTTGTAAAGAATTTCCTCCTTATATCCAGTCTAAACCTACCCTGCTTCAGTTTAAAACCATTACCCCTTGTCCTGTCACAGCTGGCCCTACCAAAAAGATTTTCCCCATCTTTCCTATAGGCCCCCTTTAGATACTGAAAGGCCGTAATCAGGTCTCCCCGCAGCCTTCTCTTCTCCAGGCTGAACAACCCCAACTCCCTCAGCCTGTCCTCATAGGAGAGGGGCTCCAGCCCTCGGATCATTTTAGTAGCCCTCCTCTGGACCCGCTCCAACAGGTCCATGTCCTTCTTGTGCTGAGGGCTCCAGAGCTGGACGCAGTACTCCCGGTGAGGTCTCACCAGAGCAGAGTAGAGGGGCAGAATCAGCTCCCTTGACCTGCTGGCCACGCTTCTCCTGATGCAGCCCAGAGTACGGTTGGCCTTCTGGGCTGCCAGCGCACATTGCTGGCTCATGTCCAGCTTTTCATCCACCAGCACACCCAAGTCCCTCTCGGCAGGGCTGCTCTCAATCCTTTCTTCCCCCAGCCTGTACTGATACTGGGGGTTAGCCCGACCCAGGTGCAGGACCTTGCACTTGGCCTTGTTGAACCTCATGAGTTCACATGAGAACCACACAGGCCCACCTCTCCAGCCTGTCCAGGTCTCTCTGGATGACATCCCGTCCTTCTGGTGTGTCAACCGCACCAGTCAGTTTGGTGTCGTCTGCAAACTTGCTGAGGGTGCACTCGATCTCGCTGTCTAAGTCATTGATGAATATATTAAACAGCACCGGTCCCAGTACGGACCCCTGAGGGACACCACTCGTCACCGGTCTCCATCCAGACATCGAGCCATTGACCACTACCCTCTGGATGCGGCCATCCAGCCAGTTCCTTATCCACCGAACAGTCCACCCATCAAATCCATAGCTCTCCAATTTAGAGAGAAGGATGTTGTGGGGGACCGTGTCAAAGGCTTTGCAGAAGTCCAGATAGATGTCATCCATTGGTTTTCCCTTGTCCACTGATACTGTCACACCATCATAGAAAACCACTAAGTTCGTCAGGCAGGACTTGCCCTTGGTGAAGCCATGCTGGCTATCTCGAATTATCTCCCTGGCCTCCATGTGCCTTAGCATTGCTTCTAGGAGGATCTGTTCCATGATCTTCCCAGGCACAGAGGTGAGGCTGACAGGCTGGTACTTCCCAGGGTCTTCCTTTCTACCCTTTTTGAAAATGGGCACAATGTTTCCCTTCTTCCAGTCACCAGGGACTTCACCTGACTGCCATGACTTTTCAAATATCATGGAGAGTGGCTTGGCGACTACATTGGCCAATTCCCTCAGGACTCTGGGATGCATCTCATCAAGTCCCATGGACTTATGTGCGTTCAGGTTCCTCAGGTGGTCACGAACCTGATCTTCTCCTACAGCAGGAAGGGTTTTGCCCTCCCGGTCCCCCTCATGCCATCCATCAACTCGGGTGGGGTGGGAAGAGAGGTTCCCAGTAAAGACTGAGGCAAAAGAGTTGTTGAGTACCTCAGCCTTCTCCTCATCTGCTGTTACCAGCTTGCCAGTCTCGCTCATCAGTCACTTCATGATAGATTTTCCTGGCTACCATTTTAGATTTTTTTCCTGACTTGGTAGTACTTGTAAGTATCAGTATATAGATTTGTATCTGTGTATCAGTTCAAACATTACACCAGCATTTGTATTTGATGTGCTTTTATGTCTGGTGTTGGTTTGTTTGTTTTATATATTTTGTTTCATATTTTTTGTTTCATATATGTAGGAAACGGGCAGTACTCTATCTGATATAAGTACTATGCAGTTTTCTCTTTAAGATGGAATATTGAAATGAAAACTTAAAATCAGAGCAGCAATACTCAAGTGTGGAACTAGAGAGTGGTTCCAGATGCAAAAGTATTGCCTTGAACTACAGTTGTGCAAAGCAGAGGAAGCTGGTGATTGGCTTGCTCAACCACCAGCTGTATTTTACCTGATCTATTTCTGGTGGCCTTATAAAGGTAAAATTACCTCTTCTTCTCATACAAGTGTCAGTTTTTACTTTTGTTGTGGGACGGACCCCTCAATCACCACTGGTCTCACCAGGAGTTAAAGAAAGCTGACAGAGCCCCATGAAGCTGACAGAAACTTCCCAAGGGTGAATGAAAACTGTTTGGCTCTCCCCTGGCACAGCAGTGACCACTCTCTGGGTGGGCCCACAGTGACTAGTGTTTTGTACCACCTCCAAAAATACTTCCCAGCATACAGTGCACTGATGCACCCAGGCTGTGAAAGAAAACCTCCTTAAGCATTAAAGTAATGACACTAAAATATATACCCAGTCTCTTTCTTTGAAGACATTGACTGTGCAAATACATCTTTTATATCAGAGGAGATATAAAAGAGGTTTTCACTTTTCTCTGTAAATATGTAGATACAATTTTTTTGGTATCGTGTTTTAGAGGACCAGGTGTTTGTATAATGTCCCAGTCAATGCAACTGGAGCTTTTGGGAGCTTGGGTTTTGTTTTGCTTTGGCTTTTTTTATTTACAAGTTTTCACATGTGAGTCTAAGGCAGTGGCCACAGCATTGAGGGCTGTACTAGTAGTTCTGTCTCATCCTCCTGAGAGTAGCAAACATACACTACCATTTCTGCGTGCCCTAGAGTTGACTGTAACCTCTTATTGATCAGCTGATTGAAGATAAATGACAGAGATGCTGGTACTGCAGTTTACATCATTAACACGGTCAGTAAAGCATGAATTGTTCAATAAGGCGTTTATCTTTTTTCATTTTACTCTGTTCTTTTATCATTTTTATGATAGAGAGCAAATTTTCAGACACTAACCAGGCGGGTGAACTTTAAAGATCAGATGTGTGCATGTGTGGTAGTTGTCAGAACTAAGTGAAATCTAATGGTTTAAAGGTATTTAATAAATGTTTTTCACATGAAGAAAATAAAGTTCAATGATCATTTTTCTTACAATGTTTCTTTTTCAGTTTCCTTTTGCCTCATACTTAATGGATGCCATACTGGAAAAATTAAATGAGAAGAAGAAACTGCTAGAAGAGTACAGTTCTCTCGTGAAACAGACTGCATGATGTTGCTAAGAACGCCTGTCTTTGCCAAGTGTGACTAAAATATGTGTGCTGTTTCCTCTTCACATAAAGAACTGTCAATATGCATGTTCAATAAGTAAGTAGAAACTGTGAACTAATTAGTTGTCGAACAAGAGGAATTCGTTACTTTTCTATTTAGAAAGGAGCATGGTGTTTGATTGCTGAAGACAAAAATTGCTGCAAATCAGTGCAAAGTTAAAATTTATTTCCCTTTAAATGCATTAGCAGTGAGCACCAGTGCAGGCTTTGTAGAGAGGGGATGTTTTTGATACAACCAATATGCATCTGTACAATTCAGGAAGTACAACAAGCAGCTAAGTAACTCCTGGTTGTACTAGTCAGAACAGAAGAAGTACGATTTACAAAGGAACTGGGAATATCATTAGGATTTTGAATAACTAATTTCTTTTAGCTTCTTTGTAAATCCCATCTTTGTGACATATATTCTACATAAAATTATATGCTTTCTTTATCTTGGAAAAAATGAGAAAATGAATGATTGTAGAGAAAAAGTATTCAATGTAGAGTAATATTCCTGGGAAAAGCTGTATTTTCTTCTGAGCTGGAGTGTATTTTGTACAATGTATTTAATTGTATTTAAAAAAATCAATACAATAAAGTTATTTCCAGTGTGGGGTTTTTTTTCATTAGTAGTCCCAGTTCTTTTCAGCTAACACCAAGCTGCAAGCCCTCACTTTCCTTGGGAAAATAGTGTACAGTTTTATTCAGTTGTTTCCACCAAGATTTCTCGGGCAGTGCTAACAAATTATTGTTGCTTCTTCACATCTTTGATCTGAAGAGTTTGTATTCCTCTGGACCAACCCACCTGGAAAAATGAAAGACCCAGGTTTCTGAATTCATGTGGTAATAACGTTTAGCTCTTATATGTGGATCTTCATCTATGGATATCAGGTAGTTTTACAACAGATGTCATTTCATTATTTATATTGGGTGGGGAATCAGAAGCAAGATCTATTTGGCCTAAGATCACTCAGCAGAAGCATGAAACAGAAAAGTTTCCTGCAGTCCAGTCCAGTGTTTTTCCTAAGATGGCACCGTGCTTCTTTGAATTTATGGAGTACACTATTTGGTGTCTCTAAGAGAAGGATGGGGGAGAGTAGGCATTGCTAAACTTCTGCTCAGTTACACCTAGTGACAACAAGGGCTTGAGAGAATTTTTATTGGAATTACTGAAAATCATGCAAACATATTCCACCTGCACCTGTAAGTTAAGACCTGGAACTAGCCCTATATAAAAAAAGAAACACATCTTTAGGAATGGTTGACCACCACCTTTTCCAAAGCAAGAAATAAGGGGCATCACAGGAAAGTATCAGGTGACATATTCAAAACAAGCAAAATTAAGCCACTCCCATGCAAAGGCAATTGAGTGGTGGAACTGCTTGCCTCAGGGTAAAATTTACATGGGCTCCAATGCAAATAAAATTGTGCCAATAAAAATTATGGAAGATGAATCCATCAAAATAGATGGAAACCGTGTTCATATGATTCTCAGCAATTCCAGCAAAATGTATTTGAAAATAATTTTAACATAACTTCTATTACTGGGTAGTGGAAAGAACTTAATGAGGCCAAAGGTCTGTGAACATTAGCCCCTTCGTCTTCATTTCCATGGCCTTCAAGACCTGCTGGCGCTCATATTAGCTCTTGCTGATCTTTTGTCTTAGTGAAAGAGCAGGGAACATCAGGCAATTCACATGGAAAATTGAGCTTTTTGAGGAAATTCCCAGACTAGTACCTTTTTCTCCTAACTTAAATGTCTTGCTTTACTGGCCCTGCAAATTTCTTCGTCTCTTGGGCACCTGGATATGGAGAGAGCTCTTTTCTTGAACAAAGAGTAAACAAGAGCGGTGGATGCTGCAGAACCAAATTATTATCTACTTCATCTGGAGAGAGAGAGAGAGAGAGAAACAAAATCCTTAAACCCAGGTGGAGCCAGAATTATCACCATTTTTTCAAGGAATGGAAAATACAGCAAGTGTTATTTATTTGCAGTTCTTTCCCCTGTGCGTCATGTCACAAGAGACCCAAAAATGCTCTGCAAAAAAAATTACTTCTCCATGAATCTCTGTGGCCTAGGCCTTAAGGGTGGGATTCATTTTCTCTTTCTTTTGAAAATTATTAAGGTCAATAAGCCTGCTAAGCTTACTTGGCCAAAACATTGTATGCAGACTCTTTGCCAAAACGAGTTCTGCAGGACGTACCTCAGTACAGATATGTATCTTTCCCTTCATCCCAGTCTGCTGCAGTTTTCTGCCTCTTTTCTGATGAGACTTTAACTTCACTTGCTAGTGAGTGAGCCTGCAGAGCTGCCATCAGCGCTTGTGCTCCACAGAAGCGGCAGATAATGTCTCACTCTGGGAGAGCAAGCGAGTCACTGACAGCAGCAGCACAGCGCCTCAATCAAGCGAGCAACAAGCTGGCTACGTGGGGACTGCCCTTCCAATAAGGGTCTAGCAAAAGGCCTTTAGAAAATATCACTTGAAGGACTTCTGACCCATTGGCATGGGCAACGAAACAGCTTCATGTAGGGGAATTTCCATCAAATTAATTTATTGGCAATTATCAAGCTTTTAATTACTGATTCTGGCATTGAGAAAGCAAAGAAATCAACAGATGCTTAGGGCAGTCCCAGACCTGGTCCCACACAGGTCGCCTGCAGCCACCACCAGCACCTGCCAACTCTGCCCCGTGCACTCGGATGTTCAGTCCCTCCCGCCTGCGTGTTAACCTGGAAGTCTGACCACCAGCCAAACTCTGAGGAAAGGCCTCAGATTTATACCAAGGAAGCACGTGTTTAAGTACTTGATGTAAAGGTTGGAAACAAAATTTAAAAATTTGCAGTTTCTGCATTATTTTAGCTACCTCAAGTCTGCATGGCATTGCAACCCCAACCGCTGCTTTGGGATTTTGAGTGGGGTGGTGGTCTTTGGCCTCCTCTTGCAAACAGTCCTCAGAGAGGTGCTCTGGGGACCTGGCTGCTTTCTTTGCATTTAGGTCTTAGTGCTTGCTAATCCACTAGCAGCATGAAAGGAATTCTCACAATAAATTATGCCCACTATAGTGTTGCTTTTTCAGTTTCTAAATTTAGAGTTAGAAAATACAGTCCCTTTCTATCATTCCTTCTGTTCTGCTCAGAGAAGTTGGTGCACACAAGCCTTGTGAGCCAGCAAAAATGCAAAATGAACACTTGCCAGGTCTGCCACTTCAGTCCCGCAAGCAGCCTGTTTCTGGACAGTGCTTTCTCTCTAATGCAAACTTGTGGCAAGAGGCAGAAGAAATCTCTCACTACGTCTTATTTGCTACACCAACTTGTTCCTTCTGATGCAGAAAGGATTAACTTAAATTGTGTATTTTAAGAAATGGCTTTTAATACACTACCACCAGCACTAGTGTCTTGTTACTTTGGCCCCTCTGAAATGTAAAAAGAAAACATTTTGAAAGCAGGGATGTCTCCCCTTGGGTTCTGGGTGTGTTTGGTGTTTCTTCCATGTCATTTATCACTTTCTTGGGTCAGTGGTGTGTCCTTTACCTTACAAATCAGCTTCTAGTCTCCAAGTGCAGGGAGCAAGGCTCAGATTGTAATTTACTGTCTCAGTTGTGCAGTGAAAATGCTGGATCAGCCCACTTGGATCTAGGCTCAGCCTAGAGCCTGGGAGATCAGTGTCTCCCTCGCTATGCCTCAGGGCTGCCTTGCCTATGGGAGAGACGGGGCCTGGGCATTGGTGAAGTGGCTCAAGCTCTGGCCTCTAACCTCCGACTCCAACGCCTGCCTATAGACAATCCTGCAGCACCCGTTGCCACAAGGCATAGGTTGCTATAGCAAATCCGTATAGGTAGCAGTCATGACCCCTGTTTTTAAACACCAGGAGAGGCCAGTCATCTACTTGGGAAATTCAACAGTAAGCAAGTTTATCCTTTCCTCTTTGTACAGTGTACCGAACAGGCTGTTCTGGGTCACCAAGGGAGACGTTGCCAGAGGAAGAACTCGCGCCTTGTCAGGTACCAGTTTGTTTATCCCTATAAAAGCCTCTGGGTTGACTGGGCCAGGATGGGAGGAGGGTGATTGTCACTTGAGATAGAACCTATGCCTCTGCTGAATACCTCATTACACTCCTAAAATTTTCAGGCCTACTCTGGCAAAGATTTTCTTACTTCTTACATTTTAAATGGTGGTAGGTAGAGTTCCCTGCATTTTTGGAAGAGATTTTTAGTACAGCTTTTTAGGGTGAAAATGGAACCTAAGTACCCTAATGAGAAAAGGAGAGGGAGAAGAACCCCAAACTATAAATTAGATTTTATGACGACAAGGAAGAAGTAAAAAAGCTGCCACTACTTCCCAGGTGCTCCTGAAATGATAGCACTGCTAGTCTTTCTGCAAACTTTGCTGGAAAGGTTGCCAAATAACTTTGAAGGTGTTTCTTAATTTTTTTAAGGTATTTCAAAGGTGCTTCCATTCAACTTTTTTGAATTTGATATAAACAAATGAAAATGGAAGTATCCAGTCAGTACTTTTTAGTGAAAAACAATTTCATATAGTAGTTTGACATATTTTTGTAAGGACAATAAAGAGGCTGATAGTCCAAAGAAAACAAGTTTTTTACCTTTCTCTGTCACAAATACTGAATTTTGTCTCTGCAATGAACGCATTTATCTTTAGTGTTTATTTAATCTTTGCTCCACCAATGGAAGAAGAGAGGGCTTCTGAAACAATCTTTCTTACTGCAAAAGGATTAAGAGTGATCTTATCTTGATTATGTTTTACAAACATTTTTTTAAAATCCCTTTTCACTGGAACCAGGCTCAGATTACACATGCAGGTTACAAACTTGGTGAAGAACTGATTCTGTTTCAGTTAAGTATCAGCTCGACACTTTCAGGACGATATTGCCAACCAAGCTAAACAGAAAAGATATTAAAGGCAGTGCTGCTTTGAGCTAACTGTACCTACAAACACCCAGAAAATCCACCTCGTCTGTTTTTCTTTTTACTGCCAAGGTAGCCGTTGTATATCCTGGTGCTTCCTGACGCGGTCTCTAGATGGCAAACTTCCACAAAAAATGGGTTGAGCGCTGGCTCCTGGCGGCAGCCGGTGCGGGGCTCCCGCCCGCAGCCCGGCCGGGACCTCCGGCTCCTGCCGGCTCCGAAATGCCGGGTCAGGCGGGCCCGTCCCTCGCCAGCAGAGCTGGCGTCGCAGCACGTGAAATACACGGGCTATTTACAGCCCTTATGTACAGCCTCACAAGGACGAGTCCCTAAAATATAACAACTTTTATATACATATATTTTTATATATACACACACATGCATACGGGCGCGCACAAGTCTGTGTGTTTACATGCGCGTGCACATACCTGTACATATACAAATATGAACACTTCAGGGTTGTGCAGAGCTTCAGAGTTGTCTAAGTGTTCTAGCCCATTCAAAAATCTTCATTACGTTCTCTAAAATGTCAGAATCAAAGTCGGAACATCTGTCAGTGGTGACTTCTCATGCTATGTTTCTGTAAGTGCCATCTGTTTAACCCACACAAGTCCTAATTTACCTTGATGGGACTCAAAGACATGAGTCTTTCGAAATGTAGATCTTTTATTACAAATGAGATCCATCTGCTTCTGTCCTGAGGATTCCCCGTCAGAGAAGGCACCGTGCACATCTCCCCACGTGCCTCAGCACTTCCCCATCGTCTGAATAATCCAATTACCTTCGGGGGTGCGATTTCTAAGGCTAGGTATCCTATACATTACTGAGACTCCAGCTGGTAAGTGTAAATATACGATATGACCTAATGGACACAATAAAGAGGAGTTCAGGGAGACACTGAAAACATTTCAAAGTGTTCATTTAGCCATCATGCAGTGTCTCACTCCTTGTATTCTTGGAAAAGAAGAAGAAACCTATTTGCACCATTATTTTTTCTCTGTAGTGCCTGAAGTACATCATATACACATTCAGTAGAATAACATATTATTCTAGGTCTACAAGTCCTTGAACCCTCTTCATTTTCTTCTGTGCTTCTCTTTGTTCCATTATGCACTATTCTCATACATAAAATAAGGGTCTATTTTTGAGATTTCCTGATTTGAGAATTCCCAGGGTATAATTATTTGAAATTTTCTGTGGTATAATGAATGATTGAGAGAGCTGGGAACACTCCCTGGCTTCTGCTGTAATCACATACTTAGAAATCAATTCAGCTGTGTTGCTAGCTGTGTTAAGTTTTTGTTGTTATCTTCAGGAATGAAGGGAGGCTATGGAGTCAGGAAGGTCTGTACTTTAATTCCTCCAGCTTGGTTAATTGCCTTTTCTGTTTCACCTCTGCAATTGAATTAATATTTAGCTAAACTATGAGCTGAAGATCAGAACAATGAAAAAGGGAGCTGATTTCAATAGTGGTGTGCCATCATACACAGTTCATGCATCAGCATTAGATTGTTTCCTATGATTAAAACTGGATGTGAAACTAGTATGTGAAAGGAGTACGTCTCCAAACAGGTCCAGAGCCAGATAAGCAAGGTGTCCAGCTTGTTGAGGATATTGGCTAGATATCTTGAGATTTTTAGGCTGAGATAACAACCTTTCTGAGGTAAGTGGATTAGTATTTCCATCTTGCTCACCTATATAAAAGTCCAGGTTCTGTGAGGGCCATTTTACAGCATCTCTAACTGGCTGGGGAAAGGTAAGGCTCACGCCTTTGTGAAAGAATGAGCTTCTCAGGCTAATTCTGATACCTATATTAGATGCTGCAGAGAAGAGCTTCAAGTGACTCCAACTTATTGAATCTATTGCAAAGCACAGATTCGACAACTTCCTGAAACAGGGTAACTCCTCTGGTAAAGGAATCACACGTCATTATCTGTAATTCAACCAATCCTAGATTTTGAAGGATGACAGTCAGATTTCCTTCATGGCTGGTTGTTGCTGAACAAAACAGAACTTGCAGCATAAAATGTTATAACTCGTATTTAAAAAGTCGACCTGAGCTGAAAATTGATGTGATGGAGAATCCAGTACAGTAGCCCTATGATCAATAACTCTCACAACTCAAGGTTTGCCATTGAAATTGCCTAGATTCAGACTATCAAGCAAATCCCCCCATGCAGGTAACCAAGGCTGTGAGCTAGACAGTGCTGTAATTATAAGTCACGGTGTGGCTGTGGGGAGGAGGGGCATGAACGGACCACAGCCGTTGTAATGCATCTTTGCTACATCTTTACACATTGCTCATTCTGCAGAAAACCTGTTTAAAATATGCGCCAAGTTATGGTCTTGCTGCATGATTATTGTTCAAAAGGTAATGCTATTTCCCTATCCTATTTGATCAGTCTCTAGTTAAATGTGCAAGGAACACATTTGCTCTCTTAGCTACAACTTTGCATTAGGAACTTGTGTTGAACTAGTTAGTTCAAGGGATTATCCCTCATTCTGTAAGTATGGCCAAGGTCTTTTTTCTTCTGTTTATGACCACACTTCAGAAACAACTGTAGTCAACAGGAGCTCTACCTATGGCTTATCAATGTGAAAATCAGGGTTTACAGGTTTCAATTGAAAATGCAATGATTTTTAGTCTAAAAATATTGATTTTCTCTGTGGCATACGTTTTACAAATGTAAATAGGAGAAAAATATTGACCTGATAGAAAAGCTAGGATGAATGGTTAGTTAAACACTTATTTATGTAACTTACTATCTCTATTAAATTTAATTTAAGGTGTTCCTATAGTGAAGCTGCTAATTCTGCACTTGTTTTTCAAAATTAGACTTTTAACTTCTGAAGAAAAAGAACACATTAAAAATCAAAGCTGGGTTGTATTAGCAGATAGTAAAGAAATAAATAAGAAATGTACTGATTTGGGAGCTCACTGCTATGTTGTCCACACAGCCTACCTGTAAGCATCTGGCTCAAGACAGGAATTTCTCTTGACAATGTCTCTTATTGTCATGCATGTTTTTCCCAGCACTGAAAAGCAAGTGAGGCTACTAGCTGGCACAGGCAAGACATGAGACAGCCCCGGGGACCTGTGATCTGCTTCAGACAGAACAGCCCAGCTTAATGGCCTGAAAACCCAAAGACGATGACGTGTGGAAACAGACTCCACAATCTGTAAGATTGGAAAGTAGGTATGTTTATTCAGTACTGGGCAGCACTTCCCACCAAAGTGATGTGCACCCCAACACCGGCAGCTTGCCCTTTTTATATGTAGCAAAGTGTTACATATACATGAAGTTCCCAATACACCTATACATAGGCATAACCTGTCCCCGCTTTGTATTAAAATTAGTTTCAAGAGGTCATTTCTGTAAGTCCCTCCCGACTTCGCATGCTCAGTGACTTGAGTTGGTGGTCTTCAGGGGTCGTTTACTTCATTCACTCCTCTTCTTCACCTTGTCCTTTTGGTGAACTCCAGCTTCTACCCCCCTTATTCCACTGTCAGAACAACACAGCCAGTACCAGCCAGCTCCCCATCCTTGGCTATCCTCATATTGACAAAGTGCTGGCACTTTGTTCTCCTAGGTGCCTTCCAAGGCCTGTAACAAAGATGGGCCATCTCCTACTAATCTCTCCTCTTCCACATTCCTTACAGTGTTAGTTTCTTATCTATAGTTTACTCCATATGATTAGTAAGTTAATCTAAACGACAATGCTAGCAATTTAAGATGGATCTACAGTTGGCTTCACAAAGGTCTTTTTGTTAACCCTTTTGTATCCCTTCAGTGCTGTGAAGTAGGGCTCCACCGCATTGACTTCCCTGGGCCCTGCCATGCCTGCGACACAGACCATGTGCTTGCTTCAGAAAAGCAGCCTCCTCCAGCACCTGGTCCCAGACACAGTGAGATGGCTCACATATCGCCTGCCAGAGAGTGACAAGAGCAGGGGGCTGACAGACACTGGTTGAGTGACAGGCCTTCAATCATCAGGCAAAGTGAAGGGATGACTCATGTCCGATATCAGCCCAGGACCAAACAACAATTCAGCTGCAGCAGGAGAGAGGTCTGGAGATAGGCACTCCTACAGCACAGCTCAGCCCGGGACCAGTGCCTGAGCCCGAGCTCAGGTGGGCTCCTGAACTGAGAGGCTGGGAGTGCTGGGTGAAGATCCACAGAAAAAACCTCATGGCTCTGACAGTGCTTTTCCTTGCTTTTCCTGCAGAGAGGAGTTCACTTCCAGCTTCAGCCCATGAGGCTCCCTTGTGTTGGTCCTCTCTTAGCTTTGCGTTGATTTCTTGCTCTCTCTTGGCTCCTGCTCGCATCATGATCCGGCTTTCCAAGCCTTCACAGATAGGATTACAGGGCTATGAAGTTAACGACTGTTCATATGTCCTTGACCTAGTTGTTGTTGTCTTCATGTATTATTTTAGAACTAATGCATACTACGTAAGGCTGCCTGTGAAGTGTGATTCTGAACTACTAGAGCTCATGAAAAAAATCTAGTACCTCCATTCAGCACTGACTGGTGATCGTCATCTTGAAAAGATGGCAAAATGAAATGCCATGGTCTCTTCCTGTCTGTCAGTTCAAATGGAAAAATAAGCAGTGATAATTTTAAAAAATATTCTGTCAATAAAATACTCTTCTTCAGAGGAAGACTTTAGTGGGGCTTCCTGTTGAAAGAAGTGGTTACAGAATAAATTCTCAGTCTTTTAAGACTGAAACAGCCATGTTCTCCAGACAATACAGACACACCCCTCCTCCAGATAATACAGAGCTCCCCTCCAAACAACGAATGAACAGAGGGCACATTGTTTGCAATTGATCTGAACTGCCACTAAGACAAATAGGTCTCAAATGATCTTTTACTTTTCAGGACATAGAATTTCTCAGGTCACTGTAATGCTCTTCCCTTTCTGTGTTTAGCATTTGAAATTTTGTAATTGAATTAAAAATTGAATGTTTGTAAAAGATTTTAAAATAGTTACGTGGGTGGATATTGGACACATGTACTGTAAACCTGGAGAGGTAAATCAGGAACTGATACTAAAGAAGCAGAGATTACTTTTTTTATATAAATGACCTTGTGTCTAACACTGGATGGCACTGAAGTACACGCTATGAAGCCAAATAGGGTACAAGAAGTGACTAAGTTCCATTACAAGGCTTCTTTTTGCATGGAATTAACTGGATAAGGGTTTTTCCTGGTATTAACCTCCCCCAAAATAGCATCTGTATTTAAGGTGCTGCGCAAAGAGGATTTGTAAGTCATTTGTGAGGTCTGATTCAGAATTAATCCCAACATTATGACAGAAACTCAGCAGACACTTGGCATAGTGATGATTTAATGATTTAGATTCAGACTTCAAGGCAGAGACTAACTTTCTGCGTGGTTTCATATGACCCTGGCTTACCTACTGACTGACATGCAGTTTGTTGAGAGCTGAGTATATGCCCTCTATTTAGGAGAGAGATTTCAGTATTCATCAGTATGAGGGGTTTGCAATGGTGCAACCCAGATGAGGAGGAGAAGTCAGCACATGCCAAATTGTAAGTGCCCTAGAAGTCCCCTGGGTATTAAGTAGCCTCTTGAATTGCTGCTGACCTTGCTTGTGAGAAGAATGAAGAACGATGATGCAATGCAAGCACCAGATGAGTGGCAAAGCCTCCTTCCTGCCTTCTTGTATCTGCATCTGCATCTGCTGTGTATTCTACAGACAGAAAGTCTCAAAACAACCCATTTGGAGGTGATTTTGAAGAAGTTGTCTTGCCTATATTTTAAGTGTTGCATTCTTGTTACTCTTAGAGGTCCCTTGGATCTTGACATGTCTTGTGTTTAGCAGAGCAATGAAAGGTCAGGATCCCTCCTATTCTGAACAAGTCTAAGACCTTGTCAAGTTACTTGTTTGGTATGACACAGAGCCTATTTGAAGGACGTGGTTTGATTCCTTCATATGAATTTCCTCTTTTTTTTTTTTTAAATTGTAATATGCAATATTTTCTTTGACTCATTCTTTACCAAAACATAATGATTCACCATGATTTATTTCTACTGTTGTCCTTGGATGTTTGCTGTTAATTTTGATCCTTGCACTAACTTGGAATATGATCCTGTATTTAGTCAGAGATAGGTAAAGTACCAGAGACTGATCAGTTCTTCAAAAAAATTGCTTTCCTTGAACAATAAACATGGCCTAGTAATAATTTTTACCACAATCATTACCTGAATGAAGTCACCCAGCTTCCCGAATATGCAAAGTCTATTTTTCAACAGCTTTCCAGTGGCCTCCAAAACACCTTATTAGTTATGACTTTGAACTGGAGGATGTTCTGTGTTGCAGGTGTAAATTAATTCTGGCACCTTCATTCTAAGAGGCATTTCTGTCCACAAACTATTGAGATCAGTAATTTTTCATCCACAGAGCTGTATGATGGGGACTGGAGCATGGTGACAGCATCTGGAACCAGGCTAGCATCAACATCTGGCTGATTATTAATATTTAAACTCAATGATAAAAGCCAACACACAAATATGAGCCATCTAGTATTATTTATGTTTTACATCCAAGGAACACTTTACACCCAAGGAACTGAAATCTGGGGACAAGGCTACTCTGTCCATCCAGAGGTATGGAATGAATCAGTCATAGCCCAAGTTAGGCATAAAAACCAGAACTCTGTTTTCCAGCACTGCACCACGCAGACCACAAGACCATAATCAGATATGACAGCCTGTGGAGTTCATGTTTCCTTTAGCTGAGATGGGCACCCACACTGCATTTGCTACGTTTTACTTCTCCTGTCATGCTGGTTTGCTGGACAGTGTCCTGTGCTGGTAGGTTGTGCTTCAGACACCTAAACCTAAATGAGCAGTGATTCTGTTTTGAATCTGCGCTCAAAGGCCTGGAAGTCTGTACAGATACTATGACACGGATGGGAAAACTCTGCAGCAAGGAGATAACCTGAGAAACACTTTTTAGGAGTTAGATTATGTCTCTCACAAACAATTCCAAGAAAAAAAGCACGTATTTTAATCATTCATAAATTGAGATGCGAACCTATCGTAATTCTAACATATCATCTTTTACAGTATCCAGTAATAAAATCTGACATCAGTGACTCACTCCTTCACCCCCTATTCCCTCCAAACTTTTAAGAAGATTGTGTGACAGGGATGAATAGTGGCTGTTCACTTCTAAGTTCTATTCCTCTGAAACCTTCTGACTGAAAAAGAGTAGTGACTCATTGTTCTGGTGTGTGGTTCTTTAATGTGTAACAGTCATTGATAATGTGTGAAATGCTACACACGTAAACCAAAAAGAACATGCCCGTTGTTACAGTCTGTATGTTGGAGTCATAAATCCTAAAATACTGCTAAAAATACAGTGACTTTCCAACAAGTGAGTGAAAAGTGTCTCACCTTTTCATCAGTTGCTGATGTCCCCTAAGTAATCAGTGACTTGGTTTAAAAGGAAGTGTGGATGGATAGAAAAACAAACCTCCCTTCTTGTGAAGTATCCAATGGCACTTACTTTATGTGGGTTACACAGCAGTCTATCAAAATAGAGAGAGGAAAATAAATCAATTGTAACACGTCTATAGATGGTCCCACAAAATAATCCTGATCAATGCTCATGAAATTTTCAGTGGAGTTCAACCCTGAGTAGCAGTAAATTGCTTCTGACATTGCAGTGGTTTATATATCATTTTTATCGGCTTAATGAAATATACATGTGTACATTCTCCCTTGTCTGCCCTTGACTCTTCCTAATGAGCACATCTTTTTGTAGCCTTCATTTGCCATAACAACCACCTTAAAGCAACAGGAAAAATATAAAACGTTTGATAACTGCTGTGAGTTAAACTTGATATTAGATGTCTTCTAGGCATTAGATATGTTCTAGGCTTCATACAGTTGCCCATTCATTCATTGCCCATGTCCTAATTCTGCTTATTAAAAAATATCAGGTCTCATTGATAAAAACCCATTTTCTCAGAGGAAATTATTTGGCCATAATTATTCTTAATAGTTTATTAATTATTAATTACTAATAATTATATTAAAATTTTATAACCCACCATAAAACCAAGAAGACAATCGGGATGAAGTGACAGTTGTTAATGCAGAAGAGGATCATGCTTTAGATGTCGATTCCTAATCAAACTCAAGCCACAGGATAAATGACCGAGTTCACTCTCGGATCAGAATTTAGGCAGCAATTTATGACCAAAGAGCAGCAGTCTAGGATACCTTGCTGGTTGGTTAACTCATGAATGAGGTCGATTTAGACCATGGTTTTCATACTGGTAGTAGCTGAAGGGGAAAGTGCACAGGACAGAATTAATTTATCTAAATTCTGATGATATTGCTAGATCATCATTTGCCTTCTCTACTACACCTTCTGCTTTGCTGTATCACTATTTTTACCTCCAGTGCCTGATGCATAAGTGCCACCATTGTCCAGGCTTATTCCATTGCTAGAAGAAGAACTCACCTGAGTGTGTGGCTGATGTCACCTTTTTACAGTGAACATACTTTGCTGATGTTTGTAAACTTCTGAAATTAGTTTCTTGGTTGTTTTTCTTGTATTTTAAAAGTTGATTTGACCATATGTATGCCTCTACTTTTTCTTATTATTTGTAACTTTTATCCAGCTAACCTTTTGTGCTAATTTTGGCTGGAATAGAGTTCATTTTACTTCATAGCAGGTTGCATGGCGCTGTATTTCAGATTTGTGACTAAAACAGTGTCAATAACACACCAACCTTTCAGCTATTGCTGAGCAGTGTTTGCATAGCATCAAGGCTTTCTCTGTTTCTCAAGCTGTCTCAGCAGCAAGTTGGCTGTGGATGCAGAGAGGTTGGGAGGGGACACAGCCAGGGCAGCTGATCCCAAAAGGATATTCTGTACCATATGACATCATGTTCAGCAATAAAAGCTGGGGGAAAGAAGGAAGAGGGGTGATGTTCGGAGTGATGCCGTTTGTCTTCCCAAGTCACCGTTACGCATGATGGAGCCCTGCTTTCCTGGGCATGGCTGAACACCTGCCTGCCCATGGGAAGTGGTGAATGAATTCCTTGCTTTGCTTTGCTTGTGTGCACAGCTTTTGCTTTCCCTATTAAACTGCCTTTATCTCAACCCACGAGCTTTCTCACTTCTACCCTTCTGATTCTCTCCCCTATCCCACAGGGGCGGGGGGAGTCGGCGAGCAGCTGTGTGAGGCTCAGCTGCTCTCTGGGGACTGTAACACCCATTTTCCTCAGACATTGTTTCTTGTAGTATTGGATGCTCAGTTACAGAGTGCTGTGAACTCTCACTTAGCTTCTTTACAGACTCTGACTTCCTGTCCCTAACAAAGTCTTATTGTTCCATCAGGAATTCATTGTGTTCCTCCCTCCCTGCCCAACCCCAGTAATGTCTCTGAGCTTTTTGTCCCAGCATCTGCTCCTGATCCGTTCTCTTGGTAGGTGTTCAGCCCTCCAAAATTCTAAGACTGTGTAGGTTTTTGGTTTTTTTAATGAGTTTAGCCACATGCTCTCTTTGCACCTTGTTTAAAATAGAACTATTTTCTTACATTTCACTTTTATATGGAGTGCCTTTTTCCCTGGTTTCATAGAATTCAGTTGCCATTGCTCAACTTAACTAAAAGGCATTTGATTTATCATGTACTTCAAAACCAACTACTGCTTTTTTTCTGCTTGAGAAGTGAACTTTTGTTTGGAACTTCCAATACACATCCCTACAGACCCAAAGTCTGTAGCCACCTGCACCTATTTTAAAATACAGTGGGGCTTTTAACTGCTCCATCTTCACCATTAGGATTTCTTTCCTCTTTAAGCAGTAACCAGACTTTGCTCAGGTTGTGGTTTTACAGTTACCCTAAACTAATAGAAATGCCGGCTGCCATCAAAAGTGACAATCTCTCCATTACTCCCTGCTTTGGCTGCCTGTCCTGCCCCTTTGGACTAGTGCTAGCGGTGATATAGGTAAATGCAACCTGAACCTTTTTTCTTTCCTTTGGTTACTTTTCAGCTATGTCAGTTTCCTGACCCATCTTGCTGTAGAGATGCAGAAACCCAGACAGACACAGCATGGAGGGGGAGGGAAGGAGGGCAGAAAACCCACCAGCTTGGGGAGAAGGAATAAGTGACAGGACCTTCATCCTCATGTCTTAATCTTCCTGCAAGAAAGCTACTCACTTTGTGTTCGCCTGCACCAGCCTTTGTATAACAAGGCGCCCCGCCCAGACCCCATTGTAATACTGGCCTTCTAAACCGAGGGCCTGCTATGTGGCAAGAATGAAGATATGGGTCAGCTTCTTTTGGCATGAGATTAAGATCCCCCTTTGATTTAAATAGAATAAAGATTTCACTTCACAGAAATCAAAGTAGTCCTTATTGGTTGCTGTGTGCTAAACATACATTTCAATCTTTTTAAGCATGCTTAAGAGTGCTAAGATTGGAGAAGATCCCCAAAGCAGAATTGACTGATTGGAACCTGTAGAAAATTATGTAGTTTTTATATACTCTGGACAAAGTAGTACAGGCAAACAGGATAATTCCACTGTTAAAACACCAAGCGTTATGACCACAGCCCTCAGTTTTACCTTTGGGTGTACAGATGGTTTCAACTCTGATTCTGACCCTGTGGATATGTCTACCCTGCAGATTTGGTAGGTTACTTCAGAGCAGTGTAAGGAGAACAGTTTAGCAAGTGCACCATGGAACTTCTCAGGTGCCTTCTGCAAATTCACTCTCCCATAGAAATGCTCTGTGAGGTCCTAAATACTGGCAGAAATATTCACGAAGAAATGAATTATTCTTAAGTCCAGTAGAAAAATTGTTGGCTCCAGGAAGCTGTGGATTAAATAGCACCTGAAGCCCAGTTTCTGTGAGTGCTAATGACATTGTAGACATTAAAATAGTGAGTGCCCAGCCTCATTTGAAAAAACCAAACCGTTCTTACAACAATGTTCAAAACTACTTTGTGACACAGAGTTTCAAAATGTCTTACTCTACCATGGTAAATGAAAATTGTTTGTGTCTGAAAAACTTTTCTTCCTTTCAGACCAGTTTTCAAAACGTGTAAATAGCAGATTTTTTTTTATTTTTTCTTGGAGGAAGATACTGGCGTGCCACAGTCTGTATGAAGAGTCACAGCCCCCATTGTAAAGATCATGACACAAAGAAACAGAGTGCCTTGAGGTTAGCTAGTGATGTTGAATCTGCTCTTAAACAAGGTGTTTTAATTTGAAATCTAAACACAGGACACTGCTACAGAATTTGTAAAGACACAGGGAGTAGAAATGAAGGAGAACAAAGCTTGATATATTTGTTTTAAAAGGCAAATCCAAAGGTCTTCTTTCTTTATTTCCTACTGAAAAGCATAGGTGCTTATCCACTGATAATTAGATCATAATGGATTCAAAGTTGGCAAACTATTCTTCTGTTGTGCTCCTGTTTCTCTTTGGAAACTATTCAGATTAAGATCACTGCACTCATCAAAGAGGAGGCAGCTTTGGAAATCACCCTATAATTCTGCCTCCCCATTGGAAATGACTACCACTTTTGCACAGATAATATGCCATTTCTTGTATTTGAGGAATCATTTTGCAGTAATCAAAATATCTCACTAATTTTGCCCACACCTACTAAGTAAGTCAATGTGTAAAATTCCATCTGAAGCCTCTCCATATATTGGCTTTTATATTTCAAATAAAAAAATATATTGGTAACCATTATCTGATAGAAGCATACACATGAAAATCTTACTCATGGGTTAAATGAGACCAGACACAACAAGAATCAACTTCTTTAAGATGATGGTATATTGGAGTCACTATTCCCCCAGCTTTATCTCTGAAGGAACCCATAAGCACAGGCTATTATTTTTAAATGAGTTTGTCTGACGATTTGGACATCAGTTTTTCTAGTTTCCTTTCTCTCCACTGTGAGAAAGAACGGTATCCTCCCACCAGATGCAGGTAACTTCCTATCACATCCTCGTGACTGAAGGGAAAGAAATTGAAAGATCAAAGGGCAAAGATGGCATGCAGATGCAGTCAAATCTAACGTGAATTGGAGAGCAAGAAAGATGTCAAGAGGTGTCAGGAGGAATCAGGGCAAAAGCGTAACATGGCACCCAAAAGATTAAAACATGCAGGGAAAGAATGATTATGAAAGAGCAAAAAGAAAAGGACAGTAAGAAAATAGTTTGTTTAGTGAATGAGGGTCGGGAGGAAATATACAAGGAAAGACAGCTTTCATGGCTGTGAGTTTGTCAATGACTACTTTGAAAATTTATGTGGAGGTGTCCTCTTGGGGTAATTAGTACAAGTTGGGCACCTTATCTGGTATACTACCACTCTTTAGCCTCTTTTTAGGCGTGCATAACTGGAACTATCTAAACACATGATAAAAGCAATGTTAAAAGCTAAGTAATGGAGCAATTGCATTGCATAGGAATTGGGAAGATCTGGATTTGGGTTTTGGACTTTTTGTAAGTACTCCTTAGAATAACAATTGTGCTTGGCTCTTTCCCACATGCTATGAGTAACTCCAGAAAGCACAATACCGAGATTTTGGAAATGATCTAAAATAGAACCTGTTAAGAGCTGTAAGAACAAAGCTGCAAAAAATTTAGCCTATTATTCTTTGAGCACAGAATCACAATATACAGTTGAAGGATTTAATTCCTTGGTGGCAGTTATTCCATACTTACCGCTTTCTAAGCAGGTCCACCAATTGTGATGATGTGAGAGTTTAATGCACTAATGATTGTTCACTGTTAATGCTAATTCACTGACCTTAAGCAGCTTGAGCTGAAGATATTTATAGTTTGGCACTGCCTGAAGTCTTGGATGTTGAATGGGAAAGCAGTAAGTGCTTCCTTCAATTGTTCATTTCTGACTATCAGCTTAGACTCCTGGCATGCCACCAACATCTGGGAGCAGCTGGCCTATTTTGTCTGGTATGCAGTAACGTTGACAGAGTATTTAAAATGACATTAGTAAGAATGGTCTGATGACAGTACTGTGCTACATGACCCATGATCCAAGGTCAGTTTCCAATTTTAAAGCATTATGGCAGAGGCAAGTTCAGGGCAGTACCACTCTGAGCAGTTTTAGAGACCCTAATGGGCTCTGAAAGACCAAACAACAGACGGAAAGGAGCATCTAAAGCACTCCTCTTCAGAGCAGGCCTAAGGCAAATAATTATTCTTCTTTAGAAGAAACTAAAATAGTTTTTAATGTTTGGACTAGTTCATTGCAGAATCTGCCTCTTTTTTTTTTTTTTAATTTAACTTCAACAACCCAAATGCAATCTTGGGGGAAGACACTGATTCTTTACTGTTTCCACCTCCTTTATAGCAGGCCTGACTTTCTCACGAGGCTTAAAATTCAGTTTGCAGAGGGAAGTGTGCACAAAAATAGGGATTCTTAAAATGGGTTATCCTTTTAATAAGGGCATTTAATTTAAGAAGCATAGGCCAAGAAGTAATAGAAGAAGAGTTCAGGGCAGAATGTTGGTACAACATTTTACTTAATGTGCTGAGCAAGGACTGTAGCCCTGAAAGTTTAAAAACATCTTTTAGAAGGTCCCTCAAGTATGCAGAGAGAGGTACTCCCTTTTATTACGTATCCATACTGGTATGCTTGAAAAAAAGTAGTTTTCTTCACAAAGTCATTGAGGCTTCTAAATGTACCAAAAACCTGCATGATTTTTGCGACCATATCCCCTGTTCTAACAATCTACCTATAAAATATGCTCTGTGTGCATTTCAACAAAATATCAGGGGTGTTCAATTGAACAGAGCTCGCTTCAGCTGTTTACATACACAGTGTTCATCTCTTACAGAAGTCTCACTGGGACTTCAGCAAACCATACCTATATTTGTTTAACTGGGAGGGGAGACACCATCCACTTCCTAACATGTTAACCAGATCTCTTTTTCCTTTTATTAATTCACCTGCTCTCCCAAAGCATCATCAACCTTCAATCTTTCTCCCTCATTCCTACCTACCATTTCCTTTAGAAAGTGAAACACATTCTGGCAGAAATATTATTTAAAAATGTGGAATATTTATAACAGCACAGTTCTTATTGATTTTGAGGTATTGTTTTGGCAGTGTAGAATAACCTTAGTGTAAATTGGTGCTATATGTAAAAGACAAATTTACTGACCATTGGTGAATGTGGCATCACTGGCAAAGATCACAGAGATATGTTGCACTGAGTACAACCCCACAAATGATGTTTCTTTCAAGCCATGCGGAACAGGGTGATTAGAAAGAGATTTTTGCTTCCAGAGGTATCGTACATTTGTAAGTTATTGATTTCTTACCACAAGAACTTCTTCCATATATGATGTAAGCAGCCTTCAGTTCAAGACTTGCCTCTTTAAGCTTGCTATTGGACAGGAAATATAGATAACTTATAAGTTTAGAAAACTAAACCAAACCAGGGATTTTTTCAACATGTGTCTGCAGTTTTCAAATGGTAAATTAGACTGAAGAGTACCTGAAATAGCTGCAAAATAATAAAAAAAAAAAAGACAAAAAAAAGGAAGAACTTTCAAATTACATGGATTCCCCAAATATTATAAAATAGGAAACACAAATTAAAATGTTTTGTCTCTAATTATATCTCTAATTAGCTTTTCAGTCTCTCTTTCCCCCTTCTGTCATTATGAGGTTTTAGGGGTACTTTTGTAATGAATTAAATAATCTCTTCACAGTAGTTTCCAGAGGGTCTCTAGGGAATGCATTGCATCCTGTGCACTCATCAGGTGAGCTTTGAAATCCTGTCTGAATTCCCTATCGTGAGAGTAAGTGGAAACATTTCTGTTTACACCTGTACCATTATGAAAATCTGTCTCCCGCGTATCTTTTCTACTTATAATACAATAAAAAAATGTACTCGTCCCTCTCCACCCACACTGTCTTCTCTTCTCCTCTATTGCCAGCAACATTGTCGCCACCTAATTTTAGCCATCTGCTTTGTAAAAATTCTGCCTCTAAGCTGGTTGTCTAGTTAATTTTTAGAGTCCATTGAGAGAATAGGCATATCTGGAAGGCAAGTCATGTCATCTGAAAACAGACAGATAAATCAGGTAACTTCTGCTCTAGAAGTACATCACTCTTAATTAAACAGAGAGTCTGTGGAGATAGCTTAGATGTACCCTCAGCAAGTTTGGGGATGACACCAAGTTGAGCGGTGTAGTTGATACCCTAGAGGGAAGGGATGCCATCCAGAGGGACCTTGGCAGGCTAAGGAGGTGGGCCTGTGCAAACCTCATGAAATTCAACAAGATCAAATGCCAGGTCCTGCACCTTGGGCTGGGGTAATCCCAAACATGGATACAGGCTGGGTGATGAGTGGATGGAGAACAGCCCAGCAGAGAAGGACGTGGGGGTATTGGTGGATGCAAAACTGGGTAAGAGCCGGCAATATGCACTCGCAGCCCAGAAGGCCAATTATATTCTGGGCTGCATCAAAAGCAGCGTGGCCAGCAGGTCAAAGGAGGTGAATTCTGCCCCTCAGAGCCTCTGGTGAGGCCCCACCTGGAGTACTGCTTCCATCTCTGGGGTCCTCAGCACAGGAAAGACATGAGGAGGGCCACAAAAATGATCAGAGGGATGGAGCACCTCTCCTAGGAGGACAGGCTGGGGGAGTGGGGTTGTTCATCCTGGATAAGAGAAGGCTCTGGAAGACCTTATAGAGACCTTCCAGTACCTAAAGGGGGCCTACAGGAAAGATGGGGAGGGACTCTTTCTCAGGGATTCTAGTGATAGAACGAGGGGTAATGGTCTTAAACTGAAAGAGGGTCGATTTAGATTAGATATTAGGAAGAAATTCTTTCAAGTGAAGGTGGTGAGGCACTGTGAGAGGTTCCCTGGAGGTATTCCAGGCCAGGTTGGATGAGCCTTTGAGCAACCTGGTCTAGGGGAAGGTATCCTTGCTCATAGCAGGCACGTTGTAACTAAATGATCTTTAAGGTCCCTTCCAACCCAAACTGTTCTATGATTCTGCTGTATATATCTAAAGCCAGGTGAGAAAAGTATTATTCCTGAATGTTTAGAATTTTTTTTTCTTGTTTTCAATGTGATATGCTTACATGAACTGAGGATGTCCATTTCCTTCTACCTTAAGGATTTCCATAGCCTCAAATACTGCAGCACCTTCATGCAAATCTTACTTACAGAAGTAAATTGTAATGTACTTACAACACAGTGAGGGTTTAGCCTTGTGACATCACACTTAAACACAAAATAGAGGAAGGCTAGCCCATTGGGAAAACTGGGAAAATGCTTATGAGTTTGCTAAATGCTGTGTCTTTGGATTGTATAATCCACCACAGAATAGTAAAAGACACTTTTTTGCTTAACATTTCTTTTGTGCAAGGAGTTGTGGTTCAAATATTATGCAGATGACTATACAATAAGAGAGAAATGTGGTTATAGCGTGCGGGAAAAAAATGCATGGTGGAAGTGGTTGTGAATCCCTGTTATAGTTGGATATTAAACCCTTGGCAGAAGCAGATTCATGAGAACTAGCTAATTTCTGTATTCTCCTCAAAAGCATCTCCATTGTACCTTAGAATAAGGATGTTTGTTATGGGTGTATATGCTGGAGGTGGGACAGGAAACACAAAACTCTAATTTTTGGCTATAATCCAGACAGGAAGGAATGAAATGAGCTAGCCAGTGCTTCAAAAAGACCATGTATCACAGAATCCCAGAGATGATGCTCTATTGTAAAACATAGGCTAGGCCATAGTTGTGCCCTCTTTAGGCTGCTCAGCAAAGAATGGGTTGAGAAGTCTGCACAGTGCTCAGGATTCACTCTTTTCTCATTGACTTTCTGCTCCTATTTTGTGTGTGGCATTTACAGTTATTTTTACAGAGTACTGAAAGCTTGCACTGCTATCTACATTATTGCACTTCTGGAGTTAATGAAGTCTAAATACTGGAGTCTTTCTAAAAAACCAATGTGCTCTACCAGGAGTCTGTTGCCTGCTTTTATGAGGATCTGTCTCCTCTACAATGCAGTGCAAGCTCAGAGGAGGCATACAGAAACTTTGCCTGTTTCAGCCTGCCTGAACAGGTTGCATTGACTCCCTCATGCCGGCATAGAAAAGGTTATGAGAAAATACAGCTTGATAATCTCACAATAGTTTTGTGAGTTACCCTATCACATTTTTGGGGAGAATGCATGAGAAGCTGTGTAGCAAAGGAGCAAAGGCTGTAAGGAGGAGACAAGCAATTTTTGATTCCACAGCATAAGACCAGAACTGCCAGTGGAGGTGGGGGCCTTGTTTGCTATCTATCTGTTTTGTTTTTGTAGAATAAGTAAAATTTATTCTTTTTTCTTTTTCTCTCTAGTTTAATCCTTGAGTTTAGTCAAAACTGTGATTCCTAACCAATTATATAAGCTAATTTTATTCATAGAATGACTTCACAGTAGCCACTGGAGACGCATTGGCAGTCAGTTCTTCACTTTCTATACAAACTCTGTTATAACTCTAGTCTGATCATGCAAATGGGACAAAAAAAACTGTAGTGGAATTCTGAAAGCCCCTCTTTTGCAGGGAAAGGGTGGAATATTAATCAACTTGATACCTGAGAGACATGTACTGGTTACTTAATTAACAGCATGGAATCTATAAAGTGAAAGCTGGGTGGGTGATGACAAGCTCTGTTTTGGATGCTTTCCCTGTTTCAGCTTCTCTTACCCAGTGATCTGTGCAAGTTTCCTCACTAAGGGGAGGGTAACACTGGACAGGGAACTTGGGGCATCCTAGGCTCATATTAAAACAGGTGCTTTTACAGCACCAAACCGAGTGTAGGAACATTGCACTTAATGGAGGCATGATGTACGCTGCATAGAAGACGCCTCTTCCCAGCTTGAACATCAAGGCTAGAGAACTCAAGACACATGTGTTTGTTATTGAGGTCCCTGGCTCAGTATGTAGCTGGGATCTGTTACATGGTGGCGTACAGAGCATTCCTAGGTGGTAATTACTGCAAGGCTTTTACTGGAGCTGGTAATTCTTATGTAACAAGTGGAAATTTAAAAAAAAAAGGAAAAAAAAAACCCTCAGAAAGGAGGGAGAGGTATCTGGGTGTTTTATTCACACTACTAAATATCCAAAGCAGCAGGTCAAAGTCAAGGTGTTCCAGGACCATCTTATCTCAGCAGAAGCTTCTAAGCATACCAATCGCTCTTTCTTTGCTTCTGTTGTCCCTTGTCTGGCCTATTTCATCCAGTCAAAAGTCTCAGAAATGCTCCTTCTGCAATTAGACCAAACTAATGTTAATTTTCAAGCTTGCAGAGCCATGTGCTTGCATTAATGTCTTAACATCACTCTTGCATTAAGGACCGCTGGGAATACGTCATAACATCTGTGAACTTCACCACTAATCTGTGTCAAGAGTGGCAGATAATTCTTCCCAGTACATTAAGTAAGCACAGATGGGATAGCCTCTGAACCTATGGACAACAACATGAACAATCAGACATAATATGATTTTAATGCTGTCTGATTACAGTTATTGTTGGACATTCAACAGCACAGAAGGACCAGTCTTTGCCCAAAACCTCACAGAGATTTGCGACAATACTGCGAAACACAGATATGCGGGCAAGGAATTGTGCATTTTGTTGTGACAGAGGTGAAGAGCTAATGGCACATCACTGAACCAGAATTCACTGATTCAGCTACTGCTGCAGAGCTACAAGAGCTGTTTGTTTGTTAAAGCTCATATTCTAATATAATTTGCTATGAAACTTTGGTTGTTTCATGCTGACTGAATGAGTAGTTTGAATTTCTGAACATCTTTTCACCTTATAACATTCTTAAAGAAGAAGACACTGGAGGTTCCCCAGTTCCATCTAGTATTTCTGGAATTCTCTCCCACTCCGCCTGTCTAGAATGTTTTGTCCTTTATTAAGCAACCTATGCTTCCATGAAAGAAAAGAAATTTGAAAGGTGAGCAGAAAGTCTGGAAAAACTCTTTATTTATCTGTAGGTAACATAAGCTGTAATGAATCAAACAGATGAAGTATATCACTGTGCATACATTAGATTAACTTACCTGAAATAACACCATGCTTGTTGCAGCCCCTTATTTATATCAGTCTTGCTGATACAGTAATGCGAGGGACTGCTCACCAATACAGAGATCACAAGGAGCACGTGTCAATTTTGTCAAGAACAAGCCATGCTTACCTTTTCGCTGTGCTCTGCCTCCTGGGAGTTGGGGACATGGCTGTGCTAACACCTGTACAGCTTAGTAGCCAATAGTATGTTGCAAGTAGGCAAGTGACAGAGTATGAGCAATTAAGACTGATTCTTCTGCTGATTAAATTTTTCATTCAAAAATCTAAGCTAGCTGCACACCTAAGGCAGATTTCTTATTTTACTGCATACACACAAACACATGCATGTGTGTGCATGCCTCTTGTCTGCACAAGAAACAACTGGAAGGTATCCAAAATCCACTCTCAGGATTTCTGAGACACCAATGTCTAGGCAGTGCAACAAGTATATAAGCAGAGCAGCTGTGCAAGTTGCTCTAGCATCTCTGAAACTGAGCTTGGTTATCCTGTGCCACCAGCTGCCCTAGCTGAAAACTGGTGCTAGATCTACTGGCCAGTCCTGGGTCTTGTGTGCAGGCATTTTCCTGATATTCCGTAGTTGTTACGATGAAATGGCTGTTGCTGCAAAACATAGATAAAAAATGAAGATGGCTGAAAATTCATTTTATTTGTATATCTCAAAGACCTATTTATTATCCAGATGAGCCAGCACCCAGTGAATAAGGGATCTAACTACTTACCTAACTACTGGCAAAGATGAAATTAAGTGAGACTTGAAGCTTGAAAAGAACCGTTCCATGCTATCTCTTCATACCCAGTGGAACAATTCACACAAACTTCTTAGCTTACCACTGGGGGTAAACCACAATGACAAGATTAATGATTGCATTGTCCTGCCTTTTTCAAATATGGAATTAAAATGGACAAGGCAAGACATACGTGCAGAGTAGCAGGATTAAGAACAGACCTCATTCAATGTGGAAGGGAACTACATAAGTGTCTTTGGGAACTGACAGGACAGTGATCAGCAATAAAGTTATCAAAAATGTGCTGCCAGAAAAGACTCCCATCAGCTAAGACAAACAAAAAAAATGCGTGTTAGCAAGATACTACGGAAAGAACACAGACCTTGTTTTCTGTTGAGCATGGTGACAAAAAACCCGCAGTGCTTTAATAAGCACAGGTTAAGGAAGCATGCTGTAAGAGTATTGGTGTTCTGTCCAATTAAGCGTTGTGTACTTTTATAAAGAACTATTGGACTTTATAGGAAACTTCACCTGTCAATCATCTATCAAGAAAGAAAACTGATGCTCTAAATCAATGAGACTGGAGATGAATGATTGGGAAGGGTAAATCTGTCGGGACTGAACCTGGGTAATCTATGTTATGCTTGAAACAAACACGAAAATTCAGCTATTTAATTTGTCTACTACTGTGTTTGGAAGAACAATAATACTTAAGTGATAGAAAAAATGCTGTTAATCCTGCTTCATTTTATTGGTTTGTGTGAAGTGAAATGAAATGGCTCCTGTAATTCAAACAAGATGATGGGGGTTATTGGCATTTTTCTGCCCTGCCTCTTTCTTTGTTAAATGTCTCCATCATCCCTTGCTTGGAATTTATCCCCTATGTCTTGTGTACCTTCTTACCTTCAGAAGCTGCCAAGATATTTCCTAAGCTAAGGATGAATTAATTTTTTAAGAGATAATGCAATAAAGGATTTTTCACCCTTCTTTAAATTAAGCATTGGTTTTATGTTCATACGATTACTCAGTGCTTGCTGATTTACACTCCTTGAACTCATCCATCTTTGCTAGCTGACCTGTAGTAGAGTAGCTCAGATTATTTTTCAAATGAGGACTCTGATACATGAATTTTAGTTTCTGGCTGAATTTCTGACTGAGCTACACAGTTCCTGAGCAATTGTGGGTGATTGACTAAACCTCTCCCAGAGCCTTGAATCCCCATTTGTAAGGTTGGTTTAAATTTTTCTGTCTTACACAAGCATTGTGAGGATAATATCAACAAAGATTTCATGTAAAATCATTGACAGAGTGTCCTGGTTTTGGCTGGGACAGAGTTAATTTTCTTCCTAGCAGCTGGCATAGCGCTATGTTTTGGATTTAGGATGAGAAGAATGTTGATAACACCCTGATGTTTTAGTTGTTGCTAAATAGGGCTAACACTGGTCAAGGATGGGAGGGGGCACAGCCAGGGCAGCTGACCCGAACTGGGAAAAGGGTTATTCCATACCATATGATGTCATGCTCGGTATATAAGCTGGGGAAGAAGAAGGAAGGGGGGTAGGATGATCGGAGTGATGGCACCTGTCTTCCCAAGTCACCGTTACGCATGATGGAGCCCTGCTTTCCTGGGGATGGCTGAGCACCTGCCTGCCCATGGGAAGTGGGGAATGCATCCCTTGTTTTCCTTTTTGCTTGCGCAGTGGCTTTTGCTTTCCCTATTAAACTGCCCACGAGCTTTCTGACTTTTACCCTTACAATTCTCTCCCCCATCCCACCAGGGTGGGGGAGTGAGCGAGTGGCCATGTGATGCTTAGTTGCTAGCTGGGGTTAAACCACGACACAGAGCACCATAAATAACTATAAATACCCAAATTCTTCCCCAGTGAAATGTGAGTGAACACTGTAAGTAAGTACATTGTGGTTTTTCTGTGTTACTTATTTTGAAAAACTCGTGTTCATAATGCCTGATGGTTTCTTTTTTGGTTGATTATATTGACCTTTAGTTTTTCAATGTGCTTTTATTACCTAAGTACTGCACGTTCTGCAAGGACCTAGCCACACCTTATTCTCCTAGAATTAGTTTGGTTTTGGTTTTTTTTTTTTTTTTTTTAAATTCTCTGGCTCAAGTACTTTTTCCTAATGGTTTTTATTGTATTTTTAGCATTTTATTTTATTTTGGTAGGCAACTTATCAATGGATTTTTTTATGCCTTACATACCTTTGTGCTGTTGACCTATTAGCTGAGTTTAAAAAAAAAAAAACCTTTTGAAAAGGAAATGGTATCCAAAAAAATGGATCAAGTTCTTTGTGATCTACTGAAAGGAATTTTTCCACTTATTTCACAAAATGGCTTTCAGAATGAGAATAGCTGTACCACCTTGCATAGCAGCAACAGATAATTTCTAAAAGAGATATTTAACTTGCTCAGAATTTGGATGCGAGATTTACAAAGAAAACTCAGGAGGCAACGGTGCCGTTCTTCCTGTTGCCTGAAGTTCTCCAGTATGAGTCAGCGCGTGCTACTGCAGACTCGATTCTTACTGGCTTTAGAGCTCTGCTTTGTCCAGCAGAGTTGCATCTTTAAAACACCTTACTGATGAAAGGAGTTGCAACAGCATGGGGGCTGTTCTCTCTCGTGCCACTACTGGAAGGTTCCTGGGTTTCCACCTCTATCTCTGTTGCGAAGACCCTAGCAGATAAGTTGTCTGGAGCTCTGCTATGCATCTTCATCTCCTGACAACGGAAAGCAGACCAACCCCCAAATCCCTACAAATGATCTAGTTGTGTTGCCCCTTTATTCTCTGTCTGTAAAATGGATTCAAGTTCCTTGGAGGGAAATATGAGGGAGAACTTGAGAATGAATGTAAGAATCGTCATACAATAGGAGTGAAGCATCAACTGTAAAAGAATGAAAAGAGGATTTTGAGGAAAATTGGGCACGTTTAGTTTGTCCATGCCCAAATGAAGTAACATAAGACTGAAATCAGGGTGCAAAGCGAAAGGTAACAAGGTTTAGACTGTGTGTTAAAGAAAATATTAATTACAGCCAACATTCACATGTTGTAAAAAATGAATGGAAAACTTGTTCTGCCGTTAGGCTTAGCACTGTAGTGAGCTGCAAATTGCTACAATGATATTTATAAGGCATTTATTTACTATCTGGATAGCTGTAAAATATTTTGACACCATATTTTGCTGAGTAACACAGTTTAGATGACTTACATTTTCAAAAAGATTGTGAAATTTTGTGCGTTCTGCTAGAGAGAGCCAAGGCACGGTTTTCAGAAATGTTCTGTCCCAACACCTCTGCCAATGCTTACTTGTTAGAGGTTCTGAAAATCAGGCACCTTGAATCAGTAGCTTAACATACAAACTACCTCAAATCAGTTGCTCCTTTGGAGATCAAGTACAAATTTTTTTTTGGTTGGGTTTTTTTTGGCTGTTTTCTTTTTTGCCTTCTTTAGAAAATCGAAGAGTTCACAGCTGGGCAACTGGCAGAAGAGGGAAGAATCTTGTTCTGAATTCTTTGGAATGATATTATCATGTAGGCTAACAAAAGCATTTCTTGTATGATCTTTGCCACACTGTTAGTATTTACAAGGTCATGCTACAGCTCTTTGGTAATCAAAAATGCAATTCTTCCTGTGACAGATGGGATATTTCCTATGTATTCTCCCCACTGTATACTCGGATGACAGGTTTAACTTAGCAAAGATTGCAGAATCAGCTATGTATTATGTAAGAACAATAGCAATTAACAACCTAAAGTCACAACAGTGTGCACAAAAGACAGAATTAGGGTTGCACCTACAAAATAATTACTGCATTTGCTTATTGCTTGGATATGCAACCATGACATTTTATTATTTTTTTTATCGCTAGAATTTTATTTTTCCATATGGAATAAAAAGAAGTGCTTAGCCTATTACATTTATTCATGTTAAAATGGGATTTGGAGCTGGAATAAATATAGATACACATATATACACATGTAGACCTCAAAGATACATATAAATATTTTAAAATTAAATATGATACATTAGGCAAGCACCATTTGTTATTGTTCACTACAATTCATTAAAAACAAAAGTCATCTCACTGAAGCTGATTTCAAAGCATTATTCATGTAGATTGCTCCAGGAGAAGAAGTCACAAATGACTTGATATATGGAAGAGCAGACACTAAATTAAGTTCTCTTTGGCCGACAAGTGTCACCATTTAATTTACTCCAAGTATTTGTCCAAGTCCATTAACACTGACACACACAAATTGTGTTTTAATAAAGATAATACTTTCCGCTCATCAGGAATATAGGTGTTCTAGAAAAAAAAAGAAAAAGAAGAGTGAGCACAAGTAAAAGTGTTAGAATGACCTGTGAGAATACAAGTAGGCACAGCCAGTAATACAAGGTGAGCTGGGGCATTCAATTACTGTTAGGGCTGGTTTATAGCGAGGCAGCATACTACTAATTTCAATCTACATGCAGTGGGAGCTGCAGGGGGATAAGACCCTTGAAAACGAGACCTTGTATCTCCAGTTGATCACCCAGAAACTGAATTTGGTGGATTTTTCCATGCCTACATTGTCTCTCATTTATTCTTTTATGCATATAAATTTCATGTAAAATTTGCAGTAGACAGGAATGTACTCTTTTGAAATAGCCAGCAAATGCCAGATCCTAAAATGTAACCATTCAATTCCAGTTACTTAGTAACATAGAAATATATTCTTTATTTTATATAAATAATTACAATTATGACATTTATGAGTTTCATGAGTCTACTTTCCATGTCTTACTGTGTTTGCATACTACAGAACCCTCTCCCAAGTACAAGGTGCAAGGGGAGTTCTCTGTCAAAAGCACAATGGCTAGCACAAGAAACTCCCACTCTTTGACTGGAATCTCCATATGGTCTCATTTTTCATCCTTTAAAATAATATTAACACTAAAGTGGATGGAAGCATTCCTCTGCGGGCTTGGGACTAGGCCAGAAAGCGGTGCCTCCTACTGGGCCCAGGACTAGGCTGTTACAATCTCTCACTCTAGGGTGAGCAGCGGGCTGTTCTTGGTTTGCCATTCTTCATAGAATCATAGAATAATAGCATCATTAAGGTTGGAAAAGACCTCCAAGACCATCAAGTCCAACTGGCAACCCAACACCACCATGCCTACTAAACCACGTCCTGAAGTGCCACATCTACATGTTTTTTGAATACCTCCAGGGATGGTGACTCCGCCACCTCTCTGGGCAGCCTGTTCCAATGTTCAACCACTCTTTCAGCAAAGAAATTTTTCCCAACATCCAATTGAAACCTCCCCCGACACAACTTGAGGCCGATACCTCTCATCCTATCTCTTCTTACTTGGGAGAAGAGACCGACACCCACCTCACTACAGCCTCCTTTCAAGCAGTTGTAGAGAATGATAACATCTCCCCTCAGCCTCCTCTTCTCCAGGCTAAACAACCCCAGCTCCCTCAGCTGCTCCTCATATGACTTGTGCTCCAGACCCCTCACCAGCTTTGTTGACCTTCTCTGGACATGCTCCGGCACCTCGATGTCCTTCTTGCAGTGAAGGGCCCAAAGCTGAACACAAGATTCAAGGTGCAGCCTCACCAGTGCTGAGTACAGAACGATGATGACTTCCCTACTCCTGCTGGCCACACTGTTCCTGATACAAGCCAGGTTGCCATTGGCCTTCTTGGCCACCTGGGCACACTGCTGGCTCATATTCAGCCAGCTGTTGACCAACACCCCCAGGTCCTTTTCCACTGGGCAGCTTTCCAGCCACTCTTCCCCAGGCCGGTACCGTTGCATGGGGTTGTTGGGACCCAAGACCAGGACCTGGCACTTGGCCTTGTTAAACCTCATACAGTTGGCCTCGGCCCATTGATCCAGCCTGTCCAGGTCCCTCTGCGGAGCCCTTCTCTCCTTGAGCAGATCAACACTCCTGCCCAATTTGGTGTCATCTGCAAACTTACTGAGGGTGCACACAATCCCCTCGTCCAGGTTATTGATAAAGATATTAAACAGAACTGGCCGCAGAACTGAGCCCTGGGAAACACCGCTTGTGACTAGCCGTCAACTGCATTTAGCTCTGTTGACCACAACTCTCTGGGCTCAGCCATCTAGCCAGTATTTTACCCCCTGAAGAGTACACCTGTCTAAGCCATAAGCCTCCAGCTTCTCCAGGAGAATGCACAATGAACAACTTCAGTAAAACAAAAGCACTGATGTGACTTGTGTTCAAGATCCTTTCCCTCATTGCAAGTCGCGTTAAGTCAGGAAAACTTGGTGGTCTGGAGGCATTGCTCTGCTTCTGGATGCCCAGGTATGTGGTACACCTGCTTCCACCATACCTCAGAGAGCTGAGACGATATGTGGGCCTGAAGAGTGAGGCAGCACAGCTTGGCTAGGTGCACCAAGCCTGCGTGGAGCACCGCGGCAAGTCCACATGGAGTTTAGAAACAGCCTTAGGTACTTCTGAAAATGCTGTCATCCCATCTAACTAGCTTGTGTTGAGTGTTTGTTGTGATGGAATTACAAAGCCAACACAGCATGGCTGCTTTCAACCAGCTGATAAGAGCTTCTGTGCGAGTGTGCGTCTCAGTTGTGCTAATTTGCAGCACACATATATGCAGTGACTGGTCCAGCCTACAGAGAAGGATCATTATGTTTGGGTCACATTGCTCATGTTATTTAGGCTTCTGCTGGCAGAGCCTAGTAATTGTTAATTACTGCTCTGCTAGCACTTGTAACAACAGAACGGCTAAAGTACATGACATTTACCCAGGTTCTAGGCTTCTACCTTCAAGCCAACAGCCACACCAGCAGGTTAGAAAGGGCAGGTTTTAGAACATCTTTTTACACATGTAAACATTTAGAACATGCTTTTCTACACATCGCTGACATTGTGATGGGAGAAGAAAAAAGCACTTGTCAATGGATCCCAATTAGCCAGGGCTCGACTATCATCTGTGGCCCGACACCCATCAGGCCTGAAGAAGCCGGCATGGCTACAAACGTTTCTTCAGGAATCTGGACCACGTTGATTTTCCCTCGGCTACTGCTTTCCCCTCTCCTCCTCATCACTGCTCCGCCAACGCCTCCCCTTCGGGCTCATTCCCGCGGACGACGTCCTGCGGGGACAGGCACGCCCCTCCGTGCCAGGGGACGCCGCCGAGGCGAGGCCGAGGTCCGCGCAGGGCGGGGAGGGCCCAGGAACCCCACGTCCGTGGCCCGGAGCGGCTTGCGGGAGCGGGGACGGCCAACCCGGCCAACCCGGCCAACCCGGGCAGGGGCGGCCCGGGACGGGGGGGGGGGGGGGGGACGCGGGGCGAGGCCGCCGCGCGGCCCTGACGTCACGGCGCCCCCGCACCGCCGCCGCCGTCTGACAGCCTCCGCCGGGCGCGCTGGTGCGGGCGGGCGGCGTGCCCGGGCTGCGCGGCGGCGGGACCACCGCATCGCCCCTCGGCTCCGCTCGGCTCCCCTCGGCTGCCCTCGCCATGTCGGTGGCCGGGCTGAAGAAGCAGTTCCACAAAGCGACCCAGGTACCCCCCTGCCGTCTCCGACCGCCCCCTCCCCCCAGCCGCCGCGCGGCGAGGGGCGTGCGTGGGGCGCACGCGTGGGTGCGTGGTGCCCGGCTGGCCGCCGGGGTGCTTGGAGGTGCAGTCGGGTGCGGGGTGCGGGGCTGTGCGCGGCGGTGCGTCGTGCGCCCGTGTGCGTGGGGCACGCATGGCCCGGGGGTGTGTGTTGTTTTGGGGGGCGGGTGTGCGTGATTTTGCGCGGGGGTTCCTGTGTACGCACGGGTGTCTGTGATGCCCGGGTGTGCGTGGTGCAAGAGTGGTTCACAGGTTTGCATGAGGGAGCTGCGGGTGCGTGAATGTGCGGGGTGTGCGGGTGGGTCTGCACGGATGTGCTCGGGTTTGCGTGAGTGCGCGGCTTTCCGTGGGTGCGTGGGCTGCACACCGCAGGCGTCCGTAGGGCCAGGGGGTTGTCGGGGGGGGAACCGCTCCTGGGCTGCCCCCGCGGAGCCAGCGCCGGCACGGAGGGGGCTTCGAGGCAGCAGGGGTGACCGCTGGGGCAGACACTCGGCGTGGGCCTCGGACCTTCGTTAGTGAAGGCTGTGTGCCGTGTTTCCCTTGGCCTTTGCTTAGCCTGACTTTCTAAATCGGCAATAAACATGACCTTTTTGTTGTTGTTGTTGTTGTTGTTTTCTGGCTCCACAGTACAGCTGAAATCTGAATAATGAGGTTTGGTCCTGTTGCTTTAGGCATGGTGTGATATTGCAGGAAGGTCAGGGTGGATGTTTCACCAGTCTTCGAGTTGCTTCATAATACAAAATCTGTGTGTTTATAGTCCGTAAGGGTACAATTTCTGAATCAGGTTCTGACTCAGCGTGTTTTTCGGATAAATCTAAAATGGTTTCGTAGGAGCCAGGGGAATTTCTTTGGATTTAGAGATTTGAGACCACGACCAGTATAATGTGCCTTTTTTTTTGTTGTTGTTTGCAACCAAATACAAAATCCCCAGTCACTTCCTACTACTCGTCATTGCAGGCATCTTCAGGTAACAGTTGGTCACTGTAAGCAGTCTGTAGGTGCAGGCATGCAAGGTACAGCAGCCATTACGCTTTTCCATACCTGCGTTTTTCCCTTTCTCTTCCACCTCATCTCCTTTATCTCATCTCTTGCAGCACTCTGGGTAAAAGTTCCTGAAAGAATGATCCCTAATACAAGAATTCATCCAAATTCTGATTCTCAATGCCTTGCAATTACGCCAGTAGCAGTTATGAGTCCGAATGCAATGGGATATGTCAAGTTCTGCATGGGCCCATGCAGGCATCAAATGACATTGTGTCTCACCTTTCATACCACATTGTGCTGCATCATTGGTAAAACAAGCTTCACAAGAAACCTGTACTCATGACAGATGTGGTAAGGAGCAGTTCAGGGTGCTTGAGTTCATCCTGCAGCGCCCATCTGCTGCTGCTGCTTTCTTATTTCTCCCCCTGCTACCTGCAGCGCTACCAGAAGCCCAGGGGTCATCATTGCTGCACTGAGTTCTGGTACTGAAAATAAGAAATTACAGTGTCTGTGTCATCCACATTTAAGAAGCAGGCAAGCTGAAGTTCACTTTTTAATAATAAAAGTCTCAGTTCTCCATTATTGTAAGCTAACGAGTATGCCTCCGCAGCAGCAGAGGCAAACATCTTTTTTGGAGGGAGCATGGTGTGAAAGGTCTGTGCATGCTGCTCTGTCCTTCAGATGACACTCTCACACTGATTGTCAGCAATACTGACATTTAGAAGGAAGTAAGAGTTGTAGCTGGCTGGAACCAAAATACTAAATTTCTGATGCCAGATTTAGCATTCTGACATCGGATGACCCACGGATTTTTGGGCCCAGCCTTAACTTTAACAGATTTTTTTGTATGCAGGCCACGAAGACAGATTCGTGTATGAGAATGACTCACAAGTAGGTTGCAAGACTGATCGGTTTATTGGCTTGTTTTCAGTACGGGTGAGAAATCCAGGACATAGTCGTGCTGACCTTAACTCTAGGGAATAATCCTTTTGACTAGGGATTAATCCCCAGGTGAAATGTGGATTGACATTGCCAGTATGAATGAAGCTTCCTAGATAGGACCAAACAAATTGGAACTTCAAAAAATTCTGAATTATTCCTTTTGTTCTTATTCATGTAAGAACTTCTGTATGATGTGCTGTCATAATAAGAATCCTAAGTCATACCAGGAACAATTTCAAGTTATTTCTCAGGTTGCTGTGTCCTTTAACCCAGTTTAGCATTGTGAAGTCTTGAAGTCTCTGGTTTAGTTTCTTTCTACCTTTAATGCTATTATTCTTGTTGTAACATTAGCACCCCTTATACACAGAGAGTTTATGATTATGAGCATACAATGTTATTGAAACAAAGTACAGTTCCAGTTAGAATTATCAAGTTATGGCACAGTTTAAATGCTGTTATTATTATTTTTTTTCTTTCATCCAGAAGAAATCTGCTTTCTGTAGCATAACTTAAAATTATGTGACTTCCATGTCTGGATTGTTTTATACAATGTGAGCATTTTGTTTTCGTTCATCATTTTTTGCCTGGTAAAATGTCAAACTAACCTGCATGAAATACTGCCATTCTGTTTTTTACTAGAAGCCATGCTGAAGAACTTAATGCCTGTCACATTCTGTGCACCGACTGCATCAGCACTGAGTCATTGAAAAGCAGGAGGTAGCTTTGCTCCTTCTAGAATGAATGGAGTGTTCGCCCTTTTGCTTTTCAGAAAAAAACTTTAATGGTTTTACCTCTGTGCAGCGTTGTAAAGTTTAGAAGAAATATTCCTGAGTTTGTAAAAGGAGGGTGAGTCTGGAAGTCGTGACATTCATGCAGAATTACAGGATGTCACATGGGCAAGTACGGAGCAGGCTAGATTATTCATTTACTGGTATTACCCACAGAAGACCTAAGAAGGAGAAGTAACTCCATTTGAATGTTAACTGTGCTGCTGCAAATCTGTCAGACATCCTGGAGCTAAGAAGATTGTTTCAAAGGGTGTTTTTCAAGAAATGAGCAACTAAGTGCTGTGCCACCAAATGGTCCCTTTTTATTTGGGCATGCAAACTCCTCTGCCATTAGTGCTATGTCGGGACACTATTGCTTTCTACAGCTTTGTGTATGGTTTTAAAACCACCAGAATAATTTTGGGTGATACAGATTTGACAGTCTGGGGCATTTGAACAGAGTTGTTTTAAAATAGCATGAGCTTTGTTTCCACATGACTGCATTCATTGCATAATACGGCTTTTGTGAGGCACGGTCAAAACTAAGCTTTCAGAAAGTAGTAATTTCATAGGGAAAGAAATGAACAAAAATTCTGGGAATGGCCACATCTGAGGTTTCCCTGGGAATCACTGAATAAATGTGACTGACATTTAAATAGCAGTCTGAATGTGGTGATTTGAACCAAAAGGCCTGTAGTAAGATTTATTTCCTACCACTGTATTCTGCTTTTATGATACAACTTGATTTAATTTATCTTAACACCAAGACAGAAGTCACCAGTTCATACAGTTTTAAAGGGAAAAAGCTTTATTACTGGAAGAAATAGCTGAAGAAACTACCTTCACTCCACTCATAGTTGTCAGTAGCTTGTTACACGCCCTGACTTTTAGGTGGAAAGTACCATGCTTCCGCCTTTCAGCAAGGCAGCCTCTGAAGTGCACCGTAAGAGATTGACCCCAGTGTTTAGTAAGAAGCAAATGAGACTCCTGCCTTGCTATGGTATTACCCATACAGTGCAAAATCCTGTGGGCTTCATAGGGATTCTGCATTGATTCAGTTCTGTCTACGTAGGTTCATTTGCAAAGAAGAGCACATGAGGGTTGAGGCAGAGTTGGAAAACATTGATAATCTGTTTTGAAAGTGTCCTGGAAGAGTGTCTGCTTATTAGCATGGATCCAGCAAACCTTCTGAGTGTCTGCATCGCCATAAACTTGTGAGCAGTTCCATTGAAATCAGTGAGAATATGAGTACGATGGAAATTAATCTTCCTTGTAAAATGATTTTTAGATTGTAGTTCATCTAGCTGAATGTTTTTTAAATTCCTTGGTCAAAAGGGTGCAAAATATTTTTCACTTGAATGGGTGAAGCAATCCTCATTGATACACAACATGCTTTCTACACTTGCTAAAGTGTCAAACTGCAACTAACCAGTTGTTACCATTCGTTTTGTACTGATAGAGAATGTGGACAGTGATGTGTTGATATCGGCATTTTCCTAAAACCCTATCAAGCCCCATATTCGTAATATGTTCCTGATTGCTCTGCAGTCCCGGGTGGAACCCGTGCGTGCTTGTCGCCTGGGCTTTTCTGGTGAAAGCACCTCACCTGCCTTTTCCAGCTGACCATGACTGAAGCTAGACTCACAGTGGGTCTGCCCATCTCCTCCCATGTTTCCCCTCAGCCTTGCCCACCAAATTACGGTCAGTTCACCTGTATGTAAAGGTATGTATGTGAGCTCGTCTGGGAATCTGGACAACACTGTATTTTTCCTAGAGTGGCTTGCTTATGTCGGAGTTGAAGAGCTCCCTCCTCCTGTGGTGTGGAAACTCGTGGAGGAAAGAGGAGAGAGAGTCGATTGCGAGGAGGCTCTGGGGGTAGTGACCACACCGGCTGCTGGGAACCTCTCTTCAAGAGCCACCTACCACCAGCAGTCTTTTGGTTTCTCTCAGTGTGGAGTGGCACATTCTGAGATCAAGGAAAGGGAGCAAATTTTTGATCTGAGAATAAAGACTATTTTTAGAAAAAATATTTACTTGGCGGTGGAGAGGATTATTTCCACAGCAGGTAGGGAAATTCCTTCTGTTTGTGCACTCTAGCTTGATTGCCAGATGAAATATTCACATTTGGCATCCTTCCCATGTGTCCTTTTATTGACATTACATAATTGAACGGGTGAAAAATTGACCTTAATCTAAATTGCCCTTTGTTTGGATACTGTGTAACCCTTCTGAGTTGTTGATGGCTTAAACAGTCTGCTCCAGTTTTAAACCCTGTTTCTAAATCTAATTGAAAGAACTGCTGCTTTGTGTACCAAAGAGAAGAATGGCTTTTTTTGAGGGGAGGATTTCTCAAGCATCTGTCGCTGCAGCGTCTTTCCACCTGATATATGCAGTTTCCATTTTTATGTATATGTGTATGCATATATAAAGCTGGAGCACTGATTGACACCCATCTGCAATTTCTCTCTCAGCGATCTGTGGAGGCAAAGAATATCTGTGGATGCTATGCTCAAAACACAGCCTGCATCAGATTTTTGTTTTATATCTTGGCTTTCATCTTCACTGGAAGTATTACACAGCAAGGAAGAACTGGCTGCTCTTGGTGATTCATGCAAAACAGTGTCTTTAAGATTTAAATGTGCCCTTGTGACTAGCATACTGATTGACAACATGCTTCATAAAAGTGCTGAAGCAGCATAAACAGGTTTAACTGAAGCAGATTTTGCAGAGGTTACTGTGCAGAAGGTTCTGTAGTTTTACATAGCTGTCAAGTGCAAGTGTAAGGGAGGTGCTGGGGTGGTCTTACACATTTGTTGTGGAGGATGGAGGGTCGAGGAGTTTGAACATTGACTGTCATGATCTAGTAGTGTGCCAGTGAAGTCTTTGGCTTTTGAAAGCTCAACAAGAGGGAAGGAGTGGAAAATCTGCTTTGCAGGACACAAGGAGCTGTTGCCACTCTGTGAGTACATCTAAAAAGAAATTGTGAATGGACAGTATGTGGTGGGAAGTGCCCTGATGAAACAGGCCCATGGCCCTCTTCTCAGTGAAAGTCTGTGGTACCCTCACAGGGGCAGCCACAGCATCCTTCCAGCAACCTTTTATCCTGCAGCTAAAAAAGTCTTGCTTTGTGCTGCTCTCTGGCAACTTCTGTGACTCTGATCCTCATTTCTTCTCACTTAGTGGCCCCTGATGGACAGTGGTGATGCTGATCCTCTCTTAAATATGTGGAGGTATACAGACGAAAGAAAACTGAACTACAGCATGCCATTACTGTGGTGATATTCGCCACAGCAGACTTACCTAGCCTTCAGTGCTTATCTAATCCTGAACTTAATCTTGGAGACAAAATAGTACCTTTTTTTTAAACCGGAGTTATAGAACATGTCACAGGAATCCATCCAACCTGTCATGGAAGTGACAGGAATTAAAATAACTTCTTTCTTTTTTTTTTTCTCTCCTGACGTGGAGAAAAAAGATGGAAATTCCTATTTACTGTGCTAATTTTTTACACAAGCTTTCCCTTTATGGAGACTCTATAGACCTGTATGGGAGAAAACAACAAAAAAAAAGTGGCCATTTGAAGTTCAGCATAATTTCAGTTTTTCTGTGGATAAAAACTACTGTGGCAGACCTGAACAGAATGATTCATGGATATGTAGTTGTAATTGATGTAATACTGATAATGCTCCTGTGCCCATGATGGAGGCCATGTCTGTATAACCAAACAGCATTTAAAAAAGATTTCCTATTACGTAGATTGAAATTGAGCTGAAGTATTTTTTGCAGCATCGCATGGGTCACACCAAGGGGCAGCAGTTTGCTCTCACCTTCTTTTCCCATCACCATTACCAGCAAAGGTGCTGCTGAGGCAGCAGCAGTGTAGCCTTGCTAGTGGCAGTCTGTAAAGGTGGCTTGGGGTGATGCCAGAGGGCCTCCTGAAAGAACGAGAAATTCAACTGCTGGTTCAGCTAAGGGGCCTGTCACCAGGGAAGGGCTGGTGAAATGAATCCACATCAATTTCCAAATAGATAGGTGCCACTAGCTGGGTTCATTGTCAGCAAAACAGCAGGTATGATATTGACGTAATTTCCATTGTGCTGTGTTTTGATCATATGTTCCTTGGGTTTGTTATCACTTTGTCAAATGGGGATAGATACTGAATCCTTCCTAAGCAGAAGTTCTAAAATAGAGAAAATTGTTAGCTTCCCCCCTCTTTTTTTCTCCTACTCTGATGACAGAAAAGCACTTTACACTGTTAAAATGTTTACGTCCTTCTCTGCCGCCTTCATCTTTTTGTGGATTTCAGTTTGATTTTTTAATCATTTGTGTTATTTATTTATTTATCAATTGTTATTTTTTTATTGCCTAAATTCCAGTTCTTACTGCCTGCAGGAGGTTTTTAAATGTGAATACAATTTATCCAAACATTTTGAATTAGGGCTTATTTTTCACCTCTGTGTTAAGAAATTCGGTTAGTGTTGTGCAGTGACACTGAGGACACTATTTTCTGTTCTAAAGCATCCTTGAGCACTGGACATCACTTCTGTTCTGCTTCTTTGCAGATGAGTGCCACCACAACAAAATAGGGTGATAGCAGAACATGTTCCAAAAGAGGTGAAGGTTTGGTGGTTTTTTTCCTAGAAAGAAAATTCTCTGAAAATTATTCTTGATTTCATCTTTTATGACTTTCAGTAGACTAACAGGACTTTTAAGCAGCACTAGCCAATTAGATATTTTGAGTTCTTTTCCAGTCTGTACAATTTTCAGCCTTCAAGTATGTGCCAGAAATTCCTTTTCATGCAAAATCAATCTAGATGCAGCATTCCAGTTAATAATCATAAGGTATAAATGTCAAAAATAGTGTTTGTCTTTCCAGATGAGTCACTTAGAGCTTGTCTGTCTTGAAGAGTTATGGCATCATAATCTAAGGACTGAATTTGAAGTGCTGCAATTCTAGAAGTATAACTCTGCAATGGATGGATTTCTTTCTGCCACTAGAAGAACAGCCTTTCAAATGAATTGATTTTGTTTGGAAAGGGATCTGAGGACAGCAGACTAAGCCCCATCCTTCCATTGGAATGAGAGTGCTTGCATAGAACTGGCCAAGGCATTAGAGGTGACCAATTAGTGTATTTTTCTCAACTAATTTACCAGCTGAATTTACGTTTCTTCAGGAATGCTGTCACTGGCGTCGAAGCGAGTTAGTTAAACCTAGGTCTTGCTCCAGTTGAAGTGAAGGGAGGTTTCAGTACTTAGGAGCAGGTCTTAAATGAGTTTTCTGTTGGTTGCTTCATACCATTTCTTGCGTTGGCTAGGAACAGATAGAATTTGATTTTACTTTCTACTGTTATGAAAGGGAATAAGAACTTTTAAAACAGACCTGAGGAATAAGGAAGGTTCAACAATATGCAAATATTTTAGGAACCAAAATGTTTGAATGTGGAAATGTGCCTTGATGTGAACAATCACCACATGTGTACATGGTTTACTGAATAAGACTCCGTCATCCAAGGAGCCTTCCACTAGCATTAACAAGTGGAAGTCTGTCTCACAGGAAGGATGGCTGGATCTTATGGTACCTCTATTATTTATGGTCTAAATTTGTTTTTTTAAATATGACCATATTGCTCTGAGGCTGGCAGGGAAATCTCCCTCCTTTTCCACAAAAGTGCTGGAAACCATCTTGCCATGCATGAGGCAAATCGACCACTGTCAGAAGTGGATATGACTGTTGCAGGCAGTAGGCGTAATACGCCATACATCTAGCCTGTCTTGAGTATAGACAGGTAAAATGTGAGTTTCTGGAGGATAGGAAGACTTAATTGCTGAAAGCAGAGGCAAGCTCAAATAAACAATGTAGATCTTTAATTTTTGTATGCAGAAAAATGTATTTTCCTCTGTCAGTTTTGTCCCGTTCGTTTCACCTATGTAAATTGCTACAGAAAGGGCACATGGTAGCAAAAGTTAAGCTTTGCATGACAGAAATGGGATTCTCTTACTAAAGAGCACAAATACCTGATAGCAAAAGATACATAACTTCTTTTCTTTGTTTTGCAATGTTGCAATTCAAAGTAATTTTAAGTAAGGGTGATTTGGGACCTGTGATTTTCATGGGTGTCACATCCCTTCTCAAAGATCTGGATTGGCACATTTCAGAATTGCTGCATTTTGATGGCCAAAAAACCTGTAGCACTTGAAATAGACTGTAGAGCTTTTGGTGTTCTCTGGAGAGTATTCTGGGTTTTACTTAAGAGATGGGTAGGAGTAAAATACCCAAAAAGAAGGTGATTGAGGATGAAAGAGTGGGGAGGTCCTCAGCAGGAATCCTTGAAAACTGAGCAGAGGCAAATTCTGTGCTCTGGTATGTATGGATAACTGACTAGAGGCAGAAGCAGTGGCAGGCATTAGTGAGTGAAGCCCGCACTTGGTATTTCTTGCTTCATTAGACTACTGTATCCAGGATCCTCAGTTCCTGATCTGGATACTGTGATATTGTTGTATTGTTCCAGCCCAGGAGAAAAGATGACCAGCATTCCCAAAACACATGCAACCTAAATAACACCAGTGAGCTAAAGAGGTCAGCATGGATTTAGTGGTGTCTGTCAGTATCCGTGGAATCAAATGTGACTCAGGAGGGGAAAAGCCAATGTTGTTTATAAGATGATGACCCCATCTGTTGCAGATTTCCTGTCTCAGGGAGAAAGAATAAGGAAAAGGAGATGCTCCTCTGCTGCTCTGATTTGGGCATAGTCTTTTAACAAAAACTGCTGGACAGTCACTGGAAAATACACTCTCCGTGACTTAGGTGCTTGTTCCTTCCCCTAGGTAGCGTTTGCTGTGCCAAGCAGGCTGGCAGAGTCCTTATGTTTTACACGTGGGAAGTTTCCCCAGCATTGATTGCCAAAGGTTCTGCTAGGTTTTGATCAGCAAAGTGCCTCCTGATTCAAATAATTTACTCATTCAGACAGCTCACTGAGGTTCAAAACTGTCCTAGGCAGAAGCTGAGCTCTCTTTTAGTGTATTCCTGGTGCTCCCCGCAACACCGTGATGTCCATGCTGGGGCCTGGGGTGCCGTCAGTGACTGAAAGTACCTGGCTAGGTTGCAAGGGCAAAATGCGTAACAGATGTACTAGCTATACAGATGTATGGCTTTTCATGATTAAAGGCAAGGTTGTCCCAGTTTGCCTTGCTTCTCCATAACCTGATGTAGAGGGAAGACTCTTTAATGTGAGAAAGCATTGGTGCAGACTCAAAGGTAAGAGTTTCAGGATGTCTTTAGAAGAAGAGCTATCTTTCTGCTCTGTGCTGCTCAGTGCTTAACATAAGTGAGTCATATATCCTCCTTCCCCATATCATGGTTAATCTCTGGACATACATGTGTGCGTGGTGCTTAAGGTCCAGAATGCCTCCACTCCAGGAACTGGGGTTTTGGCTGTTGTTTCTTGATGCACATCCCAGATGTACTGGCCCAGAAAGCAGCTGAGCATGCTTGGTTGAATTTCTGACTGGGACCTACTAGTACCACTGCAGAATCCATCTGAATAATAAAATAAGTTCCTGAGATAAAAACAAATTGGAATGTGGATGGACTTAAATTTGAAAATATCTGCCAAACTATAGGAGAAAATTCGGTGATGTCCAAGGGCTGACCTTATTGTCATTTCTGTTGCTGTAATTTTAGCTCTGTTAGAGTAATTGCTGATTTACTTCTCTCATGCTGAGAACAAGACTGCTTCCCAAATCAGACATTAAAATCAGCTATAGGAGATTTCTAGCAACTTGTATAAAAAGCAGGCAGTTTTCCCATGCAGATTTGGAAGGTTCTCTAGAGACCTGCAGATGTGGTGCTGTTGTATCTTGTTCACTTGCATTCTGTGAAGGACTTTTTCTGTGTCTTCTTGCAGAGCACAGCGGAACAAGAGAGATTTGAAAATTTAATGAAGCTGCAATAAAACAGACTATTCTGGTTCCGTATTTCCCTCATTTGTGTTTGCAGATTACCAACACTTGTGTCCAGGGAAACTTCTTCATCTACAAGAACTTAAACAGATTGACTGTTGCAGACTTTTTTTTCCCCTTGATTTCCTCCTGGTATTTCTTTCAAACCTCTGTAAAATATTATTGCTGAGAATTATATTTCTGTTAAATGCTATATCCATTTTCTTACAATGAAATTAAATTTGGGAAGGTAAATTAAGCAACTGGGGGAAAAGCCATGCATATCAAATGAGCTTTTTGTTAAAGAATGAAGACCAGATCAGGAGTATGAGTAATAACCCTGTGGATGGATGAGCAGGAGGCAAAACCTGCCTGAATGTTAGGGCTTTTGAGAGCATGTGAAGGAGCAGGTAGCAGAGAACCAGCAAGAGGGAGGAGTGGGACCAGGTGTTGACTTTGCATGCTGTGTTCTAGGAATTTTATTAGCACTACACTGAAGACTTAACAGAAGAGCATGTGAGGAAGATTATGACTCTTTTATTGTTTGTTTTTTTTTATTCTCTAATGCAGCATCATGCAAGTAGTCATGGTAAGACATCACACTCTAGCTGCTGAAGTCAGCAGTTGGCTGGGGTGTCCATTTACTGGCTTAAAGTCTCCACTGTTGCCCTTGAGAGTGAGTGGGTTTGTGAGTATAGATTTAAGATGTGCAATGTTGAAACTTAGTGGTGTGAATAAGCATGGATGAACTAATACCAGCTTGCTCCTTAGTATTCCCAGGTAAGAGATGAGAGTGCTTTGAAGTGTTGTTGCCCCATTTTTGCTTGCATGGGCTTGCCTTGGAGGTTACCTTCTGTACATTGGAGAAGGAAGTAATAGCCATTTCTGGCAGCCTATGCTAAGCTATGGGGAAGCCTTGAGGGAAAGATAGATGAACTCAGTCCTATCCTATCATAGATAAACCTACCTCCCTGACAAAAAAGCCCAAGGATGAAGGGCAGGGGGGAGGTGGAGAGAAAATAAGAAATCAAAGCACAATTACAGCACCTTTGTTTTCTGCCACAGCCCTCCTCAGCCTGTGCCAACAGGGAAAGCTCTGCAGTGCACTCTTCTGCAACCATTTTTCTACTCACATCTTTGCTGCAAAGTGACCAGGAGGGAGGAAAAAGAGATTTTTGCCTCTTTTTCTGTGCCATCCTTTGACATCTGAGGAATTTCTGGCAGGGTTCATGGGCCTAGTTTTCCTCTGCACCATCTCAATGTCACCAAGGAGCTGGGACTTAGGCAATTAATTCATTGTGACTGTGTGGCACGTTTGCTCTACTGAAATAATGTGTTTGGTTTGCAAGCTGGTAAGGTTGGGGTTTGTTCTGATACCTTATTTATTCTTAAACAACAAGGGTGCTGTCATTGACAACTGCTCTAAATTATAAAACAGCATAGTATGGCTCTTAATTCTTACATACATTTAAAAGGTAGATAAATCAGTTCACAAAAGCTGAAAGTGTTCTTGTAATACCAAAGGTCTTGCAAGCAAGCAACGCATAACCAAGAGTTTCAAAATTTTTCCCAGAATTTTGCCTCCTACTGAGACTTAGTGCAAATGAACAATGGAGGTGACCTGGTTGTTGATAAGAGACATTCACTAATGTATGTGCTATATATGCTATATACCTTTATTCAGCAGCAAAAAACCATTCTGCAGACTAAATTTTGCTGATTTGGGGTATTTTGCTTATTTACTTTATGGTAAGTGTTCAGCGGTCATTTTTAACAAAGTTTTTTTTTTTTTCAATCAAGTGTTTTTGCAGCATATAATCCCAAACATTAAGAAAACATTACAGAATCAAGATGTTTCAAAGATGAATAATGCTGTCTGCTTTTTCTTCTTTTTTGAATTGTCTTGACTTCAGGGTTTAAATTTCCAGTTCTTTTAAGGGTAAAAGCTAATGTTTTCTTATAACCGTATGATTATGAGACTTAAGAGTTTTGAGGGGAAAACAACATGTAGCAGGAGACAGATGACAGCCATTGCAAAGACCTGGCAATAATGCCTCTGAGCCATTTTGTCTCTTTACAACTTGCCTCCTTTGGGAGCTGTTCCAGTTTAAAATGTGTGCCAGATCTTTGACGGGTGCATGGTTGTGCCCCACCCCTCCCATATTGAGTGATGTAGCAGCTGACCTGAACTTCTGAGGCTATGTCTATGTTGGAAAGTGCGGAAGGCATGGGTCTGTAGAAGAAAAAAATTGGTGCAAAGGATGCAGTGTCTTCCAGTGGAGGTTTATGATACGTTTATAATTTGATTTTGGACTAACTCTAGTCTGGTCCTGTGGACTGAATGCCTGCTAGTGGTTGAAACACATCAGGTGAGCTCTCAGAGAGAAACTTCTGCTTCAGTTTCATTCAAAAGAAATCCAGTTCACATGCTACAAGACTGCTCTGCAATCATAGTGGAGTAAGTGGGGATGACCATGAGATTTATTTTAAAAAGTTAATTCCTGATCTGCACTGAAATGCTAATGCACCTGCAATCTGGAAAAGATACCTGGTAGCTGCTAACTATTTTCAACTTATTTTCAGTACTTAAAATACTTTCACAACCCAAATCCTTGTGAAAACTGCAGGAAATAATCCAAGTCCAGGAGGGCTTTTCTATGTCATGTGAATATTTAAAGTCTTGTTTTCACACAGCTGTGAAAAGCTCTCTGTTCAGCTGATGGGTTGACTTGAGTTTTAAATTTAGTAAATTGCTTGGCTACTACTAACTTGCTTTGCAAGCAAGGGTGTAGGTAGGTAAAAGAAGAAAAGTAACATCATCCACAGGGAAAAGAAATCATATAGATTTATGGACAGAGAAAGCTGTATTTTAAGAAACAGTATAATAGTGAACAGATGTGGCACAGCAGGTTTCTTTACCTTGAGCACATTTTAAAGAACTAGATTGTATCTTCTGAGGCACAGACCTACATGGGGACTGTTACAGAGCCATGAAATACTAAGAGGCCATTGACTCCTGAAAAGCAGTATGCCTCACTGTGATCTCTAGTGCTCTGGGTAACACTGCTGTCTTGCCATCAAGGAGTATCATCTTCAGCAGATCTGAGGTACTGGGTGCCATGCTACAGCACTGATTGTTCTCATCTCCAAGGTTTGGATCATGCAAACCCAGGAGGCTGGTGAGGAACCAATTCTGTGCTCTGTTGTGAGCTCTGATATCTGCTGTAGTTGGCCTAAGAAGTAAAAGATCCTTAACCTCTCCTTTTTTGTGCAACCAGATAAAAGCTGGGCAATAGATGTTCCTAGTAACTAAGGGATCCCCACTGGCAGCTCAAGCTTTGCTGTGAATTCCTCTCCCTGTTTTGAATCACTTTTGTCTCACCAATATGTGAAAGCTGTGATGCTGAAAGAACAGCTGCAAGCTAGTGAGGAAACTCTCTGAATTCTTGATCTCAGTATGCCAAGAAGGATGGCTATTGTAAACGTGGCCCTGAGGGCAAATGGCTGTTCATCCTGGTTTTTATTGTTGTTCTGTATGTCTTTGTTTATCGCTGATGGAAGCCATTCCTCTCATGCAGCCAGAGCCCAGTGAGTAGAGTATGATCTTGCCTTATGCTGCTCTTGCTGCAGAGGTGTGCTGTGTGATTCCTGACTTGCTAAACTGCCCAAGTGTACAGTGCTGGTGAGTAATGGTACTGCCACACATGACTCTTATCAGTGATTTGAAATACCTTGTTTTAAAACTACACTTTTCAGCCAGAAATAGACCTACTATTTCTCCATGAGATGCCAGCTGAGATTTTGACACTGATGAAGTATTCAGTGGGGCTGGAAGACCTGATGGATTTAATCTACGCTCAATAGGCAAAGCTCCTTGTAGGAACTGGAGCATCTTAGGTGAGTATAAGAAGTTCCTGGACTCTGCATCTTTCTGAAGAGTCAATAGCCTCCTGGCCTATGGAGGCTTAATCTTTCCACATGCTTCCAGTCAAGCAATGCTCTTAATCAGAGCCACATGGCATGAATTTTAACTGCCTTCCCGTCCTTCATTTGCACTGCAGCTAATTTGTTGTGTGTGGTAGGAGAAAGACAGGGGCATCCTGTACATTTATGTTATTTTTAAGTCCTTATATTTAATTTTTTTGTAGACTTGAAGATTTAGATAAAGAGAGTTTATTTGGAGAGGTAAATTCTCTGCATTGAGAATGAGTTGATCATAATTTGTCATCTTTTCAAAATTTGGGCTGTCTAGCTACACTTTCCCAAAGTTCTCACAAAAGCTTGACAAACTGAAATAAACTCCACTTCTCATGAATAATACTTCAATCCATCAAGGAATTTATAGTTTTGTTAATATATATGGTGAGAACCATTCTCTCTTTAAACAGATTGGTGTACCTCATATTTAATCATAGGTTTGCTCAAGACATGGGGGTTAAAGGCTTTTCCACAGGCGCATTTCCTGAATTTGCTTTTTTGTGTGGACTTTCTTAACTTGCTAGACGTATAGGTGGAGCAGACTTGGGCCTGAGAAGTACAAATGTGACTTTCAGATTTAAAAACGGAGAAAAAGAGCACTTTAGGATGTCTTCTATTTTATCCATGCAAAAGCTGCATGTTACCTAGCATGCAAAAGTGCGTTCTTGGTGAAAGAATGGGAGATGCCTCAGAGAACCACTAGGTGCGTCTGTCAGCTGTGGAGCTTGGAGAAACCCTAGGCAGTCAGGCTGTGGTTTACAGTATTTGTTACTCTGAAAGGAAGAAGTCGTTCCTTGGTATTTAACCTTTTGCACCCATCTTGCCCTGCACTGTCAGGAGGACTGTGACCACTCATGGAAGTGAAGTTGTGGGAGGACTATGTGATATTTCTTACATGCCTGTGCTGGATGTAGTGGTTTAAGTGCTGAAGTCCTATTGCTAGTATGTAAGTGAAACAGTGCCAGTCTGCAATTTTAACCACTGTACCTACCCACAAGTATATTGTTCCTGATCTTTGAACTGGGGTTCTGGATTTTAAAAGGTTTGAAAAACCACTGGTGAGAGAGTGGTTTGAACAAAGTTAGTGTTGTGTGTTTTGACCATGCAGTTTTTGGGAGCCTTTTCTTTCTTGATCATGAATTGTGTTACCAAACTGAAGAAGATAAAATTATTTTTAATGTCAGAACTTCATCTAATGTGTGCAAGGTCTAAATAGTACCCTACAAATAATTTTGAGAACAAAAAAAAAAAAAAAAAGCTGGAATTCAGGAGAAAAAACAAGTATTACTTTTTCTTGTTTTTTAACACGCCATCAGCATTCAACACTACAGAAGAAGTTAAAGGAGAAAATTTTTTTAAAACAGTTTGCTACACTGCCCCAAAAGGATTAAAAAGAGGCGTTCCTACTGGCAATTCTACAAGTCCAAGCAGTGGACCTCAACCTGAAAAACCTATTTTGTATTTTTTCAGTGGAGTGTTCAATGGAGCTGCACACAGCAGAGGTCTATGAGGGCATATGTCTAGGTAACAACACGGAGATTGCTTTGCTCTCAGGCTGCTATAGCTCATGCTGCAAATAACTATAAGGATAGGTGCATCCAAGTGGCATCCTGTATATACACCCAGTTCTCTACCTATGCCCTTGCTGCTGTGAGGAAAAAAAACAAGACAAAACCAGAATGTGACAGACACTTCCTTCAAACAACACTAACTTGCTATGCAGTTTTACAGCTTGATTGCTTGAGTGACATAATGAAAAGTAGCTGTGCCACTGAGACTGACCCAGCTTTGCCTATTTTCAGACGCCTTGGCAGTTTGATGCTTTTGCGGTGATGCTGTATGGGGCAATTGCTCCTCCTCTGTTCTGGTCCTGGTCCTCTCTCAGGAACTATGAACCTCTTAGGAACCATATAAATACATTGCTTGTACTTGCTTTTTTACACTACCCATGTGTTTGTTTTTACAGCAGTTCTTCTGCCCACATAACCCTCATCTTCCCTGCTAATTTCACCTCCACGTGCTCTGCGGAAAGGTCTGTGAGTCGCTCACTGCTTCTCTGCATTTGGAGATGGATTTAAAATTCTTGAATCCAATTAGACTCTCCCCATAGATATGCAAGCCTTCATTTCATGTTTCTCTGTTTTACTTGTCCTTGTGGAACTAAAAGTGAAATTACTGTAATGCATCCCCTATTCACAGATCTGTATATGATTATGTATCAAGCACTCCCAGCCATGAGGATGTGCACATTATACTCAGACAAAGGAGATGCATGCTTTTGTGTATGTGTCCATTTTTTTTATGTGTCAGCATAGGAGATATTTAGATGTATACATCCTACCTCTGGTAATCTGCAGTACCTCCTTGGGGAGACTTTAGAGTTAAGTGGTAGGTCAGAGGAAATGACAAGCTGCTGCTACCATCTGACCAGTGCCAAATACCTAAAAATGGTGCTTCTGTTGTATATGTGTCTGCTGCAAACACAAACAAAAGAGCAAAATGTGGATACCAGCAGAAACAGCATTAGCAAGCTTTTTTGGAGCAGACTTAAGCAGAGCATTATCCTGTTACAAATTAAGGAATAGAAATGGCTTCTGAAGTGGAGATTAATATTTTATGTTGCATATCCAAGTTGCAAATTATGTTAGTTTAATGAGACAAGCAGTAATATTTTGGTATATAGCATATTCAGTTGTGAACATACAAAAATCATGAGGGGGGCCATTATGATACTGAGAAGCTGGATTAAAAGCATGAGTTTAAAAAAGGTACTTCTGGGCTGGTTTTGTATTGTTCTTGATTTGAAGCTTTGGGTGTTCATGTTTCCAAACGTTCCAACAAGTGCAGGGGCCAAACGCTTACTTTAAAAGTCCACAAAGTAGACATCTTCAAGTAATCATTTGCCTCCAGGTTGTGGAGCTTATAGGAAAATGCTAAATAAAATTGCAAGATTTCAAAGTTATAAAGCTCAGAATTTTCAAAATCAATGAAGTGAATTCCCCTCCTAGAGTGAGTATAGTATATGGCCTTTTCTTTCCATTGTTGGTGTTGGGATAATATCCTTCCCAACAAGTGACCTCAGCGGCTCCTCATAAGTCTTGCCCTTGAGCTCTTTCTTGGCCATTGTGGTCACCCTCCTCTGCACACACTCTGGTAGTCTGACGCCCTACTTCTATTGAGGTGTCCACACTGCACACAGGGCTTGAGGTGGGGCCGCACCCGTGCAGTGCAGAGTGGGAGAGTCGCCTCCCTTGAGTGGCTAGTGATGCTGTGCTCGATGCACCCCAGGGCATGGGTGGCCCTTCTGGCTGCCAGGGCAAGCTGCTGACTCATATGCAACTTGCCACCACCCAAACCCCCCAGATGTCTTTCTGTGGGGCTGCTCTCCAGCCTCTCATCCCCCAGTTTGTACAAATAACCAGGATTGCCCTGTCCCAGGTGGAGAATCTGGCACTTGGTCTTACTACGTTTCATGTGTTTGGTGATTGCCCAGCTCTCTAGTCTATCCAGATCTCTCTGAAAGGCCTCTCTACCCTTGAGGGAGTCCACAGCTCCTTCTAGCTTAGTATAATTGGCAAACTTACTTGATGTACCTTACCTTAATGTGTCCAGCTCATTTATAAAAACACTAAAGAGCACTGGCCCTAATACTGAGCTTTGGGGAACCCCACTGGTGACTGGCCACCAACCTGATGTGATGCCATTTACTGTAACTTTCTGAGCCCAACTCATCAGACAATTGTTCACCCAACATACTTGTCTAGCTGTGTGCTGGACATTTTGTCCAGAAGAATACAGTATCAAAATAATGGATAATGGATGCTTTAATTAAGCACTACACATCCTCTCCATTGCATAATATGTTTTTAACTATTTATGTTCACAACAGCAGAGTGTAAAAATTCTTTAACCAATCCTTAAGACTGTCAAGAAAATTATTCTTGAGTCCCCTATAAAGCTTGCTTTAAATCTCACCTCCTCCGGTTCTGCTTTGTGAATTGTTTTCCTATATATAAAACTGCAGAGATGACTCACCTGCCCTGGGTGATATCTTGACCCCTGTAGAGTAGTTTTATAGAAACAGCAGGATTGCAAGTTGGTTCTTCTGCACTGAGTGAAGGGAGTCAGCTCCAGATAAATTTCACAAAATGAGCTCTGAATGTCAAAGACTGCCTATAGGGTGTTATTCAGTGGCAGTGGGAGAGGAAGGCTCTAGCTAAATGAAGATCACTGTACCAATATGGAAATATTAGTATATGACCCTGGCAAATACCCATGATTGCTGTATTAACAATACCATTGTGATTAAAGCCACTATGAAGCCCATACAAGAAACTACAGAAGAAAACACTGCTTTGCTGCTTCTGTGCAAAAGGCTTGTTTTGGAAGAGGTCTGGACGTCAGGAGTCAAGTCAGTTCCCAGCCAACATGTAGATCGTTGTGTCAGGGCAAGTATGCAGTGTAGATCTGCCTGAAGTGTTGCATGTGAAGAAGTAAGGACAGGAGGATGGTCATGTAGTGTCACTCACACTGGGCAAAAAGCCTGAAACAATAATGAGTCATGGCTAGCTTGGGGAACAGACCAGGGTGCAGAAGGCTGCTCAGGGGTGCAGTGTCTACGTACCTTTTGGAAATCAACCCAGACCTCCAGGTTCTTAGAGCATGCAGGGCTTGGTTTTCAGGCACTGTGTGGGTGATGAAAATGTCATGCTTCCTGAACCATTCAGTTGTGCTTTCAAATTTTCCATCTAGACTCAAGGTTTTTGATTTAAGGCTAGGAACACAGATTCGGATACGTAGAAGTTATCATGAGCTTGTGAGATATTTATACATAACATATCAAACATGTTTGTATAGGTAATTTCTGTAGCTTAATTAATTCCAACTACAGAAGATGTATGGAAATTTTTAAGCTTTTAAAATCCTAATGTTTATTATTACTTTATCTTCATATATTATAAAATTTTTGTTCTGCCTATTTTGGGAAAGAAAACAGATTATTTTTCTATTTCAAGTTCTGCACAGTGATTTTCTGAATTCCCAGATAAGTGGTTCTTCCTTGAGCTACTTCTGATGTGTTAAAGAATATTCAAAACACAAATACTTTAAAATTTTGGCAAGGATGTGAAAAAATATATGCAGCGATTATGCCAATTACTGTGGTGGTAAGTGGGAACAGCTGTCTGTGATTCTGAGGTAAGTCAAACTGAGAGGGTTATGGCATCTTCTTTCACTAGGAAACAATAATTGAACCGTAGTTAAAGCCCAGTTAGACTTGTGATATATTTAAATCACAGATATGTGCTTGGGAGTAAGTATTCTCTGTATGACTAAATGAAATATAAGTAGATGTATGTGGCTTTGTACCTTGCAAGGTGCTCCTCTCTCACTGATTTTCTTGCCTGATCCTCACTGATAAGTCCCAAATCCAGTGTTTCTTCTTTTTGCTGGTGAGGCCGCTGGCTGGTTTGCTCTGTGGAGATGGCTCTTCCTAATAAGTAATCACGTGATACGGGAATAATACTTTAACACGAGCTATTGAACAGAGCAATTTCTGCTAAGAACTACAAATTTTCACAAAATTTTTGTCAATTTTTGATAGACTGCAACATTTATCCATGGGATGTAGAAGATGTAGACAGGAAGTCCTTATAAGCATTTGATTGGAGCACAGACCTTTCAGTCTGCATTTGCAAGCATTTTTTAAGCCAGGGCTTCATTGATTGTCTGCTCTTCTTTCTTAAGCAGCTTCAGTTTCTTAGAGTGGAAGAGGTTATTTAGCAGTGAAAGGTTCTGAAAGCAAGAAAGACATCCAGTGACACTGCAAACCACAGTCTACTGGTGAGGAAGTAGGGTATAGTGTTGTAAGAGCAAGGGAGCTTACCTGTTGAGAAATTCAGTCCCTCCTTTCATGGTGATGGAGAGCACCACATCCTTTGGGCCTTTCCCTAAAGCCCTGATGCTGCCTCAGTCAGCAAAGTCAGTTTCAATTCAGGTGGCTATGTGAGGGACCCCTCAGCATCAGGGATACAAGTGGTGGCAGAATTACTGTTGGGGGGAAAAAATGAAGGCTTTGGTGGAGTGTCACTCTGGCAAACACTGTGTTTAGGAGACAAAAACAGGTTGAAGATGAGCATAGCAGTGAGGATTAGTGGGCGAGACTGGTAGATGCAGCCTCATTGGCATTTTAAAGCAAGTGAGAGTATTTATTGTCCTTGTTCTCAGGAGGTCCTGTGGAAGCTCTCTAATTATGCAAATATGAGAACTGGGGATTTAGTTTTCCTAAAAAAGGGATATTGAGTAAGTCCTTTCATAAAAATAATGGGTTTTTTATAGGAACAGAAAAAAAGACCTCTTGAAAATTTAAGTTTCTATTGTGAGCTGACTAAAAGGGAGAAACACAAACATTCACAACACAAATGCCAGAGTAAAAAAATACACATTTTCAGAGTTGGTCTGAAGGAGGAAAAATGCTGATGCATTTCCAGATGGGGATGCAGTCTTTATAGGAAATGCTGACACACCACAATAATCCCCTTCATGTTCACACAAGTAACTTTAGGAAATGGTGGTAAACATTTAGTTAAGAAATGAGTCATGTGTGGTAATACACAAATACTTTTCACTGTACAGTCCAAATTACACCAGCGACAATTGGTCTTTCAATCTTGTTTTCTGTGATGAGAGTGTCTTTGTGATGCGGTGATGGCTAAAGTTCTGACACATCTCAGGCTCTGAGGTGTTCAGTGATGCTCATTATCAAAGTGCCACAGCACAGCTAAGCCATGGTAACTGTTGTATTGCATTCTTTGTCTGCAGCAAGCACAAATTCAACTTAATTTAGTAAATAATTTTAAACTGCTTTTGAGCACTGACCTCTGCAGAATCCAGCACTGCCAAAGAGATTATTCGTTGTTCAAGGCTGTTAAGCTTACTGTCTTCTCTCTGCTTTTCTCTCCCCCAAACTATGCTACAGGACTATGCAGGGAATCTGAAGAAAGTGGATCTGTATGGAAGATTCAAGATAATTGTGTTTTACAGGAACAGTGTATCTGATTAAGATAAAAATGGAAATGATTTGCAGGGTATTTTGGAAGTTCAACAGCATCAATAAAATAATAACTTTGTAATATAACATTATATAGAGAAGTTAATTTAACATTTTTGTTGTGTTCAAAATACCCAAATCTTGGTGCACATGCACTTGCTATGCCGAGTAGATTAATTCAGTGAACTAAGGGTTAAACGAGTTCTGATTATTGCAGTCCATAGGTAGAGGAAAAGACACAAAGGTTACACCATTTGTGAAGGGCGTTTTCAAATGAGACAGTAAAAATCAGTATATTGATTTGCTGGCTTTATGGGTGAGACCACATAAATATATTTACTTTGAGTTTTGGCAATTCAGGAATCACAGAAGAAGATATTCAGCCAGTACAGACCTGAAATTTGCATCAGTATGTTAACGGTGATTGTCTGTGGGATCTTACAAGGTCACATTTCTTCTAGGCTTCCCCAGAACACTGCTGATCTGAAAATGTAGCCTTCCATTGTTCTTTCCTTCGTGCTTACTTGTCCAGAGATCAGTGACATTGGAAGGGATGCCTGTTTTGGCTGGGAGCACTTTCAGTCAGGTCTGTGGTTTCCAGCATAGAGTGTGCTATGTGTTGGTGTCCCAGAGCATCTTACTCCCCTGTGACCACTCCTTGAAGGGAAGCTGCACTTACTGCCAGCTCTTGCTTTTGTTTTATTTCAGCCTAAGAAAAAGTTCCCTGTGGAGAAGCTTGATTGTAGGCTACTTTTGCCTTTCTTTCAGCAGAACACTATTTAGTTTACATCCCTTTTCCATTCAGAAATATATTAAATGTCCACTAGAACAGGGAGACTGAAGGAAATCTTGTCTTGTATTTCTGTGTTCCATATTTCCTTTGAACTCTCCTGATACTGGTCTCTAAGAGGCATTGAAAAAATATTAATTTGCAGGAATTAACAACACATCCTAAGAAGGAAAGTTCAGGCATTTTGAGAAATCCATCTTGGCATAATCATGTTGCAGTAAGGTGCTGGAAGACAAATCTGGTACTGTTCATGTATCTGTTTTGGTGGCATATAAAGACACAAGCATACAGGGAAATAAAGAGGGTTCACAGAAGTATCAGTATTATATCTGCTTTCCTCTAAAAACATAGGATAGTAACCTTGTTGAAATAAGCTGGTCATGGTACCAGTATGTAATAGTAGTATTCTCATTTAAGATTAATTCTTGCCATGGTGGCAAAGTCCAATGAAATTTAATAGGAACTTGAATTCCTTCTATCAGCGTGGCAATCATTGTTTGGTTCTTCAGTCTTTTTATAGTACCTTCTGTAGAGCTCATTTTCATTTTTGATGGAATCATATAAATTTCTCATAAACAAGTATAAAGAGGAATGGTTTGCTTTTAACAACAAGACAAGAACTTAGCTAATTTGTGCTGTTGAACTAGTGGAAAATAGTTATCATTTTCAGTAGCAGATAAAAGGTTTTGTTTTTTTTTTCCCACTAGAAGATTTATTTTTTTAAAAATAGACCATCAGTTGCCTACTAGATGAATAAAATCATCTGTATTTCCAATGATGACAAACACTTGCTTCAGTGAGGAAATCCAGAGCTTCAGCCAAATACTTGTGGGTTTAATTTTTATTAATTTTTACTTTTGCAGAGTAAAAGGGGAAAAATTGAAATTATAATCTGAATTAAGAATTGAAATTGAAATTAAGAAATTTGCTTAATTGTTTATCCTGAGTTTTTTCTTGTCTGGAAGGCACAGGGAGATGTGGAAGCTGGGAATAGCATGGTCAAAGACAGACCAAAGGCCTGGCAAAATTCTACTCACAGCACTGGGGTTTAGCTTTTAGCACCATCTCTCACTAGGAAGGAGGTGAAACTCTGATGTAATAGAACAGGGAAGGGGCTATTCTGAATGCTTATGTTATGTAAACCATCCCTCTTCTCATCAGTGCGGAGCGTTGCCAGTAGTCCAAAGGGAATCAAAGAGTTCACAACAGCCCGTTCTCTGCCTTGCCACTCTGTGGCAGCTGGCTCACAGGTGAGCTGGAAGCAGCGATGCATTGGACGCAAATCCCAGGATTTCTTTGCTGGAAGTCTGCAGAGATGTTTAAGTCAAGTTGGGTGATCTCTGTGGTAAGAGTGACCCTGTCATTCTAGATCCTGCTGAGTCTCTTTGACAGAGATAAGTTGTCATTACAGCTTGTAAAGAATTCATAACCAGGAGTGTTACACTGCTGAAATGAATTTTAGACTACTGATGGGTTGAAGTGGTAGGAGATGTCAGTGAGAATTTCTCACTTGTGGAAGTCCCCCAAGTACTTATGCACACTGTGCAAGGTACCCAACAGGTTTTTGTAGATGGCCCCTAGAAAGGCGCTCACTGAGCTGAGTGTGATCATGTATGGTATCTTAGGATAATTCAGAGTTAAGCTTGGGCTATGACTTTGAGCTTTTGGTCCATAGTCTTTGTTCAAGATGTCAGCAGTATGTCTACTGTCATTTCAGAATGTTCTTAGAATAAAGTGATCTAGGATCATAAGTTGACTTCCTGCTTGCAGCAAGAGCCAGGAAATAGAAAAGACTTTGCTACTGTCATGTAGGGCTGGATCCCTTCTGCAACTGCAAGTGGTGGGGAAAATTCCAGTTGTCTTCAATGATGAGAGATCAGTCTGTGGGCTGATTGGAAATGATGGAATTTTTATTTCATTACCAACTTCCCCAGGTATCTCATGCCATGGTCTCTATTGTAACTTAAGAGCCTGGTAGCACACACAGTGGGGGATCTGATTATCCACTAGTTGCCAGAAAATGGCTTAGGGACAAAGTTATTTAACTGGCATTTTATTACATTAAAAAATGTATCCTAATATTTTGTGTATTCTTTGTGCTGACTAGAAGAGTGGCTAGCGCTTTGGATAGTGGTGTGAATTGAGACTGCCAGAAGGGAACAGTGACATGGTCAGTGTAAATGCACTGTTCAATATTGTTTTCCATTTAAACGTCACACTCATGCTGTTAATAAAAAGTTAATAACACTTTGCTGTTCAAACATGGCATTTTTAGGGCACAGCGAACACAGCAACAATTTCTAATGTGTGCTATTCCTTCACCTTCTCACTCTTGCTTGGAAGCAGAAGTACTTGGGAATTTGCAGTCGGATAAACACTGGTTCCTGCAAGGATTCACCAAGGAAAAGGGAGATCTCTGCAATACTTTGCCTCTCATTGCACTTCTGGCTACAAATAATGAATTTCACATTCAAGACTACATCTTGAAATGAAAAGTTCACTTTTTCAGTGTAAAGTTATCAATTAATTTTTATATGCATATAAAAGGGGGAAGGTCTAGGCAAGGACCTTGGCTCTTGCTCCTGCTTAAATGGTGATTGCTATTGTGGCTGACTGTTGGGTGCTAAATGAGGAACATCCGTGACTAAAAATGCAAGACGGTTCATGTTAATCTTGGATGTGGAGGCTCCCTGGCTGGGGTTATGGCCGGTTTACATGCCGCAGAGATAGACGATAGGAAGGAGCCATCATTAGTGGATCAGTGATGAATCATTCTGTCCATCCCTTCAGAAAAAGGGTGGCTCAAATGAGGATAAACCCTGGGACAGTGACAGCAGAAAAAATTATCCATTGTTTTTCTAAGAGACACAAGTCATTCAATTTCTGATGAGCTGTACCTAGCACACATTTTTGCTGTAGAAGGTTTGTTGCTGTCCTCATCTCCAAATAGCCAAATGTGCTGTTGGGGCTGTGTCAGTAGCACTAATTAACAGATTCTCTCCTGCTAGGATTTAAAGCAACTATGCTGAACTCTTTTAAACTCATTCTTCGAAGAACCATATTGGTTGTTTGCATTGGTCTGTTTTTAGGGTGTAGAGCAGCACGTCAGTGTAAGAGTTTCAGCAGGAAAATTTTAAAGATGGCACCTTTGACACCTGCAATGCCTGTGCCCAAATGCAGTTTATCTATTTCTTGTGTCTTGTGCTGTGAGCACCTGCTCTGCCTGTGTTTGGTGTGATGTGGGGCCGATCGTCAGGGGGGTGGGGTGGGGGGTGGCACTGCATCCCCCCAAGGAGAACGCTGTGCCACGGGAGCCATCAGGGTTTGGCCCCGAGCCCCAGGCGGGCAGCTGGGAGATGCTTATTGACTTCAGCGCAGCAGCTGGTCCAGCCCTCACTTAACAAATTTCAGTTGCCATCAAATTATAGGCGCTGAGGGAGGAGGGGGGCGAGGGAGCTGCACTTTACCCTGTGCCTGGCATTTTTGGGTGGGTGTAAGAGTATTACAGTGCTTACGTAACACCGCTGTGGCAGTGTCCCTGGAGGCGCAGGCAGCAGATCGCGTGCCGGAGGTCACCCAGTCGGAGAAATTACGGCTTACGAGCCCTCGTCGGGCAGTTGTGCCGCCTACCCTCTTGAACTGATTTATTGCCAGCTCATAGAGGGGCACAAGCTACTTTTATTTTCTGGATTTGCCTGATAGGAAGTAAGACCGTATTTAGTCATGGGGTATGATAAGCTGTATGTGGCTTATGCGCAGGTTACGTAATGTCCCACAGACAGGGACATCAGCTGGGCTTGGGCTGGCCGTGCCGGGCTTGGGCTGTGCCGCTATTGCTGTGACCTAGATTTATCCATTTATTTAGAAACTGCGCTTCCATTTCATGTGGCCTTTTATAAAAGACGTTAAGGACCACTCTTAAGAAGCCAAGGCATCTAGAATAAACGCCTTTTTTTCTCATTATTGTTGCTTTTTATTTGTAGCGCTGCATACATGGGAAGTTTCCACTGTCTTGAATTTAGTTACCAAGGTGATATCGTGAAATAGTTGTTGTCAATGCTTTGCCATTTCTAAACTTTGATGTACCTTGGTCAGACTGGGATTTTGCTGAAACATCTCCAGTTCTGTTTACTTAAATACTAAATATTAATAATTTCTGTTATAATTTAAAAATATTTAAGAATGTCATTGTTACCAAAAGCTGACATGATATTCCAGTAATAAAGACTCTTGAATCCTTAAATGTTTGACTGAAAGATCATCATTAAAATTTAACCCTGGAAGGATTTTTAAACTATTTTATTTGTGCGTTATGAGCACTGCTGTTTGATGTTTTAAAAACCCTTTTAGTAATAGTGAATTTAAAATCAGGTGGTGCTGCAGGTATTTGTGAACTTTGTACCTCTTCTGCAGTTCATGTCTTATTTCCTTTTTTATGTGCTGTTTTTTAAGGCAAGTTCAGTATTTCTTTAAAGACTTATTATGCTCTTATTTAAAAGAATGAGAACAATATGAATTGAAAGTCTTACTGGCGGATATTATGCTGCTTGGATGCTGTTTAAAGAAATTTTTCCTGCAAGAAGCTTGTATCTGGAAACTGTTTTCTATATGTATTTTTTCCTCCAACTTGGTATACACTGGTTTAAGATTGTAGACCTACTGGCAAAATACAGTATTTGTGAAGTATGCTTCTCACTACTACAGCATCTTGTGACATAGCAGTACTGTAATGAAAATACAAAGCAAGGAATTACATTTGAGCTTATCAGCCTTGACAGTGTCCCTTTAAATCTGTGGGCTCTTGCTATTTCCTTCAGTCATTTCGCCTGGTTCCTAATCTACTAGAAAATGGTGCTTCAGAGACGGATTGTAATACCAGTGTGAATACTGTGAAAGATCAAGGAATCTGAGAATATACTACTGTAATACAACCAGTTAACCAGCAAGTTACCAGTGTATAGAAAATGTTACTTTCTCCCAGGATTATTTCCATTGCAGTCATAAGCAAGGATAGAACTGTGGCCCTCCTGTAACTACTTATAGATGGCGAATAACGTTTCAAAAGCTTTCAGATCTTGTGGAAATTTTTTTCATTATGTTTTGACAGATGAACTTTCAACGGCTGTAATACTAATGTGCATTTGGAAAGCACTATTTAAATGGATGTGGACTACTTATCTTTGAAGGCTTACCAGTGAGCTTTCACTGGTGTGAATGTAACTGCTTATTTATGTCATGAATATGCTTGCTTATGTATGAAAGAGAATGTCCCTGTGTTGAAAAGCTTCTGTAATGCAGATGCTGTTAAACACATTGTGTTTCCAGGGAAATGCCACTAGAACGTGAAACGCCACATGAAAAATAAGAATTTATGGCAAAAAATCATTATCATGCCGTAATTTAACTGATTCTCAGTTTCAGACACAGAAACCAGTTAATACTGGAAAGATTTTTTGTTTCCATTTCTGAATATATGGAAACTTTGCAAGTCACACCTGCACTGAAGTGATAGAAATTGTAACTTGTCATGGATGGATTTATGGTACCCTGTTTCTTAAATATTGGCCTATTAATTGATGGTTTGAGTACAAGTCATCAGTATGCAAGCATGGAGATGCACAGTTTACAGATGAGGTATTCCAGAAGTATATTGAGAAGTGGAAAAAAATAATCTTTCCAGTATTAACTGGTTTCTGGGTCCTGATTGCATGAAGAAATAAAAGAAGACTAAATTGAAAAGATGTGAGAACTCTTAAAGAAGAGACTCAAGTTGTTATAAAAAGTTCTGTCCATATAGGGAAAGATGACATCACTTAGGCTTTGATCATGCAAGGAAATTTTAAAAGGCATGATTCAGGTTTCAGTCAAAAATATTATTAGAGTACAGGTGCCCCATTTTTGTGTGGAACTGGTGCTTTAGTCATGGAATAGTTTTAGTCAGTCACTCCAAAATTGGTTAATATGTTTTACAAATAAATAAATCAAACTGCAATAAAGCACTTCGATACTCTTGCAACAGGATTGGTTATTTTCCTCTCTCTGCCTTGTAAAGAGGTTCTGAGAAGTTATCTTTGCTAGGGTGGGACCTACACCCTAAAATAGATTCTTGAAAATTAAAACATCTGCTGAAGCTATGTATTAGGCATGTGGGAAATGCTTGGCATCAAATGCGAGTAATCAATGAACACATTTCACCATAAGCTGTATTTAAGTATTTCAGCAGAATCTGGTATCCCTTTTACTGTATTCAGATGGAAAAACAAACAAAAAAAATGTACTAAAATCAGAAATTGGCAAGTGATTACTTTGTACTAAAAACTAGATAAAGATTTTGATTTTAAGCCTATATGGAATCATATCTAACCCTAGGACATGTACTTTGAATAAAGATTTCTCCAAATATCCCGTGGAAAATATAGCAGAGGATCTTTTAGTGCCTTTGTGTATAACCAGCTGAGATTTCTTACAGGAAAGGAGTAGATAGAAACCAAAGTTGAGACAGCTGGAAAGTGTAAGTACATAGATTGAGATGCTACACCCACCCTTGAGCAACCCTGCTATTTCCTACTATAATGCATTTATGAGCTAAATAAGAAAAAATTGTACCATTATCTGTAAAAATAATGCCTTCTCAAAGTCTTTCCACCATGTGCAAAGATTTTAGTCAGAAAATGGCAAATCAAGAGATTTGCTGAATAAAATATAGGAGAGAGATGCAAAATGTTCTCAAAAAGATTGAAAATGTCAAATTCCTGTGCTTTTAATCTCTTGAATTTATACTAATCTGGAGTCCTAAGAATAGTAGTTACTTTTGAGAAAGAATTGTAGTGTAGTTTAGAAAGTAAATTTGTGACCTTCTTCTGGAAAATAGTGGTCTTTTAGAAATATTTCTTTAATGTCCTAAATAGAAAAAAGCTGGATGTAGCAACTGGGTTCATTAATAGCAGCAGTGCTGGCTTTCACCAGCCTAACAGTGGTTATCTTTTTGAGTGAATGAGTAATCTGCAACCTAAATTGAACCCAGCTGTCTTAGCTTGTTATTTAACTGCTGCAGCTTCTGGAATAAGCATGTGTTCAGCAGAAGCTTCCTGGAGATTATCTGTGCCAGTGAATAGGAAATTGTAAAACTCTCATATGTGCCTAAGAGTACTGGAAAAATTCATTTGCAGTCTGATGAGCTGGGCCAAATATGTAAAGTTGGTTCAACTCCCTTCTAATCTTGATGTTGCATGATTATGTCACTAATCTTGAGACCTATTCTTACATGTCATCTTCATAGGTTTTTAGGTTTGGGTTTTTGTTTTTTTTTTGAGGAAATAAATATTAATGACTCTTCATGAGGCAGATGGAAATTGGCAGAAATACTGGTCAGTATTTCTCAACCTTTAGTAAAGTACATATAAACCTATGCTTCAAAAATTGATGCTTATTTCTGGAAAAAAAAAAAAAGAAGGATAAACTTTGAAATCTCTGTGCCTAGCTGAAAGCAAAATTCATGGAAGACTGACATGTTAAAGATGCCATTGCCTCTCTGGTTCTCTGTGTCAAAATGCAGCAAAATAGAAAGATACCAGTAAAGTCCATTTGAAAGAATTTCTATGATTTGTTTTTAAATTAAAGCATAGATTTTGGGGAACACAGGGAAGTGCACATCTTTGGAATCATTATACATGCTTTCTTGACTTAAAAAGGTATAAACACAATTTTTGTTTTTTATTTGTGAGTCTGTGAAACCTACCGTATGTATACCCAAAACATTTCTCTGCTTATCAAAAGATATACATGCAATTTAAAACAACTTTCCTTTTGAATGGCTTTTGTAGTCTTCCTAAGTTCTTTCATGTTAATTTCCTGAAAGGATTATTCCCACGGGTCAATCTCCTTTCTAATTTTCTCAGTACAGCTTCATTTTGGAAAGTTTTATGGCAAGAACTACTGCATGGATCTTATGTCAATCCCTTATCAGTTAGTGATGACATCTAGCTAGTGATAAAGTCACTAACTTCCACTCTTCTCCAGCTTGTGTATGAACCGGGGCCCCAAGAGGATGTTTCCCCTTCTCATTTTCTTGGTTTCTGAGTTGACTTTCACCTTAGTTAAAACCATAATTGAAGGAGAAGTTAGGAGAAGAAGGAGACCCATACAGTCTTGTCACTTCACACTAATGCAGTCCTCTGCTTTCTACTGTGATGGTAGCTGGCATTCCTCACTTGATAAGAATACATAATGTCATGGACCTTGGTATGTGTCTCTCATCCAGGCACAAATAACTGCATCCAAGAAAGATCGATTAATTTTTTTTTTTCAACGTTTGGATAGGGATCATAGTTTTGGGGTTTTTTGGTGGGGTTGTGGGTTTTTTTTTCCTAGTGCAGGGTCAGTGATGTTCACTGGAAATTAATTCACAGACCATGCAAAACCCATCTTCAGTGGAGAAGGTACATGGAAGTAAACAAGCAGGTCTTTTCAGTAAAACTCCATTTCTGCTCATGTTTTTTATTTTTCATAAAAGTTATCTTTCGGGTAAGCTTCGCTTTCACAATAATTGTCAGCTCTTTAAGTAAAATTTTAGCTTCTTTTATTAAATTTTAAAAAGTACAGTTAGGAAAATTTTCCTCTGCTTGGGAGATGTATTTCAGGTGTATTTTCCTCTCTGTGGGCTAAGCTTTCAAGCTGAACTACAGATGTGTGAAAAGGGGAAAAGGGGTACAGTCTGGTATGCTATGAGTTACTTTGCTTATAAAGCCTTCCACAGAAGGACAGGCTGTAGAAGGCTCTTAGATGATAATTCTTAAGGACACCATAATACCTCTTCTGAGTCATGTTTTTCTACCTAGCAAAGGGTGGAACATGCATAAAAATAATGTCAAAATATGTCAAAATATGACTATATTGGATTTGATGCTATTAAGAAGATTTTATGATTATTATCAGACAATAAAATTAGCTTCAAACCTTAAGAGACATGAAAATGATACCTTGAAAAATTAATGTGTAAATGTTACTTCTTAAAGTAGTCCTTTGGGTTAAAGTACTAATGAAATGTTTAAATTTCTCTTTGTGGGGTAAATCGTAATGCCTTTATTCAGTCTTTACACAAGAAATAAGTCCATTGGCTTCAGTAAGACCTTGCCTGACTAGTAAAACTGTGGACATTTTATTCAGTCGAAGGTGGGCAGCTTGGAGTTTAAATCAGCTGGTAGAGACACCACTTTTGTGACATAATATTTTACCTATATTTTCTTCTCCTCACTGCTGATTTGTTTCTGAACATACACAGGCAAGCAAGTAATGTTCCTGTCAGCTGTGCTCTCCTACAATTTAATAGCTGCTAAAATATTATGTCATGTAGATGTCTTTCAGTGGCTGTCATCCTATTATTTTTGTGCTTATCTTCACAGTTAACCTTTTTTTGGCAAACAGGAACAGAGTCTGAAAAAAAGACTCACTAGCCCATTTTTTTCCATAGTGGTTTTCGTTTTACCAGCAGAAGTCACAAACTCAATTTGTATCATTGTCATCTCAGTGCCTCCATACTTAGGTCAACTATATTCCAGTATTTGGAAATGTGTTTGATTGTTGGAGCTTGGGTATTTTGAGGGAACGTAGGGTTATTTTGAGTATAGGATTATTTAAACTGCCCAAATTTCAGTGATTTGAAATCTGCTTGTATGCAAGCTACCTATCTCTGTTGTTTTATGCACACATACTTCACAAAGAAACCCAACCAATGAGAAAACCTTTTGTTTAAAGCTTAATATCAGAACCTGTTAATGGCATGCTACCAACTTTTATGTCCAAGAGCAAACCAAATAATCTGTCTTTTCCCTCAGTTTCCCCACTGGGTGGGGATGTCAATCATTCATCTTGGAACCCTTGGAACTGATACTTGGATGTCTTCCACCATGCCCCCAAAATGAGTCTTCTACCACTTTCCGCAGATAAAACCATAGGCAGAAGAAATACTGACGAAATTCCTCATTTCATAATGTAATGTGGTGATACTAAGAAACCCCAGAGTGTATGCAATAAGTACTGTTAGCTAAGTAATTTTAATTACTTGCTTATATAGCCAAGTGTACCCATCCTGAGCTTCCTCATAGCTCCTGTGAGCTACAGAAAAACCTTTTAGGTTTTTTGTACAGAATCTTTATGTTTTGTGATTATTTTCAAGAATCTATGAAAGCACGCCTTATGAAAGCCTTTTCCACAGGCTTTTTATTCAAACATGAATCACAGTTGAAAAGCAAAGCAGAAGTACACTTTTATATTGCAATGCTATGAAGTTTGTAGCATCCTAGTATCATTTCTGATACAATCTTTTCTAGGCTTCTCTGAGGTCTGGACTCTCTGCCATCTAAGGACTTGGCTAAATGTTTATTTTGAATTAAGGTTAAGGAGGAACAAGTTTAAAACACTACAGATACTCCAGAACAGATCTCTATGTTCTAGAATAAGAAACCTTTTGGCATAGCTACTCTATTAACTGGTAATATCGCTTACTATTCTTTTTTAAGTTACACTAGAGGATCCATCATTTGTTATATAATGATTAATTTTCTTCTAGGCTAAAACAGAGTACGTTTTTGAGACACTAAGTTTTATCAAGCAAAATAAAAATGTGATACTGAGAAAGTGATATGGAATCTATTGCGTGGCTGATTGTAGTACTTCAACAAATGCAAAATAAATCTAATAAAAAGCTGGAACCCACAATAAATCACTGTCTCACTACAAACTATCAAGTTTTCTTGTTAGCTGCTAAATTAAGCAGGCAACAGCTGCTAGCGGAGATGCATATAGGTCTGCAGTCATGTGTTCTTAATGAGTCATTCTGATTATGCTTACCTTTGTCTTACCTAAAATAAGTATCTCACCTAGTCATTGCTATATATGACATTCATCTGCTTATTATATTTCTTCAGTCTGAATTTCTTGCTAGAAGATACATTATCATGGCTTCTCAGCAATGAATCTTCTTAAATGGTTATATTTGTCATTTCAAGGGGTAAATGCTTGTAAACCTTTCTCAGATGGTAAAAATTGTGCTTCTGAACTCCTTACAGGAGCCTGTGATCTACTTAATCATCAACTTTGAGTAAAAATTTAGGATTTAATGGAAATATGATAGTTACACAGTACTTTATAAATCCAATGTGACCTGAAAAGGTAGATACACTGGAAGAGCATTATGTTCTGGTACTAAGGAATAAGAGCAGAAAAAAGTGTGTCTCAGTCACTAGGCTGGTTTCCCCTCTGATTCTTTCTAGTCTGTTTGGATGCAGTTTGCACTACTCTTGGACAAGTCACCACTACTTTTGCGTGGAATCATGTGACTTTTGCTTCCTCCAGACTGAAGAAGAGTCAGCTACAGTTGCCTGTTAGTTGACTTCAAGTAATTCTGCAGGCCAATCTTGTTTTCTTTGGCTGAAGAACTTTGTTTTCAGGAATTGATGACAATCAAAATCAGTAATGCAACAGCTGTCTGTTACTTTTTATTTGTGGCACATCAGGAAAAACAAGTCATTAGCTTATAAGCTATTTTTATTCCTGCATAGGTTTACCATTTTCTGAGTCTAGGGGAGGATCTTGAAATTCTTTATATAATATGACTTCTTGACTAACAAAGTTCTGTCAAGGTGCTGCATTTCAATGTCAGGAGATACTTAAACTGTGCACTTGTGTAGTTTTACTTTGGAAAATAGCTAAAATCGCTTTTTATGGTTTGTCTTTTTGGCATTCTAAGTGAAACAATTTTTTACTTAGCAATGTCAGGCTTCAAACTTAACTTGAGAAATAAAAATCAGGCAGATTCTTTTCTCCAGTACAAATGGTAACAATATATGTTTTGCAGGCCATTTGTCCTTACAGCTGGATCTGAAAGTAGATTTAGCTGAAATCTGTCCCTGAAATTCCAAACCTGAAATGCTGAAAAATCCTATTCAGTTTATCCCTAGGCCAGAATGCATCCGAACTTTAACTGGCTTTTAAAATCCCTCAGTGACTTTACTTCTGTTTCTATGGATAACCAGCTGAATGCTAGCCTTTAAACAATTTAGGAGCTGAGCACCTTGCTTATACTTCAGAAGTGGGGTTAAGAAACTTATGTTCATCTGTCTGAAGCAGTCAATACTTCTCACCTTCCATGCAGTAAGATTTGATCCCATACTCACGTTGAGATGGTCATCCCCCTTTTTGTAGTGGACTTGTACCACTTCTCTTACCAGGCCTTATACCACTCATCCAGAAAATGGGAGAGTTCTCCTTGAGGCTTCCAAGATTCAACATCCTCACCTACTATGTCCCTTAACAGTCTTTCAGTCACCAAAATGGGGATGTTACACCTTTTTTCTGAAGCAGATTAGCAAATGAACAAGTCATCTTTTGAGTGACTGGGAACATGGCTGTGAGATGTGATGTTCCCCTACCTGCTTTGACCATACTGGATTTGGAAGATTTCTGTCCAGGGACTGAGGGGAGGGCAGGGAGTCAACATTTGTAAGATCTCTTGCTTAAATTACTTTACTGCCATATCATTTTCATTACACCAAATTGTTATTTAATGCTAACTAAGACTCTCCAAAGGGTCTTACATGTTAGCGTTGTAATAAAAATCTAACTGAAGCCATAGAAATGTGCAGTTACAGAAGGTATTTTTCTCTACTCCCTTCCCTTAACCATTCTCTGAGGGCTTGGAAAGCTGCTAATGGAACAGAACCCTGGCTGCGGACAGAAGGTGAAACACGGGAATAAGAACAAACAAGACTGAAAATTGAGCTTGCTCTGGTGCATGTGTGTGTTAGTGGAACTTTAAATGGGCTCCAGATGAGTGGATTGGTACATTCTCCTTTTCAGTAAAACATCATGAACAATTCATTCCACAGGACACCAGGGACTGCTGGCATCCGTGGGAGCAAAGCAGGTTTTAGCAGTAACTACAGTAAGAAAAAGAGAAAAAAAAAAAAAGATAGTCTAATGTTTTGGCTTCCTCACAAGGTATTTAAATGCCTACTGTGTTCTGGGCCAGCTGGTTATAATTAACCCTGTGCATTTAGAGCAATCGGTTCAAGCAGGTTTTTGGAGACATCTGCTGCAGTATAAAAGGAGGGGAGCGGGACTGTGAGGGAAATAAGTTTACAGAATATGCATCGATGTGTCCAGATATTGTGACCAAGAAGATACCCTGTCTGTCAAATACAGCCAAGCAAGAAGTTTATGCTCTTTATCATGCTGGTGTAGCTAGGACCCACAAAGCAGAACTCAACAGCTGTTCGCCTTTTTCAGGGAGGAGTGTGTGTAGCGTAGCATCTGTTGAGTCTAACCACCCACATATTGCTTTACATTAAGAAGTTGCCTATAATTTCCACTGCTTCCATGAATATTTGTGGATGCAAAGTTCTTCTAGAAATCACATGCAGTCATTTTTGCAAAAGCTGCTTTCAAAAAGGGGAGAAGCAAGTAGAGGAAATGGCCTCATAGGAGACTGGGAGATTTAGCTGAACAAATCCTCTTTCATACAGCGGTAGCACTTGTCACTTACAGTGCCTCCCATGGCAGCATCTCGAAGATGTTTATCTAATTTTCAGAGATGAGGAAACTGTGGTAACGGGATAGGCAATTATTTGGGTCAAATTGTAAGATAGCTCTCCTGTGTAAGTATCATTTGTATGGAATGTGCATTTTACATTAGTAAAATCAAAGGCTGTTTTGTTATTACTTTCAGTGGGAGAATGGATCATACAGAGCTCCCTCAGGATTTTGGACAGAGCATTACTGCAATCCATTTATATGCATTTAGAAAAAATCATCCATAATAAGCACAGTTTGCTTAGCAAAGGTATATCATTGCTGCTGATGTGCAGGCAGAAAAAAACATTTTACACAGTTCCTGCTCTCACAGCTTCATCTGTAGAGTTAAAAAGCAGAGTAAGTTCATGACATGCAGATTGTTAGTACATGATTTTTACCCTCCTGGACTTGTGAAGCCCTTACCACAGAAAAAGATGTTGCTACTAATGTTTCAGCCTTCAGTTTTAAGAGTTTATATGTTGAGAAAGAGAGGGAAGGGAAGTACTCTTACCAATTCCTTGTCTTCTTAAAAAGTTGAGCTTTTCCGTTTTGATACTACTGTTGTGATCATGTAGACATGTGCACATTTGTCACTGTTTCAGTTGAGCCACATAGACTTAACACCAGGCTGGATCACTCTGACAGAAGTTTTATTTAAAGACTGTTGTGGGCATGGTAAAATCTGTTTCCAGTGGAATGGGGCAGAGACATAAGGATAAAAGTGGAGGTGTGATTATCTCACAGCTACTTACATCTGTATTAGTCAAAATCCCGGGTAAACTACACAAATGCAGTTGTTCCCTTCCAGATAAACAGACACTGCATGTAAGCAAACAGCTTGTGTTAAGAATGGTAGTCTACTAATTAAACTTTGCATGGCTTTCACATTTATTTCATTTAACTGCTCAGTGAATATAATCCTCATAAGTATCTTGCAAGAAGGAGATGTATTTTGTGAAACTCCAAATCCGTGACAGACCCAAAACAGTGAATGGCTCTTGGCATCCAGGCATCTTCCTATCTGGTTTAAAAAAAGAAAGTCTGTGAGTACTTGACCTTATATTTGATTATTCACATATCATTCATAAAAAATGGAAGCAATAAATCATCTCCAACTCTGAAGTTCCTTTATAATACTTCTAGCTTAAGAAGCAGACTCCTATCTTAAAACTTTCTAAAAATAACCATTCAACGAGTGAGAGAGGGACCTCTGTCTCTTTTGATTTTCCTTTATGATCATCAATTGTGTCAGTGAATTTGAATTTAACTAATAGGTGGCACTGAGAACTCATTAAGAAGTCAGTCTCTTGGAAATTGAACATGAGTAATGATGGGGGAGCATTGCTTTGTGCCAGTTGAACGTGGCAATGACACACCATGATCATAGGAGTTACCTTGTGATGCAGACAGTGCTATGTAATTAAAGCCTGTGTCTAGGTTTCTTCAGATGACTGAACAGTATCAGCACTTGTCAGCAGAAACTAACTTATTTTTACTTGATTTTTAAAGAAACTGAATATTTCAAAACACTGTCTGTCAAGTAACTTCAGCACATGGAATACTGCAGGAGAATGTGGTGTGTAGCTAATGTTATGCAGACAGGGAGCCTTGAGAAGTATTCTGTTTCTTTTGGAGCTGTCTTTAGGTGAAAGATTGCATCTGTTTCATTTCAAGGAAAAATTAAAATACGTATCTTCTGAAAAACATTGGGGACTAGTAAGTGGTGCTTTTTCGTCCCCTGGTCTCATGCTGTGTGTCCTTAGAAGTGCTCATTTTTCCTCTAATGCACTGTCTTTTGATAGTGTTACTCCAGAATAAAAGAAAATTTGAACATTTGTGTGGGAATTTTAAAGGTGTGTTTCACATCATCCTTTAAATGCAAGAGAACAGGTATGGAAAGAACATCTGCTACAGTGCTATATGCACAGCTTTGTTTGTATGTATCGTATCATTAAGAATTGCATTTTTATTCTGTGAAATTTTTTATGATTATAAAACAGAGGGGTGCACTACTTTGTGTGTTATTTTGTAAATTAATTATATACGAAGTTCCAGCACTGGCTTCCATTACTGCTGGCTACTGTGGTGGATGGCATATTTCCATATGGAGCCACTAAGGAAGAGTAACTAAGGAGTAGGTGACTTCATATTTGGTCATTAATCCTTCAGGGATGAGGTGATGACCTCAGATATCCTTTTCTTCAAGCTGAGAGAGACATCCTTGGGAGCTAAATTGCATCAGTGTAAGTATAAAGTCCCTCTGTGGCCACAAGGCACAATGCCCTGGACCTGCAGGCTGAAGGCGGCTTACATGGGTGGCCAGGAAACGTTTTAATGTATTTCAAATGGCTGACTCTGAAAACTCAGCTGAGTGGTAGCCAGCATCCTTGAAGCTGACTCTGCATTTAAACGTGGAGGACATCCGTCTGACTGGGCTGCAGGTTGCTAGACCCTGACCTTCCTGACAGTGAGTGGCAGCTCTGCTTTAGGATGGCATTTTTCCTTTAATGAGGAAAGGGACCATGGCCAAAATTATGTCTTTCTGAGACAGTTTGACCTAAGTTGTATTCTTGGATATTTCTGATGGTAAACACTGTAGTAGTGTATATAGGGTGAAAATGCACATTTCATGGACTAAGTGCAGACCTGCCCACAGCTTTACAGCCATAATGGCAGGTATGAACTGGCACTTTTTTGTCCTCATTAGTTAGATCTGGAAAAAAACCCTTCTTTTGTTGGTGGTGCCTCCTCTTCAGGAGCTTCTTGGCTCATTAAGACCCAAACTCCTCGTATCTGTTATGTGATGCTATGTGTCTGGGTTAGCTTCCAGGTCCCGAAGATGTGGGTTTGGCTTTGAATGCTTTGTTCATGTTTATACTGATAGTATCCTGAAAAAAAACAACTTCCCTATGTTGATATGTTCTTACCAGCTTTAAAAAGCAGCTAAGATTTTGATGCTGCAGTAGAACATTTAGGATAAGACCTAGTACCTCATATAGCACCTTAACAGTAGCACCAGGCCACAGTCTACTAGGGCTTTGCAGTGCAGATACTCTCACTAGAATCAGGTGAAGCTTCATTGTCACATTGCAAGTGCCAAGGGTAACTGCCATAGAGGCAAATTCAAAGACCAGAATTCTGAGTTCCTATTTTAGTATTCCCATGGGATGTCTGGGCCCAGTTTCTCTTCTGTCCCCAGTTTCTCTGCTGTCCCCTTCCTACTGTAACTTACCACTCACTTTCTGTGCTGTGTATTCTTACGGAGTAACACTTAAATTCACTTTTATGCTGCTTCACTAGTATCAATGGGTATTTTGCACCAATGCGAGTAGCAAATGCCAAATGATCATTCAAGATAATGGTTTATCAGCAGTTCCTTCCCCTAAAAATCAGTTGTGGAAGTGGGGAGAGCGTTAAGGTCTTCAGAGCATGTTGCAATTAATATAGGTCTCTGAAGGTAAAGGCACTGTTTTGGACTTTATCTGAAAGAATATGGAACTGATGCAGATATTGAAAATAGGTGTCAAGCACTTACCGTAACATACTCAATTTTTGCATGGGCATTTCAGTAAAAATACGCAGTATTCTTTTTTTGTTAAGCAGTGATTTTTTTCAGTAACAGATGGTACACACAACTATGTAAGTCTTTGGTATGTGAGCTTCTCTATTTGCCAGGACTATATAGGTGTAAGGCATTTTCACACTTGCTGCCATATTGGCCAGATAATGAGTGTATTTCCAAAAAACCAAGCCCCCATAGGAATTTATATGTACATGGATTTTGTTAAGAAACAGTTTGACTTAGCCATTAACTGTCTCTTTTTAATAATAACGTTCTGTATTTTGTATTGATACTGACAAGAATTGTTCTTTAAAGAATTACTTAGAACCCAAAGATTACTTAGAAAATACCAGATTCTCAATATGCAGAGGAACAGCAGAGTCTTGTTCAGCTATTGTAAGTATCTTAGAAAGTCATGTCTTTAGATTACAACAACAATAGTGTATCTTTTCTTCTCCTTAAAGGACATATTTTTGGATGCACATTGAGGAGAAAAGTCCTAAATACTACAGTTCAGACAGATACCTTCAGAAATAAACCAGTCTCTTCATTCTTGTTCATGTTAAGGTTTTCAGTGATAAAAGTTTTGGATTGATGTATTTTCTTTTTAAGCCTATTTTTTCAGGAGATTTTTTTTTTCTATTTTCTCTAGAGGTTAGTGGGTGTTACTTGGTGCTGTTGAAATTGTGCAGAATATTAGAGCTCAAAATCAGCTTTGCTTTGTAGCCATTGCCTCCATGCAAAGTCAGAAGTGGCAGCTGAAGTTAGGATGTAGGATTCTTGTTTGCTATTAGTATCAGGAGCATGTACAAGGTTAGCTTTTATTAAAGCTAATCAGTGTGACTCTAGAGGGATACTGAACATTTTGCCCTTTTGACATACTTGGTAACTGCATCATCCTGATCAGCAATGAAAAAGTGTAAACATTACCATTCATTGAGATACAAGATGCTAAAAGTCTTAAACCATTGAAGGAGCAGCGTTACTGCACCTTTATTTAACATGTCTCTTATTCTGTGCTTTGGGGCATTGTCCCCTAAATCTAAAATCACAGAACAAGAAAGGAAACATTGCTGCTGAATGAAATAGCGTCAAGCCTCTCCAGCTTAAAAAGCAACTAATACAAACATTTTTCAGAAGCAGACTGCATCATCAGATTAATCCATATTCAGAAGTGTAGCTGACCTTTCAGCCCTCTACCTCTGAGGTTAGACAGTTCTGGTAGACCTTCCTGTAAAGTCCAAGTAGTCTTACCTGCTTGAGAGAGCCTCTGACCAAAGCTGGCTTTGCCACCACATAGATGCAGCTGGTCCAAAATGCACCTACCACATTTTACACAATCTTGACCCCAGGTGATATACAATCTTATTTTTCAAGTGTCTCTCTGGTGTTCTGCATGCTGCTGTTCAACATCTTCCAAACAAAGATAACAGGTTTTTTGCAGATGTCTCACAGCCACTGTATCCTAATGCATTTCTAGAATTGAGGGGTTTGTGCTATACCTCCATTAAGTAATAATTATAATCTTTGCTGCAAATTACATTTTATTTTATTTTTTTTTTTAAATTAAGATTATTTTAAAACTGTTTTCATAGAACCACAATGTTTCTGGAACACATTCTTGTTTAAGCAAGACTTGTTTTGGTTTGGTTTAAATAATTATCACTAACTTGGTTTAAAATCACATTAGCTGTTATAAATAGTGCAGCTGCTTATGGTAGACAGACTCTTCTTACAGCTAGATAATCCATTTGATGTTAGTTTGGAAAGTTCACTGCAGACAGGGAATAAGGGAAGGAAGGTCATGACCTTTCCTTCCATACTCAAAGAAACCCACCCGAAACTGAGAGAAAATGCCTCTGCACAGCCCTTACTCATTCTGCAGGCCACATCTTCAGCAGGTGGGGAGAGGGATAGCTTCAGCATGGAACAAGAACAAATGCAGCATAAATAGTAACCATCCTAACCAGAAAGGGAGGGGGGAGGGGTTAGGTTCTCTCCAGCTGCCAGATTTCAACTGATGCAGACATGGTATAACTTAATTGATTTCACTGAAGTTATATTCTCACTGAACTTCAAGTGGGAACTGAACTCTCAGATTCTAAAACCTCTCTTTCCTGACTGTGTATGCCCTATCAATACCATTAAAAGGAAGAAATGTGAATTGACAAGAGCTGAAGGTAAATTAGGGTCAAGTCCTAGGGTAGAGTAACGTACCTCATTGCTGTAGTAGGTAGAAAGCTTTTACGTACAACAATAATGGTGTCTGTTTAACAGAGATTAAGGAGTGCTTTTGCTAGATGTATGGAAAAGCAATCCAAGTAAGTTTTTTTTCTTGTAAATGGTTTAGAGAAAAAAAAAGGGCCATCTTTTTACTGTGTTTGCGTACCACCATGCCCAGAGATGTATTTTTTGTCTCTTATGTTCTGTCATAATACTATTTTTAAACATAAAATGTTAGTCATAAAAAGTCAAGACTTTGGAAGTAGCAGTAGCCATGACAACGTTCACTCTTGGGAGTGCCGTACAAGGTCTTTCACTGTGTGACTGGGCAGTGTATGCTGCAGGTGACTGGATGAAATGTTACTGTTTATCATGAACATAATTATGACTCCATGAAAGACTACTGTTTCCAGGTTATGCAACAAATTAGCAGCAAGCTGCCATTCAGGCAATTAGTATTAAGTGTTATTCTTTGTTCCATCAAACAGCAGGTTAAAGAGACTATTAAAAGGGGCAAGTTTTGTGTATTTTTTTCTTTCTATGTTTTCTTCTCACATTCTGCTTCCTTTTCTTCCTTTCCTCCCTTTCTTTTTCGTCTTTTTCTATTTTTCTTCTTTTTTGTTTTTCTGTTTTCTGCTCTTGATCATCCTCTATACTCAGTGCATGCTTTGTGGCTGAAACCAAGCAGGCAATTTTGTGCATATTGACCTAGGTCATGGGGAGGGGTGTGAATGCCACCTATGGAGGCATTTCTCTCACTGACCTCTTGAAGCTGAGACTAATTGAGAATAACATGAAGTCAGAAACTGATATATTTTCTGCAGTTACAACTTGAACATGTAATCGATACTGCTTTCATATATATAGTGCTGGATAAGGTTAGTATTAAAGATGTGAGTTTTTCAGGTGAATGATAGATCTTGCAGTTAAAGCCATACAGTAGCTTCTATAGTTTCAGTCATACTTTTCATCCATCACTGTTAACATTTCAACTAGTCCTGTGAATTTGAAACAGAACTCTGGGTGAAAAAGAGGCAAATAACTTCTTTTTTTTAATTGACTTGTGAGGTGCACTTTTTTTTTAACATGTGAGTTGCATTGATCTTCAGCTGCTTAATTCTCACTATACTTGGAATAATTCAGATGTCTTGTGATACACACCTTATATTACTTCAGAGTTAAAATATGACATATTTTCTGAAGGGACCTGAGGACATATGGGGTTCACCAAGGCTATAACTAGATGAGTGACGTTCTCTTGAGCATCTTCGTTAGTCATCAATGCAGGTAGAAATGGCTGAGTAAAACTCTGAAGCAACTGTCTCTACTATAGTGGGGGAAAAAAATTCCTTAATCAGGGGTTAAGCTTTGTAGATAACCCCAAAGGTGTTTGTGATCACATATTTTTGACAATCCTTAAATACTACATTAAAAGAATATCAGGAACTGTAATTAGCAAACATAACAAATTAGGGTTTTCCAGAATTTTGTGGAGTTGGTATTAAAATAAATTAAACCATAGTTTTGTAGCACTCAGTTTAGGTATTAATGAATATGGTTGGGAAACAACATTGTGAAGAATTTAATCTTTATGCAGGATACGGTTTTGTGGTAAGACAATTGTCCACAGGTTGCACAGTAGAGCTAAAACAAAGGAAAAAACAGGTTTTTGTTAGATGAATACTGCCCATTCTGTACAGTGAATGAGAAAACTATACTGAAGCTTCAACTAGCACAAAAAGAGTAAAATTTTATATATCATAATGCATATATATGGAGAGCCAAATTAAAATTATTTATTTTAATTGTGTCATTTCTTATATTTTTGAGTATGTCTATAAATCATTATCTTTAAAACAATTGTATGCATGTAGTTTTCTCATTTTATATCTGTAAAATACAAAGTTACTGTAGACAGTGTTTTAGAATAGATACGTAGACAGTATTTTAGAAATGTAGATCGTAAATAACTGAGTAGAAATAAAATTTATTATTATGGATAGAAGTACTTATGGTTAGCATATATTATAATAAATTTATAAATATTAATTCAATTTTTTGTAATATATCCAGTCAAAGAATAAAAATCTTCAACTGAAGACAATTGCTTGATTACTTCTCTGAAGTTTAAGGAATTTTTACTTTTCAGTTGAACAATAAGAACAGTTCTAACCTGGATTTTTTTATAGAGTCATTTGGGAATGAAATAGGAAAAAATTGTATCCAGGCAGCAGCACTTTAATAATTTTATAGCTTCTTAGGTCCACTTGCTCAATGCGTAACCATTTTCTGAGCAAAAAAGAACATCTTACATAAACCACTTGTGCTCTCTTCATACATCTTCATTTCTGGTAGACAGGAGAGTTACTCCTCGTTAATACACAGCGAACAGTTAACAAGTTAACAGTTAACTTGTGCCTGTATCCCTAGAGCTGTGCTGACAGCAGCGTAAAGTGCGATGGATTGACAGGCAATGGTCTCTGTACTTGAATGCAAATACTAAACACTGGCCTTCAAATGGCAGGAGGAGACCAGTGTAAAAACCATTCTTCCTTTTCTAAGGATCTGGTGGTATCGGCTTCTGGAGGGGAACCAGTGTGAGAACCTGCTCTTCTTTCTGTGTTGGGGTAGCAGAGACCTGGGGCTCCCCTCCCTGAGCCCATGCGTGGTGACCCTGTCAGCTGCGAGGGAGGACAGTGGGGTGTTTGCCTTCGTTCCCCAGAAATGAGTTTGGGAGGCAGGGGACAGGGTGGCAATGCACTGTGGACCGTGACAATTAATGAAGTTAATGCCGAGTGAAACACCTGGAAAATTCCAGGGAGGGGAGGAAGAATTTGGGGAAGAGCAAGGTGCACCAGGGCATTTCAGACATGCATGTCTGATGTGGGGACAGACTGGGCATGGCAGCCCTTCCCCAGGAGAAGTAAGGGAGAGCCTGGCACTTAGAGCAGTGCTGCCCAAGAGCTGTCAGTACCAGCTTCTCTCTCAGCCAGGTCAAACTGATCTCTGCTGGAAGGACCCACAGGGGTAACAGTCCTGCTTGTGATCCAGCATCTTCAATTAGAGTTTGCTTTTCCTTTTTGTTCATTTGTACAAGTAAGAGAAGAGAGAAATCTGGCCCTGGGAGAGCTCTTTGTGATCAGTGCAGAACATCCTGACACAGTGCACAGACCGGTTACATGCTGCATGTTTGTATCTCACACAACTGTGCGAGCAAGCTGACTAGTAAGATGATTATAGCGGTACAGTTCATATATTAGTTATGTAATAACCCTTACTTCTTTACTGAATTTGGACATAATCATCTTTTCTTGTATGCTTCCCTTCACACCTGCATGACAGATCAGTAACTTCTGTATTTGAAGACAAGCTTCTCTGAAGTGTTCTTGCATTTAGTATGTGAGCATGTGAAAGGTGAGCATGAGCTGCAGTACATTTACTTTAACAGGTGGTGTATGTCTCTGATTTTGCTTCTGAACTGTGGCAGATGTGACTACTATATTTTTTTCTCTTTGGCATTGGTACATAGCTGCAAGTCCATGACACTGCACATCTAAAGCTATCTGTGATAGAGCTATCACTTCCGATAGTACATTTTCACAGGAGTACCAGCTTTTGGTGTGGCTTTTTGGAAACACTTCTGATAAAGTTCTAGTATTTATTTTTTTCATTTCCAAGACTGTCCCTTGGACTTTAAAGTCTTCTTTTTTTAACTATAAATGCTGCTGTACCAGCATAAAAGAAACCTGTCTCATACACTATGAAAAACATGCACCTGGAGGGCAAAAATGGGAAAAGGATAAGTACAGAAGTATATTGAGATCCTATGCTTTGTGGTGCTAAAGGTTTCATTATTGCTTTAAAGGAATAGCCTGGTCTTTTAGGAACTATTGTTTTGAGCTAATTTATTGAAATAAAATGCACCGACATTTTTCTAAGTACTTCGGAATGGCTCAGGAAGCTCACTAAACAGCCTATAACCAATGCTAGGGTACAACAGTGGAAAAAATGTGCTCATAATTAAGTTATATTTACTGATGGGAATTCAGTATACTTCTCTGCTAATGATTCTAACATGATAATGCAAAATAGCCTGTCATTCTTAAAGGCGAGTGTAATTTCAATTTTTTCTTATATTTTATAGCTGCTTGGGAACAACTTATTTTGTAACTTTGGAAGAATTTACCTGTATTTGAACTCTTGTCTGAAATCTCTTTTTCAACAAAGCCACACAGTGAATTTAAAACACAGATGGCTGATTAATGGTCAGGTAACGTCCTCTATTTAAAAGTTTTGAAACTTTTTTCATGGCAAAATTGATAATCTTGAAGTTGCATATCCTCATAGAGATATGCAGCGTGCTGCACATAGCAATCCCATGTAAATCACACATTATCTATTCTGAAGCGTTCAGGCAAAATTGCCTGTGAAAATGATTTCTTTTTAGTTGCAATTTGCCTAAAAATCAGTGGAAAACTGTTGATAAAATAAGTCTAGCTGAAACTGAAAATTGACTTCTGGTTGTTCCTACCTGATTTCTCACAGTTTTGAAGGTACGACACATCCTTGGACAATACTTGCTTCAGAGACTCCCAATGCCCACTTACCCTCCCTACTTTTTAACTGTATGTGCAGTGCTGTGCTGCACTGTATAGAAGATACATCATAGACTCAGGGCTGGGGTATTAATTTAATTTTCAGCCTTGGTGGGCCAGGTTCTATTTTTACAATGTGCAGAACTCTAGAACAAGAGCTGTCATAGCTTACTGGGTTCTACATGTTTCTTCAGATAAACTGTCTTCTTGCCATATGCATGACTCCTATGAAGCATGAAAAGTTGTGAGAGAGATCTGGGACCTCCATCATTCATAGCCTCACAAGACAACGACTTAGTCTTAAAGCTAAATCAAAACTTCAGCAGAAGAGAAAGAACACAGCTGACACGCTGCTGCTCCTGGTGTGGAACTGATGAGCTCTGTATAACTGGAGCTTGTGGAGGTCATTCTGAGCCTTGCAATAATGAATTGCAATAGTGAAGCTGAGAAACAGCAGACTTAAATCACTCTTGGGACTTTTCTGCCAAATAGGCACCTCAGCTTGAAAGCACTCTGCAATTGATTTAAGTGTTTTGCTCAGTGCTATGTTACAGAGGCTATGAAAAAACGGATACTTCTTCCAGAAAACAAAGAATTTAAAGCCTCTTCAGGGCTGAGAATCCAGTGTCACCATTATCTAAGTCAGAAAGTTTTTGTAAGGTGAGAACAAGGACTGATAGCTTCCTGAAGCAAAATTCTGTCTGGTATAAAGAAAAGATGATTTAAGACTAAAAGTTTACACTATAAAGAAACAAAAAAAGACGTGTCTGTCTCGGCTTTTATGTCATAAGCTGTCACAGTGGGTCTCTGTAGGCAGAGGACTTTCTGCATAGAATGTGATCATAAAGTTATGTTTCTTTTGTAGATAGTGGTAGGAGCAAATTCAAGTTGTGTTTTTGATTTCCTGCTTTAAGAAAGCACAATGGTTCTAATTCTTACTCTGCTGCAAAAGCAATGTGAAATCATAATAACTATGTCCAGGAAAAAAAATGGAAAATTGGTCCTGTAAGTTGAACTGAGCTTACATGTTTGAAGAAATTGCTTCAGCACAGCTGTGCTAAAAGGATGATTTTGGATTCTGTGAAGCAACAGGTGGGCATATAACAAACCAGTTTATGTAACCTAGAATAACATAAGATCTGTGAATATGTTTTTACATGATTTATCAAGGTCATTAAGTGACCTGTCTGAAGTGGTTAAACAACTCAGCACTGGTAATGAGGTTAACAGAGTTTGATCTTTAAGTCACCAGCTTGTATCAAGATAAATTGTGTAGGCAGAGCTAAAAGTAATGGTGCTCTTGGTCTGCTGCAAAGCATTCTGCTATCCTGCTTATCCTTACGCAGAGAAATGATAAAACTAACCACATACAGGGAATTAATTAGTCTTTTAACTTCCAGGGAAGTTGCTGTGAACAGAGTGAGACAGCAGCTTATAGATAGATAGATATAGATAGAAGCTTGTTAGTTTCTGCTGTTACCAGTCTGGATATATCTAGGCTGTTGTAGGGATTTGCCCCCCTGAAAATGCAGTCTCTCTGACAGTTTATCTGAGTCTTCAATTACAAAAGAACAAAGTGTTATTTTTAATGGACCTGTTTGATAGCATCCTTGGGATTGTGTATACTGGTGTGTCAAAAACATTAGAATTCAGTGCAGGGTTTTGTCTGTGCTCTGTTAGAAATGGAATCTGGTAATGTAGTATAATTTCCTGGCCCATTTGCTATTTGTGACATGGATTTGTTTGTGTTATATATTAGTGTACAATTATATCAATACCCTGTTTCAACACCTACAGAACGAGAGCATTGTTTTTCAAGTTGTGGTCTCTGTGGACCAGTTTCATAAATTTAAATTGCTTGCTAATGAACTTGGCTTTTTGCGGGGTTTTCCTCAGCAGTATTTTTATAGATTCAATGTTTCTTTGATATTCAAATGGATTGGTATTGGCAGGAAGCTTATTCTAACGTTTTGTTTACACTGCAGAATTCAGAATACATTATTCTCTTTTGCATTTTCCACATAGACCGTCTGGTGTTTCTACCTGTTGGTAATATTGACCCCGGCTGAATTAACTGGTATGTGAGCCAGCATTTGCTAGGCTTTCTCAGGGAATTGGAAAGAACTGCACTACTTATTTTTGTTTCAACAATCTGATTACACAGAACAATTAACTTCACATTCCTTTTTATTCCATTAAAATAGATATACTATATTAACTTCTGGAGAAGAATCTTGCAATGTTCATTCATCTGTGAAAGTTTTAAGGGTCTTGTTCATGGCAATAGCAAATTTGGGGATCAAAAATCCTGGGTTTAGTATTTTCAGTGCAACAAGACAATTAATTCCCATTAAAGCTAATATAATTTAGGAAAATTAATCCAACCTGTATATTTAGTTACCTAAATACCCTAACAAGTTTTAACCTTGATATCTATAAAAATTCATGGTGTTCAATAACCATGAAACTGAAGTTATTCAGCTTTGAGTAATGAGATGCCATTAGAGACTTGCTAAATAGTAAAGAATCGGTACAGAATGCTGGGATGAGAAGACTCTGAGTTGTGACCTTCTGGTGGCGTTGTGTGGAGGCTCTGCATCATTTTGTCACAAAGGCATCTTTTTACCTGTGAGGCGGGAAAGGAAGTCTTTGTTGTGACCGTCGCTTTCCCATCAATCTTTTGCATTTGTGTAGCGAAGTTGAACTGCCATGTTTACTTTCAGAATGGAAACCCTGTGGATTTACAAACTGGCCCAGAGTTTGCAGGTGTTTTTTGCAGGGCATGTTGTGCAACGTGTCCTGCATGTGGGATGTGGATCATGGTAAGGCCCGTTGTGTAGGGCCTTCTGAGTAGATCCTGTAGATGCTTCTGAGTTATTTAGTGGGTTGGCAGTCAGCTGTTTTGGGACACTGGCATTATCTAAAGGTTCTTTCTAATGTACTCTAGGGTTGAAAATACTCCAAAAAACTATAGTGAATTTGTGAGGTTACAAGTATGTCACGGAGAAAAACGGGGGGAACGTTTTTTGGACTAGTACCTTTGGGTTGGCATTTTTTTCAGTTTTACTTATAAGCTGTGTGCTGCTCTTCGTTTGGGAGGAAGTATCTATATTCTGTTGAGCAGCTATTAAGCTGGTATATGTTAGGCTACCTGGTTAATTGCTAATCCCAATAAACACAAAAACCCACCAAAGGTCAGGGAAATATCAGAGGAGTGGTGGTGAGCAGAAGAACCCCTGTAACCTAGTGTAATATACATTAAATCAGGGACTTGACATCAAAACCCACCAAATAAAAGCGAAGACCGTCAGAGGGGAATGGTTGGACCATTGTACTTACTGCAAAATCTAAAATGATTTAAGGAAAAAACCTCTCCAGTTTAGCTGAAATGTAAACCACAGAATAAGGATAACTGTGCATATTCTCTTAATCCATTAGAGATTTTGCTTGTATTGCCTCCTTACCTGAAAACCACCTGTTGGCTGTCATTTTCCACGTTCTCCAGGACCCTCCTCCCTCATGCTCAAACCACCAGGGCTGGTATTTTTATGCTGGTGAATACGAGCTGCACAGCTCCATGCTAACATTGCTGTTTCAGGTATCCTTTTCCATTTTAGATTTGTGTAACTGAAAAATCTCTGCATGCATTGGCTTTTCTTGTGCGCCATGTTAAGCTTTGTTCTTGCTTCTAGCAATTTCTCTTCAGTTTTCTGTTTCTGTACTGTTTCATTTTCATCATTCATTAGTTTGGTACTAGTTGCTTTTCTGTATCTTTTTTTCTGCAGCTTTGAATATTTTTATTGCCTTTACAGTTCTGTTCTGTGTAGTTTTTACTTGCACTTTTCAGTAGGTATCTATTTCATTTCAGAAGTCAGAAAAAGTAAACTTTTAACCCATATATCTTGGAAACAATATTACTGATGACACTACTGACAGTTTGAGATTTGTAAAATTACATTATAGGTTTGAGAAGTATTGTAGAACTTCCCTTGAACCTAGCTTGAGACATTGCTTAGGGAACTGAGCAGGCAGTAGTTAACCTGAGTTTTTTAGCATCTGAAGAGAGAGAGGATGTTATAGTGAACTTCTTCGAACTGCTTGTTTTCTCTAGAAGTGGGGCTAAAGTGAAGTCATAATCCATACTGGAGAAAAAAAGGGGAAAGGGAAGAAATAGCAATAAATCTTACACAAAGGAATATGTGCTTTGTTTCATTCTGCATCTAAGAGTCTGACCTGTCCCATTTTCTGATCCTCTCTAGCTTTCTGGATGGTTTATACCTCTTGCACCTTCAACATGACTTCCTTCTTTTCTCTTCCTTGTCTTAACTCTCCCCCCCTTTTTTTTTTGTTTGTTTTTTTGTTTGTTTGGTTTTTTTTAAAGGATTCTGTGTAGGAAAAGTGTAGCAATGTCTGGCAGGTCAGCTACTAGTAACAGTGACCTGAAAATTTCTAAGCATTTGGGCTTTCATATTGCAACACCTCTGCTGTGTCAAGGGCACTGAGAGGATTAATCAGCGTGTTTGAAGTCTTTGCAACATCATGTGGTTGATAGCACTAGATCATGACCAGCAGCAGTTTCTCCATCTAAGCTAATGCATTTCACCCACTCTGGGACCTTTCCTGGACTGAGATTATTAACCCTGGATAATGATTTCATTATACGAGCAGGTGGTCTCTAAAAGTAAGCTTGAAACCAAACACATTTTCCCTTGTAGGATTAAACAGGATGTGAAATTAAGCACTGAAGTGTAAGTGTAGTGTACACACATCAATTCTGCAAAAGGTGAACCCCGGGAAAATTATTTTTGTGCACAAAGTCTGTAGGTGCTTTTTATTGTCTGTTACAGAATGACATTTAAACATCTACTGCTGTTTTTAATATTTCTCTGAAAAGTCTTTATATGGCCCTTACAAAGTTCTAAAAAACCTTTCAGTTTAGTAGTGTTAGGTGTTAGCAGCATGGTGAACTTGCAAAAAATCAGTGGCATGGCCAAGAAGAAAAAAACCTACCACCATGTAACAAGGAGAGAGCTGTGTCCTGGTTATGAAACACAGCTCAAAGATAGCATTCACTGAGTCACTGCTTTACCACAGTTCATTTAGCTGAGGTAGGTGAAGCCAAACTGTACAGAGATGCAGCTTACAGTTTTTCAAATGAAGGATTAGCTTGACTCAGGTAGAAATACAGCACCTTACAAAATGAAGCTGGAGCATGGTTCATCCTAAACAGTTTTCAGACAAATACAGTAACTTCCAACATGTCTCTAATAGCTGCAGCAGACAATAGTGTAGTAAGTTCTGTGTCTTTAAAAGAATCAGTGTAGAGTGTCACACAATGGTGGTATTCTCCAGGAAAATAAAGTATTCTGTATCATCATCTTGAATATCAAAAAATAGTTATGAGATGTCCCTATTGTTGATAGTAGCTGGCTAAATTGACAACAGCAATTACAGGCTCTACACCCTTATTATGTGATTTAAAGTTTAATCAACACACAGATATTCTAAGGAACTGTCTGTAACACAGTTTCAAGGTGATGGTACCCCTGTAAAGAAGGGAGGGAAGTATATAAACCTGATGTAAAAGGAAAAAACATTCTACTGGAAACCTTTTTTAAAAATGTCATTAAGAATATATATTGTGAATATATATTGAATATATTTTTCATCTCAAAGTGTAAATAGGGATCCTGAATAAAGGAGGAAGCACAATACAAATATATACATGTTTTAGAAAGGAGAATAGTAATATTGCCCTTCCTCCGAGAAACTAATATACTGACAGGTGAAATAATGTGCCCAAAGCACTGGTGACTGGCTGAGAATTGAGACAGGCATGAAAATTTTTCACTGTCACTTTACAGTAGATTTCCAGAATTTCCTCTATGTGCATGTTATATGTGTAAAGCAAACTACTACAGTGACATAATATTGTTAACTAAGCTTGCTGTTTACAATGTATGTTTGTCACCTTATGGTAAAAAGCATTCTCTTATGTGTCTTTGCAACTCTGTATTTGATGCAAATCATGTATAAATATGATCAAGCTGTGCAGCCAAACAATCTGAGGTTTTCAGTGCATCTTTTTGTTTGTCTGATCAGAACAGCAAATTGCATATTTTACATGCAGGAGGTTCAGTGTTTGTGATTTCTGCTTCTTTCATGTCACTCCTGCTGCACGTAGATTGTTCACCAGAGATGTAGTTATTAAAATATTTCAGTAGCTGGGATCACTGGCAGATAGTTCATCTTTTTTTTACGGATATTTAAGGGAGAGCGACTTGTGAGAGGGTGGGGGAGAAGCGTCTGCGGTACAGAGAAGCTGGGATTTGACGAAGGGAAATGCAAGAGTGTAATGGCTGAGAAGAACACTGGGTAATCTGTGGATGGTAAAAAAGCTGCAGGGGAAACTCGGGGGGAAGAATAGAGTTCAATAGTCATTGGACCTTGAGTTATTGTTTTACCGTACGCTAGTGGTACAGTATGGCCAGTAAAGGAGCTGCATATAGCTGAAAATTTTTAGGCCTGAACAGGGCTGAATGTTAAATACTCTTATAGTACCTGCTACCTTGCATCTTTTACAGAGACACCTTTTAAAAATACCCCGTGCCTCCTAGTCGGACTAAGAAGAGATCGGCAGCAATTACTTCAACAGTGGGGAAGTCTGTGCACAAAACCCATGTCAGGATCTGTTTTGTATCAGGGCTGGGGCTATTCTAAGATGCTTCAAAAGTTATCTACAGAGATTGAGCCTTTTGTTCTTTCTTTCTCCTTGCATCTTGTTATTTTCGTTCATGGCATTGTATAATATCTCTCTTGTGACTCATAGCTTATCTGACATCTTCCTAAACAAAACTAGAACAGTCATGGCTGACCTGATAATAAATTGGACAAGCTAGTAATCAATGCTACTTGTGTGGGAAGTGAGAGCAAGATTGTTTGTTTAAGACTTGAGTTATGATGCCTCAGAGAATGCCGCTCAAATCCAAATGCTGGGGAGAAAGCTATGTCAGGATGGGTATTTGGCTGACAGCATACCTGGGACGACTTCTTGGTTCTGTTTTTCTGCAAGCATTCTCAATGGCAGTTAATGAGCAGAGAAAAAGAACCAAGTTGTGGTGTGGATAAACCTTTCTACTTCTATATTGGTGGTATATTTATTTTCTGAATTTTTATAAAGCCTAAAATTGTACAATTGTGATAAAAAAGTGAAACAAATATTGAATGAAGACACATTTTACTTCTGAGTTGTTGCAATAAACCTATACATATGCTGATTTCTATGCAGTAATGGTTATTAAAGACATTGTACAAATCTCTATATGATGAATACTGTTTCCTCTCTGTGCAATCCTAATTTAGGTCTAACACAGGACTGGGTTTTTTTTTTTTGTATATGAGGTTGGTGACAGGTGGATTTTAAAAATAAAGCATATGTCCACTGCTTTGCTTGAATAAGTGTGTTTCCATGACTTAGTGACCTTTTGCGGCATGAATTTACCATTTCTTTAAATAATTAGTGTTCTTTTAAGGAAAACAACAAAAAAGTTCACTCTTCACTGATTTGAGGGACCTGTCTTACCTCCCAGTGTTTTCAACAGGCATCACTATTGGAGAGTACAACTTTTAAAAAGGTGGTTGGGTTTTTTTCATTGAATGTGTGTAATTTTGGATCCTAGCACTCTCTTTTCAATTTTTTTTTAATGCATACTCACAGTTTATAAATCAGTAAAAGATGACGTACTGTGCTTCTGAAACTTTATCAACCTATGGTGCTTGGTGATTATAAGCCCTGAAGCCAGCAGACTGCTTTTTCTGTATGCATTTTGAGATGATGCTTCTGTAGCTCTGCATCTCAGTTGTGGCCTAGTGATGCCTTGCTGTTTTAAAAGCTTTTCTTCTCCAAATACTTCATTTGAGCCAAGCTAATTTAGGAAGCCTGTGCTGCTGGCACTCACTACTGAAATTGGTCTAATGTGGAAGTCAGCTTAATGGGACTGAAGACAAGAACTCAGGTCTCTTTCTGTATACATTACATGCATGGAACTGCTGCTCACCTGTCAGGAAATACCTTATATTCAAATCAGTGAGACCCGCCAGTTACATTGTAGGAGAAAGCAATTAAAAGTTAGTTTAGCAATGACGCACGCAGTGAAAATATTATCCTTCCTCTCTTTAACAATAATTTTTTAAATAGAAAACTGGTAGTAAATGTGTGCAGTGTAAAGATGTATTTATATATTTGCACATTTTTTTTTTGTGCAGATACAAGTGGAAGTTCTGAGCAATTGCTATAGCAATAACTAATAATTCTATCTCATATTGTACAAAACGTTACATGATTTGGTATGCTGCATTTCTGTGCATGGTGTTCAACTGGACTCTACTGGGAACAGAGTCTGAAGCTTAAATACAAATTTGTGGTATGTTTCCTACAAGAGTCTGCATGCTTTTCATCTAAAGAGTATCCATCTGTGCTGATGGGTTTTACCACAGATTACCACAAACTGCTGTTGCCTTTACAGCTTACAAGTTAATTGCATTGGTCAAAATTTTGTCTCCATAGGGGAAAAGCTTGATCTGTTCCCTTAGTGGTAATTGATTTAGGAATGCAGATACATTGCTAATGATTTTCAAATGCAAATTTCACTTAAGAGTTTCTAACTTAAGTTTTAGATTATTTGCATATTCTGCAAGATTCTATGATTCTATGATGTGGGCATTTTCTTTCTTTTTTGCCCAGAAAATCAGCTATCTAGCCATTGCATTTTCTAAGCAAATAAACGGCTCTTGTAGTAATTTTACACTAATGATCACTTTAAGTAGATATTTCCAATTTTCTTTCTCTACCACAAGATTCTTAAACTGTCCTGGGCTTGCTTCTGATGCCAGTGCATCCTATTCTTGTTTTAGGCAGAGATCATCTAATACATCCAGTCTGGTAGGATGTACAAAATCAGTACTTCACCGTATCTACTTTATAGACACTGATGTTTCCACTGTTTAGTTGTTAAACAGTTCTTAGATTACAGAAATTTCAGTAGTCCTAAGAACAAGGCTGTAGTCCACAAACACAACTAGAGGCAGAGAAAAATGACAGGAGATGGTCATTATGGCTTGGATGGGTGTACTCTTCACTGGGTTAAAAACTGGCTGGATTGCTGGGCCCAAAGAGTTGTTGTGAATGGAGTTAATTCCAGTTGCAGGCCAGTCACAGGTGATGGTCCCCAGGGATCAGTAGTGGGGCCAGTTCTGTTTAACATCTTTATCAATGGACTGGATGAGGGGATGAAGTGCACCCTCAGTAAGTTCGCAGATGACACCAAGTTGAGTGGAATTGTTGACATACTTGAGGGTAGGAAGGCTCTTCAGAGGGACCTGGATAGCTTGGATTGATGGGCTGTGGCCAGTTGTATGAGATTCACCCACGTTAAGTGGGTGACATACCTATATGTCACCTGGGTCACAACAACCCCATGCAACGCTTCAGGCTTTGGGAAGAGTATTGTTGCCTCTCTTGGTCAAAGTATTTCCATGAGGTAATCAGGCATATAGAATTAAAGATAAAGCATGAGAGCGGGATGTCTAGACACCAAGGTTTTTACACAAACCACTTGAGGTAAAACCCAGCAATCCTATTCACTGCATTGGTGCATTTGTCTAAAATCTCCACAAAGCAGCAAAACCTGTCTGAAAACCCTTACCATTTTCTCCACTGGAAAGACTGACAGAAGTAATAGAAAATTATCATTCTGCTGCAAATAATTGGCAGTTATTTTATCCTTTGTAAAAGCTGATTATTTAAAAGTAAAACCTTTTATTAGGTGCAGCAGGCTACCATGAAGTAATTCAAACATCTCATTACAGTGCAATTGAAATACGTAGTTTATAACTTGTGGTGACATACAAAAGAAAGGAAGATTTGTCGTGTCTTAGCAGCAGCAGACTCTGTAATGAATGCCAGAATGCCTTTCCCTGAGTAAGCACAGTTGATCATTTAACTTCTCAAGACCTATAGATGAATGGATTTTTAATGGTTAATTAAATTAAGAAATGATATATAATTGAGTTCATAGATTGTGAAGAATTTTCCTTGATATTTTTGCTGTGCAAACAAATTGTTTTGTGTGCTTAGTTACTGTAGCTCCTTCTGGTACCTTTTTAAGTGGGAATCACCCAATGAAACCTCACTGATGCCATGGTAAGGCAAACCAGGCCTGGTGTTTTTTGATTTACACATATGGAGGGATTCACACATCCTGCATTTGTGATGTTATCTTCTACCCTTCTTACCTTTGTAACCTGCACATATTAACTGCTGACTTAGTTCTCAGCACTGTCAATATCTTGATGGGAAAGAGCTTGGTGAACCAACTTGTCACCAACCTCCAGAGCAAGGTATCATCTATAGGGTCTGTTAAAAACAGAGCAGACATGGTCATGCTATTTAAACAGAGCTTGGATCAGTCATCTCCTTGATTGTCTTACACAAGCGCCTAGTGTCATAATATCTTCAGTTTTATTGCTTTTGTCTGCAGCTTGCCGGAGGCTGTAAAGCTCATATGTATTGAGGAATGTAACAGGTTTTTAGTTTTTAGCTGTATCCTTGGACAGTTTGATGCTGGAAAAGTTTCACTGCGTTTTGCCTTTCAAAATGAAGGTATACATCTCCTCAGCTCTAGTGTCTAGGGAGCATCAAGCCTGTAGTCTTGATAGATTGAACTGTCATGATGATGCATACTCTGCATAAAAATAGTCTTAGCTTTACCAAGGCAGATTTAGAACTCAAACATGCAAGAGACAGAGAAGTTGAGGAACAGTGACATAGAAATGGCAACTCTGTCAGCTTGTACAGTTAGTGCATCTGGTCCCAAATCTGCAGTCTTTTAGAGGTAAAATTCCTCTGAATTTCCTGTGTCAGGACAGCAGAATTGGAACTTCTAATTGTTTTGTGTTGCTTTATTTTTCCAGCTTCAAATTTTATGATGATTGTAAAATGTATTTTGATAAGCTATTCAGGGCATAATGTCTTTATTTTAAACTGTGGGTTTTTTCACTGATATTTGCACAGTAGAAGAGAAGAAAGCACTCATTTGAAATTCTAAGTGTTCATTTTGCTCTGTTTGACAGAAGCAGCTTCATGTGTTAAAGGAAAAGAGATTTGGAAAAAAAACAACTTCACAAAAGAACATTATACAGCAAATAAAAATTAGAAACTTATCAGTTACTCCTAAAGATAAGTACAATGTTTGTTATAAGAGCAAATTACATGCTTTTTTGCATTAAGCATGGTAATTCTTTCTTCAATTTCCTCAGTAATTTAAAGTAGCATTATTCCCCAGAGTGGCTGTGCTGTGGTAAGATAAGCTTGAGAATGAAATGGAAACTGTAGAGCCGCAAAGGCTTCTCATCCCCCCACTTTGTGATAAATAAAATAGGTCATCAGTCTTGAGAGTGCAGTGCACTGCCAGGTTATCTCTGCAAAGGACTCCAGTGTACTGATGCTGAAACAGGGTGGCTTGCGGTAGAACTGATGCATGCACTGATTCTAGTGTGGTATGTGGTCATCGGAAATGAAAGCAAATGTTTGGGTGGCCAACAGGTCACAAGAGCTTGTAATGATTTTTCTGACAGCTCCACCACTAGGCACTGCATCATGTTTGTGGTGAAGAGCAGGAGACAGTGTATAGCTGGGGGTAGCCTTTCTGCCCTTAGAAAGAAGACTTTGGCCTGTGCATTTTTGGCATCTTTAAAAGGAGGTGCTGTTGGCCTTCGTTCTCATAATCCCCCCAACATGCTGTCCTCTTTCAGATGCGCAGTGGCAGGACCAGTTATCCTATTGAACATTTCTGTGGTGCTGGAAGGCAGTCTTCTCCAGGCTTCTGTTTCTCTACCACTGCTAAGGCCACACAGCTTGCTTTCCCATGTGGCTCTTTTGAAAGTCGTAACACAGACAAGATTCAATGGGTCAAGGCCCACCTTGTCATGGTCCACATATTGGTAATGGAGACCCTAAGGCTTGAAGAGTAAGACGTAGTTAATAAGTCTTGAGAGCACACTAGTATATGTACCCATACAATGTTTTTAATCTGCCCTGATTTGTCAGATTGTGTATACCAAGCTTATTTTCACAGTGTCACTTGCGTGTGGCATTCTTTTGGCTTTTGAAAAGTGCTGCTAAATTCGTATGTCAAGAATCTTCTCTTTTTGTAGCTCTTGTTTAGTGTTTGTTCATGCTTCTGTTGGCATAGGGTGGCTGGCATATGAGATTATCAGATCATAATCAGAAGGCAGAACATGACTGATTTATAGATTCCATCACAGCTTTTGTATACTTTAAGGAGAAGATGTAAAAATAATTTATTCTTCTGGGTATTATAATTTCACACAGTAGCTAAAGAACTGGGACATAGACAAAATGTTATTCACAGGTTCATGCATATTTGCAACATGGCTTATTTATTGTCCACCAGTTTACAAAACTTCAAAGTGAATGACATATTCAGCATAAATGAAGTATGAAAAATGAAATATGAAAAATGAGATATTGCAAAAGCCAGTATGACTTCTATGTCTCCATACTCCCTAGAAGCCATAATGACCATCTCCTGTCATTTTTCTCTGCCTCTAGTTGTGTTTGTGGACTACAGCCTTGTTCTTAGGACTACTGAAATTTCTGTAATCTAAGAACTGTTTAACAACTAAACAGTGGAAACATCAGTGTCTATAAAGTAGATACGGTGAAGTACTGATTTTGTACATCCTACCAGACTGGATGTATTAGATGATCTCTGCCTGTTATATATGTCCATCTGATTCGTGTTAATATGGAACAATGCTAGGGCCCCATGATGACATGCCCTTCTATAACCACAAGCCTAAGAAAACAGAGAGGTTAATGTATATAGTTCTTACCTTGCACCCCCCCCAGCCGCCTCCTCACAGGGGAGGGGGGGGCTGGCTGGGCACCGAGGCGGCATCGGCCACCAACCGCCTCCTCACGGGGGAGGGGGGGGGCTGGGCGAGGTCGCCTGCTGGGCCTTTCAGCGTAACAGGTTAAACCGGTTTTTGTTACTAACCAAAACAAAAAGAAGTTTAAGGCACGCCTATTCCTGGGGGCTATATAAACCAGAGACAAGCACTGAATCACGTGCGTCTTGGTAGAGCAGAGGCTCCCGGCGCACCCAGCGCACCCAGCGCTGTTTGCTTGCCTTTATTCGTTTAATAAATTGTTAATTTTGATTGAAATCCTATTTGGGACTCAGTCATTTATCACACTGCCTAAAACAAGAATAGGATGCACTGGCATCAGAAGCAAGCCCAGGACAGTTTAAGAATCTTGTGGTAGAGAAAGCATAAGACTAGCAAAGCATATCTATACATTTCAAGCTGACTACCTCTGTGCGTAATTGCTCTTTGTATATTGCCTTTGGAAACTAATTCAAACACAGTATTTTAAAAGATTTACGATTTCTCGAGAATTACTTTTTACCTCAGACTGAGTACACTGCTAATTGTAATTAACGAATTACATGAAGAGGCTACTGCTGTATTTTTATTTGTGGTTGTGATGTTTGAATTATACATTTGAAAATATCACCTGCTCTGCATTTTTTTGTTATTTTTTGCTTTTATACCACCACAGAATAACTTGTGGTAAATCTCATACTGAATATAAATGTTCTACTAAATTTAATAGCAGATTGACATAAAGGCTCATACATGCTTTAATATTCTATGCACATTGCAAGATACTTGCATCCTAAAATTCAAGACAAATTTTAATACTTGCCAGTATGTGAAATATGGGGAGGAGGGAGGGAAGAAGTGTTATTTTCTCCTGGAGTGTAAGGTTACTGTCTTTAAAAACATTTTCCATTACGTTATTTCAAATGGAAGAGGCATTCTAAGCATTTAAAAGCTTTATTTTACATGTCCCTTACATCTCATTCTGTGAGGTACGTAGATACCTTTTGATGAAATGAGGTACCTGTGGGACAGAACCTGGCACAAAACAGATCAGCACCTGGCAACACGGTAGAAATATTTTTAAGAAAACAGATGAAAGAAGAAGAAATGGGTTTTTTACTGTCAGAGGCAGCATAGAGCATCTGTTAAGATCACCTGTGTCGTAAAATGGAAGCCAATTAGTGTATGTTGCACTAGCCGAAGATCGTATCACCTTTATACTCTGCTTTCTGTGCTCTTTTTGCATCCCCTCTCTCCTCCTGCCAGGTACTGCTCTTTTGCAGGTAGCAGGTAGTAACCTCCATGTGTTTTACAGAAGCCAGAAAGTCCCTGTGCATGTGGCAAGGCCTGTATAGCATGCCTCAGGTCAGCTATGTACTGCAAAATAGATTCAGTCCAGAGAAAATAGGTGTCAGGTGATGGCTGTGGATGTGCAGGCAGGCACAGTCCGTGGGAGTGGGCCACAAGGGCTGCCTTTCCTAGCCTGTCGAAGACACACATGGTCTCCCTAAATGAGATGAGGCAGGTTTAAACTATTGCTATGTAACTGTGCTTGGCATGAATACATGGCCATCTTTCTAAAAAGGCACTCTTAGGATGGCCCTTCATCTGCATGAACCTGCTGCAAGAATCAGGTGGGGTTTTACTACCAAGTAATATATTCCCATGCATACATTTCTGCACTCTGAGCTGTGAATATTACTCTCTTTACGTAGCTATGGTTTTATTTTCTAGTGCACTGTCTAAAACGTGATTGCCCTTTTTTTCAGGTGGGACATGCCTATAGTGTGATTTAGGAAGGATGAAACATCAGTGTTGATAAGGTCTTTCCTTTTTTTTTTTTTATGGAGGCTTCCGTATTTTTCAGACTTGGTTTATCCCTGAAAGTAGTCTACCCGCATGTGCATGTGCACTTTGGAATCTACGTTGCCCGTTTCATTTTCTGTATGGGCTAATGCAGTGTGAAAGAACTTTCATTACCAATAGTGTACTTGCAGAGGACTTCCAAACACTGAGGGCAGGGAGGGAGGTAACAGTGGATTAACTCTCAGAAGGCAATTCAGAAAAGTGTCTGTTGTCACTTTTCATGTTTTTGTATTAAGCAAGAAATGTAAGCAGTTCCGCTTTTGCATCTTCCTAATCTGTTTTTAAAATTCAAGGACTGTAAGTGAGCATGCAGAGCCAGTTCATGAAGACTTCATAATATTTTTAGGAAAAGTTAATGAAATCTCATAGCTTTATAAAACTGAACTTATTGATTGCAATATTTTATTCTCATAGGATGTTAAAATTACAGGGTATATCACCTGGCAAAAAGCAGCATCTGAATTTGCACTTTAAGAAGAACATTTGTCTTTTCTGTGAAAATTCAGGTATGTATGTAAATTGACCCACAATGACTCAGAGCTTCAGCTGCCCTAAAAAACTGAAAGCCTGGCTGTAAAAGACTAAAAGACTGTAGATATCTTGAGATACTCAAAGGTCTAAATACTTACTATTTCTGAGCTGGCCACAGGTCCTTTTACCAAGCCCAACATTCATTTTTATTATATTTTCATCTGGATTCCTTCATTCAAACAAACTGTGAGGTAACATTAGCAAAAATTGCCTATTTCACCATTATCTCTCAAAATTCTCTATATCCCTCCTGGTAGTAAGACACGGCTTTGTAAATTCGGTAAAAACCTAAGCAAAAGGTTTTAATTTCCCTTTGTCACAGGAGCCTTCTCAGAGCACCAATATCTCGAATACCCACTAGAACCATAGACACATATCATTACTGCATCTAAAGCAGAATTTGTTGTGTTGATCCGTGTTGTGTTATGATCAGTCCTGACAGTGGTCATGAGCCAGTTAGTGAGATCATTGCTATAGTATAATTTGTTTCCAGGGGGACTTTATGGTCATTTTTATCATTTCTTCAGTACCTCTCAAAATTTCCAAGTAAGTATCAGAGAGCAGCAGGCTCAGCTCTGCTTTTGCTTAATTGCAGGTATTTTTGTGTAACTGCCTGGACTGCAGGGGTACTGCTGGTGAATTGCAGCAGTGTTTAGGTCAGAGCTGAGTCTTGGGTCTCTTCTTTCTTTATGCAGCTTTTGTTTCCTTACATTTTAAAATGTCCTTTGTCACTGGTAGCTGATACACATAGTGGTGAAATGAGGAAAATTATAATTGCAAATTTACGTATTAATCCCCTAGGGCTGTGGCTATGCATTCATTTTGGTAGGAAGGGGCTGCTCCTCGTCCCCACTAGGGACTCTTGAGAGAATCCCTTTGCTGACCTTGCTGCAGCTGCAGAAGCAGATCTGCATCTGCTCCTGGCCATTGCGCTGCAGTGTGCTCATACGCAGTACGGCATCCAGATAACGGTGCCGTCCATCATTTTTTTTCTTATATCTGGATGTGTTTCATCCAGTTCTCACTCATTCAGTCCTCTTTCCCTTCTCCTTTTCCATTTGCTTACATCTCAGAAGCACAAAAAGGCACACCACCATTTAAGTCAATCAAGGGCATCGCCCCAGAAATACCCAGAGCTTTGTCTGAGCATTACTGTTGTACTGTAGTGCTCTCCTGCCCCTGGTAACAGGCCGGTGCTTTTGTCTCACAGTGAGTGTGAGACACAGGACACGAATTTAAGGTAAAGGGCATTCAGCTTAATTTATGTAGTGCTCATGTAAAAAAGTTAAAGCAGATCTTGGCAATTTCTAAATGTGCTGCTATCAAACTGGAAATGGTGGATGGCTTTGGGTTGCTCTGCATGTAGTTAATAAATTAGCAACACAGCCAACAGCATAAGAAAAGATACAAATAGTTTGGATGGGCACTTTGTTATGCTGTACAGGCTGCAATCTTTTAGAAATTGTGTCTGTAAGAACACCAGAAATAAAATGTACATCAGTACCAGCAGCAGCTTGTAGACATGCTTTCTCTCACAAACTTACTATAACATCTTGTCTTTGGCAGATAGCAATTAATTCACTGACAGATTCCAGCAAATGCACTCTCAAATGTAGAAGGGACGAGTTCTCGATAGCATAGTTTGTACAGCTGTTAAGTCGATGAATCATAGTTAAGCCATGTTTTGTTCTCTTGGCCTCTAGCAGCTTCTGAATGTTCCCGGCACTCTCACATTTCCAGATGCTAAGGACTAGGCTGACTTTCACCCAGCAGAAGGCATGTAGACTGGTATACGTTATGTGGAGTTACAAAGTATGCATTAAATGGGATTTAATTGCTGAAAATTTCTCATGCTGTTATTTTGTCTTTTGGGGGGGAGGGGGTGAGTATGTCCTATTTATTTCTGCTAAACTTTAATTCATTCCTGTACTGAGAGAAAGAAACTACAACGCCCCCAAAGCTTTAATACTCTAAAAATGAGTAGTTGGTTTCCCTAACAAAATCATGTGTAGTAGAGCCTGCTTTACCAGTCAAGAGTATATCACTGCGTCACTGCTTGCATAACGCTGATCAGGTATTTGGATGCCATGTTTTGTAGAGATCTTAACAAGGTGCAGACCGTGCCCTCGCACTCTTCACTTGCTATGCCTGCATGTGAAATACTCCAGTGTTTTTCAAAGGCGACGTTTAGCGCATGTAAGTTAGGTGGATTGGTAGCCAAGGCTAAATGTCATTCTTCATGAAGAGCGAATGTGAACTCTGCCTCCCATCTGGCAGCGTAAACCACTGCTGCAGGAAACACAGGTTCGTGCTGAAATGGCACGGGTGAGCTCCGGCCGTCCGGTGGCGTGGTTTAAGAAAGAGCAGGGTGCCTTACGCCACCTGTCACCCATACCCGGATGGGGTCCACTGTGCGGTGAGGTACGCACGTGCCGAGGGGAGCGGTGGGAGGGACGAGATCGTTGTTGCTGCTGAACTTACAAGCTGCGTGGTCGGAGCAAGCATGTGTTAGTGTATGTAGCTGAGATAAGATGGATCGTTACCCATAAGCACGCTGTTCCTGGGCTCCAGACTAGGGTGCTAGCTGGATGGATATGTGCGCTGTGTTCTCTTTACCCCTTTTTCACTTTGTGTACTGTCGTATACCTCTGTATATGGTCTTAAGGCCCACAGCTCACCTGCCTGAAAGTGCAGAAACAAAATTTAAAGCTGCAATTCTGTCTACCCAGCACGAAGCACCTTCACCTTAAAACTTCATAAAAAATTAAGAAATGAGAAATATGAAAGTTTGAATGAACGTGTAATTTCATGGTTTACACTCTTCTAAAATACAAAAACATTACTTATTTATGGTAACAGAGCATAATACGTCAGGAGCTGGTAACTGGTAGCATTCTGGATGAGAATGCTGGTGCTGTTCACCTCTCGAGGCAAAAAATCTGAGAATCCGCAAAACTGTTAGTGTTCCTGTGCTACTTTTGCCCCTTCCTCAGAGTTTCCTTACCACCTCCCTGAGTGAGCCACTTGCATTGAAAAAACACTGAGGCACCTACTGAATTTTTTGGCACTCTGGGAAACGGAGCACAGATGTCCTCTTTCTCTGCGGTAGTGCAGTATAGGGCAGGACTCTCACTGCTGCTGTGTGGAGAACTCTTAAGGATTGTAGCTCTGAATCCAGATCCCTTTGTACAGGAGTAAAAAACTTGTGAGCATTTTATTGCCCACAGGTCCACTAAAGGGATTGGTACTGTTACCATCTGAAATAGAAATACCATGTGGGAATAGGTAACATATGGGAATAGATAACATATGGGAATAGATTCTCTGCTCCTTTTCTGTACTGCAAAAAAAGCAGAGATTGGCACATCTTCTAGCTAATACAGCCACCTTTTTAATGTCAATTTCTTCTCTGTTTCTCATACTGGTGGCCTGCTGGGGACAGAGAGCACTGAAAAAGCACACAGTGTTCTGACTGTCCTCAGCTCTCTGTCAGCTTTTGAGCTTTTGCCAGCTCCTTTTTGCCAGCTCCTGAGGCCCCTCTAAACTGCAAAGGTGCTGGGGTTGTGACCAGCTTTCTGGCTGAACTTAAACTTTGTAGAGGACCAACTTTCTAAAGTGTGTGTTTGATAAACATGCAAAGTTTCAGTAATAAGTTTAAATGTGTGAAATGGATTCTCCTGGTTATGGTGGATGCACTGCAGTGCCTCAGCTGTCAGCACACTTCTGTCACTGTAATGCGTAATATTGATTCAAATTTTTGTCTGCCCTAGGGTAGCACTTACCTCATCTGTCATGGTGGGTGCCTCTATGCTGGGACTTCCATACAGAGATACAATGCAGGTCACTACTACACCAGCACTTCCTCTGCGTTATTTCATTTACCAGTGGACAGCCTCCAATGTAATGCAGTGGCACTGCAGCAGAGGCTCTGCAGTAACTCCTGCCAGTGCAGAAGCTTGCGGCATACTTTGATATTGTGTGCTAGTCCTGAATGTGAATGACTCCCCTTGTGATGGTGGAATTGCAGGAATTCTGCAGTGTGGTCCTTGCTAGCAGTCAGAAAGCAAAATGCTAGATCAGAGTGGTCAAAGAAAGGATTGATCCAGACACCCACTTCCCTCCCCTTTAATAGCTTTAACTGGAAATAGAAAAAAAGGCAAATTATGGATTGATTCTAAATTACGAGGGTAAGAACACAGAACAGGTTCACAATGCATGTTTCTTACACTGCAACTATGCTGGGGGTTGGGATCCTGGGTAGGTTTATCCTCCCTTGAAAGTTTCCTTGACCCTGCTTTTGCTCCAGAATGTCACAGGTGTTACTGGAGATCGTATCCCATGAAGAATTTCCTTCATGACTTGACAATCTTCAGCAATGGCTTGTCTTCAGCACTGCCAGTTCCTTTGTCTTCAGTATGTCGCATCTATAGCCAATTTCCCTGCCTTCAGACTGTTAGTGGAGCTCTTAACAGGGCTACAGACCCTACTACTAGCAGCTGTGAGGACTAGCAAGGCCAAACTGTGGTATATATGTAAAGGGTACCTAGAAGATGCTTTGTGAGAGATGAAGGCAAGCCTTTTGGAGTCCAGTCTTCCCTTGTCTTCTTGAGTTTCCAAAATTCAGTTCAATTCCTGATCTTTGAATTGTGCACTTTATACTGTTGACATTCTTCATCCAGCAGCAGAGTCAAGGGAACTTTAAGGGGAGAATAAACCTACCCAGACTGTGGCTGGTGTGGTGGAACAGGTGAGCAAATGAAGATTTCTAGCAGGGAGAAAGTTATTTCAGTGCTGTTGGGGAGGGAGTGTATTATTTCCTGATTAAATCTATCTCCTGAGTGACAGAAGGGAAAAGGAAAAGACAATCTCAGGCTTGTCTGGCAGATGCTTACCTTAACTACCTCATGAACATTTCTGTTAGATATGCTCCTGACGGCAAGCAGTAGTGGGTGCAAATTAATGCTCACAATTTTCCCATGTGGTAGGCAAATGTATTTCTTCATTTTGCCAAAGAGAAAGCAAAGATTCAGTGGCATAATCAAAGCCTCAGTGCAAGCAGGAGATAAACAATGAAGTTCTCTGGAGATTCTTGGATCTCTCATTTTTTCTCTTTTTCCTTTCATGCTGTCTTTATGATCCCATAAAGCTTCTGTGGTAGCAGTGGAGTCACTGAGCTCCTCAGTTCTTCAAGGGAAGGACCTTCTGCTGATGAGCTCCAGCTGGTATTGTGAACTGCCCTGGTAGCCATGCCAGCTGAAGACGGGAAATGTACTAATGAAATGTAAATGGGCATTACTGTATCTTAAATGTGTGTTAAGTTGGGATCCTATTTTCATTTTATTGCTGAAGTGTCTTGTTCAACATTCTCATGACATGTCCTATTGACAGTCCCTATTTTGCACAAGGTATTTACAAATTAAAAGAAAAATAGAATAAAATTAAGAGACTTTTAAATGCAAGGGAGAGGGTGATAAGCTTTCCTGTCTTGTGAAATCTTCTGTGTTTAAGGAAGACGTGGGTTTTGCTCAGTTTCTCTAACAAATGAGTGCAATGTAAGTATAAGGCTAGTCAGACACTTTGGGCTTCTGGTGAGATTTATCACATCTGTTGAGTTTTCTGAAGCTTTCCAAGACTAATGATACTGGATTATTTGGCTTGTAAATCAGGACTTCCCTCATCTAGATGGCTGTTCTGGAAAAGCTTGAGCAAGATCACTCTACCTCAGTTGAAATCAGATGTTAATTTCCTTTCCAGTACAGGATGAGGCACTGTGAACCAACACTGATATATTCTACAGCCTCTTAATATTTCTGAAGATAAGCTATCTCCATACTAATTCATAAAAGGTCCTTCTTTTCTTTTATATACTGAAGTCAGTTGGAAAAGGAGTAGTCTAAAATACAGCTAATTTGCGTATGCTTTTGAGGTGGGTTTTTTCTTTTAGTACCTATTATAATTTATCTGATATCATCAGAAAATCTCCTCTCCTTGCTTACTGTGATTGCTGAGACTGTGATTTGCCACAAGGAACTATGCTTAATTATCTGCAGAAAACCAGGGCCATGACCATAAATTTGAATTGCAGATGTCACATGTACTCTGTGGTAACAAATTCTGATACCATAAATGCCAAACTGCACAGGATCAAACAGACAGAAAAATTAGCCTGCAAGTAGCAGTTTTGTCTTACTCTATCATGTGAAGTGACAGAGAATTAAAAAAAAAATCTTTATTAGAGACTGTGCTTTTTATAACTGTTCTTTTTCAAATGTTTTCTCCTTCTGAAAAGCCTATGGTGTTGGCAGACCTTCACCATGTGTACACAGACTTCTTCCCATTAAAATGACAGACTTCCCATTAAAATGTGTATTTCTCATGGCTTTCTTTTGTAAGTCAGCTATGTCTTCCTTGTGTTTGCAAAGCTAACAAAGCATCGCAGCATTTTCAAGCCTGTTTGAAAATCTTTAACAAACCTGAAGATAGTTCTGTCACTGTTCTTCCAGAACACGAACACCTACAGTGACAGGCAAAAGTCAAAAAGGGGAAAAACTGCATGGAAGAACTGTAGAAACCTGTGGAACAGATACTAAGCAATTGGGAATGAGAAATCAACAGGGTGACTATCATTTAGCAGGCATGAACTACAGAGAACATTATTCTTCTCCATCTGGAATTTGTAAGCTCCATTCATTACTGCTTCCTGTAGTTTCATATTAATAAAATTTTTGTTCCTCCCACACCGTCCGCTGTGTGTCAATTTGATAGGACTGTAGTGTCAACAGTCTTCGTTGTAGGTATGGAGAAGTTGTGCCATGGAAACTGAACTGTGTGGTAGATAAGAAACATTGTGAATGGACAATCTCCAAAATACCCAAATGGCAGTCTAGGATGGCAGTAATGATAAAAGGTATAAAGATCAGAGTTTTGCTGTGTGCTTTGAGTAAAAATGTTGCTGTGCTCCATATTTGGAGCTATGAATGCATGCCATAAAGAGACTGTTACACTTTTTCAGTCTTAACTGTGGTGTCGCTGATTTGCAAACAGGTCATTCAATTTGCATCATAGGCAAAGGTCGTGTATTGTGGTGACAATCTATTAAAAGGTGATTTTCTACTCCTGTGTTGAAGTAAAGCTGCCTTCTATACAAGCTGCCAAACTAGTACTTCATTAAATTTATAGAGCTGCAGACTCAGGTAACTACTGTTGTAGTTTAATGCTGATCTTGCTGCATTTTCAAGTTTGGGTAGTGGTATATCATATTGTGCAAGGCTTTCTGGGAGCAGCTGTTTGAACTGTGAATTGTTCAGAAGGCATTCTAGTACTGAAGAACATAATTCTCATGGAATAGCTACCTAATGCACATTTGATTTACTTCAATATCTTGTGAGTAGTGAGAGATGACAGCGTCAGATCCATATCTTCATTAGTTAGAGGACTGCTGCATGGGATATTGTACAAGTGATCATCAGTGTATTCTATAAAAGGCAACTGGAATTTTCAGCATATTCACAGTGACTGCACAAGGATTTTTCTTTCCTGCGTGACATGCTGCATCATGACACAGTAATACAAAAAGAAGTTTAATTGCACAACTATATGAAAAATGGAACAAATGGCTCCATAACTAAGACCTAGTAAGTTTTGTTGTTTCACATGAAATCAGTCTACCAAACCACACTCCTATCACTATGGCTTATATTCCAGATCCTGTCAGCATTTACCAAAAAACTGCCTTTTTAATATTACCTGCCAGGAAAAAAACAAATTTATTTTTTCCCCTAAGTGTAGGATTCATGCCACTTGTTGTCCCTATTGAAACCATTCTGACCAGCAGATCTTAAAGTTATATTCTGCCTGAGTGGAAATGGGATCTTTATAAAACTGGAATTTGCTCTAAGGTACATAGCACTTGTTTTCAGTCATATAAAATACAGAGATCCCAATTGTAAAACATGACATTGTTAGGTGTAGAAAATGTCTGTATATTTTTGATGCACTAAAATGTTTTCATGACATTTTTTCCCCCTACCCAGAGAATGTTGGTATGTTGATGAATCTGTTATTTTTCATGAAAATATATCAATATTTAATGATAATTTTATTGTAAAGACTTTTTGGAGGCAAGATGGAATAGGTTATCAACATTAGAAAAAGAAGGCACAATCACAAAATAACTAAATGTTGGCCATGGTATCAGATTAGGACTTGATTCTTCCATATGATGGACTAGGAGGAGAGGTAGTACTAGCATTTTTAAAGACAATTTAAAGGGCTTAATTTTCATTCTGTTGTAAAGCAAGAACCCCAATGTTGAAACCTTGACTCAAATGACATGGCAAAGGAGACTTGTTTTCTGGCAAGCTGCAGCTGTTAGCTGGCCATGTTTCTGACTGCTTCTGAATCTTTAGCATGAGAGCAGATCCTCAGCCAGTGTAAGCAGGATAGCTTCATGACCTATGATAATCAAATCTGACAATCTTAGAGAATGGTAGACTGGCAGCCTTAATGAAATGTTTTAGCAGTTGATGTGGAGGATGGATATAAACGGGCTGAATGAATTAATCAATACAGTGATGACATAGATGTGAGTCCTTTTGCAAATACTTGGGCTGCTTTTCTCAGGCCCACTTTAGGTTATGGCCTCGCAAAGAGGGCTTAGTATCCTCTTCTGAACAGATTTCCCCTATTCTTCCCTAAAGGGCAAGAACTTTTGAGGGTTTAATTTATTTTTTTTTTCTTAAATTTGAGTCCTTAATTTGAGTTCTCATCTCTGACTGCTGAGTGGCTGGGGCCTTCAAGAAATTTTCAAGTAGGGCTTTGGTTCCGCTGCTCTTCTGCTGTGGTCTGTCAGTGCTTTTCCAAACCAGATTTTTGTCTGAATAATGGAAGTAAAGGTAATTCCTCAAGGATCTATGATGTAACTACCCTGAAAGAAGAGTCATACAGCTCCAGAAGCTATGATGTAACTACCCTGAAAGAAGAGTCATACAGCTCCAGAAGGGATGAAGACCTCACAGCTTGTCTCTCTCCTTTGACTTACCTCTGTTGTCTGTAACAGTACTTGACCCAGAGCTTTACAAATACATTTTCTGCTTGGTATGTGGTTTTGTTAGTCACCTTAAATGGGTGACTCATGACGGTGATTGTGAGGCTAATACTGACAAGGTGACCAAAAATGGAAAACACGTTTAGAAGGGAGGGATGACCTGCCTTTTGGACGTAGCAGTGGCCACTCCAGCAGTCTACAGAGCTGCACTGTTGAGTGCATTCCTCAGCTAGAGTAATGATGAATATGAGGGGAAGGAGCAGTTGCTGTGGTTTCTAGATATGAGATGGGATCTTTAGGACATCTGTGGGGATGATAAGCCATGTCTTTGCAAATCCTCATCAGCTATGAAAATACCTCAAACTGATGAAAAGTAAACCTACAGCTAAAAAGGGCTGGACCACTGATTACCTTTGGGTACTTTGTATCCTTAGAATAGAACTTCGGTTATTCAATATCTGGTTTGAATATTTAAGTATTAGTATATTTGCATAGTGTTGTTTTCAAGGACCTGAAATCTTTGTGGTAGAAAGCTCCTCTGCAGATTTTGCCGTTATCATCTGTAGTCAGAGGTCCATTTGCAGAACAGTCATTCATGGACTGATGAAGAAAGGTTCTGGTCTTTTATGCTTCCTTTGTTACCTTTTTTCACAGAAACTGCAAATGAATAGCACCTTTTAGGACGTTGAATCTATCCCTCGTCCACTGCAGAATTGTACCTAACAGCACTGAGTTTGAAATCTGTGATATTTTGTGGCACTTCACTAATCTCTGTGAGGCACAAGTTCAGTAATACAGACCACACAAACTCATCTTCATTCAGATTAATGACAGGAGACTGTCTGCATGGATTTGCACATCTCTTCTTGTAGGAAAGAAGGGATAAGTAAAGTTCTTTGGGTTTTTTTCAGGATGTTTCATAGTATTGATGTCTCATTAATGTACCATTTTGGGTACTAATTTGCAATGAGCTGACAGAAAACAAACAGAGCTGATAGCCATTTCCTATTGCACAGATAATTACAGCCTGCATTAGTAAGTGCTTAGCCATGCTGCACTTTCAGCTTTGTTGGGGTGAACTGGAGTGAGTTTGAAACGAATCAAATGTCTGGATTTTATTAATGGGCACGTGAACAAGTGACTATGGGTCTTCCTCCTCTTTATACTAAAAGAAAGCTGTAGAAGAATTAACATGGTGTTTGAAACCAAGAGGAAAAAAGCGTAATTTTTTTTTTTTGTTTCTCCTTGTTTATTGCAGGAATTGCTTCATTGAAATCAGTAGTTACACTTAGTTTAGTTAAAACAGACTAAAGATGATTCAGAGGCACCTAGGAAAGTTTGTATAATCAAATGGTGTTCAGTACAAAGAACTAAAAATGGATAGAAAATAGGAAGTTGTACGTCTGATGAATTTCTTATGACAAATGTCAGCCCAGTGAAAGATTAGTATTCACTGCATCATGTGCACCTGACTTAGTTGTGGAATTACACCACTAAAACACTTTGTGACTGACAATGCAATTGCTAAAATCCATTTTGAATGGTGCTGCAGAGCAGTTACTGTTCAAATCTGTTACTGTCACTTTTACTGACAGTGAAGGGAAACTCAGTTCAATGTGTTCCGCTGAATCAGGGAGATGAAACGGTAGCACAGAATCATTTTCCAGTTAGTTTTCAGACTGTGTATTTATGAAAAAAAATGAAGTATTTGCTAAACATATGACACCAAAGTTCCTTTTCATTCTTTCTAATAGGTCTGTCAACTGGGTGTTTTATATATAACTCATGAACCTCAAACTCTTGCACGGTGTGAATTGTAGGGGAGGTTGTGTCTATCTATCACTTTCATTTATAAAATTGATTTTTACTGGTGAAGGTCTGGTTGTGGCTTGAGTCAGAATGTATCTGAGAGTTCTCAGGCGTGGGTGCCTGTTGCCTGCTGGGTGGCTGGAGTCAGGCCTTGGGAGCTTCTTCTTCATCTGTACTTAGGCATGATTATTACCCTTGGTGTTGCATTGTTACACACTGGACAAAGCAGCTGAGGCCATTTTCAGCTCTGATGAGAAATTTTTTAGTGCCTTGATTCCTTCCCCCATTCATTCTATCAAGTCATCTCCTTTTTCATCAGCACACATGACCATGGATATTTCTGTCTACTGAATACAGATCTGTCATTGTTGATTAATTGCTTGTTAAGTTCCAATATACAGACATTAATTCAACAGAGAAATAGAGGTGTGATCTTGCAAAGACATGATGGTATGTACTTCTGACACTGTCAGATGATTGCATCTCTGAGACTTAAGCACTAATATATTATTTTCTGATTGTTTATACTTAAAGTGTATTTGAAATAAGTTTTCCAGAAATGTCTGGATTTTGTACCCACTAACAGAAAAAAAAAAACCAACAACATTTCCCTAGGAAAACACGGTGGCTAGATTTTTCAGTTATTGCTGAATCTATTTGTTGTTCTTTTTTAAACTGCAGAAAGTGAGTGAAAAAGTAGGAGGCGCAGAAGGAACCAAGCTAGATGATGACTTCAAAGAAATGGAAAGGGTAAGTCTCAATACAGATCCATATATTCATTATTACCATTCATTTTTCCTTTCTAAGACAAGAATTTCAAAGCTTTTGTCCCTGAATCACTTGAATAATTTTGAAAGACTTAACTTTCATTCAGCAGGACTGAGTTTTCCATTTCTTATTTCTTTTTGTTTTCTAACCAAGGCATACTTAATATATGGCACTCTTTATAATCACAGTATTTCATTCAGAGATGGAAACTGATGTCAGCTACAAATTCATTTCAGTTGTAAAGGATCTCTGAAAAGAATCATAGAATCATAGGTTGAGAGGGACCTCAAGGATCATCTGGTTCAACCTTTCTTGGCAAAAACATGTTCTAAACAAGATGGCCCAGCACCCTGTCCAGAGCTGAATCTTAAAAGTGTCCAATGTTGGCGAATCTACCACTTCCCTGGGGAGATGATTCTGATGACAGTGGGTCTGTGTTTGCATCAACCTGGATTTTGCTCCCAAGGCTTGCGGACCAACAGTGCTGGTAAAGACAGAGGTGAAGGAAAAGTTGAGAGACTCTGCCTTTTCAGCATTGTTGGTGACTAATTCAACTGTCCTGTTTAACAGCTGGACATTATTTTACTTCTGGTTCTGCTGGTTGCTTACATACCTGAAGAACTCTTTCTTGTAGTTTTTGACAATTTCAATTTGAGCTGAGCTTTTGCTGTTCTAACTGCATCTCTACACACCCTGGCAGTGCCCTGGTAGTTCTCAATGGGTGTTTGTCCGCTTTTCCATCTTTGGTATGCTTCTCTTTTGGTTTTGAGCAGACTCAGAAGCTTGCAGTTAAGCCAAGGCGGTTTCTTGCTCCACCTACTTCCCTTACCTTTAAAGGGGGTGGACTGTTTTTGTGCTTCCAGGTGAGTATTCTTGAAAAACTCCTGGCACTCACTGGCTCGTTTATCCTCCATGGAAGTTTCCCATTAAATCCCTCCCAACTGTGCTCTGAGCAAGCTGAAGTTCGCTCTTTTAAAATCTGAAACCTTTGTCTTAGTACTAACCTTCAGTGTGCTCAGCAGGATCCCAAACTCCATAATGTTGTGATCACTCTCTAAATTGGAGAGCTATGGATTTGATGGGTGGACTGTTCAGTGGATAAGGAGTTGGTTGAATGGTTGCATCCAGAGAGTAGTGGTCAATGGCTGAGTGGTGTCCCTCAGGGGTCCGTACTGGGACCGGTGCTATTTAATATATTCATCAATGACATAGACAGCGAGATCGAGTGTACCCTCAGCAAGTTTGCAGATGACACCAAGCCGAGTGGTGCAGTTGACATGCCAGAAGGACGCGATGTCATCCAAAGAGACCTGGACAAGCTGGGCCTGTGTGAACTTCATGAGGTTCAACAAGGCCAAGTGCAAGGTCCTGCACCTGGGTCGGGCTAACCCCCAGTATCAGTACAGGCTGGGGGAAGAAAGGATCGAGAGCAGCCCTGCCGAGAGGGACTTGGGTGTGCTGGTGGATGAAAAGCTGGACATGAGCCGGCAATGTGCGCTGGCAGCCCAGAAGGCCAACCATACTCTGGGCTGCATCGGGAGAAGCGTGGCCAGCAGGTCGAGGGAGCTGATTCTGCCCCTCTACTCTGCTCTGGTGAGACCTCACCTGGAGTACTGCGTCCAGCTCTGGAGCCCTCAGCACAAGAAGGACATGGACCTGTTGGAGCGGTTCCAGAGGAGGGCTACTAAAATGATCTGAGGGCTGGAGCCCCTCTCCTATGAGGACAGGCTGAGAGAGTTGGGCTTGTTCAGCCTGGAGAAGAGAAGTCTGCGGGGAGACCTGATTGTGGCCTTTCAGTACTTAAAGGGGGCCTATAGGAAAGATGGGGACAACTTTTTAGCAAGGCCTGCTGTGACAGGACAAGGAGTATAAAACAGGGTGGGTTTAGACTGGATATAAGGAAGAAATTTTTTACAATGAGGGTAGTGAAACACTGGAACGGGTTGCCCAGAGAGGTAGTGGAGGCCCCATCCCTGGAAACATTCAAGGCCAGGTTGGACGGGGCTCTGAGCAACCTGATCTAGTTGGCGGTGTCCCTGCTCACTGCAGGGGGGTTGGACTAAATGACCTCTAGGGGTCCCTTCCAACCCAAAACATTCTATGATTCTATGATTCTATGATTCACTGCAGCCAAGGCTGAGCAAGCCCATCTACAAGACAGTCATTTCAATGACAAAGAGTGCCTGTAATTCTCAGCTCCTTCAGCATCAGTCAAGAGCAGCAAGAGCTGTCTGCCAAAGGGGGTTGACAGTGCACTGGAATATTCATTCATAGCTTCAGAGATCCTGTTGGACATCCTCCACTGGCAAAGTGGTTTGGGTAGATGGGACTAACCCCCCAACAGACTGCTTGGTGAAGCTGGCAGTGGTAGCACTGAGTGTTTCCATGGGGGGAAAAAAGCCACAGCTGTGTGTGGCAGTGATTATATTTCAGTTGAAAGGATCAGTAGGCACAGGTTTTTTTCTGGCTTTGACTTTGAAAGGCACTATCAAATCTCATAAGGTGATTTGTAGGGTACATATCTGATATATGACTCTGATCAAGAGAAAGAGAAGCTATTTATCTGTACATTTGTATAATGAGATGGGGAGAAAAACTTGGATGGAAAATAAAGGAGAAGGACATATCCTTTGTACTCCTTACAGTGAAAGTACTGTAGTGTTGGTTTTCTCCCTTTGAATGTGCCACAAGTATAGGCACTGCCACCAAAACTGGAAGATGTTAACAAAGATTCAGAAAACTGATGCAAGATTTAGAGTGGAAAATAGGACATTGCAGCAGCCAGGGGTGAGTCCCACGTAGCACTCATGGGCAGCATGGGTTGTCAGCCCAGGAGATAAGAGCGCTGAGAGTTGAGAAGAGAATGGAGTAAGCTCATGGGTTGCCTCCACGCTCCCTGCCTGGCCCCGTGATCCCTTGCCAGCTTTTCTGCAGGCAGTGGACATGCTCCTTCTGCCTATCCCCAGCCTTCTGTTCCCTCACCCCCGCTCTTCTCTGCAGCCTTCTAGCGATTTCTGGGCTCCCTACCAGTCAGTTCAGCTTACTTACTCACCCAGGGCTGGCAGACCTCTTCTGTTTGTTTGTGTGAAGCACAGAGCAAGACCTGGCAGATGGCAGTGGCAACAGGAGACAGGAAAGAGGTCAGTCACAGCACGCTGCAGCCAACCTGTCTCAGGTGTTCTTTTTTAAAATAGGAACTTGCCATTATGGTAAAGGGGTTCGCTCCGTGGGACAGAAGCTACCCTGCAGAGAAATGCAATATGTCTTCATAAATGCAGAGTACAGGACAGGTTATGGGGATCCCCAAATCTGCCAAAGCAGCATTTTTTTCTTTGAGGCCTGATTCTGAGAGAGAGAGTACTTTGCTATGTGCAGCTTAGGAAGCTGATGTGGAGTACTTCTTAAGAAAGCAAGAATTCCTATTACAGTAGAAGAAAGTAATGCTGTTCAGATCTAAGTATTTTAAATTCCTAAATATAAAATAATTCTTCATGGAATCAGCCAGGGGAAATAAATCACGAGTGCATCCATGCTGATAGGTTTCTTAAAATTGGAAACTGAGTGATACCTGGTTTTCCTTGTCCCAGTTTTACCAGACCTCACTCTGAAAGAGATAGACAGCTCCCTTTGTCATTGGTGGTTGGCTTTGATTGACATCTGCTCCCCTTTCATTTTGCCAGTTATTAGGGGATCAAAGATGGCTAATTCTTCAAATAGTTTTCAGTGACCAGTCTATCAAAAAGTTTTCCCTATTGTGGACACTTTCCAGGGTGATGTAAAGTGTCAGCACAGTACAATGAGTCGTATCAAATTTCTAACACATCCTGAGGTACTCTCACTTGAGAATGGGTCTGCTATAAAGTGAAATGGTGGGCTCATGCTTCGGTAGTTTTCCAGGTATTATCACCATTTTGGTACCAGGGCTGTTCTCATGGACACAAAAATAAAATTAGAAGAGGAATTAAAAGAATTTATAGGAACAAAAATAAGAGAGAAAAACATCTGCCTTTTGTCTAACATCTTTTTTTCATGTTTCTTTTTGTTTAACTTTCTGTCCTTTAGAAAGTGGATGTTACCAGCAGGGCAGTTATGGAAATAATGGCAAAGACGATAGAGTATCTTCAGCCCAATCCAGGTAATGTAGTTTCACAATCTCACAGCACTTGCAGCACTTTTTGAAAATACTCTTTCTCACCAGTATGTGGTCTGACAGATCTCATCCTCACTGATGCAGTTAAGATTAACACAAAATTGGTGACATTACCGTGAAGTAAAAGACAGAGATGATTACAGCCTTCTGTGTTAGGCTGCTGGGGGAATAGAGGCTGGCTTTGGGAGGCATGTTTTCCTTTCGTGTGTTCTTGCTTTAGGTGAGGGGGCAGCATATGCCTGGACATCAGGTGTATTTACTTCCGGGCTACCTGAATGTCAGCAGTGTGAGCATGGGGTGCTCCCTGGGAGCTGGAGATGGCTGTGGACACCCCAGGGGCAGCAGGGCAGGGCCTGGCAGCCAGGGCCCATCCCACTGCTCCAGCCAGGAGCAGGGCAGCCAGGGGCCACTGGGGCAGCAGCAGCCCTGGGCATCACGCACCTCCCTGGGTATGGGGACCAGCCAAGGCCAGGCAATCAGCCCACGGGTGGCGACTGGGATCAGGCACAGTGAGGTTGTCTGCATGAGACATCTCTTTTCTTCTGCAGTCCCAGTAATTACCCTGTGTGAGGGAAAAGGAACAGGCAGTCCTTGCAGACCGTGGGAAGAAAGACAAAGTTCTGAAGCAACTTCCTCCAGGGCCCAGGAAGGGACATAACAACACCTTTCACCTGGTCCTCTAGTGATTTCCCATCCTCATTAGAACTACTACAAAAGGGAGGGTGCAAAAGAGCTGTTGATGCCGAACCGGAGAAGAGGGCAGATAAATGGATATAATCAGAGATGACTAAATTGAACCTTCAAAATAGAAATTAATTACTGGTTTCCAAGGGGAGATGAAAGCAGGGGTTTGTGACTGGCCTGATGGAGAGCTGCATGCTCCTCAGTTGCCAAAGGATCCTCACAAGCAGGGCTGATCTGGAGCTGTTATAATTAAGTAAACCATTACATTCAAGAAATTGAAGATTTCCATAGTGATCCAGGAACATAAAGGTTTTGATACTAGCATAAGTCAATTCTGGTTTCACTGATGGCCTCAATGGAGTTATGCTTCTGCAAAATAAGTGAGAAGTTCAAACTAGGCTCTCTACCTACCATAAGTATCTTAGAGTTTCATGGAAGTACAGACCAAATTCACTCATTCACTGTGATGAATTTGTTTCCTAATAGCTGGAAACAAATTTGAACCGGTGTGAAATATATTAACTCCAGTGTGGAGGATGAAGAACTGTTGCTAGTATAGCTTAATTGGTGATATTTTTGTTAGACCACAGAGGAAGGGAGGATAATCTGATGACACTGCCAGTGGATTGAAAAAAGAAGGAATAATATTTACAAGTTCAAGAACTGCTAGAGAGAAAATAATGATGACTAGAACAGTTTCTGTGTCAACAGATGAAATACTGTTTATGACTTGAGTCCACAGCTTCATTGCTCATTGTCAACAAGCACTCTGCAGGAAAAGCAGTAGGATTGACAAATATTATGGGGCTAGTGATAAAATTGTTAACTACTGTCAAGCTGCTGTTGTGCAACATCGTATAGACTGAGTAATAAGCTTTGGCTGTTTAGTGCTTCTCTGGCTGCCTTCCTGACATATCTGAGTGATTGTGATTGCTGTGAATCATGAAAGAGGCTCACAGCAATAGCAGAGAGCAAAATTTCTGGAAGTAGCTGAGACTTCAAGCACCTCAGACTGATGTAAGTTTGCACTGCTACAGTTTCCCTACTCTAACTACACATCCCTTCATCTGCCTGTGGCATGTGGAAGTAGGATCAGAAATTAAAATTGTACTAGGAAGGAGGAAGATTTACTTTCTTGCATATTAAATGAGATTGTGTTCGTCATTCCACAGCTGGCCAATGGTAGCAGATGGAGTAAGAGGACAGGAGGACTGACTCTTTTCAGCTCTCACATGATCTTAGATCTCTTTTAGGCCAATTGCAAAAGGGCTCCCTATAGTGAAAAAAATTGCATGCAAAATTTCTTCTTTAACAGCAATATTTAGCAGATTTTCTTTTAAAGTTTACCTGGGCTTGGTAGGGAGAAGAGGGTTTGGGATGTAGCACACATTCCTTGATAAACAAGATGTGCCCTGGAAACATCAGTATGCTTGGATAACATAGTATTGCAGTGCTAGAGATCAATTGGCTTCTTAGTGTTTTGAAACATCAATTAATGAAGTATGCAGCATTGTCTAACTTCACTATACAATTAATTAACTAATGCTGGAAGGGGAAGGGAAGGGAAATGCGAAGGGGAAGAGAAGCGGAGGTGATGTAAGGAAAGGGAAAGGGGGCAGGGAAAGGGGGAAAGGAAAGGGTTGTTAAAGACAGTTGAATTTGTTGAAAGAAATGTTGGGCTGAGGTTAGTGCGAATGAAAAAGATAGCTTTGTAGACTTCCTAATTGCAAAAAAAACCTGAGGGAGAGCTGAAAATAACTAAAATTGAACATGATGAAGGCTCACAGTATTTCCATGCAGATGTACATGACCATAATTTCAAGAAAAAGAGGTGCAGGATGAACAAGATTGAAAGTACAAAAAATGAGCAATTGAACCTACTGCTGAAGTTTCTTTCAAACTCTTTTGACAGCATTCTTATGATTCACCATGGCTCTGTTTACACTTAATATTGAGGTGAATCATTAGTGACACCATGAAAGTCAATGTAAAGGAGAGGGAGTGCAACTGGGAGAAGAATCAAGCATTCAGGAAACTTCCATGTGGTGTTTTGTACATCTCTGCCGGTCCTCACTCAGGCTGAAACACAACTCAGGGAAGAAAGTGCGTGGCACTAGCACAATAAAGCAATAGAAATGAAAGGGCTCAGGGTGGTATTCTGAGATTGACCAAGCACAAACTTACCTCTGCTCCCATGGAAATTACTGGAATCAACTTTAAAAGAAGAAAAGTGGAATGAGACCACTGGTGGATGTATTCTAAGATTTCCTACTAAATCAGGATTCTAATGTAATCATTAGTAAATGATTAGGTGAATCATTGAAGCATAAATTTTTCATGTTTACCTCTTCTCTTTATGATTTATTTCTTGCCCTTCCCTTACTGTCCTTTCATCTCTTTCATTCTTTCCTTTACCTCATGCTTTCTGCTCTTAGCTGCCTGTCCAGAATATAGCCACTTCATTTTTTTATATTCCCTCTTTCATTTTTTGCTTTTATTTCTGAAAATACTCCCATTTGTTCCTGTTTTAAGTCAGCTTGCTGCCTCCATTCCCCTGACTGTTTTCGTTTGTGCTGTAGTTTCTTTTGTGCTTCTGTATTTTCCCATTGCCACCATCATTTCAATGCCATTTTTAAAGGCCAGACACTTCATTAAAATGCAGTTTCTTATACTGAACAGTCAGCCAGTCTGCTGACTAGTTTTGTAGTGGGTAGAAACAGAAGGCATAAAGAAATTCACATGCTGAAAAGCATGATCTGGTGGCACTCAAGGGTAATGAGAAAGCTTACAAAAATGTAATTACTGTATGTTAAAAATATGTTATCCTTCTGTAGCTGCTTCTCAGGCAAAATAAGTACTATGACACTTGCATGATTTTCCTGTGTGTATTTCTGTGTCTATGTCTGCGCATACATTTGTATGCCACACAGTGAAACATACTCAGCAACAAGAACCACCTCTTGATATGTACTTTCAACAATAAATTAAGAGCAAAACCGTTGTTGACTCCAGTCTGTTAATGGTTTCTTTTGCTGCAGAAGTGTGTGCAAGGTTGAGTTTTGACCAATGAAATCAGCACACAACAGTGTGAGCTACTGAAGTTATGTAAACAAATACTGACTCATAAGAGCAACTAAGTCAAGCCTCTTCAAGGAGGAAGGTAGAGGCATTCATAGCTGCCCTCCTGTAGCACACACAACAATGTAGATAGAAACACCCACTGAATCAGCTTTGCTGGCAATAGGATTTAGCTGGCAAAATTTGAAGTCAAGTGCTGTTAATTAATTCACTATCTGCAGGCCATTCTGCAGTTGCAAATTCACTAAAGCACATCATCAAACAAATTAGTTATTTTATGTTTGCTGTCTTTGTTTTCATCAATTATGATAATGGTGTGCTTTCTTTTGATCCGCAGTTGTGTATCTGAAATAAAATACAAGCTAAAGTACAGTTGTAAACCATATTAAAGTAGTAGTTTCCCTAAATCCCCATAATAAGCAAAAAATGTTTCAAAGGTTGTTGGACATCATGTTTGGGAACATAAGTTTTCTTTAATATTCTACAACAGAAAAACTTTCAAACATCTAAAAAGTGTGGAGCACAACAGTTTAATCTTGAGTGTACCTAGTTTGGACTGAGAGGAAGGCTGGCTCCATCTGCTATCCATCTGGTAGCCAAGGATTTTAAGATTAAGAATTTGGGGATAGCTTAAAGATTTTTCTACCTGAGTTGTAGCACATGTCAGACATGCTATCTTGGGAGCATTCTGGGGCTTTCTTTTGTCCAAGTCAAAGGAAGCTTTGACTTAAAGTTCAGGACAGAGGCTCCTCTCTGGCCTACCAGCAGAAGGAAATATTGGTGACCAACATTTCATTCCTTTGCTCTAAAAATAATTGATGAAAAACAGGGATTAGTCCTAAACTTAGGTAACGTTCTTCAAATACATGGTAGGTAGCTCATATAAATTCAAAGAGTGCATTCCTGCCTGGGTAGTCAAACTATTGCATGTTTGTAACCTCTGTCACTTGCCTGCTTCAGCTTCCAGAGCTAAACTCAGCATGATCAACACTATGTCAAAAATTCGAGGCCAGGAAAAGGGACCAGGTTACCCTCAGGCTGAAGCCTTGCTGGCAGATGCGATGCTGAAATTTGGCCGAGAACTCGGAGAAGAATGCAACTTTGGTAACTTGATTACTTCCCTTTTCATTATAATGCAGTAAAAATGATAGTAAAATTTTAACTTTCATTATTAAAGTGTTGTGCTTTTATAAAGGAAGAACTTCTGCAAGAAGTTTCAGAGTTCTGCTTCCTCACACTTCTCCTTTAAGGCTGGTCTAGGCCTCTTGAGTATCTTTTGCAGGTTTGGACTAGAGATTTTTTTCTTGTGGATGAAAGTCAGATTGTTTCCATTTGGACCCATATTCATATAAGCTTTAGACTCTCTGTCATAGATTATGTTATTGGGGATGTGTTGAGATGAAAGATGTACATGTTCAGAAATTGTATTATTGTCTATGCATGTGTACAATAAAACCCTCTTGTCCTCAGAATCCTTATAATAAATGTTACTGTCTTCATTATAGGCAAGGAATGAAGGCTAATAGATTTTTAATAGGCTGTCACCTTTTTTTCTGACCAATTTCCACATTTTAAGGCACCAGCGAATACTCCTGTCTTCTCTGTCAACCAGTCCTCCCTTCAAGCCCCAAATGAGTTTACAGCTACCCGAGTTAGAAATGTTAAACTGAGACTTAACATCATGTTATTCAACAGTAGAGGTTTGACGAAGAGAGATGACATCCACAACATACATCTTTCTGTCCTATTTGTGTGGGCTTCTCTGTGGCTATTTTTATAAGGCAACACACAGGACCCTCAAATAGGACTGTGAAAATTCTATTTCCTATTTGAATCTTCTTAAAATATTGTTCCTGGCTTACAGACATCTGCAATGGAAAAGGTACTTTCTGGTTTGTTTTGTATAAATTACTAGTTAGCTTGGCAGTTGTCAGTTGATTTGTGCTAAAGACTACGGCATTGCTTTTTTTTTTTTTAATTTGTTGCCTCTCGTTTGCTAAATTTCAAACCCATTTTTAAAGGGAAAATGAAGAACTAATAGAATTTAGTTTGCTGCAAATTGCTGTGTATTCCCTCATGATTGCAGTAGCACACAGCAGAATAGATATGGCTATTATTTTCACATTCTTAACTAATAGCAGCTATTATGGCTGTTTGTCACTCTTCATCCGGGTCTGGCAGGCTCTCTACTTTTGCAGTGCATTGCTGGCATCCCCTTCTTGGGAGACAAAGCTCCTTCGGATTTCTCAGATATTTAGGTTTTCGGACCCTTTTTGTATTCGTTGAAAGTGGATTTTTTTTAACCAACCTACACCTCAAACCAGGAGGGTATTTTTGAGCTTCTTGCTTTTGTTTTTATGCAGAGGAGACAAACCAGAGTGGTAATTTTTGTGGCCCTCAAGTTAATCTTGGAGGAAATCTCAGAAGGCAGCTAATTCTTACTGAAGTTTATGAACTTGAGTAGGTGTATGAAGTCCCAAGCTTCATTGAAAAAACCTTTAGTAAAAAAAAAAAAAAAAATCTGTAAAATTATTAAGAACTTTTACACTTGATACTGCCACCAGTCTCACTGAGACATACAGGAAGACCTAGACTTGCATTAGAGCTATCTTTATGCAGTCTAGTGTCTGGTGACAGCAATACTGGACAAATACCGGTAATTCTTTTCTAGCGTGTTTGTTTCACCAGAGTGAGGAATGAACAGACAATGAGGGGTGTGGAGGAGGCTGTCCTGACACAGCCTGGATCCTCGAGTTCTGCTGTGTTGCAAGGCATAAACTCTGGGGGCTGCAGAAGTGTAAAATACATGTTGCCCTTTCACACAGTGCGTCACACTCTGTTTCTTTCCTAAACTCAAGACTTAAAATGAAATAGTAACTGAAATTTTCATGACTTGGTTTAATTCTACAGTGATTTGGAACTAAGTTATTTTGAGATAAACTGGACATCTTTTCTTTCAGGACCAGCACTTGCAGATGTGGGAGAAGCTATGAAGGAGCTTTCTGAAGTCAAGGACTCTTTAGACATGGAAGTGAAACAAAACTTCATTGACCCACTTCAGAATCTCCATGACAAAGATCTGAGAGAAATACAGGTATTGCCCTTTTTTTAATAATGCCATATGTGCAGACTGTGTATATATTCAAAACTTATGTTAGTTGTGTAGTTTAAGATGGGTTTTCAGATTCGCAGATGATCTGATTTCAGTCTCTTTTGGCTTGAGTTTTACTTCTTAGCTCTGTCTCTCTTAGTGATGGTTTAGAAAAGGAATGATCAGAATTCTAACATTTTTGATGGTAGATTGTCAAGCTTCTTCAGGCATGAACACGGTACTCTAATCCTACCGCTTGAAAGCTCATTTCACTAAACAGATGAACAGATGTTTACATTCGATTTTGTAGTGTATGACATGTGAGGGCGTTTTGATAGTTGCCTCTAGACTGGCACTACTTTTTTGTCTCCCTGAAGATTGTGTCCGAAATGTTCCCAGGAATTTTGAACACAAACAGTGTTTGCTTGCATGAATTACATAATTAGTAATCCAAGAACAAGCCAGCATTTGCAGAGAAAAATCTGTTTGCACACACAACCTAATTTTATAATTGTGGACCTAAAAGCGCCTCCCAATTCAGAAAATGCTTATCTGTATAAGTAACTGTTCTTCTGAGCTGAGTAAGGCTTTTGTATTGTTAAATATATGTTGAAGAAAGATGTCTGAAGCAGTTTGGTATAATTTACAAAGTTGACAAAGTTATAAATGTCATAATAGATGACAAAATTATTTTTCTGAGGGAAAGTAAACACCTAAAGTATTCATGCTCATGCTGGTAGCATTAACTTTTGGCCAGCTTGATGTGACAGCTGCTAAGCAGATTGACATGAATGTTACGTCAGTTAACAAGTTAGAAAATCTTTAATAAAAGCTAACAATAAGATACTTTGGTGGTCTGATTGAAACGATAAAAGTATTTTCTGTGTTGCTTTGGTTATGAGAACTGTTACACAGGCAAAAAATGTACTAACTTGTGCCTTTAATTTTCTCTTAAACATCTAGGGGAAAAACATAGTGTTCGGATAATTGTGCATCAGAGTTGCAAAGCTTGAGATTCGCATATCTTTTGTACAGGTGGCAATTGCAGTTAACTGTTCTGCGTGGCCTTTTTTTAATGTTGAAGGTCTGTCATTTAGAGAGCAGCACACCATGACTTCTTAAATTATATGGAAAACCACCTAATTAATTGTTCTGTATTTCTCCCCTGTCCTGGTTTCAGCTGGGATAGAGTTGATTTTCTTCATAGTGGCTCACATAGTGCTGTGCTAGTGCTGGGGAAGGGTTGATATACAGCAAACAGCACATGCTTGCAAATGTACATGGACTGCCTGATTACAATGTAGTATAAGGAGAGTTGAGGAACACCCTTTGTTCTGTGCTTGTGTTTGCGTTTTGTTTGTTTTTTTTTTAGCATCACCTAAAGAAAATGGAGGGTCGACGCCTGGATTTTGATTACAAAAAGAAAAGACAGGGCAAGCTCCCTGATGAAGAACTTCGCCAAGCTCTGGAGAAATTTGATGAATCAAAAGAAATTGCTGAGTCAAGCATGTTCAACCTTCTGGAGATGGATGTGAGATATCCCTTGTTAATCTCTGAGCTGAATCTTAAAAGGAGAAGGATACTGCTTCAGTAGTGAAGGCAGTCTAAATCAGCCTAAAAATTAAAAGCCTTGTTAAACCCATGACGCCACAGATTCCTGTCACTGTACAGTGGGGGAGTGCTTGCCTCTTTGGTGGACTCAGTAAGAGGCTCAGAACCTGTAATAATGTACAGCATGCACATGTAGGACTAATTTTATAGGTATTGTATAGGTAACCGAGCTAAAGAACATAAATCCTCTGTAGCAACATTGTGCTTCCTAACTCCATAGTGTTACTTAAAAAACCAAAATATCTTCCTCCTTAGAGTTATGTAAATGTAAGTCATGACTTCTACTTAGCTGTGGTTTTTGGGTTTGAGCCAAGGCTTCTGCTGAAATGTGTGGGAGGATTGGAGAAGATCAGAGATGATGAACTCACAACCCTATGGTCTCTGCTGTAATCAGATGCAAGAGTGAATAGGAAAGCCAAAGTTAATGTGACTGCTCAAATCTGACTGCAGCATATTGCTTACAGACTGGTTTAGGATTGAGCATCTATTAGGTTTTTTTTTTTTAATCTTCTATTTATAATTATGTTGAAACTAAAATGAGAAGAAAAACATCTCTTTTGGAGTAAAAAAGCATTTCAGCTGACATCTATGTTACAGAATATGTGGTCAATGAAAACTCAGTTTGAATAATTCTACTAAAGTAATTGATTGGATTTATTTGAAGTTTAAATACACACCTAATTTAGTCCTTCATTTTGTTACCAGACTGCTGTAGAGGGGCCATAAGAAACATGAAAATATTTGTATGTTAGAAATTAAATATAGCTGTGCTGAAATAAAAGAAGTATAAGTTTGTAGTTTTAATCCTTGTAGTAACATCCAGCCCCATGTTGCCAGGTGCATTACAGCATTGCAGCATTGTATATTATGGAAACTGCTAGCAATTGCATTGCCCACACAAGAGTTTTGGATGTTTTTTTCCTTCATGAAGTAGAATGTTATCTCTCTTTGCTACAAATATTGTGCATCCAAGAATACATAGTATCTTCCTCGTTTGGTCTGCTTCACAGGTTGGAATACAACAGAACCATGACCATAGTCCCTATGGTTTTGTGCCCCTCAAAGGCAGGGAGGAAGAAAGTGTATTATGCTCCCATTACAGACTCATTTTTCCTTTCATAGTGTTTGCTGAGTGAGACAGGCTGGTCTGTAGGCTGCTGTTCATGCAAATCAGCCACAGAAATGATCTGCGGAGAAGAGTTTTAGTTACCACTGCAGATCAGGTCATAACCAGACATGGTAATGAATAAAGACGGAAAAGCATCTATTTACGAACTCCAAAGATGAATCATGTTTTTAGAGGGATAAGTAACACTGCCTTTGCAGTGCCAGTGTGACAGTGGTCTTTACGTGCTATTGCTGAGCTGTTAGTACTCCTGTGTAACATGCTCTAGGAGAACCTGCTTTAGCAGGAGGAGTTGGACTAGATGATCTCCCAAGGTCTCTTCCAACCCTTGCAATTCTGTGACTCACCTAAGATCTGATGTTTTAATGTCAATCCCCAGATTGAACAAGTGAGCCAGCTTTCTGCTCTTGTACAAGCCCAGCTGGAGTACCACAAGCAGGCCACACAGATCCTACAGCGAGTTACTTCTAAGCTGGAAGATAGGTAATGCACTTTTTGTAAGTTTGTTGAATTGTTTTTTTGTTTTACAGAGGCAGAAAACCTATGAGTAGAAAGCAACGCTGTTATCTTTTGCAGCTTGGTAATTGTGTGAAAACAAGGGCCATTTTATTAGGCAATTACAAGCTGAGGTTTATGTTTTGGAGATGCATATACTTCTGAGTATGGCTGAATCCTTGAGGACTGAGATCAGGAAAGCATCTCAACTCAGTAAAGCTCTTAAATGTGATTTAACTGAAAGCAAGTGTTTATAAATATTGGAAGTCAGTGGGACCTATAATTTTGGATTCCTTACCATTCCTCCATGTATTCACAAGGTGGCCTTTCTGAGAGAAGATGTTAATATTGCTATTGAAAAAGAATAGCTTGGTACGTTCTCATCTACCTGAAAATCTTCCTGAGCCAGGGAGTGAGACCCTCATCATTTGCCACCTTATTAAATACTCCTTTTTTCCAGCTTTATTATCACGTGATACAAGGCTTAACTGAGTTTACCTCTTCCATCACTTTTTCTGTAACTGTGAATGCTATCTCAGAATTGATACAATATGTTTTTAATCAAATTTTAGAATTTTTAGTTTAGAATTTTTGTTTCTAACAACACAAAACAGATTGTACCCCCTTGAAATGAGGAAAATAATGTTTGTAAGTTTATCACACAGAGTTTCCTCCACACACACCCTTCTTCAAGGAAACTTAACATACAGGAAAGATTTCTTTAGTCCACAAGGTTCTGGAAGATGCTGGATGTAATTCCCAAGGGCAGATAATGTTCACATACTTTGTGGGGGCAGCTTTATTCTTTGCTGTTTTCTGATGCCATTAGTGTAGATCTAGTTTCTGGTACTACTGGGTCTGTCAGTGTTTATTTTCTCAGACTATACAGTCTGTAAGCCTCATCCAGTTCTATGTCTTAAAATTTGTTTGCGATTATGAACAGCACTTGTTTTGGTAGGTAGGCTGCCCAGCAGGCTGTTTCTGGGTACAGTTTGCAGTACTGTCCAAAAAGCTAACGGAATGATTTTCAGCACTTCCAAATGGACACTGCAATTCATTTACCTTAGAGAAGCACTAAAAAATCCTCAGGAGCAGGTGGGTTGTTCTGTAGTCTATAAACTATGCCATAAAATGAACATACCCCTCTCTGCAACAGATTTCTCTTCTGGTATCGATTCAGATCATCTGTTGCCCTTTTTGAAAATTCAGCTAAACATTCAGTGTCTTTGCTTTAAGTTTCAGCTCTGAATGTTTTTGGCTTTTCAAGACCCTTGCATCAAACTGCTATTGTAGATCAGATGAAGTAAATCTTTTGCATAAACTTACTGTGCGTCCCTAATGTAAATCGTCCTTAATCCACACCACTGGACACAGATTAGAGCACTGTGATATGCCTATGCCAGGGATTAAGCAGGGGTGGTAGAGCTGTTGCTATTTGAACTACTTGTCTTTTCCTGCTGGTGATATGCATGTGGCAAAGAATGCATGGCCCTGGGTTTTGGGGTTTGTTTTTTTGACTGTGAGGTGAGCAAATTTGTTACTATTCACTCTCAGTGATGTCTACAGAACATACTGTCTGTTTTCTAGGCATTGTTTAAAAGATGTGAATGGAACTTGTTTGTGCTGTTGTTTGCTATTGACAACGTCTTCTAACTGCAAAGACTGTCCAGTTTAAAATACTGCCCAAAGAATTTAAAAAAAAATACGAGTTAGACTGCAAAAAACATGAAGAATTTAAAAATGCACTCAAGTCTTCTATACTTTATGGGGCCTTTAGATTGGGCTTCAAAACTTTCTTCAGGAACTGCAAGTGCAAGAATTTTCGTTTTTCTTCTACACATTAACGGAAGGCGTAAACTTCCTTAAAACAGCATGATTCCAGGAACTGGGACTTTAGACACTTGGCAAACATTGGGAGACTTGCAATAAAATTAATAAAATCTGGAAGGTCAGTGAAGGCTTTTACCTTTCAGCTCTCTTTTCCATCAAGCAAAAGGAGGCTGCAGTTTTCAAGACAGAGTATCATGACAGAGCAGCCGGGAAGCGGGAATGGTTTCCCTGGAGATGTTTCTTTTCTTAAGAAACATGTCTCATGCTGAGGTTTTGGGTAATTTTTAGCAAGTCACTTGAACTGTTGCATTCTAGTTCATAATCTGTAAAAAACTGTGTTTGTTTCATGGAAGTCTTAAGTGTAGTCAAACTTGTTTAAATATTTCTTAAAAACTTTACTGGTTTTACTTCCGTTAATGGGTGAAAGACAGCAAAGCCTTTTTACTTAAGTTTATTTTGACAACTTCATTAATTTATGGTTTCAGTATGCTTATGTCTTTGTTTGTGAAGAAGAAAAGCAGTCTCTGGGGACTGACTAATACTGATTGATAATATTTTGGACGGTGGGGAAACCCTTGTTATCAGGACCAAAACTGGTCAGGTTAAAAGCAGATTTTTTCAATAGATAAATCAAAATGTGCTACCAACAGCAAGTCTGAGGCAGATCTAGAGAAGATTAGAGAAACCAACTCGTCCTTCAAATACGGAGGTCTTGAGTCAAGTATTCTTCCATATTCAGTGTTAGAAAAATATGTGGCAGTTGTTCTGTATAAGCTGCTCTGATTCTGTCATCATGCCTTCTCTGGATTTTACCCCGGAATCTGTAAGTGTACCCTTTCCTAGAAATTCTAGATTTCTCAATTAGAAGACTAAGTTGAAATGTATGATGCATAATATTTTCATTTTGAGAGTCAGGAAAACTGGAGTTTTGCACCTTTGTGAAAAAAGTATTCCAAACTACAAATCAACTAAGGCTGCAACTGAAGTCAGTACATTCCCACACAGTCTCCTCACAAAATGACAAGAGTTGGCATTGACCAACTGAATAGTTAAGGCTTGCCACGGATAGAAGCAAAAATCATGCTAAAAGTGGGGGCAGAGATGTTTGTACAGCCCTTCTGTAAGCATTGCTAATCACATAACAAGTTTTTCTCCATTAGAAGCTCTTTGTTATTGTTAGACAAAAGGAAGCCAGACAAAATGCTAGGTTCCTAGAGGGAAAGAAAAATTAACAACCTCATGGCATAGTCACATGAGGTGGTTTTTAGTAATTTAAACTAATGTTGTAAATAAAAAACTACTCCAAATGCCAAAACTTGTTTAGTCTGGATGATTGGTGGATGGGAACTTCAGCCATGGAAATAAAGGCGTTTGGTACATCTCATCTGTTAACAAGAAACCAACTCTTGACATTTAACTTCATGTTTTGGCAGAATAAAAGAGGCATCATCTCAGCCCAGGAGAGAATACCAGCCCAAACCTCGTATGAGCCTGGATTTCACAACTGGCGACAATACTCAGCACAATGGAGGAATATCCCATGCCACCACACCCAAACCTTCAGGTAATGGCAGTAGCAATGTGAGAAGAAAAGCCAACTCTGTCTGAAGTTTTGCTACAATGCAGATGTTCCATGCTTTCTTCTAGAGTTTGGTTCTTCCTTAGTGAGGGAAAATGAGAATAAGGGTAGTACAGGAGAGAGCTGTTTGAACTGTTGTTTCTTTGTAAAGTGTTCACATCCCCAGGCAGGAGAACAGGGATGGATAATCCATTGCTTTAAATGTGACTTTGAGTCAAAAATTTCCCTAGCCCTAGAAGCTCAAAGAGGTGCTGCCGTACTAAATTCATCTTGAACTATAGCTTTTTATAAAATAGGCATTTAGAAACCCGAAAGAACAACTGGAAGTTCTCCATGAAAATGCAGAACCCTGAACCCCCCTCCAAAACCTCTATAACCTTTTCCTGCTTTTTAAAATCAGGTATTACAACACAAAAATGTTGAAAGTAAAAATGACTAAAAAGAAAAACAAAGCTACCTTTCTCTTTTTGTTCTCTTTTCATTCTCTTTGTCCAGATGGGAGCAGCACAAGAAAGATTAAGCATTTAAATGACTGTGTAATTATTATCTTAAAGAAGTGTTTATTTCATATCAGCACATACTAAGAAAGCCTTATTGTGTTTTTCTCACAGTAACGGTCTGTTATCCCATGTCATGGTGAGGGTTGTCCTTTGTCCTGACCCTGACCTCAGTTATTCCAGTTTACCTCAATGACAATTGCTAGTGCACTCCACCTTGCAAGATTGATTTTTTTTTCACCAGATCTTATTCAGGATTTCCTTCCTTCCCATAACATCCCGATGTGAATGTTTGATGTTCTCCCAGATATAGGCAGCAACAGTATCTCTGTTTGGCACCTGCAGCCAGAAAGTTTCTTGCATAGTCTTTCAAACCTTGCAAATTCCTAGTAATCTCGCTATGCTAGTGAGGAGGGGGATGCAATGGAGGTTCCTTGTCCCTGAGCATGGCTTCAGTCTTGCATGCTAAAGCTCTTCTCATGCCACCAGGAATTTTCTTTGTCACTTCTTTTTTGTAGTGTCATGAACACTTGTCTGTGCTAAGGCAGTGCAGACTGATGTTCCTGCATCTCTTCAGCATTTATATTTTCGACTTTAGGGAGCAGTATTTAGCATGTTCTTCAATAGGCATTATTTCTTTTGAAGTGTTTATCAGTTTCAAGAAACAGTGCCTTCTTTGAAAATTCTTTCATGTATGTTTGGGTTGGTTCATTCAAAGGTCTGATCTTTTATGGTCATTAGAGTTTATTTGCTAAGTCTTCTAAATTTCAGATAGCAATGAGGATACCAAATAAGCGTTGTAAGGTTTGTTTATGCCAGCAACAGTCTTAATGACAAATAAGGCAAAATACAATGTGAGCAATATGTAAAGAAATGAAAGAAGGCTTCAGTACAGAATTGAATAAATTAAATCTGGCATTTGAAAAACTTGCTCTATTGATATCTGTAGAAATGGAATTTTTATGTCTTAAAATAGCTCAAGCATGGGCCTTATAGCCATAGTGAGTGGTTGAAATGAATATGCAAAAATTTTGAATCTGAAACTTATTCATCCTGAAGCCAGTAAACATGAAATAGCTGAAATGTGTATTCTTAGAAGTGCCATTATGGTGGAGTGACATGTGCCGGTTCATACCACTGGAAGTGCATGAACTTTTACTATGGAAAGTAGAGATATAAGATTCCTTACAATTTAGTGCTGCTAAATCCTAAATATTTTGACCAGTAACAATTTTGCTTTTGGTAGGCTTGAAGCTATAGAGATTTGAAGGGAGAGGAGGAAATACAGGAGATGGAAGGAATATTTATTAATTTCATATAACATATGAAAATCTAATCTCACTAATGACTTGCAATAATATCCATTAGCCGTCCTAAAGGTCAGATGTTCATGAACTAGCATATTAGAAAGCTTTCAATTTCAAACTTGTTCTGAATCCATCCTGGTGACCTTGCAATCAAGTGGTTTTTGGGAATGGTGAGAAAAGGTCTTTGGAAACCTCATACTAAAATTCAGAGGATTGGGAGCATCTACAGTGATTTACAGTATAGCTGTACCAGTGAAGTTTCCAAATAAAGGACAAAGACACAGTTATATCTTCACTGTTGTTTTAAGCTGCCCCTAACACTACTTACTTGAGGTAAACAGACAAAGCATCTCTGTGCCCATAAAGGCAGAAATACGTTAGGGATTTTGCATCATTTTTTGTGTTTTGTAAACAGATGAAAATTAGATTCCAAACTGATCGTGGCCATGCTTTTAGGTGTGGGCTTGACTGCAGCTTGGTTCTCTTAGGATTCTCAGACATTTACTAGCAGTCACAGATGAAAAGTGAAGGCTGCCAAAAGCTGATAGCTGACTTCTAATGAAGTTTAGTATTCCAAATTTAGATGTCATCAAAAGAACTGCCATCAGCATATGAGTGATACCAGAAAAAGCAAAATCTAGTAGGTATGATGTTAAAAAGATACTGTAACTTGAGATTTTTAAGCACACTGTTTCTTTGTGTTTCTTCTCCTTAGGTGTTCACATGGATCAGCCATGCTGCCGAGCTCTGTATGACTTTGAACCAGAAAATGAAGGGGAGCTGGGATTTAAAGAGGGTGATATCATTACCCTCACTAACCAGATTGATGAAAACTGGTATGAGGGGATGCTTCATGGCCAGTCAGGTTTCTTCCCCATCAATTATGTTGATATTCTAGTTCCATTACCCAATTAGGATGGCTGATCCACCACTTCTGACCCAGATAGTTGTGTCAGTACCACTGCTTTCAGAATGCTGCTTCTTACACCGTACAATGCAGACTGCAGTGGTTAGAGTCTTCGATTCCCAGTGAGCGTCTTTGGTTTATGTGTTGTCATACTACATGGTGGTGATGCGTGGTATCTTCTGAGCCAGCATAGCGTGGGTTAGTTTATTGGCCACCCTGGCCTGGTGGTAACCAGAGCCATTACTGAGATGAAGCTGGGAAGATGATGGCAAGCAAAGCAGGTAACTCATAGGGAAGTAGCAGGAGGTGAAGGTGGTACTGGGAAGATAATGCCTATCACCACTGTATTACTTTTCAGTCTTAGTTCTCTATAAAAAAAGAGGGAAAAGTTCTTGCCATTCCATCTTTCCCTTCCTAATGATACAGTTCACACAGGTCTAACATTGACCAGAATTGTATCTTCCAACCAAACTGGCTTGCTGTTCTCACAGAGAGAGTGTAAATGTAGACCCTTTGGTTTCTCAGAAAGTGAACCACTGTACTGTGTGTCCTGCTTCTCTCTGCTCATTTTTATATTCTTAATTATCATTAAAAGGCCTATTTCCATCCAGAAGTAAACTGTAAACCATAAAATGGGGATTCCTATAGTAAAAACCTTGGACCACAAACCTCCTGAATTTGCCCTTCAGGAACTTAGAGCATGCTCACCAAAATGCCAGTAAAAGGGCAAGATGGGGAATAAAACTGGCATTTGTTAGCTGTTTCTTGTCAAGTCTTGGCACAAAATCATGCTGCTTAAGCACCAGATACCCTTTGTAAACTCCTTCACTGAGGAATACAATAACCAACCAAACACGACCCTCACTTCATTTGTTTCTGTCTACCATGTGTTCTTCGAACATCATTTGTGCATATTCTGCCCTCAATGAGGACTAAATAAAACTTATGTTTTTGTGTTGAGCGATTAAAGACATGTGGCTGTATATGCAAAAACATTTCCCATATGTTTAGTTGGTTATCTTGTGTTCCTCCTTCCTGCACTTTGTGTGTACAGTGCTGTGCCTAGCTTCTTGGCATTCTTTTGGTAACAGTTGCAGAAGTTCTGTTAGTTTAGTTATCCAGAGTTCTATTTATCTAAATTGTACAGACTGTTTCAGAGGTTTAATGTGCTGCTTCGAATGTGCCACTTCAATACTGGATGATGTGAAATGAAGACAATTCCCTACTGCTTAATGTATAAACTATATTATGAAAAGTATTGATATTTCAAATAAATGCTGAGAGAATAGCTAGAATAATGTTGTGGATTATTCCTTTGTTGCCTTCAAATCTGTTGTGCTAACTTTAGCTAACAAGAATTTTTATTTCAGAAAGCACATTCCTCATTTCCTGCAAATGTGAAAAATACTTTTTTTTGTCATTATCATATTGCTTCAGTCAATTAAAACTCATACGTATAATGGCCCTCAGAAACAGGATGAACTGAACACTGAGCACGTTAAATTAATGTCATGATCACCAGTATGTGATCTTGTGGATACAGGTTGTTCCTCATTAAAGAATGCAGATGTTCACAACCCCCCCAGTAAAGCTTAAAGACGTGTTAACTTGTAATGTATTTTTTCTTTCATATGACACAGCATTTTACTTCATTTTATATTCTTTATTGTACACGTATTGTGGTGGGTGAGCCTTGGCAAAGAACCAAACGCCCACCCAGCTCCTCACTCACTGTTCCTCCTCAGTGGAAGGATAAGAAAGCTTGTGGGTTGACATAAAGACAGAGATATTGCTTACTAGTTGCTGTCACAAGCAAAACAGGCTTGACTTGGAGAAAACTGATACATTAACAATTTAATTGTTAATTTGTAGATTTGTGTAGTAAGACAAACATAGTGAAACAAAAAAAGACAAACATTAATCCAGCACGTTTCCTGCACCATTTCCCAAGCTCAGATTTGCTCCTGACTCCTGCCCACCAGCAGTGCGGGGGTGTGTAGAATGAGAGGTTTATGGTCAGTCCATAATAGCTCCTCTCTGCTGCTCCTTCCTCCTCACAGTTGTCACGTATTCTCGTGGTGGGTACCTGCACAGGCTGTGGTGTGCATATCTGCTGGTGTGTCACGGACTGCCTCCTTCTCCTAGAATCATAGAATCATTTGGTTGGAATAAACCTTTAAGACCATTGAGTCCAACTGTACCTGTCCACTACTAAACCATGTACCTAAGCACCTTGTCTACCCATCTTTTAAATACCTCCAGGGATGGGGACTCAACCACTTCCCTGAGTAGCACATTCCGGTGTCTTATGACCCTTTCAGTGAAGAAATTTTTCCTAATATCTAATCTAAACCTCTCCTGGTGCAACTTCAGACCATTCCCCCTCGTCCTATCGTCTCTTACCAGGGAGAAGAGGCCGACCCCCACCTCACTACAGCCTCCTTTCAGGGAGTTGTAGAGGGTGATAAGGTCTCCCCTCAGCCTCCTCTTCTCCAGGCTAAACAACCCCAGTTCCCTCAGCTGCTCCTCATCAGACTTGTGTTCCAGACCCCTCACCAGCTTTGTTGCTCTCCTCTGGACATGTTCCAGCAATGCAACATCTTTCTTGTAGTGAGGGGCCCAAAACTGAACACAGTGTTCAAGGTGTGGCCTCACCAGCACCGAGTACAAGGAAAGGATGAGTTCCCTGCTCCTGCTGGCCACACTATTCCTGATACAAGCCTGCATGTTATTTGACTTCTTGGCCACCTGGGCACACTTCTGGTTCATATTCAGCTGGCTGTCAACCAACATCCTCAGGTCCTTTTCTGCCAGGCAGCTTCCCAGCCACTCTTCCCGAAGCCTGTAGCGCTGCATGGGGTTGTTGTGACCAAAGTGCAGGACCTGGCACTTGGCCTTGTTGAACCTCATACAGTTGGCTTTGGCCCATCAATCCAGACTGTCTAGGTCACTCTGCAGAGCCCTCCTCCTGTCGAGCAGATCAACACTTTCACGCTGCTTAGTGTCATCTGCAAACTTGCTAAGGATCCATTCGATCCCCTCTTCCAGGTCATTGATAAAGATGTTGAACAGAGCTGGCCCCAGTACTGAGCCCTGGGGGGACACCGCTTGTGACTGGCTGCCAACTGGATTTGACTCCATTCACCACCATCCTTTGGGCCCAGCCATCCAGACAGGTATTTACCCAGCAGAGAGTATGCCTGTCCAGGCTGTGGGTAGCGAGTTTCTCAAGCAGAATGCTGTGGGAAACAGTGTCAAAGACTTTTCTAAAGTCCAGATACACATATATATATACACACATACAACTCCCATTATTTTTTATTACAGTCCTGGCCTAAATCCTAGGACTGGCCTCTAAGTAAGTTTCTTTCAGTGATTGCAAGTAATCTGTTTCAAGGCCTGAAACTTTTAACAGGTGCATTAATGGTGAGGTGCTACACTTAATAACTATGTTACAGTTAATTAACTGTTAACGTTTCAAGGCCTAGCAGTCACAGGTAGTGCCGCTGGATCTGAGATACACATTTCTAGACCTGGCACATGCCTATTTTATCTCATTATTATTTCACAGAGTTTGTGGAGGGCATGCAATCATAGGGCGACTATCTTAGAGATAATTTTACCTGATTTAGAGCAAAAGTTTAATTGGTGTGCAGTGCTGTCCCACTCTGCCAAGGTGGTCTGTTTTTTAAGGTGTAGGGAAATGTGTCTTTCAACAAATGGGGCCAGAAGGAATGCACAGAATAGTCAAAAAAATCTGTTACATACCATCAGTTGATGACATGGGCCCAGTCTTGACACGTTACACAATTCTTGGCAATTCCGTGTTGCTCTGTCTCTGTCTCGTACAGGTAATCCCTGAAGAATGCTTTATTCTTCCAGTGGTAAGATCAAAATCTGACTTGGCCAAGATGGAGATTACCAGGGCTGACAAAAGTTTGTATCTAAAGCTTCAGTGCTAGGACAAAGGGTGTGATCCAGGGACTGCAAGAACACAGGAGATTGTTTGCTCTTACATCTCAGGTAGTTCAAAGCTTTGCCTACAGAGCCCTGTGACTCTATTCCCTTCTAGAAGCATGCAAGGCATGTTGTTGATGGAGTCAACATCCTTTTTTCACTGGCAGACTTACAACTTCTGCCATCCTGCTTCCTAAGGTGTATGTTTTCAGAAAGATTTAAAAAATGTGACAGGGGTTCCTAATTACTGAACTTGGCTGTAGAACTGCTGCTCCTCACAGAGGAAATTAAGAAGTCTTCCAATGCTGAGCTAGCAGCTGCCAAATATAGCTAAATGTTTTGGGTTTGGTGTTGGGGTTTTTTTCTGTTGAACCCTAAGGTTTCATGAACCTTTTACTTAGACTTTCTTATTTATTGCAAAGTGAGGCTTTTTGAAAAATATAGCAAGAAAACCCCAATAGTTGCCTGAACATTCTCCATTTAAATAAAGTGATTGAATGGAATGAGGGAGGGTTTTTTTCCACTTTTAAAATATCCTCTTCCCTCCAGAAAGAAAAAAGATGGTAGTTACAGTCAGAATTCTGCATTTGAATCTTGGCTTAGTGTTTATACAGACAATTCTCCCTTTACAGATAATCATACTTCCTACATGGACTACGTGGACAAGACTTGAAAACTGCTATGAGGACTTCTTCCCTCATTTTGCATTTTTTAGGTCTCTCAAATCTTTATGGCTACTGCTATGCTGAGCAATAGTTCTGCTCCAGTATGTATCCTGGGCTTGCTGTATCTACAGGCTGGGGAAACTGGCCAGATTCCTGAAGGAAAGGAACAGGGTGTGTGTAGGTCAGTGTGCAGATGGGTCTTCTCCCCAGGATAGGAGTAGGCTGAGTTTGAGACAGTAAAGTACAGTTTGCACTGTAAAGTACAGATACATTCTAAGCTATTTACCTTTAATAGTATCTCCTTGGAGATAAAAGCACAGGGGAGCAGGTCAAAGAAGCAGCAGCTTCTGTCATGCCTTTCTAGAGCTGCTGGCTCTGGAAAGCTCCAGCAGCTCTGGGACTCAGGGAACAGTTCCCTTTCAGATGCTGCTGGGGCAGCCTGTGGGGGAGCTGAAGTGCTGAAGTCTCCACAGTAAGAGCCCTCTCCTGGCCCGCAGCTCATTTGGTGGGGTAGTGGAAGACAGCCTCAAGCTACCTGCACTCACATAGTGCTCATGGCTGTGCCTTTCACTCTCTTCATCTTTTGTGAAACCTGGAGTTGGAAAGAAGCACTAATGAAGCAGGGAAAGAAAAGAGAGCTTGAGGTCCTGTGTCTCTGCTTGCCTGTGAGCTGGGAGGCTCCTGGAGGGGCTGAGCAGCTGTCTGATGAGATCTGCTTTCCTGGTGCCGGTGCTTCTTGGAGTTACTGTCTGAAACTGGAGGATTCAGCAATTTATCCTCCCTCAACAGTCACTGACCTGTAGCACGTCCTTTGCTCAGAGCATCCACACAGGTAGTGAGGTCCTGAAGTAGGCACCAGCTGTAATTCACATCACCAAGAGAGTTATTTTACTAGCTTTTCTAATGATCATCATAGTTGCTCCCTCCCACACCAGAGTGGCAAGAGGTTCACTGAAGACATGGAGAAATGGGACAGACAGAGGGTGTGGCTCCCCCATTCTGCCTGCTGCAATGATCACCAACACCATGCTCCATGGGCTGAGAAAGAGACTACTCATAGACCCCTGTTAATTGTACTCTAGGTGCTGTGCTCCCACCCCACAAAGACCACATACTTTGGTCTGAAACCATGTATCCATCTCATGCCTACACCCAAATTTGGTGTAATGCATAAACTCTCTCATCCTACTTAGGGGCCTCTATTGTGACATATAACCTTGACACTGTCAAACATTTCTATTCACAGGTAGGACTTGGCATTTCCCTTTCATGAAGTTCCTCACAGCCCATTTCTCCAGCCCGTCCAGGTTCTTCTGGATGCCAGCACAATCCCCTGTATCAGCCACTCCTCCCTGTTCTGTATCATCTGCGAAGTTATGGAGGGTGTACTCCGCATAATCTTCCAGTCCATTAATCATAGAACCATAGTGTCATAGAATGGTTTAGGTTGGAAGAAACCTTTGAAGATCATCTAATTCCAACCCCCACCCCACCATGGGCAGGAACATCTTTCACCATATCAGGTTACTCAAAGCCCTGTCAAACTTGAGTTTGAACACTTCCAATGACAGGGCATTCACAACTTCTCTGGACAACCTGTTCCAGTGTCTCACCACCTTTATTGTAAAACAGTTTCGTTCTTATGTCCAATCTATATCTATCCTCTTACAGTTTAAAACAGTTGCCCCTTGTCCTGTCACTGTTGCATGATGAAAAAGACATCTTTAGAAGAGGCAGAAAGCATGTTCAACCTGCTAGTAGGAAGCTTCAGAGCCAGAACTATCCTCTCTTATTGCTAACTTTTCAGGTGGTGCTGGGAAATGAATCCTAAATCATGGGGGAAGAGCAGAGTACTCAGTACAAAAAAGGGGAAGGAATTTTATTTATCTTCTATTTTTCTAGAGGTGGCACTTGTGTTCCTGGAGATCACAACTCCAGCACTTCACTAGACTGTGAAGTTAACTGTAGATGTGCTCCTCCATACCCTCATGTCAGAGGATCTACCAAGTAATAGTGCAACCAGCATCAGTGGTTCTTTTCCTGTTCTTCTTCTCAGCCTGCAAAAGTAATAAATAATCCCATTATCTTACATATTTTTCATTTCTTTATGTACAAAGGAAGTTCGTTGAATTCCAAAATTCCCTATAACCCGAGAAAAGCGCTCATTTTCTGCTGCTCTCTGCAATATTGCAGCCATGAAGACGTACAAAGAAACCGGTCTGCTGATCTGGCTTGTAGCACTGCATGCACACTTCCAGAGATTACCAGAAGGTGACACTGGAAGCGCACAGATAGGTGCTGAAATGTTCCTCCTGTGTGGGACACCACTTGCTGCAGGTCAGCAATCACCTGCTGCCGCTTCTGAGCAAGTATTTCCAGTTTGCTCAAGAAGCTTCTAACTTGATGCCTGAGAGCTCCCTCTTGATAGTGTGCAACTATCAGTCTTGTTTCTAAACTTAACACAGGCCAGCACCCCACTTTTATCATAGCTCGGGCTGGGGAGTGGGGTGGGTGGGAAGGGAACTAGAGCAGGGAAGGACTGTGCAACTGCAGAAATTTCACAGTCCCTGCTGAACCTGTAGGCTCTGTTGAGCTGTAGAAAATGTGGCAGGGCATGCTTTTTTTCTATCTTCATACACTGGAAAGCATTTTTTTTCAACTGATGATGCATAACGCTGCGGCCTTGTTGCTGTAACATGCATGTCGTTTGCTCTACCATGCAGTCAGCAGCCACTGGAGAAGCCAGTCAATTTCTTCAAGCTGCATACAGTGTATGCTGCCACCACCTTTTCAAGACGTGGGAGGGACCCAAATCCGTTTTTAACAAGTCCAACATGTTTCAAATTAAATGCAGCTGGCAATCTTCTCTTAGATTTTGGACCATGGTTCCTCCCGGGTTACAAATATTTGGTTTTTTTTTTTTATTACAGTTTGGTGTTAATATTGTGAACCAGTAGAGGGCACCCTGGCATTTAATTTTAATATTAAATTTCAAATAGACACATTTTCTTTCTGAAGTTTAAAGTTCTCAAGGATGCTGTTAACAAACAGAGATTCCTACAGATAATGGCCATTGTGCATAGCCAATTGTAAAAACCTATTTTTTCAATGTCACCCAAACCTGACCATTAAAATTTAAAAAACCCCAAACAACCCAAAAGCCCAAGCTATGGAAATTGCTAAAGCTCACCCTACCTACTTTCCTTTATCATATTTTTGTAATGTAGGCAATTTTTTTTTTATGCAGATCTTCAGAATGGGTTAATAAAACACCCCTAAGGGTTGAAAAGTCCAGTAAAACAGTTGAATGGCACCCACATACTCACATCACCCATCTGTCCTGAATAAAGTTATTTTTAGCTGTCTCCTAGCTACAGATCTTTCCAGCACAAAGTTTTATAATTTCAATCAGGCACACACATACTTATATGCGTACTTGTATTTTCTCCTGTCTCCCCCATATGATAATAGCATTGCAGATGCTCACCTTCAGAAAACATAAAATAATAAAAAAAAATCAGAATAGCTTCTGAAATTGTTCTTTCAAGCACAAACTATTTATCATGAAATATATCTGTCAGCTTTTAGCTGGAAGGAGAGTTATGCTTACTTTGGGCCAAAATGTCTCAAGGAATGTATGAATGTTTTGACAGCTCATAGCACCTTTCGTCTGAAGTTCCCCAAATACTTCATGTATATTAATTGAGGTTCCTTCTTGTAGCAAAATCTTTTTATTATACCCAGTTTACATATGGGCCCTTGAGGCATAAGTGGTTAGGATCCACTTTTTCCAAAGTGTGTCTTGAAGTAGTTGTCCCAGTACCTGGTTGCCCTTCACTGTAAGATTAGGGTAATTTCAAATGTGTTTTGTTTTGTTTCTCTAAAAATGTATTAGATAGGAGTAAGAGGAGGTTCAGGAACTAATATAACTGTCTAAGAATTTAATTAATCTGTAACTTGACTGTAAGAGATAAGTATGAGAGTAAGGATCAACGTGTGTTTTCAGGAATAGAGATGGGCTCTCCAGAGACATTCTGAAAGTTATTCAGATGGCTAAGCTGAAAGTGCCTGTTGAAAGTGCTGAAACAAGTACTCTTCATGTGAAATCTTAAAACCATCCTCAAAAACAGGTTGTAAGAATACCAACCTCATGCACATGTGCAAAAGGAGAGTGTGTCAGGCAAGAGGATGATAACCTGAGGCATACAGGCTTGGTATAGACAAGGCAGACAGCACTCAGGATGTCAAAGGCATGGGAGCAATGATGGGAAATCATCACCATGTGTGCCCTCCATGGCACCACCAAAGCTGGGCTGACATCATCAGCAAAGCCAGCGCTTTGTAAAATGTTTGCCCAGCAGCACACAGAGGGAACTTTTCTTGAGACTTTCACCATCCCTAGCTATCATTGTGGCCCTTTAGAATGAGTTAAAAGAAAACAAGAGTCTGACAAAAAGAAACTAGGCCTTTTTTGGCCTCATTGGAAGAGAAAAATAAGTAAAGAACAAAAGTGTGGGGACAGAGCTCCATGGATACTGGAAAAATTGCTCCATGGCTACAGGCTTTGCTTCCACCTGTACACCACTGTTGTAGGAAAGGCTTACAAGCTGTTCTGCAGCACCGATGTCAGCACATTCCCTGCAAGTATCTTGAATGTGAAAAGTAGAAATGTTTTGTTGATGAGCTCTGGAAAATCCCTTCTAGCAACCAGGTTTTGCTGTCTTTATTCCCGGATCCTTTCAAAGCATCATGCTTCAGATAGTACTTTGTTCCTAAAGACCTAAGGGACTTCCTTATGGCTAAACCCATCAGGATTACAAAACACAGGGTTTCCAAGAACTTGGTAGTCTGAACTCCAAATTATTTGGATATTCTGTGTTGTGATAGATTTCCCAAATTTCTGGACAGTAGAGATGGCAAAATATCTTGTGATGGCTGAAAGCAAATCCTTTTCATAGGATGTTTAAACGTTCATTCCTTTCCAAATATTTAATTTGGTATTTTTGTCTCCAAAATCTTTTTTATTTCCCGCAGGATTATCAGAACCTTTGCCCTGATCATAAATAACTAACTGAGCATAATTAGCCATGGCTGACAGACAAGCAAGAACTGAGTGGGGTGAGCCATGGTACGGATCATGGATCAACAAGTGCCAGGAGAACACCACCTGAAACTGCTGGAAAGGCCTAGTGTCACATCATCGTGTATCGATTTGAGAGAGCATCTGGCTATAAACTGCCCCCTCCCCGCCTCCCCCAGCCACAGAGTTTGGGAAAGCTGGTATGTGGACATCTGGCAACACGTAGAAGAAGCAAGTGTTAAAGCATTGCCTGCCAAGCCCTCAGGCAGAGCCCACCATGGAGCAGCTGGAGAGAGTGTCGCTTTTTCTGCAGCCTCCACTTTCTGGCATGGGAACGGTGGGGGAATCATGCACATAACTACATATGTTAATGCTGTGTGTGTCTGTGTGTGCACGCACGTGTGTGCATGTGCGCCGATGTGCACAACCCTTTACCTGACACAGCCTATCCCACATGTTCAGTCCACTTAATAAAGTCAGCTCATCCATGTCATGTTACCTGGTGCTCCTTTTCCCCCATGACATTATATTATTATCAAAAAAGAGAAGTTAATTTGCTTCCAAATATTTCCTCCCTTTTTATGAGGGATTACAACTTTCTCTCACTTTTAAAATGTTTACTGTAAGTGTCTCAGCATTGGAGAAATCTTTTTCTTTAGTAAGTTCTTGCTTTTGACCCAACACAGAGAGTGAAAAGGTTTAATGTTCTGCTCTTTGTTTTTAAGTGATACACTCTGAAGTAAAATGCCTACTATTTTCTCTCTCTTATACATTTTATATGCCATGTTTTACGTAGGTTTCAGTAGAAAAAGAAAGCACGTGAAACAAAAAAGAAAAAATATGGGAATATTTCTAGCTTTGAAAAAAATATTTAAAACTTACTCTTGTACCCTTCAGGTATTCTACACTGAGATGGTATTCTAAGAAAAATGGCAGTGGAAACCATGTGTAATTAAAAAGTCATAACATTTTTTTCTGACAAAAAATAAGCTTTGGCAAACAATTTTCAATCAGCTCTCAAGTATCTCTGTAATTTAGAGATGTCACCTAGCTACAGGAAGACTTCTTAGGGCAAGATTAAGATATACTGGGTGTTCCGTAAGGTGGTATCTATAGCTGCTTTGATATGCAAAATTACTGGACATCCTGCACCATGTCTTTGCCCCTATACTAGTTTTCCAGTCTACAGATCGAAGCAACAGTTGTTTCTTTTTTTTTTTCATTTATATGGAGGATAACTTTTGTTTATGTAGAGGATGCACACCTACTTGTTAAGGAGTTTTTCCTGAAGGAGACAATTTTGATTTATCATATAATACCAACTTCTGAATCTCTGTTATCAAAATTATTCTTATTATTTCAATTTTTTTTCTGTTCGCACACATCTCGTGTTCACTGTAAACCCTGAGCATCTGCTCATGTTCTGGCAGAGACTGAAAATAGTTACTCCTTTTCACCTCTTCTGGCTATGTATCAGCGTAGCCTCTACAACTCTTTTGCATTTGGCCTTTGTCCTCATCTACTTAACATTCTGTAACACTTCGTGGAGCTTTTTTATTTTTGTGTTGGGTGCTCAGACAACTGGTATCTAGGTGAAAAGCACTTTTTAAAATCCCCTACATTGGTAACTCCTGCCTGCACTTAGCGGTGAGCTGCCACAGTTTGTGTGCATCTTCCCTGTCTTTCAACTATTTTGGTCCTATGCCCAGGCAATTAGTTACTTGACTTAATTTCTGCAGCACTTAGTATAGAAATAGGGGAAAAAAAAAATCTCCATATTGGATTTTAACACTATGGCTGTCATGGTGCAAGGTCTACACTAATTTTGCATATCAATCCTTAGCAGCTGTAGACACAACCCTACATAATACCCAATATATCTTAAACTTGGCCTAAGTAGGTTTTCTGTATATTTTATATAACACTATATTATTCAGACTTGCTTTTAATGATCTCCAGTACTAAGCTCTGTAATGACAATCTAGGCTGTAGGGATTACCTTCAGGCGCTGCTGCTCAAGTGCACTTACAGAGAAAACAAGTAACAGGTGAAGTGCCTTGCATTAGCAACATTTAGGAACCGCTAACTCTGTGCAGTTGGTATCCTTGGGGTTAGCACTCCTGCAAACTGGAAGCAGCTGGTAGAGGTGTCTGCACATAGAGGGAGATAGAAAGGGAGGCTGAAGGTTAGGAGTCTGGTGAATAATTCCAGTCATAGGAAAGGGTAATTAGAAATTCGTGGCTAGTTGGTATCAAGCAGGATGCCATCCAAGGTCCCTGCTCAGCTTGACACAAAGGAAATACAAGAAGCAAGAAACTTCTGACTGGATGCTCTTCTCTCAGAATAATAAGAGGAAAAGCACTGGTATTTGTTCTTCTCTTCCCATTAGGTCTGAAGACATTTTCTTGTGTAGGCATCCCATACTTCCTGCTTTTATTATTTCCAGTTAAGAGCAAGAGAACCAAATCTTCCCACAAAACGTATTTCCAAAGTGTTGATTTACCAGCCAAAATACTTTGTGCGATCTTCTGTGTGACTATGCCCAACACAGTTTCTGACATCTTGAAAAAAGCATAGATAACCACATTGATAAGGTATCACGGGTGGGCTTACTTTGTGAAACTTCATCTTTAAAAAAGGATGGCTGCATTTTCTGACCAGCTTCTCTTCTGTTACATCTGTATAAATACAGAAATATTTGCTAATAATCTGTGCAGGTGATTTGATACTTAGAGGGATTAATACTGCCAACCCATGGTTGTTCTTTAAGAAGTGATCACAATTCCATTCGTCATATCTGCTTAGGTTACCAGAAAGGTCTGAAGATCTGTGAGGTTTTTCTTCCCCCATCTTTTAATGTCTATGCTCTTTCTTCACCTCTACAATCTGTTGGTACATGAACAGAGCTGAGGAATTTGCCCCATTCAAAACTGGTTTTCATTCTGGGCTGCTGTTAGAGGCTGATAAACAGACATCATAAAAATCAGTGTCAGGTGACAACATGGGTGCCAGTACTGAGATATGGGCATAAAAACAAAGTTCACAAACTTTTGCACAAAACAACGTGGTGAGAAACAGAACTGGTGTCAGGTGCAATATCCTCATTAAACATCATTGGGGAGAAACATTCAAAATAAAGCCTGGGCTGTAAATTCTAGTTTCTAATAGCAGACATATTGACTTGTTCATGTATTTGAACTTGCTACCTTTACAGTTACTTCCAGCAAATCAGAATAAATTCTACACTTCCATTCTAAAAACAATGCCACTAACTTCCAGAAATTTGTAAACAGGACAGTATTCAGTAGATGCAGAAAGGTGATTTTTGTGAAAGTGATGCCAGAACACTACACACAGCTCTAACATCAACACTTGCAAAGAATTGAAAAATGGAAATGTGGGAAAATGCTTGCTAATTGTTTGAAGGCTAGGGAAACACCCTGCCAAGATCCAGTCCTTGTTTAGCTTAATAAGAAACAGAGATAAGTTAATTTTTGTAGAAAAATACATTTATTGGTATAAATGGGATAAAATAGAGAACATATTGGGTCTACTAAAGCTCATAAATGTAGTAAAGAAAGGCTGTTGGCCAAAACACGAAGGGAAGAGATGCATGCACAGTCTGTTAGAGACTGGGTCCCTTCCAAAATGCAGAGCATAATTAGGCACAGTTTACAGATGTAGTTACTAAGTGGCAACTGAATGAAATTCTGTGGCTTGAATGAATTTGTCTATGTGTTTAATAGCTCCTGCCAGTCTGAAAGACAAGTTGATAGTGAAGAAACCAAGGGAGTCAGTGGTCAGAGGAAGAAATGAATGTGCCATCAAAGAACAAGAGGTAGATAACAGGAAGGTAGAGCAATATGACAGTAATGACTTCCTCTTGATTAAATGAACAGCACCAATGGTTTATTAATAAGAAGTTTTGTTTGGAATATGTGAAGAATGTTTTAAATGATACATTTTTTAAGGCTTCCTCTCAAAAATCCTCTCTCTTTTCTTAAAAGGATGCTGAATGGGTCACTATCCCTGATGTCCAACAAGCCAGACCAACAGTGTAGCCTCAGCTGAATGGGTTAATAGCATCTGAAAACCTCATCTTTTACCTCTCTTGTATGCTGTCAAAAAGCAGCTAAATATCATAGTCATTCATTATGGTGGGTAATCTTTAATGGCAATGAAGTCCAGAGAAAATGTGGTATATGGAAAGAATGCACTATGGAATTTACAAAAATGTGACAATATTTAATGTATTACTGTAAATTGCAATTCTGGGTCAAAAAAAGTGTCAGAAAAAATAGGCCTGTAGTGGGGGTTTTAACTACATAGTTTCTCAGTGTGATGTAGCATAACACAATTGCCTGTGACCAGCAGTTTTTACTCAAGTGCTTCAAACAGGGAAGAGCTTTGGAGAATGACTGAGATGTTGCTAATATTTAAACTACATTTTCTTATATCTGTACTTCACAGTAATTATGCAGCATTCATGACCTGAGAGAACTTCATTGCAACTGAAATAAATTTAAAAAATGAGAAATAAAAGCTAACTTTCACGCAAGATAAAACAGAAATATTTGTATTTAGGCACTAATTTTCTTTGGAAATTTACACCAGTTCCTCCTCACTCATACTTGGCCTTTTTAGTGTTCTTTGAAGCTGAAGATTCACACTCGTGGATTTTTAAAAAGAGAATATAACACAAGGATCTTTCTACCATGGACAGCTATATAGGTCGATTCATTTGGTATTATAGAGCCAAGCCCTTCAGCATTTCACCTCCATAATCCCTGTACTGAAAATTTACCTGACTTCATCCATTTTAGTTTAATGGCATATGTATGTTTCTATAGTACATGAAGGGTAAGGCAATTTATATTCATGATAAGTGATTTCAAAGTTTTTAATGGGTGCTTTAGCCCCAGCTAGACCTGAGGAATGTTCTTCCACTGGTTTTGGGTACTTGTAATTGCATGATGCAACTGCACAGTGCAACAACAGGGTTATCACATTTAAAATCTTTGCCTAGCTGGCATACAAGTGATTTTTCTTTTCTATTGTCTGTTATGGAAAACATTCCTAATGTCAAGCATTATTAGCACACCTCTGGATTCCCTGCATATTTTCATTTTACAAAAGAAGCTGCATTGTCCTAGTCCTTTTTTGATGTAACTAAGGAAAGAAATGAATTCCTTGTACAGTAAAAAATATAATAATAATTGAGTAACCTTTGAAATATGTCAAACAACTTCTTCAGATAGCATAAGTGGGTAAAGTATATCACGTAAGGCTCATAGAAGCTTTTAGCTAGAGATATACAAGACAAGCTGATAGATGACAAGAACAGATCTTTTAACAAATGATCCGTGGGCTCTTTTTCATGCAAAACTAGGAAGGCTTTGTCTTACTTCCAGCTCTTCAACAACTTTGAGCAATCGGCACCAGGCCAAGACAGAAAGAAATGGATACCTGCAAGTACCTTTAATGCAGTAAGAAAGGGTTGCATACCATCCAGGCAAACTGAGAAGAATCTTGGTGATGAAGAGGGAAATGCTGTTTGCATTTGGAAGTGTTCAATAGGTTGCTTCATTTTTTCGTTTGTTCTCAGAAAGCACCTATTATAGAGTTTTGTTTACTTCATCATTAATACATTGAACTCAGTGCTTCTCTTCCAAGCATCTCAAAAGTGGCTCATGAAAAGGTAAATTTGAGTCATAAATGTTGGAGGTAGGGAACCATTCATAGAGTTGAGGAGGAAAATAATGTCCAGAATCTTTTGTCTGATTTAAAGGCTGCACCAAACTCTCTGCTAGAGCCTACATTACAGTATCTGTTATCTAATTATTCTAACTTTCTTTATTGTCTATCTCTTTGAAAGACTTTTAAGTTTTCCCATCTCTTCTATGCATCTTAAAATCGGAATTATTTTTCAACTACATGGAGAGTAAAAATCCAAACTTAGAATCATAGAATCATAGAATCACCTCGGTTGGAAAAGACCTTTAAGATCATCGAGTCCAACCGTTAACCTAGCACTGCCATCCCACCACTAAACCATGTCCCTGAGCACCTCATCTATCCGTCTTTTAAAGACCTCCAGGGATGAGGACTCCACCACCTCCCTGGGTAGCCCATTCCAGAGCCTGACAACCCTCTCGGTGAAGAAGTTTTTCCTAATGTCTAGCCTAAACCTGCCCTGGCGCAGCTTCAAGCCATTCCGCCTCATCCTATCGTCTCTTACCAGGGAGAAGAGGCCGACCCCCACCTTGCTACAGCCTCCTTTCAGGTAGTTGTAGAGGGCGATCAGGTCTCCCCTCAGCCTCCTCTTCTCCAGGCTAAACAACCCCAGTTCCCTCAGCCGCTCCTCATAAGACTTGTGTTCCAGACCCCTCACCAGCTTGGTTGCCCTTCTCTGGACCTGTTCCAGCAAGGCAACATCTTTCTTGTAGTGAGGGGCCCAAAACTGAACACAGTATTCGAGGTGCGGCCTCACCAGCACCGAGTACAGGGGCACGATCACTTCCCTGCTCCTGCTAACCACACTCTTCCTGATACAAGCCAGGATGCCATTGGCCTTCTTGGCCACCTTTGCACACTGCTGGCTCATATTCAGCCGGCTGTCAAACAGTAGCCCCAGGTCTTTTTCCACCAGGCAGCTTTCCAGCCACTCTTCCCCAAGCCGGTAGCGTTGCATGGGGTTGTTGTGATCCAAGTGCAGGACCCGGCACTTGACCTTGTTGAACCTCATACAATTGGCCTTGGCCCATCAATCCAGCCTGTCCAGATTCCTCTGCAGAGCCCTCCTCCCTTCGTGCAGATCGACACTCCCACCCAGTTTGGTGTCATCTGCAAATTTACTGAGGGCACACTCAATCCCCTCATCAAGGTCATTGATAAAGATATTAAACAAGACGGGCCCTAGAACTGAGCCCTGGGGGACACCACTCATGACCGGCCACCAACTGGATTTAATTCCATTGACCACAACTCTCTGGGCTTGGCCAGCCAGCCAGTTTTTTACCCAGGGAAGAGTACACCCGTCTAGGCCATGAACCGCCAGCTTCTCTAGGAGAATGCTGTGGGAGACTGTCGAAGGCTTTGCTGAAGTCCAGGTAGACAACATCCACAGCCTTTTCCTCATCTACCAGGCAGGTCACCTGGTCATACAAGGAAATCAGGTTGGTTAGGCAAGACCTGCCTCTCATGAACCCATGCTGGCTGGGCCTGATCCCCTGATTGTCCTCCATGTGCCTGGTGAGCACACTCAAGACAAACCGCTCCATAATCTTCCCTGGTACCGAGGTCAGGCTGACACGTCTGTAGTTCCCCAGATCCTCCTTCTGGCCCTTCTTGAAGATAGGCGTCACATTTGCCAACCTCCAGTCATCTGGGACCTCCCCTGTTATCCAGGACTGCTGATAAATGATGGAGAGCAGCTTGGCAAGCTCCTCTGCCAGCTCCTTCAGCACTCTTGGGTGGATCCCATCTGGCCCCATAGACTTGTGGATGTCCAGGTGGCATAGCAGGTCAAAGACTGCTTCTTCCTGGATCATGGGGGATTTATTCCACTCACCGTCCCTGTCTTCCAGCTCGGGGGGCTGAGGACCCTGGGGATAGCTCATTGGGCCATTAAAGACTGAGGCCGCCCTGTTGGCCCACCCTGTTTGTTCACCCCCCTGTTTGTTTGCCCACCCCGTTTGTTCACCCACCATGTTTGTTCACCCTCCCATTTGGCCACCCCCCCGTTTGGTCGCCCGCCCTGTTTGGTTGCCGTGCTGCGGGCCGCTTGCACTGCCTGGGGGCTGCTCGTGTCCGTGAGGGGACCGAGCCGCCATCACTCCTGAGCCCGCCCCCGCTGAGACGGAGCTGCCGCGCATCAGGAGCCCGCTCTTTCCCGCCCGTCGAGGGGCCGGCTGGCGTCCCCTCTCTCTCCCTGTGCTTTTTCGCCTTTGGCCACCGCGGTTTTTGCTGCTTTAGGAAGAGTCCCTGGGCGCGATCTTCTGCTCCACAGGATCTGCTCCCAGTTCTCAGAATTCCTTGGTGTTGTTTTTAAATATAATTCATAAGTGGGCAAGGAAGTATGGATAAAGGTGGAGAAGGCAGTAGTGTGTTTAGGATCTGATTTTGAGTCTCTTGTCAAGACTTGATCTTTGTGTAATTACTCTGGTAGTAAACACAGAGGAGTGAAAACAAGAATTAAATTATACTCATGGCTCATCACATGGGATTGTTTTAGTTCTTGACCAGTGCAGCCAAAAAGCAAAGTTCATTATAAGTATTTCCTGCAATATCTCCCATTTTATTTAAAAAGCTGTAACACGTAGATATGACTAGATACATGAGAAAAAATTTAAGTATGCTTCTTGCTCTCGCAGAAGTTAAAAATACAAGATTTCCAGATGCTTTGTAAAATCTAAAAAACAAACAAACAAAACCAATGGGGACCAGTGAAAAGGGCATTTGCAACAACTTGATTCTAATGGTTTTTAAGAACCTTCTGGTTTTGAATGGCAGTTGTGACTGTGATCTTCATGGTGTTGGAAGTGCAGTTTGATACATGTCTCTCTGAGAAGTCATGAAAGACAAAAATTATATCCTGAAAGAAAAGGAAATTCTACTTCCCCAAAATTCCACTGAGAGGGAAAAAATTGTGTTTCAAAGGTGATTTTGTTATCCTGCTGCTGTTTTAGCCTTCTGGGTGAAGAACTCTATAAAAACACAGGCGCTCCAGGCTCTTAACTGCAGCTGACTAGTCTTTTGCAACTGATCCCCTCCATGTAAGGTGTAATTCAGTCCCCCGCAGAGCAGCAGGTAAAGGCACAGTTTCACTTCTATTTCTGCTAGGCTTTCAGGCATACTACTTGTGAAACCTAACTTCTGGCTGAGGTGAGTCTCTTCTACAATGTGAGCGGTACCTAAGGAAAGAGCACAAGGCCCCTGCAGCCTGTGGGAATACCAAGCACCTTCCAGATGCCAGAACTACTTGGCAGATCTCTGGGGTTTGACAGATTTTTTTTCTTTACAGAGAGACTAAAGCAGGGAATGGGTAAGTCAGGCAGATTTCTTGGGAGCAGAGCGAGAGGAAGGAAAGTGGGAGAGAAACAGCAACTACTAGTATCAGCAGATGCTGAGCCCCTTTTCTGTGGGAAAAGCTTAACCTTTTCAAGCAGTCATTTTCCTGGGCAGGTGTTTAGGCCAACTCTTTTAACTGTGAATCTACAGGTACCACATTTATAATAGTGGGGCTCAGACTTTGTGTATCTCTGGCTCACAATAGTTATTCTCTGAAAAGCTGCTGTCAGGTGCTTTTTGTCTAAGTATTTCTATCTCACTTGATATATATGAAATAATTAAAATAACTATCTTTAAAAGCAGTAGTATTTGAAGAAGATAATTAATCTCTCTGTGGTACAAAATTAATTAATCTGTATGAAGGCAAACAACGAAATAAGGAAGTGTTATTTACTCATATTTCTATGCAAACAAAAAAAGCTTCTTATCTTGCAAGAGAAAGTTTTCTGGTGAATACCAAAGATCTTCAAGATTTCTAAATGACCTATGAAAAATGTTAAGAATTCTGACTGATATGTGAGAAACCATGCTATAAAAAAGTGAGCAGTTCAATAGATGGTGCTTTGTGCTTACCAAGCAAACTAATACTGTATGCAAACAAAACCACTGAAAAGCATTTAGTTGCCTCTTAAATGTCCAGTGCTTCTTTGTAATGAAAAAGGTGCAACTTATGGACACATAATGCACATACATTCCGTTGGACTAGTAGAGTGTGCACAGTTAAAATTTTACCTAAGTGAGTATGTGAAAAAGTTCTGAATAAGAAAATTTAAAGTTAATTAATCCAGTTTCTTAATATGGTAAGTCATCTCAACATATATTTCAAAATGTTTTGGTTTTTATAAAGCTCATCATTTTAGTGGCTCAGGAACATCTAAGACGCACATATTGTAACTGGGCCAGAGCTACAAACTAAGGTCCAAATCCAAACAGCTTTAAAACTCAGATATGATCATTACAAGACAGCTGCAAAATCTGGATTCTGATGCAGTAACTTCCTCAGAGTTTTCAGTGTCCAGATGTTTGGTGGAGTGTTGCTTGCTTGGGCCATTCTATCTGTTTGGGTTTTGTCTTACATTTTTTTTATATTCTTACTTTTTTATTTTCATCTTATATCTGACATATCTTTTGAGACAGTAAGCTTCATGCTGACTGTATTTGGAACACTGAAATTCCTTTAATTCTGGGGTTTTTGTCAATGCAATAGAAACGGAGGACAAAAATGATGCTGCATAGAGACTATTCTGCATTAATTCATTGTGGGATTCTAATACCTTTCACTATAGAATCATAGAATCATAGAATCACCTCGGTTGGAAAAGACCTTTAAGATCATCGAGTCCAACCGTTAACCTAGCACTGCCATCCCACCACTAAACCATGTCCCTGAGCACCTCATCTATCCGTCTTTTAAAGACCTCCAGGGATGAGGACTCCACCACCTCCCTGGGTAGCCCATTCCAGAGCCTGACAACCCTCTCGGTGAAGAAGTTTTTCCTAATGTCTAGCCTAAACCTGCCCTGGCGCAGCTTCAAGCCATTCCGCCTCATCCTATCGTCTCTTACCAGGGAGAAGAGGCCGACCCCCACCTTGCTACAGCCTCCTTTCAGGTAGTTGTAGAGGGCGATCAGGTCTCCCCTCAGCCTCCTCTTCTGCAGACTAAACAACCCCAGTTCCCTCAGCTGCTCCTCGTATGACTTGTGTTCCAGACCCCTCACCAGCTTGGTTGCTCTCCTCTGGACATGTTCCAGCAAGGCAACATCTTTCTTGTAGTGAGGGGCCCAAAACTGAACACAGTATTCGAGGTGCGGCCTCACCAGCACCGAGTACAGGGGCACGATCACTTCCCTACTCCTGCTGGCCACACTATTCCTGATACAAGCCAGGATGCCATTGGCCTTCTTGGCCACCTTTGCACACTGCTGACTCATATTCAGCCGGCTGTCAAACAGTAGCCCCAGGTCTTTTTCCACCAGGCAGCTTTCCAGCCACTCTTCCCCAAGCCTGTAGCACTGCATGGGGTTGTTGTGATCCAAGTGCAGGACCCGGCACTTGACCTTGTTGAACCTCATACAATTGGCCTCGGCCCATTGATCCAGCCTGTCCAGGTCCCTCTGCAGAGCCCTCCTCCCCTCCAGCAGATCAACACTCCCACCCAGTTTGGTGTCATCTGCAAATTTACTGAGGGCACACTCAATCCCCTCATCAAGGTCATTGATAAAGATATTAAACAAGACGGGCCCTAGAACTGAGCCCTGGGGGACACCGCTTGTGACCGGCCGCCAACTGGATTTAGCTCCATTCACCACGACTCTCTGGGCTCGGCCATCCAGCCAGTTTTTAACCCAGGGAAGAGTACATCCATCTAGGCCATGAACCGCCAGCTTCTCCAGGAGAATGCTATGGGAGACTGTGTCGAAGGCTTTGCTGAAGTCCAGGTAGACAACATCCACAGCCTTTCCCTCATCTAGCAGGCGGGTCACCTGGTCATAGAAGGAAATCAGGTTGGTTAGGCAAGACTTGCCTTTCGTGAACCCATGCTGACTGGGCCTGATCCCCTGATTGTCCTCCATGTGCCTGGTGAGCACACTCAAGATAAACCGCTCCATAATCTTCCCTGGTACTGAGGTCAGGCTGACAGGTCTGTAGTTCCCCGGATCCTCCTTCCGGCCCTTCTTGAAGATAGGCGTCACATTTGCCAACCTCCAGTCATCTGGGACCTCCCCTGTTCTCCAGGACTGCTGATAAATGATAGAGAGTGGCTTGGCAAGCTCCTCTGCCAGCTCTTTCAGCACTCTTGGGTGGATCCCATCCGGCCCCATAGACTTGTGGATGTCCAGGTGGCATAGCAGGTCAAAGACTGCTCCCTCCTGGATTATGGGGGGTTCATTCCACTCTCTGTCCCCATCTTCCAGCTCAGGAGGCTGGGTACCCTGGGGATAACTTGTCGGGCCATTAAAGACCGAGGCAAAGAAGGCGTTGAGTATCTCAGCCTTTTCCTCATCCTTAGTGGCAATGTTCCCCCTTGCATCCACTAGTGGATGGAGGTTCTCCCTGGCTCTCTTTTTGCTGTTAACATATTTATAAAAACTCTTCTTATTATCCCTTATAACAGTGGCCAGGTTAAATTCCAGCTGGGCTTTTGCCTTTCTAATCTCCTCTCTGCATGACCTGACAAGATCCCTGTACTCTTCTTGGGTTGCCTGCCCCTTCTTCCAGAGCTGGTAAGCTCTCCTTTTTTCCCTTAGTCGCACTAGTAGTCCTCTGTCCAGCCAGGCCGGTCGTCTTCCCCGCTGATTCGTCTTACGGCACATGGGGACAGCCTGCTCCTGTGCCTTTAAGACTTCTTCCTTGAAAAACACCCAGCCTTCCTGGACCCCTTTTCCCTTCAGGACTATCTCCCAAGGGACTCTCCCAACCAGTGTTCTGAGCAGGTCAAAGTCTGCCCTCCGGAAATCCATGGTGGCGGTCTTGCTGACCCCCTTCCTAACCTCACCAAAGATCGAAAACTCTACCATTTCATGATCACTAAGGCCTAGATGATTTCCAACCACCACCTCTCCCACCAGTCCTTCTCTGTTAGTGAACAGGAGGTCAAGCAGGGCACTTCCCCTGGTAGGCTCACTTACCAGCTGTGTCAGGAAGTTATCTTCCACACACTGCAGGAACCTTCTGGACTGCTTCCTTTCTGCTGTATTGTATTTCCAGCAGATGTCTGGGAAGTTGAAGTCCCCCACAAGAACAAGAGCTCGCGACTGAGAGACTCCTGCCAGCCGCTTGTAGAATTCTTCGTCAACGTCCTCATCCTGGTCGGGTGGTCTGTAACAGACTCCCAACAGGATATCTTTCTTGTTGGCCTTTCCCCTCATCCTCACCCATAAGCATTCTGCCTCACCACAAGCATCAAGCTCTGTACAATCTAAACACTCCCTAACATACAGAGCCACCCCACCGCCTCTCCTTCCTTGCCTGTCCCTTCTGAAGAGTTTGTAGCCATCCATCGCAGCACTCCAGTCATGGGAGGCATCCCACCACGTTTCTGTGATGGCGACTACATCATAACCATCCTGCCTTACAATGGCTTCCAGCTCCTCCCGTTTGTTGCCCATGCTGCGTGCATTAGTGTAGATGCACTTGAGCTGGGCTGTCGGTTTCCCCCCCAGCAATGGGGTGACCCCCCCAGGCTCCTCTCTAGTGAGCCTGTTTATATCCCCTTCCCCCTTCAGGCCTAGTTTAAAGCCCTCTCTACAAGCCCCGCCAGTTCATGAGCAAGGATCCTATTTCCCTTCCAAGAGAGCTGGGCACCATCTGTTCTTGACAGGCCCGGTGCCATGAAAACCTCTCCATGGTCAAAGAAGCCCAAGCCCTTCCGATGGCACCAACCTTTGAGCCACACGTTAACTGCTCTAGCTTTCCTATTCCTTTCCGTGTTCCCTCCTGGCACTAATGGGATCGAGGAGAGCACTACCTGCGCTCCTGATCCTTCAACCATTTTCCCTAGTGCCCTGAAATCCCTTTTGATCAATTTGGGGCTTCTCTCTGGCAATTCATCGCTGCCTGCCTGTATAATCAAGAGCAGATAGTAGTCAGAGGGTCGTACCAGACCAGGGAGTCTCTTGGCAATGTCCCTGATCCAGGCCCCAGGGAGGCAGCAGACTTCCCTATGGGTCCGGGCGGCATATCGGGCCCTCTGTTCCCTTCAGAAGGGAATCACCCACAACAATTACCCTTCTTTTTTTCTTTGTACAGTTGGTCTTGATAGGTAGGGGTGACCGTCTCTCCCTAGCCAACCCCCTGGTTGGGCCTTCATCCCCATCTTCAGTTGCCTGGCCCTCAACTTCCAGAGCCCCATATCTGTTATGCAAGGGCAGCTGGGAAGGTGAAGGAGCCCGGGAGGGGACTCTCCTCCTGCCCCGAGCAGAAACCTTTTTCCATCCCTCATCATCTCTTGGGTCTCTAGCTTCTGTCTGCCGGCAACTGAATCTTGAATTCAGTTTTGGAGTGATCCAGTGCATCACTTCATGGGCTGCAAATTTTCAAGACATTGCTACTACCTTGTAAGACCAGTTAAGCTAACCACTGCAAATTTTAAAAATGGAGAAAAAATATGTTTCAAATGTGAATTTTCAATTTAAAGATTTATCTCACTAACACAATTGTGTCATGTTCATACTCTGTTAAAAAGATGTCATTTGGATTAAAAAATCCAAGTTAGGTTGCTTTCAAAACGAGAACCATATAGATAGTGAAGACCACACAGTTTGTAATACACTGGCAGATCTAGCATTTTCATTTATTCTTACGAAATTTTTGTTCTTCATTTTGGAGTTACTTAACTCCAATATGTCAACTCCACTGCTCATTTGTTACTGATTTGTTGCTTCCTTAACACATGATAAACATTCCAGTGAGTTGAAAAGTACCATTGTTGTTGAACGACCATACCCTCTCTGAACTGTTCATGGAAATGAACCTGGAAGGGTAATCCTTTATGTCTTATGATAACACTGAAGTAAGTACCTTAACCATAGCAGCACCCACTTCAAGAAACTTTGTTCTGCTTTCAGATGAAATGAAGATCAGTGGCCAAAACCAGGGATGGACTTCCAGGTCAACTGAAGCTAATTTAGAAAACAAGGACATTGTGACAGTAAGCATCTTTCACTAAAAGCAGCGACTCTATTGTAGGCTGTGCAGTGTGCAAACACTACCTTCATCTACGAGGGGCTGTATTTGAAAATAATTTGTTCTGTGGCATCTATACAAAAAGAGAAAATTAGTTCCCTGCCTTGTAAACATACTTCTATTCTGCAGAAGTGTGCTGCAGGTGGTGACTACCCGGAGGCAAAACTGGGAGCACCCCTCATCAGAGAGCTGGAAGATGTGACACTTGTGCATTCTCTCCCTGATATGGGAGCCATGGGCTGTAAAATGGTGTGTGTTGGGGCAGGGAGGGCAGGGCCATTCTTTGCATGTCAACTATGCCCTACGATCAGTGTTCACTTGAAGCATGCTATGTTCAGTCAGTATGACTTCATTAACAGGGGACAGTTTCCATATGTGAGGCAAGGAGGAGCAGTGCCTTCTAAGTCACAGGGATGTTGACAAAGCTGAGCCTGAGCTGCACAGGAACAGTGTGCAGACAAATGTTTGGCATCGGAATTACACTTGGGCTCCAGCAGTTTAGCTGCTCAAGTCCAGTGAGGCTTCGCAGCCAAAATCACAGTGCTCTGAATTCTCACTTTATAGAGACCAGTTTTATATTAGGCATCAATCTCTGCTCAGTTTAACCTACTTCATGGTGTATTAGGAGGGACTACTTACAGCATCCTGCAAAGCTGTAAATATTTACTTACAAAGACAGCATGAGATGTGTATTTTTGTTTGAAAAGGAATGACAAGATTACTGTATCAGGAGCTGAGCCAGACTTCCAGCTTCTGCAACTCAGGATAGTCTGAAATTATGTACACTGGCTAAACTCCTACTGAGCTGTCTAATAACAAGAATTTTAAAAGGAGGGCTCAGGGGCTATTTTGTGTGCCATCTTTACTGGCAATGGGATACTATTTTATTTCATAAGTAGCATTATTGATCTCTGAAGGAATACTTGCATGGTAAATTACTGTTTAAAACACATAAGAAAAGCAAAATTAGATCATGAAGCTGAGCTACCTTTACAATCTTGAGGAATCCAAAGCAAGTGGCCTTACAGTGGGCCAAGGAATTGCTGGCCTTTTTTTAGAGCTCTGCTCATCTAATCCATCTCAACAAGCAGGGCTCAGTCTCTGGCATTTAGCAACAGTATCAGGGAGTGTACAGAGTGTACTTCCAGCACCAGAAGAGAAGCAGGAGGCTCCTCACTTGCTTTCTTTATGGTTCCCCTTTAAAAAGTGCCTCTAGTGCATCTGGCAATCTCCATTCACCTACATGTAGGGGCAGAAGCATGTTGTACTTCTTCATGTACTTTTTCCTGGCAACCTGCTCAATAAAAATTTTTGTACTCCTTTTAGCACATAAGCTAAGATCAAAGGTGACATTTTGTTTGTTTATTAAATTAACTTTTAACTTGTATAATAATAAATGTTGAACATTTTGCAGAACAATCAGATACACATAAGTTAGTGCTACAAAAAGAGGATCCTTCCTTTTCCTGAAACACGATAGTTATGCACAAAGAAAGGATGGAGAATTGCTTTGGGTGGTACCACAGAGTAGAGCTGGGAGTACTGGAGTCAGATGGTAATAAAGAGAAATCAGCATAGGCTGAGCAATCAGAGAAAGTTCTTAATGAGTTAGCATCCCAAGAGGCATAGGGAAAACCCTGTCATATGGAATGCTTAACATTTCATGTTTAACGTTAGACTGCAAAATGCATTGAATGAGGGAATAATCCTGCTCTGGCAGAGCAAGGTACTTATAATGCAACTAATAATTTCAGGGCCAAATTCTCTGCTAGCATAAATAAGCCAAACTCTGCTGAAGTCAAAGGAGACCCACCCTTTCATGCCAACAAAGGATATAGTCTTCCCTGCTACTCTGAATGTAACACAGTTTTGAATGGGGATCATTAATCCCCATGAAGCAGAGGCCTGTGTGAGTACTTGGCTTTCCAGAAGGGTTTCTCCTTTTTTTTTTCTCTTTTTTTTTCACTATGATGAAAGCCTGAATGAGAAAAAGCAAACTGTGGCATGCTTTCTTTAACCCCCAATGTGTGGTGTTTGTTGACCCTCATGGAGGCTTTTGTCCTAGCTGTGTCTCATGAGCCTGTGTGATTTTTTCAAATCAGGTGCTGCCAAAGAGAATTGCATTGAACTAAATCTTTAATTTTGTAATGAATATGCTTGACACAGCTAAAGGCATAAAACCAAGGAACTAGCATCCTAACTGCATGCACGTTACGAAACCCTCTTCGGGTTTTTTTGTGGTCCTTCTCCCTTACTACTTATTACTTAGCTTAAACAGCTAAATCTCTCTTCCCTCTCTCTTTCTTCCCTCTGCTTCCACCAGCTTCATTCCATTAAATAATAGGCTCAAATGTGGACTTAAGACGTATCCTGGGAGATCATCTAACCCCGTACTTTCAGACCTCCAAGTTTCACATGTCTAGCAGCAATTCACAATTTATTTGTTCCTCTTGCTAGTTCCTTTGCAAGGCTTGAGAGAATTATCAAGACTTACTAGCAATTGCAGTGGAGAACTTTTCAGCCAGGAATGAAAGGTGCTGTCATCAGGTAAACAAAATCTGATGAGATTTCATCAGAAATAAAAATTAAGCCCACTTAAACCTGCTGGACTGTGACCTCTATCTATTCACAACACCCTTAGGAATTTGGTTGAGTAGGCCCAGGCAGAACATTGCTTGAAACCCCAAAGGGAAAGAGCGAAGTGTGATTCGGTGCATTATGCAGGCAGAGGCAGCACACAGTTTTTACAAGCATATTAGAATATTTTTCACTCCAGGTATGGGATCTGAATGGGCTTGACTCTTCTGTCTGTTTCCCTTCAGTCTGGGCAGGATCACTGCATTTAAGAAATGAAGAGAAATCTCACCACCAACACCAATAGGAGTAGGCAGAAGTGCCCTACAGAGATGGCATCCCAGTTGATCTGGCCTGATCCTTATCCTTACTAACTGTATGCCTATGCCACTTTGACACAACCAGTATTTATTTGTTTATTATAGGAAAAAGTGTTTTGCTGACTCTTTTGCTTTTAGAGAGTGTGGGGAAGAAAGACAAGTTGTAGGTCCATAGTGCTTTCTATTTGCCTTATATGCCAAAATGATGCAATGATCACAAAATGGCAATATATTGAAAGGACGCTTTGCTAGTAAGCACTTTGCATCCATTCAGCCTATCCAGAACCCACACAGCCTACTAAACTAAAGCTTCCTTTCTGATTTCAGCTTGAGGTTTGATAGACAGTAGGTTTTACTTCAGTTTTGGATGAGAGTGGAAATGCCTTATCCATCGCTGTCTTTTCAGTAGCTGCTTTCATGATGTGTAGACTTGGATGAAGTCCTATGTGCCTATGGTAGCCTTGCAAGGAACAGGAGTTTGAAGGATATGCTTTTACTACTCGGGCTCTTAATGAATCTGCAAACCTTTTTCAGCATGTGTGACTCTTGGGCTGTTAATGCTCCCCTTCAAGGTATTCTGGGCAATTTCAGAAATGTTTAACAGGTCATCAGAAGCAGTACAGAATATTGCTTTCCTCTGCCAGGGGGAGGACCGATCAACAGCTCCAGGAAGGACAGGCACGGGAACATCATGTTCCTAAGTCTGCATTGATAGCAATGCAAGATGTCATTCCAGGTCCTCTCTCTTTGCTGTTGAACACCAGCCTTTTTTTTATTTTCAGTGTGTAAAGAGCCAGCTGCTCTATCTGGAAAAGACCAGTTCTTAGCCTAAAAGCCTCTGGGGTAGAAGCATTTAATTTGGCAGCCAGATACCCATGTGGTACATATGTAATTTCTCCAAACACCTCTAAAAAGAAGAGGGCCTTGTGGGATACGTCTGCCTGGCTAGGGATGCAACCTGGAAGTTGTCTCTGGGATTCTCAAGTAACACCATATATTTCGTGTTGAGAATGACTGTGCAGCTCTTTTTACCCTGGCAAAAATCTTTCTGGACACTAAGATTCCTGTGATGTACATAGTTAGTAAAAGCTTTCTCAGTTTCATTGCTCTCACAAGCAGAGTTCATCAAATCATTGATCAAAACCATATTTATTTTATTAGGGGGAAATAAGTGGTTATCACTAAGACTTTCAGGTGACTCCTCCACAAATTTGATAACAGAGTATTTACAGAGCAGTTCCTGACAACAACATTCAGACCACACATTATTTTCAGGCATAAGAGAGAGGTAGTGGTTGGCATTCTCCAAAAGACTTCTTACAAAATAAACATTCCCACAGTTGTGAGGCTGTGCCAGAATAGCAGAAGAGGGGTGCTTCCGGCACGTGCCCATGATCAAAAGCTGTAGGGGAGGATTTTAAAATTTTGGTCAGTACTCACTGTCATAGACTACCTTCTGCATCTTCTGAAGGGTCCTCATTTCTATTGCCCACTTCTCATTCCTGATGGTAGAGCACTGTTCTATCACGCTCTTCTTAAGGTCACCACTGGCAGGATTTATGATACAGTCCAACACAAGGTCCCTCAGTGCCTCAAAATTGATATTTTCTCTGTTGCATTTGGAGTGATACCTTTAACCTTAAACAATACTTGCCTCCAGACTGCAAGTAGCCATAGGACTTGGGGGCCAAGGACACAAACTCCATAATGTGCTCATCTGTGCAAATCGCATGTTGACTCATGTAAATAGTCCCTGAGCAGCGACACCCAGTCCCCCAGATGACTCTCAAATGTCACAAAGTCTGTGTCAAGCTAAAGGCAACGGTCTTGCAGGGCATGTAAGAGATTGTAAAGCTTGAGGCCCAAGTATGCTGTGGTGAAGCACACTATGAAAATGTTAGTGTTGCACTCCAGGGTCACATATCCTTTGGCATGCTTCCATGAGACAATGGCCACATCCTCATCGATATGATCACAGGAGGACACACTGTAAGCCAGAGAAAAGACGTAACCTTACAACTCATCTGGTTCTTTTACAATGGTGGTGTTGGGTAGGTTGGAACTCTGTTTCTATTTTCCCCATGGGGAATTTAAAAATGGTTTTTCAATTTGGCATTTGGCATTTGGTAGTTTTTTCTTAATATTTTCAGGCCACAAAATGACATCTTCTTTCTGACTGTAATCTTCAACATATATTAGCTTTTTTGTCATCATCTGTGTACCAGGCTGGGTAGCCTGAAGCTTCTTGCTTCTGGTGGAGGTGGTTTTATATAATCTGGGAAAACACTCCTAGCCCGTGTTCAAAATGTCAAACCCTATAAATTTCACAGACTCTGTAGGCCTTCTCCAGAGCCTTGTTCAGTGCCAGGGAATACCAGGTACCCCACATTCCTGTGGATGCAAAGGGCCTGGCAGCTTTCTGCACAAGCATGGCACAAGGGAAACAGTAGCTTGCCATTTACCCTCATGGGAAGCACAGGGGGAAAGAGCCCATGAGGTGGGTAGACCTTTACTCTGAACATCACAAAGTAGGCTATCAGGGTGCTAAAACTCTTAGAAATAACTCCAGGGTGTCCAAAAGGGTAATGTTTTGGTTTGTTGATGAAAGCATAGAGGCTAGCAAAATCATACTAATGTATTTTTCTGTCAATGGCTGGTTTGTAATACTCACAAATGACATTTGTCCTGCCATCAAAAAGCACATCTCTGGGGACCAGCAGTCTGAGCAGCTTGTTTGCAAGCTCCATGTCTGCATTTGTCATAGTGACCCACTCATGCAGTTTAGATCTGATGTTAAAACCCACTTTCTTCAGGCGGTCCATCTTTTGTTGTGTTCTGTAATACAGATATCCAAAGCTGGAAGGTTCCAGCCATTTTCATGGGAACATTCAATACAGCCATGGAAAAAGCACCCATTAAATTCAAAAGCTGTTGGCGCCCTATCATTGACTACCTGCCCATCCAAGAAGTAGGGTCCTACTTGATATTCACCATCTTGTAACACATGACAGATTTGACTGTTTTCATTTTTGGCCTTATACATACACTGTTGAATAGAAAGGGTTGAATACCTCTTTTTCCTCTGATGATAGCTGTCTGGAGGGAGGAGTGTAACCATGTTAGGTTTAAGGAACATAAACTGGTACATGGACATGCAAGCAGACGCCAATATAATGTACTGCAAGGGATTTCTACAGCAATAATTCTTCACCTTTTCACTCTCCTTTTTCTGAGAATGTGTGATGGGTCATTGCTATAATCTCATTCTTGTATTATCTGCAGTCATCCCTCAGCATTTTTACATCTTGTTGGCAATAGTAACTGTTCATTTTGCAAGTCAAAAATCTCCTGATTAGTTTTGTGTTGTGCCAAAACCTGATTTTTTTCTTCAAGCATCATGCTGTCCACCCCATAATATTCCAGTGGTGGAAGAGGGCCCACATAACATTGATTTTCATCAGTGTTAGAAAAAATAGGGGAAATAACTTTTGCAGATCTTGATACCAAAGCTTGGGGAAGGCTGCTTAGTTTCATGAGTAAAAACAAATTAAAGCGTCTATGAAATGTATACTCAGGCTGGGTACTTCTATGCATATGAGCTTACCACCTTGAGTGATTTAACTGCATGTGCATTTTTTCATTTAGAAGCTGACTAACAATGAAATAGCTATCATAGCCTTTGGCATTATGTGCTAGGGAAGTGCAGCCCCACAATTTTGTGTCCATAAACAACTGAATAAAGTCCACGAGACATATGTCCCCTTTAAACTCCCATTGTCCTGCAGTTTTCCTTTCTGCTCCTTCTTCTTCGTCCCAAGGGGCATCCAGTGATAACTCCATGGCAAAAACGTAGTTCGGGATATGTGTTGCGGTTTTCTGCATTCATTCCCTGTCATAGATAATAAAGCCCTGACCTCTCCTGGATTTTTGATCATGGGTGCAAAACATTGGTGCCAGTTTACATTACAGACCTGTGTATAGCACATTCAGCACTTCCAGCTTTTACATTCATGCTGTTTTTCTATATAGACATTACTATTTTCACCAATAAATCACAGCAAAAAAAAAATAAATTTGTTTTTTTAATAGCCAGAGCTTTGTGCCTCTCTGTAAGCTTTCTGAGAACTGCACAGCAGGTACAAACTGGGGCATCTTATAGTTTTACCCAAGATAAATGCATGGTCATAAGACAAGCAGAGCCAGCAATAATAATACCAGCCACGGCCAACAGAAGTTTCTCACCCCAGATATCTTCCTGATCTCCTTAACAGCATAATAATGTTCATCATGTAAAAGAATGAAACAGGCCTTGGAGTATTTAAGAAAGACTGTAATTTGGCTTAAAAATCCTCCAACCTTTTAACCTCTCAGATAGGAGGATGATACATGCATTAGCATGTTGCAGATTCTCATGCAAGGATGTGTCACTTGATGTTCCTTTCCATGCACAGACCACCACAGTTTGCTCTACACCCTGAACAAACATTTCATAAGCTTCAAGCAGGGATACTGGATCTAAAGCAACAAATCTGTATTCTTCTACATATCAGCCAGCTCCAAACGTTGGCACTGGCCAGACCCACCACCTAACATGCTCCACATCAGCTGCTGCCTCCTCCACCTCTGCTGCAATAACTTGTAAGTCCCTTCCAGGGGGTCATCTTTGACCCTAGTGGGAGACTAGTTCACTGGCCCACATGTTCAGAAAAGCAGTTTGCACCTAAGGGCTCTGGTGGTTTCCCCTTCCTTCACTTGCAGTGATGCAAATCCATTTGACTTTCCTAATTAGCAGTCTTTGTTCTAACATTTTTCTGGTTTGCTGGTAAGCCAAGGCCCCGGACCTAACAGCCCCACCATCCCTTTTACCACCACCAAACTGCTTGCTACTCCTCTGTGCTTGAAAATAAATAACTATGGTTTGTGAGTGCTAAAACCTTTCTAACTGTTTATTGTTGCACCCCCAAAAATGGGCTTAGCCATACTAATTAATGGTCTTGTTCGTAAAACTATGTTCTGCTTTGATGTCCTGTGAATAATAGCCACAGCCCTATCAGCACAGCTAGTACTGGTATGACCATCTTCCTGACTGCTTCAGCCTCTGTCATAGCACCACCACCTTGCCCTTTTATCAGCGGCATCCTGCTGAGAGCATGGGGCTGCAGTCTGTGTCCCAAAGCCTCAGTCTTGCTGCTTTTGCAGTTACCGGGATGTTCTAGCAGGACAGTCTTGATGGCATGCTCATTTCTCCACCTCTTATTGGCAGTATCAACCTAAGGATACAGAGACACATATAGCACCAGCCTGCCCCCAATAATGGTGTTACAGGTAGCTGTAAGACCCCCCACAACTACAGGGAAAGGGAGTTTCCCACCACTACCCATCCTCTTTGTGTGACACTGACCTTGGAATCTAGTTTGCAGTTCATGGACCCACTGGCTGGTTCTTCTGGTTCACCTGGCCTTTTTTGGGATCCCGTTTGGGTCTTTTCCTTATTGGCCCCATGTGCATGTTCTTCTGAAGCTGGCATTTTGCTCTGGTTTTCCACTTTTTCAGTCAGTGTTGCCTGTGTCTTGCAACACCCAGCAAAGCCCCCAGCTTCCCCCAGTTGCCCTGTGTGGCCATCCTGCTGCGCCAAATGCAGGTGCAGGAACCTCTTGGTCCAGCTGACAGGATCAGTCTCTTCTTTTGTTTGCAACAAGCATAAAAAAAAAGGAAAAAAGGAAAGGAGTTGACCCAAACAAGCAAGTAACATCTCTCTCAAATGTGCTACAGCCTTAAAAAAAATGGGTTGTAGAGGTTGAAACTGCCCCCAGGCAGCTTCAAGTTTTAGGATTGGCACTTACGTAGCTGATCATACTAGGCCTTACTGAATTTGGCAGCCATGTAGGGGTTATATTTTTCACATGGATGAACTGTTCTTGAACAATTTCTCCAATGTATTAAGCACAAACAGGCTTTTCTTCAACATCAAGCATGCAGGTCTCCTCTCTCTCTTTCTCACCCTTTCCTCGCCCCTCCCATCCTCCTAACAACAAATGAAGTTATTGTGGCCACGGTGCCAGTGGATAGGATTCTGTCTAACAACAAAAAAAAATAATAATTCTGATAGCATGGTTCTATTAAGAATGGGGAAATGGAGAGAAGTAAAATCACTTTGGGCTGGGTTGCAACCCATGCAAATTGTGCCAGAGAGGGAACATGCAAGGATATTACCCCTGTGCTCGCATACTCTGCAGATCAGCAATAACCACAGTCCCTGAGGATTAGCAATGCTCCAGTACAAACTGCTGACACCCCTGGCAGGGTGGAGGGAATATCGAGGGCCCCCTGCCTGCTTGTGCACCACACCCACCCCCAAAGAGCTTGGAAACTGCTGCACCATGCCTGGGAGCAGGGGGATATGTGGCACTGCCCTCCCTGCCAGCAGTATGGTTCAAGAGAAATGGAAGGGGGATGGAAACCCTCTCCTCTCCTCTCCTCTCCTCTCCTCTCCTCTCCTCTCCTCTCCTCTCCTCTCCTCTCCTCTCCTCTCCTCATCCAACAGACAAGACAGGGGCAGGGGTGGGGTGGGAGGAAATGATGTGTTGTGAGTGGCTATGTATACTCAACCCACCTTTTGTCCACCTTTTGGGTTGTTTTCTAAGTAGAATCATAGAATCATAGAATGTTTTGGGTTGGAAGGGACCCCTAGAGGTCATCTAGTCCAACCCCCCTGCAGTCAGCAGGGACACCACTAACTAGATCAGGTTGCTCAGAGCCCCTCCAACCTGGCCTTGAATGTTCCCAGGGATGGGGCCTCCACTACCTCTCTGGGCAACCTGTTCCAGGGTTTCACCACCCTCATTGTAAAGAATTTCTTCCTTATATCCAGTCTAAACCTACCCTGGTTTAGTTTAAAACCATTACCCCTTGTCCTCACACAGCTGGCCCTACTAAAAAGATTTTCCCCATTTTTCCTATAGGCCCCCTTTAGGTATTGAAAGGCCATAATCAGGTCTCCCCACAGCCTTCTCTTCTCCAGGCTGAACAAGCCCAACTCTCTCAGCCTGTCCTCACAGGAGAGGTGCTCCAGCCCTCAGATCATTTTTGTGGCCCTCCTCTGGACCTGTTCCAACACTTCCATGTCCTTCTTATGCTGAGGGCTCCAGAGCTGGACACAGTACTCCAGGTGAGGTCTCACCAGAGCAGAGTAGAGGGGCAGAATCAGCTCCCTTGACCTGCTGGCCACGCTTCTCCTGATGCAGCCCAGAGTACGGTTGGCCTTCTGGGCTGCCAGCGCACATTGCTGGCTCATGTCCAGCTTTTCATCCATCAGTATCCCCAAGTCCCTCTCGGCAGGGCTGCTCTCGATCCTTTCTTCCCCCAGCCTGTACTGATACTGGGGGTTAGCCCGACCCAGGTGCAGGACCTTGCACTTGGCCTTGTTGAACCTCATGAGGTTCACACAGACCCACCTCTCCAGCCTGTCCAGGTCTCTCTGGATGACATCCCGTCCTTCTGGTGTGTCAACCTCACCACTCAGTTTGGTGTCGTCCGCAAACTTGCTGAGGGTGCATTCGATCTCGCTGTCTAAGTCATTGATGAATATATTAAACAGCACCGGTCCCAGTACGGACCCCTGGGGGACACCACTCGTCACCGGTCTCCATCCGGACATTGAGCCGTTGACCACTACCCTCTGGATGCGACCATCCAGCCAGTTCCTTATCCACCGAACAGTCCACCCATCAAATCCATAGCTCTCCAATTTAGAGAGAAGGATGTTGTGGGGGACCGTGTCAAAGGCTTTGCAGAAGTCCAGATAGATGACATCCATTGGTTTTCCCTTGTCCACTGATGCTGTCACACCATCATAGAAAGCCACTAGGTTCGTCAGGCAGGACTTGCCCTTGGTGAAGCCATGCTGGCTATCTCGAATTATCTCCCTGGCCTCCATGTGCTTTAGCATAGCTTCTAGGAGGATCTGTTCCATGATCTTCCCAGGCACAGAGGTGAGACTGACAGGTCGGTAGTTCCCAGGGTCTTCCTTTCTGCCCTTTTTGAAAATGGGCACAATGTTTCCCTTCTTCCAGTCACCAGGGACTTCACCTGACTGCCATGACTTTTCAAATATCATGGAGAGTGGCTTGGTGACTACATCGGCCAATTCCCTCAGGACTCTGGGATGCATCTCATCAAGTCCCATGGACTTATGTGTGTTCAGGTTCCTCAGGTGGTCACGAACCTGATCTTCTCCTACAGCAAGGAGGGGTTTTGCCCTCCCGGTCCCCCTCATGCCATCCATCAACTCGGGAAGGGTGAGGAGAAAGGTTGCCAGTGAAGACTGAGGCAAAAAAGGTGTTGAGTACCTCAGCCTTCTCCTCATCTGCTGTTACCAGCTTGCCGGTCTCGCTCATCAGTGGGGGTACGCTTTCTTCAACCATCCTTTTCTGGCTGATATACCTGTAGAAACCCTTCTTATTATTCTTTGCATCCCTAGATGCAAAGAATAGTAGATTCTGTCATTCTCACTATATGAGCATCCCAGGGATAAACAAAGGCTTTTTGAAATTCTGAGAAAACAGAAACCCATAATTATTGCGTAGTTTGAGAGAGGAATCTCTTCCTCAAAAATATGCTATATGACTATTGTCAGAGGAGTAGGGAAATTGGTACATTCCTTTTCCAAAACAATGGCTTCCAAATAAATATTCCAAAATAAATTTCCAGCTTTTTTCTTTTTTTTTTTCATTTGAGATACTATCAGGAATACAGATTGGGAGAGCAATTTTATATGTTAGTCAGTCTTTCAAAATTAGTCTTTGTGTTAATAAAAGCTAACAAACCCCATCTATTATGTGAGAGTTAACACAAACAGTGAAAACCTGATAACCCCACCTGGAATTTCCTCTCAGATTTTCTGATTCTATTGTTTCACTACCCAGGCATGCATGTATGAAATGTTTCATTTTGGTTATAGTCGATCTGATTTTTCTCATTTATTAAATTTTTCTATCCCCTGCTAGATTTCTTAGGGATGCTTTTGTTAACCTTATAGTTTACTATTTAATCGTGATGACTTTACTTCCTGCATTTGTGCTAACCAACAGCATTTACTTTGAAGGCACATGTTGCCCATGCTTTCTGATTCTGGGAGATTAAGGCACCAAACTACTTGTTAACATAGGGAGAATCTATTTTACTAAATCTTGCAACCACTTGACATGACTGACTGGTTTCTCGACTTCCCTAAAATGCTGAAGAATGGGCACTGCAACACTGAGGGGGAACATAAATATTGCGGCAAGTCCTACACTGTGCCATCTGCTGTTCTAAAATCAGTCTCCAAACAGACCTTAAAGTGCTATAGGACCTGGTGAATTTAAACCCCAGCCTTCAAACCCCCAGCTTAACTCACGTGCTACTACAAAGATAGCCCTGTAGTAAATTCTGTCTTCCAGGCAATTCTGTGTACCAAAGTAATGGGAGAGATTAAAAAAGTAACATCAGTGAAACAGGGGTGAATTAATTAGTTGATTATCAGAGATGTTGGGCTAGCCAAGCTACTTACAACAAAAGCAGCAGGTATTTCTGTACATTTGAAAATCACACTATAAATGGGGAAGAAATTAAGCACAGCAGCTTTAAAGAACATCTGAATGCAAACGGAATGCAGGGAGACACTTCCTAAAAAAGCCCCGTGCAGTTGTGCTTAAATAAAACTGTTCCTTGTTGAATAGTGGATATTCCCCATAGGACATTCTAGCAGGATGATGTAAAGTAGTTCGGGTGTGGGAGGCCATACCATGAAGCACAGGAAATAGTTGAAATCTTTTGATACGTTTATAATGCTAAGTAAATGGGAAATGGCTACAGCTGAGGTTGTCAACCACTTCACAGTCATTTTTTCTGGTAGATGGTCACTTTTCGCCGTCAACATTTCTCTGAAATTGCATACACGAGCAAGGTGTGTGAGCACGTTCTGCAGCTAGTGCTCAGGATACGCTCTTAAAGCAAGTTAAAGTTTTCCTTTGTTATTCCTCATCTCCTCTGTGAGGCTCCTAAATACTCCACACACACTTCAAATGTTTAAATATGGTGGCTTTTTTTTTTCACTGGTGGGGTTTGAATGCTCTTTGCTGTACAACACATGCTTTTAAAACAGCCTGCAACACACAGCCATGACAACCTTGGAGGGCACTTTGTTCCCTTCTTCTGCTATTGTAAAGCTAATTTCCAAACCACTGAAAACACAGCAGAAGGGTTTTTTTTTTCCATCCCTTTCTCCTTCCCTCTCTTCTTGCCTCTCTGTCTCCCTCTTCCTTCCTTCCTTCTTTCCTTCCTTCCTTAGAATCATAGAATCATTTAGGTTGGAAAAGACCTTTAAGATCATCAAGTCCAACCGTTAATCTAACGCTGCCAAGTCCACCACTAAACCATGTCCCTAAGCGCCACATCTACTCGTCTCTACGTATCCAATCTAAACCTCCCCTGGTACAACTTGAGGCCATTTCTTCTTGTTCTATCACTTGTTACTTGGGAGAAGAGACTGACCCCCACCTTACTACAGCCTCCATTCAGGTAGTTATGGAGAGTGATAAGGTCTCCCCTCAGCCTCCTTTCTCCAGGCTAAACAACCCCAGTTCCCTCAGCCGCCCCTCATAAGACTTGTGCTCCAGACCCCTCATCAGCTAATGTTGCTCTCCTCTGGACACCCTCCAGCACCTCAACGTCCTTATTGTTGTGAGGGGCCCAAAACTGAACACAGTATTCAAGGTGTGGCATCGCCAGCGCCGAATACATGGGCACGATCACTTCCCTACTCCTGCTGGCCACACTATTCCTGATACAAGCCAGGATGCTGCTGGCCTTCTTGGCCACCTGGGCACACTGCCAGCTCATATTCAGGCAGCTGTTGACCAACACCCTCAGGACCTTTTCCTCCCTGCCTGCCTCCTCCCCGCCCCCCCTTCCCATCTTGCCTTCTTTCTTTCTCTCTGTCTCTTCCTTTTTTATTTCATTTTTCCTGTGAAAAGCCAACATTCCCCTATAGGATGCCTCAGTGCGAGTAGCTTTGTGCCTACCTCTCATGTATGCCTGATATTCTGGTTGCCAAAGAGGCTCTTCAGGGCTTTCAGTAGGGAAAGTAATTCAGAGTTGTTCAGAAAGGCTCAGGATGAGGGGACACTACAACGGAAAATTAAAAGAATTGAGACCCTGATCCAGGAAAATGTCTTCATTTGGTGCACTCTCATCTAATTCTGAAACCAGTAAGCCTGAATCCAAAGCTTAAGGTTAGGGGTTTAGAATTCACACTTCGAACTGAAGCAAGTTTTGTGTGTTTTTTTTTTTCCCAAACATTGCATAATAGCACTCATTTGTGATTGATCATAAAGAGGGGGAAAAAAAAAAGTCAAAAAACACTGACCAAAAGGAAAGCCTGACCAAAAAGGAAGTTTTCTGGCACAGTTATGTTTTTTTCAATTTCATTGTTAACATGTACTGTTTCCATATAGGGGACTGGCAATTCTTGTTCCTATTTCTCTACTGCATTGGTGGTGTGCTTCACAGCTCTGTTCCCCTGAGCCTCTGGAAGTGCAAAACAGCCCATCTGCACCCACCCCTGTAGCCTTCTTTCTAAGGGAAATATGGGCAAGCAGAGGGATGATACACATGCTGGTCTTAGCAGCATGGGAAGTGGCCACAGTATGTATGTGGATCTAGGAGCTTTATTCCTTGGTTTAGTTGCATTTATTGAGTGCTCTTCAATCACTAGACAGAACCCAAAATGACATCTGTCCTAAGAGAATTAATACATAATGGGCATTCAGGCAACTACATATAAAAAATGTAAATACTAGGAACCTATTCGATAAACGTTAGTTTGAGAGATCTTATGCAACACACAATTTAAGCTTAAAGCTGCTGTTGAATACACAGGAAGAGTTCTTAGGCTGAATGACATATAACTTCTTTTATATCAAACAACTATTTTAATACCCCAAATTATCAATATCTGTATCAATCTCAGCTAGCTGTAGTTCATCATCTACCTTTCCTTTCCTAAATTTAACTCACAGGCAAGCCACTCTTCATTGTTTCCAAAAAGTACAGTTGTTGTGGTTGGTAGATCAAAACATGAATGTTTTGTGAACGAGAGGAAGAAGTAGTCTATTCCATGATATTTTTTTTTACACCTGAGGGACTTTAGGCCTTGCTTAATTCTACAGCAGATGATATAATACAAAAAGCAGTACTGCAAGGTTTACCACAAGCGTATCTAAGCCCTGCACTGGACAGGTTGTCCTCTATGGCCCTTCTGCTGTAACTACTCTAAATGAACTAAGTGATTTGTTCTAGTTTTGCTGTAATTTTCATCCCATCAAAATTGAAAACCCATTTAGTTTGTAACAAATAATTGGAATTGGTAAGAGTGTTTTCAGCACAATCAGAGCCTAAGTGTACTCCATTCTGCCAGAAGTGTTTATCTATAATACAACACTTGCTCATAAGATAGACTGCAGGAAAAGGGTACTACTTTAGAACTTTAAAAACATGGAAAAATAGGTGGCTGTTCAAAAATTCTCATAGGAAACTCTAAGATGATATATATATAACCTTAAATCTGTAGTGAGTCTTTTTCAAGGCATTAAGGCAATACAACTTACTGTCCATAAAAGATACATTCTTTGGCCCAAAAGCTAAAAATGGAAGTGTTCACTGTTTACTAGAAAAAGCAAACAACAAAACCCGCTTTTCTCTATGCAAGCAGTTTAATATACGTGAATTTATAATCCCACCTAATGTAGGGTAAAAGCCATATATAGAATAGAAAATCCCATACAGAACCTCTTATAACAAGAACATCTTTCTTGTCATAGAGCTCATAAAATGTCTATAAGCTTGCCCATAACACATAGCAGCCTTCAGTATGAGTCTAGCAGACAGTCACCTATTTAGGCAATGAAGTTAATTCTTCATTCTGACCTCCATGGATAACTTACTACCAATGACACTACAAGGGGGAGATACAATTCATATCTGAATGTTCATTATGCATCACAGGTCTTCATTTTTGACTAGGTTCTGGCTTTCTGTATCACACACAGGTACTGAAATCTTAGTTGTGCCTTAGATGAAGGTAGTTCCAGTCCCACTTGACTACTCATTATGGAAGAATTATTTGTCTGGGAAAACGTACTTATACTTTGGAAGAATGCCTATCACAGCTGAAACATAATGTGGCTTAAAAGTAATTATTTTCTTGTTGAAAACAAAACAAAATAAAAATTTAAACTAGTTTACTGTATTCTACAACTACTTTTCCAAGCTTTTAAAAATAGAATCCAGGCCCTCCAGAGGTAAAACTATTGTAGTGTTACTGGAATGAAAGTTTTGCAACAGACAGGATCTGGTCTTACAGGCAGCAATGCTCCATTTTAAACTGGCTGGAGTTTATCTCCCCTAACCCTATTATTTGTGAAAGTTTCCACCTTATAAGCAAGCTACCATATCTCTGTGTGCCTTTCTCTCCTGACCTGCGAAACAGAGATCTTTATAATTCTGTTTGCAAAGCGTGCTGAAAATTACTAATGGAAGAACAGTTCCTAAAACAATATTTTGGTTTGGTCCATATGAATGCATTTTTCACACTTTTTTTTTTTTTTTTTACAGCATCTGATTATTGACAAGGCACTATTAACAAATGCTTATCTTATTACCTGCTCTTTTTCTGCTTAGGAAGGAAGGTTATGAGTTTATTGAGTCAAGTTTTCCTCATCATAATATGAACAGCCAGACTTAAATCAAGAATACTGAATAACATTAATGGCAAGTGCCACTTCAACAGCACTGGAAGATACCACATCCACAGAGGAATGGGTAGAAGCAGTGCCTACAATCACACAGTTCTTAAACCAAACCTGATCTACACACACCAGCATCCTCAAAACAGCATATCTTGGCCTCTGTTCCTACTTAGTCTCTTCTAGGACTATCAAAGAGAGATGGTTCATGTTAAACTTTTTTGTAATAGTGGACACTATTCTCTTAAAACTGTCCCAAACTGTTTAAAAATGACCTACTGTGCAGCTGTGAATTGCTAATGTATTCCAGGCTGATCAGATCCAAACATGGTCGTCTGATATTTCAGACATAGAGTCTGAAGTCAGAGTAGTGTATTCAAATAGTTTAGCTTCCTGGTATTATATCAGTGGTGAAATATTTCTGAACTTTTCTGGAGTGAAACTGTTGAATACTATATGACAAAAAAAAAAAAAAAAGCTGAAATTTAACTATCATATCTATAGTCTTTTTTTCTTCCTCCACAAGCCTAGCTTTGAATGAAAATTAACTAAAATTGACTATTGCTGTGATAGTTTGAAATCTTGTGTTCTGTGTTTGAGTTGTATCTGGAAAACACTGTTGTACAACATGAGTTTTATCTGGAAAACACTTCAGGAATAAACAGGACTGACTGCATTTTTTCCCTTTCTTCCCATTTTTTACTATTGGAAAAATCTTAGTAAGATATTTTTCTGTAAGAAATTCAAATTCCTGGGGTTATCAAATGAATATTGGTGAATATGTAATACCCAATACAGCCCAAACACGTAAGACACTCTTTGTTCCCTTACATGTACAAAATGCAATTTCTGGCAAATCAGCCATAATTGATAAAGCCCAAAGAGAAAAAGACAACTGAGGCTTTCAAATTGTTTTCATTTAGACTGATGGGCTGTAGGCTTTTAATATATTTTGAAGTTAATATTGCTTGGCAATATAATTAAACATGTCTTTCTTGATTCACTCATTCTGAATGCTAATTTTGATTTAGCCCTGAAGGGATCAGTTCAGGAAGAAGTTATGCACGTTTTGCAATATTCGTACCCTTTCTTAAGAAAGTGTGGAATGCTGCACAAACAGGTAGAGTCACAAAGACTCTTTATCTATGTTAACCCTCTAAGCAAACTCTGTTCTCATCTCCTCACCAGTAAAATATGGAATTCATTTAAAGTGGATGGTTGTTCCATTGTAGAGAAGTGTGAAACACTTGCTTTAACCGTATGTTAGCTTTTGTGAATAAATGTAAATTCTCTGGGGTAATTTTTCTGTAAACCAATTTTAATTTGCAAAGCTAACAGAATTTTTCAAATAAGGGTCATTGTCCAGCTAGCAATGTATTCAAACACAAAGGTTTATATCTTGTGCTGATACACATAGTCTTACAGGGTAACTTGCAGATCCATTGCATGTGTCAATAAATTGTCCATGGCTTTTATGTATTTTTTGTACATGAAGCTGCAGGTTTCTACTTGTGAATAGGAAACTGCAAAGCATCATCCAATTCCAGCTCTAGAAAGAGCTTGCTTTCCAAATGCAACTCTCACTAATCCTCTTTGGCAATTTTTGTTGGATAGCAGCAGTTAGATGGCAGCATTGTAGGTTGGAAGTGGTAACACTAAGAGCAGAAGAAAGCAAAAAGACCAAATCATTCATTGTTTGATTGCTAAACTGTGTGAAAGTGCCCTAAATTTAGTATATAACATTTCTATTTCTCATCCAAGAGTTTTAATTGGGGGGTGTGTGGGTGTGTGGGTACCTGTGGAGTTACTGAACATGTGCAATTTTTTCTTTCTGCCTAAAAAAGGCAGAATTCCTATTTTCCCTATGTAAGGTCCATATTCACTCTTGCTTCACAAAGGAAGTCTGATGTGGGCATTCTGGAAGTCCACAGGTTGTTTCTAAAGGCAAAGGAGCTAATTTATAATTGTCGTTAAGGTTGAAATGTTCACATGCCTTTGGTTATTCATGTTAACCTTAATGCTATCATGCCATGGATTCCTGGTGCAAATCTTGTTCCAAATGGGCAGATGTCCACATTAAAGAGACTGGCACTATGAACAAATTATCTTAATCAAGAGGCAAAAGGCTACTTTCTTTCTCCAGCAGAAGGTATTTCTTATATAAAATGAAATAATAGCAGTATCCATGCTTTACTTTATGGTTCAAATCAGAAAGCAGTTTACTGCTATATAAACAAAACAATACAAAACCAACAAAAAATACTCTTTATGCAGAAATCAGCATTATAGTATGTATCAGCTTTTTAATGTTGGATAACACTTTCTGTTGTTACTTAAAGGAATTAATGTCATGTAGAATGCAAGGGTGATGACACTTCTCTAATTTCTAGTGAAGAACTGGTTAAAACTGTCATTTAAGAAACTTGCAATGGCACTATGATGCAGCCTAACTCTATATAGAATCATTTAAGATCATCAAGTCCAACCGTTCACCTAACACTGTTATCCCACCACTAAGCCATGTCCCTAAGCACCTCATCTATCCTTCTTTTAAATACCTCCAGGGATGGGGCCTCTACCACCTCCCTGGGCAGCCCATTCCAGAGCCTGACAACCCTTTTGGTGAAGAAATTTTTCCTAATGTCTAACCTAAACCTGCCCTGGCACAACTTCAGACCATTTCCCCTCATCCTATCGCCCGTTACCAGGGAGAAGAGGCCGACCCCCACCTCACTACAGTCAGCCTTCAGGCAGTTGTAGAGAGCAATAAGGTCTTCCCTCAGCCTCCTCTTCTCCAGGCTAAACAACCCCAGTTCCCTCAGCCACTCCTCGTGCTCCAGACCCCTCACCAGCTTTGTGGCTCTCCTCTGGACATGTTCCAGCAAGGCAATGTCTTTCTTGTCCTTATGTCATCCAGACAGGCATGATTAAAGAGTAGATAGCTGTGTAGATACTACCTCACAGAAAGATGATAAGTGGTAATTACTGGATTTCTTTAAAGTCTAATCAAATAAATTTATTTTGATTTGAAATTTTGAACAGGTTTCAAGAGTTTTTAATTCTTTTGTGAAGCAGTATTCAAAACATACATACAGTTCATTAAATAAAGATTATATGTAACAAAATTAGGCATTTCCATTTTGGAATCTGATTTTCTACAGCACCAGATCTTTGAGTATTTACTTCAGTGAAAGCAGGAATGTTTCTCCATTTGAGTGGTCTTTACAGCACTGTTCTTAGTAATTTTTTTTCGGGAGGCAAAGCAGTTGGGATAAATCAGACCCATGCTCTTACGAACAGCTATTTTAAACAGTGTGCAAATGTCTGTGTTTATGGAATGTGCTATATCACAATCTGCAGATCAAGAATAGGTAGTGCCATGGTGCCCCACAACATATTTTCACTTTGGCCTGGAAGGGAAAGAAAGAGGAGAACAGTGCTGCTCCTCAGTGTACCGATTCCTTGGCATTTTTATTCAGACTCTTAAACAGTGGCAGAGACACCTTTTGTAACGTGAATCCTTTTAGGCTCAAACTGGCTCAGAATAGATCTCTGAAAACTGGCAGCTATTTTCTTTTATTAGTGATGTGTGAAGACTTCTTATAGTTAGCTATTCTTTCTCTCATTTTTTAACTGCAAGCTGGAAAAAAGGTTAGAACCTGCAAAATGCAGCTCTAAAGCCACACCTTCCCTAAACTGGGTAATTTGGGTTTATATTTTGATAGATGCTAGCACCTATGTCCAGGTCCATTAAAACTGAATGCAAATCACTAAAATCTGGGAGTTCTTGGAAGCATGATTTTAGTCTGTAGTCAGCTGTGATTTGCGCCAAGGAAACCAGGATATATTTACCATAAACACTGGAGGTTTTTTCTTTTTTTTTTCTTTTTCTTTTTTTTTTTTTTTTAACAAATGTTTAACTTCTCATAGATTTTTGATGCACTGGGTTTTCCAAAGCTTGAAGCGTTTTATTAAAGACATAAAATTTAGCTAAATGTTAATACATGGTAAATCCGTAATCAGATTTGACTATCAGTAGTTCTTAATCTTTATTAAAAAAATCTAGTTTCATAACAGGTAGTAGCTAAAAGCTATATTGGACTGTGTATTCCTCATGTTCTGCTCTTCACTTTTCCTCTCCTCTTTGTTACACATGGATGAACAAAAATCACCTGCAGAGCAATTTTGGAGTAACTATTTGCATAACATCAAAGATACCTTGAGAAATTCTAAGGCAAAAGGCAAAATTCAACACAGTACGTAACTGAAGTGCCTGGAAAAGATTGTTAGGGCAGAGTATAGTTTGTAAAGTATAAGTCTTAAAAGGAACATATATTCTAGAAATATCTTTTCTTTTTTTTCCCTAGTCAAGAAAGGAAAAAAGTTTGTGAAGCATTTGTACATGCAGCTAGCAGTCCAGTTCTGTAGTGCTCATCAGAGCAGCAGGCTCTGTAGCCTGGAGAGCAGCTATCGATCCCTCAGGGAGTCCCTGGTGAGTTACAGAGCAGGCTGCAGAGTGTCGGAATCGGTGTCAACAGCTTAGATGCTGCTCATGGGTATCTCCTACTCTATTTCAAAAAAGGCGTAAGTGGGACTGGGAAGAGAGTTCTCACCTTCCTTCATACTGTGAGTTCTTATCCTGACCCATAGGACTCCTGTAGCAGAGGAGGAGGAAGCCTGGTCCACTGTATACTTTCTCCAGGGCAGGAGTTAAGTCTTCAGAGTTACTGGAATACAAATCTGTGGAGCCCTAGGAAAAGCTACTGCTAAGCTCATCTTTCCTGGTCCTTGTTTTTAACTATTTACTCAGGAGCTGCCATACTAGGCAAAACCAAAGGCCTGCTTGGCTGAGGCTCCATTTGTCAGGTGTTGGACAGACTGCGGCCATGCATGCTAGAATTTAGTCGACTGTGTGCCAAGACAGTGCATGTTTCTGCCTAGTCCTCATCAGATAGCTGGAGGCTGACATATGTAGCCTCTCCCTGATACTTTCTGTACACCATGTTTTAGAACTACAGTTATTTTCCTTGTACTATGTCTAGCCCACTTTGCCTCCTAGTAATTTTTTTAGCCTCAGTGACATCTTGTGGCTGTAACATGTTCATCTTTCAGTTTTCAAAAACCAGTTTTTTTCATCTTGTAAGAGTTCTACTTCAAAACTGTGTGAGAGAAGGTGAAGAGGAAAATTCTTAGTGATTTGGAGCTGTACACTTAATTCCTGAGTATCAACAAGTTGAATGAAAGTCTTTAAATAAAAACATTATCTGGGTTTTTACAATGAGTTTTAGCCTGTGGTAAAATGGAATGAAATATGGTGAGAGATTTACATGGATATACGCACAAAAATGAACGCAAGCTAGGACTCATCACAGCTGGACTTGACTTTTTACATCTCAGATAAGGGCTGGCTTTCTCATCAGGTTCCAATTATTTCCCCACCAGTAGGACTGAACATTTCTGACTTCTGAAATGGTAGTTCAGAAGATTGCATCTGATCCACACCTTGTCAATAGGCTTCAAGGGCCAAGGGATTAAGCTGTTAGCATTTGTCTTATTTGTTTTCCATCTGAAACACATTTCTATTCAGTTCTACCAATTGCTGGCTTTCCTGTCCTCATTTATGTCAATGTTTTACAGAAACTGATGCACCTGCAGCAATAGTCTGTTCAAATGCCATCTCAGTGGTATTTGCTGACTCTTCCTAGGTGGGAGGACCCTTGCTTGAGGCAAGAAGAATGCAGTCCAAAAGAAACAGCTATCCTAAATGCAAAGGGAGGTGAGCTTTTGAACTGTGATATTTTAAAATACCTCACACTTCAATTACTTGTTCGTGAAACAAAAAACTGGATAAGTGAGTATCAGTCAGTAGAAAGGGAGGTAGATTTGCTGTACGGCTCAGCTGCTGACCAAGTGTCTGGTTCAGAGCTTGTTCTTCACTAAATCATCTCTGGATCACTGGTGTGGCATTATTGCTGTTACTCTTAAAAGGATAGAGCAGTTTTTTCCACACACTGTTCCACTAAGTCCAGTGCACACCTGCTGAATTTCATAGCGGTCTGCTTCAAATTGTCAGGGTATAATGTGCATTTTAGTTGGTTACTGCTTCTGTTTTGCACAGAATGCAAAGCAATAACAGGATTTCTATTTTATTTTACTGTTGAGCTTTAACACTGAGATGTGATGTGTTTCTTGGTGCCAAAGAAGAGGATATTTAAGACTGCCTAAACTTTTCAAGTTGCTTTTCCTTTTGAGCACATGGGCTGTTCTCTCATCATTACTAGGAAGGAGAAAAGTTGTTTGGTTATCTGTGCATGCCACTGGTGAATGTAAATGTTTTTACTATGCATACACTGTATATGTTAGATTTAAAGAAGATATTCTGTGCTGGCAATTTTTCCGTACAACAGTTGCCTGCCTTCCACAAAGACAGCCTAGGCTCATCAGAGATTTTGGGCCTGATTCTGCTTTCACACAACTGCTGATGAAATTAACTCTGCAAAAATTGGTCAAATTGTTGTGGCATGAAAGAAAACTTGGGATCATGAGTAGTTCTCATGGACCAAATTTTTGAAAAAGTGTATTGTTTATGTAACCTTTTAACTTGAGGAATTGTGGGTGGTCTGCTCCCCTGTACCTCAGACTGATATATGAAAGTGAATTCAGGTTTGGGAGAGAGGAAGTTGGAATAAAATGGAAAAAAATGTTGAAACTGGATGGTTTATGTCACTAAAACATTTTGGTTTTCAATAACTGTCAGAAGACAATGGTACACAGAATACCTTAGAGTTTACAAATAACTTCGGGGATTTCTGGAGAATGCGTGAGGAAAAAGGTTAAGCTATCCTCTTGAAAAAATCTTCCTGTGCTGTAAGCAAACGAAACCAGATTATGGCTATAGAGAGCTGACAAGAAATAAGGTAAATACTTCTGCTTTTGTGGAAAATTGATCCATCTTCTGTAGAGAAGGAAGGAATCATAGAATCATAGAATCATAGAATGTTTTGGGTTGGAAGGGACCCCTAGAGGTCATCTAGTCCAACCCCCCTGCAGTCAGCAGGGACACCACTAACTAGATCAGGTTGCTCAGAGCCCCTCCAACCTGGCCTTGAATGTTCCCAGGGATGGGGCCTCCACTACCTCTCTGGGCAACCTGTTCCAGGGTTTCACCACCCTCACTGTAAAAAATTTCTTCCTTATATCTAGTCTAAACCTACCCTGGTTTAGTTTAAAACCATTACCCCTTGTCCTCACACAGCTGGCCCTACTAAAAAGATTTTCCCCATTTTTCCTATAGGCCCCCTTTAGGTATTGAAAGGCCGTAATCAGGTCTCCCCACAGCCTTCTCTTCTCCAGGCTGAACAAGCCCAACTCTCTAAGCCTGTCCTCATAGGAGAGGTGCTCCAGCCCTCGGATCATTTTTGTGGCCCTCCTCTGGACCTGTTCCAACACTTCCATGTCCTTCTTGTGCTGAGGGCTCCAGAGCTGGACACAGTACTCCAGGTGAGGTCTCACCAGAGCAGAGTAGAGGGGCAGAATCACCTCCCTCGACCTGCTGGCCACGCTTCTCCTGATGCAGCCCAGGGTATGGTTGGCCTTCTGGGCTGCCAGCACACATTGCCGGCTCATGTCCAGCTTTTCATCCACCAGTACCCCAATACATGATGAAAAGAGGAACAACCCTTCCAAAGTGGCTGCTACTCTATCTACCCAAAGTCAACACGTCAGGAAGGAACTTGGTCATTCAATAAAAACATGCAGATAACCCCAAAATGCTGGGGATTACACTGATTTGATTTATATACCAATAGACTGTGATCATTCTGAGTAATAGAGAATGATCTGGACTTTTTGCTAAGCCGGGTATGTAGAAATGGACTCTGTATATTTTGTTAAATCAATTGTGTTCCTACCTGTAACTCCAAAGAAACACAACTCATATTATGGGGTAGAAGACTCTACCTAGGAAACAGACACTCTGGAAAAGATTTGTAGGTTATGGTTGATACTATGAGCCAGTGATACAGTGGCTGAAAGGTTCTGTACAACCATTGGATGTGTAAAAAATGAAAACTAACTAGTGATGAATAGCTGGTATTACCAGTGTATTGACCACAGATGCAATATTCCTGATTGTTTTCTTGCATCCGTAATTCATGCAGGATGCCAAACTAGAGAAGGCTCTGAGAAGAGCCAGATGAATGGTTAAGCAAAGACTTGGGGAATCAAATCTGCTTAAGTTTGTCAGAGGATAAAATTGATAAGGCCATAATTTGCATCAGTTCAGGAAGTCCTATGGTCTTACACAGTAAGTCAGCATACGTGATCAATATGGTGCCTTTTGCCTTTCAATCTGTGAAAATAAAGTCTTAGAGCAGATCTTTAAAAACCGAATTGCTTCAGGTTGCTAGCTTTCAGGTTGTCACAGTAAAAGTGGCATGCGGCTCCAACCTGCAGTTTATCACCTGATGTGAAATAAGTAGTGTTTCACACTGAGAATTGCAGTGACAGTGATGCCCTGACAAATTGTTGTCTACAACATGTTCGGTGCTCTATTCCAGACACCGAATGATACTAGCTCAGAAATATTTTTGGCCTGGGGACTTAAGTGTTTGAAGTGATGCAGGAGCTAGGGACCAGGTTTGGATGCAAGTAAAACAACAGATACTCTATTAAAATTTCAGTAACATAGTGCTTTGGAAAGATAATCAGATGACAATTTACCAGTATCCAAACAGTGCAAATTAAACAATTGTATGAAATTGCTTGTGGATTTATTTTTTTTTAATCAAGCTGACGTGCGGAAAACAGACTCCACAATCTGTAAGATTGGAAAGTAGGTATGTTTATTCAGTGCTGGGCAGCACAGAGGGTAGTCCCACCAAAGTCAAAGTCGTGTGCACCGCAACACGGCAGCTTGTCCTGTTTATATGTAGCAAAGTGTTACATATACATGAAGTTTCCCAATACGCCTATATATAGGCATAACCTGTCCCCGCTTCGTATTAAAATTAGTTTCAAGAGGTCATTTCCATAAGTCCCTCCCAACTGTGCATGCTCAGTGATTTGAGTTGGTGGTCTTCAGGGGTCGTTTACTTCATCCACTCCTCTTCTTCACCTTGTCCTTTTGGTGAACTCCAGCTTCTACTCCCCTTATTCCGCTGTCAGAACAACACAGCCGGTACCAACCGGCTCCCCATCCTTGGCTATCCTCATGTCGACAAAGTGCCAGACACTTTGTTCTCCTACATGCCTTCCAAGGCCTGTAACAAAGATGGGCCATCTCCTACTAATCTCTCCTCTTCCACATTCCCTACAGTGTTAGTTTCTTATCTATAGTTTACTTCATATGATTAGTAAATTAATCTAAAACACAATGCTAGCAATTTAAGATGGATCTACAGTTGGCTTCACAAAGGTCCTTTTGTTAACCCTTTAGCCTCCCTTCAAAGCCTTTGGAATTCATTGCCTGCTGTTATAAATCTACCTGTTAGATCGTCTGTCACAAAAGACTGGATTTTGCTCTAAAATAGGGCCATAGGAGCAGGTTAATAGAAGCCAATGTTTGGTACTGCAGATGAGGTCTGTGGATGACAATCTAATTTAGAGGGGGAAAGCCTATTTTGATTTTTATTGCAATTAATCTAAGGGTGAGAGCACCATGAGCAAAAGCTCATGGTACTGAAAACTTCCTGAAGAGACAAATAAGACTAATAAGAAATACTTCATAAACTCCAAAAGTTTTATTGCTAAAACATTATGACAGAATGTAGGAATTGCCATGATTTGTTTTGGAGTAAATACCAAACCTCAGGAAAGAGTAACAAAAAAAGCCCTGGTTCTATGCTAGCATGGTGTTTTAATGAAGGAGAGAAAAGCACCAAAATACGCAAACAAGTACTTCAGCCATGTCAGAGAGTGCCATTCTACTGCAGCAGAAAATGGTTTCTGGGGCTGGAATATGTAACCGCCTGACAACTCCTATATCAACAGAGCATTTCCCATGCCACTCCATCTTCCGGTAGGGGGTAAATGCACCATTGCTAAAATACTGAAGTCTGCATCACAAATGGTCGTTTACAGGTCAACAAGAAGGTGAATCTCTTTTTCCACAGCTCCTCACATAGCATATTCAAATGCTGATGACTGTATTCTGCTCCCATCCCTTTTTTGGAGTGATTAAATCGCTTGAGAACAGCTGAGGAAGAAGGTGACAGGGTTTTGCTACCACCCATCTCTTCCTCCTGCAGTTCAGAGGAGACCATGGATTGCAGGTGCAGGATGAAGAACAGGATTCGTCCTACCAGATAACAGATCTTAGGTAGATTTGGGGGAGGCTTCCTTCCCTGAGGCGTTGCAGCACTTTTCCTGGGATTGATCTACCTTGCTCTATGTAAAAGCATACTAACAACTAACTTTGAGACCTGCTGAGTTCTGTTTACCAATCTGGGTTTATACACTGTCTGACATCACAGGCTGCATTCCCAAGTCTAGGGAGTTGCATTTTTCTTTTTTTTTCGCTGTTGTCATCCCTTTTCCCTAAAGGACGATAGAAAACTGCAAGAGCAGGCTGTCCTGGAACTGCCCTGAATTGATGCACTTCTTACTGTAGACATGACCACATATTTTGGCAGCGTCGTTGACTTCCACTGCTGAGGCTCCCTTATTTGGATAAAGGAAATATCTTTTTAAAAAATAGATCCTTTCAAAATCATAGGCTACTAAATGCAGTCTGAAACTAACTTCAGTATGTTACATGTGACTTTATTACACTGTGAGTATAGAGAGTTCTAAGCTACAGATGAGGTGCTAAAGGAATCAGAAATAACTTCTGCATCAGTCTGCCTCTTCCACAAATGTTACATATCTTAGTATTTTAAGTATCTCCTGCATATCCTTGGGGAACAGCAGATGGTAAGTGATTTGGGAAGGTCTTTAAACACTCCATGACAATTTCAACAACTTTTTATTATTAATCCTAGATCTTGTATAGCTAGTTAAGCCTCACCCAGAAAGCCTCACCCAACAGAGTTTATATGTGTTATTATACTTTGGAATGTTGAGTGTTTTAGATGCAGTCTCTGTTGGGAGCTCTTGTATAAAGAACAGGTTTTCTTCCCCGAAACAAGCAAGTATTCAACTCCCCCCTCCCTCCCCCCTCCCTCCCCCCGCCCCCCCAAAAAAAACCCACCAACCCGAAGTTGTGCTGTATTGTTTAACTTCTTAACAGTTTGTGATAACATTTTTTTATAAGTTAAGAAAAACAAATGCTGTCACATTCTGAATTTAGAACAAGCCAAAACCAAGAGATTAAGTGTTCCAAACACTTAAACATTTCATCCAATTAGTTAGTTCAGTCTGGCTTCTCTATCTCTGAACTGCTTCCAAGAAACTGTGTATTTGAATATAGAAAGATAAACCCATTGATAATTTTACTACTGTACAAGCTATAATGCTGCTTTTCATACAAAGTAGTTTCGATGTTTAAATTTGCATATGAATCCTTTGCAGTTTTTTCTATGTTGGTTCCTGAATTTCTGTCACTTCTTTTTACTAATTCACTATATTCTATTACTCTGAAACAGATGCTGAAGGGGCCTGATTCTGAAGGCTCCAAAAGACCACCCCTGAAGTAATCAGGTGTTTGATGGCTGCTGTCTCCAAAGGCAGATCACAATGAAAAGCAGAGCTGCTAGAGTTAACAGGTAATTGTATAATCAGATGCCGACAGGTGAAACCCCGTTCACACTTGCACATAGCCAACAAAATGCTAGCTTTGTTTGTTTTAGGAAATTGAAAATGGCAATTTTCAGAAGAGCTGGAGGACAGAGGAGGGGAGAGGAGAGGAGGTTTATTTAACTTATTCTTAAAAGATATTTAATATTTTTTATAATATAAATAAAATAAAACTATTACACTTTGTTATATATGTTATACAAATAATATTAAAAAAAAATATTTAAAATATTTATTTATTTAACTTCTAAGGTTCAAGTCAAAGTCGTGCCAGATATTAACTACAAAGAAAAATCATGTTTGCTACTTATTACTGATTTTGAATAATGTGTAGTTAAAAATGCAGAAGAATAGAAATCTGAAGATACTTACTCATACTGATGCACTTCATCTACCCTGTATCTGAGGTAATTCTACCTATGGAATGGAAACTGTCAAACAAGCTGAAAATCATTGTATCTGTTGCAAGCAGTGGAAGAAAAGAAGGAAAACTTATCACACGTTTTCTATGTTCTTTGGAAAGTGCTGGGGCTCTTCACTGCCTACACTGAGCAGCAGGTAACATACAGGAACAAAGGGCCTACCTGCTGTGTGAGACACCTCAGGGCTCCCACATTCGGAACCCCCCAACCATCTAAGCAGGACCAAAGCATCACCACAAGTTTCTAGATTTATGAAAGGATTGTGTACTTACAAGACAAGCTGCTGCTCACTGATGCAAGTTCTGTTTATGCAAGCACCTAAATGGAAACTGTAAATATCTAAATGGAAACGTGGCCCCCTTCGTAGCTTCTGAGTCACTGGAAAACCTGGGCCCTTCAGAAATGCTGAGAGTGTGGTGGGACATCGCTACTGTAGCGCAGAGGAGCATTTTGGCCAAACATACTGTGTAATTCTGAGAATGACGCAGGAAAATGCCTAAAGCCTCAGATGTTTAATTTAACATCAACCTACCATGTATTATGCCTGCTCGTCGGCTCTACCTGAATTTAGAACTGCAAGTCTGTGTTTAAAAATGCATTGCCATTTCTGCAGAACGTAAAGAAGTTATATAGGAAACAAAGAGGCACAGAACAATCACATCTTGTCATACCAAGGCAATGTTGCTGGGAGGAAAAAGTTAGATTTTCTAAGAGTGTACCCTGCCTGGGTTCTAAATATGGAGAAAAGCATATCCTTGCTAAGGATATTATTTGCCTTCTTCTGGCTAATGCTGAAAATGACTTCAAAGTTGTTAACCCCGTCTCTTTTTCTGAACAAGGAGAGTCATTCCTTGGGAAATCTCCTTACGTACATTCCCTCCCTACACACGAAGCCTTGATCTTCTCTTAGACCTTAAAAGATCTTAAATCTTCCCAACTCTTCTCAGATCCTTGGGCTGATGACAGTGTAGATTTGATATCTTGTGCCTGGCAATATTGTTGTGAGTCTCAGAAAAGAATAAGAAGCATACTTCTGTAAGTTCTGTTAAGTTCTTCTCTGTTTAAAAAATAGTATTGTCAAACGTCGTCACGTCTGTTTAATTAGGAAGGCACCTTCAGAAAGCTCTCTCCCCCCCATCATTAGTGCATAACTCTACTGTTCTTCTAGACACAACTGTAAGAAATATAACTTTTTTTTGTTATGTTGCTGTTAGACAACAATGGCACACTCTCAATATCAAAGGAGTGTAAGGTCACCTGTAGCTAGAAAGCGAGAGTAGAAACATCTTACATTTTATATGCTAATAACACAGAATTCATAACAGAAATAGTAACAATTGCCAATAAAACATTTCCTGAAAAACAACATATTGCTTCATTTTACCTTGAACCCTCAGGCCCTTCAGACAGTTGTAAATGCCAGGAAATGTCCTCCTCATTTCTTAAAAGATAAGCATAGTTTGCAACATGAAAGTTGTAAACAGCTCATTCCTGACAAATTGGATGTCATGTTTTGTTCAGCCAAATTGTGTTTCTTGGATCATGCAGCATTTATGACGTATTTTAGACCACACTACTCCATGCATACAGGAGCCTTAACCTCTGTAATTACATGCTAATAAAAACAAGAACTGCAGAATGTTTACATCTTTGCCCAACCGTATGTCTTTAGAAAGAAAACAAAAATTCCAGAAGTTCATCTGTCATGCATATTCATATGCATGGATGTACTTGAATAAGCAAGCGCTTTTCAATTTGAGCTACTGTGCTTTGTGAAGCTGTACTTGAAAGAGCATTTCTAAAATGTTAAACCATAGCACTGCTGTTTGTTGTATAAATAACAGGTTGTGGAGAGTTATCAGATGAAATAGGTTGTAAATCTCAACGTGAAAGAACTGTTACGATTTCACGTGCAGATCTGAGCCTTGAACCCAACATGCCTTCTCTGCACAGGGCAAAGACTTTCTCAGCATTGGCTGACAAAACACGTAAAAGATGAAGAGAAATGTGGCAGTCTTTAGCCCACGCACATGCTGCTTCACCAACATATAGTTTTATTTAGGATTCCTACATGATTTATTTGGCTCTTCAATGAGGTGTGCATTTTCCAGGGATAATCCAAGTATGTAAATACATGTGCCCAGATGCGATGGGAGCATTCATATAGGCCCATGGTGGGACCTTTAGAAAGGTGTGTAATAACAATACATTTTCGTGTGGTTTTACAAGAGACTTACCAGAGCTGCCACGAACCTTTCACAAGTGGCCAACACAAATTTGGCCAGGTTGGTGTTCTCGTTTGATTGCTACTGCTTGTGTTTCTACTGTTCTCTTAGCGGATGCTGGAGTTGCAGGTACTAGCCAACACCTCCCGGCTGAGAGCGCTGTATTCAGGGGCTTTCCTCCCCAGGCCAAGCACCTGCAGCCTTTACCTCCAGGCAGAGGTGAGCAGCAAGTGTCACGGCACACCAGCGTTTCGGCTTGTGCGCCCTAGAAATGCTCATAGGCTTAGTAGGCAGGCACATCAAAGAAAGCAGAGCGGAGCACCACGGCGGGAGGGGGCCCGTCCCCCGAGCTGCACACCCTGTGCCTGCACGACTGGCTATGCCTGCCTGCCCTGTGCTCGCCACCGCGTCCCACCTTCGCCCTTACGCCCCGTTCCTGCTTGCACGCACCACTACCTGCACACCCCCTCCCTGTCTGCGCGCCCCACCCGTGCCTGCCTCACCCTGGCAGGCCCATCCCTGCCTGCGCGCTCCATGTCCGCCTTGCGCGCCCCCCTCCCCCCCCGCCGCGCTCCCGGGGGGAGCCTCGGGGGAGGCGGCGGCAGCGGGTGGGGGCGGACCGGCGGCGGCGGCTCCCCGCCTCCCTCCCCGCCGTCCGGCAGCGGGGGGCCGCGCCCCCGCGCACCTCCCTGCCCTGCGGGGCCCGGAGGCGCCGCGTACCCCGCGCCGCTCGCAGAGGCGCGCAGGGGCGGCCGCGAGGCGGGCGCGGAGCGGCGGGGCGGCGCGCCGCGCTCCGCACCTGCGGCCGTCGGGATGCTGCCGTCCGCGGGCTGGGGGAGCGCTGCCCCGGCCGGCGGCGCGGCTCCTCCCCGGCCGGCAGGTAGGTAGGCGCGGGGGGCTGCCCTGCGCGGGGGGCTCTTCCTGTGCCGCCTTCGCCGGGCGGCCGCCTGCGGGAGCCTGGGCCGGTCCGGTTGTACAGCTGCCCGGGAGGGAGTGTCCCTGTTACAGAAGTTGCGGTACTGCTGAGCCGTGCCGAGCGTCGGGGCGTGAAGTTCTCGGGCTCCTCCGTGGGAGAAATGCTCTCCGGGATGCAGAGCCACTCTGGGTGTCCCCCGCCTGCCTTTCTCCGCGGACGGGCGATTCGTTCCGAAAGCAGAGCGCTGAGCTGGACCCTATCACCGCCTTTTCCCTGGCTGTAGTTTACATCCTCTAACATACTATACAGGTAGTTTGCTTTGCTTAGTCATCAGTTTGCCTTTGCCCGGCTATTATTTCAGACTCTAGCCGGGCAAAAAAAGAAAGAAAAAAAAATAAGAAAAAAATAAAAGTAGAGGACACTGGAAATAAATTTAGAAACATTATTCTCCATGTAACTTTAAGCTGCTGCTGAACAGGACATTTCTGGTCTCCTCCGGTGCTCCTGACCATGTATTTTCTCCGCCCTTGAACCTCTGTGGTAAACTGTACATCCATGAGCAGGTTAGCCTAGTGATCTAGGTGAAGTTCTTAATTTCAATAGAGAGACTTTTATGTTAGGTTACTTTGCCTTCTGGTGTTGCACTGCTTCTGGATCCCATGCAAAGGAGATGATTCAGAAGTGCAGTGGAAGGCCGTGGGGCATGAGGTGTGATGCCAGCCTACACCTGCAGGTGTGTGGTCAGGACTGGATCATAACTGTGTCACTGGAAACGTTGTTGACAAAAGGCTGCAGGGTGCACTGGTAGCACTGGTGTGTCTCAGGAGCACACAGGCTGGCCCACAGAGGCCAATGTCTAGTGAGATCTGGTATCTGTTTCTGATAAAGGCCACTAGAGCCATAATAACAGCGAACCTGCGATGGAAACCTCATCCGTCAGATCCTTTAACCCTGTCACCAAATCTGTTCCTAGGACTGAGACTGAGCTGATCTTCCCTGGCACGTGGCTCCGTCCCTGCTTATGCTGGCCCTGTGCACCTGCTTGCCCTCTTTCTTGCAAGCAGCTCCTCTTTGTGGGTAATTAAAATAGCTGCTTACTTCTTTTTTACTTGCAAATGCAGGATATTCAGGCTTACTTTCGAGGAAGTGTAGAAGCGTGGATCGAGGGAGAAGCAGTGTAGTGGCCTGGGAGCTAGAACAGACAGGCAGTTTAGTTTCCTTTGGCTTTTATGTTGGATACTTAGTTCCATGAATTTTACAGTTACTAAAATAGTGTTACTCTTGAAATAGCAGAGTTTGGCACTGCCTCCTGCCTCTAGTCTCAAATTTACACAGTGATAGTGTGAATAAAATCAGTTGTCCTCATCGACAACATTTCCTAGGGCCAAGAACATAATCAGCCTGGGAAGCCTCCTGTTGTTTTTCTAGCATGTGTAATGTGAGATAGTGGAATAAGTGGGGATTAAAGTTTGCTTTACTAGGCAGTCACAGGTACGTGCATGTATCACAAAGAAGATACTAAAAATGACTGTAATTCCGTAATGCTGCATTGTATTAATCCAAAGTCTAGATTAAATTAAGGTGAAAAATGATTGTTCTCACGTACTAAGCATGACCATGAATTTAGGATTTGGATGATATTGCCATACCATACTAGGACAAAAAGAAGCATATAACACCCCTTGCCTTTTTTTTTTGGAAGGAGACATAAACTGAGTCTTCAAATTATGTGTTGTTGTTATTGCTATTTTATAAATCTTTCAGGAACTAGAGCAAATTGGATCTTTTAATTAGTAATAAATAGGATCTATTAATAATTATAGGTCTGAACTCAATTTTCAAGCTGTATTTTGGAATTAAGCGCTAGTTTGCTAGGGATGACACACATTCCTACTGCATCCTCAGTTCAGTGTCTCTGTGGAATTACAATTTCCTCGTCTTTTTGCATAGTTTTGACAGGGAAGGGCTATCTTTTTCTATAATTTTGTCCTTCTTTAGGTCTGTAAAACAATGTATTGGGTTTTAGTGGAACTTCTCTTACTAGGGTGAGTCTTCTCTCAGTGATTTTTAATTTGCTGTTGTAAATTTAAAAAATGTGGAAGAGATTATGGTAGATAACACAAGAAAAGAACCTAAACTGTCTTTTTAAAATTTCGTTGTGACATCGTAGTTATTGTAGTAGACTCAACTTTTAGCTCTGCTTAAGACTTCATGTATGAGCTTCATGGATAGGTGCAGGCATTTTCACATGTGTTTTATGGGCTGACGGGATATGAGGAGGTTTAGGTCTGGAAGGGGTGTAGGGAAACATAGACTATTGGTAACTTGAATTTTCATGGTTGTCATTGTACTCCTACACTTTTTGTGCCTCAAATTTGCTATTTCCTATTCTATTTTTATATTTAAATAGTGTGGTTGCTGCAGTGTTCCCTTTTTTATGTCCACGACACATGTTAGAGGGTGGGAGGGAGTGAAGTGGGGTTATTTTGTGTATTAGAAAATAGTTCCTATGGAGAAGAAAGCATCCTTCTAAAATACTTGCATGTAGTGACATAATAGTAAATTATATTAAGCATCTACCTTTATCTTTTCTCCAACAAAACACTTACCAAGTAAAAATCCACTGAGTTTTGTTCCACTGTCCAGAGAAGACTGTAAGTTTCTCTTCTATTGAATAAAGTTGGAAACAAATCTGGTCAAAGCTCCTGGAAATAGGAATACACTCACAATCTCTACATTTGAAAAACTGACCACAAATACTTCAAAATACTACATTCTGAAAGTGTTTTAGAGGAGACTGTAGAAAAAAATGAGATGAGGACAAAATCTTAGAATACAAGTAGTAAATTTGTGTAGTTCAACTAGTCAGCCAGCATGGAAATATCACCATTCCCCTACTTGTTTCATGTGGAATCATCTTGAAAACAGTTTGTACCCATCAAAATAATTTTGTAGTATGTTTCTTATGGAACTTGGTAGTATTATGACCAAAATTACAGTGATGAAAATAATTATGGCTGGTAGTGTTAAAGTCGAGCAAACACAAAGAAATTTTACTTTGTTGTGGAAGGCTTAAATAAACTTCTGTTACTTTAATGACTGGAGTTATCTTTTGATTGTTGTAGTAGATAAAATGGGTTCCTGGTTATATTGTCAGCTGAAGGCATGAACACACAGGAAGGTATACTCTTTTTGCATCGTTGTCTGTCATATCATTGAAGTTCCTGTTGTTTCAAATAATAAGACTCCCTCTCCCCTTCTAATTAGAATCACAGATTGGTTGAGGTTGGCAGGGACCTCTGGAGGTCATCTTGTCCAATCCCCCCTGCTCAAGCAGAGTCACCTAGAGCCAATTGCCCAGACTATGTCCAGACAGCTTTTGAATATTTTCAGGAAGGGAGACTCCACCATTTCCCTGGGCAAACCATGCCAGTGCTCAGTCACCTCACAGGAAAGGAGTATTTCCTAATGTTCAGAGGGAACCTCCCACATTTCAGTCTGCACTGGTTGCCTCTGCTCCTCTCATGGGGCACCACTGAGAAGAGCCTGGCTCCATCTTCTTTGTACCCTACCTTTGGGTATTTATATACATTAATAAGATCCCCCTGAGACTGCTTTTCTCCAGGCTGAACAGTCCCTCTCAGCCTTCCCTCATAAGAGAGACGACCCAGTCCCCTCATCATCTTTGTGGCCCTTCGTTGGACTCTCTCCAGTACATCCATGTCTCTCTTGTACTGAGGAGCCCAGAACTGGACATAGGACTCCAGAAGTGGCTTCATCAGTGCTGAGAAGAGGGAAAGGATCACCCCCTTCCACCTTCTGCCAATCCTTTGTTTGATGCAGACCAGGATGCCATTTGGTTTCTTTACCGCAAGGGAATATTGCTGACTCATGGTCAACTTTGTGTCTACCAGCTCTGCCCCAGCCCTGTCCTTTTCTGCAGAGCTGCTATTTACTAGGAGATTTGGTGAAGAGAACACTTTGGGCTAGCTTTTTACCATGGTGGACACCTGGATTCAACCAAATGTTTTAAGCAAAGTTTCATGCAAAATTGTAGAGTCATTTCTGAGAATTCAGGTCTATGGGGGAAAATGTAATATGAAGCAGTTCTAATGACCTTTCTTTCATGAAAGCCTTAAGGCCCCTTAGTTTCTTTGTGAAGAAGGTTGAAAACTTAGCAAGAGGAAGGCCTTGCACTGGAGATGTCTATTGCTAAAATTGTGAAAGTGAGACTAAATTTGCTTAAGTTACAGGCCTCTGAGCATTCATAGCCTGCAGCTCACTAGAGATTTAGGCTGTCAGCATTTTCACACGTTTTCACAGGCCATATGTGATTATGTGCATATGTCAGGGAAAGAAGCTGTACTTCCTCTTCTCCTGTTGCACCAGGCAAAGTCAGATTATTCACAACCTGATATTACATCTGGATTCTACGGTCATATTTTCACCTGGACGTGTTGCACAAAGGTAGGGTGAATGAAGGATTTGTAAGATCCAAATGCAGGTGAAAAAAGAGCTACAACAGGTCAAGAGATAAACTCAGGGAATAGGGATTTTTTTAGCACTGGTCTGATTGTACGGCTTCTGACAAGTTACATGATGTCCAACAATATTACTTGTTGCTCTCTTGTGTGACTCTAATAAACTACTCTTCTGTAATTGCTTTTGCCTCCTTAAGATGAAGGGAAAAGAGAGAAACAAACTATACTTTTATGGCATCTATCTGATTTGAAATTTTATCTCATTCCTCACTTAGAGCAGTATGCCAGATTTCATGGACTTAAACATATTGCCCTGTTTGTGAGTATTTCCAGCAATAATTGGGTTGATAATGCAATCATACCGTTAGCTACAGATACGGAATACTCTGTGATCATTAATGAGTGATTGCAGAACCGATTGATGAACATGTCATTAAGAAAGTGGAGGTATAATTTTTGATAATCTAGATTAGATTTCTAGTATCATCTTCCAGTCTCATGTCCCTGTAAATTACTTCTCTTAATAAAAATGTAACCTGTGCATTAAAATGCATCTCTGTTCTTGGTGTAGTTCACACTGGGTGCATGAAGTAGACACTACTAAAGCTTTAAGGGAACATCAGAGGACATAAATTGTTGCTGCTAGGTGTCCCAAGGATTAAGGAATTCTGTGTGGCTATTAGATAAGCATGTGTTTTGTATTGAGTTTTGAAAATCTTGTTTAGAAATTAAATCTTTTTTTGAAAAGATATGCTTTTAATCCTCTTTCACTGCAAGCCATACTTCAATACTTTTAGTCTCCGGAGTCCTCTTCTAAATTTTTTTTCCTACAAAATATAACAAAGTGATCAAAAAGATGATCAAACATGATGAAGTCTGCTAATGCGATGATGTATGGTGAGTAGACTAGCAAGTCATTAGCTGGCTTTAGCAACCACAGTATTCCCTGTATGCTTCTGTTCCCATATTTTAACTCTTCCCGTAACCGCTCTAGTACGTGGGTACATGTTCCTATTGTGCACCTTAAGGCACTTTGCACCCTAAAAATGCAGTTGTGTCCCAGCTGCAAACAAGATGTTTCTGGTTTAGTAAGTGATGTAACAGCAATGTAACATGTCATTTACAAGGCTTGGTGAATAATGCCATGTGCATCTGAGTCATGCCCCTATTAAATTTAATTAAACTCTTTAGACCTTTCTCAGTCTTAAGGGTATGTTTTTTGTATGCCTTTTGAGAGAAATGTGCAGTCAGCATAATTGTTGAACATGTATGTGCAAAGAAAGTTACCAAGAGGGGGAGAAATGGAAAGAAAAGAGACAATTCAAGGCCTTTGGGAAATATATTAAGTGGAGCTGCGCTAGGCACCTTGGAATAAATTGTGGGATGAATAGATTGCTAGTGTTGTTTGACATGCAGTTACATTTCTACAAATAGGAGAAAAAAAGGAGAGAAAAAAGAAATAGCATAATTTGGACTGAACATAAAGGGGAAGTCAGATTATAACAATGAGTTCTGCTGGATAAGAGAAAGCCTGGTTCTTTAAACATGTTGTTCTACTGAGTGGACAAGAGCAGCATTATAGGTGCTGCTAACACACCAGTTTGGGACTGTTGTGGGGATGGAGTGGGTGATTTAGCAGGGGTGTCCCATCTCAGCCAGTAATATCCATCAGAGGAATTAAACAAAGCCTATTCTCGCATCCCTGCTTTAGTTTGTTCATAGTCCTATGTGGCTAGGTGCCATAAATAATGACTTCATTACATCAGTCCCAGATATGGCTTCCGAAATGTTGTTTGATACTGTTACTTTTGAGTCAACCGAGTGTTTCCAGAATTTTCATCTGTACAAATATATTTTTTTTTAACTGACCCCGTATATGTGGGTTCTTTCAATGAGATGTTTAATAGTGAAAGAGTCTATTTATACAAAACTGCCAGTAATTGTTTCATTTAGTTTTGTCTTAACTTGCGGATTAAACAGGCATATGTATTGCATTGAATGGGAAGACCTGCATGTGGGTTTTGACATAATTATAAAAACAGTGACACTTTCCGTGTAGCTCATGTGGGCTGCAGAAGCCAGTTACGCTTTTGGCTGCACATGTTTTTTGATTCTATGAAGAGTTGATATGAAGGAAAGACTTCATGTATAACAGTGATACTACGATGTAATATAATGCCAAACCCTATTTATTTTATTTTATTTTATTTTATTTTATTTTATTTTATTTTATTTTATTTTATTTCCCTTGGTGTTTTTATGAAGGAAATAAAGGCGAGCCAGATTGATCCTGATATATGCTAACTCCTGAAGAAATGACTGACCAACGGCTACACTGAAAAACACCCCTTTGTTTTTGCCATGGGTTTGGCTGAGCTATGTCATGGTAGAGGAGGGAAGATTTTTTTAACAGATGAATGACATTTCAAGCTTTCAATTTCAGAAAATTTGCTATTTAAGTGTTTAAAATTTTTCAGTTGGCTGGAGAAATGAGACAGCAAAGGTCAGAGCTGAATGTTTCAGTGGTCATTTTTGCTTAACTAATGTTTGGAAAAATGGCACACTTGTAAAACTACTCTTTTTTTCAAGGAAAGAATAACTGCTTCATTGTGATAGGCAGCGTCAATAATTTCATGCAATTTACTATGGTAGGCTGCTACGTAGAGTGGTGTGCGTGACCATTTTGAAGTGAAAACAGTTTAATTTTTCTCTGAAGTTTTATTAGAAAATTCTCCTTTTGATATCTGACATTTTAAACATCTGTAAGTTTCAGTGAGAAACAGCTGCATTTGCAAAACCTCTCAAAGAAAAAAGGGTGTGCCAATGCAAAAGACAGAAATTAATTTCCAAATATTTTTTTTCTTCCCCCGTTACTTCTACCTGGCTTTCTGAATCTGCTTGCTACAGCCATGCTCCTGCTAAAAAGTCTGTGTTGTATGTTTGTAACTTCGGTTGTAAGTGATCCCAGTGAACCTAGGAAATCAGTCGTATGAATCAACTTACGTGTTTGCAGATTTGGAGACTGTGTCTGAACAGTCCTTAGAAAGGCAACAAGACCTCTGTGTTTGGTATGTTCTCCCCCATTACCTTTTACTTCTAACCTTTAACTCACAGATAATGGCGCCGGATATTGCATCCAAAGGCTTATTATGAGCACTGTCAGTGAAGCATAATGCTTCACCCATGATTGGTATGGTAGCTTTTCAAATTCTGTTTAGTGGAAGACTGCTGTCAAGGGGTAAACTCTTGAAATCCACTTGGAGTTTAAATAAAGTACCTACGAGTTTCTGTGCTGTACTGCAATGATTAATTGAAGGCGGTGTTTATCCTGGAGGTGAGTGGTTTTCAAACTTTAAATAAAACCTTTTTTTTTTTTTTTAAGAGATGCTTCACAGGTATGAGTCAGCATTATATATATTTAATGACCTGTCTACAAGTATGTTTTTGTAGAAACTGTCCTGTTTAGGGTTAAATCCTTTGAGATGCTGACCAACCTTTGCTGAGTCTTTATGAAAAGAGTATTTCAGAAGATTAAAGAGCAGTTGCTAGGTGGGTCAGAACCTTTGGCTTTCATTGGAATATTTATCTTGGTATTTAGGTTCCTACTGAAGTTCATTTTATGAGCAAGCAAGCTCTCTGTTTGATTTCTGAATTCTATGTTTTCATGTTGCATAGTTCATAAATGCTTAAGTGTTTTCATTTGCTCATGATATGTACACTTATCCTGTAGTCCCTTACAAGAATAAGCTGTTACTACAGTCTTGCACCTATACTCCTGCATATGTATATGTGGGGCAAAGGTAAAGTCATTGAAAAAAGATCCCTTCTACATTTGAAAGCTTACTTGCCCTCATTACCTTAGCATGTAATTACAGAGTGTAGAAAGAGGTCGTTTTAACGGCTGATTTTGAATATGAATTTCACGCTACCAAAAATGTGCTTTATTTGTAGTAAGCAAAACTAAGATACAGAACAAATGCAAGTTGCACACAGACAGGAATGAACTCTGCTTTTCTTTCAGCTTATAAGCTTTGTCCTGTATTAACACTTTTATTAGAAAAATGTTTCTGTCCTCTCTGTCCTGTATTCAGGCTCTGATACTTTTGGCAACAGTGTCATAACATCGTTATGATATTTTGCATTTAAGAGTAAATGAGCATACTGAAAGGAGGACTTTCAGTGTGGGGGAGTTTTGGGTTTTGAATCAGAGACCAGGAAATGGCTTTATCTTTGCATTGCTTTATTTATTCCATTTTCCTGATATAAACCAGTTTGAAACAGTGTGGTTGTAGAACACACGCATCTTCAATGGCAAATTTTAAACATATCTGCCCTGTCTTAATCATAGTGAAGTTGTAGTGCAGAAAGGATTTATTATTTGATGACTGGTTTTTTCAAGGAGGTTGAGCATAGGGGTTACCTGGCTGCCATTAACTTTTAATACAATTTGGAAACCTAACTTAATCTTCTTACTATTATAACCGAGGAATCTACTAGACACTGAACAGCCACACAGTGAAGAATGTTTTTATCTGCTAGAAAAGACACGTAAGGGGAAGAAACAGGAAAACTTGATGCTTGGTTGCTGTTCAGAGGGAGAAATACAACAGAATTTATCAGACAGGCGGTAGTTTCTTCACTTCCTTTGACTGACTGACCTGCAGCCATCAGGGGACAGCAAGCTGAAAAGTGATACACTTAACATTTCAGGTAGATAATATAAAAGCGACTGCCCCCTGATAGTGGGAAAATGACCTTACTAGGCGCATATATGGATACAAACTCCACAAAATTATTAGACTTGTTGCTAAAAGACAATTTTGGTAAAGGATTTTAAAGCTATAGTTGAACATTTTTTAAAGACATGTCTACTCATCAGAAGAAAATTCTTCTTAGGAAAAGCTTACTTCTAGAACTTTAGAAATTTTAGAAACTATTCTTGTTTCTAAAAGTTTTATTTGTGTTATATTTGAAGTAAAGGAATTTGACTTTGTCAGGCTCAAAATTATTTTTTTTTTCTGTAATTATCTGAAACTTCATACTTCACACCCGGTCAAAGTGGACCATTCTGAAATTAATTTAACTAGTGAAACCTGCAAGCTGTTCAGAGAGTTTTGATGGGGGGTGAGTGATGTTTGGCTTTTTGTTTTCTCTCCAGATTTATAAGATTTCTTGAGGTGTAGGGGTCTGTTTATGATTTTTTTTTTCTTCTTTTCTTTTTTCTTCTTAAACTATAGCAAGAACATTTCTGATATCTCAAATATCTGTTAAGAGAGGAACATGGATTTCTACTCAGGCTTAAAATGGTAAAATTAGCTTGCACTGTGTCCTTATTTCCCTCTCTCCTGAAATTAAGGTGATGGAGTAGTCTTTGAACATGTTGATGTAAATTAGTTTTTTGCATTGAATCTGAAATATTTATCAAGAAATCATAACAGTGATTTTTTTTTTTTTGTGGTAGTGCTTTTAATTTTAATTTCCTTTAATTTAAACCTCAACTTTCAGGAGAAATTTTTACCTAGAACAAATTTTACTCAGTATGTCAATTGTAAAGCAGTAGTCTGGGGAAAATGAGAAGAGGCTTACATAGCATCAAAACTATCTTCAACTGTAATGAATAACTGTAATTCTAGAGTCTTGCTACATGTCTAGCATTAGCATACTGCTATTAATTGTTTGCTGACAAAAAGGAAGGAGAACTCTTATTTTAACCAGAACCCTAAAATGTTCTGGGTTGTGGAACAATCCTTTTCCTGGTCTTGGAGACTGCATGTTTTCATGTCAGATCACACATAAAGAATTCTGGATGTTGGAGTGCAGTTAAAATGAGTATTTACTGGGTCCCTTTCAAACTGGTTTACTACCAAGAAAAATATTACAACTGTAAGCTATGCCATTTGTGTGACATCAGGCTTCCAACAAGGTGAGAATATGGAGGAAAACCCAAGAGTACATTAAAATAATTTGAAAGGTTTATGTGAGAACGATGAAGGAAAGAACCTGGGCAGTGAAGGATAGGCTAGCTTTTTTTTTAAAGGGAATATTCCTCTGTAGCTAGTACTATCCTTGATATAACTTGGGGCTGTGTAGAGATGATGTCAACACTAGGAGTAAAAAAAGGTTTATTTTAAAAAAAATATGTTAAACCCCTTATATATTTACTTTCTGCAAGTGGTTTGGAATTAATGGCTGCCTAAGGTGGATTTTACTGCTGATGTGATGTTGTATTTTTGAAAGCCTACCTCTCCTATCTATACAAAGCCAAAGTGGTCTGTTTCCATATGGAACATTGTTTTGACTTAGATAGTTCCATGCAGAATTTCAGTGCTGGTCTGTGTCGCTTTTGTGCGGGACAGATTCTGGCTTTGGAAACCTGAGAGCTTGGATCTTCCTAGGCCTCCTTAAAAATTCAAGCCAAGATGAAAACATGGAAGAAGGCTAAATATAAAGCTACTCCCCAGGTTTTTTATAGAAGTGTGTTTAGACCCTTGTCAGGCTCCTGTAATATCCTTATGGGATATTAACAATAATAGAACAGGTTCTGAAACAGTGACCATAGCTACAGAAGAAAGCTGACACATCACAAGATCACTGTGGGCAAGTAATACGATAAAATGTAATAGATCATCAACCTATTTAGGAAAAAAAATAGTTAAGTAGATTTCTTAGTCAGCAATCCATATGATCCAAAAATATTTCATCATGTAATGACCATTTTAAGATTGCAGCAGATAGGATTATGACCCCAGTGGTTAATAAAAGTACAAGTACAAAAGTACTACTGGCACAGCTACTTATTGGCATAGCTACTGATGTATTTTTTGGTTTGTTTGTTGTTGGGGTTTTTTTTGGAAAAGAGCTCTTGGGATTAATGTGGGAGTTAAAATATTTTTGCATCTTGTGAAACTGACCTTATTTAATACTCTGTTATGAAGATGTCCCTGTGATCATGCAACTGAAAGTTGAGGTTTGTATGTTTCATTCCTCTTGTAAGTTTTGCAGTCATGGCCTTCTATGATTGGCTTACAGCATCTGTGGATAAGGGAAGAGTGACTGACCTCATCTACCTGAACTTGTGCAAAACATTTGATACTGTCCCACACAACATCCTAGTCTCTAAAATGGAGAGACATGGATTTGACGGGTGGTCCACTCGGTGGATAAGAGGAATTGGCTGGATGGTCACACTCAAGGAGTTGCCGTCGATGGCTCAATGTCCAGGTGGAGACCAGTGATGAGTGGTGTCCCTCAGGGGTCTGTATTGGGACCAGTATTATTTAATGTCTTTATCAGGGACATAGGCAGTGGGATTGAGTGCACCCTCTGCAAGTTTGTGGATGACACCAAGTTGAGCAGTGTGGTTGATACTCTAGAGGGAAAGGATGCCATCCAGAGGGACCTTGGCAGGCTAAAGTGGTGGGCTCATGTGTGGCTAGAGAGGCGGGCCTGTGCGAACCTCATGAAGTTCAACAAGGCCAAGTGCAAGGTCTTGTACCTGGGTTGGGGCAAACATGGATGCAGGCTGGGTGAATGAGTGGATGGAGAATAGCCCAGCAGAGAAGCACCTGTGGGTATTGAGGGTATTGGTGAATGCAAAACTGGATAAGAGCCAGCAATGTGCGCTGGAAGCCCAGAAACCCAATTCTATCCTGGGCTGCATCAAAAGAAGCGTGGCTAGCAGGTCGAGGAGGTGATTCTGCTGCCCTACTCTGGTCTGGTGAGACCCCACCTGGAGAACAGCGTCCAGCTCTGGGGGTCTCAGCACGGGGAAGACATGGACCTGTTGGAGCAGGTCTAGAGGAGGGCTACAAAAATGATCCAAGGGCTGGAGCACCTCTCCTATGAGGACAGGCTGAGAGAGTTGGGGTTGTTCAGCCTGGAGAAGAGAAGGCTGCGGGGACACCTTATAGTGGCCTTCCAGTACTTAAAGGGGGCTTACAGGAAAGATAGGGAGGGACTCTTTCTCAGGGAGTGTAGTGATGGAATGAGGGGTAATGGTTTTAAGCTAAAATAGGGTAGATTTAGATTAGATATTAGGAAGAAATTCTTTCAAGTGAGGGTTGTGAGCTACTGGAACAGGTTGCCCAGAAAAGTGGATGGCCCCATCCTGGAAATGTTCTAGGCCATGTTGGATGAGCCTCTGAGCAACCTGATCCAGTAGAAGGTATCCCTGCCCATGGCCAGGGGGTTGGACTAGATGATCTTTAAAGTCCCTTCCAACCCAAACCACTCTATGATTCTATGGGAGCTGTCTTGTAGTCTTTCATGTTGTCTGTTACTACTTGTGAAATGAAGACTCTTATACTTTCTCCATCATTGGAAACTCAAATGGAAATGTCTTAGTAAGTGCTTTCAATTGTGCTGAGTGGTATTTTATTGTTTATTTGTTTATTTAAATTATGTGTAACAGATTAAGTACTTAATTAAGGTAAAGTGTTTTGTGGATTTATATTTAATGCTCTCTGAGTGTGTTCAGATTACAGCCTTGCTGGGGATTCACATGGAATTTTAGGATGGTTTAAGGAAAAACATGAAAGGGGAGGGGAAAACAGCAATCTAATTTGGTGTGATAATTTTTTAATTTCCTGAATTTTAATGCTCTCCACTCTCATAAGAGGCAAAATTCTCTGTTCTTCCACTATATTGAATCCTGGTGTGGAAAACACTCTCCTCACTTCTGAAGGATAAGGATAATAGCAAAAGGAATGGTATACCAGTTGTTCTAGTCTGTCTCCTTCCCAGACAATGTGTTAAATAGAAGAGGGGGTTAAAGGTGCCCTGAATTTCTGCTTATACATAGGCAACTACAATTGTCTCCCAGCATGTTTCATTCTGTCCTAATATATTACATGAATTTTGGTAGTTGCCCTATGGTGAAATTATTGTCTGTTTGGTCTTATTTTGAAAAGAGAATCGGATAGACCCTCCCAAATCATACCTAATGAATCCATTGTTTGTCATCCATGTAAATCTCTGCAGCATATACTCCTTTCCCAGTGTTCCCTTTCCTCTAGTAAATGGCATTGGTTAGTTCTAACCTGAATGGAGGTGTTATATGGATGCAAACCAGATTGAAAAGAAGAAACTAAACTATTTCCAAATACTTGCTTCAACTTTCTCAGTTATGAAGGTTGGATTGTGATAAGGACAGTGTTAATGTAATAACGTAAAACCCTGTTTAGATGGGACCAATTACTTGAACGAATATTCTGGAAGCCAACTTGACAGGCTTTTTCCCAGCTCCTCAGGCATCTTAATAATGGGAGAAAAAATGAACAGAAAACTCTTACTTTGTCCTAATGTTCCCCTTTTCCCTCCACAGGGTGCTGTTATTGCTTTATTTTTTGGTAGAAAAGGTGAGACATTGCAGAAAACCTTCAGCCAGGTGTCACTTGCTTTTTCCTTAGCTTTTATCCCCTGGTGAGTCTTGACTTGGAAAAGCAGCTTGGAAAAGTGACCCAGCTCCTTCTAGTGTAAGGGGAAGAGGCATGGCTGTCTTTCACTCTCTTGGTACTCCAATATAATGCTGACTCTATAGAGCACGAGGTGCAATTACAATTTTTTTTTATGGAGAAGCACATGAAAAATTTTGCTACACAGATTTTTAAATACCTAAAGTGCATTGAAAAATTTTGACTTGAAAAATTTTAAGCATTTGCAAAATGTAGATGAGTATATAACTATTATTTACGGCATCAGGCATGTATGTACATGAATAAATATTTTCCAGATGTTCACAGGTTCTTGGATGGAAATCAGTATCCTGCAGTTCAGAGAAAGGGATAATTGTATATCTAAATGGTAAAAGTAGCCAATGGTAAAAATATCAAATATTAATGAAAATCAGAAAACAGAAAAGCAGGTAAACACAGACATTAGTTTAAATTTGCTTGCTGTGCTGGGGAAAACTTTTTCTTAGAATCAGATGTTTGAATGCTTTTTTTTCAGATTTTGATATAATTATATTTTCAGTCAGCAAGTTCTGCCCAGCTATAAACCCCCAAATTTACTATTTTGAAAGTCCTCCACTCAGTTACCTAGTTTTCTTTACCTTTTATTATGATACAGCCTAGATTTTGAGGAACAGAAGATCATTTAATGTAATACAGCATTGCATCCTGTCAAATGTAACTTTGTTCAACTTTTTATGTGTATTTTGTATTGTAAGAGTGGTGTTGACTGGCAGTTAATACTCCCACTTCTTAAAAAAAATACACCTGTGAAAATAAAATTGTTTTTTGGACTTGAAAAATAATTGAACTTAGAATTAAATATCCAAAAGAAAAAGAATTGTTCATATGGATGGATGTGGGTTTTGGGCCAGATACATGCATGAACAGTGTTAAATATTGTGTCCATGCAGCAGTCTATAAACATAGCTGATGAATTGCTGTATGCTGTAAACACAAGAAAAACGAGTAGGTTTTTCAGGGCTCCTTACAATTATTCTCTTTACAGAAAGAAAAAAATAACTTCTAGGGGACCCAGATTCAAACCCTTCAGTTTCATAGAGAAACAAATGCTAAAAACCAGAAAAGATTATCCAAATTTTATTCAAAGATTTTTTTTTTTAAGGGTCCATAGATGAAATAAAGGTAAAATGCTAAAGCTCCATACAGAATTTTCTACAACATTTGTGGCCCATGACTGAGCAATAGCAATACTCGAAAACTGAACAGACTTGTAAGAGTTCCTGGCCCCCAAAGAAACTGCATCATAATACTGAGGGCAATTATAGCCAACAGAGGCTTTGTAATGAATCACTGCTTTGTTCTAGTTTTTCTTCTGTAAATTGTACAATAAAAATATGTCTTTGAAAGTAAAGTAAAACTGAAACTGCCTAAGAACTCCAGTTAATTCCACTTAGTTAACTGACCTAGGCTGATTTGCCAAGGCTAAGTCTAGGCTGGGTATCTAGTTCGGGCTCAGGTAAGTGGGGTGGGAAGAGCTGATTTAGTCAGCTGATCTCTACATGTGACAGTTCAGGCAAGGGCTGGTTTGAGACCACATGTGCCTGTTTCTTTACTGCTCTATTGCCCAGGTTGCCGTTGTCATGCCAGGCCTCAAGGTGCAATTAAGTTTAGGAAAAAAGGAAGTAACTGGGCTAATTCAATTCATAGGCTTTTTCTAGACGTAAGTGGAGACAGGGGGATAGGGACTGCACTGGATGGAAGATATTGGTGTGGGGTTTAGCAGCAGATAGAGCTGACTAGATATCACTGGGTCTAGGATTTGTGTTTCAGAATGGCTCGAGAACAGGGAGGATTAAAAAAGCTCATTTTGTGAGTACTCCACGAGTCTAGTGTGATTAGTTCAGTACGTTGTTTGAAGGATTTTTTTTTGGTTAGAAAGGAAGCAATATATGTTGAAATGAGTAGAATCAGTCACTAAGAGAAGCGTGCAACTGCTGACACATCTTACTGCAGCTCAATTCTGTACATCAGACCCAAAAAATATTTCTGAAAATATCACTGCAAGCAGTTCATTATGAGTGAAACTGCAAAAGCAGAAGAGAGAAACATTTTCCTTTTTTCACCCGTATGACTGCAATATTGCAGCACCTGTGGATTTTGCTGAAAGTTGGGGGGGGGGGTGTGTTTAATTTTATTTCAAGATTTTTTTAAAGAAGCCAAGACAGCTGTAGTTCAGGAGATCTTTGAGTTTCTGAACTGACTTTTGATGATTTCAGATGTTCCTTTCATCTATTGTTTGGTTTGTACCGGATATCTGTTTTTCTTTTTCAAGTTATTTTCTGAAGATAGGTAATGGTGTAACATGAGAGACTTATGAAATCAGTTTTGCTTCATGATTAAGGGTCCATAGGTTTTGCCAAGTCAGATACGATAAGATGTAAATTGGAATCAGCTGTGGATAGATCAGGTATGTGTAAATAGATTACTTATAAAGCAATTTCTCCTGTAGATTGTCCTGTTACAGGTTTGTTCTCTAACTGTTTGGGTGTATAGGTGTGTAGAAGTGTAAAAAAGTGTTTAATATGCCATTTTTCCTTCTTTAAGGATTTGTTTTTCAAAAGATGTTATTCATTCTTTGGGACTCAAAGTTTTATAGATGGCATATCTATTTGTGATAACATCTATTATCTACTACAACTGTATTTTATAGTAGGTATATTTATTGCTGATTTTGTCTTCATTGCAGTCAAGCCAATGTTTATTCAAAGGATTTTAATCCACCATAGGTTATCACTTTACTTTGAAGTCTATATGACCTGTTCTATAAGGTAAGATTCATTAGTATGAATTTATGTTCAGCGTTACCCCAGGAAGGGGTCCACTAAAATAAACTGGTAGGTCTATCAAAAAAATGACATTTATATGAAATTAAAATTCTGAATGTAATCTTCAGACTAACACAGAGAGGAATGATAAAGTCCTGGTTATTTACTCATTAAAGGATGGGTAACAGAGGTTTGAATTCACTGCCAGCTTCCGCACAAAGCCTCCATGGCCTACATTTTAGGACTGTGATTGTCTTACGGTGATTATACCTCACCTGCCTGAGGAAAAAGAGGGTTAGGAGAAGGTACAAGTTTGTAAAGTGTATTGAAAATGAAATGTACTTTCCTTTTAAATTCTTTTATTGTTAGAAATAAAAGACATTTTTGAAGGGCACACTAGCATTTGAAAGATTATTTTATCACAGAAGTGTGAGTGATTGAGCAGTGTGATGGAGAAGAAGAGTTGGAGAGACCCAGGAGGATGGTACTGCCAGTGTTTCAGACAAAGCTGCTCTTTTCAGATGGTGTACAGTTTCTCAGCCTTTATTTCTCCCTTAATAAAGAAGAGGTAATGAAAGGATTCTTACGCAGGCAGTTACCTGGGGAGGCAGGAATCCCAAACTGTTGATGTAATTTGGGTGTTTTCTCCTCTAATCAATTGCGAGGGCCAGATGAAATTAATTTCTTATTTTTCCTCCTAGAAACAAAGTTGTCCTGGGGCACAGAGGTGCCTAGGTAATTTTAAACAAAATCTAAGAGTTAGCCACAAAGACAAGCACCAAGTTTTTAAATTATTATACTTTCTGGCAATGTTGCTGAAATAGAGGCAAAATATTTTGAATAACAGCAAGGTAAGTATGTAATAAAAATGGACTAATAAAATTCTGATATAACTCTTGCACAGTCAAGCTACAGAATAGACCCACTGGCTGCTATACCAAAACAAACAATTCTGTAAGTTTCCAATTTAAGGAAAAATTTCCCTTGTATTGTATAGATATATTAGTAAATTGTCAATTTAAAGTTGTTCTTGAAAGGCCAGAGTTCAATGTTTTGCGTGCCTGTTTTCAATAGTGAGGATGGAGCGAGGCACACAGTTACATATTATGTGTAGTAGGGGAAAGACCAGTTTTCCATTTGAACTGGTTGTTTGATTTTGGGGGCGATAAGAAGAGATAGTCACTTGCAGAAAAATCTCACTCTGTTGTTTTTAGGCCAATGGGATAGGAGGCTAGGGTTCCCTTCTTTGAGTGCTATATCCTGCAACAAGGAGACAGGGTTGATATGGACTATTTAGAAAAGGATACAAGTACAAAACCAAGTTGAATGTGGCTGAAAAGAGGAAATGGATTAGTGTTACCCTCAGAGAAGAAAATAATATGAGGGAGAAGGAATACAGTATGTGCATTTACATCTCAAAGAAAAGAGGCAGGATTTTTTTTTTCTGTTTTCATAAACCTAAACTCTGATATCACATTGAAGATTTTATGCTCAACTTCAAATGTTTATCTGTCTGTCTAATGAGCAAGACAGTGTTCTGTATATTGCCTGCTTCTGCATCAGAAGGGGGAAACCCTTTCAACAAGACAGGAAAAAAGATTGCTTCTTGTCTTTTGCTATACCCTTTAAACACCGGTGAATGGAGAAATGTGAGAATGCAAGGAGGATGTTGGACCTGCATCTTTCCAGTGTTTTCCTTTGGGCTGTGAACTTAAGCCTCTTAAAAATATTTTACCTCCAGACTTGTCTTTCTGCCCCCATACAACTCTGCACTCAGAGGGTGATATTTTGTTCATAGATGGTGCTACAGGTTCAAGCCAAGGTCTTGAATTTCTAACAGATTTTACACTCTTTATAAAAACTTCTCTGGTTATACAACAGAGATGAGAACTTATATTTTCTTTTGCCTTTTATATTTTTGGTTGGTTTTAAAGCAGGGATTTGTATGTTCTTTAGGCAGTGCACAGCTTGACCCAACCTAGTTCTTTGCATTGTTCTTCAGAAAACCTTGCAATTTAAATAACAACTGTGAAAACCACAAGCTTTAATGGCAGAACCTTTGCTAGATGCATTCTTGCTAGCTGAATGTTTTTGGATTACAGGATTAACACCTGAAAATGATCTTTAAAATAGTTGAAGTTAGATTTTTGCATGTCAGCTCTGAAATTCACCTTAGGATCTGCTGGGAGCATTTTCCTTGCTCGTAATAACAAGATTACATGCCTCCTCCCCAAAGTCTGCACTGTGTAAAGAATCAGTCATGAGCACGTATCCTTCAAACTCCTCAGTGCTTTCCATCACTATCCCTGCTTTAGTCATGTTATCCAGCTTTTTCCAGGATTACAGATGCTGATAAATTTGTCTGTAATACTGGGTAAAATCATGGTCTGGAAAGCAATTGTAAAGCAGAATTAGGAAGAAACTTCTTCTTTTTTAATATTGTGCTTTAATGCTTTTGTCAACACTTTTTAGCATAGATGAAATACAGGAGACAGAAGCCACAGGACTGACAGTACTTCCTTTCTTCTGGAGACACCACCTTCATGAAAAATTCCATCTATAATTCTGCATATTGGTGTGTATGTGTCTGGCTGGTTGTCTTTGTAATACAGAAACCTTATAGTAAGCAAAATTGGCAGTGGAGATAATGAACTTGACAGATGTACTTCATTTCTCAAACACGAGTTTATGGCACATTTGCAATTCTTGCAGTAGGCAATATTTGTCCCAACAGTGGCATCTGTTATGAACTCAGAATTTAGAATTGATTCTTGATTGCATAAAAAGCACAGAATATCAAATATCCTAAGGCCAAAATAATGTTTACAACAATTACTTTTGTCTACTACTTCCTATTTTAACAAAGTAGGAGGATTATTTTTTTTCTTTTTTACTTTTTAGAAATACTTGGAAGCACTTCATGCTGTTCATATTTAGTTTGTTTTATAGGGCTTGTACTTCTGTTTATTCTTTCTAAATATTTCAAAATACCCATATGAAAGATGGGATTTGCAAAATGGCGTAAGTTAGAATGATATAGATGGTTCTATGAGTTGAACACAACACGGGCCTTAATTCAACCTGATAGAAGTTTTCCCACTTAATCTGAAATCTAAAATCTAGGGATCCAAAGTTTCCTAGTTTCTTAGAAGCTCTGGGATGTGTTCTTGTAACTCTGAGAAGGACAAATAACTTAAACTGCATTTTAAAATTAAGATATTTTAAATCATTCCCAGTGTATGCTAAAATGACTAGAAGGAATATATGGTCACGTGGTAAGCTGGATATACTTTTCATGTCATTGGTAAGACCTGGTTTTGTGTGCCTTTAGTCTAAAAGGGTGGATTCAAAAATTGTCAAATTTTGAAAATATTTTTTTTGTTCTTATTTAACATTAGCTTCTTTGTTCGATGCTAAATTTTCAAAGTTGCAAGTTAGCAAGAGAGAACTGAAGAACTCTTGAAGCTAGGAGGATAACTAGATGGGGTTTTTTCCAGTGTTTTAGAGGTGAGCCTTGCCCTTACGTTCTCAGTATGACTTGTTTCTTAGAAATCACAGATCATTAGGTTCAGAAGTTCCAAGGATTCTGCCCTATAGCAATGGGGAGAGAATGATATTACTGGGATTATAGCTTCAAATCATTTCAGCTGGTTTCATGTCACTGAGGAGTGCAGCAAGAGATGTGTTCATGTCCAGGTTGGTTTGGTTTGGTTTGAGTTGTCTTCTTTTTGAAATAAAGGGGGACAAACCATCTGTGGAGCCTCAAACACTAAGTGTTTGGAACTGTTCCTTTCCAATTGCATCTGATTGGTTTAGATGAGCATGCCACTGATCTTACTGAGGTCAACAAGAGGTAGAAGATCTCCTTTAACTTTCTCATAGTTGAGCTGAACATGTCTTGCATCGTTTTCATACAATCTGGAAAGTAGGAAATCTCTTCAGAGAATTGAAAGCTGAGGGCTTACAGTGTGTTTGCTGTGGGTGATTGGATGCAAGAATAAAAGTAATAAAGTTACAAAAGAAGGAAGTATGAATTTTTAGGCAGAATTAATTTGAAAGTATTTTTAAATAATTAAATACGATGTCGTCAAAGTATATGCAATTTGAGTAGTAGCAACCAGTAGTTTGACTTCTTGGGCTATAACGATTAACCGTACAATCACTATTTTTAAGTAGTTGGTCAAAAAGAATAGAATTGTCTTTGGAAAACTTGTTTAGATAATTCACAGGATTAAATGAACATAGATAGCATGTGTTTATTATTCTTAATTGCAGTGGTAAACTACTTAGCAAAACCAAAACAGCAGTGTTCTTTTGTGTTTGAGCACAATGAGAACAAAGAAAGCAAACAAAATAAAGTTATTCTATGCCCTTTCCTGACCAGAGTGTGTAGGTACTGCTTTGAAACTTTCCTTAAATACGGCATCTTCTTCGCATTATGCCATGATTTTTTGTCGTAAAACTACCAGTTATAAATGCTTGTAAAACCAGGGATCTAGCAAGGTTAGCTTCAGACGAGAGTATTTTGGAAAATACTGTTCCATTTCCAAGAAAGAGAAAATTCTAAAAATGAGAAAGGAGATGGTTCAGAGGAAGTTGTGAAAACAGAATAGAGGATGACCCTGGATTTTCACTTAATGAATTCCTCTAGCAACATTCACGAGCAGGCACAGGAATCTCACTGGAAATGTTTTGTATAGTTATATACAATAATACATTGCACATTGGAAAAGGGTTTAGTGGAAAGCATGGACAGAAGCAATTAATTGAGAAGGTAATCAGAATTTCACTATGATAAACACTTAAATAACTCCTGGTGTTCCTTAATCTTTTTGGGTAGGTATTTCCTCTTTTAACAATCCTTTAACTAAACATTTATTTGTTCTGATGCAGCTTTTAGACTTGGACTTCTCTTGGCTAACTGTTCATCCATTAAATTTAAAAAGAAAGAAAGGAAAGTGATTGGTTTAATGCTGGTAGTAGTTTATTTTCATGAAATTGCTATGACCATTGCATTTTGTATGAACACATGGTTTTCCTCATGTTTCTCTCTTCTTCATCTCCTACCTCTTCAAGTCTACCAGCAAAAATAAACAGTTTTCCCCACAATAACTTACTATGTCTTGTTGAAAGCAAAGTTTAATAAAAGGTTTAATGATATTAATTATACAAAACCAGTGATAATAGAGAGGATTTTGTTCCTTCTTAACCTTGAACAATAGGATGACATGCTAGTTATTTCCAGAATCGTGGAATAATTATTTACATCCTCTCCTGATGCAGATTATTTGTTTCTCCCTCCCCCTCCTCCCCGGCCCACATTCCTCTGAAGCGCTGGATGTTTGCCATGGCTCGAAGGATGTTGAGCTGCATATGCAAGTGTTGCTGTTTACTTCAGAAACTTCCCTGGTGCTTGGTAGTGTCATTTTGCTCACTCTTAAACCACTTGCCAGATTTTTAGGTTAGCATCCATGTGCTTTTCTCAAGATCATGTGGGAAGTTTCATTTAACAAATTCTTTGTTGTAGGGTTGCCAATGATGTGTTCAATTTTCCCCTTCCTCATGAAGTGCACTGCTTTGTGACCTTAGGTACTTCGTACGAAAGAGATGGGTCTAACCATCATTCCCAGGGGAGTTTGGTTGTCTGTGTGTGGTAAGCATGTTATGGAGCCTTCTGAAATTTGCCTCTTGTGAAATTAGTGACCCACGTGATTCTATCCAGCCCTGTTCTCATAGTTCTACAAAAAAAAGTACCCCAAGTGGGACTCTTCTCTCTGTCAGGTAATTGCTTTTTGTAAATAATTTGTTATCAGCTTTTGTATTATCCATTTTCATGGGCTCTCCAAACTGCCTGTCTTGATTAATATGGTAATAAAATTTCACACCGTGATTAATCCTGTTAATCAGTCTTTTTCATTTTCTATAGAATGGTTTGGATAATTAGATCTGTGTTCTCTGTAGCTGTATTTTGTTCCACAGAAAGAAACATGACAAAAAAGGTATTAACAGAAAAATAATCCTTTTTGAAACTTCCATTAAACTTTTGTTTTCTAATGAAAGCAAATTGACAGTGCGAGCATTTGTATTTGAAAGAATACTTTTGTTCTCTTCATCAGGAACTGTCATAGTGCTGTTCAAGGGTTTCAGTGTTTTCTTACTATGTTAGAAGCGAGAGAATACAAAATGTCTGAAGTCAATTGGATTAATGATCATAACTTGGAATAAATTAACTGGCACTGAAGTGCTAAGAACCACATTTATCCTTGATTTATCCAGGTATGAAATCAGTGGCGTTTTAATGCAATAATGCATAGGCACTGTTGAATTAAAAACTCAAACTCTGCAATGCTGACATTATTTTCTCTACTGGTGTTTTTTCCTGTTCTTATCATTCCCACCCTCACCCCAAAAGCTGCACGTGCACTTGCACAATTTCACAGAAAAGTTTAGAAGAGACTTTTTTTTAAATACAGTATTCTGCCCTGGAGATCTAACAATTAGAAGGTGGTGGGTTGTCTATCTTAGAAATCCTGTGACTAGAAGAGGAAAAAGAAGTATGTTGTGGATCAAAGTCACCATCATGCAAGCAATAGCAAGGGAAATGTAGATATACACCTCTATATGAAAGGAGCAGTAATGAGCAAATGTGATAGCAGAACAGAGTAGAATGGCATGTAAGTGAGCCATAAAACCAGAAAATCTAGTGGGGCAGAAAACAAGAGAGGCAAAAAATTGTAAGGAAAATTATAGTGTGTGACTAGTGCATTTTTGGTGGAGTTTTTTGGTGTGTCTGAGGCAAAATAAATGAAAATTATACTGATACCAGTCAGAAATTGTTAGGCTTTTGTAGACAATTGCTACATATAATGAAAATGGGACTCTGTAATTAGGAATCACACTGGGTTTTTTTATTATCTTAATCTCACCTTCTGCTACACCATAGAATTTTACCCAAACGATCTGTAGCTAGACAGTGACTTCTGTTGAAATTTAAAAGTTATCTATGCATTATACCAATATATTAACTCAAAATTAATTACTTTTGATTACATAGTAACAGTATTGTTGCTCAAAACCAATACTGTCTACCCCTTACTGAAGGCACAACATTTTGACATTTTTATTGTACAATAAGGTTATCTGAGCTGGGAGATGGAAGTGGCAGCCTCACTAACTCAGAGTTGTATGGTAACCTTTTCTCGTAGCTACGAGTCACAAACACATCCCAAACACCTTGTTGAGCAGAGCTTGAAGGCAAGGGAGTGTGTGACTCCTTGGGGACCCTGTCCTGGGACAATGCTGGGACTTGAAGCGTGCTGGATCCTGTGGTTTCCCTATCTGGGAAATTTAACTACGTAGCAGCCCCCACATTAGCGGAGGTCTTCTGCTGCTCATGTGAATTAGCTGGTAACACTGCGAGAGAGTTGTTCATAAGCCACATGTGGCTAAAAACCACATGTTGATTGCCCATCCATTAGGTATGTGAGCATATAAGGAATTCTGTAGTGCCATTTGTATGATGGTCTGTATCAGCAGGAGATAAATTTAACCACGAAGGGATAAATTCAATAGAACTAATGAAGCACACATTCCAGAATGTGGGCAATTAGCCAAAGATGCATATTTTGACTCTGTAAGGTATGTGATGCCATTTTAAGTAGGTGGGAAAGCAGAAAAGCAGGTTTGCACATGTTACTTCTGCTTGGGAACCATCCTATATTGTATAGGAACACTGTTTAGATCAGATAGTCTAGGAGATAACAATATTTAGTAAGATCATCACTTCATTCAGGGAAATTGAGACTTTTGAATCCAGTGCTGCAGAATTTCTCTCCTGTTTTTAGTTGACACTGTGCTGCATAAAATTGAAGAGCACTGAATACTTTGAGCAGGAGTAGGCTAAATTAGATGTGGAGTGAATATAACCACTATAAGAATTTATTACTTGCATTTTTTAGTTTTTTCTTTAATGCTTTAGGCATGTTTAGTTTCGTGTTTTGTGAAAAAGTTTTTCTATTTATTGGAATGTTAGCTGGGAGCAATGACCATTAGCCTTTGCTTTTCTAAGAGCTGACTGAGCCAACATCCCACAATCACCATGTATGGTATGGTGGGTACGTTCAGTTCCTGAGCAACATGTACTGCATGTTCTGTGATCTTACTGGTTCAGAATTTAGCACAGATGCCTTTTTCAGGTAAAATAAAGAAAACAAACTGCACACCCCTCATAACAACACACTTTAAAGCAATGTGCATATATATCTATATACACATAAATTTATATATATCTGTGTGATTACAAATTCAGATAAGGACAGAGTGAGTCTTAATCTTTCTTATATATATTTAAATATCTGGTGTGCAAACTTAGACAGAACTAACCATTTTGTTTCTATCAAAAATAGCTTCATACTGAAGGATATCCAAAATAAAGCTTGGTTATAAAAAGGAATAAGCATTTTTCTTAATAATCCTTAGATACAACCTTTGTTTTCCTGCCTCTAGCTGGGGAAATAAATGATATACTTAATTGACCATTTAAAAATGTTAAACTAAATTGTAATTTCAAAGCATCAAAGTTGTCTAACGCTGTATAAGTACTCATTTTAATACTAGTTAATAATATTGTGGGCAACAGTCACTTTTTGGGAAGACTTATGGACTAAGGAAATACAGGTTTATTTGAAAACTGGTAAGCAGTGTTTTTAATCAGTCTGGCAGTAACAATATGTGATTCTGATATTTTCTTTTTTGGGACATTATGGAGAAAATCTATAAAGCTGTGTATCAAAACTATTTCTTTTTCATATATCCTATATTCATATATACTATATTCCCAAAATGATAGGGCTGCTAAAATAATAGTGGATAGGATATTTCTTGTAATACTGGATTTTTCTGAATTTGTTCTACACGTGCTCTGGACTGCTTCTTTTGAAGAACCTGAAAGGCCTTCCTGATCCTCATATGAACTAAATTTTATCTAAATACAAAATAGAAAGAAAACAGAATTATTTGTCCAATGCAAATAGATAGAGGATATCTGAGTGGAGTTGGCAGAAGGAAGGAATAATGGTTAAAAACTGCCAGATATCGGTTGAAAGTCACTATCCAGCTGAACATAAGGAGAGGTGAGAGGGATGTGGTGTTGTCAATTGACCACATGTAAATTCTTTCCATGTATTTGTGGAGAGTTCAGTGAACCATAAGATAGCTTGATGAGGAATGCTTTTGGTGTAGATAAAATGGTGAAGAAGAGCTATTTTAATATCTTCAGGTTTGTGTTCAAGTCTGTCTCTTGACAAAGATGAATAGAAGGCTTTTCAATGAGATCTCCTCCATTGCTTTTCCAATGCAAGCAAGCAATAATTCATATACAGGTTGTCATAAAGATACAGTACAATGGATTTCTTCAAGGACCAGGTGTGGAAGCAGTGCTACTATTTGACTTTTCCCTTTGACAGATGACTGGAATTGAAGACTTGTCTGGGGCAAACATTACCTCATAACATATTTGGCACCAACATAACTGGAAAGATTATAAAAGAAAATAGTAACGTGCTAAAATACAAAAAGGAGAAGAATATCATATCCTCCATCCAAAATTCACAATTTGTCCTTTAATGCAGCATAGATTGTCTGTCTGAGAGTAGCTTATTTCAAGATTTTGTGTATGGAAACGAGTGATGCTTGCTGGATAAGGTATGTCTGGATATCTCTAACCATTTGAATGAACAATTTTTTCTTATGTGATGATAAGTGTCTTATTTATCATGCTTGAGGAAGGCTAACAAGGTGGTCATGCTGTCATTTTGCATACTAACATACCAAGCTGCCACTTTCTTCCTGTTTTCTCAGGCCTAATTACCTGTGAGCTACTAGTGAGCTAGTAGCAAGCTACATTTAGAGTAATTTCTGTAGTAACACCTGGTAAGAGGGGGGCCTACCAGCTCCAAGAACCCTGGCAGTTGAGTCCACCCAGCAATCTGCTTTCAATTTTCTCACAAGCATTCCTGGTTTTGCTTTTCAGCTGTTGGGAACTTTATGGACCAATTTTCCTTTTCCTCTCTGAAACAAATGTCAGCAGAGTCAAGATCCATAAACTCACTGTTGAAAAGTGAAAACAAAGTGCTGACTTAGCCATAGGGAGTTGGAACCAGGTTGCTCCCATAACAGGTTTGCGTGGAAATAGCCGCTATGATGGTTGGGAGGATCCTGCAATTTTTTTTTTATTGACATTTTCATATGGGTATCTGGCATTGTGCTTTTGCATCATTGCTTGAATTACATGGGCTGCACAAACTGTTTTGGGACACTGGAACAGTTACTCTTGTTGAGCCCATTCACTTATTTGTGTGTTTTTGAGTCTTTATTGGTTGGTATTAATCACTGTGTCCCTGTGCTCTGAAATGTGGCTGCGTTCGCTTCTGGGAACTGTGCTGATATAACTACGAACTGGCAGGTGCAGGCCAAGTGCTTTCTCGCTTGTATTTTATTTCTCTTGATTGCATTCTGAATGTGAAATCAAAACTATCCTTTGCTTTTAAAAAGCTCTGTCTCTAAATTAGGTAGGGTTTGCTCCCTTGAAGACACGCCATGTGCTGCTATCCATTTACATCATCTCTGCAGTGAGAAATAAATCTAGCAAACAAAACCAGTTTCATTAACCTCAACTTTATAAATTTTCCACACTAGGCAGTTATCTAGTTAACATATGGATTGTACAATAGATGATCCCAATGTGACTATGCTGTAAGCCACTCAAGGGATTCTGCTGCTGTGATCAATCACAAGAGCATTTGCTCTAGGGCCATGTGTTATTATTTATAATATATACTGTTTATACTTCATAAAACTCCCTTATCACTCCTTATTTCATAAAATCAATTTATTGAAAGAAAGAGCCAAAAGATTCATCATTTTTATAATAAAATATCTGACTTCAATTTGGCTACTTCTGGCAGGTGATTTTTAACGTCTGTTAATGATTTAACTTTCCCTTTTTACTGACGTCAATAAAAGGATGTTACCACTCCCAGTCCTCAGTGAAAGGGTATTTTCAATTTACAGAAAATATAGTGCTTGCCTCTGCATTTATATATGCATAATGTATGCTACACTTTAATTGCTTACCTGTAAAATGTCAAAAATTTGTGTAGAGCCTAGATAATAGGAAAACTAGAGACTCTGAATGGGGTGCTAGGCAAGAAGGCATAGCGAGGGGTTTCTTAATAATTCATATCTTACATTTACTCTTCTCCTATCTATTATGAATATGTAAAGTAAGACATCACTTTGATTTGCTTAATTATCAATACATCTGGTTACCATTCAGAGATCTTCAGATCAAGTACTGATTAAGCTTTAAGCCCCAAGGAGTGTGTGTGTGCACATGCATTTTTAGAAAGAAAATCCATACCAAAAGGAATTAAAGTAATTAATTTAATTGATGCTGGTTTATACCTTGTGGTGTATAACATAAACACAGGCACTGTTCTCCTTAATTCACAGTAAAAAACATCTTCTTAAGCTTATCATTAGCATCGTGTACTGTGTAAAGCTAGGGTGAATTTCAGCTTTACTTGTGCTTGTGTGATAGATTTTCCACTCTTATTAAAAGATATAAATGCCTAACCTTGATTATAAAGGGATGTGATTGCTCTTATGTCAGATCTTACCAGGTAAACAAAATATATCTTTGTTTACATGTTCTTCCTAAAACCAAGTTAGAGGTTCTTATCTAAAATATTTTCAGTTGTAATGTTTGTTTGTCAAAATATTTTGTAGAAATTTAACAATTTCAATTTACCAAGACTTTTGTTCCGAGGGTTTTCCACATCTAGGATGATTCTCTGGTTTCACAGTAAGAAAAAGAAGAGCACCCATTACAGAGTATCCAGAGAGTAGTGCAGTGTGGGGTTTGAATCTGTTTCTCCTGCACTTCGTTTGTAAGCTGTCACTGATAATAATTACTAAGTCTTATGGTATGGTTCTTTGTTGTTGAAGAAGGAGGCTGGTATGGAAAGGTCATTTGCTCTGCTTAATTCTCAAACAGGGAAAAATTTTTTAGGCTCCCTGTCTGTCAAAAGCAGGGAGGTTTATGCACTTTCTGGAAGATGTGAATTGTTTTCTGAAAGAGCCGATTTTTCTCTCTTCAGTATATGGTAAGCTTAGGAAGACTGTCTTCCTAATTTAGCACTCATAGGTTAAGTTCTGGTATCTTGGTGATTAACCACTCTAAATCTGTGGCCCAGTGACAGCCTGGGAGGCCACAGCCTGATGGAGAGGGCACTGAGCTGCTTTGTAAGAGTCACAGGAATCTGAATCTGAGTACTCATTCCCATGTGTTTTGTCTCAACTTGCCATGCTTAAATTTCAAATGATCATGTTTTGGGTTTTCTTTTTCAATAGAAAAAAAATATTCTGAAATTTTTGAGATAACTGTTGGCATGAGCTATAATCATGAATACATTTTATTTACCTGTTGTCTTAATTCCTTAGAAGTGAAAGGTTTTTAACTCTCACTCCCTTTGAAGTCTCAAATCAGATCCAGTCATTTTAAAAGAAAAAAAATTAGTGTCTATATTCTGAATAATAATCAGTTCTCACTAACATTTAAGATCATATTTTTGCCTATTAAAATTACATTATCAAAAATATTAGTTTTTAAAGGTCTGTCTAAAGAGCCTAACCTTTTGGCTACTTTGCTCTGGACAGCGATGAAATGTTGCATTCTTCTTAAAATCCACTTGCTGTGGCTTGAACAGTGGCTAAGCAGAACTGGGTCAAGATAATATTGGTATTTCAAATTTATTTTTCTTTTTTTTTAGAAAAGTTATATTCAAATGAAGTACAGACCTCTTCCTTTTCTTCCTTTCTTTCCTCTCTCCCCCTTCTGAGAAGATCACTCTCCAAAGAGAAGAAATGAGTTTTGAGATTATCATCAGGAGACTGACCATTTCAGTAGTCCATTTATGTAGATGGATATCTGTGTTAATGCTCATATTTATTCATTTTTCAGCCTCAGGGGGAGAAGACTATTCTTGTTTTCTCAAGATCTTGCTTACAGTCAGGTCAGTAATAGCCGAAGTAGTTTGTTGCCTAGTCTAACAAGAGCGTGGATAGTTATAGCTATATAATTGCATTTTACTCTGATAGAATCCACATTCTGTGGGTTGAGTTATTTTGGACAACGGAGTATATGACTGAGCTTGTGTGTGCTGAGATTACTGACCATGGCAGGAGCTTAATTATACCAGAGGGAAAGAAATTCCAAGTACAGTAGCAGTACATAAAAAACATGGTGTGTAGACCATGTCTAAGAGATTTCAAACCTGGTAGGAAGCACCAAAAGGTAATCAGGAGCCTCTAAATGTGGAAATAGGTCTGACAGATGGATGAAGATATTTTTCTCTTCACTAGCAAGTCAGCTAACTCTGGCAGGAATTAGAGGACAAGGGAAGCTTGGCAAAGCCAGGTCACAGGCAGCTTAAATAATTATCAGGCTTTTCCAGTGCTTTTTAGGACACAATAAATTGTAGCAACTTCAGCTATCGGGTAGTTCAGTGTTACTGACTGAAATGCCGTTTCTTCAGTGAGATGCCCAGGAGCCAGTTAACTGTTACCTGATATGAACGAAAGTGTAGTTCCCCGAGTTCTGTTACCAGTTTCCTGAGAGTAGTGTAGGTCTGTTAATTCTCTTCTTTGAAAAGCCTGGCTATAGCTGGGGACTGTGTTTTGGCTTTGTGTGGAGAAGCAACTTCAAACTGGCAGGACAAATATCTCTTACAGGGATGAATGTATGGTTCAGTCAAATCAAATGCTAAAGTTTCCTTATCCCTTGGGATCCGTTCAGCTCCTTTTTGATTATATAGCTAACATATGCCATTTTTCATCAAGAAGCATGATTGCCCATATGGTGAGCAAATCCACGCGATGTAACTATATCACTCCAGAAAATTAATTTCAAAGCTGCCTATAGGTGGTAGAAACACTTTGAAATTATGCTTGGAGGCCCACTGAAGTACTGTTGTGAGTCTTGGCTAGCGATGTAGTGGCCTCTCCATTTGTTTGCCTAATTGGATAAATATTTTTTTGGGGAGGTAACACAACTGACAACAGGAAGCTCAGCATCATGGAAAAAATTGCAGAGAAAAAGGACTTGGTTTAATCATTGACACAGGATTAAGAATACATGGGTCACATTAGATCATAGTATAAAGCATCCGCTGCAACAAGTTATCTTATTAGTTGTATTGCACTTAGAATAGGTTGCTTTTGTAAAAAACAACTAAAATGTAATAATGGATGTGAGGAACTTAAGAATAAGGTTCTCAAAAATATTTTTTTTTTTGGCAAAAGAAGAAAAAAGCAAAGAGCTGATAATACAAGCTGACAAAATTTGTGATTCAAATCAGAATGGTGTCCTCAGCTTTCTGCTAGCAATTGGCTGTTAGGTAAAAAGTGAATGGAGCATCTATGTAATTCACTGCAAGTGCAAAACTGGGCCAATAAAATAGACTGACTTGTGTTACTCTTTGATTGTTTAATTTGGTACTTGATTGAAAGTTTTTACTATATGAAGCACAAATAGTATTTATTACTGATAGTGAAAAAACAATTCACATGTATGGTGTGTTGCACTTCAAATGAACAGAACATGTAACCTCCACTGGCAAAAGAGAGACAAGCCAGTACAAGCAGGAGTCAGAAAGTTAAGAATGCAGTGATCTTTTAAAACAGAGTACTAATAATACATATTGTGTTTTCTTACTTGAGGTAATTAACCATTTGATGCAATATTTTGACAGAGGATTCAATTGTCTTTTGCTGCATGCGTGTCTTTTTTTGAAAATTGAAGCAAAAGTTAAATTAAGCACAGATCTTTACTTTCCTGTATCAAGCTTTTTTAACACCCACATACACATTGAAATCACAAAATAGCAATGTAAGAGTGTTACTTACTTAGGGATTTGATACAAGCTATGAAGAAGCCTGACTGTTTTGAAGACCTAAATAGAATTTGACCTCCAGTGTGAGTTCTGTAACAACCTACCTTACAAACTGCAATTAATACTCCACACAAGCAATCGGGTAAGCTAGAAGAGGCTTGTATAAGACAAAAACTTTGAAAAGATTAAAAATTTGCAAAATAGAAATATTTTATTTTCAGAGGTGAAAACTTCTTACTAAGAATCAGTGAGATCTGGGAGGATAGGTGTATGTGAGCATTTTACAAAACAACTTTTTGGTTAGGTTAAGGACTTTAAGCAATATGGATGGGACTCTGAATTGTATATATAGTGCAATTATTTTTTTTCAGGCTAATCCCACTTCTTTATTTTTTCTTTAGAAACTCATCAGTTATTCCATTGAATCATGTCAAAGCCTGTCTCAATCCAGCATTTACTTAACTTTTACTCATATTACACCCACCTTGTCCCATTCAGTTCAGTAGCTAACCAAAAATAGTGTGGCAAAGTGCTTACTGGCAATGGTAAGGAATGACTGTTTTGTTTTTTCTAACATAATCTACCAGAGTCATGAATGCTGCACTGCTTACCATAAAAATAAAAGTATTTCCTTTAGACTGGAGATAACTGCATTCTTAGTTAAATTTCTTTGCCTTTCAGATGCAAAGGAAAAGGACTTCCATTTATATAGGCAGTTTTCTAACTTTGAGATACTGATACAGAGGTTCCCAGCAGACTACTGCATTCCACGAGTGCCTTTAGTTCCTAGTGAGTATTAAAGGGTATGGTTTGACACTGGATTTGTCCCAGTCAGGTTAGACTATAACTCAGACAGACATCGAAACAGGAATATATATTTAAAAGATACTAGTCTGCCAAAAGCAAGCTCTTAATTAATTTATCTTAATTGGCTGCATCTTATAGAAGTCTGATCTCTATTCTGTGTGACGTGAATATTCTGCTTCAGTTCTTAAGCTCTACACCTCACTGTGAGCTTGTCAAAGGGAAAGATGCTGCAGTTAATTTAGAGAAGTAGACAGGAAAAATCCCACATTGACGTCATGTTGTTTTGAGGTATTTGTTTTTCCTTTCCTTTTTGTTGTTATGCACCTTTTAATTTCCATCAAGATCTGTCTCCGGCTATGGAGTGAAAACACTATTAAGGTTACAATTCAGAAACATTGTAGGCTTTGCAGGCATAAAAGTTCTGGGTAAAACTGCTACCAAATGTTACCAAGTGTGGTAAAAAATAACTTTGGTTTGCAAAATAATTTATAGGAATGGAATAAGCGAATGGAAAGTACTTGGGGACTGGGAAGGCATTACTGAGAGCAAATTCTTCAATAGTCAGGTCAGAGTGGATGGTTTGGTCATATCTCCTCTCTCACTCTCTTTGTCCTCCTTCCTTTTGGGACATAGATTAGTGGGATGCTATCTGTCAAATGCTGTAGGACAGAGGATATGTCCTACGAATTCAGCTTTCTTCCAGGCCTTTACTTTGACAACGCATGCAGAAAACTCTTCAGAATGAGATAGTTTGGAACAAAGTCAGATAGTTTGTGGAAGCATTACGAACTTCATAAATTAGCTGTTTTGTGTTTGGGATTTTTTGTAAGTAGTGACAGTGACAGGTTGCATGCTACATCTGATAAATTCCATGGACAAATTCTCTTCATAAAACTTGAAAAAGACTATGAGGTATCAGCTGAAAAAGGACTTTGCTTGATTACCCATGTGGATCATGAAAATTGCAAAGAATGACTTAATACAGAAACTAGGAAATGTAGCATGAAACAGAGGATCCTGTAAAGATTTTTTGTTAAAAAGCTGAGTAATATTAACTTTTTTTTTTTTTTAAATGAGCGCTGTGGATTTTTGGTTTTTTGTTTTTTTTTTTAAAGCTTTGTTTCATTAGCTTTGTGATTTCTTCTTAGTCAATGCTGTGACTAGTAACATGAGTGCCCAAGATCTAGTAGTTATGTGCTAATAAAGGGGCAACAGTCACAGCTTAAAATACCATTGATCCATTGTGAAATGAAACCTATGACAAACAGAAAATACGTTTTCCTGACCAACAAAAAAGCAGGTCCTGTTTCTTACTCTTTTCCTCATTCTTTTAAAATTTTAATCTTCATCATGCTCCCTGTTGGTTAATTGTGATATGATATTCCCCTGGTTCAAGAGTCACTCTCATTCCATAACAGAATACAATGCTGATTCGACTGCATCTTTGCTCATTTCCAAGGAGGTCCTAGATAAAAGGAGCTGGTGGGCAATCAAGGAGTAACCTTGATTTTGCCAGTTCTGAACCCATTCTGTACCAGCAGAGTTTGCAGTATAAATCACAGCAAGCTGCTGTGAAGCTGGCTGGCTGCCATTTGCTCCAGGGATCTAGTAAGGAACTTGGGGATGAGTAAAACATGTGAAAGCCCTACCTGTGCCACTTCTTCCCTAGTTATGCTCACTGATCAGGAAGCAGGAGGACTACATTGTATTTAACTTTACATTGGTTTTGTACCATTTGAAAGCTTTAGTTTCATGTTCCATCTTAAAACTCATCTCTACATATTTTAGCAATATGAATAAAAATTACAGAGGGAAAGAGTAAAACTGACTAGACTGTAGTAGGTATGGTGCCAGAGAGCTGTCATTTACACATGTCCTGGTGCTATATTCCTCAATAACTGGTTTATACTCAAAATTTAAAAAAAAATCACATAGGACATGTTAAAAAGTGGTTTGGTTTACTAGCTGCAACAAATACAGTCAGTCTTCAATGAAGTATTTGGTTTTAGATGTAGAAAACAGTTCTTATCGGCTCCATAATATACTGAGTACAACTGATTCTCTATAACTAATAACAACAGGGCTTTTTAAATTTAATTACTTTTTCAACCAAATAGTAACATATAGTCATCTGGTAGTATGAAATGGATTCTCCAGCTTCTAAATCAGTGCCTTCAAAATGTATGCATTTATTATGGCCTTCTAGTTAGCTAAACATAAATTTGAAATTATACACAATGAGAGTTCAGCATTTTTGAGAAGATTAATGTAAATGTAGATAAAAGAATGTCTCAACAGATTATTGAAAATAAAAATCTGTTCCTTTCTGGAATTTTTAAGACTAATTTAAAATTTGCTTTTACAAAGAGTATACTAAGTATCTAACTGAGCTATTTAAGGTTTATACTCAAGAATAATTTGTAACTTGGGCTGTCTTTAATAAAGGAATATGGGGCAATGCTAGTTCTAGCATAGACATTTAAAAAAAATGCCATGCTTATACATAAGAAATCCTCTCCTTACATTATTCTTATGGGCTTATTTTAGACTGGTCAGCAGAATGTTTAACACTTCCATTACCTCTGACCAGCTGCTGTTTAATGATTCCTCATCTGTAGAGAGTTCCCAGTGATGCAGAGGAAAGTGTATTAAATTCAAGAACTGACATAAAGTCCCCTAATTCCTAATCTATTAATCTCAATTTTGAGACCATTTTTTCCTTCCAGTTGAACCCATTTTAGAAATGACCTCTTGTTTCTGCATCCTTTAATGGCTCCTGTATCCAAATATAAATAAAGCCCTATAATGTCTACAGTATTTTCTTACATTTATACATATAAAATGATTGAAAAGCGATTAATTTATATTGCATAAATATACAAACTGATACTGTAAAGTTTTATATTTTCAATCTCCAGTGAAGCAATCTTGTAAATATAAATATACTATCTTGCATTAAATTGTCTATCTTCTACACACTATTAATGTTACTTTGGAGTTATATAAGCAGAGAAGAGAGTAAAAGAAATACCCTTTACAGTTAACTGTCTTTGCTGCACATGTCTTAGTGTGTCCATTTAAAACATCCAAATTCACATGTAATTATTTTATGGGTTTTCCTTTGAACTGAGGCATACTTGTGCTTGAACAGCCCTAGTACTTTGGGAACAACTTGCCATCTTAAAATACCTTTTTTATTTTCTGATCATAAGTGTTTAAGAAAAGCTAATAGAACACATGGCATTATCCTTGTTACAACTTATTGTGAGAAAATAATATATTTATGATCTATCATTATACATACTGTGGTAGTGCTCAGGTGACATTTTGTGCTTGACCTTTTATGAAGGAAAAAACCTGCAAATCTGAAGAGTAATAGTAAAGGTTAATAGCTTTTCCCCCGCAGTTTTTGCTCTGCTGGACAGTGACTTCATGTTCATATTCCAGACTTTTTCCCCTCAGGTAAATATGGAGGTCTATAATTATCAAGTGCTTCCGTAAGGTGGCTGTATAAAGCTTCAGAGGTGGCAATGTTGTACCCAAAACAGCAACACTTCTCAACAGACATTTTGTGGAAACATTTACCTGAGAAACAAGCAGTCCTTTAGTAAGACAAGCAGGGCCAGGAGGAACAAGAGCTGAAGCAAGCTGTAGAGGTGTGGATTTGGATATTGCTATGCTGAGAAGAGCAACTTAACTTGGTACAAAAGCATGGATGCCCAACCTCATTGAAGCCAGAGGTCTTGTAATCCGTAGTCTTTGAAATAAGATGCTAACATGGTGTTGTAACTGTGTTGGAAGTAGGCTGGTATCCACTTTTTGGGAATGGTTCTTAAAACCACTAAAAGGCTGATGAAGTTGCATCTTTGTCTGCAGACCTGGCTGACTTTTGAAAACATCTCTCTTGAGTAGGACCTGGCCTCTGGAAGTGGCACTGGGCTCTCTTTGGTCTACCACCAAATGCTGCAGGGACCTTATCCTCATTGGGAATGGGTGACAGGGGATAGAAAGGTTGGACTGTAAGTGCCCACGAAAGGTTAGGCTAAAGTAATCTCTTGGTAACTCTGCTTCTGGCAAGATACAGGATTCAGTGATATAGGAGGCTGAATGAAATGGATAATAAGATTTGCCAACAATAAGGTGTGTTTCACAGTAAACACTAGAGTGGGTGGGTTTCTAAACTGTGAAGGTACCATTGAAGGACAGTACCCAGACTGCAGGATGTAATCTTGATCACTAGGTGGATTCAGTAAACACACTCTGCCTGCAATACGCAACTATACCACCACATGAAGTGTGTTATAGGCTTCTTCTACTTGTAAAAAATTCTGTATTTGCTTACTGTACTGCAACAGGCTTTGTCTACCTGCTATGTAAATTATACCTGTAAACATTTCTATTTAAGCCTTTAAACCACAGGAAAATATTTTAAGTAAAACCTGTTTTCTTTGGTTTTAGATGGGGATTTTTCTGTTAGCATCCTGTAAATTTCTGTAATAATAATACTTTGAGACTTTTGAACAACTATCTCTCTGGCTTCTTTTCACTTGTTAATTTAAAAGTTTGAGGTTTTTCTTCTCAGTCCCATGACTGGACAAATGAGACTAAGATTTAATTAAAAAAAGGAAGCTCTGAACACAGAGAAATCAAATTGATGTAAAAATCTTTCTACTTTCAGATTTACCTGTGCTATCACTGCAATGTCTGGTGGGGCTGGCACTGGTGCTGCTCAAGGAGGTCCAGAATTTCATCCTGACAACCCCTGTAGCTTCAATGGGGTTCACTTCTTTTTCACTTTTTTTTTTTTTTGCAAAGCTGGGTCTTACAGAAGGCCCTTCTTCGGCCCTGTAATCCTATTATGAAAGGCAAGATTAATCAGAAGTATTCTGAATGTCATTGCATCTCTCAAACAGGCCATGAGATATCAAAGAAAGATCACAATGTGACGTAACATCTGAAAGTAAGAGTCCCATCAGATCTGCTACCAGACTGCTAGTAAAACTTTTATTTTCAAGGAATTAACCACATTGATGTCCAATCTACATTCTCTGTGATCAGCTTTTCAGTTACCTCCCGAAGTGCTGAATTATATCCAGCCATAACTGAGATGTTGATGAGGGAGAATGGCGGTGTGAACAAATAGGCTACGCACAGATGTGAAACATTTTTCAAGTCTGCTCATGTAGCTCACCCCTGCAACTTGAAGCAAAACATTTTTAGATACTTCATATTCCCTTTACATACATAACAACATCTTTAAGCTAGAGAAATCTTACTGGGCTTTCATCATTGCAGTCCATGTTAAAATTTTTTAAGTCAGATGAATAGAGAAACCAGAAGCCATCCATCACCCTGAACTTGTCCTGTAAAAAGTAACCCTGAAGAAGTAATTTTATCAGTTCGTTTACACCTGTCATCCTTTATGTATCTTTCAGAAAGTAGTTCACCACAGTCTCACTTCCTGATTTAGTTATATCCTCCAAGCATACTTCTCAAAAGTATAAACCACAGAAATCTTCCCTCTTCAAGCAAACTGTTGACAGCTCAATTTAAAAATTGTGTATATAATTCTGAAAAGTTTTAATATTCTTTCAAATTTGTTCCACTGTAAACAGTTATTGGTTTTGAGAAAACTAATTCTAGAGTGAATATGAGAGATTATGAGCAGCTAGGTGATAATGGATAGCACGTGTGGCAATTAAAACCAGACTCAGTAACTTACATGCTACATTTTAACAGTTTATTATTGTTGCTCAGTTAGTCTGATCATATTCAGCTCTTTTCTGTGAACAGAGAATTTATATGATCCTATATGTTTATCAACATCAGCCCACCTACTAAGGTTGCTCCACCATTTTTGTGGTAGCCTTATCCATAACAGTATGAGAATAAGGCAGATTGTTTTAAATTGTGCTGACAGTGACTTTATATAAGGTCCGTATTTCACTTCACATTTGTTGAAAGTTTGAGCAAAATGTGTGAAATATGCTAGTGATCAGGGATATTAGCAGGTCTGAATCTTGATTTTGTAGAGATTTATCTCCCCTGGTAATGCCCACAGTCTTCTAAGCCCACTGTGATATTCTCATTTTGTCACTTGGTGTAGAGACTAGTTATAGACAAAGTTGCTTCTGGGGCTGTTTGTCAGTGTAGTGAATGAAGTAAGTATCCTGTGGAAAAAGCACATAGTCTTACTAAAGGCTGCATTTGAATGAATAACAGCCACAGTTAGTTTACTAAGCTGGGGGGTTCCTTGCTTGCCAGCCAGGAGAGTACAAAAGCAGAAAGAAGCATTTAGGTACTTGAGAAGCTGGCTTTTTGAGAACACTAGCAATAGGCTCTTTTGAATCTTAGAGCCATGTTTCGTGTTTTCCTCAATTTAGCAACCATTAGTACAATGAACTGCAGTAATTTCTGAGATTGAATTGTAGATCATATTGTAGTGACTGCATTTTTTCAACATCCCGATTCTGGAATGTATTTGTTAACTTTTTTTTTTTAAATTATTATTTTATTTTAATCTTATTTTAATACAATTCTCATCCAAGTAACTGAAGTATTTAAACATGGAGAATTATCCCAATACCTAGGATTATTCTTATAGCTATTTTTCCTTTTAGACCTGCACCCCTTCCTCCCACGCTGGTTCAAAATATGTCCAGAATGAAATTAAAGTGTTCTGCTTCAGTGAGAATTGTTAGAAAGTTGTCTAACTGTAACATTTCCATGTCTAGGGTGTGACACTTAAGCATTCAAAGCTAAGTAGCCTAAACAGAAATTGTGTGGCGTTCTAGTAAGCTATTGAGGAGTCTCACCTTTTGTGGTTATGACAGTGGAATTATAAAAGTAACATGACAGAATAGATCATATTAATGAGCATCTTGGTTTTCAAAAATAGTAGTGACAGAATAATAAGCTTCTTTACTGTAAAGCTGGTAAACTTGATGTAGTCTTTGAGGTAAAAACTTTGTGATGCCATTTTCACTGTCACTTGAACAAATTCAGTGTTGTGTACTCTTAGAATACAAAACTATCAAAGTCTTTACAGATTTCCTCATGTATACAGTCACCAGCCACACATTTTTTAAACTGTCTGGTTTTGAAGGAAAAAATCATACATTTTGAGATGAAGTACACTTTCAGGGGGGATATAAGAACCTACTAAAATATTTAAGCTAATATGAAAGGAAAATACATAGATGGAGACAGTGGTTTTATTGTTTAAAGTCCTGGGTTCAGAATGGAAATGAGAGTCCATTCTTATTTCTAACAGAGACTTGCCATGCAGCTTAGGCTTCTTTGTCTTTCCCTTTGTTCTGCCATTTCTCCACCTGTAAAATCAGGTTGATACTTAAAAAAGATCTTGGCTTTTTACACACCTCAATGGTGTGTACGTACAGTGGAAAACACAACAGAATCCTGATTGTATGAGACGGTCATCATCTTGATGCAGAAATTCTCAAACTTGGAAATAACCCTGAAAGAAAAAACACTTAAAAAAACCCATTGCAACTCAGAAGAATTTGTGCTGAGAGAAAGAACAGTCAATGGCTTCATCAGTTATGAATCACCCTTAAAACTGAATTATCTTAACAAAAAATTGTAAATCATGTATATATTCTGCAACAACACATTTAGGATTTTCATTTTTCTTTTTTTTTTTTTGTGTGTTGTTTTTCGCTGATTAGTTTGTGTGACATCCTGATCCCATGAATATTTATGCAAAATCCTTAGCAATTTGAGTGAGAGTAGACTTTCCATCAGGTTGCCATCTCTCAAGGAGTAAGAATCTAAAGACTTGTGAAAACAACAATCCATTGAGCCCAGAGTTTTGATCTCTGACATTATGCAATAATGATTGCCAAGAGATTTTAGGCATGTGATGCAAGTATACAATGATATTTTTCACTATAAGGCTTCTAGCACTTTATGGCTATGGATCTCCATATCCCTTACTGGTGAATTACCTTATGAATAGGACTAACAGTTATTTGAATCTGTGTGTTTGACATCCACAGCATCTCTGCAGTGGTGGTAGCAGCACGTTTAGTAAGGATAAAGTAAAAGCAAAATTCATGTGCACATATATATGTACATTTGTTTCTTGAGAATAGATGATCTCTGTAGTCAGTCTTCAGTGTGTAGTTCCATTGCAAGCTTCGAAGATATGTTAGAAACTCTTAAAATCATTCCTAGAAGCTTCAGCTGGTCTGTAGCCAGCCTCCCTGCCTCACCTTCCAAAACAACCAGCAAGGAAGCACTCCCCAAAACTTGAACTCACAGAGCAGCTTACACATGGTTCACACAAACATGGGAACAAACAACCACACCAAAGCTGTGGAGGGCCATTTATTATAAGTAATGCATTGATTTTTTATGGCTTGTTCCACATAAGGTTTCTAAGGAAAATTGGGGACATTTACAGGAATTAAAGGCTAAAGGAAAAAAAAAAAAAAAAGGAGCTATATTCTTTTCCTACACAGCTACACTGGGAGCAGAGTTTGATTTTTTACTGAAATTGATTACCTTAGGGCTTCTTGCTTGCTCTGCCTTCAGTGTTGGTGTGTGGGAATGGTAAGTGACAATACTGGCAGAGGTGGATGAGACACATGAAATGAGATTAGTGATGGTGAAGCAATTGTCAACACAAGCCATTAAGGCTATCTAATTATTTATGGCATTATAATGGAATATCTTTGAAAGCATGTCTGGTAATTCTTTGCCTGAAACTATGTGAATTTTGATTTGGTTTTAGTTTATATGGATATGTTCATTTAATGACGTCAAGACAGAAACATTCAAAGTTTGGGAATTTTTCTTCTGCTTTTTACTTAAGAAAGACATCATCTGTCTGCTCTGTGGATAGCCACATCTGTTTAATAGTATGCAGTCATGATACTGCAAACAATAAGGAGGTAATGTGTTCCTCAAAATACAGCAGTATTGCCGGTTATCATGATTTTTGTCACAATTCTCTTGGGATTTGTTGTTCTTATTTTCTTTTTTTTTTTTTTTTTTTAAGCTTCCCCTTGTGGAAGTGTGTGAATGTAAGATTCTCACTTTCCTCATGTCAAAAAAAGTTTTCCAGTTGTTCTGATTATGCAGAAAATATTGAATATGTGAATTCCAGTGATTTCAACGAAGGTGAGCAAATAAAAAAGAATCTCATAATAATTTTACCTAACCACTCCTGGACACTGGGAATGTAATTTTGGAAGACTTGGGTTGATTGATACTGAGATCTGGTTCGCTGCATCAGCTTAGATTGGAAAGTGAACAGGATGCTTCTGCTAACACTGAATTTTGTGTGAAACATTACAGGCCTTTCTGTCTGTAAAATGTGCGAGCAGATCTCTATGTTTCATAGACAGGATGGACGACAGTCATAGGAAAGATATGATAATGTTGAGGGGTTTTTGCATGAAATAGAAATTGAGATAAAATACCCTGAATGTCTGGTGGACATCTAGAGACTGCGTTTAAGTCCTTATGAAAACTTCATGCCTATTCAAATTTGGTTAGCTTGACTAAAGCTGTAATGGTTGACTGTTAATCCATGAAACAATGCTTCCTTCAGCTGGAGGTGCAGCTTCAGGCAGAGAGTTACCTCTCGCTGTTAAAAGTATTGGTCACCCAAGGCAATTCCTTCTCATCAGGCACTTCCTTCTCTTTCTCCATGAATCCTGTAGCAACTGTGAGAGGTAAAACCAGACTGCTGTAATAGATTTCTAACACATTTGGGTAGAATACTACAGAAGCCTGTCTTTCAGATTTACTCAGAGTTATGCCGTTATGGACAAGACCTTTTAGCTCTGGAGTGAAGCCATAAGGTATTATTGGTCTAAAGCATGCTTGAGTATGCTCAGATGTTTCTGTCAGTGGAAAAATTTCTTCTGTATTGTGAGCACTGTAGAGTTCTGTGGTGTGGCCCAGCCAGGGGAGTCATTCCTGAGGTGATGCTTTAGTCTTGTTTCTGCCTGGCTTGCAGAAAAGAAAACAAAACCTTTGCTTCTGAATGTCTTTTTCAGATGCTTATCACCAGCAAGCATCATGTTTTCTCATTTTGGGTGGTCATGTTTATAACTGGGAATTTATGAACAGTATTATGGTACTTTTTTTTTTTTTCTTGTGGGAAAATGCAGGTTCTTCAAAACCAAACCAAGAAAAACTCAGTTTCTGTACATTTTTTATCAAGTTCTAAGCATATTTCAAAATTCTCAGAACAAGTGTGATTTCTCTGTTTTACAACAACCTTTTGTTTTGAAATGTTAGTTACTTATAAAAAAATGAACAAAATAAAAATAAAAATAAAATATTTCAAAGTTATAGTAATGAAAATTGATAATCTCAAACTTATTTAAAAAAAATATTCACTATGTTACTTACTTAGGTAATAAATTATAGTAATAAATTAGATTTATATAATAATAATGAATATTCTCTGGTAATTTCCAGTCCACAGTGGACAGGCCTATGTTTATGGGTATCAGATACAGTTATGACCTCATTTGTCCATTGAGAGAGCTACCTACTATTAAAACCTAGGTAGACATTTATAATTGAATTGAAACAGTTTGTCTTTATTAAACTAAGCTTCTGAAAGCATTTGTCATGAGGCAAAATGTTTCCTTAATTCCTCACATTATTTTTGCAATTTGCTCAGAATCTTTTTCAAATTTGCTGTATCTATTTTGAAGTACAGCTGTCAGAACTGACTTAAGTGGTCTCATCAGTGCTCTAAATATATGCTATTACAACAAATGCCTCTAAACTGTTAAGACATCCTCTGGCAGGGGAAGGTGGATTTGGTATTTCTGGTACTTTTAAAATGGAAAGGAGCATATATGTGTGCAAACATCTTGGTTTAACAATTCGCAAGTAATACTGGTAGTGACAAAATCACATACATAGGATTTCTTAAGTAGACAACAAAATCCTTTCAACTGCTTGTGGATGTGAAGAACTTACTCTGTCTAGTAGGTAAAATATGTATAAATAGCATTTAAAAATAAGTTAGCTTTTGTACTTGTAGGCATTCACTGTTGTGGGATACAGTCTAAATATCAGTAGAGGTTTAAGCTAATATTAAGATTGGCTATTTCTTTAGTTTGAATGATGCGGATTGCATGCATTAAGTAGTGTTATTGCTTTAGATCACTGATGATGAGCTGTAATATATATCTGTACATACACAGTGCAGTTCAAGTACAACTTGAGGTAACTACATTTGTTCAGCATTTAAAACTCTGCCAGATGAGATTTATGGCAAATTTAATAGGCAAATAAATGACCGTTCTAACCCGTCATAGACTGTGGCTACTGTTCTGCTGGGGTATGTTTCATCTGCTATGTACTCTTTAACTACACTGGTATAAATATGATGTGACATCTGCTGATGAGTTTTACACAGTTCCCAGAAAGTATCGAGCCTAGTGAATTAATGGTGATTTTCTCAGTGCCAGATTAAGTTAAAGAAACTGCTAAATAAACAGCTTAATTATGAAGTGGATTTATCTCCTAGGTTTTGCTTCCCTGGTCTTCCTTCCTGGAGAACACCATAATTCAGCTCTCATGCAAGGGTGGAATCTGGACCTGTGGAAGTTTTCTGTTAAATGTGAGCAAAGGTAGAATGAAATAATACAATTATTTATTTTATTTAAATTGCAGTGCTACTGGGGTGGAGCCATTAATTTCACAAGTTTTGTGACATCCTTTGGATTGTATCATAAATTCTTTGCAGTACCAAAAGTCTTCTGTGGTCATGGGTGTCTTTTCACTTAAAGATGGCAAAGTTGTTTCTAGTCTGCTGTCCTGAAATACTAAGCTCTCAAATCAGCTGAAAGGAGCTTTCTTGTCTCATGGTCTGTATGCAGTAAAAATTTATGTTAGTAGATCTAAATGATACTTTAAAAAGAAGGGGAAAAATGGAGGATCATATATAATTGAAAAAAGCACATATCTACTGGATGAATTTTGGGCTTTGACCTGTTCTACTGGGTGGTGGCTAAACGCAGCTTTGCTCTCCTAACTCGTCTGTACACACATGGGACTTGTCCCCAGCGCAGAGAACTCTTTACTCTAGAAAATTAGAAGTGTTCACAAAGTGCCTAGTGCTGTAAGAATTTGGGATTTTTCAGCATGTAACAGTAACTAACCTGCAGTGTTCACTGGACAAGTTTTTGTTTGTGTGAACTGGGAAATATCTTTTCTTCTTATGAGTCTCGTGCATACCAGTGTGAGTAACTAGTTTGTGGTCAAAAATAATCCAACCCAATCCAAGGTTGAATTTCCCTGAGCTTAAGCATGACAGCCAGGTTTGCAGCTGTGGAGAAACAACAGGTTAGCACTGTTGCTGTTTGACCAAGCTTGAGGACAAAGATAAAAGGGAACACCAAGCCAGGAGACAACTGTCATCCTCTCTTCCGCTCCTAGCCTAAATAAAGGATGTGTTTGGCATCACTGAAAGCTGCTAGGGAGCTTTTCTATGCAAAGGCAGAATTTGTCCTGCAAGCAGGGTATTTTTATTTCATCCAGGGAAGGGCCAAGCGGAATTTACAGAAGCTGCATTAGAAATTAAGTGCTGAACAGAACACATGCATAATGGCTGAATGTCCATTTTATCCTTGGCTCAACTGGCTTTTTGTGTTTACAGAAATTAATATATACAATTTATTTTTGAGACTTTTTTTTTAGCTTGCTATAATGAGAGGTCCCAGGAGTGAAACCATAGATGAGTGTCAAAAAAAAGTTGTTATTCTCAAATCAACCCCAATAGCAAAGTCAGAGGTGGCCTTGCTGCCAGTGGGCAGAGACCCAGCATAAGTGGTGGAACCAACAGCCAACCCTGAGCAAAAATCAGAAGACTGTATTGTGTCAGAAAGGGAATGGGGAAAACAAAGACATATTTTATCTCCTGCAGTGGTGCCAGTAGGCAAAGGTGTGCATTTAAAAGTTATCTGTCGTGGTTTAACCCAGCTGGCAACTAAGCACCACGCAGCTGCTTGCTCACTCCCCCCCTCCCTCAGTGGGATGGGGGAGAGAATTGGAAAAGAAAAGTAAGACACATGGGTTGAGATAGAGACAGTTTAATAAGAGAGAAGAATAACAATAATAATAATAATAATAATAATAATAATGATGGTAAGAAAATATACAGAATATATAAAACGAGTGATGCACAATGCAATTGCTCACCACCCGCTGACAAATGCCCAGCCCATCCCGAGCCGCGATCACTCCCCCCGAGCCGTGATCACTCTGCCTGAGCTGCAATCACTCTGCCCGCGACCGACCGACCAACTAACCACCTCGAGCATGACGTTCTATGGTATGGAATAGCTCTTTGGTCAGTTTGGGTTAGCTGTCCTAGCTGTGTTCCCTCCCATCTTGTTATGCACCTGGCCGAGCAGGAGAAGCTCAAAAAGTCCTTGAGTAATCTGAGCACTACTTGGCAACAACTAAAAACATCAGTGTGTTATCAACATTCTTCTGGTACTAAATCCAAAACACAGCACTATGCTAGCTACTAGGAAGAAAATTAACTCTATCCCAGCTGAAACCAGGACATTATCTTAAAAATTTTGACTTATCAGTTCATCCTACTGTCTCATTAGCCCATTTCTCAAAATCTGTGAATTAGATACCTTTGTGATTTTTTTCCTCTTTACCGGTATAGCAGTGATAGAGCTATGGTGGACCAAGCTTCTCTTGCACTTCTTAATGTTTTTGCACTGTGAGATGCTTCAGAAGAGATGAGCCTTACTAGCCTAGTACATAGGTCTACATGAATACGTGAATAACACACAGAATATTGTTTGTATTTCCTCCATGGTTCAGTTGAAAATCTTTGATAGTTGTTTCAGAAAATTTTGATATTTGATCAGCTTCCTCAAAACATCTTGATCCATAAATATTTATCCATGAATTGGAATTTTTCAGTTGCAATTCAGAAACAGGTATATTCATATCTAAGCTGCCTAGTATTAGGATAAGATTGGCATACCTCATCATCAGAGAACTCTGTGCATAGCTTTGTTGTTGTGTGAATGTCACCACTTTGAACTGGCTGAGGAATTATCACAGAATCACAGAGTCACAGAAGGGACCTCTGGGCGTCATCTTGTCCAACCCGCCCCTGCTCAAGCAGGGTCATCTAGAGCTTGTTACTCAGGACTGCATCCAGATGGCTTTTGCATATCACCAAGGGAGGAGGTTCTAGAACCTCTCTGGTCAAACCATGCCAGTGCTCAGTCACCCTCACAGTGCAAAAGTGTTTCCTGATGGTCAGACAGAGCCTCTTCTGTTTCAGTTTGTGCCTGTTGCCTCTGGTTCTGTCACTGGGACCAGGGGAAAGAGCTTCCTTTCAGGTATTTATATACATTGATGAGATCCCCCATGAACCTCTTCTTCTCCAGGCTGAACATTCCCAGCTCCCTCAGCCTTTCCTCCTTTTTCTTCATCATCTTAGTGGTCCATCATTGGACTCTCTTCACTATGTCCATCTCGCTCTTGTACTCAGAATTGGACAAAGTACTCCAGGTGTGGCCTCACCAGTGCTGAGTAGAGGGGAAGGTTCACCTCCCTTGATTGCTGGCAACATTCCTCCTAATGAAGCCTAGGACACCACTTGCTTTATTTGCCACAAGGCCACTTTACTGGTGTCCACCAAGACCTCCCATGTCCTTTTCTGCAAAGCTGGTTTCCAGCCAGTCATTCTGTGGCATACACTAATTCATAGGATTATTCATCCCTAGGTGCAGGTCTTTGCACTACTGTTTGTTAAATTGCATGAAATTCCTATCAGCCCGTTTCTCCAGTATATTGTGGTCCCTCTCATAAGCCACGATTTAAGTATTTTATAAATCATTAAGTCAGTTGACACTGCAATGTATTGCTATTCATGTATTAATTGCAATTAAACTCTTACTTTACTACAAGAGTTACCTAACTGCTACAGCATTAATGAACTAAATCTAAATATAGGATGTTATATAGTCAAAGTCCAGTTTACCTGTTCTGGAATAGATTCCAAGTTTAGTCAAGTTTTTTTGTTTGGTTGGTTTGTTTTGTTTGGTATTGTTTGGAGGTTTTTTTAGTGCTATTTGTTTTGGGTGTTCATTTTGTAGGACAGCTCCATGAATAGTATGACACAAATTGATAAATAAGTCTTTTTTTGTGTTACAGCTTCAGTTTCTGACTTACCTGACCTTTGTTTAGATTTCCCTATATCTTCTGCATTAGGAAAAGAAGAGAGTTGTATATAATTTCTTTCCCTTTCTTTTATGATTTCATCTTTGACCAAAATTTCTTCTTGGTCTTCTTACTGTGGTACACAAGGTATATAACACATAAACAGCTAAGCATGCTGGCCTGGATTTCATAACCTAACAATAGAATCACTGTCAGTACATAGTTACAGTGTATGAATAAGTGCCAAATGAATAATACTATTGTAGGGATCACAGCTGTTGAATTTTACAGAAAATGAATCTTAGTATTTAACTCTTTCACAGTGCTTGCAATTGGAGATAAGCTTGGGAGGACTTTACTACACAGAAGACGGGGCTGGCAGGCACCCTTCTGGGAGGCGTGTATGTGTATATGGAAGTACACTGTATGAGGAAGGGAGCTGCTGGTATTGAACAATCTGGTTGAAAAAAATATATCTTAGCTGTTAGAGGTGGCATTACAGCATGTGGCATAAACATATGCAGTTTATTTGAAACTTCTTTCATCGAAGACAAGAGCCAGATTTCCACATATTTACTTGTTGTAAAATTGTCCTCTGAGTAGTAAATTTCCGTTAATTTGTTAAAGAGGAAATATTTATTCTTACATATTTTTGTGTTAAAGTTGGTACAGTCATATCTCAGCAAATGGGATAAATGATGCTTAATGGCTAACATGAAATATGGCTAGCCAATTCCAGATACGTGTCCTGGATAAAAGAAAGAACTGGAAACTGAGTTCTTTTTGCAAAAGCAAATTGAAAACCCTTGCCTAATAATGTATGGGTTTGAGGCAAACTCAAATGTCCAAAGAAATTGTAAGCATGTTCTGAAAAGCTTTACTTTAAAGTATTTTTATTTTTCTTTGAAATTTCAATGGACAGTATTTGGCCTATCCTACTTAGATACCTTAAAAGACACTATAACTTTGCACACCAGTATTTTAATGTTTTGTTCCAGTTCTGTTCTGTGAAAAATAGAAACTATGTACTAAAATTGAATTGTTTCTCATCTGAGGGGTGGGGAAGAAATAAATAAATAATGGAGTTGGTAATAAATATGTTCAGGATAGGGAAATAATTTGAATTGGCTACTGTGCTACCAGTTGTGTTTGTGTCTTACTGCTGTCATTTTCATGACAGTGTTAAGAGTGATGTGGTCACCAAGACTATCTAGAAGAACTGAGAAATACCAGAATTATGACAACTACATGAGGATCTTTCAAGGGAGGAAGCTGGAGGAGCTTCCCCTGAGCGTCACTCTTACCTCCCCTTCAGGGAAAGGAAACTCAGCATTGTTTTCCCATCCTACCAGTGGATACAGTTGGAGTATATAATTTCCCACATTTTCCTACCTATATCACTCCATTATGGAGAATACATTATTTGTAGAATCAGGTATGCTACTGACAGAGAAAGAGATTCCTCTGCTAAATTTTACATTCTGCTTGTAAGTATAGATAGGGCAGGGATTGGATTAAAAAGAAAAAAAAAGTTGAGTGAAGTTTAAATCACATGCCTTTTAGACCAATGAGCAGAGGAACTAGATCTGTTGTGATTCTGGCACTTGGACTGAAGTGTAGTATGATCTGTGCAGACTGATTTGTAGTATGATCTGTGCAGTTCTATCATCTGTTCAGTGTACCTAAGAAATGGAAATCAATGAGCTGATATTGTGGTGTCTTAATGAAGAAATGCACTGGGCAAATGATCTCACTTCTTCAAGAAAAAAGTAAGAAATGAAATAGTGTGTAAGGATGTTGTTTCTGTTTCGTCTACAGTTAAGATCAACAATTGAAACCTTGTTCCTGTTTCTTCTCTAGTTAGTCCTAAATCCTGCTGAAATGCCCTTTGGAATCTACATTTGTGTTTTCAGGCTGGGCTATATGTGTAAGTTAATAATATTTTTTCCCCAAACTGTATTAAAAACAGTTTTTAAAACCCTCTAAATTTGAGGCAGGCCCAAATATAAGTGGATGGAAATGCAGAGAAGAACATATTTCTTATTCATATGAATGGTAACAAGTCAATTTAAATAAAAATATATGTGCAAATTGAGAGAATCTTGTTTTCAGAACTGCTGCTTGAACTATCTCTAGCACAGAGAAATCAGAGGAATTAAAGTCTCAGAAGGCATATAATTCTTAGGGAACCTAGAGAAGTATTTTTTGGCAAAGTATTTGTCTCACTATGGAAAACAGTATTCAGCGTCTGTGGCTGGATGATGAGTGTTCTGCTCCAAATAAGTAAAAGGACAAGATGGCATGCTCACTCATCAACTTCAGTTCTTTTCTCAAGTAGTGAAATTTCCAGATATGGGATAGGTCTTTTAATTAAAATTGTTAAGGCTATCTACAGTAAAAATGTAAAAAATCTGACAAGGAATTTGTATTCTGTGAGAGGGGAGAAAACTACCATTGATATGAAAATATTTTAAGTGAAAAGATGTTTTAAATGAGATTAAATGGGACCAAAGCAGTATATCAAGTGATACATGACCCTCAAAAGGGGTCTACCATTGAGTAGTAATTACTATATATGCATGGTCCTTTTGGACCCTATAGGCACAATGGAAATCACCTGAGAATTTTGTTCATGCTTGGCTATAATGTGACCCTTACATAAATGTATGGTTAATACACGATAGTAAAGAAAAAACATACAGAAGCATTTTATACTCAATCATTTACAAGTTCTTTGTTTTGAGTAATTTCATCTGTTTTGCTGTCTCCATATGTCAGTAAGTGTTCAGAAAGACTGAGATTTAAAACACTGATTTATGAAAGTTCTTTTATTTGTGAAAACCTACATTATTTTTTAAAAATCACTTCTTTCCATTGATAGTTCAAACAATTTCAACAGATTTGTCCAAAAGTTACATTCCTGTATTTGGAAATATAAAATAACTTTAAAGGGCAAAACCAAACAATTGTAATACTTATCTTCTTAAAGAAGGAACAAGTTTATTGTATGCTGCTTAATTGTTCACTTGAACAACTGCTTGTATAAAGTACTACACCTTTCCAGAAAAGTTCTGCCCTTTGTGTCTTGACACCTTGTTCCCTACACAACAAAAAATTGTCCTGAGAAGACATTTGATTCTTGATGAAAAAGTGTAATTTTGTACAGTTACACTTAGTAACTGTAAATTTAACTAAAACTTTGCATAAATGGAAATATTTAGGGGTATGGGTTAATACCATGTGATTTCCGAGGATAATGAGTTCAGCAAATGCTTGATGAGGAAATGAAGAGTTAGGTATACGAGCACATAACTTTAACTCTGTTTTCTTGGAACTGGCAGAAGCCACTGGAAATTATCTGTAAGTGCTCCTGTTGCATTCATTATGTTCTTCTTGTGTCCTCCTACTGTAATTATGTTTTTCCAAAGTGAGGAACACACTGCGGTGCAATTTGTAGTCCTAGCTTGGAAGCCACTTGTGCTTTCAGTTGGCCAACAGTTGCAAAGTATTCTTGTAGGGGATGCCTCTACATCCTCATTCTGCCTGACCACTCTGTGCATCCAGGCAAACATATAGACTGTTCTCAGTAAGTCTAAGGCATCTGCTAGTGCTTATTGCTAATGCCTTAGTAGTATATTCTCTCAAAACAGTGTATAACCTTTTTAGACACCTACCTTTCTCACATCAGACATAAATAAGAATGGCACAAGCATACAACCTTGTGGCGATCACATATTTTTTTTTCTGTGTGTGTGTGTGCCTGCTTTTGCAGGTTTTTCTAAGGAATACTATTTGTATGAAGAATGTCTGATAGATTGTGATGTCACACCCTGCTGATAGATTTGGTTTGGAAGGCACATGGAATAATGAAAGAGAAAAGCTCTTGTGGTGATATAAGGTGATCTGAAATACATGACCCCCCTCTTTCTCAATTTTTAGAACAAAGAATTTTTAGAATGAAAGGTATTAGCTTAAAAATAAAGCTTAAAAAAGCTTAAAATACCTGGCATACTTCTCCTTAGTACAACTGAAGGTAATGTTTCATTTCATAGAGGTGTCTTGAAGCGAAGTAAAAAAGATTTTCAGAGCACTAGCTCGTTATCTTCATTCTGATTTTTTTCAGCTGAGTCAGAAAGCACAATTTAAAAGGGAACCTTGGGGAAAGGGGGATGCCTTTGTTCATCACATTGTCTGTTCTCCTTCTTCAGACCCTTCCCTTCTTGTATCCCTATCTGAGAGCTGTAATGTACATAAAGGTGTCCCTTAATTCCTCAGCACCCCGTGCTTGAGGTGTGTACCCACCCTAGTAGTTCTTAGCTTTCCATTCAGACAGAGGGCTGGCATTCCCTGTGTGTTTTCTCTGGTGGCTGACAGGGGTAAAAAATCACATGCTGCCAAGTACACATAGAGGGAGATAGTGGAGTGCAGGAGAGCTCAACTCCTTTTGTCTTTGCTTCTAATAATCACAAGGAGTAAGGTGGGGTGAGTAAGAAAGAGAGTGGAAGTAAGACAAAGGTAAAGCCACATCTGGAGGGGCAGAAACTTTTAAAACCCTTGGCTTCAAGGGTTTAATTTACAGATGCAGAAGAAGATGCATGAGGAAAATGGCACCTGGCATGGTGGTGAATTGCTGCTCTAATAGTAAAATGGAAAAACCCATGCTCTTTAAGTCACTCCTTGTTGGAAGATTTTGAAAGAGTATACTCTTTTGTTATTCTGTGCACATGAATTAGTTTGTGAGGCTGGAACCTGCCTAAAGAGGGATTTTGACTTTGTTCTTACAGTTTTTGGTTTTATTCTTCCCATTGAGAAGTAAATGTCCTGCAGTATAAGATAACTGTGAAACAAGGCATGTAGATATAGCAAAATGACCAATCACAATTTGTGCAGTGAAAAAAACCCGTTTAGAACCTATCAACCACTAAGAAGGGCAGTGGCAACATATTTTGGGTTTTTTTCCTTGGTGAGGAGGTGGGGAGATTTAGATTGTGTCTCTGCTCATTCCTCTGAGGTGCTGATGAAGTTGATGAAATCACGAATGAAACGGAATGGAATGGAGAGCACATGAATAGAGAAGAGCTGGTTACTATCCCTTTCAATCCAAGAATTGGAGATCCTCAAACTACAACAAAAGATGATAAAATAAAAGGAAAAAAAGGGCTATATTTCTTCAAAATGTACATAATTTAGCCACAGGAGGGCATGGAATTGAAGAGCTGATATCACAGCTGAGATGAAAATAGGCTTATACTTGCTCTGTTCTTATGCTCTTTCTGCTTTGGCCATGGTGGAGGTGGGGCACTGCTAAACAGTTTCACTGAAATCAGTGCAAATTCTCTATCTGAAAAAAAGAAAAATATTAATTTCTATTGAGAGGGAAAAATAAAAATAAAAAAAATAAACCTTGCAGGCAAACATCTCCTTTCCTGATGGATCAATTTTGTATTAGCATAATCATAACCAGAACATATTTCCTGTAGCAATACTGGTATTGCCTGACTGAGCCTTGTATTAATATTCCAAAATTATTATCTTGGATTGTGCATAGCACCTGTTTTTGAAAACAGTTTAGAATCACTAAGGAGAAAACTAATTTAACTGAAATATTAGTATATACCAAAGTTGACTACATTTTCATTTTTAAAGAACAAATTGTGTACAGATGTTCATATGTACACAAATAAATTTAAAAAACCCCAACCCAAGTAAACCCAAAACAGGTTTTCCTGTATATCTATGGTATTTGTGGTGTTTTATTTTCACAAATAAGTGAGAGAAGAATGTTTGTATCTCACAATCTTTTTGCAGGAAAAGCTCCAGTAGGAAAAATCACAGATGTAACTGCCAGTCTTAAGTTTCTAACAAATTACTCTGCCAGTCCCATGTTAGCTTCATAACTGAAAATCTCTGTTGAGCTGAAATTTAATGGGGGTGCCTGTTTTGTAGTTGTTTGGATTATTTATTTGTCTTGGAATCAAAAGTTTTTCATTTTTATTTTGCACTTCTCTACTTCTTCCTTTCATTTTGAGGATCACAATTTAAAATATCTCCTTCAAATGGATTTTTTTAATGTCCTGCTTCTCTGTTACTCCAAGTATAAAGTATGCTTCAGTTTTGCATTTCTATATTATTGTCAAATATAATTAAATGTAGCATGAAACCTACCTGAAAGGATTTGGCGTGCAAGCTCTACACTACGCTGACCTGAAGGAAACAGTAGCCTAAATGGAATAATCCTAGTGTTAGCAAAGCTTATGCATTCTCGGCAGAAATAGAGGGAGGGGGGAAAAAGACAGCTCACTACTCTACAGAATAATCTCAGCTGTCTGAATCTCTTGATATTCTAAATCTCTCTCCTATCCTTCCTGCACATTCCACCATGGAAATATTCTTTAGTAGCTAAATACCTAGATTACGAGTTTGTGCAATGGCTGCAGCCCTGCTTGTAAATCTCTGTCTGACATGTGAGCCCACTTACACTGCTGTTTAAGTGCTGACTATTCATTTGCAATTTTATTCCCTGCTATTAAAAAAGATAGCACGTGTCTGCTGCTGTTTTTGGAATACATAAAGGATTGAGCAGAAGCACTGATTTCCTTGGGTTATGCAAGCTTCCAGACAGCTCCACACACATGTAGAGAGAATGCCTCTCTCCCCACCTCTTTGTCATGAACTCCATGACCCCAGTGTGGTTCCTGAGTGGTTTCAACTGACATTGACGAAATTAAAAGTGTAAATGTGAAAGATGAATATGAAAGTAAAATTTAGAGGGATGGTTAAAGCTGATACTTCAGATGTACATAACTGAAAGGTAGAGAGATGTACCACTGGCATCTTACCTGACCTCTCTGTAGATCTCTCCTTGCAGTTGAAAACAGTTGATATTAAAAGTTCACTAAACAGGAGCTGCTGTTCTGGTCCAAAAATGGTTTTTGTGTGCCTTTGTATAGTGAATATATAAGTGCTTGTATAATGTTCAATGGTTAGGTGTCTGGTGTGAAATGTAAAAAATGCCATTTCTTACCACCATCTCAACAAGGTATTGAGTTTCAAAGTTAATGCCTCAATGTCACTTAATTGCTAGCAATAAAGGTTCTGTATGCCTGGTTGTTGCTTTCAGTAATGTTTGTGAGGTGGTGTTACCCGGAATGTCATTATTTGTCCTCTAAGGGAAAATTAGCAAATTGTTTTCTTTCAGGATATGAAAGAAGCAAGAGTCTATTTCCTTTCCACCTTTTCAGTGCTAATGGGGGTAAACAGTAATAAACAGACATTTGTATGTTAGCTCAGGAGTGAGGTATCAACTACACGTTAATAACATTGGCCCAGAAAAGAGAAATATCACACTTTTCTGCTGCACTGTACTCAAGCACAGAGTTAATATCTCATGTGTGGTAGAGAGTATTTTAATAGGAAGCTTTTCAATGAAGGTATTACTGTAGAACTGTTGGGCTAAATCCTTGAAGACTACTTCTTGTTTCCACGGTTTTAGTACCACTGGAGAGCCTGGCAGGATGTCATGTCAGTATTAACTAGCTCTAAGGACTTCTTTTAGCATCAGTTGTGTCTGAGTACTGCTTTACAATTAATTTTATGTTGTAATTTACTGATAGAAAGGGAAAACTCTCTCTGCAGACCGTGTGCTGTTCACATCAGGGTCTTTTCACATGGTATACTTGTCTCTATACTTGCCTCTTTATTTTACCAAGATTGCACATGGTTTTACCCTGACATAAACAAATTCAGGAAGGTGAGTGATTTTAATTTGTTTCGTCTTTTATATACCTAAAATGAAACAAATTTTACTTTGGGAAATACATGTTCATATTTTTAATTAAAACTGTTTTAATATCTTTGAAAGTTGTTTAGCCTTTTAGAGAAAAGATACTTTGGGATCCTCTCCAGCATGTGCCCTTGTTTAAAAGCTGTTTTGCTGAAAAGCTTGGCTGTCACATAACACAAACTCCTCTTTTACAACATGCCTCTTGCTGTTAGGCGGATTGTTTGGCTGTTGTAAACCTCTTTTGTCGAGTGGGTGTTCTGAGTACGAGCCAGGCTCTACTCTAATTTCCGTCCAGTGGAAAGTGAAACCAAACTATTTACATATACTTCTGTTACAGCATCTCCTGGGTTTTAGCTTGTATTTGTTTGAGGGTTTTGGGGGGTTTGTTTTTGGTTTTGGTTTTTTTTTCTAATTTAAATTATTTATATTTTCCCAATTTTGTTGGCTTTTTAAAAATCAAATGAGATAGGTATTATGTAAAAACACCACATTTGTGGTCAGCATCTGGAAAAATACCCTTAGAACCAAAGAACCATAGAAAAAATGAAAAAAACTGTATTGATCTCCATGTTCCTGGGACTGTGCAGCTGGATACAAAGCTTTGCTTTCTTAAAAGCAAAGAGAAATGAGGAGAAAAGTGAACTGGCTGCCACATTCTTTTCAAGAGGCAGATCTGTAGATCCTCATTTCATTGCAGACAACTTAACTCATCACAAGCCAATCTCAATAGTTTCCATGGGTTTACAAGCCATTTGTGAATTTGTTACTTTTAAGACATTTCAGATGAGGTTTTGGATGATGACAGGGTCTGATTTGTTTGGTGATGCTGTTATGCTACCACATATTATATCATTTTTATTAAAAAAACCCTGTTCTTGGGGAATAATAATTTTGATGCAAGTCCGAAAATCTAGCTCAAAGATTTACAATATTGTTCTTCATCCATCCTTCAACCAGTCCCCTGAAGACTGGTTCATGAATGCTCTCATTCAGCATAAGAAAATCAGGTAAACTAACTCAGTGATTTCTGATCAGTACTGATAGAGTAATACCTGTCTTCTGCGGAAAATTACCATATATAGACTACTTCCATCTGCCCTTTCTCTGCATGCGAGTGGTTGTTCCACTTTCCTTTATTATTTCTTGTACTTTTAGCCCTTCTCTTTCTTTAGCAGTTAGAAAAAGCTGTGTGTTGCTTTAGGGAGACTTACATTAAGGGCTGCTGGCCTTTGGCTGAAATTAGCTTCTATAAGGTATAATAGTTATTACTAGTTGATGGGGAAGACTTGTGGCTGTGCTGAGCTGGCTTTGACTTTCACACCTGGCTTCATGAGTGAATTATAAACAATTTCTGCAGCAAGCATTCATGTCAGAGAAAAAATGAAATATTATTAAATGTATTTGGAGTGGCTCAATACTTTGGTGGTGGAAGGAGGAGTATTTCAAAACAGTGCTTTTCAACAGCTGGAAAAGCAACTACATGTAAAACAAACTTCCCAGTTTAACCCCCAAAAGGGAAGGTGCTGAATCATGAAGGCTGCACTCAGGTATCTATTTTCCTTTTGAGCATGCTTTTTCTGCAAAACAGATGAGGAGCTTTCTCAGTTGTTACTTGAAGCATTATACTGCTTTGTAGAAAATATACCTTATTATTGCCTTTGGCAGGAAACACATTCAACTCATCTAATTTTTCTGTAATAATCACTATGATAAACGAAGTGGTCTTAATCTGTGAACTCTATTTAATCTGCTGAAGCCAGCTTTCTTGCTGATTTGCATGTGTATGAGATCGTCTTGTAGTAGTGGTAGGCTGGTGCTTTTACTTCTGGAGGTAAGCATCACATTATATGATCTGTGACTTGGGCATTTGAAAGAGAGGAGGCTGAAGGAAAAGGTTGTCTTGCCTGCTATGTGCTCTAGCCAGCACATACAAAGGAGGTGTATTTTCTTCCTCTCACTTTCACTAAATAATCTGGAGGGAGAGACAGCCTCCTCAGTGCTAATTTTCACCTGTGAAATGGGAGCTCCAATAGAACTGGAGTTTGCTGCAGAGGAGTAACTTCCTAGGGTATTGTTGAAATGACACAGCTGAACAAGTTAATAGTTACCTCATGTAAATTTTATATGATAGGTAAATCCTTTGAGGATAACTTCTTTTGGAACAAACAAGGATGGGTTAGATTACTATAATACAGTTTTAGTGCTCTCTGTACCACCAGAACAACAAGGGGGCAGAGAGTCTAGTGCTGAAGTGCTCTGAGAGCTGGCTGGTGCCATCTTTTGTGTTTTGAGCTTCAAAGCTGTAAATTTAACCCAGATAGTTGAAACATCCCCTGACCATCCTAAGAGATGAGCAATGAAATTCAAATATGTCTGCATGCCCATAATCCCATTACAGTTTAAAAAAAAAAAATGCTGCAACGATGGCTGAAACTTTGTATTCATTTGGGATAGCAGAAAAAAAATGGAGTTTTGCCTTATCTTAGTTCCCTAGAATATTTTTTATTCCTTGATTTGTAAGCATATGTAAACCACAAATCTGGATTAAAACATTAGGTTTTGGTATCTAACACAAATGTGGAGGTAGCACAACTGTCTGTTTATTGTTCTCTAAACATTTCCTGCTCTTGTGATTACTTCAAATCTTTCTGCTTTGAACACCCTTTCAGAACAGAAAGTTATCCCCAGCTGAGTAACAATTCTCTTGACACTTGGCAAGGCACTTTAGCTCTGGACCCATGTTTCTGTGACCTCTGCTTGTGTCCAATTTCACCTGAACACCTTTTTTTTTAAAAAATTATTTTCTTAAAGGGTTCAAAAGTTACTTTTAAACCAGCTCTGCTTTTCAATGTTGTTGCAGTGGTTGCCATTAAAAGGTCATTTTTCACTCCCAGTTAACCTTTACACTGTTTGAAGTAGGATTATCCAGGTTTAGAATAGGAAGTTAGTTCAGTTTCATGTAACAAATGCTCTAATATAGAAACAGATGCAGATGCAATTGGATCTGCAAGAAGGGTCTTCCATATTTCAGAGAAAAAAGAGTAGAGAAATAGAAGTGAATGCTTTTGAGTAAATCAAAGATTGTATGCTTGTGGCATAGGATTAGGGGATTAGGCGATACTGTGAAATGGAATACTTGTCTAGGATAATCTCTTGCAAACAGGTATACTGCATTAGCTACCTAATGGATTGTCACTGAGACTCATTCAGCCTCTCCACTAAGAGAGATTGACTTAACTCTAGTTCAATTTACTTTTGAGAGTCACAAATGTTTATGCCTTGATTAAAACATGCAACAAGTAAGAAACACAGAATTGAGGATTATAAAGGCCTCCTAGTGGTACAGTTGCAGCCAAACTCCTTCGTCTTTATTCATGCTAATTTCCCCTTCCCCCTCAGTAATCTCATCAACGGTACTGTTCTGTCTGAATAAATAAGGGAAAACAGACCTTCAGAATCACTTTTTATCAGATGTTTGTCTTCAAAAATTGTAATTCTTACTGCACTACTGATTTGGATTTTGTTCTCTAGATTACTGGTAAATTACCCATAATTTCACTCATATTGTCGAAGAACAACCCCTGTCATCCATGTGATCCATGTTGCATAGCTGTGGCTGTTTGGGGGGGATTCCTTGAACAATTTTTATACAGTGGCTTCCAACTACTTCCCTATTTCACATTCCTGTCTTTCAAAGTCTGATGGGAATGTGGGAGAGTATGACCTGTTGAATACATGTAGTGTTTTCCACAGGCATTTCTGGATACTTTGAAATGGAGGCTTGATCTAATTTCTTGAACACTGGAGTGAGAGGCAAAGGATTATGTTTCTGTTCACCATTTTACCAGAGAATTCTTGCGTAAGAAGGGAAAAAGGTGTATATCTGGTGAGGCACTTGTGACATAACACACTTGTGAAGTTGAAATGAACATTGATTCTTTGACATTTTTCATTGAATGTTTGCAGAATTTCATGCTTTTGAACATCTTAACCACTCTTGTGGTGACATAAGTGAGGACATACATACGAATGTTTTTTCTATATGAAATTTGGCAAGTTTGGCTGATACCGGTTGTGAACTTAAACATGGTCAAGCTCACTTGCTTTTCCTTGGGGGACTTAGCAATTCTGGGCTCATATGAAAACAAAACCAAACAAAATAAAATAACCCCTTTTGATTTTGATGACTATCTACAAGCAAAGAGCAGTTTTGTATTCATCAGTCACCTACAACTAGAGCTGCTGATTAACAGTCAGGTTTGCTGATGTATTGGAGCATGTTACTGAGGAAGGCAGCTTTTAACAAAGAATGTGCATTTTCATATAAACTACTGTTATGGTTATTTAGTTTGTCATCTCACATAACAGGTCTGGAAAGGAGTTGTCTAGCCAGTCTGTCTCTCATGGAGAAAGAAGGTGATAGAAATTGTACATCTGTACAGTCATCTTAGGGGGGATGACACAGGAGGTCATAGAATAGGTTCAGAAATGAGAGACTCTAAGTCACAGACACATCTCCAAATGACAACATGAATTTGAGGGAAAGTTCCTGAAGCCCCCTGGAAGAATTGTGCAGTCTTTGTGCCTTTCAGGTAGCAAACCCACAGCCCAGACAAACTGCATGCATTTTTTAAAGTAAGCTTCTCAGAGTTCTTTCTAGTATAGGCTATTTTTGCAAGAGTTTGCAGATGTTCTGCTCAGGCTTCCTCTAGAGAATTGTTCACTTAGTACTCTGGAACTGATGCAAGGGAAACTTAGATCATTTTAAATTGTCCCAAGTTTGTATACACAATCTGTAATAAAAACTGAGAAAAAGGAGGAAAGAGAGATGTCAGTTGGCAAACTAAAAAGTGGTTTGTTTTCTAATCTATTATTTTAGGAGTGTAAAGAGTTTGGTTTTCATTATTATTTTTATTAGGTTATTTTAAAATTAAGAAGCATACTGGGGTTTGGGGGGACAATTAAATCTGTTGTGTAACCAATTAACTTGGCTATTTGCTGACTTCATGGAGTTCTTTTGGGAAGGCATTAATGTATGAAGTACTTGCTTTTAAAAATGTGTTGTCATAGCTCCTTTAAAAGAGTTTTCTACAACTCTTAAGAACCATGGGCTCAGAATCAGTTTAAAAATCTTTTCTTCATTGTAAAATAGCCTGAGATGAAAAAAAAATAGTGTCTCTGAAACCTGTTGGAGTTTTTTGAGAGCACTCCACTTCCTATCCAAACATATGGATACAGGATGTTTGGTTGATATCTCAGAATCACAGACTGGCTGAGGTTAGAAGGGACCTCTGGAAGTCACCAGGTCTGATGCCTCTGTTGCCTAGAGCTGGTTGCCCAGGACCATGTCCAGATGGTTTTAGAATACCTTCAGGGAAGGAGACTCCACAACCTCCCTGGACAGCCTGTGCCAGTGCTCAGGCACCCTCACAATGTAAAGTGTCTCCTTACATTCAGAGGGATACTCCTGTGTTTGTGCCTATTGCCTCTTGTCCTGTATCTGGGCAGCACTAAAAAGAGCCTGGCTCCATCCTCTCTGCACCCTTCCTTCAGGTATTTATATACATTGGTGAGATCCCCTTGAGCCTGCTGTTCTCCAGGCTGAACAGTCCCAGGTCTCTCAGCCTTTCCTCACAGGAGAGATGCTCCAGTCCCTTCATCATCTTAATAGCTCTTTGCTGGACTATCTCCAGTATGTCCATGTGTCTCTTGTACTGGAGAGCCTAGAGCTGGACATGGGAATCTAGGTGTGGCTCTGCCAGTACTGAGCAGAGATAAATCCTCTTTCATTTCCAGAAGTCATTTGACAAGATCCCACACCACTGAGTATTTGAGTATTAAAGAAGGCAGGTCCTGGAATAGTGAGGTGGTTGGCTGAAAAATAAATAAAACACGGCTAGATTAAATGGCCAGTTTTCACAGCATAGCAAGATCACCCATAATGTTTGTCAGGGACTCCACAACTCTCTGCAGGTGCAGGCAGAGCTGTAGATTTACCAATGATCTGGAAAAGGAGTATGTATTATTAGGTAAGAAAGTATGCTGGCTATACTAAGTTATTTCATGTGGGGGCAGATATGAAGAACTGGAAAAACACCATATGAAACTGAAAGACAGGACAATAAAATAGTAAATGAAATTAAATATGGGTAAATGTGAAGTGACATTTTATGGGAGAAGGAAGTATCTTAGGACAGAGACTGTCATTTTCTAAGTGAAGAAACATCACCCAGGAATAATAACTGACATAGGAGGCTCTATGGAAATGGTAATGCCTACTAGCAGTCAAAAGATGCTGAAACTTACTAGGAAAAGAATAGAGAAAAAAGAGAAAGCATTAATATGGCCCTGTATAAATCTGTGGTGCCTTTTATTTTGACTGATATGCATAGTACTGATCTAACTGATCTCAGAAAATAATCATAATTAAAAAAAGCAGCAACCAAAAAAGCTGCAGAGAAGGGTGACAAGGGTAATCAAAAGTATGGATGGCTTCCCTCCCGGGAAGAATGAATAGCATAAATCTATACTTATAAAACCAGCAGTTACAAAAGGAGGATGTATAGAAAAGGCTTTCTTCTTTTTCCACCCAAAGAGCATCAGATAAAGGGCATCAGGTAAAATTAGCCCATGGCAAAGAAAACCAAAGTGTGTAGCAGAACATTGTCACAGGCTGATATGTACACTAAAATTTTGTGTGGATAGTAAGATAACTGGATATTTTCACGGAAAAAGAAGTCCCACAGAGGCTATCTAAAAAACCTGTAAAAATGCCATATTTGGCCAAGGAAGTTCTTTCAGTACAAATTGTTGGAACCAGTGACAGTATTGTAGGGAAAAGCTGTGTTTTTACATCCTTCTAGGGGCATGCCCCGTTGGAGACAATATAGGGGTCAATAGAAATGTGATTTCACTGAGTACAGTTGCTCTTATGATTTTGTTGCCCTTTGTATAAGCCAATGTAACAGTGATATCTGCTCATCATTCTCCTGTGGACTTTTGGGTAAAATTAGTACTTGCCAACATTTGAACTTCAAGGAAATTAAGCCGATGTCTTCATAGAAGCTGGTTCAACTGCAGGTGTTTTGCAGAGCAAGTTTATGTGTAGCTAAGGTGGAGCTTCTAGGAAATTGGTCTACTTCTGCAAGATCAGACAGTCATCAGCTGAAGCTCTACAGTCACAGCTCCTGAGTCTCCTGCAACTACATATGAGCTTATTTGGGTTGAACATGGGAATGTTTGGGATAAGCAGAGTGAAAAAGAAGGAAATAAATGTATAGATTTCTTGTGCTGAGGGCTCCACAGCTGGATGCAATACTGCAGGTGAGGTCTCACCAGGGCAGAGTAGAGAGGCAGAATCAGCTCCCTTGACCTGCTGGCCACGCTTCTCCTGATGCAGCCCAGAATACGGCTGGCCTTCTGGGCTGCCAGCACACATTGCCGGCTCATGTCCAGCTTTTCATCCATCAGTACCCCCAAGTCCCTCTTGGCAGGGCTGCTCTTGATCCTTTCCTCCCCCAGCCTGTATTGATGCCAGAGGTTACCCCGACCCAGGTGCAGGACCTTGCACTTGGCCCTGTTGAACCTCATGAAGTTCACACAGGCCCCCCTCTCCAGCCTGTCCAGGTCTCTTTGGATGACATCGCGTCCTTCTGGCGTGTCAACTGCACCATTAAGCTTGATGTCATCTGCAGACTTGCTGAGGGTACACTCAATCTTGCTGTCTAAGTCATTGATGAATATATTAAATAGCACCGGTCCCAGTACGGACCCCTGAGGGACACCATTCAAGAGACCCTATGAAAACTAAAGTAGTTGGACACTATATTTTAGGTGGTAAAGGACTTTTTCTTGAAAATTCAGGTATTGTACCTTTCAGCATACTAGCTAGAAAAAATGTAAACAGAAGTATAACTTAAAAGTTTATTTTTGCAATATCCAAGCTGAAAGAAATGCATGACATGTAAGGAAAAAACACAGACAATAATACTATTTGAAAAATTTTAAATTTGAAGTATTTCTAGTTTTTGCTATGTAGGTAACAATCACTAACATACTGGATAACTTCATTTATGTCAAAATTATGACTTTGTAAGAAAGAGGGAAATAAAGAAAATGTCAAGAAAAAAAGAATTTGTGCTTAATAAAATAATAGTTGAATAGTCCTTTAGACTCAATAGTCTTCACTGGTTCTACCCCTTTACTACCTGACCTGGTTGGTGGAAACATTCTCCAGTCTGTCAGTCACTGAGCCAAAACCTAAAAATACAGGAAATCCCCCAGCTATTTTTATTCTCCCACCTTGTGCATAATCCCTTTCAGGTCACTGCTCAAATATATCAATAACATCCATCATGTGCTTATGATCGCTCTGTGATCATGCTTTCCAACAAGTGTACAGCATATTGTTTCAAGTAAGCTGGGCTTCTATAGAAGAGTTTGTCCTGTGTAACCTATCCTCATCGTAGTTGTCATGTAGTCACTTGTAGGCCTCAGAGTGAAAAGGTTAAACCTACCATCTGAATGCCATAGCAAGACAATAAACACCATCAGCTCAGCAGAGGGTTGCCTGTACTGGGCGGAGTGCGGCTCATTCCAGGTAGTTGGTCTTCAACTACTTATAATTACTGGACATTTGTGGTGCATAGTCAGGGCAGAAATTATGAAAAACTGTACATCTGGGTTGGCTGAGTTCTTCTGTGGCAGTAAACTAGCTGAAGCATTTAGTATTAATAGTATTCACTGGGATAAAGATTTTGGTGCTAAACCTTTGCTCTACAGTATATAATTTAAAAAAAACCACAAAAAATCCCAACCAAACAGCAAGGTGTCATGTCAGTGCAGAGATTTGCAGTTTTGAATTTGTTTAGCAGACTTACACCAAACACGCTAGAAAAGACTGCTTGTTTAAGTGATGGGGAGACAAAAGGTAGAACAGTTGTTCACTGAAGACCTTGCCAATTGATCAGAATAACACCAGTTTTGATTGGCAACTAGTTATAATTTTACCAGCTTACATAAGGTACTTGGAATACCTGGGGGAAAAAACTCACTTTAATAGAACTAGAGTAACTAAAATTAACTAAAATACAGCTCAACTCCTATTGTCTGGGGGGAAAAAAAGTGATAAATATAGTAAAAGAAAGCAAAACCAGGACATTGCAAGAAATACGTAAAACTAAGAGCTGGGGAAGTTTTTCTATTACTAAATGATAAACCAAGCTAACTCACTGCCAGAAAGCAATGCTAAATCCTTGTGATTGTTTTCCCCACCTTTTTATTAATCTTGCTGGAAATTTAAAAGTAGAAAAAAATAACATTTTTTTCTACTTGGCTACTAGTTGCTTAGTAACAGATTTAAAGCCTATTGAAGTTCCTAAAGAGGTTCCCAGTGTCTACTGTGAGACTTTGGTCTGGGTCTTATTTCTCAGTTTCAAGTGGTCAAAAGATCTTTAAACGCCTTTTGAGTCATGTAAAACCACTGTCTTGATCTGTCAGTGAGTTCCATGCACATTTAGAGTTTAGTTTGTATATGTCAAGGTTCATAGGGGTTTATGTTAGTAGTACCAGTAGCAGAATTTCTGAACTTGCTTATGTGACTTAAAGTATATTTACACAAGCAGCTGATATGTGAAATTAAGGTGCCTGAAATAGCTAAGACTGTAAATTGTTAGGCTGGATCACTGTGCTGCCCTGGTTACCAGAGCAGTTTCAATGTGAATATAGCACTGGAGTTGCCCTAAGGGTAATAGATCAGGGGTCAGAAATTCCTAAGTCATGTAAGCAGTTAAGAAACATTTTCTTGCTCTTCAACTTGGAACCTAGTAAGGAAAAGCTATTAAAAAAGTAATGTAGATTCTCTATCTTTTCAGTTTCTCTGTCAGTTTTTGACACTTCTCATTAGTTTGCCTTATGTTAAATTAAGTATCCATCAAATGGCAGGAAAAAAGAATATGTTGGGGAACAAACATCCTCTGCAGTTTGCCCTCTCCCCTTTCGTATTTTCTTAGGTAGATTTTTTTTTCCCCCTAGGAGGAAAGAGCAACATAACACCACTGCAAATTGTTGGGACATGCAGTGTTGCTTTTTGCTTTCCCATGGAGCAATTTATAAAAGTCCTGTTTAATTTTAAGGGCTGCAAAACCTATACTATTTAGTTGTTTACTGTGGTATTGTTCTAAACCTTTTAAAATGGGGACTGAATGTTTTACTTGATGTTATTTTGACATTTTATCCAGTGCATATATAATCACTGATTGAAATAGTATGACCTATTTTTCAGGTTGTCAGATTACCTGGTTACATTTTCTGGACTCATAATCAATTGATTTTTCCATTACCATTATAGTCAAGGAACTTTCTTTCAAATACTTGCATCCTTTTTAGCATTCAGAAAGGTAAAACATGTTTATAGACCTAAATTATATTGAACAGGCACAAGCAGTCACTTTGATAAATTGAACATGATACATGCTCATCACTGGTCACCTGAATGAAAATTTGAACAGAGAATTGCACTTTAATAGCACTTTAATACCACTCCCTGGTATCCAGTGACAGGATTTGTGGGAATTGTTCACAGCTGCCTCAGGGGAGGTTCAGACTTGGCATTAAGAAGCTTTTCTTTACTAAGAGGGTGGTCAAACACTGAAACAGGCTTCCTAGAGAGATGGTCAATTCCCCATGCTTGTCAGTGTTTAAGAGGCATTTGGACAATGCCATTAATAACATGCTTCGACTTTTGGGCAGCCCTGAAGTGGTCAGATGGTTGGACTAGATTGTTGTAGATTCCTTCCAACCGAAATATTGTATTGTATTGTATTGCATTGCATTGCATTGCATTGCATTCCATTCCATTCTATTCTATTCTATTCTATTCTATTCTATTCTATTCTATTCTATTCTATTCTATTCTATCCTATCCTATCCTATCCTATCCTATTCTATTCTGTTCTGTTCCATTCCATTCCATTCCACTCTACTCTTCAATGTATATTTGCCTACATAACACTTGCCACCAGTAATTACTTTACAGCACATCATCCCTTTTTATCAATGTCACCAAACCACAAAAGAATGTTGAGCTAAACTTTTCCCATGGCTAATTATTTTTGGTCTTCCATTTGCAAAGTGGTTGCTGCTCCTGGACCTGAAAAATGAAATTCCATGCTAGTCTGTAATTTTTTTTAATGTTAAAATGTAAATTATTTATATTAAACTTAACTATCACCTAAAACTGTGATAAATACATGATTTATTTACTAGAGGCCAAGTTGTATTTTCATTAGGAGTAGAATGAACCTATGTGACATTATGGAATCCCTTAAACTACACCTGAGTCATGAAGTCAAATCTGGCTGCCAGGTGCCCACCAAGATGTTCTATCACTCGCCCTCTATCAACAGGGCGAGAAAATACGACAAAAAATTCATGGGTTGAGATAAGGATGGGGAGATTACTTACCAATTACCATAATGGACAAAACAGACTCGACTTGGGGAAATTAATTTAATTTATTGCCAATTAATTGCAACAGAGTAGGAAATAAGAACAAAACTAAAATCACCTTCACCTCTCCCCTCCTTTCTTCCCAGGCCCAACTTCATGCCTGACTTTTCTACATCCTCCCACCGGTGGTGCGGAGGGATGGGGAATAGGGGTTGGGGTCAGTTCATAATGCTTTGTCTCTGCCAGTCCTTCTTCCTCATGCTCTTCTCCTTTCCCAGTGTGGGGTCCCCCCCCCGGGATACAGTCCTTCAGGACATTCTGCAATGTGGGGTCCTTCCCACTGGCCTCAGTTCTTGAAGAACTGCACCAGCACGGCACCTTCCCACATGGTGCAGTCCTTTAGGAACAGACTGCTCCAGCGTGGCTTCCCCACAGGGTCATAAATCTTGTCAGAAAACATGTTACTTTGTGGTTTGCTCTCCAAAAGGCTTTGGACAGAGATACGACTTTCTTAGAAAGAAAGACTGCCTAAACTACAGTCTGATAATTGAACATCTACTTTTCAGAAGAAGAGAACATGTCATATTTGGGTTTCATTACCTCATTTTCCAATTTACTTCAGGCAGATTTGTCTGCATTGATCTCATGTGACACTCTATGAAAGTTGAAGGGTGACTTAAAGGATTAATTTGTCCCAGGAATGAAAAATGGATTGCATTGAAATCTAGGAGTGACTCATCTGGTAGCATCATTTTGATGCAACAAATGGTAGTTTTAGAGTATGATATCCACAGCCTTTCATCACAATAATGTCATCCAATTCCCCATCATTATTGTATAAGTAAAACTACTATATTCTCCTTATTAACTCTCTTCCTATAAGTTCTAAGTTGATGGTGGTTGTGTTTTGGAAAATAAGGTTTCTTACAATTAATGTAAAAAGCTTTTCTTGGCTGTAGCTAAGGTAGAGATTTCACCAGGGAAAATGCTTAGTCATGCAGCCTTTGAGATTTCACCAGGGAAAATGCTTAGTCATGCAGCCTTTGATAGGAAGTCTAAGGGGATGGCACATGTAAAGGCATTCCTGGACACTTTTTATGAGGGGAAAGACATGTTTCAAGTTCAAGTAGAACTTGAAATGTAGTTACTGGAACTTGAAGATAATAGACCTGACAAAATTAAAACTTTTTCAGAATAATCCCAGGATGCTTTATGCATCCTGCTGCTCTGCTAGACGTGTATGTTGTTAGACCAACCCTCTGTAAGCATCTTGAACACAGTGAGCCAGCTGCTTCTCTGACCCCCTTTGCTGTTTCTAAATTGCACAGATAAATTCAATTAAGTTTGACGGTTGTATACATGATTTAAAGTGTTGGGATCTAGCGAGCTCTGCTTTCAACATGGTTGGATGCCTCTTGGAAAACAGAGCTCAGGCTTTTCTTTCATTCTTGATGGCAAATCTGTTATCTAATCCTGTAGATTTCAAAGGGAGCCAATTGCCCTCCTGGAGCTGTTCAAGGTGCTAACCCTCACCCTCTTTGACCACTTTGGCCTACCTGTGTTAATCCACCAGTTTTAAGTGTTGATTATTCCTGTCAACAGGAAAATGATGTAGGAAAGATATAGAGAAACAGGATTTCAAAGTTAAAGAAAAAAAATTACCTTTTGCTTAGCCATAACTAAACAGAAATGTATGTATATTGTGTTCACATGCTGGGTTGAAGACCTACTTACTTTGACCAGATGTAGTCAGTGCTGCTGTAAAAGGTGAATGAATTAGTCCTACTTGGCACAAACATCTGTTTCCTTTCCTCTTAGGGCCTCACTGCCAGCTCCATACAGCAAAGATCTTATCTTCATGCTTTGCCTTATGCTTATGGTGGGGTTTTGTCCTTTGAATGCCCTATGAAATCCATGGAAACAGGAGCTTTGAAAGCAAGGGTGAGGGAGAGATAGAAAGGAGAACTCAGGAAAAGAATAACTGTTAAAATAAGGCCAATATGCATCCTGGAGGAGAGTCATCAATAATTCTAAAAGCAATTATTTCAGGGCTGCTAAAACAAAGGTGTTGCTATCACAATGGAAATCACAAAATTCAGCAGTTACATGCAAGCTTAGAAATACAGATATAATCTTTGTTACAATGTAGAAAGTGTGCAGTATTTGTTGTGTGTGATTTTGCTATGACCTTAGTTTCCAAAATAGTGATGGAAAAGGAAATGCAAAGCTTCCAGTAGGTTATATAGTGCTGCTAGTGGCGGCAAATGTGGACCTTCATGAAAGGAAATAAAAGTGTCAGCTTACTGTGAGGAAGGAAAGAATGGGTGATTACTATCCAAAGGAGAGCCTGCATTCAGCTGATGTGCTTTCCCTTTAGGTTCCACAAGCGAAATGGAAGCTTATGCTGTGAGATGGGAACAAAAGGTGGCAAAAGGTGATGAACTGAAGTGATCATCTTCTGTCTGAATTGGGTGAGGCATAGAAAAGATGTTGAAGAAAGTGGAGTAGAGGTACAGACCTGCTATAAAGCAAAGACCAGCCTGTTCGAAAGCGCAGTAAGAAGAAGCATACAGCACTGACACATGGTGATATTCAGTGGCCTGGTAACATTGATAAAGGCATGAGAAAGCAAACACGGAGAAAGTAGCAGTGCTTTAAAAATCTTCTCTGCTGTAAGGGAAAGGAACTTTCACTGTTGAAGGTCCTGCATCTGGTGCCTCCAGAAAATGTGCCTTTTTTTTCACATGCTTAACCTAGCTTTCATTTTGTTTAGAGGTTCCAGATATAGAAAAGGGGTATCAAAACAGTTCAACTCTTCACCAGCAAGTCACAGCTGTCAATCCAGGAAAAAAACTGCCCAGTATATTTTTGAACATCTCATTACACTATAAATGTAACACTCCAGATAAAGGTTACATGTTTGGTGAAGTTTACTTCCATTGTCTTTATTTTAAATATTTTTTTTTACCTTGTTGTCTTCCTCCTGTGTTTCTCACTTAGCTAAAATTAAATGGGATTTCACCTATAAACCACTGTCTGCTACTTTAGATTCTGCTTTTGTAGTTGGTTATTTTCCAGCAGACACATATTCAATGGGAATACTTGCAAATCTACAGGACAAGTCTTCCCATCACAAAATATGCTCAGTTTGGGAGAGAAGTTGGCCATAACTCTCTAACTCTAAGATTCTGATGAAACCTTAGGGTAGCTTAAAATACACAAGAGACCTGATAATTTAAGAAAGCCATTCAGAGTCCATAAGCACTCAGAATCACTGGTAGGAAAGAGAGACGAGTTCTTTGGTGTCCTTGGTAATGGATTCCTGTGGTGTGAGTGCTGGGAGAAATAAATGTCAGTTCCCTGGTCTGAGAATTTTTCAGATGTCTTGTTAGAGAAGAACTGAAATCTGTTTGAAATTTCAGGATAATACTGATATTGAAGCCTTACTCTCTGATACATTTTGAATCACAAGATTTAAACACTACATAGGTTGTCATGGTAGGGGAAAAATTTTTTTGTCTTTTTTTTAACAAAAAAAAAGTTGATTTATAAATGCTGGTATATTGGCTGTAGGTACTAGCTTTATACAAAAGGAACACAGGGCTTGAATGAGAGCAAATTTTTCATGCAATACAGGGAGTCACAGCTTGTGACATTTGGACATTAAAATTACTTCATTGAACTGTTCTCACTGTAGGACAGGGTAATTATATTTATCCCGTGTATGTGTCATCAGGCAAAAGGATCATTCCTTCGCCATACAGTTGAAAAAGTAGTCTGATCATTCTGACTTCGGTGCTAGGGAAGGTCATGGAGCAGATCATCTTAAGTGCCATCACACAGCACATCCAAGACAACCAGAAGATCAGGCCCAGTCAACATGGGTTTATGAAAAGAAGATCCTGCTTGAATAACGTGATCTCCTATGACAAGGTGACCTGCTTAATAGACGAGAGAAAGGCTGTGGAGGTTGTGTACCTAGAATTTAGTACAGCCTTTGACACCATTTCCCACAGCATTCTGCTTGAGAAACTGGCTGCCCATGGCCTGGACAGGCATACTCTTTGCTAGGTAAATAACTGGCTGGATGGCCGGGCCCAAAGGGTGGTGGTGAATGGAGTTAAATCCAGTTGGAGGCCGGTCACAAGTGGTTTTGCCCATGGCTCAGTACTGGGGCCAGTTCTGTTTTAATATCTTTATCGGATGAGGGGGATTGAGTGCGCCCTCAGCAAGTTTGCAGATGACACCAAGCTGGGTGGAAGTGTTGATCTGCTGGAGAGGAGGAAGGCTCTGCAGAGAGACCTGGACAGGCTGGACTGATGGGCCAAGGCCAATTGTATGAGGTTCAACAAGGCCAAGTGCCGGGTCCTGCACCTGAGTCGCAACAACACCATACTATGCTACAGGCTTGGGGAGAAGTGGCTGGAAAGCTGCTTGGCAGAGAAGGCACCGGGTGTGTTGGTCGACAGCTGGCTGGATATGAGCCAGCAGTGTGCCCAGGTGGCCAAGAAGGCCAACGGCATCCTGGCTTGTATCAGAAATAGTGTGGCCAGCAGGAGTGATCATGCTCCTGTACTCTGCACTGGGGAGGCTGCACTTCGAATCTTGTGTTCAGTTTTGGGCCCCTCACTCCAAGAAGCACACTGAGGCGCTGGAGTGTGTCCAGTGAAGGGCAATGAAGCTGGTGAGGGGTCTGGAGCACAAGTCTATGAGTAGCTGAGGGAACTGGGATTGTTTAGCCTGGAGAAGAGGAGGCTCTCGGGAGACCTTATCGCCCTCTACAACTACCAAAAAGGAGGCTGTAGTGAGGTGGGTATTGGTCTCTTTTCCCAAGTATGAAGTGATAGGATGAGGGGAAATGGCCTTAAGTTGCGTCAGGGGAGGTTTAGATTGGATATTAGGAAAAAATTTTTGCTGAAAATGTTATCAGGCACTGGAACTGGGTGCCCAGGGAAGTGGTTGAGTGACCATCCCTGGAGGTATTTACAGGATGGAAAGACAAGGTGCTTAGAGACATGGTTTAGTAGTGGACAGGTATGGTTGGACTCAATGATCTTAAAGGTTTATTCCAACCAAATGATTTTATGATTCTGTGATTTGAAAAGTGTTTCAAGGACATAATGTGGATAAACAAACTATTCTTAAGTCCTGAGGAAGTAAAAGGCATGCCAGAGATTTAAGCAGATCAGTCAAGATTTTGTCATCAGGGTAACAGCCACCTAAAGTATTTCTGGGAAAGCTTTCTGTTTCAACCTGAGCTAGAGACATTACAGACATTATCTTTGTACAAATTCATATTTTGCTTGATGGTAGTCCAATGAGTTATTGATCCTAAATTCCATACACAGACTGAATTTCCAAGGTGTTACCCATTTGGTTAGGGAACTACATCTCTACCTATGGCTTTTATGGAATATTTCTGTTAAAACTTCCACTACAGAATTATAGTGAATGCTTAAAGCACAATTTTTTCATGTTCAATATACTTTCCTTTTCCTATCAGCAGGAATTCTATTTGCAGAGGCTGAAACACAAGTATGGCAATAGTCCTAATTTAATTCTAAATTGTCTGTGAACTACCTAGAAAGCCTAATTGGAAAAGTCTTTGCTGCTGGTTTTTTTTCAAAGATTTCAGTAGAAATGCCTAACTGAGCAACCCCTCCCTTGGAACACTCACGGCAAGGATGAGCAAAACATCAAGGGTATAAATATCAGTCAGACAGGGGTCTGCATCCCTGTAAGATGTTCAGAGTTGTTGAGTGATGTGTTATTTACATTTTTAGCATTTGTGCCTTCATTTGAGAGAAAGACTGAGTCAGGCCCAAATGTGATATTTAAGTAAGTCCTTCTCATTGTGTCCACTGCCTTCTGTTACTCTCACTTTATAAAATGTTCTCAATCTTTAGAAGCAGTTAACAAGCCTACAACTGACTTTATAGATCATGGTACTCCGAAGTCCTATTACATATTTAACAAGTCTCACAAAAATTGCATGCACGTGGATTATGGTGAAAGATCTTTAAAATACAGTGTATTTTGTATTGCGTTATGTTGCACGCCATTTCCTTCATGATCACTTGTAGTAACTAGGATAAGGAAGATCAACAAGAAAGGGCAGGAAGTTTGTGTCTTTTGCCATCTAACTGTTAGATCTTGATAAAAGAGAAAGGAATATGGGAATCTTCAGACATAAGCTGTCTTTCAATAATTTTCTATTTATTCAGCTTTTCAAAATCCTTTACAGAGAACACATAGCAGTCTTTACAGTAAACTGTTAGCTGTGCTTCTGATTGAGAAAAAATTCTAACCTGTAATTCAGATGCTTCTGTTTTTTAAATACAGAGATCCACCCTCTGAATTGTAAATGCTATGTTGTCTAACTCCTTACACAATCAAATTAAAAAAAGTAAATGCTTTCTTATTCAAAGAAAATGCTAAAGCAGAAGGAGACACAGCTAATTGCAGACTATGACACTAGTGCTGGCAAATCCTTCCAGCTGACTATTTGTTTTGGTTCTGTAGAGCTCTAATCTGCTATTCGTGTGTTAGCAATCCTTCCTTCTGGTTTTTGGAAAATGCTAATTATTTCCCGTAGACTAAAACTGTACTATTGCAGTGTGTTTGTAAAATTTATGTTGGGTAGGGGTGGTTTTTTTTTTTTGTTTACTGTTTATTTAGCTATTTTGATACAGGTGAAGAAGAGGGTGAGAGAATTGAAAACTTTAGATACACCAAGGATCCAGACTGGCTGAAGCATGGTCCCCTCCCTGCACCCACCCATACATTAGATGAGTCGTACTACTAATTAGCTTGGTTTCCTGGGGTGTTTTCTTCTGGTCACTGGGATCCCAAGCAATTGCCCTGCTGGTTCATCCATAAAACTCTTTCTGAAACATATATTTGTGACATGCATTACATCAGTCTGGTAAAGTTATGAATAATGAAGACCTGTGCATTGCCAAGTGTGTGTGATTTTAAGTAGTAACTTGAACTTCTCATGCTCTCTTTGCCACCCCCCCCCCCATATTACTATTCTGAAGATTTTAGTGTAAAAAAGTTTCCTTTTAAACAGACACGATTTAGTTCTCACAGTACTTCATTTGTTGGCCTTGTGCCCAAGAAATAAGTGAGGTGTTTTAAAAAAGAGAGTTTGTGTCTCTTTTATGGGCAGGTTTCTGTGTGAATTCAGGCAAAACAAGCGATACTGGGAATTACCTGCAGTTAGTTTCCCGACACTGAAACACATAAACGCTTTTTGAGTTCCCTCAGCTGGAAATGAAATAGAGTGAAATAGCTAATTAGTATGCAGGGTGACAGGCATTATTTAAGCATGAAGTGCTTATACTATGAGTGTAAATTTCTCTGTATCTAGTACAAATGTTTTTGGATTCACCCAAATTGCTCAAGAAATATAAATATCACACCAGTGAATTGAGCTGAGTAATTGTTGGTTAGGAAGAAGCTATTCAATATGGGGAAAAATCCTTCTTCAATATGAATAATATGTGATTAGGAATACTATATTATGTTTCAGGAAGGAATTGTCTTTCAAGGAGTCTCAGAGAATTCCCCTCCATTTTCAGTCTCACTGTTTGCATCTTGTTCTGTATTATCCTGAAATGAATCTTTGCAGCACATGGACATAGTCAGAAGCACAGTAGGGAGAGTTAGTACCCTTCTTATAGTCTACCTTGATGGGGAAAAACATATGAGAACATTAATGCTCCACTGGATTAGACCAGCTCTGGGTACATCCACCAGCAGCGGTCTGTCTCCAGCATAGACAAAAGCAAATACTGCTTCAGGAGAGTGCACAAACCTAACAGTTTCTTCAGTCTGACCCCCTTGTACTCCTCCAGCCTCTGGAAGAGGAGAACACAAGGTGGCAGCGGACGTCCCTCCTTACTTCTCTTCATTAGTTGCCTACAGATTTCCTGCCCATGCATCCATCTGGCCCCTTTTTGTACCCACTGACACTGCCTGCCTCCACAGCCTGATGGAAACAAATTCAGGAAGTTCACATGACACCGTACATGGCTTTATTTGTTTTAACCTGATGTCCTGCTACTTTCACCAAGTGACCCTTACACCCATACAATGGGATCTGTTGAGATGCAGTCTCACATTCAGCTTATCTGCTGCCTTCAGGAATTTACAAATTCTCAATCAAGCCCTCTTCAACCTTTTCCTCTCAAAACTATAGAACTACACAGCCTTTTAAACCTCTGCTTGTAAGGCAGACAGTCCACCTCCTTGATCATTTTAGTTGCTTTTCTTTTTAGTTCTCTAATTCTCCTACCTTCACTTTTAGCTGCAGAGTGGAATGACATACAGCACTCAAGATGCGGGCATGTCAATGTTTGTTACAGGAACAAATAGGTGACCTTGTCCTCAGTGACCTTCCTGACAAAGCCAAACATTTTTTTTGGCTTCTCAGATGCCATTGCACTCTGAGCTGATGATTTCAGAGACCTGCCAAGGTTGACTCCAAGATCTTGTTCCTGAGTTGAAACTTCCAGTTCTGCATTGTTTCCTCTCAGCATGACCTTGCACTGATACCCACCTACCCCATCCTTCAGGCCCTTCTACAGTTCCTTGCCACGGCCACAGCATTTGGCTACCCTAAAGTATCATCTGCAAGCTTGGAGATTTCACAAGCTTGGAGGTCACTGAAAAGGAGGTGAAATAAAGTTGTTTCCAGCAGCAATCCATGAGGGAGGGACCCTGCTCTTGGCATTTTCCATCCTGAAAGTGACACCTAAGCACTATCTTTGTGTTTCCTCTGCTTTAACTGGCTCCCTGTTGCTAAAAGGACAGGACCTCTTATCCAATCCTGCAGCAATGTAATTTCTTAATAACATTTCATGTGGAGCCTTGTCAAAGGCCATTTAAAAATCCAGGTCAGATTTTATGCACATGGTTATTGTTACCCTTCTGCAATTCTAACAGGTTGATGAAGCAGGATTTCCCTTACAGAAGCCACGCTGATGCCTTCCCAACAAAACTGTGTTCATCTGTGTGTGTATTGAGTAATCTTTTCTTTCTCTTCTTTTTTTTTTTTTTTTTTTTCTCCTTAAAGATAGATTGCCATCTTCCCCTGGTGGGACCAGTCAGGCTTATTGGTCTGTAGTTTGCAGGACTCACACTGGAGCCCTTTTTGTAGATGGGAGTTATAATGGCAACCTGCCAGTCCCCTGGCACAGCAGCTGTTTATAATGGTAGGTCACATACCTTAGCCAGCAGTTATATAATTTCACATTTAAGTGCTGAAGCAACTCTCCAAATTAATCTCAAAGAAGTAGGAAAGCTGTCTTTTACTTCTCAATTTAATGTAAAACCACTTAATCATTTTGGTAGTATAGTGATTTGTTACAGAGAAGGGAAGGAGTCATTGTATTTCACACTTTGCCAGATTGTTTTGTTTAGTCATGCATTTGATCTGTTTGACTTAAACCGAAATTCCCCAAAACTCCAAAAATCCCCTTCAAACCATGTTTTTTAATTTTGATTTGAGTGTATGGACTTACTTGGTTTCAAGTAGCTACATAAGAAGGGTCTAAGTAAAAACATTTAAAAACGAAGAATTGAAACCCAAGAGGTTTGTACCATTATTGTAGTGATTTTTTTTCATGTAACACTCAGTAGACTGTTATAATTCATAGTGTATTTGAAGATTTTTGATTCTCTAGAGACATCATACTGACATGTGAAATTCACAAGTGTGATAAGTATTTCTTTTTTGGGATGGAGTGCATAGGAAATCTCTGGAAGAACTTTTGTAACTTGACAGTCAGCTGTGTGCTTTATTGTTAAAGATTTCTTATTCGGGTAAATAATATTTTTAGAATTTATTGCATTTGCTTAAGAAAAAAAATCTATCTTGAATACAGTCATGCAGGAGACTCAAGGAAATTAGATTCACAAATCTTAAATTTCAGTTTTAGGATAAAGCCCTCTGAGTTTCATGGACATTAAGTCCTCCTTGGAAGAACCTGGCTATGACAAGATACTCTAGGAGCTTCCCTTTTGCACACCTCAGCAGGGATCTTTTAACCAGCAGAATTTTCTTCTCTGTGCAAGCCTCCTGAGTTGTGTTGCAGTGGGCTCTGGAAGCCTTCACAGATGTAGGAATAGTATGAATGTCTGGAAATTTTGGAAGTGGGAGGTTGAGATAGGGTAAGATATTGATGACTGTCAGAAAATCTTCTCCCTATGGAGAGACTTAAAGGTTTGTAGTTGGGCTACCAATGCCTTTCTTCCTATATTTCATGGAATAGGGTGTTTCACATATCCTCTTCCTTACACCTGTGCAAACACAAGATCTGCCCTATACCCATCTACCTATTTCTTATTTGGGAAGCAGTTTCTTTGTGTGTCAAGTAATTTACTATGGCTTATGCCTTGAACATGCTTTTCAGCTTTAAAATCACAGATTCTTGTGCACTGTAGGAGACTTAATGTGACCAAAGAAGGATGCTATCTAGATCTGACAGGTAACCAAAGGACCTTAGTTAAAATGACCGCAGAACTTTTAAAAGGTTATGAAGAAGTTGAAGGAGCCCTGGCCCCAGTATGTGAGCTAACATCTATTCCCACTATTAGCATGAGGAAAAAGTAATCTCTTGTGTGGGTTTTCTAATGGTCTTCTTGATCTTTGGATAAATGAGTAAAAGTTTGCAACCTTCTACTTTGAAGTAACATACGAATTTCTATTTCTGTCTGACCTTGCAGCTGCTTAGGTTCTCTCACAATGCAAATTCATGCCCTACGGTGATCCTTGTAGTGATTAGCTCATCTGCTACAGCTTCCTCGCTGGAGCTGGTGCTGCCTCCCACCAGGACAGTCTAGTCAGGTTACTTTTGGGCCACCAACAGAATAGGGAGTTGCCAAAATAAATGTTTTCCAGCAAGATTTCACACTCATGCCTAATGAAATAGACATTTTTCTAACCGTTGCTTTAGAGCTTAGATTTTCTTCAACGTCTGTAATGAAAATATTTCATGACCTGTTGACATATTCATATGGTGATTTTCAAAGGAGAGATTTCGTTTACAAAATGGTCTTGGCAACAAGCTGGGATATCTGGGAAGTTGAACAAGACTGTTGACAGGCAAAGTTAGGACTGAATCACAACTGACATTAACTTTGCAGCTGAGCCATTTTTAAAACTGACCAATAGGGTTTGCTTTGGTGTTTTTGAGAGTACAAATGTGAGATGGGTAATCAGTGCATACTCACAGAGATAACTTTGGTTGTGGAGATAGTTACATGAATGGCAGGTTTTGATAGAATTGACTAGCTCTTAACTCCTGTGGATACAAGAATGGCACAGAGAAAATGCTTGGCTTGTAAGAAATAATTCAGGATGAAAACCTCTTTTTTCATTGCCAGTAAAACAATAAATAGAATAAAACCTTTAGGTTCCTCTCTTCTGTATGTTTTTCCTTTGTATCTTACATTTATTTTCTTATCACAGTGGAGCAATTTCAGGTTTTGTCTTATTGTACAGACTCCCAGCTGCACCAGGAGTTGGTGATTCATTTCTGCTTATTCTAAAGCTTGCAAATACTCCAATAATTCTTCACATTTATTCAAGAAAAAAGCACTATGGTTTATGTAGAAATGAACTGTAAATTCACTCCTGTTAGAGAGTGATATTTTTGTGTGATGCATAGTACCTTATAAATTCTGAAGTTTTAATTATAGTTGCAATCATTCAACATCATATGAATGCAGCCCTTATCTTTTAAGAGGCACATCATTCACTGCAAGAGAGTGAACAATATTCTTATTATAGTGGAAACAATGGTTCAGACTTTTTATGGTAACAATGGAAACAATGCGTATACCATGCAAGCAGTTGCAGTGTGAAACTTTGGAATCCATTGATTAATGTGATGCTAATCACTGCAGTGATTATTTTTTTATATTGGAGTATTTCACAGAAGTTTGATAACCTTAAGCCTACACTGTGGTGTAAATTTGACAACATGAGTAACTTTTAGATGACAATTCAGGATAAAAATATTGATCTAATTAAGTATAATTATGATTGTTCTAAAATTTAATATAGCTTGTAAATTTATTTTACTGAATCAGTGCAAAATAGTCATATCTGTGGCAAATAAGAGTTTACAAATTGTACCTAATGTAACTGAGCAATTGCTAGGCCTAAAATCTGAATACTTCCTTCAAATAATATGACACTTTGATAGTACTGTCAGGGTAACTGAGGATGGCTGCAAAGTAGACTTGATAGAAATGGTAGAGTTTGTACGAATGAATAGCAATTTCATGTACTAAACATTTTAAATACATGCGCATACACATGCACAGAAATGAAATTATATCCATGTATTTTAATTTTCTGATGAAGTTTTAAATTTGCAAAAATAAACTTGCCATGTTTTAACACCAGCCAGCAACTAATCACCACTCAGCTGCTTGCTGTTGTGTTTTGGAAACACAAAAGTAAGAAAACTCATGGACTGAGATAAAGAGAGTTTAATAATTGAAATAAAATTATAGTAATATTATATAATAACACATAGTACATATAATAGTATATAACAATAATAATAATATTAATAACAACAAAACCACCAGCAGCAGCAGTAGTAGTAGTAGTAGTAGTAGTAGTAATGAAAAGGAAAACCACAACCAAAAAAAAAGGAACGAAACCCAGGAAAAACAGATGATAGAACTGCTCACCACCCACTAAGCAATTCCGAGCCTGTCCCCAAGCAGTGATTCCTGTCCCTCAGCCAACTCCTCCCTCTTCATACACTGAGCCTGATGTCGTGTGGTCTGGAATAGCCCTTTGGCCAGTTGGGTTCAGCTGTCCTGGCTGGGCCCTCTCCCAGCTTCTTGTGCCCCTGGCAGAACAGGGGAAGCTGAAAAGTCCTTGACCAGTGTAAGCACTGCTTAGCAACAACTAAAACATCAGTGTTTATCAACATTATTCTCATCCTAAATTCAAAACACAACACTATACCAGCTACTATGAAGAAAATTATCTCTATCCCAGCTGAAACCAGGACAACTTTCCTAACTGAAAATACAGTGGTGTGCTCTGGCAAAGTTCATTTTACCTCACTACATGTAGTACCGCTGATAAATAAAAGCAAAATGGTAGGGTTTGCATTTAATAAAGGGTAAGAATAGAAAATATGTGGCATAGTAAGTGTAATATGCTTATAGAAAATATGCCAGGCGTCTTACATCATCCACATTTTTCAAAAAGCAGAGTAGGCTATTTGTTTACAAGGTCTGGACCACTTCAAAATATTTTTTTGGCAAATGAAGAAGGTTGTATTTAATGGAGAACCTTGACTTTGCACAGATGTAGAGCTTCACTGCTTAATATTTTATTGCTGTGTTTTGTGGTACCAGCACTTGCCCAAATCTTCTACACAATAGGCTGTGAAGCAAAGGTTTGTAATTAGATTTTCTACTAGCGAAGCATGCTATATGTATAAAGGTGGGATGGATTAAAAAATCCTTAATGAACCATAAATTCCATAGTCTTCAACTTCCCTTCAAACTGTTCAAGAGAGAATTGTCTGTGTGAGTGCCAGACGGTGGAATGGTAGAAGAACATGATGTTTCTCTGCTGTTGACTTTTGAAGTTTTTTTTCCTGTACCTGGTCTGTTTGTCAGTCTCTGTTAAGACAGGTAATTATCTTTCTCTGAGAAATATTGAACCTTAATGTGAGATTTTTCCTACAAAACCAAAAAAAAGATGGCAAAAGCCATTGCACAGAGCAGCAGTGGGAACAGAAGTATGGAAACTGCTGAATATTTGGAGACTGTTGCTAGTCTACATTGTAGCTAGTACTACATTGAGTACTAAAATAATTTGACAAATGTGGTTCATCCTTCTTACTTCCTCAATATATTTACAGCTGTATTTTGATATTATCACAGCTCACAAGTTTAAAAGTGTTGATTTGTCGATATATAAAGTGAAAAATTTTCTAAAAATGAAAGGTTGCATAAAAAGCTGTATATGCACATTGGTCTGCATTCTGTCATCTAAATTAAAGCTATTCAGGTTGGGTGAAAAAGAACCTTTCCTTTTGTAAGAATTTGAGTTCTATTAAAAGGTAAAATTTCACATCTTCACAAAACATAGGGGTAAATCTGTCAAAATGCTTTGGATATTGAAATATTCTGGGGTTTTTTTTCATTTTTTCTATCACAAACAGAAGAAGAAAAAAATTTGTTTTGCACTGTTTCAAAGAACGACTAGTTAGGAAAAGATTAACCTGGAGAATTTTTCTGAATTGAGTTTTTTTTTGCAGGTTTGGGTTTGATAAGGTTTTGCAACTTTAAATTTTTCAGTATGAGACTCTCTCAAAACAATATGCATTATTAGCTCATTACTCAGTGATGACATTGGGAAACACTGCAATATGTCTTGCCTCACCTTTAAAAAACTGAGATTCTTGCAGCTGCCAGTCTCATCACATGATTTATTTAACTTCATTTTAGCATCCTTAGAATAAGCAGAATGTCTTAATCCAGGGTTATGTACTACTGCAAAATAAATTTAGAGTGATAGTACTTATGACCTGCCTTTGCTAAACTTGGTAACGTAAAACTTGAGGTAAGGATGGTCTGTTCACTAGCAGTTTTTTTGTATTTTTTAGACTGTGATGTCACAGACTATGGCTTGTCCAAAGTAGCAAAGCAATATGATAATTAAAGGATATAGAGCAGTAACTAGCCTCACGAGCTTTCTATTGTTTAGATTAAGCACAATAATATTTCTTGCACTCACTTCTGTGTTTTTAAACAGAGGTCAATATGCTTTAGTTCGGTTAAAGCCATTCCAGTACGTTAGAGAAATTACTTCAAGGAAATCTTTCCTCTTCAATTAGTTCAATATTCATGTTCATTTAGCTAATAATACTGTATTCTCCTTTCCCTGAGTTTATTCCCTGTAATAAGCTGCAGTCTGTCATTCCTGTAGAAAAACATAATGAGTTGGTCAGAGGAGAAATAGAAAAATGTCGTGAAAGTTCTTGGTCCATTTTTGGCAAGTCCACACAAAAAAGCATGAGTTATTCAAACTCAGTCTCATAGGACACAATGATCTGAATTTTTCAGTTAGGTTTTTTTTTATACTTGTAAATTTCTTAGAGCAAGTTCAGCCTCCTGGTTTTGGTTTGCATACTACATAATGGTTCAAGAACACTAAAGATTATTCCCCATAAAGAGTAAATTGGAAAAAAAGATTGAGATAAGTAAAATATTTATTTATAAATTAATGCCCAGAGGGAAAGTTCCCTACTCAATTTAGTAGTTGGCGAAAGAGGCACTCCTGGTCGAAATGGCACAGCCATCTTCAACATTTTTTTGAGTGGTCCAAGAAGAATGATGTAGTATTAATAGGAATTATTTTTTTAATAAGAAAATTAAAAACAGTGAGTATTGGATAAATTGGTTTTCTCTTTAAAAAAAAAAACTTGCAGGTTTTACCTTGTTTAAGAGAGAAAAGACCCCTTGATAAGGTCTAAGATAAATATATTTTGATAGAGTCAGTGGCATTGAGAAGAGCTGTTTAGTAAAAAGGAAGATATCTAATAAAAAAAAACCAACTTTGTTTTGACAAAAACTGAATTTTGAATTGTTGGAAAGTCCTGAACAGATCTCCCTCTGTTTAACACATTAGAACTTTTTTTTTTTTAAAAAAAAATTTCAGTTGGACTTCTGGCTATTCATGAAGCCTTATCTGATCTATTTTTTGCATTATTTCAGTGGCATTTTAAACTGAAGTCAAAGTGATGAAATATACACTAAAGCTTACTTGGCTGTGTTTTGAAGTCCTGGAAAGCATCCAGCCATTTTGCTTCAGGCAGTCTCCTGGCATCAAAGCAAGAAGATGCTATACCACTATAACTCAGAGAACACTATTTTTTTTTCTCATATTTACTGATCCCACAGTATTTTCAAATAACTTTTTTTTTTTTAAAGCATATCATCAGTAAGGGATGATGGAAAGAGAGGAATTATGACTACATGAGATTATCATGTAATATATGTAAAACAGGTTGTTAGATTCAACCCATTTCACAGCAAACAGGTGTGTCTGTTACAAAAACAGCATTCCTACATCTACTACTAATTGAAATGCATGTTACTGGGTGTTTAAGAACAAATGCCAAGGATTAAGCTGGTATGGAGCCTAAACTAACTTTTTCCTCTGTAATGGGAACATACAAAAAGCCATTCCAGTTTCATGAAAGAGCTGAATTTATTCTTTATAATAACACTTGTTGAAGTATTATATGTATGTGCACACAGAAAGAAAAGCAAGAAGCCTAAGTAAATAATTACTTCTCATTGTTTTCTGTACATTCTAGTGTAGGACTTAAATGCAAGTCAAGCTCAGCAGTGCTTTTTAAAATTTAAGTGTTAACTTGTTGGTTTGGAATATAATTTTCATTTTACATATGGCAAATGAATTCAGCTGCATTAGATGATCATGAAGCTTTTATGTTGGTCCATGCATACATACCTATAGGGTTTTAAGGCATGTCTTTGGTAGATAATAAATGGAAACAATTTTCATTATATAAAATGCAGTGCAGAGAAAGTACTGTTTGTGGTGATTGAAGCCATCCTTTTCCCTGATTAAAGAAAATAACAAACAACTATTAATTCCATAAAAGTGAGAAAGAACGGTACTAATGAAGAAGCAATTAAATGGCAGTAATGAAATGTGTATTCAGCAAGAGCTTTGAAGTGGATATGCTCAAATTTTCTCCAAAGCCTCAAAAGACTTAAAAAAACCCCTGATTAAAAATAAAACCAATAAATGGAGCTTTTTAAATGGAGAAAAAGACAATTTAGTATGAAATACTTCAGTAAGAGTATAGAATAGTAGAACCACAGAATGACAGAATTATAGAATTGTTTAGGTTGGAAAAGACCTTTGAGATCATCAAGTCCAACCGTTAACATAAACCTGCCATCCCACCACTAAACCATGTCCCAAAGCACCACATCTACATGTCTTTTGAATACCTCCAGGGATGGGGACTCAACCACTTCCCTAGGCAGCCTGTTCTAATACTTCATGAAACCGTAGAGTAGAAAAAAACAGAAGATTTGTAATAACAGGTTTTTTCTCGGTTATTTCAGTCCTTACAGGTCTTACTTGCTTCCAGCCAAGTCAGTGGTAGCAAACTAATACATTTCTCCCTGTTTCCAAGTAAATGCTTCTTTCTACCACCTCAGAGACACCATGCCATCACTTGAACTTTCTTCTCTTTCGGCATACTCTGCATGTGAAAGAGAAATAATCTTTTTTCCTCTGGGGGATCTTCCTTACTTTTCTTTTCAAAACAAGCTTAGAAAGAGCTTCAAGTGGACATAGATGAAACAAAGGTATTAAGTGCCTTCTTTGCCTCAGTATTCTCCAGTGTGGTCTGCCTGATTCACTTGACTGCTTTCTATGAAGGATAAAAAGGCTGGATTTGTGAATAATGTGGGGGCACTGGATGTCATTTATGTTGTCTCTAGCAAAACTTTGGACCTTGTCTACCACAATATTCTTGCATTCATTTTAGGACAATGATGCTTGGGTAGGTGGATGAATAGAATGCTGTTTGGATGGTCATGTTGAGAGGATTGTACTCTGCCTGGAGGCCGGTCACAAGGGGCCATTCAACAGGGTCTGTCCTTGGACCTGTTCTGTTTCACATCTCTCTCAGTACAGGAGGAGGGGCTGAAGAGGGCGCTTGCCAGGTTTGCAGATGACTCCAAACTGTGATGACCACTCCTCCATCAAATTTTGTGTGCTTTCCTAGGATATTTCTCATAATTTTTGAAAGGCATAAAAGTGAAGAATAGAAAATAGCAAAGTTTGGGATTTGAAAATGCCATAACATTTCTTAACTGCTTCTAATTCAAGGATATATGTTAGAGTATCAAAAATGAAAATAAGTTGATGATATAAACCACATAATGTTTAGCTTAGTGTGTTTACCTTGGCTTCAGCATTGTTTGGAACTTGTGAGCTACAGCCGTCATACGTGAAAATTTGGAAAAGCAAGTTGTCTGTTGTTTTTGTCCTGATTAATTTTCTTTTTTTCTTAATTTTTTTCCCTTCGACCCCTTTTGTCAGGCTAGTGTAAAGCAGTGATGTGATTTTGCCATTGTTTCACAAATTAACTCATTTCTTGGGAAACTTTCTTGCCTGCCCCAGAGGAGTGTTTTGAGAAGAATTTAATATTCATCAATCCTAAGAATGCTAGGATTAAATTGATTTAAAAATTAATAGCCCTATTGTTTCTGGTAATTTGAGAAATGTCATAAACTGGGAAAATCTTGGAACTTTCTTTTTGGTGTTATAATGCTGCTATTTGCTGGTCTTGTTGAAGCTGAAATGAAAGAGCAAGAGGGGTTATCAGACCAGCTAGCAGCTATTATTGAGGAGAACAAAGACAGTGCAAAATGATTAAAACACGCTTTTTGGAGATGTGCATTGGAAATCTAGGACACAGTGTTAAATATATTTCTATTTTTGCTTAAGAATGTTTTAGCAATAAACAGTCTCTTGTGCTAATAACTTTCCAAGGAGACTTGCCTAACATTAACCTACCTTGTTTTAACATTCAGTTAACAGACACATGGCAGTTAGACAGAGTCCTGTTGTTAGGAACACCCCTAAATGAAATGCCCCTCATTACTCATGATCCAAGTGGTATGTATAAAAAAGCGGTGCAGCCAACTCTCAATCTGTGGTCACCTTTAATGAGATTGAGGGGGGATACTCTGGAGCCATGGAAGTTGAAAACAGAGACAAACATAGAAACAGCATGGTCAGGGGCTGTTTTAATCACATAACGGGGAGGCAATGATTTGATCCAGCTCCACTCAACACATAGGAATAGATGGGGCTTCTGAAAACTGAGTGTATTCCAAAGCGTAATAGTTTCAGGTTCAAATGAGTTGGACTGCTTTCAACTGAATAATCAAATATCTTTCTCTCATTCTTGTGCATTTATTATTCAGATAAAAGAAAGAGTTGAACAGCAAACTATCTCAGGCTGCCTTCTAAGCATAGTACAAACTATGCTAATAGGGAGAGCTGCAGAAGTTGGCACTACAGTATTTTGGGGATAGAATCTGCATCCTTCTGTGATAATTAGACAGCATAGATTTAGTATTAGATATTCCACAGTCTCGCAAAGAGAGGAGGAATAAATAGTGCTTGTCTGCTGCTTAGCTACTGTTTTCAGAAAACAGAAACAAAATGTCTTCCAAAGTCTTGAACTCACTCAGCTCTTATTTTTGTGGTAGCACTACTGCAGCCATATCTCGAGGGAGTCCTTTAAAAAAGAATTTATTTTTTTAGCAGTGCCTTTTCTGGTGGTGAATGGCTCATAATTCTAATGTGAGATGATTACAAGCAAAGTTATTGTTCCTGCTCAATGCTACCTGCTGTTATTAAAAGAGTAACTTCCATTAGTTCCTTAGCTGTTATTAGAGATTCAGTTCTGAATTTCTGATACAGTCACCATGAATTTGTGAAAGATTATCATGAATATAAGCATACATCTATGCTGTCCTATTAAGAGTTGTATGCTCAGAGAAGGATGCCTATCCTATTTCCACTCTTCCCTAAGTGACTGATAGTGGCCCCTGCTTTAGCTTACCAACAGGACCACATAAAGCTTTGACCTGATATAACATAGCTGTTCTTATGTTCATACCATGGTAAGGAGAACATAGCAGGTTTTATATGCTGCATTATTGTAGCTTGAATTGCTTGTCTTTGAGTCATGTACTTTTAACTGACTTGAAGCTGAGATGAGCTGGTTTGAGCAAAATACCTTATTAGCAGAAAAGCCTGGTCCAGATGTCAGCAGAGTCTCCAGTGGGAGGTGGTACAGTTTGCTCAGTATGGTAGACTTCTGACCCAGTACAAGCATGGAAGGTCAGGGTGAAGTGTGTAGTTTTACCCACTCTGAAAATGTGATTTTAAATCTTAGTTCTCATTAGTTTGAAGACAGTCTTCAGAATATGAACAGTGTTTAAGCAAGTCTCATTGCTTCTACATGAAGTCTTAAAAAGCAGTGTTAGGAACCTGGCAGCTATCCCAGTCTCCTCTGAAGACTTACAAATTCTCTTCTACTAGGTACCATAGTGTTTTGATTGGCCATATAAAGCTGAGTTTTCTGCATGATTGTTTTCAGCATACTAAACACCTAGGGCTTGAGCTGAGGGGTTTGAGTATTGAGCAGAGATAGTGAAGAGAGTACCACCATGCTTTAAAGTTACCTTAACCTTAAGGAGTGTATGAGGACAGTTTCCTGTGAAAGTAAAATTTTTTGCACTTGACATTAAGTAGTATTTGAATAAACTGTTATTCTGCAGTACTGTTTTATCACTCTCATTCATTGTAAATGTAAGTTTTAAAGATGAGGAATGCTTCATTTTGCATTTTTTTTTTTGCTTCCTGGTTTGATTTCAGTGCACTGGAGATTCTCAGCCTTGACTCATGACATTTGAGTGGATGTTTCGGTCTCCCTGCCCATCCTCATGGGAATTACAAAACAAAGACAGAAATGGCCCTAGTTTTACAATAAATAAATAAATATGTATAGCTGTAGGAAATAAAGAATTATGAGTTTGATAAAAGCTTAATAAATGAATATAGTGCTTTGTTGTTTGTTAGTTACATATACCTAGGGGTTTTATGTTTCTCATATGTAATGGAACCAGCTATGTGCATGAATCACCAGGTCTGGGGCTTCTTTAATATTTACCCAATATGCTGCTGACTTTTATTGTTAAACAATTGTACAAGTAAAGCTTATTTGTGGCAGAAGGAACTTGACAAAATGGAGCGCAGCTACTTTGAAATGCTACCTGACTGATGAATAAAGTACACTGAAACTCTGAGCTAATACCATGTAGCTTCAGCATACTGATGTTTTTCAAGTAGACACTCCAACCAATACATTTTATTTACAAAGTGCATTGATACTATGACAACTGATTATTTTGTATGTTTTTTAACAGTGATTTTCCTGTAAAACCTGGGCCATTACTTCCTCTGGGGGATAATCTGAAGGTGCACGAGGGTGTAAGCACATCCATATAGCCAGTGGCAGATGTCCTGGTTACACAGCTATCAGCTGATACTGCTTGGGCTCAGCTGAAGTTGCTGCTCAGGGTTCCCCTTAGATGGCCTGCAGTATATATAGGATTTTAAGAAACCAAATAGCATGCTGGTCTGACAAAACAACAGCAAGAAGTAGAATAAAGGTTTGAGTAAATTTAAACCTTAAAAACCCTATTTTAACACACCACTGGTAGAAGTGGCCTGAAATACCAAGGGACACTCTAACCTTTCGGCAAAAGGTGTCTATATAAATGTTTGTCTTCTTTTCACAATTTCAATAACCAAGCAGTTAAATCTACATAAGTGGGTGTTGTGCTTGCAATTCACAAGCTTGGTTGGGGTGGGGGAGGAGTGGGTTGGGGAGGGGGAACCTGAGGCTAAAGGTCCTTAGTGCTTTGGAGTTTATTATAACCGTGTTTTGAAAAGATGTTGGGAGTTCCCAGAGAAGAAGGTTGGTTTTTATTGTTTGCTAATACCTCTGTTGCCAGACAAGGGGGCAGGGCTGGTCTCCCAAACTGTCTGTCATCCTCATAGAATGTGGGGAGTGGAGACTTGAGAAGCACAAAATGAAATTTCATCGTGTAACCAGGGACTCATTGTTAACACTGTCAAGCATATGGCACAGCTGTGAAATTTTTGTGCCAGGCCTGGTGAGCTAGTGGGAAAGCTCACAGAGCCAAGCAAGCCATTTGGACTGATGGCGTTGTTAGTAGGAAGAAGCAGATGATGAAACAATTTTATTTAAAAGCTTAGAAAAATAGTCCTGTGATTTATTACCTAAGCCACCAGATGTACTGTACTATACTGTACTACATCATTGAGACAGCATTCTCTGATGTAATAAAGATATAAAATGTGTGTGGGTGTGCAGGGGAGAAAGGAGTAGTGGAATTGAGGGCAAGTTGAATAAACTGTTGGAGATTTGTTGTTGGCTTTTTTTTCTCTCATTGCAGAGTGTAAAATCCTAATATGCCCCATAACCAAAAGGCTCTTAAAAATAATGGTAGGCTCAGAAGGGCTGATTTTTGCCACAGATCAAATCCCTGGCAAGCCATTCCCTGTGTATGGAAAAATGGTTTAGATTTTGTCATTCTTTTTCAGAGAGTCATTGTTGTCAGTGCTGGGAAGGTTAGTGACCTAGGGATTGGGTGTGGAGAGGGGAGAGGTTCGAGCTACTTTGGCAGACTTTAGATTATTAGCAGGAAGCAGCCAGGAGGAAACGTGCTGTTTCTGGAGCCCTGTTCAATGCTCCTAGAGTAACGAGAAATATGCAGGGGTTTTGGTAGCACAAATGGCTATGTGCTCTGCTCACATGGTTCCCTCAGACCACAAGGTTTTTGTATTGACTCCCAGTCACAATTTGCAAAGTCCTTCACAGTTGTGTGTGAAAGGTGTTGCCCAGATGGTGGGGCTGGGAATATAGGTCAGCTGTAGAGAAAGCAGGAAGGTAAGAGAAGCGGTCAGTGCTGGCAGAAACCTGCCACGTCAGGAATATGTTCGAAACCTGCAAAACGTTAGTCGAATGCTGTAGATGTCACCTGTTTTGCATCATAATTCCACAAGAATCAAAAGCCTTGCAAGAACTCTGACAAAAGCAATTTAGTTTGTAAAACTGAAAAGCTGTGCGAGATACCGGTTTTAAAAAAGAAATCAGAATAGTTTGGAGCTGTGCTAAATGTGTTCTTTTCATAGCAGGAATTCAGGTAACTGCAAAGAGGAAGGGATGAAGGGAGAATCAATGACTTAAAATTTCTGTGAACCTTTACTCAGACAAGTTTTTCTAGATCTAAATTTCTGCATGTCATGTGTCAATAACCGAGCTAGAAATATACCGGTGCAGAGCATTTTTTTTGTCTTCAAGGAAGATAAACCATGAGGTTTCAAATAAGACTGATTATTTTTCAAAAGTGAAAGAGAAAAGAAAGAGGAAAAGAAAAAAGGACTGTTATATCAATAGATTTTTTTACTGCTTGGATTTTGAATTTGTAAAACAAAATTTCTAATGAAATTTTTTCTGTCACTAAAGTAGTGCAGTTGTACTGTACAAGCTTGACGCAGAACAGGCAAAAAAGGTAAAGTTGTAAGTGAATAGCAATTTAGTAATGAAGAAATGAAGCCATTTCCCTACTGTCCCCTCAGCTCAGAAGCTAAGTGCAAGAAATTAGAAGATATATCTGTTCAAATTTCTCAAAAGAATGTGGTTTTGACTGAAAATGAGCAAATTCTTGCACAGGGAAAGTGTTGATTTTGCTGGAAATTTTTATTTATACACAAATTCACACTTCATAAAAATATGTTACATCAAATATTTAATTCTGAATAAAGGAGTACTTTGATAAAGCAAAATTTGCTGTTAAAAAGTGTATTTTTAACAGCACACTTTTTCCATGATTCAGGGCAAAAGCTTGTAAGTGAAAAGCAGACATGTTCATGAAGACAGATATAAATCTGTCTTAAGGAAGGGGTAACAGAGCCTTTATCTGAGCAGCAAGGAGAAGGCAAGTATGGATGCAGGCATTTGAGGCTGAAATTTAGGTCTTGTAATGTAGCAGAGACAAAAAGGCTAGTTTTTCACCCTTAAAAGTTACCCTGATCTATTGAACTCATATGTTGATATTTCAGATTCTGACTCGTGCTATTATTATTACAATTTATTGGTTTCAAGTTAGTTTAACACTACTCCGTCTTAAAATAACACAACCTTTTTGATGTCCAGTTTCTTCTGTAAATTAGAATCCCTTGATGGACCAAGTCTCAATAAGTGTCTGAAGTGTATGTGGCAATGTGAGACACGTAGTCTATAAAGCGTCTCAATTATTATAGAAGTATGGAGGGCAGAGATTGTTTTAAGACATATGAATCATTTAAAAATAATTAATTTCAATTATATTTGTAACTGGAAATGTCAAAGTGTATCAGAATTTTTCTCTCTGTTTATTTCCCAGTACTTTGATTTTTTTTTTTTTTTACTGTGTTCTTAACATGAGACAAAAGGAAATGTTAAAATTACGATTTTCCAGTCAGGCCTAACAGTATTATAAACCATTACAAAGCCGGAAGAAGAAATTAGTATTGGCATTTCCTGGTATTTGCAGATTTAAAATTCTTTTAAGTTTTATTTTTGTTGTGTTAAATTTAGGCCATTATCACATGTGATGCATTTAATTTTGCAAGAAAAAGTACATATCATGAAAAGGAGGTGACACAGTAGTGACTGATGAAGTAATAATTTTCTTTTACTTATATCACAAAAGACAGTGTTGTAAAGGAGAAGTCTTACACAGGTTGTTAAAAAAAATCTTTTCAGAAGATGGACTGTTTTATTTTCATCTTAAATAAATAAAATGTCTGTATTCTGAAATATTTTTGTGTCTTTGAAATGATAGATTATTCTCATATATCACATTAAATTTGGCATGGCAAAAGATTCTTGCTTGCTTACATTATTAATCTTAATTAAATTAAGTGAAATAACTTTCATCGTGTCAGAGAAATGGGACATCCTGTCCATCAGTACATGATCTCTCTTTTGTGACAACCTAAAGAGAAAGACCGCGTGATGTTGTTATGGGTCTAACCATTGAAGAAATTTTCTAGAACATTTTGGCAAAGGAATTTTAGTTTTGCTGTGAACATTTCAATATTTTGGGGGCTGGCCTTTCTTTAAAGTTCTCACATGTTTCTGATTTATGCATTTTTATGAAATGTTGCCCTAAATCAAAATGAGTACTACCTCCCTACTCTGTTCAGTAAAGGGTCCTTTTTAATGAAGGCATCCAGGAGCTGTGTAAGGACTTCCTCATCTACTTATCTTTACCAAAGCAACCAATCTCTGGCTCTGAAGAATTATTATTTGACTTTTCTATGGAAAGGTTATTGTCTCAAAGGCCAGGAAAGAGACAGGAGACTGCAGCGATTTTTGCAAAAAGGATTGTGTTACGTGTCCAATATTTTTAGTCAGTATGCTTTTCAGTCACCATGTGCCATGACCCTTCCCTACCTGAGACTTTACATGTTGTACCATAACATTTGCCTTATCTCCCAGAGACATGTTCTGAGGGTACTCCTGCATGTTGCAGCCTCTATTACAGGCTTTCAGGTGCTGAAGGGTGGGAGCTTTTCATTTTTTTGCATGAGATTCATTAGGCCTAAAAAGTAAGGAAAACTCCTGGAGAGTAGGAAACCCATTTGTTTCTACTGACAAAAAAAGATGAGGTGAAGAAGACTAAGGAAGAAATGGGAGACAAAAAATGAGTAGAGCATGATGCAAGAGCATGATTGCGTAGGCAAGGTGTCAAATCAGCAAATAAAGGTCTTGGATCTAGGGCGTCTCTTTTCCACAGAGCTGTTTTATATACAGTGTTAATTACTGTACTGGGTTAATCAGAAGTGGAATACAGTGCAAAGTATGTAGGAAACTACAGTAAAGCTTGTTTTTAAGTTGTCAATGAAATGGAATCAAATCTTTTTAGCCAGCCCTAGGTTTTTGCCATAGGGTGCTTGCAAATTGGACTGGGAGAGAGCAGTTGCCCCAGAGTAACAACATAAATATATCTGAGAAGTTAAATGAAAACAAACCTGATAGTTTTTTACAGCACTTCCCTAGCTCATGATTTTTAAACCAGTTATCGGTGTTTTGGGCCTCATTTAAAGTGCTTGGGATTTGAAGTTTTCTCAAGATAAGAAGTATCCAATTTAAATATCCCTTTTCTGCTATATCTGTGAAGTTTAGGGTTCTGTATTAGCTCTTTTCTTTGTAGGGCCAGAAGTTCTCATAAAATATCTCTAAAATATATCTAAAATATCATAAAATATTGAATATGAGGCCCTTAGAAGCCTATTTGGATTGCTGTCCTCTCTCATACTGTCTTAATTTGCTGTTTTTTCACCATTTGCTGCAGAAGAACTATTAAATGCAAGACGTTTGACCAGCGTGTTCTTATCTTCACATGGAGCTTATTTACTGTTTCTTCCCTTCCTTGCCTTTCCCTTACAGTATTGTAAGTTTTTGAATTGCATTTCAACATTTACTATGGCAGTTACATTTACATGTTCTTACTTCATAACACTCATTCCATGCCTTTGCCCATTTGGTCAGTGCAACTAATCTTGTTTAAAATTTATGTCAAAACTTCAGTTTTCTAGGCTGAAATTCCCTAACTTTGAGCTTGGTTCCAGCTTCACGCAGTAGCACTTCTCCTTTTTCTCCCCTCATCATCTTTATTATTTTCTTCCTTGGGGTTATATCTAGTGAATGTTGTTTTATTCTCACAGTGCTGAATTCCAACTTTCTTTGAAGTTCAGTCTCTTCTTTTTTTCTTCTTTTTTTTGCAGGCATACGTATTATTACTGATAGCCCTTTAGATACAATGATTCATTATGTTAGTTCTGGATACTTTTCTTACTTGTTTGGGACCTGTGTTCCAAGTAGGGCTTTTATGTAGTTTTGACTTGCGGAAATTTAAGCCTCTGTGCTGTTTGAGACTTTGAACTCTTTACTGAATTTGCTTACTAGAGGCCTTAATTCTTCACAGAGTGACATTTTTGTAATAAAAGCCTATTCTATCAACATATTTTTTATCTTTTCATCTCTTTATTTAAATAAATAAACATGCAGCTACTTCATCCAAGTATATTTTCCATTATTTCACTCCTGCTTGCCAAAACTAGCTCTAAAGTAGTTTGTTGTTTTTTTTTTTTTATTAGTTGCTTAAATGCCTTTAATTTATTTTTCAAGTTTTCCTACCTACTTCATTTAGAAATTACCGGGCTAACATTGTTAGTAGTCCTTTGTTTTCAATTGTTTGGGATATTAGTTTTCCATAATAACGCAATTCTTGCCAGTAGTTTCCTCTCCAATAACAATACTGAGATATTTACTTATATCCAAATGGGACTGTAGTTGTGATTTGAATTAGAATATTTTTTTTAATAATTATTTCCCAAAATAATTTTCTCTCAGATAATTTTTAAATATGTGAATGCTTACCCAACAGTTTTATTTCCACTCTTCTTGAACAAATCTTTCTTCACCATACCTATATGCAGAAGTTCTTGGTTTCTATGTTACACTCAGCTTTACATCTTATACATGCCACTCTAGTTTGTTCAGTGTGTTAATCAGCCTTCTTGCATATTTCTTGCTTATTTTTTACTGACTTAATTCATTTTCCAAGCCAAGTTTGTCGGCTTTTTCACCCTCTGTATTTCCTACTGTATTTTTGGTCTTCACATTTGTATTTTCTCTCATTTTTGTGTTTTCTCGTAACTTTTCTGTGGATTTTTAAAATCTATTTTTGTATTGTATTTTACCTCATTTTCTGTGTTCTGTGATGCAGAGTTATGAAAACAAGCCTTTCTTGTCTCTATGCTTAACTCCCTCTAGCCTTCTGCTGGCTCTGACTTGAGAAAGCTATTATTTTACATTTTTGGACTATATACATTCAGAGTCCTGTTTCCATTTCTGCCTTTTGACAGCTAAAGTCCGTCTAGAGCACTAGTTCTTGACTTTTTTTTTCCTAATAAGCAACAGCATTCCACTACAAGTCACCTGAATGTCTGTTTCTGTGAAACTTCTTCACAAACATGACAGATTTATAATTTTCCTGGAAGCACCCTTTCTCAAGGATAGCTTGGGTTGATCAATGACATTCTACCACCACCATTGCTACTTTAGGATACTTCTCAGCATTTAAAGTGCACTTTGTAGCATTATTTTGGCAGATAGATGGATATACTGCTTTTGGTCTCTTTGGTATTAAGCATGGACCCTCTTTGCAAAGGCCTTGAGTTATCTAGTTACTTAGGCAGTTGAACTAGATGATAATTGTACATCCCTTCCAACTGAACTATCCTATCCTATCCTATCCTATCCTATCCTGTTCCATCTACCTGTTTTTTGTTGTTACTGATTTGAAAGTCAGATCTTTCCCTTTCTTTTTCATATGAAATATATGTATTTGTAAAATACTTTTAATGTGTTTCTGTTATGCAGAAGCTTGCTCCTTGTATTGCCTCTGATTGCGGATGCATACTTCAGTGGTCACTTCCTTCAGCTAGTGCCCTGTTATTGCACAGAGACTCATAGGCAGAAAGTATGTTCAAAAAACCCCAACAGTTTATTTGGATCATGGCATAGGATAGAGCTCTCATGAATTCTTTCAGACAGGATGATTTGGTATTGTCCAAATAGTGATAGCAAGGGTCCTCGCTGACTTCAGCAGGATCAGGTGAAACTGATCTCTGAACCACTTTTTACACTCAGCTGATCCTGTGTGACCGTTCCAGAACACACATGGTCCTTCATTATTGGTTGGCTTGGATTACATACAAATTATCTCCTAACCATATGAACCATATACAAAGGACTGTTGTATGTGACCATGTCTGCATCTGCAGAAAGAGCTTCTACTGACTGTTAGTAACTGTCATATTTCCACACTCCTGTTTCAGTTCTGCAGAGGAATCTCTAGGCTGTGTCTGTGAGAAAGGGTGGGATTTCACCACCCATGAGGTTAAGTACCATATTGAAGCATACAAATTGGTCAATGCACTTTGACTACCTTTCAGGAGGCATCTTCAAGGCAGTTCAAAATTCCCACCTGAAACACTCCTGGACCCAGTAGTCAGAAGCTTTTTTCTGAAGATGGCTAAGATTTCAGTGAATCACCTGCATTGTAGTTAACTCACTGTTTCAAATTGATCCATTTTCTCACCTTTGCAGATGGCTATCTGGGGAGTTCCTGGATCATGCAAGGAATTAATGAATTAAGTTCACTGGGTACACACACAGGCCTGTTCCTGGTACTAGACTAGACCACATTTACAGCTATAGGACAAAGTTGAATGTCATCCTTATATGTCAGCTATTAGCTAAGCTCTGTAGTGCTTGCTACACTACCCTTGTGTTGTGCAGGTTTCTGAAATCTCATTTTCTGTGCAGTTTTCTCTATCCTAGCTTTAAATTCATTGGGTTTCCTACTGTATTTCTTGTCAGCTGCCATTTTTTCCCTGAGTTCATTTTGGAAAGAATCCAGACATAATTAACTGCTAGCAGATAACCATTCAAAGAAGAGGAAGTTTTGCATGTAATAAGGAAACTTCGCTACATGCTGAAGTTTACAACTGAGTGAGAGTTTGTTGAAGCCACATTACTATTACATCACTGAAGAAGAGGAAAAAAATACCAGTTACCAACTTTTGCAAGGTTTTTAGCAGTCCTGGGTTTCAGAATGCATTGTCTTTACATTTCCAGATGAACTGAAAGGACATTGAGAACATTAAAATTGAAGATAAGAATCTGCATCAATGAGAATCAGAAACAACAGTCACAGGTAGCTGCATTGTATAAAGAGTCATCACTGTTCAGAATGGGGATACAAAGGTAGTAGAAGTACAGTCTTACATTCAGAGGGAGAAAGGAATGAAAAGGAATGATTAGGCCTAGGGATAAAGAAAAAATGAGTTTATATTTTCCTTTCAAATTTAATTGACTTTTCCTTAGTTCATTTGTGTTCCTGAAAAAATCCTCAATTTGATCTTCACTAGAATGTCTGTCAGGAGAATGAGAGACAAAGGGCACATGTTGAAATGAGAAGTACTCTAGCTTTCCTATGAAATGAGGGGAGCTAGCCAGCAATTTCCTAACATTATTTTTCCAGCATCTTTTCCACGTATTTTTGTTATCTTGTTCTTCTGAATTGCTAGCCTTTTCTTCTCAAGGACTAATGTCCCTTTTTGCAGACTTTTTACTTGATTTTACAGTGTGATCTGTTTGTATCACTGCTTAGAAATGGATTGGTACCTGGAGGCTGGAGACTTTGGACAGCATTTTCAAATATTTTGCTTGTTTTAGCACTTATATTCCTTAAGTTTTCACCTGCGTGTCTTAATACTTTGGGATTACTTTGTTTAATGGCCCTTGTCTCATTGAGGCTGGATGTCGGCCATACCAGTGACCCACTGCAGTTCTCTTAATCTCCTCTTTCCTATGTCTTCTTTGGGGAAGATAGAAGTAACAGCTACAGGATGCTTTCATGCATGAGGCCAATCTTCTCCCAAGTAAGAGCTGTAGATTGCACAGCTGCAATTCCTTAGAGGAAGCAGATGAACCGTGACCTGCTGCCGACGGCCACTTTGGGTTACATCATCCCACTAGTCACCACCCACTGCTGCAGACAGCCAGCCAGAGGGACACAGCGAACAGGCGGCCTTTCATTGACACTTCATGAATTAACGGCTAGGGGCTGCTCAAGAGGAGCACAGTTGGCATCTCTTCCTCCTCAGAGACCCAGTGTTTGAGTTCCCTATGGCAGAAATTCAGGGAAAAGAGGATGGATTACAACAAGCGTCTCATTGCTGTCTTGGAATCGTGGTGTTCTTTTGGCAACAGTGCTTTTTTGTTTTGGGTTTTTCCTTCTGTGCTACTAGGTTAGTACATTACCTAAAAAGATAACCCTCTTCATGCAGAATGCTTGAGGGAAAGCGCTGAGGACGAATTCCCATTCTTCTTGCCTGACATCCTTTTGGTTCTTATTAAAAGATGACTGCATGTCTCTGTTTCTTATCATCCATGTTTTATACTTTACCTCTCAAACGGAGTGATGTGCACTGTGGTGAGCAAACACTTCCTCTCTCTGGCTTGCTGATTTGAGATCTGCTCCTATTATGTGATCTGTCAGGCTGCCCTCAGTTAGAATGTGGTTTTACTTTCAGATTAGAGACTGAATGACGGATCAAACAAAAAGTAGCTAAAAAATGGCTTGCTCTTGGATGTCAGACCAGCAAAAACTACTTGTTAATTCCCTGCAAATAAAGTAGTATCCAATATAGTGAGAAAAAAGCTGTTGAAAAGTCAAGCCACTTCTGATTGGCATTTATCTGCAATAACAGCTAATCTGATGCAATGATGTCTTAATAAGAAGCAAAGAAATTCTCTGGGGCAAAAGATTTCTTAACCTGAAGCAGAGTCTCTCAACATTTTTCAGCATCAATGCACTACCTAGAATGAAAGGTAAAGACGAGGTGTTAGGCAGGCAGGATAATTACGTATAATTGGTAGCCTGATCCTAGTTACTAGTATATAGTTTTGCATAAATTACTTTTTACAGGTGATTTTTCATGTCAGTAAAACTGCATCTAATATTTGAATCAAACTTTGCCATTTTCTGTTCCACAAAGATATTTATGACTGTGAAAAGAAAACAGAGGCTTTGAAAATTCAAAATGTACTGAAAGGCATAAAATCTGACATGTTCTTATTTGAAAGACACCTAACAGCAGTTGCATCTATGTTGTATTTTAAAAAAAGTGATGCAAGTACTTAATAATCTGTTTTGAAGTATAGCAGACGAACATCTATCCACCTACTTTACTTTTGAAAATGACTACCAAACTGGATATTTACAAGTTTTTATCCAGTAGTAACTACTTCTATGACCTCATTTTCTTCTCTATTTTATAGAATTATGTTTGCAAATTAAATAGGGAAAGGAAATCTGTGGATTAGTAGATTTTTTTTCAAAATTCAAATATGCTTCTAATGAAGTAAAACATGAAAGGTTAGAGCTTGAAATAAAGTAGATGAGTTTAGTTTATATTGGCTTCAGTTTATTTTTGTTCAACCACATTCATAGCAGTTTTCTGTGTGACATTACGCAGTCTTAGACAGGAGTTAATTAAATAAACTTATTTCTAAAAGAAAATTAAAGTAGTACTGAAAATAAAATTAAAGCAGCCTCTGTCTGTATTTTATCTAGGAGGTTAATTCTACAAAGAGCAGCATGCTCCTCATTCCATAAGCCCTGGCTGGGTGTGTTTATAAGGGTAAGGAGAAAAGATATGGATTCTAGTCTTAATTTCCCTACATCTCTTAAAGATTTCTAACATTTATCTCAAATTTTGCATGAGCCACCAGAATCTGCAAAATTTAGCTGGTAATTGGGTGAAAATTTACAGTAAGACCACTAGTATTTCCTGCCCCTTCTTGATCTGGGATGGCTGTAAGAGCAGTTGGTCTGTCTTAATGGAGTTTTAGCACTTTTCTCTCCTGGGAGAAATGAAACTGATGGGAAAAACAGGAAACCAAATATTTGAGCAACTTCAAAACCGTTTGTGGTTTTGGTTTTAGAAATACGAAGCTTTTTGTAGGTGGAAGCACACATTTATTTTTCTGAAGCTATTTACAAGCCCATAAAAAGTTCATCAAACCAATGACCGTTAGTTGCTCCCTTCTTATCCACACATTGTGGTGTTTAGATTATATAAATGCTACAGTAATATAGATAAAAACTGTTTGAATAAAACTAAAGTGATCCATTTTCATGAGAACTAAACGTTAACCGAACAGTTGAACAATCTTTAAAACTTTTCCTGCTGTCACATGAATAAATATAACAGCTCTGGAACTGGGTCACTGTCAGGCAAGAGAGAAGTAGGGAAATCCGTTTAATGGAACAGTGCAACTGGGAACTGGGTTGTTATTGGAAAACACCTGTTTCTTCCATTATTTCAATAATATGAATATACTCTAGTGATCACATTTCCCATTTTGTAAAATTAAATTTATAGGAAGAGAGCTCTCTCTAATTCTGCTAAATCCTGGAAGAGCGCTCACAGATGGCTGAGAGTGTGTAATAGCTGAGAAAATACATACTGTAAGGAGGACTTACGGTTATCTGAGATGAGTCAAGTGTTGTTTTCCCTGGTTCATGACATCCTGTAAATTCCTGCTATAGTTTAGGTAAAAATACTTCATAGAAACACATTTCAGGGATTATAAAGAGGTACCATTAATATTCATGCGCTGGATGTCTGAAGCATGCCAAGATTATTTTTTTTTTTAAATTATCCTTAAATAATCTGTTTCTGAAGTTTGCCAAAAAGTTTTCTGAGTTTAGTACTATCCTTCAGAAAGAATAATAAAGGTAAGTAGTATATAATAAACCGTACATTTGAAGTGACTTCTGCTTGTGTCTGATTAAAACTTTTACCTGAAGAAGAAAAAAATGTCTGAAGCAAGGCAATTTCAAGGCCTTGTATCTAGTAAAAAACAGTGTTTTGCCCATTTTTTTTCAAATAAATGTGGCTTGTGTGCTGAGGTGTATTTATCAGAAGAAGGAAGTGCCCCAGAACAGGTGTTGAAAAATAATTTTTTTTTTCTGCTATTTGCATCAATTTTCTTACATATGAAAATAGAACTAGGAGGAGTTTCCAGGACCAGCTAGTCCCATCACCAACATTGTACACACCCTCGTTTTTTTACAGGTTGATTTTTTTAGGTTCCGTTTTTTAAATTTGGGGTTTTTTTTGCAACCAGTACTCACATAGAGAAGCTGTTTCAGAATAACCCCCATCTGATACTAAAATAGGAGTGTAACATATAACTTCATGTGTCAAGGCAAGAACTGTTTTTTCAGTTCCCTGATTTCCTTCTAGAATGAAATTAGTTTCTGTCTTTAAGGCAATATACACTCAAATGAGGCAGAAACAAATGTCAATAGGTTACGTATTGTGTGGCACAAAGAATGAGCAACTTTGAGAAGTAAGAAAGTTCACAACACCTAATGTGTGTAATGGAAGGTAATAATTCATAGAAATAGAAGAGGGCAACTGAAATTTAGGGTACATATTAATTTCCATATCATGTCTGGATTTTCTGTTTGGGCAGATGCATTTATGTACTGGATAGACAGCTTTAAATTACTTACCATGACCACTCTTCTACTTAAGCTTATATTAGTGAATTTTTGGTGTAAAACTCAAATTCCTCATAATTTGCAATTCTAATCATAAGAGCAAAGGTGCCTTTATTTTATAATGGTTAAGAATGCAAAATAATGAGGTCTAATATGACTATACTCATTCAAACATTTCTTTCATACTTCAGAGAAGTATCTAAACAAATGGGCTTCATGATGAAGTACTGCTTTATCTCTAGTCCCACTTACTAGTCTTACCAGTCTCAGTCTTACCAGTGAAGATAATTTTTTAATATGAAGGTAATTTTTATGATCAGTACCCCTGTTTTTTAGGCACTGCAGTGAGACTATTACTTAATTTTACACAAGCTGCTTAACTGTATTTGTCATTGCTGAGCAAGTTTTTGTGCAGTAAATGATTCATTAAATCTCTTTAGCTGTCTGTTTGCAGCTTATCCATAAGAATATCTGTTCACAGAATGTCACCCAGCTTTTTAATTGTTTCCTGTGTCACCACAGAGTCTCACACTTGCTGATTTTGTCTCTTGATTTACTGATTTATAAGGTATTGAGGAACAAGACTGAATTCAAGGTTTGACTGATCTATATTTAGGGATCATTAAAGATTTTTAACAGATTGTTAAAACTAAGTTGTACTTACTTGGAAGAAGAAAGCAAAGGCTCATACATGGCCACTGGAAGGTCATAGAAAGACTTTTCTTAATTAACGTTAAACAAAAATAAAGCACTGCTATGAATGCTAGTAGAGTTAGAATAAATAAGATTGTGAAGATATAAAATCAAATAGGCAGAATTTATTTTAGGGAATATATTTTGAGTGTTTGCTCAGCTGTTGTAACTATCAGGCAACAGCATTTCAATAGGCAATGTAAAAATGAAATTTTTATTAACCCTTTGAGCCAGTCAGTAATTTTCATATGAATGAAGTTTTGCACTGGGTTTCATGGGTGGGGTTGGGTTGGGGAAATGGTTCTTCTATTAAATGAGCAGATGAGTAAAAACTAGGAGCAATTTCAAACTTAGTAAGTGGTCTCTTGTAAATTTTCTGCCTACTCTGTGCTTTATCTACAGCTTTTATGATAAGCATTTGTGCAGAATATTAATTAAAGATATTTTTAGAGTAGCACCAGTTTGGGTGGGAGGCAGCTGTGTGTACCTCATGGCAGATGGCTTTGTTTCTTTTAAGTGTACTGACAAAGAAGCCATAAACATGTAAAAAAGTAAGAAGAATTCAAACTGGGAAATTAGCAACAGAGCATAAAGATATATATTTTCAAACGAATAATGTGCCATTCGGGCACATGTGGTGTATTAGACTTTAAAAGGACTTTTTTCCTATGTCATCAAGACAGTGAATCAAAATTTTTGATTAGCATTGTCTGTTATTCATTTTCTACCACTGAAATTCACTGTTATATTTAATTCAGTGTAATGCATGTTGTGTTCTTCTTTTCCAAATCTATTGACTGTAACAATATCCTCTAATATTACTCCCTCTTAATGCCTTCCTGTCCCTCTTTTTCCTTATTCTCTTAATATATGGCAGCTATGTAATAAAGTAGATTCTGTTTATCTTCCTTTTGTTTGAAAAAATTGTAGAACTATACTGGTCATTTCTTAGATATTTGCAATAACTTCATTTGAATTTGTATATTTTCTGACTTCTGCTCTGTTTCAAAAGGTCTGGATTCTGAGACCAGAAGAAGAGTAAGCTTCTCAGCTCCTGTGGGAATCACTTATCCATGTTTTCTCATCCATCATTTCTACTACCACTGTGTGAGAGTTCATTTTTCCTGCTTTCCTTGCTGCTGTGTGTTACCAGAGTGCCAAGGAGATGGATGATAGTGACATTAGACTAAGGAAGTAGTGAGAGCTCTTTGGCAACTATTATGCGTAGTGTCTCAATTTGCTGCTTTAAGATTTGGAGTATATTAGCTCTTACAAAATTTTTCATTGCCATTCATAACATGAGCTGCGTTTTTCTGGAGTGTAAATGTAGTAGCACAAAACTTCTTTACCCCAGGAATTATTTACGTGGAATTTAAAGTCCTTCATCAAGATGTGCCTGTGAATGAAATCACTACAGGAGATTCTCCTAAACTTTGGGAAGTGTTTCAGTTTTCTGTGGCCTGTAGACATTCAAGATGCCCATAATAGTTTTCTCCCTAGACTTGAAGACTATGAGTAGGGTGTAAGAAACTGTCCTGTGGGAGCCAGAAAACACGGTGCTGTTTCCATTCTTACACAGTCCTGTTTCCATTCTTGAGATATGAGAAGAATTGCAGGCTGTGTAGAAAAAAGAAAGTTCAGCGCAAAGGGTTTGCTTTGCTAATAAAGGTATCAGGGCAGGTGATAAATCATATTTCAGCCTGTCAACAGACTCTAACGTAAGTTTTAAGTAATCTTACCGATTGTTAACAAAAAATAGATTCCTACATTATTTCTTGGAAACCGTAGCTTGATGCTGTCTTCCAGGATCATGATCGCTTGGTGAGATTAAATCCAGTGGTGTAAAGCATGTGACTTTTAAAGACATTTTTGTCCTTTTTATCATGGTGGCTGTTTTACAGCTGTTGAAACAGTACCTCATTTTTCTTTCCAACCTTTCTTTGAGTATACTGTGACTCGATGAACTGTGTTGGAGATTTCAGAGAGACAATCTTTCCTCCGCTCCTTATAATGCCCTGGATCTGGACTTCTGAACAGGAGGCAAGGTCATGTTTTGTATGCTGTTATTTGTGCCACTTTTAAGTTCTTTGATACCTATTTTCAGGAGGTCTACAGCTGAGTGTGAATGAACAAATACAGAAAAAAATATACTACACCTGTTAATAGATTACGTTCTTCCAGTTTAAAATGCAAATTTGAAAATCCAGGAGCTTTTAGCTTCATGGCTTTATCCACTTCTGCTTAGTGACGGAATCTTCCAGACCTTTATGGTGAAAATCATGAATACATTACTTCATTGCGTTCTTAAAGGAAGATATTTATATAAAAACTTATTTCTGAATAAAGTCAGTCTAGTTTCTGTTTCCTTGTTTTGCTAATATAACTGTAAAACCTACAGATTAAAACCCCCAAAATTATCTGCTTGAGGTTCAGATCTTCTTGTTGATGTACCAGATGGTTGTGGAGAGACAAATTAGTTTCTTTTTAGGAAATACCTCACTTTCATATGAAACAAGGTGCAGTCAATAGAATAAATAGAAATAATAAATTCAAATTTAGAAAAGTACACAATAAATTCTCTAGAATGTATTACAATAGGAATATCACATATCATCAAGAGTTTATTTTCTAGTATGCTAACACTGATATCCTGAATCAGACTGGTGTTCATCTGGTCCTCTGGTACATACCCATCTTGAGAAATTAGCAACTTCAATCAAAAGTACAGACACAGTGAGCAGAGATAGTATAATCTGCCTTTTCCAAATAGTACATATAGACATCTCTGATTTTTTTTTTGTTTCCTGAACTCTAAGAGGTACTACACGTTCCAGTGTATGTTATCATTCACTGTGGTAACCCTGTATACTCTTCATATTAACTTACATGTCTGATTCTGTTCTAATCTATTTCATTGTCAATCCTTCTATATTCAGTTCATCCTTTGCTAATAAGTTTCACAGCTTGATTGTCTTCGGTGAGTGTGATCACAACACCACCCTGTTTGAGCTGTACAGCTTCTGGGCAGCTTGGAGGATGGGACAGTAGCATGTGAACTCTGAGTCAATAGACACACAGTCTTGATGAAATGAGACACTAAGTTTGGCAGGATGCTCAGTTGTATACTAGTGGGATATTCCCTTAAACTAGTAAAAAAATCCAGAATTAACATATTAAGAAGGTGGTTTGTCTAAAAAGTGCAGCAGTAAGGACTGTTAGTGAAAGCTGTCAAGAGGTTTAGATCAACTGGAAGATTCTTTCCATCTGGACTTTTGATGCTTTGTGGGCAATTTTATCTGAAAACTCCGGTACCTCTTTTGTTTCTTTTAGAGTTAATCTCTGCAAGGAGTGCTGCTTTTTACTCGGGGCTGTGATAAACAGGAAAGAGTTGAAAGTAAAAACTATCTTTTAGAATCCTAGATCAAAGTATTCTACTCTGGGGTACAAATCAAGCCCTGGACAGACAGGATAAATTTTCCTGTTTTACATGGATGCTGTATCAATGCCAGTAGCTTCAGGCTGGGAAAGAGTCAACTTCAAATTCCTTGAAGCCAAGCAGGCCCTCAGAGCAGCCTCATGGCAGGCATCTGGGAGCTCACTGAGAGGCTGTTTGGTTCTCTGCTCTGTCTGCCTCTGTGCAGGCTCCCTGGGCTGCTGGATTCTAGCTATGCTTCAACCTTAAATACATGCAGTAATCTTCTAGAAGCTCTGAGTAGCTGCTGGGTGTTATACTTTCTATAGGTGGTATTTCTTTCACATGCATATACCACAATTGTTTTTTAGTTAAGCTGCACGATGTTTTAAACAGAAAGATATGGCAAGCTGCACTGAAAAACATTTTAAAAGAGAATTCAGGTGTCATGACTCTTTCTCCTGTACAATGTATGTATGCTAGTACAGGATATTATTTCTTGCTCTCTAATCATCAGGTGATAAGATGCATTTTCAGACTGGATGCTTCTTCTAAAAGGTGTATTGCCTTCGTCCAAAAGTTATTGATGAGTAATGTAGAGTACTTTGATGGCTTAACGCAGGAACTATACGTCTCAGATTCCGGTAATGGATGTGGTCTCTGGCCAAAAACCTTAAATAACCGCCACAGAAGGTATATGACTCACATTCCAGGAAATTCTCTCATTACTGACTGTAGGTACACAATGCGGTGTAAGAGGGGTACTCTGTTGTATGCACAAATAGGGAGACATGCTATAATACAGGTGGTGAAGGGGACCCTGATTGTGCTTAGGAAGGCAGTGGGGTTTATCATGTGCTGGGAAGGGTGTGGGGAAGAGGTTCTTTGGCTGGATGCACCAGCTCATAGCACTGGGCAGCTGCTGTGTCACTGCTCACAGCACTCAGACAACAGAGACTCCAATATTCTGAAAAGTGAATTAGAGATACAGTATCTTGCTAAACAGTACAGTCAGAAAGATGTATGGAAAGATGAATAAATAATTAGAAAGTCCTGCTGTGATTTAAAAAAAAAAAAAGTATTTTTGTTAAAGCAGGTATAATTCTTCAGCTGGTATAAATCAATAGCTTAAATGAAGCTGTGCTAATTTACTCCAGCTGGATATCTGGTCTGTTACTTGCTAGTTTGTGTCAAAAACTCAGCCCTGCTATCATCATCTCCAGAAACCATTCAGCTCCTTATTTAGAGTATAAAGATCTGAGAGAAGTTAGAAATTCTGATTCCAAGAGTCTGACCCAACTGACTTCATTGATAACACATGTGACAGAGGTTTGGTATACTAAATATGGAGAGATAAAAAAGGAAACCTCCAACCCTATAAAGACAAAGCTCCTTCCCCCCAAGGGAAAAAAAAAGCCCAGTTCCTATATCCACATACTGTTGAGAATTAAAAGGACTCTAAAGTTATTAAAGCCAGTCTTGCCATTGGCAGAAAGCATTACAAATCTCATCAAATGTATTTTTAAACTAAAATACAGGACATAAAATCCAATGTGAAGAAAAGGATTCCTCAGAGTCTATGAATCAAGTCTTCTAATACAAGGACAATCACAGTGGAAAGATTTACACAAAATCTCATGCCATGAAGCTACTCATTCTGATACTTTCCTCACCGGATGTCTTAGTATTTCACAAGCATGAGAAAATCCTGGCTTCTATTTCAGCATTGTGAAAGCTGTAACAAAACCTTATGAATATGACCACAAAATGCAAACAAAGCCAATCATTGTATTGATGGAAACAATGGTAGTTTAGCTACCCAGACATGAAAAATCATACTCACCTGGACTGAACAGAATTTGAAATGCTTTATTATAAAGAAATGTGGTAACTGAAACCTATCTGCTTGAACTGCAAGTGATAAAGATAGTGTTACCACTGTTTTCTGATGTCTATGTTTGCTATTTGAAATACCTAGCTTGCTGTAAATACTATGTGATTTGATGAGCAGAAAAAAAAAAAAATGTAATAAATACCCATCATCAGTCTGCCAGGACATTCCTGAAGTTCTGGTGCCTAATAAAGCAGAAAGATGGTCAGAGGCCCAACAATATCACAAGACTAATGAACAAGCTATAGTTTGCGTAAAGAACCTCATCTTAGGAAGAATTATGTTGTGATAATTGCCTTATTTTGCATTAATGTGATGATAAAGATACAATAAAATACCACCAGTACTTGAACTCTGTGTAACTAGGGTTAGGCAAGCCAAAGAGCCAAAGTCCGTTATGTTAGCTGAATGAATTTTCTACAGCATTCATTATTCTGTAACATAATAAAGTTTAACACTAAAAAAGGAAGCAGAATGATTAGTTCAATTCCTTGGCTTACAAGTTCTTTGGTGTACAATGTTCCTGGGTCACAAAACCCCAAGATTCAAATACTGAAGAAAATGTGAAGTTTATCATTGTGAAATGTAATTTTCATGAGGAAAATATTGTGCTCAGAGTGCCCAGGAAGATTGATGAACTGATTCTGGAGAAATTGCGAGTTTCTTCTTCCAAAGCTCAGTCAAAATTGAAGAAAGAAGTCTACAGGATTCTGTAGTTCAGCTGAAATAAAAAAACTCTGAGCAATGGGATTTAATGAAGAAGAGTAACAATGACGACTTTTCATTATTTGGTGTCTAGATTAAATTAGATTATCTAATTTAATTACTTTCCTAGCTGCACATTTGTCATTTATTATTTCCTTACTACAGGAAAGTTCTACTAGTAGCATTTTTTCTAACATGCACAAAAATACCAAGTGCAATAAATCGTGATAGCACAAGTACAGCTAATTATATGTTATAGAATATATAACATATATGTGAAATACATGTTATATAACATATATGATATATGTTGCAAAACAATGATAAATCTTGTTTTCTACTTTAATGCTAATGATAATTTGAAATCAGGTATTGCTCATTAGATAACATTTGAAAATGACTTTCCCAGGTTAATATTTTTTTTTGGTTTTTCCCTTTGGATATTGAAAACATGCTGAAGCTTAATTAAGGTCTTCCTTTTACATTTCACTTATTGATACTGACCATTTTAAAAATGATTCATCTTTTGAAAAATGACAGTGGAGTTAACCATTCCTTACCTGTTGATGGTCAGCCCAGTGAGACAATGAAATAGGTGGTGGAAAATGAGTTCTCCAGACTGTATGTCTTGGTTTCCTTTAGTTGTGTGTCACATGGCAATTTGTGTGTCTGCATTCAAGTATTTTCAACAACTGTATTTGTTTCACAAGTTTTGGAAAACAAACCTGGCTTGAATTCAGACACAATCTTGCTCAAACCACAGTAGGACTTTTTATGTTTTTAAAAAACCCACGTTCTTCAGGAACACAAGTCATACCTATCTAAATACCTCTTGTGTCCCCAGTAAATAAGCAACTAGATAATGTTCTCAAATATAATTCCAGCTCTTGCTCATGAAGCTTTCTAATGTCTGTGCATTTTGTGTTAACTACAGCTAGAAAGAAATTTCTAATCAGCAGGATTTAAAAAAAATTGTATAACTTTGGTTTGTTTGCTTCTGTGTGACTTCACCTTTTTTCCCCACAGTCTGCTCTTCTTTTTCTTCCCCCCTGCACTCCTCCCCCTCTTCCACGTCCCGTCCCCCCCCCCCGACTTCTTTTTGGCCAAGGTTGCTTAGCAGTAGGAGAATTGCTGTGGTTTTGTGCATTCTGCATTTTTGCCACTCCATTTAATGGGGTCATATTGGCTTTCTCCCTTGTTGGTACACTCTGGGTCAAGTGTAGGCGTGTGCATGCTTTACAAATTTATCCCCATCATTGCTAATGTCTGTCCAAGATGTTAGTAGCTGGTGGTTTTGTTTGAGGGACACTTCATGCTGTAATTCTTGAGTGCAAATCACTTTTTGTTTCTTTTGTTCATTTATAATGAGAGACTGAAATGGAGCTTAAATAATTCCTTCAATGAATACATTAACCAGACTCTTCTATTGTGGCTGTTTAAGAACTGAAAATAATTAGCACAAAGCCACATTTCCTTCACAGAGCTTTGAAAGAAGTCAGGGCATTGCCTTTAAGATAATAATGAATTCAGTCTCTGTGGAAAGGCAGGGAGGAAAGAAAAAAAGATTAAATATATTTCAAGACAAGCAAAAAGATTTCTGGTGGGAACATTTCACCATTGAATAAAACATTGCCTTGGGAAATAAATTGCTATTTGTGTTTGTATTTTGAGGCACTTTGTGAGTACCTTCAGAGAGCCAAATAAGAACCTCCTCCTCTCTTTAAAAATTCTAAACCTGCAAAACCACTACAAACAGTAGCCAGTTTCCTAAGAGACAGGCTGTTCATTCAGAAACAGTAATATCACCACTCTTTGGAAAGACTGGAATCAGAAAGCAATATTGTTGAGATTCAGGTCTCAGGAAAAATTTGTTTTCCACAGGGGTAAAAATTTTTTTGTTTGTTTCTGTCATATAACTTATCCTTTCCAGGACATGCAATTCTGTATCGAGACATCAGAATATATTGCAGTACTGAAAACTGCTAGCTTAGGATTGATTTAATTTGTAAATCTAGACAACCCTTTCTTGCATTTAAAAGAAAGTTAACAAGATGAGAATCGAAGCCATAAAATGTAAGTGTTGTTAGGCAAGAAATAGCTACTAACTATCCATGCCAAGGAAAGCTGGGAATCTAACCTCTAACGGTTATCTTAAAAAAAAATTTTGCATGAACAAAGAGAACTCCCCTTCAAACGAGACTAACAGGAAAGATAGGAAGAAATCCTGTTGATACCAGTTAGCTTAGACCTGGAACAGTCTCTTCTACCATCAGCAGAGATGCCGAACTTCTTCCAAGGACAATAAAGAATTGAAGGTAGGAGGAAAACACAGAGAACACTCTGAGAATCTGACAACTTTCTTACAAACTTTCTACCTGCTGTGACTGCATGTACAATCACCTGAGTTTTCTCCTGCCTTCTCAGGTGGTGGTAAGTAATTCCTATATAGTGACACCCCTCCAGTAAAATGACTGTCTAGCATGCCAGTAATGAAGATGCTCTTGTGAAAGCTATCTACACCCACAAGAGCACATTTGTCATTGGGCTATGAGGTCACTGGGAACTTAACCTCATCACTGGTAGCAGATTTATTAAAATATCCCACAGTTTCCTTTAATTTTTTTACAGTGGCTTAGAAATGAAAAAAATCATCTTGTCTGACCTCACAAAAATCAAAGAAAAAAAAGGTTTTCTGTTTTGTTCTTGTTGTTGTTTTGGCAACAAAACTACTTATTTGGATTGAATCTAAACAAAATTAAATATTATAGAAGGTAAGAGAGTTGTCATGGGAAGAACAGTCATCTTCACGGCCCTAGTTCAACCTGTTAGAATGCAATGGTAAAAGAGAATGAAAAATCTAAGCTAGAGATATTACTACCTCTGCCTAAAAATCAGATTTTTTGTTTTAGAGTCTACCTTATCTCTCAATGCACATTAGACATGGATTCTTCTAGTCTTTGGTTTAAAGCAAGAGGTAACTTCATGACAGTAAAGGCTTCAAATTATCAACCCTATTACAAATGTATTGACACAGCCTTTCTGATTACCTGGGCCTGCATATTTCTCTATGGGGACCTAGAAAATCTGTTTGGAAAATTTTGAACATTTCTGAAGAACCAGCGTATTAATGTGCAATACATGGCATTTGGAGAGTGATGTCCTTAATTAAATAGGGTAGTATCTCCTTTTGCATGTATTCCTCTGAAAAACAGTGTGATCATACCCAAGAAATTCCCAGAGGGAAACACATAGAATAGATTTTAAATTGTGCATAGCTTTCTGGCTCTCCATGGAGGAATGAAAAGTGTTCAGAATGATTAGCAGTGGCAGAATCAGGCTGTAAAATCTCTGCCTATTTTCAGTTCTTACATGAAATTTGGTATAGACAAACGTCTTTCAGAATTCAGATTTGGAGTCAGACTGTAATTGCTTCTAAATTTGGGACCTGGTCTTGGGCTTCTGCCCCTCTCTACCCATCCTAATTCCATTCTGGAGAATAAAGAAAAGGAAAATTTGGATCACAGCTGCAGCACAAAACCATGGAATATTAAAGGCAACAATAATAATTTTCTTATTTCAGAACTCCCAATGAGATTTTGTTAAACATTTGCTTGAGGCACCATTGGTACTAATCAAGTTCATTGGCACCTAGGAGCTGCTTAGACACACCTGAGAGTCTTCTAGGGTGCCTTTCCTTCTTGATTGTGACTTGCAGGGCTGAGGGATGCAGTAAAGCTCTTGTTACCCCTATAAAAGTGTGGCACTCTTCCAGCTGGAAGTGTGCAGGCGATAAAGTGGAATCTTGTTGTTAGCTTTTATTGAGAGTAATTCAAGTTGAAATACATGTGCAAATTGCTATGCTGTTTAGAGTGGAGTTTAAACCAAAAAGAGTGTTGCACAATAGCTTGGCTTGTTAAAAGCCTGCATTCCTCATCTCTAGATATAAATGCCATTGCCTCCTTTCTGGTATTTAATACCTTAATTTCTGTCATATGCTTCATGTTCTAATTTGTTTCTGTCATACAATCCAAGAGATTCATGCCTAAGAATACTACTAATAAGGAAAAGTAATCCTTCTTATCATTGTCAAGACAGTCCAGGCCTCTCCAAAAAACCCCAGTAAGCTTAAAAAAACTAATTTTTAAAATCGTTTTGTCAGAAGAATCATTTTTACTAAACCAGTACATGTGGCTTTTGCCTCAAGTTTTGATATTAGTAATAATTTTCTGGGTTCTTTGGGCTTTGAATAACCAAAATAACAAAAGGTTCGACTGAGCAACTGTCACCTTGAAACTACTCCTGGGATGTGCCCAAATAGTTAATTATAAATATGTGAGGCCATGTTTGATATTTCTGCTGAGAAAGCTGCTATTGATGGTACCATGTTTATTTGTATCAGATTCCTGGCCTGTATTGTTACTTCTGTGCCTCTTGAATTCAGCAAAGTATCACTATTACACCTTGCTAACAAAGAATTATTAGTAGTTTACTTTATTGCTGGTCACAGTAGAGTTAATGAAGCTACTTCCACAGAGGGACAGTACTCAAGTACAAGAAAAATTAAGACTCTGATGGCTGGGATGCATCTTTCCACCCTCTGGTTTGTGTTAGGTCTTTTATTTTCTGCTTCTGTATTTGTCTGCCTGACTGCTCAAAGATTTCTGCCTGGATCTAATGGAACAACCCTGGAGGTATTTAAAAGATGGGTAGACGTTGTGCTTAGGGACCTGGTTTAGTGGTGGAGTAGCAGTGTTAGGTTAACAGTTGGACTTGATGGTCTTAAAGGTCTCTTCCAACCTAAATGATTCTATGATTCTAACTCATTTTTTAAGCTGATCTCAGAGAGGGAGGAACTGTGCTTAAATGAGAAAACCATTATTGCTTAGATATTTGCTGGAATTTTGTCTCACCTCAATTTCATAAAAGTCTTCTTTTTTAATGTCAGCTGGGCATCTGAACACCCAGATATCTTCCTCATGCTAAGAAAATTTGGTGTTATGCTGTTGATCTTCATGTATGCTTTAGCAAAACCTCATTTCCAATGTTGTTTGCAGGTTCTTGAAAAGCTGCTAAGGGTCAGATTTCTGCCAGGGCACTCTTTCTTTGTATGGTTTGCTCACTGCTTAAGAAGGTTCAGTTGCTTTATTTTTGGACAGTGTTTTCTAAGCTTAGCTTATCATAAACTGAAGGAACAGAGATGAGAGATGTGCGGCCATGTTACAATGAGAATAGGTTTACTGAGAGAAGGAAATGGTGATATATATGTAGTCAAGACTTTAAGGAAACTTGAAAAATGGAAAACAGTCTTTCCAGATATTAATCCAATTTACTGACACTCATCTTAAACGGATTGATTCCAGGTCCTCTCAGTAAGGATGGTCATACTCTACTAGGACTAAGTTGCATCAGCAGATGGATAAATTACAGTGAAGCCAGGAGAAACTACTGCTCAAAGCAGAAAAATGTAACCTTTTTTAGATGACTGCATGCTTTTCAGTTCTCTCCTATTTTCAAGACTTTGTCATTCAATTTGCTGAGTTAAAAAAAAAAAATCATGCTTTCTTTACTGCTTTTCTTGGTTTTTATTTCTCATCTTCTTTCATCCTCATTTTCTCAATGTCTTTTTTTGATTCTCTTGGTCTGTCTATTCTTCCTGAATAGTGCTTCTGGCATCTACTTCCCTCCCATGTAATTATCAGCAGTTAAAGCATTAATATTGATATGGTAAATAGTTATGTTTTAAAGGTTAGCAATACTTGACTGAGATTATTGATACTGCAAATGCATTCTTTATGAAGACTTTATTTTAATTATTGATAACTTAAGAAGATAACAGTAGGTTTGGTTTCTTTTTGAAAAGCAGTTAGAAATTGTAATAACAGGAAGCTGACTTCTCTTATAAGGAAAACTGTTTGCAGAATCTAGGTATATTTGTATAGGGGCAAAATAAGCGAAATAGGAAGATGACTCATTGGTGAGGAAGTGACTTTTTTACACTGTAATTTGACTTCTGAACTTAGAAGTACAAAATTGTAAGAAAACCTAATTAATCTTAATTTTATCATTACAATTGCTGACCATAAGTACTTAAAATCACAACTAGAGATTGTTACTTAAAAGTAAAGTAAAACTACAGATTTCCTTTCTTGAAATAACTTTTATTATTGAACATTTTTTGCCATTCCTGGGATGAAACATTTTTATGAAATACGAGCTATTTCAGGGACATTTTTATTTGTAAGATAATGATTTGTCCATAATTTTTATTACAAAATGAATATGTGTCAGTAGCAGGGCTTCTTTTTCTTTTGACATGTGCATGTTTCTTCCTCTGACACCCCTGAGGAGGATTCTTCATTGCCATGACTCAATAATATAACGGTAATATCAGTGGGTGTATCTCTCAACATTATCCACAATATGGGAAGCTAGGTATAAATTTTAAAACCCCACACTTGTAAAACTCCATTCCTTTTATGGAAAGTGTTCTTTTTTTTTTTTTTTTTTTTTTAACTTAAAATTTACAGCAGAGGAGCTCAAAGCAACCAAAATGATTAGATGCCCTGTATTTCACTAGTAGAGACGAGAAGCTTACATCAAAGAAAAAGTCTGCTATGTTAACCAGCATAAAGTTTGGATTCAGGGACTCTTACTTCTTCCCATTACCCACTTCATATTAAGATATTCCCATCCCCCACTTTAATTTTATTAGCTCATCTCCTTCTAGTCACCCCATCATAGCTGTGCTAGCTTTGCAGCAGCTCTGATCTCAGTTCCCAGCTGGCAGGGAGGACTGCCTCCTCCCGAACAGCAATACCAACTCACTTACAGGGAGTGGCAAGGCAAATCTATACTTCATCCTCCCGCAGGACACTACACATCATATTCATGGTACTCCCAGGCCCTTCTTTTTCTCTGAACTTCTCAGCTAGGATAAGTAAAGCCAGGATAACTATGGCATCTGGCTATGCAGAAGGATGAATACAAGAAATAGTCATAATAAAAGCAGCAGAGCATGGGCTTTCTTCTCAGCAAAATAATTTAGTAATACAGCACTTGTGAGTCATAACCACAGTCTATTCAAAAGTTCTGTGCATATCTTAAATACATGAGGAAATACCATATCTACCATTCTTGATTATAGTATCTTGTTCTTCAGATGGAGAAACAGAAAGAGGAAACCAGAAGCTTCAAACTCCACAATTACCAAGCATGTGTATCTCACATACTTTTAGAGAAAGATAAAGCACTGTCTCATATAAATATTTTTTTTATGATTGTTACACTCGCCTAATTCATACTAGAGTTACAGTCTCTGTTGGCAAATACTAACATACAAATTATTTACACTTAGCCATTGTGATAAAACATACTGTTTTTTCAAGCTGTGTCTCCTTCAAAATATTTAATCTAAAACTGAAAAAAACCTATGAGATTTCCAGTTACTGATATACTCCCTATTTCTCATTGTTCTCCCTATTTCACTTCTAACAATCTTTATGGGTATTTCACCTTAGTGGAATTTTTATAGTTTGTCTAATGAAAAGTAAATATACCATTAATATTAAAAACCCCCCAATATTAAAATTATTTAACTAAATATATCATTTTTTGGCTTGGATAACCAAAGAAAAAAAGAATGTGGGAGCACGAAGAATGATGTGGATTTGTTTTCATTATTTATTTCCCAAACCAATACCATAATAGCAGCTAGGACATTTTGATACATATTGCTTAGACACTTACTGAAGAAACAACCTCTATTTCAGGTATCTTATATATCTTCCTAAACTTCAAAACAATAGGTGTAAAGTTAGTTTAAATTATTTTGAATGCATGTGCATATTTAAGTTTGCCACACAAAGCAATTCTATTACATTTTTTTCTGGCCTTCAGGAGTTTTAAGCTCCAACGTCTTATGATAGAGCAGTAAAAATGCTGGACAAACATGATCTGTTCCAAAAAGTAAAAATACACTCTAGATATCAATTCATTTCACAAAAGAGCTGTTAACTGTTAGCTGTTAACTGCCTTATAGACCATAGCTGTAAGTAACAATATAGACGCTTATTTTACAACAGAATCTCATACAAATGGCAGTTATTCATTAACTAACTGACTTTAAATGCATGCCTTTGTCTTCATTAATGTCAATGCTAACCAGTTAGAATAAGTTTAATAATGGAAGGCAAAGGACCATTAATGGACATTTTAATCTTCAAGTCTGATTTATCTGGATATCATGATTGTGTCTATAACACAATTAAAATTTTGCGTTTCCTAATATCACATTTTCCTTCTAGGTTTGTGGAGACCAAAATCAAGGAGCAGTTTTCCTACGTGAATTTACATTGATTCGGAGAGAAAATCTTCATGATGATTTCCTGTCTGATTTGCTGAATAACCACAAAACAGAAGATCCAGTAGGTATCTTGTGTTATTCTAAAATATTTGATCAGAAATGCTTGCAGAAATACAGATTGTTGTGATATTTCATTCTGGTTCATCAATTTATGGAAAGTTACAAAAGGTACATAAAAATGTCATCTGTATGAATAGATGTGTAAATATAGACTTGTTCACAGGATAGGTGTCAAATGCATATGAGGTTTCATTATTTTAAGGACAGACTTTCAAAAGAAGTACAGATTGGTCTTTTGCTTTCTAATGAAAGTTTTTTTCATTTAGAATTTTGGCAGTCTAATTTGCTACCATTGTTTGATTTGCACATGCAAAGGGTGTTTAATTTTTGTTAAATACAAATACGTAAAGTTAAATTCACAGTTAATGTAAAAAAAAAAATTAAAAAAATTTTTAAAAAGCAACAAGGAATGTAATAAACAGGGAAAACAGTTTTATGAAAAATATATTTTCACTTTCTTCTATATAAGCCTGGCAAGAGATTTGTTTTAGGTCTGAAGGATTTGTCTGTGTAGCAGCTAATTCTCTGATGTTTTTGAAGAAAAGAATGTGGAAGTAAAGAACTTGGGAGTGCTTTAATATGAAATAAAGCAAACCCGCAGATTTTAAACTATATAAATTTATAGGCCTGATATTTTCAAGGGCTGATTTGATGACCAATACACTGTGGTGGTACATTAGCTTCTGATATTACCATGAATTGGTGATGTATGTTGGGGAATAAAGTTCAAAATAAAGACTCTATAGGATAGGAAAAGAAAAGGAAAGTGATTCTAGAGTAATTAATGTTGGCACAGCCATGCTTGCTGCCTTTTTAATCAACTTTTTCTCATAGCCTCAGAGGGCAATGCCTGAAGTTATCTTTCTTAGTGCATGAGTGAATGTTAGCCAATTGTCATTGGTGGGAGCATGTAGAGTGAGGACTTTGGAAGGATGGGGTGGATGTCTTTTGATAAGTCTTGTTGCTCAGGTCAAAGAATCCAGTTAACAAAAGGAGTGAAGGCATTAAACAATCCACTGTGTTTGTGCTAATCCATTTGCTCTCAGATAAGTTATCCTTAGTGCCTTACAACTGCTAAAAGAGATTTTAGATCAGGCAAAACCAACACTTTGTTCTACCACTGTGGGTAATTTAATGACAGTTCAGGATCATATCAAGCAACTGCTTTACTGCCAGGACAATAAAGACTCAGTGAACAGACAGTGCTGGTCTTCCACTACCCCCATCCATTCATCGAGGAGGTATGGCTGAAATTGTTTTTCATTAAAAACATTTATTCTCTGTGGTCCAGAGAAGCAAGCAGTATTTTATTACTGTTTTGTCAGTACCGGTGAACTGATTTATTGTTTTCCTGAGTTGTGCTTTCTTATGTCTCTTTATAAGTGTATCATGATTGTGTTGACACAAGCAGAAAGTACTCTGCAAATTATTCATATATTTGACTCCAAGGTAATATTCTTTTTTTATTACTATTTCACAAGGATGCAGTGTCATTCCTGTGATTCGCTTTCTGTGCAGCGATGTATGTATGAAAACACAACTACTCTGGAAGAATATTGCACAGAAAATATGACTTTGCAATCTTCCTTTAGGTATGACTTAAGGAACTTTTATTCCAACCTAATCTCTTTGTGATGCCATCTTCAACAACAGAAGCACATACTGTTTTCACTGCATGACTGATTCAGTAGGGAACAGATAGTATGGAAGAGCTTGAAGTGACTTTTCTGTATTTTGCCTGAAACATTTTAAAGGTATGTGTGGTCTCATGACTTGTTTACTGTGTGCTATGCAGACTTTATTTCAAAGACAAGCATTAATTTCAAAAAGGCTTTTCTCTGGCATTTATTCTAAATTTCTGTTTCTTAAATATTAGTGAATTTGTTTTCCTAAATTTCTGTGCCATAGCCAGGATACTGTTCCTATTTTACGGATGTAGGCTCAAAGGCTCAGACATTAACATCAAAAATATCTACTTTTCTTGAGTGCTCTGTCTGAGATACAAGGATCCATTTTTTTCTGATTCACCTCACCTCACATAGCAATAAGTTCAGAGGGGAACTATTGACCTCAGGTGCAATCATGAGTGCTCAGTATCTTTGTCTATTAAGCTGCAGATAACAGATAAGGCATCTACAAGAACAGAGAGCACATAATTATTAACATATCAGAAGAAATGCTACAAGTGGCTTGGCTTGGAGTGGTACAAAAACTGTTCCAGAGGCAGAGATATGGAGTATAGTTTTCCAGGACAGAAAGCATAAGCTATATTTCAGGACCAATCGTTCTCAGTTCATAGGACAAATCCTTTTTCTCCTGTAATTTTCACTGTGATCATGGTGTATCTAACAAGAAAATCTACTGTAAAGATGTTTTTCTAACAAATGAGACATGGAGAAAACAGCCTCCCCAGTAAATCTCCCACTTTGGTTCTTTTTAGGACTCCTGTGACTGACATAGGGTAGTCTTATCTGTTCAACTTTTCAAAATCAGTGTGTGCACAGTGTCAATGAAAGCTGTGCAGCTAGTGTCTTGATTATAATTTATAAAAATCTTTAACCTTTGTATTTTCCCCTGATGATGACATAAGCTGATTTGATGCATTCTGGGAAAATTCAGGCTGGTGATCCAGATTTAGAAGCTAAAATGTCTTCATTCTTCAAAAAAAGTCCCTGTATGACTGTTTCTGTGGATAGCTAAGAGCATCTGAAAAGCTTGATTCAATTCTGATGTTGAAAAGTAATATCCTGACAACTCCATAATCATCTGGGAGAAGAGATGCATTTCCAGAGGTGCCAGATAAGTCTCTTATGGTATAAATGAGAGAATGGCCACAGTCAGCAAGCAGACATGTATAGCTTTGTGGGCGTATGTCTTAAAGCTTTTAGCAATGGTGTAATAATAATACCTTAAAATTCCCAGCAAAAGTCGGAGAGATCAAAAGAGCTTTTGGTTTTTGCAACCAGTTACTAAGCAAATATGCTTGATGAGGAAATACTCACACAACCTACTAGAGGGGCAATTTTAAGGAATTGCTTGCAAGCTTGTGTGTTTAAAAGTATATTAGCCCAAATATGTTAGCTTGCAGTAGTCATGTCCAATGAAGAATACAGAACTACACGTCACCTTTCTGCTGTACCATACTGGATGCCCTGTTTCTACAATCTGTAGGCTTTATCTTGGTCACTGAAATAGCTCACAGAGATGCTTTCCTTATCTTTCAGTTATATTTCAATACTTGCAAATAATATGATTTAGCCTCTTAATACTGTAGCCATTAGGTCCTAACCATTTCAATATAAGCCCTAAACCCAAAGTCTGTTGGTGTAGCTCTGCGGTCATTAGCTTCGGGGGGAAAAATTACTTGAAGCCAGAGGAAGATTTTATAATTTTCTATCTTGTGCAAAGCCAATAGCTGAGATTACACTAACAAAATTATTAGAGAAAGTCTTAAATTAATTCCTAAATTATGTTGATTTTCTTTCTTCTTCTGGAAAAAAATATTGAAAATAATTTAAGAATTAGGGAAAAAATTAAAATATAACAGAGCACATAGATTTGTAATGTCTAGTGGAAACAAAACTTAGGGTTAAGGAACCCTAAGTTTAAAGTTAGTTTAGAGAACATGCCAAAGACTATTCTCTTACAATTTTCTGAAAGTTCTATTTACGTGTTCATGAAACTCAGGGATAATATTGTTTGGGATTCATGAATCCTAAAGCAACTCTGTAAGAAGTAACTGTTGTATTGAGAAATTATTTGAACACTTAGATAGAAATCCAAAGTTTTCTGGGCTGCGGTCTGATTCTGAGAGATAATGCTATTGACTAGAATTTCTCTACATCATTATGAAGTAAGAATGAAAGCAAACCCTGTATACAGTGAAGAAAAGCTAAGATGGGCATCTAAACATTGTTATTTTCCGATGTAACAGTTGATTCTGATATTTATAGTGTATTGCTTATGCATTTCAGATGGAGGCGATAATTTTCAGAATTTAAATATCATGAACATTTTATTTATGCTATTTTCTGAGCCTTTTTTTTTTCCTTTGTACTCTGAATTATTTGATGTGTAACAGTAGAGGATGCTCAGCCTGTTGACTAAGGAATTTCCAAGCTTCTCAGCTAAAGATCACATATTTCTAAATGGTTATAAAATGGTGCTGCAGAATCCAGATTTGAGCTCCTTAGGGATGGGAAGTCACCAGACTGCAAGAATTACAGGGCCTGCCCCGTGCAACTGCTGACATGACAGATAAATAAAAATGCTTTGATGATAGGAGGGACTCTTCTCTGACTAGCTCTACCTTGTACTTGCTTTTTGTAGAGAACAGATCTCCCTGGTGCAAGTTGAAATGGTCCTATGTATGTTGCTGCCCACCCAATTATTTGAAAAACATGAATCTGTCCTGGCAAAACCATGAGGTTTAACTCAATATTTCAGTGTGTAAACCAGGGCTGCCTGAATTTCTACTTGCACCCACAGACCAGGAATTGTTTAAGAGCTCTCCGGAAAATAATGCCCTCAGAGAGATACAAATTAAACTGTGGCTTTGTCCAGGGTGGTAAGGAAAGGTGGTAAGGGAAACAATTAGGGCACAGACTTCTCACAGGCCACCTGCAGTAGCTGCCTGGCATGGCAGAACATGATTTGTCAAGCTTACTTTCATGCCATAACCACTTGGTTTCTTTAGAACAACAGGATGCCCCTTGGCCACAGGTTAAAAATCATCACTGTGGGAAAATCTCATATTGTTAGAGATGAGAGCAGCCTTTTCAGTTTGTTTAGTGCAATGGAAACTTGACTGCAAATAGTGCACTTCTCTTCTTCCATATCACCTGGCTCAGCTGTTTCATCAGTTCAGAAAAATCACTTGGCCACCAGCTGATGAATTGTGTTCTGATTTTACTGAGTAACAGTAAAACAGTAAACAGTAAAAGAGTAATCCTTTGTGTTATTCTTCTCACAACTGATAATTGTCAAGTTCTTTAATATATCATAGTAATCTTTAAAAAAATTGTTTTGTTAAACTTCTGTCTCATGATTTGACCCACATTCAATGACTGCTTTTTATCCGCTTGCTGTTTTGAGCATGGACTGTTTTCAGTGAAAATCATTTCCTGCCACAAATGTTTTGAAATGTTTTTCAGTCTATACTTTAAAAAAGTGTTACTTGTTTCCTCCAGACTAAATTGCTCTAAGTTGATCAAGGTTTTTATCTTAAAGGTTCACCTGCTTTAAAAAGAGAAAATATTAAATATGTTTAGAGGTCTGTAGATCATCAAAACCAAAAAATAGGATGGACCATTGGCATTTCCCACTTGCCTTAATTCTAAATGTCTACAAGTACTCAGACCTCAAAAGGTTCTACTGCTTTCTTGTCCATTTTTCTGATTGCCTCTTAATGATATTATTTACATCTCTTTAAAAATAGAAGCATGACCATCGAATGTTTTGGATCTCTAACTGTTCCTATATTTTTCTTTTTCTGTTAGAAAGCCAATTGAGACTGCTCAAAAAAAAACCCCAAAAACCAACATTCCAAAGCTTTGAATCTAGGTCCCACAGCTGCCAAAACTATCCTGTGACTGTATCTAGTGCTGGAGTTGACGCAGGAGGAAAGGAGGCTGTTTTTAGAAAGACTGAGTTACTAGCCTTGCCCACATTAGGAAAGTGAAAAATTGAAACACAACTAAGCCATTGTTTGTGTAATGATATGGAACACTGTTTGGTCTACCACAGTAATTAAATAGAGTTAAATTTATTCATATCTGTTCCAGATACCTCCTCCCTACAACTGAAAATTTCCCTAGCTACCATCAGATGAAGTAGCTTTTCTGTTTGCTTCACTGAATTGCTGGAAACTCTTTTCTTCATTACACTGTTTCCGCTCTATTCAAACAACTAGTAGATTATTGTGCACTAATACAATATGAGGATGCTCTTTATGTGTGCTTGCAAGTTTACCACTCTTCATACCTTCATATTTCTATGTTAGGCTGGTATACCTTTGAAGTTCTATTAGTTTTCTTCCTTTCTTTGTATGTGTATATATCATACATATGTGCCATATATAGCTAATTGCAGATATATGTACACACACATACCCCTTTATAATGTGCATATGCATACCTAGATACCATGTTTGCAACATGAATCTCAGACATCTGAAGTGATGTAGACATTTTAGCAGATGCTCACTAGCATTTGTCTGAAACAGACTAGAGGAACAAGTCACTTACTCTTTCAGTATTGCTTTTCTGGTAGTTATAAAGAGAATTCTGAACTATGACCTGTGATGCTTTAGGACTACAGGCATTTCAAGAACACTTCTTGTGCCTCCTGGCTGTACAGAGCTTTCTGAATACAGGCATAGAGACTTTGGGATCAACACTGCCTCTTACAGTTAATAGAGACTCTGTCTTCAGTCTTCCACCCTTGGTCAATGCCTCTCAGCATCACTGCAAATGAAAGAGGGATTGTTTTTTTCCATTCCCTGTTTACATGGGCCCAGGCTGCCTCCTGAGGATGAGGGCTGGAGAATCCAGTCTAGGGAGCTTTGACTATCTAAGGGAGAGGTAGCACATTGGAGGGTTTAGAGAATGTTAGAAATGCTTAAACTTTTTCCTTTTTGGGTCACACTAAGTAAGATATGCCAGGGCATTATTCCTAGAAAAATTACACTACTGAAAAATCACTGGCAAGGTTCAGAGTCTAAATTTAGTTTTCTGACCTAAAAGTAAGTCTGTATGCCTGCATATTTCCTAGCTGTCATGTGTGCCATCATATCCTGGCCTGGTTTATTGAGTTGCCTCTGGTCTAGGACACTGTTGCAGAGCTTTGGAAACTCCTGCTTCTGAACTGTGTGAAGTAGGACACTGCCAATTTCAGTACCAGCAAAAAGCACTGTTGGATCAGTATATAGTTTACCCAATAATCAGAAGGCTTGGGTTCTAACATCTTCGCTGTCAGTGCCAGAAAGTCCGTTTCCTTTTCCCTAGGTCTCTTTCATTTTCTTTTTTTTTTTTTTTTTAAAGGATGTTAATATGATCCTTATCTCATGGTTGTGATAAAGATTACAGTGTTGCTATTCAAGAGCATAAACTTTTAGAAGTCACTTTGTACAAGCATATCTATAGACAAAACTCATATGATTTCCTGGTCAGAAAAAGAAATCAGCAAGTGGGTTTATAGACCTGGCTAAAGCTTGTACATGGTCAGAATCAAGCAGCTGCTTGCATAACAGCTTTGTGGCATTTACTCTGCTCCTAATATCTAGATTTAGGTAAGGTAAGATAAAGGTAATTACTTGAAAAGCTATGAATGTATGACCACAGAATCAGAATAAATCCTAAATTGCTCATCCTCAATTGCAGTACCACTAAGCACAATGTGGTTTCAATAATCAGTTGCCACATACTAAATTGTTAAATCATGATGAATGTGTTCAATCTGTTGGCGTTTTTAATTAACATTCCATAATTGTCTTATTAAATCCTTATTTGAAGATTACACTCAAGTCAGCTTCAGTTTTATTCTTGTATGCTTTCCATGACTTCTTTTCCTTAATTGCAACTTTCAGATTAGTATTGCATGCCTGTATCCAAATATGTTGGCTGTACTCCATTATACCTTTTAACAAGATGTTTGTCAGTCTGATCATACCAGATTTTTTGCAGACTCTCTGGAAAGCAAGCAGCAAAAGATTATTGGAAGAGTCTAAACTGTGGGTTTATCAGAAAAATTCTGCTAAAAGATACAGAATATATATAATATCTAGCCTAAATGACAATCCACAGTAATACTTTTTCTGCTACACAGAGATTGATGCTGAAGTGTGCTTTCAAAATAAATGTATTGAATTTTTGCATCATCTTGTACAACCATTTATGCCTACAATGTCTTATCCAAAGGGTCTTAATTATTAATCATTCTACAGAGAGATTACTATTTGAATGGAAAGCTTATTTCTGTTCCATGTACATTTTTGCACTGTGTCATTCTTACCTGATCTCCTTCAGTAGCAATGATATTTGTTCTTCCTTTCCTGAGGTGGAATAGTGTGGGCACTGGAACAATCTTCTTTTTTGAATAGGAATGTACTATGGTAGTTATTTATTATCATTACTATTTATGATGAAGATAGGGATGAATCTGCATTAGGAACAGAAGACAGTGAGATTTGGACAAGAAGGAAGGGTATCATCCCTCCAGGAATTCATTTTTCAGGATAGTACTCACCCCCAGAAAGTTCTTTTTACGCAGAGGTGAGCTTTCTCTATGCTGTAATGGATCACAGAAATAAATCTGTTGACCACTCCACGTGTACTGAATTAAGTTTTCAAATGCTGTATACCTTGGCCATCGTGCAGCTTCTGGACTAAGACCTGAACCAAGAATTTTATTGAGAATTTATAGGGAGCAAAAGATGGGTTTAATGTGGTCTAAGTAGACAGAGCCAGTTCCTTCATTTGCCACTGAAAATTCCAGATGCAATTTTCTACATGATGAGTATTTTTATGTCTTTCCCATCCTGTAGAAAAAAATTCTGTTGCATTTTTGTGTTGCAAGACAGGTATGATATGACTTTTATTCAAGCATGCATTGCTGTCCAGTTGTATTATCTTCATCGGAGATAAACTTTTTTCCCCTTCAGTTCTCTATGGTTTAAACCGCAATTGTAATAAAATAGATTGTAGAAGGATTTTTCACCTTTTTATATTAATCCTGATGAAGCACTCTGGCTTCCATATATGAGTCTAAAAGAATCAAATATATTATTTTTTAATATGTTAAGAAATGTGCCTAAGGACCTGCAAGGTATCTTGGATACTCTATGTCTCTTTAGAAACTACAGTGGTTGCTGTATAGTGAAGTTGGATCCACAGAGTTTGGAATATGTGTGTATTTTTTTTTCTCTCTTTGGTGTTAACCTACAGAGAAGAAAATATGGGAGTGTTTTATTCCAGAAGCAGCTCTTTGAGCTTTTTATTTCTCCAATCCCTTTCCCTGCACACAGCCCTTCCCCCACCCCCTACCCCTACCCCCCGTCTAGCCTATTCTACCTCTTTGTTTTAAGCTGGTGGATTTCTTGGGAGTCTGATATCCGAAATAGAACTTAGGTATAGTATTGTCAGTAATAGTGAGTGAATTTTTAATGCTTAATTCAAAACCATGTGCTTTTTGTGGTTTCAAAATCCAACAAGATGAATTAGTGGTCTGCTTTGATGAAATTGCTTGAAAATGAGTGGTAAAGGGAGAGAGAAAGAAAAATTGTAAAGACAAAATACTGTGTATGGGGCAGGTGTTTGTCCTGTCCCCTTGTTTCTGAACTTATAGTCTGCTAAGTTTAGTGCATAGCATAGTTTTTTTGAACTTCAGAAAACAGAGCTGCATTTTAATTTCAATTGTTTTCTTGCTCGGTGTTTCATATAACCAAATCCACATCTGAATTTACAAATGGAAATTCCCACTATTATCATACGCAGACATAGCTCAGTCATTTGGTTTCCTTCAGTATCTCTGTGTGCTTAAACATCCATGTGAAACTATGCAAAATACTGTTAGCAAAATTATTTTGTATTACATCCTTTGTATCAGCCTTGGCATACAGAATAGAAGAAAAAATCACTTTAGCAAGCTCCACTAACTTTGCACAATTTATAGCAGAGGAAAAATTGTGTGCTTAAATCCTTACAGACCATTTTATGAGGGTAAAATTAACTTTATGATAGTTTGTATTTGTTCAATTTACATTCATTTGGTGGTGTAGATATGAATAATGATATATTAGCAATTGACTTCATGTTCAGGTCTCTTTGGCAGCATCTTCTGGGTCTTAATTTTCTGTTTTTCTCAGTCTTTGTGATGCGGCATATATGGGCATTAGGAAATTAGGTAGTCATGTGAAATAAAAAAAAGATAGGAGATTGAGAAGGTGTAGGGAACAGGCAATGTTTTTTGTAACAGGAAATAATAAACAGGGCATAAATTGATTGAACTGATGAATGGAAAGGCATTAAGGATTCAGAGGAAAAGGCAGTGAATCTGATACTACAAAAAAAAAAAAGACAGGTGAGCATGTGAGCATTTGGGGCAGACACTTGCATCAAGGAAGATTCTGCTGCATGAGGAAAGTGGACAAGTACCTCAGGAAGGATACAGAAGGTCAGGTTCACTCTAATTCTAGGCCAAAGCAAGCCTAATTACTGTTTGTTCTCAATAAGAATTACAGACCTATGTACTTCCACAGGCTGTTGGACCTGGGGAGGTCTCCAGCCTCTGCCCAGAGATGGCTTAGCTGCGGGGTCAAACCAGGCTTCACACAGTTGGGGTGTGAAACTCCACAGGTGGGAGATATCCTGACTTTCCCAGGCTCTGGCTCCACCGCTGGCCTGTCCTCCTGGGGAAAAGGCTTCTCCTTATCTCCAGCCTGAGCCTCTCCTATTTCACCTTGTGCCACTGCCTCTCACCTTCAGTTCACGCACTGCTGTGAAGACTCCAGCTGCATGTCTCTCCTCTATCCCCTCCTGTCAGTGCCAGGAATGCTGTTGGATGCCCCTGAAGCCATCTCTCCTCCCAGCTGAACTAGCTCTGGTCCTGCAACTTCTCCTTATAGGGAAAGGTCTCCAGCCCCACTACCTTGATGGCTTCCTCTCACCTCCATCCAGTTTGCTGATGTCTATCCTGCATGCAGGGTGATATTCCTGATATGGTCTGATGAACACAGTGTAGAGGGGACAATTCCTTCCCTGGCTCTTGGGGCTATCTTGTACTCACATCCCCAGGCAACGCTGTCCCTCATTGCTGCCCAGGTACATGGGTGGCCCCTGCTCGGCTAGCTTCCCACTAGGGCCATCCCCCAGAGCTGCTACCTGGCCCTGCTGGCCTCAGCCTGCACCCCACAGGGTTCTGTCTTCCCAGAGAAGATGTTCCTGTTGGCAAATTTCTGCCAAGGTCCTCTTGGATGGCAGCCATGCCCTCAAGAACAGATGCTATTCTAGCAAAATAGTTTTGGAATGTCAGTAACAGTGTCCAAGATAGTCACATGAACATAACTTTGCTGTCCACAGAAGATCCAATGAGAACGGGTATGAGTGTAAGGGAGGAATAACAGATAATTAATTGTCTAGTTATAAATTGCTTAAAATCACAAGATTGCATCATGAATTTAGTCAGTCTCGAGGGCTGTCATGCTGTGTTCATCAGCAGCTACGAACTGAAGACTTCAGTAGATTGGTGTTTTAGGAGAGTTGCAATATAAGCAAAAGCAATCACGAGCGGTGGTTCCATACTAACTTACTGGTAGTGCTAACACCTACTCAATGTGGAAATGACAAATACATATAAAGTTGGCACTCCAGAATCAGGAAGCAAATGGTTTAAAGAGATATTTTGATCCTGAATAGTCCCAGGGAACATTACAGTATCATCAACATTAAATATGTATCTTGTTATAGTAATGGATCATTAAAAGAACAACTAATTAACAAATGCAACCCTACCCTGCATTGCTGTTTTCTGTACAGGAACTGGACTTTCTTTTTCAATTCTGTTTCCTTGATTAGGCCCTAATGGTGGTGTTGTTTGTGGGAGTTTTTTTCTCCTTTTTTCTACTTGGATTTGTTTTAAAATTTGTTGTGAAAAATAAGGCTTCTGGTTTTACTTCTAGTATTGAGGTCTTGGTCTGACGTTAATTTTTCTACTGCAGAATGTAATTTGTAGCCTAATCAGAGCATACTAAATTCCAACAAATTGCCTTGTAGAATTAATACAAAATATACACTGGGCTGCAAAGGATCACAGAAGTAAAGGTACATGCTGAAGCCTTTTATTGCTTTTAGCTTTGAGGGTAAGGGATGTTGTTTAGTGATAAGGGCTACACGCTACTACTGAAGATGTGCCATTGCTCTTAATTAGAAGATACAGTGCTGACATCTAAGGCCACATTCCCAATATCAAATTTAAATGTAATTTGATAGCTATGGTTCATATCTTTCTGTCTTCTGTTCCACACAGATAATCTCCTATGTAGCTGTGTGGTCATAGCCTTCTGTTTAAACAGACCACAGAATCACAGAATCACAGAATAGTAGGGGTTGGAAGGGGCCTCGGGAGGTCATCTAGTCCAACCCTCCTGCTAAAGCAAGTTCACCTAGAGCGGGGTGCACAGGACATCATCCAGGCGGGCTTTGAATATCTCCAGAGAAGGAGACTCCACACCCAACCTGGGCAGCCTGTTCCAGTGCTCTGCCACCCTCAAAGTAAAGAAGTTCTGCATATTCAACTGAAACCTCTTATGTTTCAGTTTGTACCCATTGCCCATTGTCCTGTCATTGGGCTCCACTGAGAAGTCTGGCTCTTGTATGGGTTTGTTTTTTTTAATAAGATGAAAGTTAGAAGAGAATATTTCTATCTGCTTAGCTGTGCACGTTTCTTTGAGATATATAAATACATGCTCTTAATTTTTCTTAGCTCTTTCATTGATTTTATGGTTCTTCAAACAGTTAACATTGGTTATAGTAAATTTACAAAGAACAGAGTAATTTTAAATTTCCTAAATTTTAAAAGCGTAATATAAATAACATATTTATATTTGTTGATTTTAAGTATCTTATATAGGCATAAATGAATATAACAGTAAATATGTGTTTATACAGGTAGACACAAATGTAATATAAATATTATAATGATCTATTAACTATTTCTAACTAATAATAATAATAGGGAGATAGAATGTTCCAGTGCCTTAGTGAAGCAAATTCAAAATTAAAAAAAAAATTCCAAGCACACATGTCTATTACATTAAGCAATAAGTAGATGTCCTGGAACTTAGCATTATGGATTCTACAGTATCTCAATTATTTAATAAATAAATAAATATATAAAATATTTAAAACATGGATTAAGATCTGCAATGGCAAATTACCTCAGATATCAACAAAGATTAGCTACCTGCAATGTTTTTTGCTCTTATTCACCAAATAGAAGATTACCATTAACAATACTATTTATGGGCAAACTTTTGCTTTCTTTTTGTTGTGATTTCTATACATGTAGTTAAACAGCTTGTGGATCTTTGACATTATTTTAGCTGAAAGACATTGCTTATAATAAGAAGTGCTTCTGATACTGTCCTCATTTAGGCCTACAGGAGCGGGTCCAGAGGAGGGCTACTAAAATGATCCGAGGGCTGGAGCCCCTCTCCTATGAGGACAGGCTGAGGGGGTTGGGCTTGTTCAGCCTGGAGAAGAGAAGGCTGCGGGGAGACCTGATTACGGCCTTTCAGTATCTAAAGGGGGCCTATAGGAAAGATGGGGAAAATCTTTTTAGTAGGACCAGCTGTGTGAGGACAAGGGGTAATGGTTTTAAACTGAAGCAGGGTAGGTTTAGACTGGATATAAGGAGGAAATTCTTTACAACGAGGGTGGTGAAACACTGGAATGGGTTGCCCAGAGAGGAAGTGCAGGCCCCATCCCTGGAAACATTCAAGGCCAGGTTGGATGGGGCTCTGAGCAACCTGATCTAGTTAGTGGTGTCCCTGCTCACTGCAGGGGGGTTGGACTAGATGACCTCTAGGGGCCCCTTCCAACCCAAAACATTCTATGATTCTATGATTCTATGAAAATACATTACCTATTGGCTGGCAAAGGTTACAGAGCACCATCAGGTTGACATCATTCCGATTAAAAGGTGTTTGAGGAAGAGGAATTTGTTCTTGATTTTCACCTGAGTTCTGCAGAAAATAAAAGCTATCTTATTCTCTTGTGAAATTCTGTATAGATGTATTATTATAAACATGTTCCTAATAATTACATGAATAATGATACTAAAGTATTGTGAATACAGATAGAAATTATCCCCCCTTGGGTTTTTTTTATATTAATATTAGTTAGAAACATGTTGAAATAACCACTAAAGAAAAATAATCATCTTATGATAATTTACCTCTCTATCAGTCATTTCTTCTTCGTTCTTTTACCCCAATTCTTAAGTCCTTCTTAAAAATTTCAAATCATTTTATCATTTTTTTCCTCTGAATATTCCTGGACTCTCTTTGTCTGCTATTTCTTCTCTTTCCCTTCTTAAGAGGTCGTTTAGTTCTGTGGGATAAAAATAAAGTGGGATCTGTGTTAACCAAGTCTTCCCAGTTTCCACATCTGTTTTTTTCAATAATTTCTGTGTTAAATTTTATTTCCTAAATGCCAATCCTATAGTTCATCTCTGAAAACTCTGTATAACACCCAAATAAAGTCTTTAAGGATATTTGAGTATAATCTTCTGTGGTGCTTTTGCATGTCAAAAGAGCTTTCACTTCATTTTGAGCAAACTACCTTCAAATTTAGAGCATGAAGATAGCAACGGGGAAAGATAAAAAGAAATATATTAATGGAATATATCCCCTGTGGCAGGAAACACCATCCTGTAATTCAGTTTATAAACCTCTTAGGATTCATCAAAATTCTGTTTTTATTTGCTGTGCTGCTTTTAGTGCAAGATTATTCCGAAGCCTCATTGCTTTGATAGTTAGAATTATTATTTCCAACTTTGCTTCTGTTGTGTTTTACATTTATCTTACAAAAGAAATTTGATAAGACTATCCTGCCAGGTTTGTCTGGGGTTTTTTTGGTATGTTTTTTAAATTTCTAGATGTTGTGGGGTGGATGGATAGCTTTCTGTCTTCTGACTTGAATGCCTTAAACTACTGACTTCTGCCTTACATGGTTGCTTTCCTTTACATGTCATGAGTCCTGTTTCCAGTTTTACTTTGTCCTCATGTTCTATATCACCTTCCTTTATGGGAGAAAAAAATCTTTGCTTGATTTCCCACCTGTATATAAAATTCTTTCACCTTCATTCTGTCCTCACTTCAGAACTGTCCTTTTTTTCTTTTTACCTTGTCTATTTCATTGTATTTATTCGCATTATTGTATTTATTAGTTGTAGGCTGAAGAACGTCTTCAAATTTTCTTCACAAAGCCTAATGGGAAAGGCACAATTGTCTGTTTTTTCATGGCAATTTTCTATTTTCTATGACAAGTTCTATAATTTCTCTCTATGAATTACCAGATTCAAAATAGCACTTCCTCTTACAGGTTTGGTGACTCATTGGTTAAGAACTCTCTGAGCTGCTGTATCCAGAAATCTCAGTATCCTGTTGTTAGTAACTGTCCATGTTTGGAAAGATAGCCTCCCGTAGTGACACGATTCCTATTAATATTGGTTCCTCCAGTAACATTGCAGAACTCCAATCCAAAACTAATCCCTGACTGTCCCTACCTGAGAACATTTTATCTAAGCTAATGTCTTTTTTAAGACACTATGTCCCTTCTTATTCTTTTACAGGCTATCATGACCAAGTGATGTTATAGGTGAACAGTTTTAACCACTTTGAATAAATTTTAGCAAAATGAAGTGTTCAAGGGTAAGATTTTAGATGACAGTGACCTGAAAGTAGGAGAAGTCAGTGGGATATCATTGATGTATTGTGTGTACACCTTTGCTTTTTTTCTGGTCTTTGCAGCTTGTATAATACTTTTCAGCAGCTATATTCTAGTCATAATTACAGGCCCCCAGGGTGAGAACCTCCAATTTTAGGCATTCCTCCACCCTTAAAAGTCATTTTTTCTTATGCATCAGAAATTACATCCTGTCTATTGTGCTGTCTGGGATCCTTGCTCAAGTGCATGTTTCCTCCTTCCACAGCCAGGCTACAGTCTTATGTGATCATGTGTCCTCCACTCCCACCCATACTGGTACACTTTTATCCTTGCTATTCTTTGTCCATTATTGTGTTGCCATTTTCCTGTTTCCTTTATCCTGCTCTGTACCTCAGTCAGGTGAGGAACATGTGTGTCAAATATCCCATGCCATCATAAAGCTTATCTCTAGATCTGATGGCTGATTTGCCTTGTGATGAGGACCAAAATAGCATGACCAACACAGTTCAGCACACAGATTCTGTCTCTACAGTGGAAAAGCTTGGCTTTATGGAAGGAGCAGAAATCAGAAAGTAGGAAAAAATCCTGAAGACTTATTTCAACCTCTAAAGTCATATTGCAAACACAAGATAGCATTGATCCAATTCTTAGTAACTATGGTTGGTTTTCCACAAGTCATCTTTAGGATAAACAATGCAATAAAATCAACCTGGTTCATGTTGTTCACAGTGTTTGTGACAATAAATTATCAGGTGATTTTATAAAGAAGAGAGTGAACAGCACAACGTTCATGATGAAATATCAATTCAAGTGCATAATTTCTTAAACCATAACACCTATCAATTGCCATCTGCAATGTTCAATAGGCTTTTTCAGAAAGTACAAAACACATCACAAGATCAAAAAGTACAGATTCTGTTGCCTAAAGGATATGATCTTTACAACTTTATCAATAGTATATGCATTTTTCCTAATGAGTAGTCTTATACATAAAATGATGGAAGATATTCAACATTCATTTAAGACTCAATGGAAAAGCAAATTTGGGGGTTGCAGAACAGTGCTTGAAAAAAGGTTTAGACTAATCTTTAAAAGAAAAGAAAACAATAATTTTCAAAAATATAAAATTACAAGTCCGTTTAACATCAGGCATCTTTTTAAAAGATTATATGACACTGGTTTTATTTTCAACTATAATTTTATTATGTTTGTTAGGTTTTTCTCTGTTTTATACAAAAAAAATTATACATTTATGAATACAGTGTGTGCAAAGAATTCTGACACCCAGATACTGAATTTACTGTCTCCTGGTTGCTGTTGCATATTCAGGAAGGGCTACAAGTGAAAATCTCACTGCAGGAATCTTTTTCCCTTTCCTCCTCTCTTGAGAAATGCAATGTCATAACTGACTGTGTGAAATGATATATAGGGTGAATTGCCCTCTGAGCTGCAGAGGAGCTGAGTGCTTTAGAGACATATAACTGGATAATAATGGAGATTAATGAAGATAGACCTAGTAAAAAAGACTGCTGTTAATAGAAGTATTTTAAAAATGTGCCATCAAACTGGGAAATAAATAGTTTTAATGTTAAAAAAGAAAAAATAAAAGAAAGAAATGGAGCAATGTTGAGGAACAGCTGCCTTAAGAAATTTTTTTTTTAAAGCACTTGTGATCAAGAAACTATGGATATTGGGCAGGGAGATGCTACATTAAATTATCTTATCACTCCCATTTCCACAGCAGGAAATTAAGTTCTTTAGTGCTTTATTCAGCATACTGTCAAATGTTTTACCCAGCCTAGTTTTAAATGGCTTAAGCAATAGATATGGGAAATTCCTTGATGTTTTTCTGGATGATTTATGTGGAACCTAGGCACTAAAGATGAAATTCCAAAAGGTGGTCAATGCCCTAAAGGCATACCTGGATAAGGAGCAATGAATACTGTGTAAATGTGTCTAATGATTAAGCTGGTGATAAAGGAGTGTGAACATGCTAATGCATGAAATCAGATCCCTCTAACTAATTTAAAAGCCAGCAGAGAATGTTATTACATTTACAACCCACAGTTCAGAAGGCAGCTCAGATAAAGGGGTCTTGATGGAACCTGAATCCCGTCTTGTGGAACACACACATGCTTGTGCGATTGTGTCCTCAGCCTGTAGAAACAGGAATCACTCTCTGAGTGTGCTGTTGTGAAGAAAACGCAGAATGAGAACTTCATAGATCCACCTGCTTTTATGGACTAGAATAATTGCAGGATAAGTGAAGAAACACATCCAATATATGCCCTTGTATGGAAGGACCATATCAAAAATGTTAGCAGCTCTTTTCTTTGTGCCCTATCTCATTCTCTGTGAAAAGGACAAGAGCAATGTCTCCCAGGGTAGCTCCTCACTAGTAGTGAATTTTCCATTTTCAGAGCCTGAGAGGATGGTGATTCCAGTGGAGCCAGCTGGGAAGATTACCTCTAGCACAAATACACTGGCTATACTGTGGCCCTTCATTTAGGAACATGTTTTCCAGAAGAATTGCTTGAAGAGAAGAGGAATGGGTCTAACTGGCTTGAGATCTCAAGTTTCCTTTAATTTAGAGACCAAAGTAGTGTGTCCCAGAACTTTCACATTCTGCATTCTTGAAAAAGACCATTCACATGTGCACAGAAATGATCTGCTTAACTCTTGTAAAACAACACAATGTCATAAAAGCGTCATAACACTTTTTTTTTGTTGGAATGGGACAATGACATTATCTGCAGCAAACGTATTTCACATATTTATTTACTCAGATTTAGACTTCTCTTTCTTCTAAAATAAACAGATAAGTTTTTTTTTTTCTCCTGCATGTGCCTTGCAGTCTTTTTTTTGCATCAGTACTCTTACACAGGCTGATTTGTTTTACTTGTGCAAGACATTCAAGACTAGCTTATATGAAATGTCTTAAACATTTTTTTTTCCCCCCAAATGCATGATAATTGGAGGAGAAAGTAATTAAAAGTATATACAGTTGGGTCTTACACAGAATTATCATCATATACCATGACTGAGCCTACCTACGAGGTTTCGTCCCAAATAGCTCACTGCTGTTTCACCTAAAGTACTCTATGCTCACTGAGCATTTTTCTCCTACCATCTCAGTTCTTTTCTTAAGAAATAACTTTTTCGTTTTCTTTGGATCATGGCTTTGGAAAATCCCTTTTGCAACCTCTGGATGACATCTAGAAATAGCATCTTCCCCATGAGCATCTTAATCACCATTCTTCCACTTTTAATTCTTTCCCCATAGTTGTTTTGACTATTATTTTTCCATCTGTTCTTCCAATAAATTCCATTTGATTTAGCTTGATGTGATCAGCTGCAATCTACACAGTAAACAGAGGTAGTTGGAATATTTTTCTTGTTCTCTAAAGACACAATACACCAAATTTCTCATTAGCAAAATTACATTGGATTGTGACATCTGTTGGTGTCATTGTCTTAGAAGTAAATTTTGATTACTTAAGTTCTGTGCTTAGGAATAAAAATACACTGATGAAATATTAGGCTTACTTATAGGTATACATATAGGAAAAGGTGAAACATTCAAGAATTTCAGTTTTGCAGCATTTGCAAGATACCTGGTTTTAAATGGATGTCATAAACCAATTACGTGAACTATTCTTGCAAGGTGTCACTTACAGTGGAATTCAACAATGATCTAGGAAAAAAAGGAACCCTGCATCTGGCTAAGATTAAATAAAAGATCAGGTTGAGTGCAGAAAGTATTTCACATTTTTTTAAGGGATAAAATTTTGTTTCTTCCACAAATATTGGCCCAATTTTTGATTTGTAATGTTTGTATCCTTTACATATTAAACATGATAGGACAAATTTGTTCTTAATTAGCTCTGCTAATATCAGCTGAATTTCCAGTATTAGTTTAATATGCTATTTCTTACAACTTTACTGAATTTACTAAGTCTAAATTTTATGTGGTTATTTTGCTGTATACTTATATGCAACAGCTATCTCCCTTCTCCAGCATTACCTTTCTTTCACTTCAGGAAAGAACCCTTAGCAAAGGAAAATTTCCTGTGAATCCACACAAATGTGTCTTCTCAGGAACATCCCATTTCTCCCTGTTTTATCAGATCAGTTATCAGCTGACTCACCAAACCAAACAACACCAAACATGACTCTTAAAATCTCAAACTGTCAAAGTTGGTCTTTATGTGCAGGGAAAGGATTTATGTAAAGGCCTTAGGAGGTGAAGATAAATCAGTGTTTCTTAAAAGCACACTCTTCTTTTGTTTAACTGGAGTTCATCTGAGTTCCATCTTCCATCAGGGTGCATTAGCTCAGACTCCTAATGTTGTTTTCCCATGTCTTCCAGTCATTAACATTCTGGGCATCTTAAGCACTGATTGCTGTGCAGTTTCATAGGGAACCCCTCAATTCCTACTTTTGTACTTCAGATTAATTTATCCAAATTTCTCCTGATGTAATTTATGTGAAAAAATAACCAACCAACCCTATTACTGAATAACTTCAGAATTTACTTGTAATTTCTAAAAATTTATTATTTGTTCTATTGTCCACATTTTCTTCCTCTTTTTACTGCATAATGTGTTTTTTGCAAACTTTAGAGAATACGAGCTTCTTCTCCTTTCTCTTCTCTTTCTTAGATTTGTTTAGCTAGCATTGATTTTATTTGGATAGGTTACTTTGCCCTTCTGGCTTTGTTTCAGCTTTGTTTTCTTTGTCCCCATCTACACAGTAAAGTATATTTGTTCATAATATTTTTGCAAGTGTTGTTGTAGACTGTATCTGAAGCTCATCCCTAACTATGTGCTTATACTATACACCAATACAAAGCTGATACACTATCAGTTGACCTTTCCAATTTTCTAATCAGTTGGCCAGAGTTGTGATTATTACATTAACTTATATGGTGAAGAAATAAAATGGCATGCAAGTAATACTCTCCAGAACTTTGGAAGTTTGATGCATTTTATATTTTTAATTTTATATATATATATAATTTGCTGGTTATTTGTAGGAAGGTCATATCTAACTGATGACAGTGCTTAAAATGGAACTGTTAAAACAGATTATGATATATTGCAGACTCATCTTGAAATCCAACTCCAAGTAAGAAGAAAGAGTATTGCCATAGTTTGAACACCACATGCTATGCTTGATATTTTATTGCATTTATATTCACGGTCCTGCTTAAAAATATATCAGTTTCCATGAAAACTGGTTATTCATTTGACTTTTTTTGATATGTCTGTCTTCAAGTTTATCCTCCTTGTTCTTCACCTAGCATAAGCTGTTGATGGAAATAATCATTCTGAACAAATAACGAATGAACAGTCTGTGATATAATGCAGCAGCTGAGACACTGCTACTGAAACCCCAAGGATGTGATAGTTCCTTTTTGTGGAGTACCATTGCCTTTGGCTTTGGTCACACATGAGTTCACTGGTTTTCCTACCACCCATACATACTTCAACCACCAGTCCAGTTGCTAAAAGGAGTTCTGTGGCAGACAGAAAGAGCAAACGAGCTTTTCTTCATTTTCCAGCTTAACAGAGTCAGAATTATTTTTCTACGATACCTAAGGCTACCTGTGGCTGTCACTGAAAGGCAAAACTTCCTCTTTTTAGATTTTTAAGCAGTGAGTTAGAGGTGATGTAGGGGTTTTGATTTACTTCACAAGTTACATGTCAAAATGTATAAATGTGCATTTTGGAATAGGTTTAAACAACTGTTTTCCACGTGTTGGCTTTGGCTTCTAAGCATGGTAAAACAAGTGTACATTTTTCAGATTACAAATCTGTATTTCCTAATGGGTGTGTTCATTCTCGGGTTTCATGGCAAGAAATTTTTGCAAGACAGACAACTTGACAACATGTTCTAAATTATTAAAGAATTATAGCACAGATTTGAAAAGGTAGCTTTCTATCTTCTTGGGTTACCTAATATACTGCTAAGATACAACTGAACAGTTTATAGTTGCTATTCCTAATTATCTCTTATCTTGTCTAATTCTCTAGTGAGTTTCAATGTGTCATATTACTTTTATATTATACCTTAGCCCAAACATCTTTAAATGCTTTACATTTCTATAAATAAGTGGTTTTGCCTTAGCTGCATATGATATTGTCTACAGAGCTCACCCATGAGCCTGTGCTGAATTTTTTTCTGGTGGGCAGGCAGTAAACCGTCAGAAAGAAAGCAGCTTTCGAATGTTTTCATTAGAGAGATTTATAAATAAACAAACTAACAAACCAATACACCAAAAAATTAGTAGCTGGTGGAAAAAAGATGGTATGGGCTTTCTGTGGAATTATCAGTTGAATGCCAAGCTGAATCCTTATCTGAGATGGATGCTACATACTTTTTGTAATGTTTGGTTACCTATATGCTTTACTGTCAGGCACTTGTCGTGGTTTAACCCGGCTGGCAACTAAGCACCACGCAGCCGCTCGCTCACTCCCCCCCCCTCCCTCAGTGGGATGGGGGAGAGAATCGGGAAGGGGAAAAAGGGTAGAGCCGAGGGCTGAGATAAAGACAGTTTAATAAGAGAAAATAATAATAATAGTAATAATGAGAATGATAACAAAATATACAGAATATACAAAACGAATGATGCACAATGCAATTGCTCACCACCCGCCGACCGATGCCCAGCCCGTCCCGAGCAACGATCAGTACCCGAGCAGCGACCGACCGACCCACCAACCCCCCCGAGCATGACGTTCTATGGTATGGAATAGCTCTTTGGACAGTTTGGGTCCTAGCTGTGCTGTACTCCCAGCTTGTTATGCACCTGGCCAAGCAGGAGAAGCTCAAAAAGTCCTTGAGCAGTCTGAGCACTGCTTGGCAACAACTAAAAACATCAGTGTGTTATCAACATTCTTCTAGTACTAAATCCAAAGCACAGCACTATGCTAGCTTCTGTGAAGAAAATTAACTCTATCCCAGCCGAAACCAGGACACACTTTAAACCTACTGTGGATTAGTGTGGGTCTATTCAAATTTTTTGTGTGATGCTGGTCTTCCTTATAAGGTATAATGTATCTGTCCACAGAAATGAAATCAAATTGTGTGTGGTCAGTTGGTTAGTTGTGGGGAATTAATCTAGCCCTTATATATAGAAAGAGTGCATAGAATTTTTTTTTTTTAAATTATTAATGGTCTTATTAAAAATAATTACTATTGTTGGGATTGAAAAAAATTGAAGTAGCTTAATGTGACTTGGATTTAGGAAGTGTCAGAAACCCTTGATGCATCCAAGCCCTGATGCTTCTTTGCGTTCAACCCTCAGTTACTAAATTCACAGAATTCAAAGAAGGGTACAGAAACTGATCCTAGTATCTAAATTATTTTCCCTTGAATGCTGAATTAGGTACTTGGGCTGAGATCATCTCTAATATATATTGGATCAAGAAGCTTCATACTTCTTTGAGGACTCTCTACGTGCTAGGTGGAACAAAACTAACTTTTCCAATTTTTTGTTCCCTAAACTGACATAAGTTAAAGTGGCCTACTATATTAGTACAGGTATTAATGGTGAAACACTGGTTAAATACTATCTGTCCTCTGTATATCAAGTGATTCTGAGACAAACAACACTTTTTAAAGTTGTTTGCCTAAAGAGCTTACAGGGTACATAACAGTGGCTAATTAAGCTTGTGGTGAAATTATGAGATTAGGGAGCACTATATACAAGCAATATGATTTGCCACACATCTTGTTTGTAACTAGTATAGCTGTTGGTTATTCATGAAAAACTTTTTCAAGCTAGTTTGTTTTTTTCTCTGTATGTGAATTTTCTCTCATGAATTTCAAACTAAGTGTGCTCTGCAGTGAGCCCTCTGTACCAAGATCCTACAAGACTAAGTGAGAGCTACTTGATTTTTTGGATGGCTTTTTTTTTTCTCACTTTCAACTACAGATATGGGTCCCTTCCCTTCCCTTCCCTTCCCTTCCCTTCCCTTCCCTTCCCTTCCCTTCCCTTCCCTTCCCTTCCCTTCCCTTCCCTTCCTCTTTCCTCCTAGGAGTTTCAGGGAAAAGGGAATTTACCTGCTTCTGCCAGCACATGTTCTGCACAATGATCTGTACCTTGACCAGTTCTTCCAGGGCATTGTGTACCGCTCAGTACACAAAACATCCAAACCTGAATGAAGTCTGAGAGGAAGTGGGAAAAAGTGAAAAAGCAATAACGTGATACCGGTTTCACAGCACTGCCAATTGTCATGAGGTTTTTTTTAAAGCCTTAATCTTTTAAGGCTTGCCTTTTACACTGCTTATGTAATATAGCTGTCCTATTCCAAGTTAATCTAGTGGTTTGGGATTTTTTTTTCCAAAGCCACAGGTGTAGGACCACTGGATCACAGAGTAGCAATGCTCCCTCTCCATGTTGTAAGGTCCCTGGCTTCTACAGTTTCACTGGCAGACTGAATGATGTGTTAACAGCAAAAAACCCTGTGATAATTATAAGGCCTTCTGGTGTCCTTTCTGTTTAAGTTCTTATAGGAGCTTTTGCTCTGCTTGTGATTAAAAAATACTTAGTATGGTGTTTTCTTCACATTTCTCATCAAGGATGGCTTGAACACAGATATTACCTGAAACAATTCCCACACATTTCAACACAGTCTATATAATTTTGTATTTACCTGAAGTACCCATCAAATACATCTCTACAAATCTGTGATACCTGCTAATGCTTACCCACAATTCTGTAACATTTACCTGAGGCTGGACTTTTTGCCTTGCCATCTTTTTCTCCGGACGATGTAGAATATTTGAGATTTATATCCAGATACCATTTGAATTTCTCAAGAAAGAGGAAGAGTTGTTATACTGCTTATGTTTTTCAGGGAGAATGTGAAAAGAGAGTGGGTGGTTTGCCTCTTCAAAATTCCTAACCAAGATCTGGGTGAACAATCAATAAAATGGCCAACTAGTGGAAATTAGGAAGATTTGCAGGTTTGTAAAACTAATGAGACTTTTACAAAATTAATTAAGTTTTTGGTTAGAGACACACCTATAAATACATAACATAACTCCAAACACTTCAGCTGAGCCTGAAACTGCTCTGTGGTAGCAACTGTTTACATGCACAGGAATGAAAGACAGCCCTTGCCTCAGGGAGCTGGCAATCCAAAGTAACTCAGGAAGAGGAACATTGATGCAGTGAACTGAAAGACACCTTCAGGTGAGACAGAGCTGAGAACATAACTTCTGTTTTCCAGCTGCTTATCTGAGTCCATAAAGGAGCCTGAAAACTAACATGACCTAAATAAGGTCCTGTAAATAATATATGAACATAAATACGAATATAAATGGTCAAAGATTTTTTGCTATAGCTTATGTTTTTCATCATTCATGGTGCTAGCAGTCCATCTACTGCTACGACTATAAACTGTTTCAGGCTTGTGAAAGGAAAAAAATACACTTGTTAATTGCAGTGGTCACAAACTCCTTCAAATGTTCTCCCTGTTACTTGCCAAATGATTGCACTATTGTCTCTGAAAAAGTACTCTGACTTTCAGTGTTATTAGGATTAGTTTGCTCAGATGCTTTTTTATTTGTATCCACTGACCTGTGTTCTGCCAAAAATCTTAAGGAAGTCTTGTCTCTCCAAACAGGTCCCCAGGGTCAAATAGAATATTTCAAGATAATATGAGATGAAGCAAGTGGTGGTATTCTCACCAGCAGAAATAAATACTGGGGGTTTTTTCCCCTTTGTGGAACATTTTAGCACTGCATTGAAAAGCTTACTTGTGTTAACAACTACATTTAAAATTTTTTGTCCCAATACAAATCTTCCCAAATTTTCACTTCTTTTATTCTAAGAGTAGGTACATTTTTGTTTAATTTGACATCAAATTAAGCTATTTATAAATTGCAATATACTGGACCAGTCTGATTTTATTTGTGATTTCTGAACCTTTTTTCCTATAAATGAATAATGCTATAATATGAAAACAAATCTTGGTTTCTTCAGTCCAGCTTAGAATCTTGGTTTGGATTGAACTGAATTCAAGCAACCTGCTGAAACCAAATTAACATGGTCTTGCTCCTCAAGTCCCTTCTGAATTTTATGCAGAGGAAAAAGAAATGTTAATGCTTCTGTTCCATGTCCTTGTTTCACTCTGTAATTTTATTCCCCCTTGGACTTCAGCAAAACACAGCTGAAATTTAACTGTAAAGCAAAGTATGTTGGCTTAAAAGGGTAATTAACTAGAAGGATTTTGAATAAAGAAGCATTATCCTGGTAGTTAAAAAACCTAATGAAAATTAGGAAGTGCTTGTAAGAAAGAACAAACTACATCTCCAAAAGTTAGTGCAAAGAGTTCTAACCAGGCTGTAAAGAGTGAAAATCCATATGGTAAATCATAGAGTTCTTGGCTCTGGTAACCTCCTCTAGGGCTAAAATCTCTATATACATCTTGCTCTGAAAACCTTATGCACATTTAATCCCATCATTTAGGAATACTGTGGATTATACTGTGAGTCATCCTAACTTCTTAATTAGAACATACTTTAACTTTTAGTAGCTGTAGGGCAATGGGTATTTCTGCCTACTCTTTGATATGCTTTACCTGCAGGAAACAAAAATCAGCTTTTAAAAATCATGGGACATGCAAACTAAACAATAAGTAAAAGTGCTTACAAGTTGCAGGATGTGAAACAATTTTAAATTGATAGTTCAGATAAAATAACTTATTTATTCATGGCTATCCTACAAAATGTTGTACTTTGATTCAGAGCCTGAAACAAGTTGAGGCATAGTTAAAAGACTCTTATGCCCTGAAGACTCTCCTTTTCCTATTTTATTTTTCTATTCTTTTTCCCTTTAATTCTTGTGTATGTGCTTTGCAACATGGTTTTTTTTAAACAGATGGGTGCAGGGCTAGAATAATAACATGCTGGATGCTGAAGAATACAGGCTTATCTTCTCCTTTTGTTATTTTAAGCTGTAATTATAACTACCTACAAGTGGAAGTCTGGTATAGAACTGTATCAGATCGTGTTATTTCTCTTTCATTTTTGTGTTTCAGTATCTTGGTCAGACTTTTCACTCCCACAAGAGTAGTGTGCTATTTGGAAATATTTTTGCTTTTGACCCCAGAAAACTCAGCAGCGATACTTGCTGGATTATTCTCAAAATTTCTTCCTCTGCCTCAAAAAATACAATTTAGAAAAGTTGTTCTGTATCTGAGAGAAGAAATTTCTTTTGGTAGGAGAGAAAAAGTACAAAAAGGAAAATATGACATCTACTTTGCATAAGCAAATTTCTGAATCTAGTCATATTTGCATGGAAAATTGCTATCTGCAGAAGGTAATTCTGGCTAAAAATTTAATTTACAGCTAAAAGTGATCTTCTGATAGAAAAAAAGGACAGTCTTTAAAATGTATCTTTCCTTTGCCTCCAAGTACATCTATAGCTGATATTTTCCCTCATTTTCCATGTATTAGCTGATGAAGGAGCCATTGATTATTTGTTTTTCTCTATTCCTTATGATTTAATGTGAATATCGAAAGTTAACATAAAATTAAACTTTTTCTGATGAGAAGATTCTTTAAATTTAAAATTAGTTTGATGATTGCCTTTTTAAAGAGTATAGAAGTACCAAAGGAGATATTCCTGGTTTCTAGCTGAAACGAGTTCTAAAAATTTAGATAGATGTCTACTGTTGAGGGTTGTTTTGAGTTTCTGCTTTTCTAACTTAATTGAATTGCATCTTTGTTTTTTTCATTTCTGTCCATGCTCTTGTCTCTTTTACCAATATAACACAAAAATTCAGGCAATTACAGTTTCTTCATTCTCATCTTTAGGGCAGCAAAATCATTAAAAAAGCCAACTAAACTCTTTCTTTTAGAGGGATAGCCCCCAAACCTCTGCCTTCAAAAAGCAGTAGGAAAGAGTGACTCTTTCTTCAGCTGGAGCCTTTAAAACTTTTGAGGTATTGTCTGGACAAAAAGACTTAATTCAGAAATATCCAAGGTTTTTTAACCATATATTTTTGCACCCCAAAGGCAGAAAAGAAACTCAGAATACCCCTTTGGTCAGTTTGGGTCAGCTGACCCAGCCATGTCCCCTTCCAATTCTTGACCCACTCCCAGTCTACTGGCCTTTGGGGATGCAGGTGGCTGGAGAGAAATCCTTCATACTGTGCGAGCATTGCTCAGCCATAGCAAAAACATTGGTTTGTTGTAAACACTGTTTTGTCCACAAATGCAAAGCACTTAACCATGCAAGCTACTGTGAAGGAAATGAACTCCATCCCAGCCAGACTCAGTACAATACAGAAATTTCTCAGCCTATTGGTGTATTGACTGTTGTATTAAAATGCTCATAGGGAATCTATAGGTGCACCTGAAAAGCACAGAGGTGCAAGTCAACACCTTTCTCACAGAGAAAGGGAAAGAGATCATGTGTTCGCAACTGGAATTTAAAGAAATCTGAACCAATTTCACTCATTCAGTCAGAGAGTTAGCCATGTAAGGGTGATTATGTTCTACTTACCCAAAGTAATTTTCAACTATGCGAAGCATTTACTTCTGCTTCCTGCCCTAAGCCCTTTCATTGAATTTCCAAGTGGTATTAAGCATGACCATGTATCAGTGGAAATGTTCGGTGCTACAGAAAGTAGCTGTGTGGGGAAAATTAAATGACAGTATTCTGCTTAAATAATAATTGCATATCTGAAGGGAATTCTATAGTGTTTTATCTAATTAGACAGTTGCATTAATTCATCTAACCACAAAAGTTGATGCCAAATATTATCCTGATTACAGATCACCAGTCAGAATTCCCAGTGTGTTATAAATAAATAAACTTTTCCTTTTGCACTTTATGAACATGCTCCTGCAGCTCTTTTGAAATGCATTATATGTCTTGGACTTAGACTATGAGACAACCTTAGACTATACCATGTGAAATGACTGAGTTCTTTCATATGACAGTCCTTCTTCCCTGATGAGAGGCATGTCAGCATAAAGAAGCCCATCCTTTGGCTGTTTCCCTTCTGTACCAGATTCTTCCAGACTTGGATAATAACTTCTATACCTATGACAAAAGCCTTTTTGACGGGAACTGGGACTTCTGTCCTTAAGAGCAAACAGTTTTCAGCTCTTCAGCAAGTTTTGCAAGAATCACCCAGGTTGGGCCACTTCAGGAAAACAAAAATAATCTGGAACAGCTTTTATTGCTTCTCTTCACAGCAATCAAAGTGGGCAAAACCCACAGAGCAGGTCCCAGCAGCATCTGGGTGCCCCACAGCTCCGCAAAACCCACAGGCAGTAAAAGCAGAGAAGTCGGCACACACCTTCATGTTTTTTCCACAGCTAGACAGCGTGTGTGCCTGAATGACAGAGCTGAGAGCTGTTGTGGGTACCTCTTTGCCAGCCTGCAGTGTAGTCAGGCTGCGAGAGATCACAAAATCATTGGACACAATGGGAGGGCTCCTTTCTTCCCCCTGGATCCACCTACCTGAGACATCTATTTGCTCCCACATTTCAGAAGGCTGACTAATCAGCAAGTTTTACGGTACCCTAGACTAAGTTCTTCATCTCCTTTCCTGGACTAGTTTCATCTTGTACAAAAACTGTACAATCACAGGAACAAAGAAGTGCTACCTGACCTTCCCACATTTTACAGAGGTGTCTTAATGCAGAATCAGTTTCCCTTTTCCTAGACAAAGAAATATTTATTTGCTTAATGTAAGGGGGAGCAACTTCAAAAAGGAAGGCACAGAGAGAATTTTCTCTTCTCCAGTGTGACCTAATGGGCTACGGTGCCTTTTTGGGGTATGACAACCAGCGTTCAAGTTCTTGCTGCCCATCAGGCAGAACAGAGATTCAACAGGCATCCAAAGTGGCCTTCTCCAAAACATCCTGTTCCACGCTTGTTCTCCTCTCCCATAAAAAAGAGATTCTGGGAAAATATCTAGCTTTAAGAATGCCACTAGTGTTTAGTGGGAAGATCTTGGTATTGCACATTTGTTAGGTTTACTTAAATTAGTATATTTTGATGAAATATTGTTTTAAAACACTGCTGTATATTCTGATAGGAAAAAAGAGCCTCAGAAATATGAGTGGAATCAGGAGCCAGAGGTATTCATAAATCTGAATGTAGGTTTTAAATACATTGAAGATCTGTGTGTAGCAATACAAGAAAGTAGTGACTCGCCTTGAGCTCAGCATTGGGGCTCAAGGCCAGCTTTACTCAGCACCTGCGGCAAGCAGTTATCTTTTAATAACCTTTCATGTTGTTTCACAGATAGAACAGAGATTATTAAATTAAACTGAAACGCAATTAAACAATTGTTGGTTGTCAAATAGCTACCTCTTCTAGAGCACATTTTCTCAGTAGATTGCGAAAGGATATAAAAGGAGTTGGAGTATATATTTAATTATATGACTTCATTTTAATCCATTTACAATTTAATTTTGGAAAATGTTATCGAGTCCTGGATCCTAAAATCTCCAAAGTCAACTTCAGTCCCAGCCACTGTGTCTGCACTTTGAAGCCTTTTGAAGTAGCTTTGGATTGGACCAAAGCTGATGGATAAGTCAAAACTTGGCTGTGAGCGGAGGATTTTTTTCTCCTTCAAACCACTGGTTCCTCCCTTGAGTTGCTGAGAGCAGTTCAGCCCAATCTGTAGATACTTCAAAGGCTTCAAACAGCAGACACCGTGGCTAGGGCTGAAGCTGAAACAGACGGTTTGAGGGAACCAAAGGATCGCGGGGGCTCCCAGTGCTTTTCAGTGCATTTTAAAGTAGATTAAAATTGCTATTAAATGGAAAGAAAAATGTATAAGTCTTTCTCCCTTTTTCTTTGTGTGTGATCTGGATTTTACAAGGAAGAACGTCTGTCTACCTTCAGATCTAAGTGAAGCTCTTCCTCAGTAAAAAGAATGAAAAGATCTTTAGTCAGTCAGCTTTATGAAGCCAAATATCCAGTCCCACTGATCACTTGGTTTTGGCGATTTTATTGGTTTACTATTCAAGTTTCTGGTGATGGTGGACAGCTGTTCACTTGAAGGCTGAAAGATTTAAATATAAGCAAAAGAATCTGAAAAAGACTCTTTGTTAACCCTGGTTTTGGCCTTTCTTAAGCTTACCCCTGCAGGCCAGGTAAGTCATTCACACAGTGGATGCAGGAGCATGCTTTATTCAAGTGCTCTGTCCAAAATAGTTCCACTAACTTGGGACCTCAAGTTGCAGACCTTTGCCAGTAAGAACTGTCTTTATTTAGAATGAAAGTGTCCAGGATCAAGGCGGAGGAGTTTCTCACCTCAGTCCCCGGGAATTTTATATCTGCATTTTTGAGCAATGACTTTCATTCCCAGGGATTCTGGAGGGCAGGTCTCATAGCACCGCTGCAGAGAATCTGGAATTGTGCTGGACCTTGGGCTCAGCTGGCAGAACAGCTCCAGGAGGAAAGCCTTCCCTACAGGGAACAAGCCTAACTGCAACAGTGCCCAGCCCAGAAGGAACAACACGCCAGGCTCTGGCCGGTGCTTGACAGGTGCTGCACTGACCTGAACTGAATGCCAGTGGCGGTAGGTAAGACATGGAAACACAATGAGTAAACCATAACAGCAGAAGCACTGGTAGCCAGACCCCTCCATGTCTCGCAGCAGGAATGCAGCTGAGGGAGCACTCAGTCAACCCCTGGGCAGCTCTACCTGTCCACTGCTGCTCCAGTGGTGGCTCCTGCAAGCAGCACCAGCCATTTTATTAGATGACAAAGTGTCATTGAAAGGGTTGCATTTGTCTACCTGGAAATTGTACCGTTACTACCTTCCAAAGGCCTGATGCAAGGCACTTGGTATTCCATTGATGTTGGTCACCTCTACATTAAACCCTCGTTGCCTGCCAGGCACGGGGATTTCTTGCTTACTGGTTGAACTCTTTGTGTCATCAGGACTGGATTACCTCAGGCCTGAAAATGATATGGTACATATTATAAAATACACCAGATTCATTGTACAGGATGGAGTGTATGCAAAGGTGGCTTTTCTCAGTTTTACATGTAGACAGCTGAAGAGCTTGTCATGTGGTCACAGTGCCTGAAACTCACATTTTGATGTTACTCTGTTCTGAACAGACAGGAGCAGAGACACCTTGTTCTTTGGGAGCTCACAACACTAGATGATTACCTTTTCAGTTTAATGTGTAAATTAGGGAGATTACCAAATAAAACATGCCACATATTCTTAAACTTGTGTTTTTGCTCTCTCTCCTCTCTTTTATTGACAACGACTAGACACATCATAGTGCAAAATCATTCTCTCGCTGAATAATCCTAGCAATGCAAATAGACATTTGCTAGTCAAATAGCCAAAATGGAGGTTTTACTAAATTGCTTAATTTTAAAATGCTTTTCATAAGACCAAGTGACTGTTCATTATCCAGAGTGCATGAATAAATACAGAACAAACATCTTGATAGATGAAAAGTTAAGTTAATTTACTAAAATGATTCTGCAGTGATACTCCAGTGCTGGCAGTAACTCAAGTTTGTGGGAAAAAATGTTAAACTAAAATTATTAGCTAGATCATCAGTGCATTGAATTACAGTATTATGATACCTTGATACTAAAGAAATTAAAAATGCTGTTAATTGCATGTATCAGATCTTTAGGCAGGCATGCCAATAGGCCAAGTTGGAAGAACGAAAAGGAAGAATTACATTCATCATGGAAGCTTAGATAAGGAATAGGCAGATTCAGACATCTGCAAATGGTAATTTAGGACTTTTACTGTTTATTTTTTATTCCTTTTGTAGGGAAGTGCTCTGCATAGTGACCTGAATGTTGAGATTTTGTTACAGTGAAATCTTTTCGATTCTTGATATTGAACAACCTTTTGAAATATCAGCTAGGTGTGGCTTAGATGATAATGTAAAACTTGACCACGTAAAAGGTTTCCAGATGTAATTGGATGTCAGATGTACTGGCAAAGACTTCGCACTAGGGAGAAATGCATTGAAAGGTGCGACCAGAGGCAAAAATTCCACACTAAAGAGGCTTCTATCTATATGCTGTATTCTCTTATTTTTTTCAGCTTCTGGGTTGGATCAGCATTCAAGAAAGAAACATATTTTCGGGCAAGGAGAGGTCTTTTCCTTTCAATCTCAGTTAACACAGCTATGGGAAATAATTTCATAATAGGCTGTCATGGCATAGATACAGGATATGCTGCACTGTTTGCTGAGATGGTCATATTGCCGAACAGCAGGCTTAAATCATAGTAACTGATTGGTATTACAGATGAGGCTGGCCAGAGCTGCTTGATACAAAGTTTGTGGTGAGATCATCCTACTTATATGGCTTCTAAACTCCATGGGCAAATAAAAGTAGAAAACAGGAGAGTCATCAGCATAATTTTACAGTTGAAAAAGGCAGATTACCTTCTTTCAGGTGTGTCCCTGGTTGTTTATTCACAAAACCAAACCAAAACACTCTTGAGATAGCAGAACTGGCCACACACATGTGCATGTAACACAAAAGCTTTTAAGTTTACTTTTAATTTCCCTCTTACCTTTTACCTATCTCTAATTCCACTTAGTTCGCCTGATGCTTATTTCTCTGTTTGTTTGGTTTTTTTTAATACATAAATGGGGATTTATTCTCAAAGAACAGTACTGCAAAAGGACACAGGTTATCTATGTTGAGAGTCATTGTGGGTGAAGTTATAGTAAGTGACTTGCCCATGACCGCCAGGTCTGTCTCAGGCATGAGGAGGAACTGAATTCCAGGCTTTGTTTTTGTCTAGGGCTAAGCTAAAGTGCCGTATTTCTCAGGTCTCAGTCACTCTTCAATAATTCACAGATCACATTTAGGCCCAGTTGTGAGTTCCTCTGAGCTACAAGGCTATTTTCCCTGGGGTGCCAGTAGCCACACCTCTGCTCCATCTAACTGTGCTAGCACTGAGCAACAGCATCCAGTGACCCATCTGTTGTGAAGAGGCAATGTGAGAAGAAATTATTCTGGTTTCAATGACACTCAGGGGTGGTTTGCTTTGCTCTGGCTTGACTGTATTCAGCACCAGTGAATGGTGCTCGCAGTCGTTTTTGGGGACAGGTGTGGTTCCAGCTACCAGCTCACCTCAGGAAACAATACTCTGTCTAGAACTAGTAGAGGAAACAATGGGTGGTGGAAATTTTGATTGTGCTGACACTGCCAATTTAACCCTTTTCATTAGTCCAAGTTGCCACCTTTTTCCTTTTCTTGAAACAAGAAATAGCTGAATTAGCAGGTGTGGTTCCTGTGTACTAATGTTTCCTGAGGACAAGATAAAGATCTTTTTCTCTTCTCACTAGTTCTTACTAAAAATTTCGAAAGATAAAGCTGTTAAGTGGAAAAGCAACGATTATGAAAATTGCACGGCTGCACTGGGTGGCATGGAGAAAGGGTTTCAATAAGTAGAGATGGTGGTGCAGAATTATGCAATGAAAAGGCACAGAAATAACAAGGAGAAGGCAGCAGTACTGCCACTGTGTGGGTGATGAGAGGTGAAGTGTTCCCCACCTGCCTATAGCAAAAAAGATAAATCTCAAAAAAAAATATAAAATCTTGCATTTCTACTGCTTAATAGACTCTAGAGAAACACTTATATTTTGATGTCTCCCCTTTGCACTGCATTATAAGTTTGTTCCACAGCAAATGCTGTAGTGAGCAGTGAGATTAAATTTTAGATATCAGGGACAGAACAACAAATGTTTAACCCAAGTGTTGAGGTTTTCTGTTCCCAGGTTGATTTTCTGAGAAAGCACATATGTAGCACAAAAAGACCCAATTACAGTCCTTACTCAAGGAAAGCGTACAGGTTGGCCTGAAGTGTTATTTGTCACCAGAAAAACTACATAGGAAAGTGCTAGTATGAACTATCACTACCACGGGAAGAGCATGGGGCAATATTCAGCCCTCATTCAATTCCAAGGGACTCCCCAAGACATGAAAGGACACTAGAAACCAAGCTGTAATCAGCTATGCAGAGAATCAACAGGGTGCTCCTTGGTCTGGGACTGAGGTATCTGAAGACCAGTATATATTCAGGTAGTCTATATTCCTTTAGAATAGTGAAGAAATGGATGATAGTGTTAGGAGAGTTGGAACATATTTATCAAGTATATGCATTAATTTCTGCACAATATGGGCATATCTTTTTTCACTGGGTATTATTTCTGGTGTGGATGTGGACCATGCAGGTGTTCATATGATTGCAACTTTAATAAGCACTAAACAAATCAAATAGTGTTTAATGCTTCAGCCTGGGTGAGGTATTGGTGCATGGGCCCTTCTGCTAATTTGTATGAAGCCAGAAAAAGGGCAAACCTTTTCTCCTTTTGTTCCAGTGCAGGATGGGAAGCATCAGTCCTCTGCGGAGGTGGGAGACTGATTTTTATCTTCTTCCTCATCAAGCCCTTAACCCCGTTGAGACAAAAGCTGTAAAGACAGCAAAACATAATGTGGGGGTTTGCTGAAACTACAATTCCCAGTAGAATTAAAGTGAAAGTATAGTTAAACTCTCTACTCAGGGACCTTAGTATTTACAGCCATCCGATTAGAAGAATATTTTACCGAGTGCTACAAATATTATGGGAGAGCTCCATCAATGGCAGATGACTGCTAGGGTTAGTAAATAATGACTATATTTGAACATGAATCTTAAATAACAGCATTAAAATGTTCGAGTCTCTTTTAGTTCCCTTATTTGGTCCTGTGGTTGTCTGCCTTCCTGACCAAACTGTCTGCGAGGCCTAATGCATGAGGTGTCTGGCTTTGCAGTGGGCAGTCATGCTATGAGCCACGTTTGTGGCTGATGTTTTATTTCTAGGCAGATATTCGAATAACTGTCACTTTCTGAATACCAGAGAGAGGAATTGTTCCCTTTTCACCATGCTGTACTGCTTATGCTGCTCATGCCTTCTGCCTTTTGAGGTCTATCATTATTACTGCTAATAGTGGTTGCAGAGGGTGATTTTCAAAGCCTGTCCATATTAGTATGGCTATTGGCAGAGATGGTCAGAGCGCTCCTTTGAAACGAATACCATACTCCTTAGCCCACTGACTCATGAACATCTGGTGGTGGGAGGAGGGTCAAGATGTATAAGACAAATCCAGCAAACTACTGATTACTATCAAGTGTCTTAGATATTGTCGGGCAACACAATTATCTTGATAAATCTTGTACTGCATTTTTGCAGTGTGATACTATAGGCCTTCTGAATACGCTTGTCACATCTTGACAACTAAATTATCTGAAGTACAGTATTAATAGCAGTCATGATATTCTGTAAAAGCCACAGGCTGACAGTTCTTTCAATTATGCCTCAGTAATTTGCTAGAAGTTAGAAATGAACACTCTGAGTATGACTGGCTCCCGTCAGTAGTGCATTGCTTAACCCCATCTGTTTGACCTTGTTTTAGCTTCATTGCCTACCACTACTGCTGTGGATTCTTGCATGGGGGAACCAAATGCAGTTAACCCTTTTCTGATTTGAAGCAATGCTGGATTTTCTCTTTTGCCTTTATACTAATTGTATTCACAGGGAATTAAGTTGTAAAGTCCGTACTGTGGTAGCCTTGCCTTCCTCTCTCCCATTCACTGAATTGTTCCTAACAGCATTTGGTTTTGAGAAGAAACTACCTCTTTTCTGAATCAACTTATTTTCCTCAGGTGGAATTTACTCTGTCCTGGCTGACAACTGAAGGAATACTACCTGCCCACCTGGGCATGAACTCTCCCATGGAAGCGCTGACCTAAGCGTAGGTTGCTGCGATCCCACTGTCCATGCTGCACTGGCAGCTGATGTCCCACACTCTCCCTGGCCAGCCCAGGGCTGTTCTGTGCCCAGAGTAAGCAGATTCAGGCAGCTGTGCTGGACAGACACTTGTCTTGCCTGGAGTGTTATTGCAGGGTCAGAAAAGTACCAGCACCAACACAATGAAAGGGGCATGCTTTCATAAAATGAGGTGCATAGGAGTTATTCATACTGCTTCAGTGCAAGTCTTTTGGCCATTAGTTTGACAAGTTTGATAAGGTGATAAGATTTGATGAGTTGTGTTACTATGAAGGCAACTTAGAATTACATTTAAAGGAAAACAAAAAGATTAGATACTTCTGCCTTAAGAAGAGGAGTTAACTTCCTGCTAAATGAAATTATTCTGTCATATATGCTAATTGTTTTCCCAATAAGTCATTTTTTTGCTGCCTTCCATCAGGTAGTGCGAGATAAATTTGCATATACTGGTGGCAAAGATCAAATTAATAAATACTCCTTGTCTTAAATATTTGTGTTGATAGCTATCGTTACATTTAAGATTTTTTTGTTTTCTTTTTAAATTTAGCCTAATTTCTCAAGTATGAGGGGAATTTAATGTCCATGCTATAGTTTTCAAAACTGAAAACACATATGTAGTACTTACGGAGTTTTGTCAAATAGGAGTATATTCAAATCTGAAGGATTGCTTGACCAATGACTGATACATCCTGATGGATATATTAAATCTTTGCTAATTAGGGTTTAAAAAGCCTGTAATTACAGACCACCAACTTAATGTGATTTTTGCAGAAGATACCTTAACTGTAGTTGTAAAGAGGGAGAAATGTTCATTTTATACTCTGTCCCTACAGCAAGACCAGAAGAAACAGTTGTGTCTCCACCTGAATTGCTGGGGGGGGAAGCATGCCTGGTTACCTGTTCATTGTGAGAATGGTGTGAACTGCATTTCTACCTGTTTGTCTTTGCTCCTGAGCTCAGCTGACCAGGTGGCATTTGCAACTCAGTCAAACCCAACAAACAGTACTTTCATGCTGCAAGCAAATAAACAAATAAACAAAGCAGGCCAAAATTAAATTCCCCATTAAAACATGCAGTCTTTAGGAAAGTCCACCTCGTTCATGGCATTAGTAGCAGCCTCCATGAGGGAGAAGAGTGGAGCTGCAATGTGCCTCTGATTCATAGGGCTGACTTTAACTGTTCTCACTCAAAAAAGTACAACCTTTAATGCAGATTGCCAACCTACAACAAAAATCAAATGTTTGCTACATTTAAAAAAAATAATTTAAACAAATAACACTTTTAAAACTCTGTTTTTATGGAGCTTTCATTAGTGCTTATGTCACATTCCACTTTTTCCAAAGCCTAGGTTAAATGGATTTCACTGTTTGGTTGTGGATTTTGGGGATAGTTACTCTGACTATTGGTTAAGTTAAGTTTTAGCACTTCAGAGATAATGAGAGCTTTGGAGATACAAGTTTATAATTTACCAGAGGGATTCACCCTGCAGGAGAGCAGGTGATGTTATTGCTGCCTGGCTTTCCTTATTATTTCAATGGGGTTGGAAAGTTCCCGTTGTCACCGGAGGGTGTGAAGGAACCTCTTCATAGATGTCTGCTGGATGGATATGATAAATAATAATCAATAGCATACAGCCTTTTTCATCTGTACACCTCAGAGCACTTCATAGTGGTTGCGTTACATCACATGTAACTTTATCTTTACTTACCCTTTATCACATGATGAGCCAGTGGGAAATTTGGGAGAATAAAACAGTCAGCATAATTTTCAGCTTTCTAGTCCATACTGTTTCTGTCACTGTCCAGTGTGTCTTAGCTGAATCCTCCCTCAAAACAATGCGGCATATTTTTGTAGTCTGTGCTAGCCTATAGGCTACTCTTACTTTTCTCTCTTGGAGACTAAATCAATAGAAATTGGGAAAATGTCAGTGGTTAGTAGCAAGAAAATTTCTTGTGTATTCTTTGAGCAGTGAAGAACAGAAGCTTCACCTACTTACTGCAATTTATCTACCAGATTTTGTCAGGTGTAATTGTATTACATTTGTAGTGATTTCTTCATGACAAAGAAAAAAGGGCATGAAATATAAAGGGTTTTGACACAAATATGTCTGCAGCTAATATACATCAGTTTTTGACCATTACCAACATCAACATATGCCTCTGACAAGTGAGGGCCTAGAGCTACTGGAAAGAAATACTTCAATTTCTGCAGTTGAAGGTTATGGGCTGTATAATTAATCCAGGTGTACAGCAGCAACATTTGGCCTTATCTTGCTCTGACAGCATAGCATGCCATTAGGTATTTCTTTCTCTAAAAGTAAGCGGTTTTCCTCTTCTCCTTCTCCATTTTTTCCCCCCTTCTTTTCTGTCTTCAGACACTGAGCAAATGTTGAATAACTTCCAAAACATTTTCCCCTCTCTCTTCTCCCATTAGATCTGTCCCTTGTCATAGCCAGGAGTGAGATTTTGATTTCCTAATAGACAGATTTTTCTCATGACTGAGATTGTACATGTGCGCGTGAGAAATGCCTCAATTGCATTCCCCATCTATCAACAGTTCCCGTGATTTGTGGCTGCGTCACCATTTTAAGCAGAGCTGAAAGCATTGGAAGTTTAGACATCATGTGTCACAGTGATGATTTGCTGCAATGGGGAATATAATTCATATGGTGTTGCATCCTGCTTTATTATTAGGTTTCACTCCTAATGCTACAGACGTTCATTCGAATATTCCCTCGTTGTTAATCAAGACTCCCAGCTAGAGGTTGCCATTGGGTTTTGTATTTTTCTGCTAGATTTTTCACTTTCTGCTGAGATCAGCATAGATTACTGTTACCCCAAGAAGTAAGATTCACACAGAGCATGATGATTTTATTTCAGTGCTACAACACACACTATGACTATTGAACGCTAAAGAGAATTTTATTTCCTACCACAAGTGATGGGAACTGAAGTGTACTCAGTGTGAGATCTGACCCCATTCTTCAGTATGTGCAGTTCTATTAAATCCTCAGAGATCTGGGGATATCCACCAATTTTTAGTCCCATTTCTATCTAGGTAAACCTATAAACACTTGCCTACTTTCATTTTTCCACTTTTTTCATAACATTTACACCACACACTACTATCTCTCTATTTTCAGAGGGTGAAAAAGGAGAGGAGAAGATTTATCAGCTACATTTATTTGCTGTTATCAGTCTATGCAGTGTTTCAATGAGAAATGTGTATTGAAATGGGTACAGTTGTCTTCTTTTCTGGTCAGCAGGTCAGTAGGCATTAGACCGCCAGCTAGGAGCAGGACTGGTCTCACGATGCACTGTGGAACTTGTGTAAGTTTTTGTTAGTCATCTTAATAACTCTAGATTTAATTTAGGTCAATGAATGGGATTTACAACAGAATCCTTCTCCTGCTGCTGTTATGCAATTGGCAGAATATGGTGGTGTTATAGCATGACTGTCCTCCTGTCTTGACAGCTTCCACACGTGATTAGCTGAGTGCCTGCACAATCTTTCAGATGTTTTCACTAAGCAGTCTCACAAATGAGAAAGAATGAATACCTTACTGATTATTTTTCTATTCTGCTAGCACACAGCTTTTACCATTCTCCATCTAAACAGCTGCTTGGGAATTTGGGTTTTGTTTGCTTTGATTGCCTTTTACTAGGTTATTAACATTTCTGTCAGGATGCTCAAGAGCAACTGGTCATTTGGAAAACTCTACCACTTGTGGTAGCAGGAACAGTGGTAAGACAAGACCTTTATTTCCTTACCTACCTGATATTTTTAGAAACTCTTGAATGTCAAGGAGGAAATTCAGCACTTGACAAACACTGCAGGAATCTTCCCCAACTCCTCTCTGAGTTCCCCGATGGAGAAAATGAGATTATCTGGATTGCCTTTCTCGTGTAGGAGCAGGGCCTCACTGTCTCATTTGTAGATCATATTTGCAATTGGGCTAGACAGGACTGGATAGTCCAGACCTCCATGAAACCTGTGTAGGTCACCCGCCAAGCAGCCCTTAGTATGAGACAGGCCTCCACAGTCCAGCCACCTACAAACCTGTTCTGAGAGTGATGAGTTCCCACAGTTTTCCTCAGCTGATGCCTGTCTCTCCACATGGCACAGACTCACAGGTTTTTTGTGTTACGTGAATGCCACAGACATCATGGAACCATTTCATATTTTTGTGTGTAACCAAGTGCAGAACTGCAGTGTTTTCTTCCCAAGTAGCAGTGAAACAAAAGAGTTGGGAAAACTCTTTAAAGGAACTTCTTAAACAGCTGTTCTTTGCTGGCAGACAAAATATGAAAGAAAGATCTGTGGAAAAGTTACAAAACAGTGTACCAAAAACTCTTTCTCCAAGAGTCCTGTTCTGCTCCCCAGATACTTCCCTTTTTGTCTTCTTACCTAGTGTCGCCTTCTTCTCTGCTTTCTTCTGTCAAAGAGATGGGAATAGTTTTCTTGACGTAAATTCCAGCTTACCTCTGTCAGCTTACTCTCCTCAATGACTTCATAGAGTAGTTTGCACTCACTGTAATTATGAAACAAAATGAAACTGTGGTTGGATTCAGACATGCGCCAGCATTTGTCTGACTCAGTAGGCCATTAGCAACATATTTTTTTCCTTGTGAGAAAGAAAGTAGAATAATTGGACGCAGTATAACTGAATTGGTAAAATCTTGTCAACGTAAGAGGTCCTTTTAGTTGTAACGGTGGCAGGAGCTGAACGTGATGTTTTCTAGGACTGTGGGAAAATAACAACACTTCCACAGAGATCCTTTTCCCACTCAGAGCCTGCTGTTTGTCATCTCTCTTGTGTAATACTGGCATTTTAATGATATCCATCCTCCTCCAAGAGAGTAAAATTAATGGGACACATATATTACTCTGGGTATCTTGTAACAGTATTAGGCAGGATGACTCAATAGTAACAGTTTCAAAAATCAAATATAGTAGCTAAATTAGCAAATAGAATAAGCAAACTGAACTTTATTCTTACATTTAATTTCAAAATAAAAGCTTAATTACAGCAAGTGAGTGGGAGAGCTATTTTCTCTGTTAAGACTTTCAAAGTGTATTTGAAAAGACTTTAAATTAATGAAAGACTGAAACAAAATAAATAGACTCATTATATTCCCTTGCTCTTTCCTCTCTGTTTCTCAAGTGCTGCACTGAATGAAGGGAAGCATACAAATTTAAATGTACTCAGAGAAGCATCGTCCAACTATTTGACGGTGAGCTAAACAGCCCTTTTTCTGTGTTGTCCCTTCAGTTTCATCTCAGACAAATCCTTCAGTGAGTTTAATGAAAGATTTGCTTTCAGTAGAGGCGTATTATACTAGCCTCCTTTTTCTCCTTATTTCACCACCACCTCCCCCAGCTTTTTTATTGTTGGAAAGAGGAAGAAAAATTACTCCTGATGGGACACAGATTTTTTGGAACAGAATATGTTGTGATTAGAGCAGGACAGTACAGTTAGAATTAAATAAAAAAATATTATATAGAAATGTTGTGCTGTGCCCTCTGTTACTGGCAGGGAGCACCATCCTGAAAACAGCGGCTCTCTCAGGCTGCAGGGTAGAGGGCAGGTAAAGAAATCTGTTACTGCCCACCATTGGAAATTATGTCTCGCTGATGTTTACAGTGTATTTAAGGAAGTCTCAGACTGTGTTCATAAGGAGATAAAGGGAAGGGTACATGGTCTTCAAATTTGCAACCAACTGCTGTGAAAACACAGAGGATAGTTTGTACTCTGTGTCCATAAGACAAGAAGTAGTAGGTTTAAATTGTAGCAAGGAAGATCCAGGCTACATAACAAGGGAAAAATAATTTCACTAAGGACAGAGAAGTAGTTGATATGTCTGGCAAGTCTGTGAAATCTGTATCACAGAATGGCTTTATGAATATGTTAGGCCAAGGTCTGTCAAAAATGTTAAAGCTATAATTCTTCCTATGTGAGAAAAGTGAAAAGACTGGGAGATATCTTTTAGTCTTTCCAATTTTGTGATTCTGCCATTTTAGCTACAGTCAATAGAGCTCAGTTTTACAGGGCTTAGTTAACTATTGATGATTTGACATGTAGAAAGACAAAGAGAACCACCAGGCTTCAATTATGTGGCAGTCTCTAAACATTGACTGAAAAATAGCTGAGAAAACCAAGTGACAATTTAAATTTTGCTCACATTATACCTGGAGAATTTTTCTGAAATAGAACCATAAATTTTTATATAGATACTAAAGGATCAGATTTTTGCTTCTATATTTATTTATGGTGTAATACAATCACCATAAAATCTTGGAAATTTTGCAGGTACTTACTCTTTTTTTTTTTTTTATTAACTTCAAAGGAAAAAAAATCTGACCTCTTTCAGTGGCGATTTAAGGAACTAATCTTTAAAAAACTGGAGAGAAAATGATACTTGTATATCACTTGCTATTACAAAAATGTCAGTAGAGTCAGATGCGGGGTGATGGATATGTTGCTGGTAATTCTCTTGTTTATGAATAGTTTTTCTGATTCTTTATTGTACTTTAATACTTGAATATTGATAAAGTGGGAAAAAAAAAGAAAAACGTAATGAAAAGATTAGATAATGTTCTTTGAAAAAGACTAAACAGCTTTCTGAATACTGTTTTGATCTCCTTAAAAACATCAAGGATTTCATAGAACTATATTTTTCTTAAATGAACTCTTTTACTCAGTTAAAACTTTCAGTGAAATGGAAATTCATAAGTTATGCTCTGGCTGGGAAAACTGGAGAGGGCTCTTTGCCCTCCATTTGCCCCCTTAGACAACCACTTGCTGTGCCACCAGCAGCTCCTCACTCTTGGCTGGGGCTCAGAGCTACACCTCTCCTGGGTCCTCCAAAACCAGCTAACGACCTGTCTCGTCCCCATCCTGCAGTAGTCCTGCAAAGGATGGGATGTATTCCTAGCCCTGACTTGCCATATCGCCTGCATGTCAGGCTGCATTTGCTCATCTTGCATTGCAAAAAGTGCTAAGCCCAGCAAAAACTGCAGCTCCAAAATTCTCTCATTCCTCACTTCCAAATGAAAAGCTGAATTCATTCAAAAACCCCTGCTAAGCCCAAAAGCTTTTGTTAAGACTTGAGAACTTCCTGCCTCAAGAGGCTAAACTTTGTACAAAAGGCTGAGAATGAGACATGAAAATTCAAAAAATTGCCTGTAATAATAAGGAAAAATGATTAGCCATTTTCAGTTGTCCACAGGTGAGTAGTTGCTCTCATATAGTATAGTACATAATTCAGGTTGAATTCCCTTACAGGCTTACAATACCCAAAGCGTAAGTCAAGAACAACATCTTAAAATCTGATTATAACCTAGGTATCCATTCTATCCTATCTTTACTCAGGTTTATTTTGATTTTGCTTCATAGTCAAAGTTCTAAATTTATATATGATCTGCCTTTTTCTCAGCCACTCTCTCTGTCCTGCTAATGGTATCAAAACTAAGACATAAAAAGGTAAAGATATTTATGCAGGGTTTTAGAATAAATATTCCAGTTATGTTTGCATGCAATGAGGTATTACATATACTCTGAACATGTGATCAGCACTCTATCCCAGACAAATGTCACCACAGAGCCATCTGGTGCATTTTTCTTGCAACTCCACCAGAAAAGTGCTGATGCTGCACAAAATCAAGAATCCATTACAAAGAAACATTAATTTTTCACAGCAGTGAATATCATAGAAAACAGCTTCTTCGTGTTCTCGTGGTTAGACGATGAAAGATGGAAAAGTCAAAATTATTTACTGGCTTTTAGATTTTAAGAAACAAAGATATCAAGAATCCTTGCTCTAAAAGGTCTGACCTGTGATTCTTCCCATGTATTTCTCAGCTTTTGCAGCTATTGCAATTCTTAGGGGGTTGAGAGCTAATTCAGCTAGTACCACACTTTTGTTAGAATTCATGATACAGGAAGCATATAACTCAGGTGGTGGCTGTTCTGTTGTTTTTTTAAATAAGGCACCTGGTGATGAGGGGGAGTGCTCATGTGTTGAGAAGGCAGGGGAAGACAATATGAGCACAGAGATTAATACAGAATACTGGCATCAATGTCAGCAATTCTTACTGTCGATTTGTTTCTTTTCTGGATTGTAATTTGTTGTAAATTAGGTCACTGTCTTGAGGAAAAGAGTGGCGCACAGAGACAAAACTACAAGGGTCAGAGATTCAGAAAATACTTAAATCATACAAGCAGTTGTGCAGATGATCCATGCTATTTCCCTAAATCCATAGAGAAAATGAAATCAAAAAAGACTGGCAAAAAAAAATACAAGCTAGAGAAGAGAGACTGTCAGGGAAAAGCAGAAAGAAAGATTTTTTTGTGTCATTAGCAATGTTTTTGTTTAAGGCTCTGGTTGCAGTGTAAAATTGTAGAAAGTGTATGTTTCTTCTAATACTGTCAGATACCAGCTCTGGACAATTTTGTTACTATAACAAAAGAAGGGATGTTTCCCTTTAGGTTAATTGGAGTCGGCTGCTGCTATGCTCTTCTTTAGGAAGTTCATGCCATTCAGTATGAACCTCTTTTGCCATCTGCTGAAAATACTAGAGAATATCAGTTGTCTGCAGTTTATTTTTGGATAGGTCTTTTGGAATCTAAAATCACAATCTAAGAGAGGGAGGCATTTCATGCTTACAATAACAACTTTCAAATGCCCAGTTTTCAGAGGAAGATCAGATATCTTTATCAGTCAGCTCTTTTGTTGTAAAGAAAAGTAGCTTGAAGCATAGAAGCTAGAAATAATCAGAAGGCTCTAAGTAATCTGGGAATTTAACTCTTATTTAAAAATTAGTGCAGGCACTTTAGAGAGAAGGGTTTGCTAATGGGTCTAAAGGCTGCAGTGCCACGGCGGGCTGTACCTTCTAAATTACTTTTCAGATGTGGGACTTGCATCCCTAAGTTACATACTTCTGAGAGGTTTACGTAACTAGAAAAGTGGACTTTTTGTTACTTCCAGCTTCAATTATTTGCCTGCTTAAGCACCATAAACATAATTATTATTGTTGTGGTGGGTTGGGTTTTTTTTTTAGTATTTTGAAAATTTCCACATAGCTTAAAAACTCACGAAATAGAAGACATGGGAGAGATCGTAATAGACTGCAGACGTGATTGTAGCAACATATTGATAAGAATCAGCATGATTTATGTTGGCATATATTTTTAAAATTAGTTCAATATTTGTGCCAAATTAATAACCATGAAGTGTGAAGTAGTCTTATTATCCATGAAACCAATGCAGGATGAACAGCAACAGTGCAAGCATCTGCACACCCGCCTGCCAGTGCTCCCCAGTACTGAACTGGGCCTCCCTCCAGGATGGGAGGTGGCCAATTCTTTTATGATCATTTATGATATGGGCCATGCACATGGGGTGTAATATCCCCTGTGGTAGTGCCTTCTTGCTGGCCAAGTAACATGTGACAGCTGTGGAATGCTATTACTCATATCTAGCTCTCTGCTTTCTAAAAAGGAGCAAGCAGCTGAGTAGAGGAAACTCACAGGTGAAGCACAGTTAGGAGACCTGTTCAACTTTATACAGACATAAATTCTGCAAAGGTCTTATCCACTCTTCACAAAGGACAGGAAGACCAGAGCAATATCAATAAATCCTTTTGATATTAAGCATTGGAAATTCTGATGAAGAAATAATTTTGATCATTGCTATGCTGGACTGGGCTTTAGTTGTCAATCTCCAGATGAAAGGCTAGCTATTCTTAAGGAGTATTCAGGTACAGGGAGTATTCATATACGCTGCAGAATGGACTTCCTTTTTCCCTACTCTTTTAAAAGGAAGAAAGTTAACAGAAAGTTTAAATTTCATGTTCTTATTGTTTTTGTGCAAGCAGAAATGCAAACTAGAGGTGTGCTGTAGCTTTCTGTACTATTAATCCCTCTGGGAGAAGAAGCACAAGTGCAGAAGGAAAGTTTGAGAAATGAAGTCTTGATGCTGAGCAACCAAGAAGCAGAAAAATTATTCCACACCTTGTTTAAACAGAGATGTTAAGTATTTTACTTGCCCATGCTTATCCAAATTAATCTTAGGAGAGGATTGGTTCTTTTTTTTTTTCTTTTCTTTTTCTTTTTCAGTTTGGATTAGGTGATTTACTCAGTTTGTGACTGAAAATCATCATATAAATTCCTCATTGTATCTCTTATTTCTCCACTTCCCACTTCCCATACACCACTCCTCTTTGGAAATTGATTTTAATCAACTAAACGAGACTTTTCTCTAGGTGGATTGGTAATGCAGCAGATGAAGTAGCAACCTACATGCTTTCAGTCGGGAAATGAAAAGCCCTTCTCTGTGCCACAGTGTTACTAAAGGACAAAGCAACATCTTTCAGTAAAAAAACCCACAAATATGGTAGTGAGACACACTGGCTAAATGGGCATGAAAGTTTATTTATCATGACCTCTCCTTGGCAATCTCAGAGAAATGACAAATTCTTCAAATTTTCATTCTTCATCTTTCTTGTTGAATATTCATGTTGCTATAAAATATTACTCAAATCATTAATTTCAGAGATTTGCACATGTTTTTGTCAAAAAGCACATGGAATAATAAAGACCTGATAGGAAAAGAAGAGAAGGAGAATGAGAACTTGTAGAAGATGGGTGCTGCTTCATCTTTTTATGTTACTGAGGGGGTTATAGGTATAGAAGCTTAATTTTTGTTGGAGGTTTATGATCCAAATGTATATATTCTGCAACCTAGAGAAAGGTTTGTATTGTTCTCCAACTATAAAATGGAGCAATTTCTGAAGTAAAAATTTCCAGGAGATACGGGGAAAAAACTGCTGCAGATAATGCATACTCTCTAACAGCAGTGCTTATGTGAGGCTGTAAAAACATTCAGGCACAAAAATGTCTTCCCTACCTGTCGGATGCCACTGCCAGCTTTACCCAGTATCTTTCAATCTATTGTGATTTCCTTAATGGGACCTATTAGCAAAACAATACCTTTTGATAGGATCTGGAAAACAGTCAATGAAGAATACATTTTAAGAAAGTGTGAAGTTATTCTTTTGTAAAAGCAGGAATGTGATCCAAGTCGCACATTCTGTTGTAATATTTTTCTACAGTTATTACAAAAAGGACTGCTGTGTTTTTGCAAGAATTGTGAAAAGAACACATCAGCCCCTTCTTAGCATCTCAAGGCATGCTCATGCTAGTCCTCTAAAACTCATCTACACCACTGTTCCAAAATGCTACTAGATCAAATAAGCTCAGGCACACAATATATAGTATTGGTCCCCCAGGCTTAAAGAAAGCTTGACTCCAGATACAAATTTGGCACCATCATCCTATCTCTAAACAGATCGCATTACAGCAAGACCTAGGAAGTGGATTTTGTGTCATCTAGTTATTAAGCGCTTGCATTCAAGTTGAGGTGCGTATTCCTGCTAAAAGTTGTGTGAACTTGCTAACAAGAAGATGTGAGTCAGATGGTGCATTGCTGTAGGTGCTTAGGCTGCTTCCTCAAGTCCTTTCCAGATTTCATTTTTCAACATATAAGATTTATAAGATAGTAAAGCGCACCACACACAGTACTAAATTTGTGGTTGTTTTGAAAACCTAATGAAATCTTTTTTTTAAAATTCAGCTATTTATGATGTTTTTCCATGAACTTGTGGGCCAAGAGATTCTGCCAGAAGAATTTGTACTCTGGCAAATTCTTAGCTATACTACTGCAGATCACAAGGTCCTCCATTAGAGGGTCCCCTAACACCAGTTTAAGCAGAATATGGTACCACTGGTAAAATTGTGAAAATGACTGTTAAAGTGCAGGTTAAATATGAACATTGGTATTTTGGTTGTAATACATGAAAGCAGATGTGAAGAAACACACACACATTAGAAAGCAATGTAGCAAAATTTAAAGTAGTCACGGGTAATCACAAGTTATGAAATTTTTCCTTTGTTTTAGAGTAGTTGTTTACTTCCTTCTAGCACAAGTTATTATTCAGCATGCCTTTGAGACTGTAAACGTCTTATCACTGTATCACTTCTCCATATTAATGTCATATCTTTGTGGTTCTTTCTTTGAGTCTTATCATCTCTATTTCAACATTTATTTCAGGCCCTAGAATGCCCTCCTCCTCATGTAGTATAATCTTGAGGTTTTGGAAAACAGACCTCTTTACGCACCTCTCATTCTTTATAACCTATTTGTTTCCTTTGGGAATACTAATATGGTATTATAAAATGTTTCTTCAGTGACTTCAAAATTTATTCCACTTTCCAGTTAAAGGATAGCAGAATTCACATAATGCAAGGTAAATTTATACAACATAGGTATATTTTGAATTTGTGCCATGGTTTTATGTCAAGCAATTCATACTATTAAAGTTAGTTATTCTCTGTGTTTAGGAGAATTATGGTACTAAGAAGAGGTTCAATATGAAATAATTGTTATTATAACTTGTATTATAACTAGATAATGGTTTTACACATTTTTAGTAAAACAAAACCCTTTACCAAGAGTTACTCTCTAATGACTGTAACGTCTATCTTTCAGCAGGGAGAATTTCAGTCAGAATAAATATTTTATCCATAAAACTACTTCAATGAAAACTTCACCTGGAAGGTGCCTTGGAAATAGTCTGAGGATGAGAAGATTATATTTTATTTCAGCTTGATGCAAAGACTGCTATGAATAGGATTCTGCTAGCTAACTGCAATAAGCTTTTGTTCAAGCCCTGTAATTCTTAAGGTAGTTAGAGCATTACACGATTTTTCTGTGGAAAGGCAAAATCCCACTTTTATTACTTTTTATGGTCTATAATGCAGCTCTAGGGCTTATACTTCCTCAATTGTCCATATCTTTTAGAAATGTCACTGTAACTGAATATTGGATGTATGAAGAAAGGAAATTTTTGTTTGATTTGTGAATTTAGTTCTTGTAAAGGCACTGGAGTGGGAGAAAGGATACTGTAAAGTCTGCGAGATTTAGAAAGTGAATTTCTTGAAAGAAATAAATTGGGAAGTTATTATCTATAACTTGAAATTTCCATTGGTCAGGATACAATATTCCTACTGGAAGACTTAGTGAGGATTTTTCACTGAAGGTTTTTCAGTAGAACTGGCTGAAAAATGAGAAAGCTGTTTCAAAATAAATAAGAGCCCTAATGTTTTACACTAAAGTTCACATGGCAGAAACTTAGCAGCAGAACCTCAAAGCCTCGAACCATCAAATTCAAGGGTGTAATGTCTCTCTGATAGACAATCTGTAGTCTGTATGTGATAAGGACAGACTTGTATTATATAGTTCAATTTTCAGCATTCTTTCATCACTGTTCTTTGTCTTCAGCTGTGCTTCCAATTTCAGGCTCTGTGTACAATTACTGTCTAACTTTGAGAAATAAACAATAGAAATAAACATTTTTAATAAACAGATCTGTTTCCTTGAAACTTCTATAGCATCTGTTGTTCATTATCACAGTACTGACCGGTTGTTAATCTCCAGAAATACTGATAAATGAAGCTTTTAAAATTACTATCACAACTATATTTCACAGATATTTTTAAAAACATAAATTAAATAGGATAACAGAGGGCCCTGAGGGTTCCAGCTTGCCAAATTTCCTGCTCTGTATATTTTCAAGATGCAAAGAAGATGCACAGATCATAGTATACTGCATCTATACATTTTTATATCTACCGTATAAGTCATTTAACTACTGAAGTATCAATGAATAAGGTATGTTGGCTGCCTCCTTTTAGCAATGTTACCTGCCTGAATTGTGAGGCAGGAAAACATGTCCATAATTATTTATAGTTTCAAATTGCAAATGGAAGTATAGCAAACAGCCTGAAAGCTTGGTCCATGAACATTTAAAAAAACACAACAGTAGAGTGAAGACAGTGGAGGATAATGGATAGCCAGTGCTTCTGAAAATTTGATCGCAGTTCTAGAAACAGCTTTACAGGTATAACTTCATATATCCATCTTTGAAATCCTTAGTGTACAGGTACAAGTTATGAATGTTGCTTGAGAACCTTTAGCTATCAGCTGTAATCTGGGCTCGTCTCCATAAATATTCATGGAAAATGTGGTCGTGTGCTTTCAGTGATTTGGTGATCACAGATTTCATCGTATTTTCTCTGGGTTTTTTTCATCTATTCAAAATGAATTAATTTTTAAGGAACTAAATAAATCAAATTTAAAAGGTTTAATTTGAAGGTTTAGGACATTTCCTGTTTACCTAACACTTTGTCAAGTAAAGGGGGGAAGATGAATTTGTCAAAACACATTTGGCAAAGTCTAGTATTAGTAAAGTTTATGAACTCTGCTGCCAACAAATCCCGTCTTTGAGTCTGATTAAATGAAGTTTTAAATATGGGAGAAGGATCTTCTGCTGCCTTGAAATAGGAAAAATAATTCTGCGTGTTTTTCAGATTGTAATCTTTTTCTCTGAGTTTCAACATCTAACCAAGAGAACAGAAATAAAAAGATTTTCTGCAAGAACCACTTTCTTCTCTGTAATAGCTGGAGGCACAACACAACCTTTCTACATGGGAGGTATAATCATATCACTCTGAGTTGTAGATTCTGGGGGGACAAAGCATGTTTGCATGTTTGATTGAAATATTGAGATAATTCTCTGAACTTGCAATTCAGAGTCCGTATCATATCAATTGTGTTCAAAGCTCATCATAATATATACCTGTCTGAGATTGAATAATAGCTCTCATGATGTGTTTTCAGTGGGAGTTCTTTAACTTTTCTAGAGACCACTTACAAGATTAGCACTGTTTAGGATGAAAAAAAAAAAGCTAAGTACAGTATAACACTGCTTTCAAAGTAGAGCTGCTATGTACCCATTGCTTGAGTATGTGTTTTGTTTTGCAGTATCTCATTTTGAGTTTGCAAATAAATGAACTGGTTTTTTTTCTAGGCCAGGAACACCCACCAGCACCCCCACCCCACCCTCCCCACCCCACCCCGATGCAGTTCATTGAGCAAATGGTCGTTACCTTAATTAGTTTTTGTAATTTAGGCAGTTACCTCATATTTTTATTTAGTGAGAATAAATTCTGAAAAAAACAAACAAAAGTTGATTTATATAACAGTGCAATATTGTTGATATATTTGTTAGAGCTTATCTTACAAGAAATACAGAATAGAGATAAGAATGGTCACACATACCATGTAGATTCCAGAAATATGAGAGATTAAACTTGACCCCTTTTCTTCTCAGAACTTTTATGCAGAGTTGTCTATGTATTTGGTTTTGCATCCTGAATCAGATCAAAATTCTTTGGAAAAAAGCCTATTCATTATCAACCTTTTTGATGACTTACAGCTTTTGATGCAAAAGGTTGGTTCAGTAGTTTAGCAATCTTAGCAATTATGTTTTGATGGTTTTGAAACTCTGAATTCTGTATGGTTTTAGGCCATCTGAAATAAGGGAATGACTATTCTCAGTATCTTGGGATATACACAGGCTTACATATGCTACAAGTCAGTATTGCATTGCCTTCCAAAGGCAGTGCACATTGCAGAACTGCATTGTGCTAGCTGGTGTTAAGAAAAAAAATATGGTTTTGAAATGTCACAGGTGATGGTGAGAAACAGTAGGAGAGAGATGCTAAGTGTAGTAAAATAATGTAATTTATCCCTGGTCTCAATTCGGTACTTCTGAGAACATGCATGGGGGGGAAAAAAGAAGTCTTTTGTGTGTGGGGAAAAAAAAACCCCAACAAACCCCAAAGCCAAAACAAACCCCAGAAATATCAGCCACGATGGACCGTTTCTGACTTGGCTATTATTATCTGGTGTTTTTCTGTATACATTTTAGCTGAAAGCTATGGTAGAACAAAGGTTATCTCTTAGAACTGGAAGGTCGTGAAACCATTTCCTCCATAATGAGGAGCACAGCATGCCTCCTTCTCAACTTGATTGTATGGATTCTGGGAAAGTGTTTAATGGGGTGATATATTGTCACCCTGATGTGTTCTTCTAGCCTGTCTGTTGCTCTTCCTAGCTGATGTGTTTTGTTCAGTTTGGACAAGGAGACAGACACTTCCACGTGCATCTGTGGACTACTGTCATGCTTCAGCTGCAATGGCTTGCTGCTCTTCTGGCTGGGACCAATCTGAGTGGCAGGATAGAAAAATCAGAACTTCTTTTTCAGGCTACACAATACCTACTCATGTCCCTTCATTTCCTCCTAGTTCTGTTGCCATTCCCTGCTGCGTAATTTTTACCTTCAGTGGCCTAAAGAAGATGCTGAAGAAGTTTTAAGTGTTATATTTTTAAGATCTAGATTAACAGTTAATGTTAGCATATGGTTTGTGTATCTTAAGTGCTCTGTTCAAAAGGCATACTCTAGGAGGGTCAGAGACCCAGGTGGCCTCAAAGACACGTTGTGGAGGAGACCATGGGAAGGGAACATTTGTCAGCAGGTAGGCAACAAATTTCTGTGTTGGATGGTTCTCAGTTTTGGCCATTAGAAAAATCAGGTAGCAACTATGCTCACAAACTCTGTTTTGTGCAAGTTGTTCCTGAATTTATATGTTCCTTTGGCAGCATTTGACTGGAATTTTTTATGTCTTAGGTTTGCAGCCTACATTTGTGAAAATGTCCTGTTTAAAAAATTACCTTGTTTGACAGCCCAAAATACCCACAATTCAGGAAAGGTCCTTGAAAAGATTCTTTTTCATGTTTGTAAACTTATTTTCAATGCTTTGTTGCCTCTTATGCTCATTAACTATTTAATTAAATATTTTTTCTGAACACAAATTAGTCTGAAAAGAACTAAATCTTGATTTTCAAAAATGTAGGTATCATACACAAATCTGATATTCCTGCTGAGGGCAGAGGAAGCTGATTTTATTCACCACTTTGAGAATCCAGTTCATAGAAAATAAAGTCATCTGCTAACTGAGCGTTGTGGTCAAGAACACACTAAAATGGATGTCCATGATGCTAAGATTTGGTCTTTCTACCATACCTCTGGGAAGTAGTCCACAAATAGGTGGAGCTTCTCTGAAGGAAGTTTTCTTTGATGTTAGCCTAAGATGTACAAAAAGAACCTTCACCATCATCTGTCTCCTTTGAGAATCCTTTACATTTTCCTTTGATACTACCACCCTTTATATGACCTAATTATATTTTTCTTAATATTTTACAGAGAGCAGCAGTATTCTTTGTGTGTTATGTAGGTCTAGTAGGTATAGTTGAAAAGTTTGTGCTTTCCTACTATTTCTTCTGTGATAGCATTGATTTTAAAGGAAGTCTGTTTTCAGAGGCTTCAATAAATTCAAGTCTGCTCTATTTTTAGGTTTTTTCATGGTTTTGGTGCAACTGATTGAACTGGACACTAAGGGGTGCTGTTTCATATTCTTTGTGTGCAATCTGTCTCTTGCCTGCACACACACGCACACATATGCCACTGCACTTACGCTAATTTAGAGTATCTACAAGTTTATCTCCAACTTAAAAAAGACAACATGAAATACAGTCAGGTAAACTTTTTGGATCTGATATATAAAACCTGATCAGCACAGAGTAAGGAAAATCATTGCTTTCAGCTGTGCAACAGAGTCATGGTAGTGATGAAGATATTTAGCAAGAAAAAAGGCTAAACAGAGCTCTGGTATAACGTGATGAAGGGGATGTGCTCACACTAGAAATCCAGAACTGCCTGTATGTAATGACAGGGCAAAAGTATGTGAAATGGAGATTGCCAATCTAAATTCACTTTAAAAACAACCAACTAAACAGGCCATGGAGGAAAGCTTTGATCATGATTACCTGAAATCTATGTAGAATCAGGTCTCTGAAAATATGTGTCAGCTTGTGGTGGAGCATGTGATTAGAGTGGTTGTAGCTAACTTAAATATATTTTTAAAACTTCAGCTAACTAAAAAACTATCCCTCATGTACATTAAGTGCTTCTGATAAATCATGGGAGAAAAGTATATTCACAACTTTTGTCAGAAATACTATGGCAATACCTTTTTCTTGAAAAATAACGTGGCCAAAGTGTTTCTGTGTTTTGCTCAGCTCCAACAGTCATTAAGGTAAATGCATAAAGCTATGACTAACAGGGTTAGTCAGGTGAGATAAACTGCAGTACAGGAACTTAGTATGAAAGTTAGGTATTGGATATGTTTTAGTAGAAGCAGCACATATTTTGTGTTTGCTATTTATGTGCTAAAGCTCGAAAAGGCACGTTTTCCCTATTTTGACATTCTTTACATTAATCACATTCCCTAGCTAACAATACATCATGGGGTTTTGGCTTCACCCAAAGTGAGTTAGGTTTTGTTCTGCAGAACCTTTCTTGGTTTTAAATTTACCACCTTTCCAAAAAGGGAATGCTGTTGTACACGTAAGTAGTAATTGATCATCGGAGCATTCTTACTGCCTCCTCCTTTTCTACCCCTTCAGGAAACTGTGGCCCTGATTCTAAAACTGACAGTGAATCACGAATTACATATAGCTTTTCCAGCTTGCATCTGACTTGGAATTCTCTAACTAAAATAAATATATCTTGCCACTCCTTTGAACTTAAATAACCATTCATGTGATTAACTCAGAATTTCAAACTGACATCCACTTTCTTATGTCCATTTTAAAAAGGAAAAGTTGTGCATTTGTAACAAGGAATGATTTAGCAAGATACTGATGTCCAGTGTGATGACCTCACAGCTCCAGTCTGCTTCTGCTCTTGTATTTTATCTCTCCCACAAAGTTTTGTAGTGGTGAGCATGGGACTACCAGCCAGAAGAAACAAAGCTTCTGAAGACATTTCGTACTGCAGGTATGCTCATCAAATTGCCACATATGACATGCTAGACAGTAAAGACGAAAGTAGGTCTTACCAGCCAATAACCATGGCCAGAGGGAAAAGTGATTTCACTGGCTGTTTCAGAGGGAACTAGTGCCTGACTAGATATTCAGATTTTGGTTGCTCAACTTTAAGGCAATGGTTTTTGTGTTTGAGCTCATGTTTAGTTTTCTTCTCAAGGAGTCTGTATTTACTATCTGAAAATCAAGTTTCTTTAAGGCATTTTAAGTAGTGTCCTCAAAAACTTCAGTGAAGTTAGAATACCTTCTGCAGAAAAATGTGTATTCTAGTTGCTGTTCATCTTTAAAAGCCAACTAAAGATCCGTCTTTGAAGAAAAGAATGGGATATTAGGATGACAAAGATGACACTGTGAAAGATGAAGTGACAAAAAAAGTTAGTAAGCATATAATTTAGGATGAGGGCTTATTCATGAAGATATCACATGAATAAAAATTTCCCCAGTAAAGTACAGACTGGAGACATGCATAGAAATGCTACCTCTCTAGGGCAGAAACAAATAAATTTCAAAGCTTGCAGTCTTCCTAGAGTTTGTTTGTGTACCTATGGAATATACTCCTACAACTTTCTCTTGCAGCCCTGTTCATGCTAGTATTTCAGCTTTCTTGTAGAAAAGACTAAGAATGTCTTATTCTGCAGTAATCATCGTGGGACAAGGTATCTTATATTCACCAGGATTCCATGCTTATTTTAATGAAAGATGAAACCTAAACTGAACCTACATTAACAGCTCTGTACCTGAATGCACCTAGATGGTGTGTGTCCTGGTGGTAACTGGTGGTATCCAGAAAAGTTGGTTGTAGTAGCAGATAAGCATTTTCACAATTCTTTCATTCAGCATCAGTCAGAAAGAATGACAGCAGTATGTTTATTGATATGTTTCCACCATGTTCACACAATCACAGAACTACACAGTGGCTGAAGCTGGCAGGCAGCTCTCCTAGTCCCATGTCTGCCCAGGCAGGGTCAGCTACAGCAGGAAGCTGGTTTCAGTATCTCCAGGGAGAGAGACTCCACAGCCTCTCTGGGCAATCTGTGCCAGGGTCTGATCACACTCACAATAGAAATGTTGGGATTTGGTTTTTTTTTTTCTTATATTTAAATGGAATTTCCAGTATTTCAATTTGTGCCCATTGCCCTCTGTCCTGCAGCTGGGCACCACCGAGAAGAGCCTGCCTCTGTCTTCTTTCTGCCACCTCCCCCCCATCCCCATATGATATTAACAATCACTCATAAAGTCCCTCTGACCCTTCTCCAAGTTAAAAACTCTGATTAATGCAAACCTGCTGAGAGTGCACTCTGGCCCAACATCTGGGTCATTTAGGAAGATATTAAATACTGTTGGCCCCAGTATCCACCCCTGGGGTACTCCACTGCATACTGGCCTCCAGCTGGACTTTTGGTGCTGATCACAATCCTTTGAGCCCAGCAATTTAGTAGTTTTCATTTCATCTCACCGTCCACTTATTTAGCCCATAGTTCATAATTTTTTTTCTACAAGGATATTCCAGAAGAACAACGTGACTGAATTAAAGAGAGGCTTCATGCTGCTGGCAACTACATGTTTTGCATTAGGCTTGATGAGACTGTGCTATGTATCATCTATTTTAGCATCATCTTCTGAAACATGGAGGCTAGAAACAATTACTTTGTCATTTAAACTCAGTATCTGCTATTAGAGCAATCCAATTTTTATACTGTCCAAGAAATTGACATTCATGTGATCTTTGATATAGAAAATATGTAAAAGGTGACCAGTTAGGTTTGGATAAATTTTCAGTTTCCATCAAAGCTAAGATATAAAAGCTCTTGGTCCTTCTTAACCACTTGTTTCATCAACAGTTGTTTATTTTATTTTCTTAAATTATTGGACTGAAACAGCAAGCCAACAGAAGAGGAAGAAAGCTCATACTGAATTGGGAAAAGTGGTATTTTAAAACAGATGTTTAAGGAAGCCACAGTGCCTGTAGGCTCCAGAGATATCTGCAACAAAGAAATCCGGCCTACAGTGCAGTTTATCACATGGCACAAGGGAAAACACTTAAAATGTGCATTCTTTGGCAACCAGTGAGATCAAAAGAGGATTCCATGTATGGCAAAATAGCTTCCAGGATAGAGACTGCATAGACATAAAAATCCATACTCTCCCTTACGTTTCACGTGCAAGGATGTTTTGCACAGCTGTCTTAGGTTTCAATGAACACTGTAAAAATATTATTTTCAAGATGTAGAAATATGTGTAAACCTCCTATCATGTTTGTTATGTTGGCAGTAGGGGAGGAGGTCATCCATGCTCGAAATGCTTCCCTCTGTTATCTGATGGCTACTCTACTTTGTCCCATCTGCTGGTTGCTAGACCCGTCTCTCCTGTGGACAGATGAGCCATTTCAGATGTCTGCCTTCTCTTCACCAAGGCCAAGCGCTGGCATGGTCTAATTGCCAGTCTGGTTGCTTTTTTGTTGCCTTTGGAAGGCTCTGCTCTTGCTGCGGCTTTTGTGGTTGTTTCCATCAGGCAGTGTGGTCCCTCTCAGAGGCACAAGCATGCCAGACCAGCCTTTTTGAATCAGTGCCAGCCCTCTTACTTGGGAGGTGAAGCCAAATATCATATATTTAAAAATGTAATGCTTTGCTTGTCCACCTAGCTCCTGTCTCCTAAAGTCATTAGTTGTGGTTTTACTTCACTGTTAAAACACTCTTCAGTTTTTTCCCTCTCAGGTCTAGCTATTTTCAACTCTCTGTTCAGCAAGCTGTGTGTAGGTAAAATGGAGAGATTCTGCTGTTCTACTTAAGAACTTTTATTTTTTATTCTTTTTGTGTCCTAAGGAAGTAGAATGTGTTTCTTATTAAATGTGAAATGCTGTTTAAATAATATTTAGGAGCTGTCTTAAATCAACTAAAGCCAGGTTACTTAAACTTATTTTTGACATTCTATCTCTAGCAAGTGACTATACACCATAGTGGACAGTGAAAGCTAAACAATGCTGGTAAAGATATTTTTTCATATATGAAATCAATGTTCCTTTCAAGATTTTGATGCTAATTTGCATACAATGTCTCCCTAATAAGGTGCACATCTCAACAATGGGTGATTGGTTAAGGCATGGCTTTCCCAACATCAGAACTGGTCATGTGAGACCACAGTCCTGACTCTCAGCACCCACGCTCTAAAACTCCCCAAAGTGCTAAATTCTTACTTCATGACTTGCTCTATCAAGAGATACTCAGCCTCATCATTAAATAGTCAGTTAAGGGTCTCATTCTTGCTATTCAAGATTCATAGTTATAAAGGCTAATACTCATGGTCAGGTGAGGACAACTGAGAGTGGGTCACCATTTTCTCTTCAGTCTTTGTGCTCAGCTTGCAATAAATTGTCAGTTAGACTACAGTGAGACATTTCTGTTAATTGACAGCAATCCACAGAAAGATAGATTTTTATTGGTCTCATACAGCCTGCTAGATATCCAGCACAAATAGACTACTTTAGTTTAACTCCAAATATTGTTACTAAAGTCATCATGATTTTCAAGACTGAAGCATTGAAACAGGTACAGCAAAAGGAATCAATTACAATGAATCAACATTGTTTCTTGTAATACTGTGAAATTATTTTATTTCAGCAAGTCTTTTCGTAGGACAAGAAATAAAATCTCCTACAATCTTCTGAAATCTTCCAGTTATCTTAACAAGGAAATCTGAGATGAGCAAATAATGTATCATATTTATGTAATAATATAATCAGAATAGTTTATTTCTGCTTGTCTTTTGAATGCATATGCAATGGATGTTGTGGGCTCTTTTTTTTTTTTTCTCACATATTCACATGTTGAATAAAAGGGAACAGGTTTTTCTGATGCTTTACTAAGTGTGACACAGTTAGGTAATACCAGAGTGTCATAATTCATAATCTGACTTCGTTGGTTATAAAGAACTCTGGCAGAAAAATCTGTGTACCAGCAGTGCTTTTGAATATTTCATAACATTTGGGCCTCGTTTAGGATTTTTTTTAATTACCAATGTCTTTCTTATTCTAAAAAATAAAAATTTTTCACCTACAGAATCTAGATATTCCCATATATACCATGTACTGTTGCATTAAACTACCATGATAAATGAAAACTTATTGAGACACTCAGTAGACAGAGAAGCAAACTATTGAAGGGGTCAAGAAAAAGATAGCATAGTGTGTAGCTAAAATACATTATATGGGTTTTATGTTTCACCATTGAAAAATACACAGAGGTCCAGTATCGAGATAGCAAGGTCACCAATCCTGCACTTTTATCAGCATTGAATAATTTAAAATAAGATAAATGGATAAAGATTAGTCCATGACTAGGACTGCTGTTAAACTAAGAGTGAACAGAAAAAGGAAAAAGAAAATTCTTAATTCACCTCAAATAATTGTTATTGAAAAAATAATAGTGGACAAATCTGGTGCACAGGATGTCATCAGTGCTATATAATTCAAGACTTAAATGTAGTTTACTCATTTCATCTTATGTTTATTGACTGATAAACTTCTGCTTAAAAGGAAGCTGGATTCTTAAATCCTTCCAGAATAGGGCTTGGAATTGCTTTTCTTGTTTTCAAATCTGGAGAAAGACAAAAAACATAGACATTTTAAAAGATAAATATTTTCCTAACTAATAGAATTTCATGGCTTTTGAAAACTCCGGAATAGTATTGTGTTATAAGGACTTTATTTTTACTTGGAGGTTTGATTTATACTGAAAATTTATTATATTTTTCTTTTTCATAGCAAAATAAAAATAGTAAACTATTTGTTATAAAACACATTTTGTTATTGTTCAGCAAAAGTATTGTTAGGAAGCTGAGACATTACAACCTCAAGTGTGTAATTTCTGTCCTTTTTAGCTTCCTGACTAGGTTCTTGGCCCTCACCTGCCTCTAATTCAGTTCAGAAACCTGAGAGATCTAGAAACTGTATAAAACTTATAGGCTGTTTTTTGTATCATGAAATCTCTCTAATTCAATTAGTTTCTGAGAGACTGACCCTTCCAATGTTGTCAGAATTACATAGATAGCAAGGGAAAGCAAGAGAGTACTAAGCTGTAAACTAAAAAGATATGCTTTTTTAACCTAGGAAAAGTAATAAGCTGACAGGTTTGTGATAAAATTTGCTATGTTGGAAAAATTTGCTACATTTAGTGTGATAATGGCATCCACTGTGAACTGAATACTGGCTAAGTGGTGTGCCAAATGTATCAGTGAAGGCCGCAATTTTGAAAGATGACAGCAACAAATAGGTCATAGGAATGTTAAGGGCAACACAGGTTAAGAAAAATTGTCCATTAAATGATTAAAGAATTAACATTCTAGAAAAAGATGCCTCAGACCATTCACGTTTTACAGACTTATAGATTATGTATTACAAGAAGAAATATAAGAGCAAGACAGTGCCAGCAAGCAGTGTTGAGTCTGAACCAATGAAAGAAATAGCATGAAAATATCTGATGTATTAAGTATGACTTTCTTATCAGCTCACATTTCCTCAGATTTGTTCTTTCCACAGCTACACATCCAAATCAATGAAGATTTGTTCCACTAACAAATTACTTTCTACTGCTTTTAGGCAGCAACAGGAGAGAGATATACAGGACAGGGATGCAGTTTGCCTACAAATAACTCCTTAAAACATAGCAAAGAAATGGGGTCATGCATAGCTCTACTCCTTAGTAACATTAGCCCAAGTTATCTCTAGAGAAAAACCATTATGAATTGTCTAAATTAGCTGGAAGTTATCATCAAATTAATTTTACATGTATGTATAAAAAGTCATTATTCATCCTACATTTCCTTTTGAGCAAGGGACTGGCTGGTTTATTCTAAGCTAAATGCTTTTTCTGTACCAATGACCTAAGCTATGAAGCTTGTAAATGATTTGGGTTAGGATATATACTGCTGTTAATGCTAACAGCACTTTGAAATCATTAATATAATGAGTTAAAAATGTAAAGATCACAAAAAATTAATGATGCTATTTCAGCATAGTGTTATTTTATAGTGAACCGTTAAAACTATAGGAGAAAGCTTGTTTTGAACATACAGATCTCACTTTGATTAATGGTGTCACATAACATTTTTTTTCAAAGAAGAAAAAAACCCCTTGAACTGACAGACAATAAGATAAAGCGTTTACCATTATATTTACTTTTATTAAGGAAATTCTATTTCAAAGAGCTAAAGGGCTTAGTTATATTGGTTGCATTCCTTTTGGAGGAAGCATATAACACTTCTCTAGTCAGTCTTCTATACGGTCTATTTGAGCAATCAAATTGTTTGATTTATTGGTTTACTTTTAATTTTTCCTATTGTTGAATTGGTACTTTAAAAGAAAAAATTCTTTTCAACTTTACAGCCTGGAACAAAGCTAACAAGTGCTTGCAACTTTATTAATTTTTCTCCTCCTGACTTCTTTACACTGTCCTCACATTTTCTCTTCTCTTGGTATCAGAAACTGTTTTTTACTGATGTTGCATGTGAGGAAAGAAGAGAAGAGGAAGATAGCTGCAGAGCTGCATTGCACTACATCAAAACCATTTTTTTTTCTAATAATGGATACTCTTGGCCCCTGATTATCAAACATCAGCCCAGTGTTTACATTAAATTGCTAGTCTCTATTACTTTGTATTAAACTTTGAATGTGTATATGGGAAATAAGTGAAAACAAAGGTATGACACTGTGTCTGGTGTACCCCTGAAAAGTCAAAGACTTTATTTTGAAACTCAGTGTAGCCTTCTAACCAGTGGAGTATTTGTGCCCATTACAACTTCAAGGAGTCCTCTTTGCTGTTTTACATTCTTATGAAACCATATTCTGAGCACAGAGCACTCATATTAAGGACACTTTCTTATGCATAGAAATTTACATTACTTTATATAATATTATAAGGCAGTTGTACATCTATCAAATCCAGCTGGATGCTAAGCACTTACATTGTGATGTTCAATGAAAAACCTTACTGAAGATTAGGAAAGTACTTCAATAATAAAAATAATATACGGTATATTAAACTCCATGGCAAAATGCCAGTGGTTAGCATCCTTGTGGCTAAGATTTTTTTTTCCTGGGACTATTTATCATCCTATTTGAACGTGTTTCTCATCTTATCCATGTGGTGATGCTCTTGTAGATCTACGACTTGCAAGAACATCAATGCCAAATGTGTTCTTTATTGCATTCATATCAAAGGGCAACCACAGGTCTGAGAGGTCAGACCATCTGCACAGTGCATTTTGAGATCTTCTGTATAGTCTTTCATATCCAATTTGGGTCAGATAGATAAGATTCTAAGACTCTGGCTCTGGAACTAGGGGGGTGGTGTTTCTGTACTAACCAGGTGAATTCAAGACTGTTGGATCCTCCAGGGTGTGGAAAGCACATGGAAAATTACCAGAGGATGCTGATGCCTCTCTGAGGCCAGTGTGGGGTTATAATCAAGTCTGTGTTAAAACCAGAATAAGTGTTCCAGTCTGTAAAGACAAAAGAGATACATGAACACATACATGCTTATTTTATTAAATAGATCCTCCATGTCTGCAGCCCACCAGCCTTTAGTGCCTGATAAGAACCTATCTCATGGTCAGTTGTATTAGACAGGGAAGTCTATGGATTGCCAGGTGCCTTATTCCTCAAAGAGCCTATATTTGTTCATTTATGTGGTCAGGAAGAAAGAAGGCATAATGAAGACTAGTTTTGTCTGTAAACAGAAAGACTTTTTGATGTCAGTCATCAATATCTTCCAAACTACTATAATTCTTCATGGTGATCATACTGCACCACCTTGGCCTCCTCTGTACAATGGGTGCAGAGCCCTCTATATTTCCCAATTTTCAGAAGCTCTATAATCTTAGCCACTCTGCTAATCCCGTCGTCCTTTGACTTTCTTCTGTAGTTTCCAGCTTCCTTTACGTGACTGGAAGCTCTGCCTTCTAAGCTCATGTGCTTTCCTGGCTTTCAGGATTTCCGTGTTTCTATATGGGGTAATTTCAAAGACACAGGATAACGACACTTCTAACGAGTCTTTGCCCTTCACATAGGGTTTGTAATTCAATTGTATGTGTTTGGCTACTTAATCTGTAATAAGCACATTAATCAGTCTCCCTGATTACTCTAATCGTATTAATATTTATTATTTTTTCTTATGAGAATGCTAAGGATATCAGGTTCCCATTATCAAAGGCCCTATAATATTTCAAAATTACCAGAGAAATATTTTCTTTATTTAAATTACAATGTGAGATTTACACTTGCAATTAAAATAATATGTGAATTGAGTTAACCTAAATTACCTTTAGAATTGCAATATTTGCATATTAAAATGCTATTAAAAGATCTGTTAAGGAAGGGTTGCAATTCTTATTTTTCAAGTCTTTTAGTAATGTATTAAATTTGATATTAGAAACAGAGCAGTATGCATCATAATCTCACTCATTCTTATTTGATAAATTCTAAACTATGTCTGTATTATTTTCCTGTATAACATGTCTTGTAAAGAAAAAATGATAGCAGCGCATAAAGATTTTATTGTTGCTTCTTTGGGATCACCTGCACAGTCAGCTTATGGCTTGACTCTTGGGAGTTCTTGTGGGCTTTTCCAACTCGTGCTGTGCCACCATGTGCCTCTCTGTAATATTTATTTTTGGTATTTTATACTCTTGCAGAATGAACCTGCCAAAGAAAATCTGACACACTGCTTTATGTGGTTGCCTAACTGCCATGAATTAGTGTCAATAGCTTCTCCAGGGAGAGCTATCTAACTCTGATGAACTTGAAACATTAGCTCAGAACGTGCTTCTGATCTCATCCTGTATGAACTTTCTGTTATCTGATGTCCCAGCTGCTCCTCAGTCTCTTGCATGCTGAGCTGTAAGAATTTCAAGCGTAGCCCTCATGCAAGCTTTCCATCAGGTGTGTTTTCATGACCTTGTGGGTAATTCCAGGTCTAAGGCATTCCCACAGGACTTTGCTTTTCCTCAGTTTATGGTGTGCTGTAAACTGGCAGATCGCTGAACACAGTTTCAAGTGTGTCCTCTGGAAGGCAGCTCTTCACTGGCATTGATCCTTAGAGGCCTCAAATGTTCAGAAGACAGGTTAGTAAAGTGAGTGAATTAAATTTGTATTGCTGTACTGCCAGCTTCTTATTCGAAATACACATGCCATCAGTAAAAGCAAGGCAAACAGGGAATTTTAAAAGCAAAGTTTTTCCATGCTTAAGTGTGTGACTTGCAAAATCTCAGTCTCTTTAAACCCAGAGGGTTTTTGCTTAGGAACCAAATTTGCTCTCCTACCCTGAAACCAAACATTCAAGGCTGAAAATTATTTTTGCAAGGCATTGGAGGTCTCTATCCCATCTGAATGAACGTTTTGCTAAATTAAAAAAACAAATGGTAACTGTTGCAGAGCACTGGGGAAATAGTATTACGTAGACAGCATCATTTCAGTGTAGATGTAGTAATCTATTTCTTTTCCTTTTCCAGGCAGCACTAGAACATTTTAAAATTTTAGTCAAATTTTCAGTCCTTTTTCTGCCTAAAAGCTGAGGAGAACTCTGAGGGAGTTGGACAATCTGCTTTGAATAATGACATCTCTCTGTCAACTTACTATCTTTCTGAGTAACATAACTCAAGTTTGCAGCTTTACCACTGTGACATGCTTATGCTCCTGTCAGTTGCCTGGCATCTTATGTGTGTTTCACAGAACAGCTTACCTGGGTAGGAGGGTGTGGGTAGCACAAAACTGTCCAGCCTGGTGCCTCAAGGCATGCCCTGGTCCACAGGCAGCAGCCATTTTTGAGGCAGTTCATGTACAATGTGGAAAGTCAAGTCTCTTGCAATTGCTTATTGAGAACCAACCAGGCCACAAGGTGACCTGCCTTTCTCTTGCATTTTATCCTCTTCCCTTGGCAAAGTCTTTTCTGCCTAAGAAGGTTAATTCTTGCATCTAGGCCAGGGTCCTGTCATCTGCAGAGTCAGACTGCTTGGAACAGGGTCACAGGGGCCTGTCAACAGCAGCTACGTGCCAGGCAAGATATCATAACTAAAATCCTGTCTTGTAGGTGCAGATGACAGGAGCATAATTATGTTTGACATGCTACTAAAAGAGGAGGGAGGCAAGCCACAGAACACTACTTTCCCTTCTCTCAGTGCTTTATTCACCCCCTCACTGCTGCTAACACGCTCTGTTAACTGATCATTTTAGGTTGCCGACATAATGGGAGCCCTGGGGAATTAGTCTGCATGAGATGTAAGAAGCCGCTTCTTGGTAATGTATTAGTAATTTCAAAACACTTTAAGGAGGAAGCAGAAAAAAATGACAAGCTAATTCTCTGATATATTTCAGAGGTATTCAGGCCCCTGTGAGAACAATACCTCTATTCATGCCTCGGCACTGTTGGGAATTTGTTTTTCCTTCATTGGAGAGAGTGGCCTGACCAGAAACAAAAAGAGAGAGTGAGGCAACATGCTCTTCCCTAAGCCATGATTTCTGCAACTATCAGAGTGAATGACTGGCAATGTTCATTGACTATATTAGGAGAGAAAGCCCAAGGATGCATTACCTTTACAAAGTATTCTGTGTGCAGTCTTTCCTCTGGAAATTTTCCTTGCCTTGATGTAGTGCACGCAGGAATCAGGCAAATCTGACAGCTTGCTTTCTTCCGATACCTACAATTTCATATGTAGGGCAGTAAGTTTATGAGGACTGTATAACATTTGATTTATTGGGGAAGTGTGCATAAAACAGGATCATCTAGCTGCCCATTCTATGAAGGAAATGGCAGGCAAATGAAACAAGCTAAATAATATCATAGCATGCTACGGGGATAAGGGTTGGCTGTTTTCCCAGTGCTGTGTTAGCTTTTGCAACTCTAATGAGTATAGGTAAAGGCAATCATCATGTGATGGAATAGGGCACGATAAATAGAACTGTGAGTAGGCTGGCATTAATTAAATTAGAATGGCATCCAGTTTCAAAATTAGGAGTTGTGAATTGCTGATAAAAAATTCTGGGAGTGTTACAATACTTTGTTTCAGCATATATGATTATTGAACAATGGGAACGCAATCTTCATCTCCACTCAGTTGTACCCATGTACAAACCTATTTCAGTTTACAACTAATCAGCTTCAAAGACTAGTAAGCTGTATAAACACCATCTCTATGAATAATGATATAGACAAAGCACTGAAAATTTGGGTTGGGCTTCTTTCAAAACCCAGGCCCCCTAAACCTTTCCCAGAATTTGAAATAAGCTGAATTGTTACCACAGACCAAAGTAGGAAACTCCACTGAGAGATAATTTCCTCTTTTTCTTAGTTTTTTATTATACAACTCAACTGTATATTTACCTCATTCTGTTTTCACATGCTCTGTGTTACAGCCCTATCTTATGACTTGGGAAACTCTTATGCAAGTGGCAGAGATATTGCAGAGTATGCTTTATTGCTTAGAGTTAGGTCTCTTCTGGATGCTACTTCCCAGCTTTGCAAATCAAGGAAGTTAATGGAATTACAAAAAAATAAACATAGCTATGTCTTACCCAGAATTTTGTCAAAGTGATTCAACAAAGTATTTGAGCAGTTATCACCAAAAATAGATGTTCAAATGTTTTGGTAATCATGGTTAAAAAAATACAGCCCTCTTGAACTGAATCTTCTGGACTTAGAAAACTTGCCTGAGAAAATAAGTGTTAATAAGAAGGCCTATTAACATGAACATATTCTCTAAACAGTTTTAAATCAGCAGCTACAAATAACTAAAATTATATTTCTGAAGATTAAATAATTCAGTGAGTTTTCATGAATTGTGTGAAGAATAGTAGTGACACAGTAAACATGGCAGGAACAACAGCATAAAAGTTACTTGGTGTGAACCTGATGTGTTCCCTTAGAGAAATGAAGCATGAGTGTGACTTTTGTGATATATGCTAGCAGTGATGTGGTTTGTTTGCACAAATAGATTCCTGATAAAAAGGACAGAAATTGAAGAAACAGGGACAGGTGACCCAGGAGGAATGTAAACACACCTTCTGGGCATGCAGGGATGGGCCTAGGAAAGCCAAATCCCACATGGAGTTCGATCTAGTGAGGGAGGTGAAGGACAATAAGAAAGGTTTCTACAAGTACATCAGCTGCAAAAGGAAAATTAAGAAATATTGGACTTGCTACTGAATAGGGCAGGGGCCCTGGGGGGTCCCTGAGAAGGACAAGGTACTCAATGCCTTCTTCACATTGGTCTTTATTTTACACCAGCTTCCAGGAACCCCTCAGACCCTGATACTGCTGTGAAAGTCCAGAGCAAGGAATATTTACACTCACTGGAGGAGGATCAGGTTAGAAAACATTTTAACAAACTGGATACAGTCAGGCTCATTGGGCCCAATGGGATGCACCTGTAAGTGCCAAGGGAGATGGCCCACATAACTGTGAAGCTACTCCCAGTTATCTTTGAGGGGTCGTAGCAACTGCGATAGCAAATATCATTCCTATCTTGAAGAAGTCCAAGAAGGAGGATCTGGAAAACTAGAGGCAGGTCAGCCTCACCCCAGTCCCTGAAAAGGTGACAGAACAAATAATCCTGGAAACCATTTCCTAAGACATGCAGGTTAAGAAGGTGACAGGGAGTAGGCATGGATTTACAAAGAGGGAAGTCATGCCTGACCACATGATAGCCTTCTGTGATGAAACAACCAGCTCAGTGGATAAGGGGAGAATAACGGATGTCATTAGGTCAACTTTAGTAAGGCTTTGCACACTGTCTCTCATTTACAAGCTGATGAAGTACATCCTAGATAATTGGTAAGTGAGATGAAATGAAAACTACTAAATTGCTGGGCTCAAAGGATTGTGATCAGCGCCAAAAGTCCAGCTGGAGGCTAGTATGCAGTGGAGTACCCCAGGGGTGGATACTGGGGCCAACAGTATTTAATATCTTCCTGAATGACCCAGATGTTGGGCCAGAGTGCACTCTTAGCAGGTTTGCAGGTGATACAAAATTGGGAGAAGTGGTTGATAAACGGGGTAGATCTGCTGCCATCCAGAGAGAGACCTGGACAGGCTGAAGGAATGGGCCAACAGTAACTTCAAGAAACTCAACAGAAGGAAGGTGGCAAGAGATTCTTCTGAGAAAGAATGAGCCCATGCAAGAGCACGTGCTGGAGCTGACCGGCTAGAAAGCAATACCCCAGAAAATGCCCTGGCGATCCTGGTGGACACCATGTTGACCATAAGCCAGTCATGTAGCCTTGAGGCAAAGGAGGCCAACAGCCTCCTGGGCTGCATTAATCAGAGTTTTTAACTTGGAGAAGGGTCAGAGGGACTTTACGAGTGATTGTTAATATCATATGGGGATGGGGGGGAGGTGGCAGAAAGAAGACAGAGGCAGGCTCTTCTCGGTGGTGCCCAGCTGCAGGACAGAGGGCAATGGGCACAAATTGAAATACTGGAAATTCCATTTAAATATAAGAAAAAAAAAACCAAACCCCAACATTTCTATTGTGAGTGTGATCAGACCCTGGCACAGATTGCCCAGAGAGTCTGTGGAGTCTCTCTCCCTGGAGATACTGAAACCAGCCTGGTCATGGCCCTGATCAACCTACTGAGCTTCCTGCTGTAGCTGACCCTGCCTGGGCAGACATGGGACAGGCCAATATCCAGAGATATCAACCAGGCTCAGCCACCTCGTGGTTCTATCGTTCCATGATTTGGTGAAAATACTGATATATTCCACTCAGCACACCAAAAACCTGTGTGATGTAAAATGCCTTTGGGTGGCCTTTAAGTTGGACTTGAGTTGCAACATAAAATATGAAAGCCTTCAGTCATTTAATTCTGCAGTAATGGATCTTACGCTTCTGCATATGCAACATTAGGTATTATTACTGCATAGAAATCATAGTAGAGAAAGCATTAAAACGCACATGATTTTTACAAACGGAAATGCCATATTGGCAGGGTCTGCATATACTGAAGGTTTGCAAAGCTGTTTACTCACCCATTACAACACATGGTACAGAGCAGAGCACAAGTCTGTAGTGGCTTTGTTTCTGCAATTTCAAGGCGTCTATATGGTGTTGTGATGGTGGAAGTTACAGCAGAATTTGAACTGACAGCAACAACGTCCTGTTCTACCCCCAGAGCTGAAAAATAAGGAGAAGTAAAGGATTTTTTATAACAACAAAACTTCAGAGGAATAGGTCAATTTCTATTTCAAATGAATTTTTTGTAATGAAGAATCAGAATTTATATATAATTAATCTTGCTCACTTTCTGTCATGGGACTTTGGAATTTAAAACAGGCAAGTGTGAAAGCCTTTCTATAAGGAAATAGTAAAGATGTATTTAAATTCTCATTCAAAATTATTTCAGAAGTAGAATCCAGTAGATTTTTGTAACGAATGGTGCCCAGGGTGATACTTTTGTTTTGATAGTTTTACCTCATGTGCAATTTCATGTTTTATTTTGGGTTTTTTCAACTTTTCTTTTATGTTTTGGTATTTATTTAGGATCTGAAGCAATATTCACTTAGCTGTTGTAACTAAAAGAAATTAATATTCAACAGATTCTTGACTTTTTCCATGCACATCATTATTCCCTTGCTTTCTTACTGAAAAATAGTGAAGATGTTGCTGGATTCCCCAGCTGTGCTTTCTGAGATGTGAAGCATCCAGGCATCTTGTCCAGCACTGCACATTGACTCAGTTCTTTCCTAGCGTATGTTTGTAACTACTTGGGTATTGTATAGGACCCAGAATGTTAACATTTAAATTGCACCATCTGAAGCATTTGCCACAATTTATTTAAAGCATTCTCAACTCAGCCTATGTGAGACATCCCATTCTGCAGATACCCAAAATGCACAGAGAAACTGTAAACCAGACCCAACAAAGGACATGGGATTCTCTTGCCTTAAACAGAATCTTAAATTACAGAGCTGCACTGCTTACTCTCTGCATGAAAGATCCATCTGGGATCAAAAAATTATGAGTTTACCAACCAGTGGGATAGGCATCCCCCTAGGCTAAAAGCTTAAAAATTAAGATGTTTGGAATATCTGTTACTAACCACATGCAATGCAAAGGGGTATGTCTCCATGACAGGCAGCTATGAGAAACTCACATCCATTAAAGACACAGTTTGTACATCCCATTCCTAAAGACAGCTGCCTATAACCTTCTTTTAAGGAGCTGAGGAAAGCTCAGTTTTTTTCTTTTATAACCGGGAAATTCAAAGGAACTTGAGCCTTTCTTGCCTGCCACCTGAATAAACATTACAAATATTGAAGTTTCACCCTATTCAGAACGGAGACACTTTCAACTTCAATTGTACTTCAGTGAGGAAAATGGTGATAGGACTCCTTAGCACTAAGTTAGCACAGAGGGAGGCTGGAGTCTGCCTCTAAGGAACACTTCAATTTTTTTCTCTAATGACTTTAGAATCTAGAAGTCTGGACAGTTTAAGAGGAGTCACTGAGCTCCTAGGTCACAAGGTGGTGGTGCTGTATGGTATGCTCAATGCCTGTCTTTCCAGCAGCAATTTCTGTCTGCACACACAGTTGGTTTCAGACCCATTCCTTCTGTCTGGTGTAAGGATGTCTTGCTGATACCGATATGTTCCTCATGCAGCACAGGTAATCATACTTGACTTCAGACAGCCTTTTTCCCCCTTTTAAATTTGATGACATTCGTGCTGAACCCTTGTTTCTGCCATTTTCTTTAAATGAACACACAGACTGATTCTCCAATGTAAGGTATTTGCCCTTCTTGATGTTTCTTTTTCTCCTCTTCTTTAAGCAATATGTTTAGCGTTGCTGGCCTGCAGAGGTGTTGCAAGAGGGAGAAATGAAGGAGTAAGCAAGGAAAGGGGGAAAGAGAGGGGACAGCTGTTCATTTAGGATCACAGAGTAGTTTTAATGTAAGGTAAGGAGAAAAATGTTACACCATTCCCATAAAGCATTTATTTATAAAAAGCACCAAAGGGTTGAGTGCCTGTATTTGAAGAGGTGAAACTCAGTTAATCATAGAATCATAGAATGTTTTGGGTTGGAAGAGACCTTTAGAGGTCACCTGGCCCAACCCCCCTGCAGTGAGCAGGGACACCACTAACTAGATCAGGTTGCTCAGAGCCCCATCCAACCTGGCCTTGAATGTTTCCAGGGATGGGGCCTCCACTACCTCTCTGGGCAACCCATTCCAGTGTTTCACTACCCTCTTTATAAAGAATTTCTTCCTTATATCCAGTCTAAACCTACCCTGTTTTAGTTTAAAACCATTACCCCCTGTCCTGACACAGCTGGCCCTACTATAAAGATTGCACTTGGCCTTGTTGAACCTCATGAGGTTCACACAGGCCCACCTCTCCAGCTTGTCCAGGTTTCTTTGGATGACATCCTGTCCTTCTGGTGTTTCAACTGCACCACTCAGATTGGTGTCATCTGCAAACTTGCTGAGGGTACACTCGATCTCACTGTCTATGTCATTAATGTTACTGGTTACCTGATCTGCATGTCAAGCTTTCATTTTCAGTCCTGTTGGATGAACTCATTTCCACAGTGGACAAGTCAGTGAAGTACTTATCATAAAAACTAAAACCTGAGACATTTTCCCTCTCTCTAACAAGGCTTTTCTGTTAAATTCCATCATGGAATACTTAAGAGTATTTAAGTCCTGGAGCAAATAAGTAGTAATAATAAAAATCTTTTATTTTAATTATGTTAGTGAGCTCATCCTTACAATGAACAAAAAATAATATGCATCTCCTACTCAATATATGCTCTGAAATAAGCAGCGCTGTGCACAGTGCTCTGTGTAGTCTGTGTACAGACATAAGGCCCAAGCGTGATTTTCCTCCTCTGGGATGAACTGTGAAGTAAAGTGTCAAAAATGTGATGTAAAATTAGTGTAAGAGAAACCAGGTTCAGGTTTTGTCCAATACTGAGAGAAGCTAAGTGACTCGTTTGATATAGCAAAGATAGGGATTTTGACTGTTTATCTGCATTCCTATTTCTTTCACATTATTCCTGAGAAAATCCGGAAAAGCTATCTTAGAAATTGAGACGCAATATTTAGTAAGTGGGATACTTTTAAAATCATGGAGAAAGGGAATAAAAGGGGTTTCCAGTTCTTTGCAGGTAATTTCTGTCAACCAGGAAAGTTTCTGTAAATGATCTGTGCAACAATATACTGTAGGAAGATTTTCAAACAGAGGCATTCTATCATCAGGTGGAGTTATTGAGACCTAAAAAAATATAATGTTTTCTACTGTCCTAATGTTCTTGTGTTACCTGGCAGGCAGCTGAACACCACACAGCCGCTTGCTCACTCCCCCATACCTCAGTGGGATGGGGGAGAGAATGAGAAAAAAAAAAAAGTAAAACCTGTGAGTTGAGATAAAGACAGCTTAATAAAACAGCAGAGGAAAATAACAACAACAACACTAATAATAATAATAATAATAATAATAATAGAATATACAGAATATACAAAACAAGTGATGCATAATGCAATTGCTCACCACCTGCTGACTGATGCCCAACCCGTCCCAAGCAGTGATCCCTGTACCAAATAACCCCTGAGCATGACGTTGTATGGTCTGCAATACCCCTTTGGCCAGTTGGGGTCAGCTGTCCTCACTGTGCCCCTCCCAGCTTCTTGTGCCCTTGGCAGAGCAGGGGAAGCTGAAAAGTCTTGATCAGTGTCAGCACTGCTCAGCAACAACTAAAACATGTTTGCTATCAACTTTCTTGTCATCCTAAATCCAAAACAGAAGCACTACGCCAGCTACTAGGAAGAAAATTAATTCTATCCCAGCCAAAACCAGGACACTAAATAATTTTTACATTTCATGTGCAGTCAGTAATTTCTTTGGAGCAATGTGACTTGTTAAGTTTTCTAACAAAGACAATAAATGTTACCCATTCAAAGAACAGCACTTGAAAATCTATACCTATGTCTCAAACATTGTGGCTTTCTTTTAGGCTTGGACCATTGTATATGCTATACTAAAATAGCCTCACAGTGAAACTGTGTTTTTTCCATTTAAGCATATTATAACAAGGAGGAATAATAAATTTTGGATATTACACAAATATATTTTTAGATGCAGGCAAGAAATACTGTGTTTGGACTAGAAGTTAAATTGCTCTAACTATAGAGAATGTCTGTGTTGTATCTCTGTGGTCCTGAAAACCTGTGAAACATTTTAGAAACACATTAGTGTAAATTCTGTGTTATGTACAAGTAAAATGGTTGGCCAAAGGCTTTACTGATACTAAGAAATTTGCCTTTCCTTGCACTGCATATAAATATAGAACTGTATTTGTTTATTGCAGAGTATAAATTCTTAATGGATTTATTCTTTGACCTTTTATTTTGTATTCAGTAATGTTGTATTTACTGAATAACTAAATAAATAAAATTTTATTTTATAATGAAATGTAATCCCCAATTCTACTGATGTCATAGGGGCTGGTTTTGTTCATTTCACTGGGAGTAATTCAGACGTTTTCTGTCACACAGGAAGAATAATTGAAGTTTTATCATAGTGAAAGACATTATTCTTTGAAGAAATTTGAACAGACTTTTACAAAACTAAAAATATAAAAGCCCATGAATACTGCTATCCTGAGACTGTAAGTGTCTGAACATTATTCTAGGGAACTCATCCTTTGAAGACAGATAAAATATCTGTCTTTAAATAGTAAAAAGATACTGAAAAGCCAAAATTGCTTTAATTAAGCAGATAGATTTTGGAATATTTTTAAAAAAATTACTAAGGAAAGAGATTAATTCAATGAACCATTTCTTAGGTAATGTGATGCACTTCATGAAAATAGCAATTACGTAATTATCTTTAGAGATTGTGGGATATTCTGCACTTCAGAAACCCATGAAGCATGTGTATTCACAGCACTGGTCATAGTTTCAGAATTCCCGTGGATTCACAATTTTGTCTGTGCTCATTTCTAAATAATGCTTCATAATAGCTATGTATGCTCAGCAAACCAACCAAGTTCGAACTGCTTGCTGTGGCTTTCTTAGTGTAGCAACAGTAGCCACAAAATGCACTGCATCTTGTGAGATCTATAGCATAGATGTCAGGCAGAATCCTCATAGTCCTTCAGCAATGCTGCATGCTTTTCTGTATTTGCCCAAGAACTGTTTCAGTGGATTACAAAATACTTGCTACCAGAAACAATCAGAAGGAGCATGATTTTGTTACTTAGGTAGTTACAAAATTATGCATTAAAAATTAATAGATAAGTTAAAAGGCATCTGAAGATTTTCTTTCCAGTAACTTAGATTATCTAGATATATGTTACATGTGCACTTGCTCTGTGAGGTACCAGACTCAGTTCCTGCTGAATTGTTTGAAATACAGAAAGCAACAGAACCTTTTAAAATTTTAAAACAGAGTATTTGCTGTTTGTTAAGTATGTAAAATTCTACTTAAAGTACTTCTGTTATTTAGCGGAAGTGGTATTATTTGAAGAGCTGCATGTTGTCAATTGTTATGCATGGTTCTGCATGCTCATATCATTTAATTTGAAAATATTTATTTCCTGATAATGACTTAATGGTGAAATAGGAAGTAAAGAAAGCATCTTTTAAAAATAATCTTAATAAAGTTTTGCACAGCATTCTGCCAGTAGCACGCCATGCTACTGTGTCTATACACACATATAACATCCATTACTTTGTGCTTATTCACAAAAATGCTTTCAGCAAACAATTATTTGCCTTTTTAAGGTGTTGAAAACTGTAATAACTCAGAAATCAATAAGTAACAGCATAGTGATATGACTCAACATTGCTGCCAATCTATGATCATAAAGTAAATAAAAAAATGCATCTCAAAAAACTATTCTGGTTTGTTTTTACAGTTCTATTTATTTATAATCATGCATGCAGAGCCATCTGTCTCTATCAGGGGCTCTCTATGAGGCCTTCTTCTATCAATAAAACCCCCTACATTTGTTAATACCGTTCAAGTCAGTACTAAATCAGGTTGTATGAGGGATTTGGGTTTTCCATTTGAAGCTCCTGAAAGCTGGCTCTAATTCTTTCAAATGAGAATAGAGTGTTCTCATTTGAAAAATGCAAACCATAAGTCAAAATAAGCTGCATTTGGGCCTTTTTGATTTTTTTTGTTTTATTGCATTTCAGATGTTAACTCCAGTATGAAGTCTTTTTATATGTTTTGATTCAAATAATTGTAATGTCCAATCAGATACAGTCTTTCTGGTTTTTTAAAATTACCTTTGCATATTCCTGGTGTAGCAGGTCTGGCCAAATACTTTCATGAGAGTTTTTTTCACTGACATTTCTGTGGTATTCACTGACAAAGGATTTGATGCTTTGCAGTGTCCTGTTCAGAGGGAGTGCTGCATTACTGTTTACTTTACATGAGGGTGAATACTGAGACAAAGCGAAACAAGTGATTTACCAAAGGCTGCATGGACAGGAAGAGGGAACAAGACTTTGATGCCAGGATTCTCAGCCCTGTGCTTTCAGAGTACACCCATATTACTCCTGTAAATGATCTATATGTAACATAATAACAAGCAATCCTCTGTGCTTCAGTCTAGCTGAAGGAGAAAAGAAGAGAGACTGCAGGAAGATGGAAGCCAGTATTGTCAAGAATTTGAAAAATGCAATTATTTTTTATTAAGGTCATGAATAATGATCAGTTCTTTTCTGAGTAAGAATATATCAAATGTGGGAAGGATAACTACCCTGTGTATACAATTTTCTTCATAAAGCCAGTTTTCAAAAAATAATTTTTATATGTTGTTCTTCGAAGTTTATTGTGCAATTGGTTACCAATACTCTTCCACACCTTAGTTTTCATACACTTTTTACTCTGCTCTTTGTCATCTTAACTAAGAAACTAAAAGACTTAGAATAACTTTTTCATAAGTTAACATCCTCAAAGATTGTCTTGACAATTTACCACTGAATAATATAAATAAGTCTCCTTTTGAAGACTAGGGAATCAAGTAACAGCTAAGTGAATTATAATCAAATATAATTCTGTGGTACATTCCTTCCATGAAGCAGTCAATGTTTCATTTCTTATAAATAAACTCAAAATACTATAAATATGGCTTTATGTCTCAAGCAGGGTAAGAATTAAAAGACGTGACAGTGTATACAAAGAAATCTACTAGCCTGTGCATCTTTGTTATTTAGAAATTTGAGTTTGGAGTAAGCTATTCTAAAGAGCCTTGTAAAGTGTGATTCAGCCCAAATTAGCATATATCTGCATTATTATGCTAATTCATTTATGAGACTTAGAAGCTTAAACTGAGGCTACAGTACTAGAGCTTTAAGGCTGAAAACAGTGGGTTTGTACTCCACTAGATGTTTTGTATAATGGAACTGGTACCACAATTTAAAAATCAAGAAGAAATGGTAAGTTTTATTCCAACCAAGTCATCTGTAGCAAGCTAGCAACTAGGGTCTACTGCAGAGTTAATGATTAAAGGGAACAAGTACAAATTGATGTAACTTTTTTTTAACAAAAATTCTTTTCTTTGTTAGCTCTAGGCCTAAAGCAGTAATCTCTGGATAGAGCGCTATGTTATGTTTGCAATATGAGGGTATTTACTGCATAAGAAGTAATTGCTTGCTCATGCTGTGAGGCACTTTTTTGTAATGTACCCCCTACTATCACAGAAGAGGTGAGATGAATAGAGTACGTGTTTAGTTTTATGCTTATTCACAATGGTATAGCCTGTGCATTTTATTCATGGGACTCATTTTACCATTAAATTTCATAGCAACTTTAAATTTCCTAACCCCATATTTTAATAGCCAGGTTCAACCCAAGCATACTGTATAAGGTGCTAGAAATGTTTCACAACATGAGTGGAGGAAGAAATCCAGGATGTCTCAACTCAGTTTTTCCTTTCGTATATTTTTCTCTTATACTGTAGGTTATAGGGTAAGACAAATGGCTTGAATCTGGTACCCTTCGTCCAAGCTCTTGATCTTCCTCCCCTTCTTTCCTTTATTTCATGTTTTATTGTCCCCTGGGTAACTGAGAAAAGGGCAGGCTGTAATACTGAGAGCAAGAAGGAGAAGAGAGAATGGGAAATTCTTGCTCCTGTAGCGATGGAGTAAATATAGGGATGACAGTTATTATGAAAAGTTAGAAGGAAATATGATCTGCACTAGCTCTTTGGAAAATATTGCTGTATCTTTGAAGAAAGTCCCCATTTCCTAAGCCTCCTAAATTATGTTTTCTCTTTTCTTCCGATTGTTCTTAATTTCTAACCCATGAACCCTTCCTGAGAAATCCCAATGTGCTCCCCTCACACTTCTGCTGTTCTAAACCACTTATTGCCCATCATAGTGGTATTTGGATGCCTGACAGAGTCACAGGCATCATTAATAATTGCCATCATCAAAATAGTTTCCTTTCCACACTTCGTCTGTTCAGTGTTTCCTCATCGTGTAGACCATACACTCAGGGGAAAGACTTGCTTTCCAACAGCTCCTCAGCTGTTCTGGATGGCTGAGCAGGCCCCGAAACTTTCAATAAATTTTTGAGTAGTCAAATAACATTGAATACACAGTAATTTTAAAAGAAAACTTTGCAAAAGTGTTTATTTCTGCTATTTTCTTTATTTCCACCTTTTCATCTGAAATCTGAATGATTATTAGAAGTTGTACTCCACTGTACAGAACACTGCAATTTCTATGATAAAAGTATGTGGGTTTTTCTTCCAAATTCTTCAGGTCTTTCCATTTTTCACCTTTCAAATCATGAACTTTCACTTAGTACCTACAAAATGGACCTGGCTGTCACTTTGTAAACAAAACATGATCTTATTTTTTCATCTTGTATTCAATACTATGATTTTCTTCTCTATTGAGCAAATGCCACTATGTTGAATATATGGCATGGCACTTCTAGTCTGAAGTGAGCCCTGAATGAAGAACTATGGACTAGAAGGAAGTATCAAATTCCTAGCATTTCCTACTACTGGAGAAAACAATCCACAAGCCTATGGGGCCAGATGGGATCCACCCAAGAGTGCTGAAGGAGCTGGCAGAGGAGCTTGCTAAGCCACTCTCCATCATTTATCAGCAGTCCTGATTAACAGGGGAGGTCCCAGATGACTGGAGATTGGCAAATATGACGCCCATCTACAAAAAGGGCCGGAAGGAGGATCCAGGGAACTACAGACCTGTCAGCCTGACCTCAGTACCAGGGAAGGAGAGGTTCTTGGAGTTATGGAGAGGTTCGTCTTGAGTGTGCTCACCAGGCATATGGAGGATAATCAGGGGGTCAGGCCCAGCCAGCATGGGTTCATGAAAGCCAGGTCCTGCCTGACCAACCTGATTTCCTTCTATGACCATGTGACCTGCCTGGTAGATGAGGGAAAGGCTGTGGATGTTGTCTACCTGGACTTCAGCAAAGCTTTCAACCCAGTCTCTCACAGCATTCTCCTAGAGAAGCTGGCGGTTCATGGCTTAGACAAGTGTACCAGGTAAAAAACTGGCTGGATGACCGAGCCCAGAGAGTTGTGGTCAACAGAATTAAATCCAGTTGGCGGCCGGTCATGAGTGGTGTTCTCCAGGGCTCAGTCCTGGAGCCAGTCTTGTTTAACATCTTTATCAATGACCTGGATGCGGGGATTGAGTGTGCCCTCAGTAAGTTTGCAGATGACACCGAACTGGGTGGGAGTGTCAATCTGCTCAAGAGGAGGAGGGCTCTGCAGAGGGACCTGGACAGGCTGGATCGATGGGCCGAGGTCAACTGTATGAGGTTCAACAAGGCCAAGTGCCAGGTCCTGCACTTGGATCACAACAAGCCCATGCAACAGTACCGGCTTGGGGAAGAGTGGCTGGAAAGCTGCATGGCGGAAAAAGACCTGGGCATGTTGGTTGATAGCGAGCTGAATATGAACCAGCAGTGTGCCCAGGTGGCCAAGAAAGCCAATGGCACCCTGGCTTGTACCAGAAATAGTGTGGCCAGCAGGAGTAGGGAAGTGATCATGCCCATGTACTCGGTGCTGGTGAGGCCGCCCCTCAAATACTGTGTTCAGTTTTTGGCCCCTCACTACAAGAAGGACATTGAGGCACTGGAGCATGTCCAGAGAAGGGCAATGAAGCTGGTGAGGGGTCTGGAGCACAAGTCCTATGAGGCGCGACTGAGGGAACTGGGGTTGTTTAGTCTGGAGAAAAGGAGGCTCTTGGGAGACCTTATCGCCCTCTACAACCACCTGAAAGGAGGTTATAGAGAGGTGGGTGTTGGTCTCTTCTCCTATGTAACAGGTGATAGGACGAGGGGGAATGGCCTTAAGTTGTGCCAGGGGAGGTTTAGATTGGATATTAGGAAATATTTCTTCACCAAAAGGGTTGTCAAGGATTGGGATGGCCTGCCCAGGGAAATGGTGGAGTCCCCATCCCTGGAGGTATTTAAAAGACGGGCAGATGAGGTGCTTAGGGGCATGGTTTAGTGGTGGGATGGCAGGGTTAGGTTAATGGTTGGACTTGATGGTCTTAAAGGTCTTTTCCAACCTAAATGATTCTATGATTCTATACAAAAGGATAGGTGGAAGAAAATTTACTTCTTCATATGCTTCCTCCTTGCTGCAGCTTCTGTTACCATACAGGAAAGACAGGTAAAAAACCAGATCACACATATATCATGCAGAGATCTGTTAAGATTTTGAATCTGAATAGTGTGGGCTTGAATTATCACAAAGAGCACAAAAATAGATTAAGGATGAGAGAATAGAAGAGAATGGCATTGTCCATCAGGCTTGGTTTAAAGAATGGTCTTGGTAAGCCTCCAGTTTGGTCCTTCTTAGCACTTTTGCCCCTGGCTTGAGTATGGCTCCAACAGAGAAATTCAGAATGGAGTGTTCATTCTCAGCTGACAACAACAACAACACAGGGCTTCAGAATAGTGACAATGTTAGGTATAAAACTAGCTGAATAAATGCAATTTCTGGTCATGCTCACACTATAAACCACGCTTTACTCCCTGCTGCCAAGTTTATTACACAGTTAAATACTTTGGCTTCTGGAACTCAGGAGAGCTTCATAATTGTGAAACTGAAAAAGTATCCTTTTCACCAATCAAAATTTGCACACATATGTTGCTGGAAATAAAATACTTGAGAAGCGTTTGGGCTTTACCCAAATTTATCTCATTTACCCATAGCAGAGCATCTATTTCTGCAAGTTCCCCAGAAATCTTAGCAAATGTTTCCTTCACATGTTTTCTTATAGATCTTGGGAATACACATAAGTTTTCATGGCAAAACTGTGTATTTTTTAATAGAGATGAAATATTTCCTTTTCATTTTTCAATATGAAAGGACAAGGGCCGCTCCTTGCCTTTAGAAATACTGGGATGGAAGGCAGGAGCTGTGGTATCAAAGGGCTGTAATATTCCTACACTCCTTGGAAAGCTCTTGGTAAATGACAATGCCAACTTAACAAGCTATAAGTACGCACAGCGAGACACATTCAATTCTGCCATTATTTACAAGACATGTGCCCACTTGTCCCCTTTGTAGCAATCACATATCTCTGAGTGAGCACTTCACATCCAGAATCACTGATTAAAGTTTTAAGGAACAGAGACGTGCATATCTGCAAAGTTGAACAGTGAAAACAGGGGTGGAAATAGGGAAATATTCTTGCTCTACACAGTGTTTCAAAACTAGCAATAATGCAATTGTCTTGACCATCTCCTTCATACACACAAAGAAAGACTGTAAAAAATACTGTAGACTTTTTTGACTATTTTAATTATAATTCTTGATAGTACCTTACAGCTAGAAGAAAGTTATTTTTTATTTTACCTTAGAACAAGATCAGTATAAAACTGTCTTTCAACTAGCCTCGAAGTAGCCATGGGACCTGCTTTCAGTTGTACTTCTCTCCACTGTAGTTTGCAGTTCACGTCCCATACACTTTCAGCTGGTAGAATTGGACCTTCACACATGGTTGCACCTGAAATAATTTTACCTATAACAGGACAAAAACCATAGTGTCCTGGTTTTAGCTGGGATAGAGTTAATTTTCTTCATAGTAGCTGGCACAGTGCTGTGTTTTGGATTTAGGATGAGAAGAATGTTGATAACTCCGTGATGTTTTAGTTGTTGCTGAGCAGTGCTGACACCAGTCAAGGACTTTACAGCTTCCCCTGCTCTGCCAGGTGCACAAGAAGCTGGGAGGGGCACAGCCAGGACAGCTGACCCCAGCTGGCCAATGGGGTATTGCATACCGTATGATATCATGCTCAGTGGGAGCTGGCCAGGGGGAGAGCAATCATGGCTCAGAGACGGGCTGGGCATTGGATGGCGAGTGGTGAGCAATTGCATTGTGCATCACTTGCTTTGTATATTATTATTATTACTAATAGTATTATTACTACTACTATTTTACTTCATTTTATTTCCATAATTAAACCGTTCTTATCTTAACCCGTGGGTTTTCTCTTCCAATTCTCTCCCCCATCCCACTGGGTGGGGGGAATGAGCGAGTGGCAGTGTGGTGTGCAGCTGCCTGCCAGGTTAAACCATGACACATAATTAAGTTGCAGTAGCTGCTGGGTGTTTTCTTACATTACAGCTATAAATAGGGGTATTTAATAAGAGTATTGGGCTGTATCTATGTGTCTTGTAGTAAAAGACAATAGACTCCAGCTACCATGTCAAGTGCTAATGCCCCTTTCTATGTGAATAATTCAGATAATATATAATATAAAGCATGAGGAGCACAATGTATGTCTCCTGTGAGGAAAGTCTGAGAGAGCTGAGACTGTTCAGCCTGGAGAAAAGCAGGCTCAGGGGGATCTTATCAATGTATATACATATCTGAACGAAGGGTGCAAAGAAGATGGAGACAGGCTCTTTTCAGTGGTGCCCAGTGCCAGTACAAGAGGCAATGGGCACAAACTGAAATACAGGAGGCTCCATCAGAACAGCGTGAAACACTTTTTCACTGTGGGGGTGACTGAGCACTGGCACAGGTTGCCCAGTGATGTTGTGGAGTCTCCATCCTTGGAGCAACCAGCTCTAGGTGACCATGCTTGAATAGGGGACTTGGACAAGATGACCTCCAGAGGTCCCTTGCAACATCAATCATACTGTGAAACTGTTTATGATCAGTTACAGATTTCATGGGAAATAGAATTAAAAGCATTTTATAGACACATTTTGAATTGATCACTACATGGCCTTGCAACACAAATAGGTGGAGGAAGAAGGAAATGCAAAAGCAAAATAAGTACAGAGCCTCTGTAGCTGTCATACGTAACAGGTTTGTGAGAAAATCGGCTTCCTTTACAGGACATTTTAGTTCATTAGCTGTATAAATATGCCACTAAACAGTACTAAATCAGATGGCTTTGTGCTCAAGGAGTTGAGTGTCAGTAGCCCTAGCGTCACCTGGAGCCTTTAGTGATTCACCAGTTGAACTGAAATGAAAATAAGATTAAAGACTTCATATCTCGTAACACTTTTATTATATTAGTTGCCTAGACAAAATGGGAGTATATAGTAGCATCAACTTGCAATAGTCTCGCCTGTAATTATATTTTTTATAAGACATTGGCAAGCAGCCCAACAAAATATTGATGTGAAATCTGATCTGCCAACACTGTGGAATTTCTTCTGTGTTGGAACTGAGATGGGAGGTTTGAAAGTGTTTGGCAGCTGTTGTAAATTCAGAAGCTGGGGGCAAGGAACAACTCCTTTAGAGCAAACCTGAAGTTAATATAGTATATGGCTTTGCAAACTGTGCTATCTTCTGCATATGCATGCATGTATGGCCAGTATATTTTCCTCACTGATTCAGACACACATTCATTTCATTTTGCTACCCTGAGTCGATAAAATTCGCCTTTCTTCTGTTAATTTTTAATGAGAATTTGAAATGGTGACATTTAATAGCCCAAAACAAAATCATCCATTAAGAAACAAAATTATTCTGTTAAATCCAATTATTCACTACTTCTCCTAAAGAAGCGCATGAGCACGGAGAGATTTACTGTATGTTGTAGTCACTAACACCTTCGGTCTCTAGCAAATCACTGGAATACATACCTTACAAAAGCATGGGGTGCATCTCTGCAGTACTCTGCCAACAGCATCCTTGCCAGCAAAAGGGACAGTGAGGTGACGTGGTTCATCTGATCTCAACTGTTTTGTTGTCATGTGGAAGCATGACTTCTGAAGCAAAGAGTTCTCAAAATGTACAAGTTCTGAAGTTGCAAAGCATGTATCCTCACTTGCTGGAGGCAGTGCTTAGCCTTCAGAAGTATATAGCATGTTGTCTGCAAGAGCCACTCCATAAAACACAAGTTGCAAGAGCATTGAACACTGCATTTATTTTAAAGGACCCTAAATAAAAGATGGCATGTAGAAGAATTTCAGTCATCCATCAGTACTTGAACAGACTTCCCCAAAATTAAAAAAGTCACCTGATTCCACTAAATCCAGTCCATACTGCCTGCAGCAGGTAGCTTCTGTACAGTCTAATGGCATTACCATAATCTACATAACATACTAGACAATTTAGTAGACTTGAATGAATTTCAGCAGAACTGCCCTATAGCTTTTTCTAGTGCAAAGGGAGATTTGAGGTGGGGCAACACATGGTAATCCTATCTATGCTCGGAGTAAGAGGTTAGCAATCACTTCCATATGGAAAGCAGGAACATTGCTTTTCTATAAAGGGACATGAGATTTTCATCCAGGCACCAACAAGATACCAACTATCATGTATGCCTCCGTCACCTAAAAAGCCTTGTTTTGTGATGCTACCTGGATAGGCATTTACCTGTCTAGAAACTTGCCTAGTGCTAGCTGCTAAGAACTTGATTTACTCAAAAAGGTTTTGGGTCTAGTGTGCAGAAAAATCATCTGTTACTTGAAGGGTTTATCAGGGTTTATTTATGTAGATAAGGTTTGCACTAAAACTCTGATTTCTGCAGAAGCATCCATTAAAATTTCAATTATAATAATAAAGAAAGTAAACTACTAAGGTTTAATCATGACCTGCTTAGTGGGATTGTATACTTACAATAAGTGAAACATCACTAAACCATAGAAATCTTTGCAGAAAAAAACCAAACAGATTCGTCTCTTTGCTGTGCTTTTTTTCTTTTTTTCCCCTCCATATTTTCTGGACTTCATTTACACTGGAAACACTATGACTGATCTGGGTGGCAATGACTGATGTTTGTACGTTAGGCAAAGTCTTATAATGTGCTGTGAATTACTAGCAAGAATTGCAGTATCTGCATAATGAATTCTTAAAGATACGCATTTCATTGCCTGGTGTTCTGGATAAAAAATATGTTGATCGATAATTTCAGTGTAGAAAGGCAGTACTTTCATTTTTATGATAATAGCTGATTATATTAGGCTTGTAAAAATAAAAAAATAAAGTTAAATGAATTGCATTGTCACACTGATGAATTTATGTTAACAGAAAGCAATCTATATACTGTCTCCATTATATCACCACTTAAATGTGGACTCTGAAAGCGTAGATCTTACCGTATGTCCCTGTCCTGCTTGCCTGAATTATCAGTAGTATATTCTTTTTCTTGTTTGCTTAAGTTTTTTCTTTTGTACAAAACTGGGTTTCCTGTTTAGCTCCATCTGCCACAGTTGGTCCCAAAATGGTTATCGTAAAAACTGTGTGGACTCTTCAACAAACTGACTACAAATGACTGAAGTCTAAAAGAGTGTTTTATAGGACCAGAGCCTCTGACATACAGAAGTTAGTTGGAGATCAGTGGGAAAAGGTGAGATTTAAACAAAAGAGAGAATGAGGCAGAAAACAAAAAAGGGAGTGGTGGTGGTTTTTTTTTTTTCCAAGAGGTGGTCCATCTGTGTTTTATTTTATACACTTGATATATTTGCTTGAAGTTTTACCTGCCTCTATAAAGGGTTGTTCCTGAAATTGAAAAGATTATGCTCTATCGAAGAGACTGTGGGAAGAGTTTTGCACTGTGTTCTTGATTATGCTATCCACTTTTTATGCCATGTAGTTCAGATAAGATGCAAGCCATGCGTTAGATTATTCATTCTGCAAATCATTGATTGATCTTCAGAATTTTATGGAAAATTCAAATTTAAATATATTTTATTGTATTAGCTAGATATTATTAATAGATTGGTTGGATAATTGGGGTTTTTTTAAAAATAGTAGTACTATTTGAGATAATACAGTTGAGTCACTAACTTTTTATCAGAATCTGTTTAAGTCAGAAGGTTTAGTGGTATTGTGGATATTGCTTTTAGCATCTAATTCAGCGATTTGCACCTGCAATTTAATACAGTCCCAGTGCAGTTCCTGATTTAGTTGACTACCTTCATATGGTGGTACAGTCAAAGGTGAAAATATTTTAATATACATGGAGGCCATAATAAAGTGACCCAAGCGTTGCTCTGGGGTGATGAGCCTCCTGCTTAGATCTGCAGAATATATCACAACAGTTTTACCCTCAAAGAAACTTGCTCTGGGTTAACAAAGTTGGCAAATACAGAAGTGTAGAGAAGTTGTCACTGTTGCCATGGCATGGGTTGTTCACTGTATGCTACTTTCAACTGTGTGGAAGATTTTAATGCCCAGTATTGAAAAGGTCTGCCAACCCTAAAAATTCAGTCTGAGATTGAAAAGCCTCTTATTAATTATGTTGATCATTCTGTAATAACAGTGACAGTAAATTAGAAATCTAAATTTGTTGCTAAAAGGAAGGTTATATGGTTCTGAATTAGTCAACGGGTTTGTTGATTTTCGTTGCATTATGGGATTGATTGGAACCAAAGTTTGATTTTTCAAAATATGGTGGTATTTTAAACTTCGTGAAGATTTTGTTTCTGAAAAGCATCCAGAAACTTAGCTATTTGAATAAAATATCTCCACAGGATCCAATCTGGCAGCTAAACACATCACAAAACTTAGTAATTTTAGCCTCTTCTGTTTTGACTGATTTCAAAACATCAGGGAAAAAAATATTTTAAGTGGTATTTTGGTTTTAGCAGGAAGCCCAAGAAACACATTTAAAGACTTAACTTCTATTTTAAGGAGTCAGTTAATGCTACGTGTAAAAAGGTTGTGCTTTTTTCTAGATTTTTAATCAAGCAATGCACTCTTGCAACAATGTCGTGGTTTAACTCTAGCCAGCAACTAAGCACCACACAGCTGCTCACTCACTCCCCCTCCACCGAGTGGGATGGAGGAGAAAATCAGAAGAGTAAAAGTGATAAAACTCGATGGTTGAGAAAAGAACAGTTTAAAAATATAAATAAAATAAAGTAAAAAAAAAAAAAGAAAGCATATACAAAACAAGTGATGCACAATGCAGTTGCTCACCACCAGATGACTGATGCCCAGCCTGTCTGTGAGCCATGATCGCTTCCCCCCCGGCCAACTCACCCCCAGTTTTTATACTGAGCATGATGTTGTATGGTCTGCAATACCCCTTTGGCCAGCTGGGGTCAGCTGTCCTGGCTGTGCCCCCTCCCAGCTTCTTGTGCCCCTGGCAGAGCAGGGGAAGCTGAAAAGTCCTTGACTTAGTGTAAGCGCTGCTTAGCAACAACTAAAACATGTTTGTCATCAATGGTCTTCTCATCCTAAATCCAAACCAGAAGCACTATGCCAGCTACTAGGAAGAAAATTAACACTATCGTGGCCAAAACCAGGACAGGCAAGAAAGGTGAACAGCCTCCCGGGCATCATTAGCAGAGTGTTTCCAACAGAGCAATGGAGATGATCCTTCCCCTGTACTCAGTCCTGGTGAGACCCATCAGTGTGCTGGATCTGTTTCTGGGCTCCTCAGTGCAGGAGAGACATGGATATACTGCAGAAAGTCCAGCAAAGGGCAAGATGGTAGCACACAGGCGCAAATCAAAACACATGAAATTCCATCTGAACACAGGCAAACATTTTTTTTCTGTGAAGGTGATTGAACACTGGCACAGGCTACCCAGAGAGGCTGTTGAGTCTCCACTCACAGAGATTCTCAAACCCAAATGGATGAAATCCTCATCAATCTGCTCCAGCTTACCCTGTTTACGGCAGAGGCTGCAAGGCTGATCTCAGGACGTCCCTTCCAAACTCAACCATTCTATGATTCTGTGATCTCCCCATGCTAATCGTACTGACTAAATCATTATTACAACACATTTGCAAATTAGTGACTCAAGCTATGCACTAAATCTTCATCTACGTAACATAAGAAAGTTTAATGAAAGTTATGATTTTGAGCATTTCTCACATTTAGGCTATCTATTAAATTTTTCTTGATGCAGCTTGTTCTGCTGAATATTCAGATTCAGTCAGAAGTGTAACCTAGCTCATTATCTTGATATGAATGAAAGTGTGCCTGTATTCATGTGCCATATTCTCATGTAGGCCACATGGCATAAGACATATGCAAACTCTCAGAACTGTGGCCATAGTAGGGATTGACTGGTATAACTACTTCAAAAAATCTCGTAACTGTAGGTCTAACAGCACTCCTGTTTTTAAAATGATTTTAAGAATCTGCGTATGTACATAGTGTTGGACAGCTGAATGTTGATTTCATTTACCAAACCAGAGTGCTTGTAAACTTGCTTGCACTCACTGACATTGTCGTGTTGTGAACAAACTATGAATGTTTTGCCATTGCATTTAGCTTGCTTAAGCAACAAAATTCTTGGATGCATGTCTCCAAACAGTCACAGATTTTTTATTAAACAACTATGGAGTGGCAACTATGTTTTTCACCTTAGACACTTACCTGGCATGACACATAGACACATTTCTAGTATCTGTCGGTGGGCCGTCTGCACAGCAATATTCCAAGTTCTGTCTCATGCGTATGTCAGCATATTTTGCTATGGCAGCAGGATGCTTCTTATTCTGAAGCTGTTCTGTAATATTGAATTTTTTTGCCTCTCACCCCAACCAAAGCTAGGAACTGCAGAAGCATGCCTAAGTAATGAAACATGAACAACGGGCTTAGGATTTTTGAAGAAATTTCTTTGGCTTAATCTTTGAACAAAAATTTGGGTGTTATTTCCCTTTTATCCAAGATTTGTAGGCGGTTAAGCATGTTTTATAGGAAAGTACCAAAGCTTTCTATATGTTTAACTTGGCTAGTTGTATATGAATATCCATTTTACTGTTCTGTAGTTTCTTCAAGTTAAGCATCTTATAGCACAGCTTTACGATTTCATGCACCGTGGCTCAAACCAATTGGGATGATTGTTTAAATGTTATGTAGCTCTTATCTTGAATCAGGATTGAGCTAACAATTTCCACACATGCCTTACTTCAAGTGCATCTTTTTCTTACCTACATTCACATCCTGTCGATGAGTTTATGGCTCTTAGCACATAAGGAAATATATACTACTGCACTGAATGACAGGGTCAATTGTTATTTGATAGGGGTAAGCAATTAGACTGTAGAAACTGTCCTTTGTTCACTGTTCCATGGGCAAGCCTGTGCAGAGGCAGTTCAGTCACTTGCAGAATGTAAATCTGAGTTTTGCTTTCCTTTCATATCAAATGGTGCAGGATATTCCCTGTCCTCTCTTCTGATTGCCCTTGTTACACACCAGCAATTTTAATTAGTTTCATATACAGAGCTTAGAACCATGTTTACGGGAAGTGTGCAAAGAAAATTCCTGCTACCAATGAGTAAATGTATGAGTGATTTATGAATGCACATTTTTATCTGAATCTAGCAGTGTAAATTGAGTTTGCTTTTTTACTATTGAGATAAAATTTTCACTGTACATTATAAAAATTGTTATACACTCATTCAGTTTCATACATAATTGCTTTATTGACTTTAATGACATGAATATTTATTTCACTAATACCTGTGTTCAAGTATCTTTGGATGGTCATGTAGGACATGGTCATAGTAAAAATCTTTTAAACTGTTTTGCTACTTTATATCCAATTCTGATTGGTTTGAAATATGTTACTGGATTGCTTCTATCATCAAATGTCTCACTGTGCCAAAGAGTTGAAGAAAACCACCTAGAAATATGAAAGAGAATCTGATATTTTTAAAAAATACACTTATTCTTAATTTTCATGGTTTTTCAAACAAGAGGGTAGGAGTGAAATAAAAGCCAAGTTGAGCATGATCTTTAAGGAAAAAAAAAAGCCTTGACAAAACTTGTTGTGTGTAACATATGCAGGAAGTTGCACTTACTGTGGAGCCTTTGAGTTGGTTCATCAACATGGAGGAAGACAACTGTCATGTCCTAGAAATTAAAAAGTGAATGACATTTTTATTGTTCTGGAGTTCATTAGGAAGTAGAAAAAAAGAATAAAGGAACAAAAAACCTTTAGCATACAAATATGACGCTAGTTCTGTTATAAAAAGTAACAACTGAGGAAATAGTATTACGAAAGGAATTCTCATCTTCATTAATCAGTGATGACCTCAGAGTTTAGCTGTCGAGCAATCTGAATGGATAATAACTGAGATGCTACAAAGTACTGTTGGGTTAAGACTTCTTTAAGGCAGTATTTCAGGAAATCAAATCCAAATGTAGCAAAGAAGCAGAAAATTAAGCCTTCAAGGAATTGCAGGGGACAGGTGATCAAAAAAGTCTTGGTGAAGAAGTCATGAAGAAATGTGATATGATCTAAAGAACTATTAGCTACAGGAAGATGAAGCCAAACATTAAGCCAGAGAAGTGAATACATTAACATTATACTTTGAATTTCGGTAGTTATTAACCTTCATTGTTTCCAATAGTTCATATTGCCCCCAGAAGGGTTAATCTGATGCTGGAACTATAAATTTGTTTTATCAAAAAGTAAGTAATCTCCACGAATAACGTCCTGCTTGTTTACCCCTTATCATAAAGCGACCTTGCTGTTGATGAAGAAAGCAGAAAAGCGGACAAGCAAGACTGTTTACTTTAATCGTGGAATAAATTGTAAGTGGTATAAGACAGAAATAAGCACAGAAACAGGAATAATATTCAAATTAGATTATATAGAACCAAGCTGTAGTTTGAAGTTTCTCAAACAAAGTCTTCCAATTTGGCATGCTGAGCAAACAACAGGTTAGAACTACAAATTGCTTTAGAGGGCTTAGGTTCAGCTTAATATCCGTCATGAATGCATCTTTTGGAGTCTTATTCCACTTCAATTCCCTTTCTCTAAGTTATTTTGTTAGATTTAAGAACAATTCTTCTCTCACTATCCTTAATTTGTTCTCTCCCCTGCCCCCAATTACATTACTTGAAATGATATTTCTTTTTCCTAGATCCCTGCCTGGGCAGTGATAAATGAAGTGAGCATTAATTGTAACTTGTAGCCCAACAGGAGCCAGTTTGGCTTCAAGTCAACCTCCCTTGGCAAACCAGGGAAATACATAATCTTGACTGATTACTCCCAGAGAATATTTTTGTCATTTTCAGTGCATGTGTTTGAATTTCAGCTGTTCATTTTCCCCCAAGGTTTTCTCCCTTAACATTACAAAGGAAGGAAAAAGAGGTAAAGATGAAAGCTTGGATAGTAGTTGTGCAGCAGTAGGAAAACAACACCATCCAGGCTGTGGATGGAGCCGAGCCTAGCTTTTGTTTTATATGGAGCAATATGCTGTGATGGGCATCACATGGCAGCATGGCTAAAAGCAATTATGCTTTTTATGCACCATTTCTTTTGCTCTTTGGGAAGATTATGCTGTTTACTGAATAACCAATGAGAAAATGCTTTAGGTACCAGCAAAGCTAATGTTCATAAGTATCACTGTTCTCTCAGCAAGAAAGAGTGAATTTTCATTTTGAAAAATGTTCCCATTTATATAAATTCTAATAATTAAAATAATCCTATATAGTAATAATATTGTATTATATTTTAAATAAACCCATATATGAGTATAACCCTATGTAACTAATAACACAACACAACGTAATATAATGTTATAATATAATATATATAATATAATAGCTATTAATTAATATAATTCTACCCAAAAGGCCAGACTGGCTTCTCTGGAACCTGGGGAGCCTCCTACAGCACAGTGCATCACAAGCAGCAGCGGTGCCAACGGCAATACTAGACTTCAGCCCTTGAATTTGACACACTGCTGCTGACATCTGTTATTTAGGTAAAGAACCGTGTTAAAGGAGTCCTTTTACAATACTTCAGCTGGAGCAAGAGCTAAACACAGGACTGGATCCAAGTACGATCTTCCTCAAAGCTGAGGCCTGAGCTACAAAGTTCAGGTGAAGGCAATCCCTGTGCAAGTGTCATTAACCAGCATTTGTGACCATCCCTCAATTAAAAATTAGAAAATCAAGAGCATGATGATAAGCAGAATTGCTCTGTGTTTCTTCATGAAACTCCCCATGCTTACTTTCTTCCAAATATGGATGAATATTAATGAAGTCAATGAAGTTATTCAGAGGAATGTTAATGCATGATTCTAGAAGTGCTGTTGCCTTTGCATTCTTTCCCACAAAATATTCCCTAGCTGCTTTCCCACTACAGGACTTGAAGAAATCTGCCCAGATCCAGATATTTTCCTAAGCAGGAAATGATCCTTATTTCTTCTCTGTTATTTTACACAGTTCTAAGATAAAATGCTTCAGAAAAAATAAATTAAATACTACAAAACTGAGAATACAGTTAATATCAAAAAAATGGAGCAAAAAGCTAGAAATATTTACAAATACTGTTGATTTGTGTGAGGAGAAAGGATAAAAGAGTAGAGAAGTACTCCAGAATACATTGTCTTTAAAATGAAAGCCACTTTTTTACCACTGTCCTGTGCAATATGTGTCTTCTGCTGGAGCCACGTGACCATCATCTGCCTACCTTGAGGCTAATGATATGCTCAGAAGGCCTCCACAGTTCTTCTCAATGTGGAAGCATTTGACCTCATGTAAGAGGTAATCATTCAGGTACTTTGTAAATTCTACCAAAAAGGTCCCATGGCTGACTAGTAAATTAACTGTTCTTTGCAAATCTCTTACGTTACTATCTGTGTTTAAAAGGGGAAAAAGAAGGTAAAAAGAAGTGTTCATTTTCTTTATTTTTGCCTCTTATTTAGTCATTATGACTGAACATAAACAAGACATATTGATGCTTTCTGACATTTTTAATAAGGACATTTTGGCCATTTGATTCAATGTATTCCGTTAAGTATATTTAGTTAAGCGGGAAAAAAGTAAAATATGCATTAACATCTCAAAACCTGTGCTTTTTACTTCTGACTGTAAATTGCAGTTTAAGTAAGAAAATTATTTTTCTTATTATTGAAAACATGCTTTTACTAGAATATGTGCTTGAAATAGTACTATACTATTCTGTTGTCACAGAGTGTTTTCAGTATTTTATATGCAATTTTTTTTATTACTTTGGTTTAAGCACTATACTGAGAGAACAGATGACTGAGCAATTTGTGCCCTTGCTGAGGGAGACTTGTGCAAGACGTGGATAGCGTGCTGACCAGCCGCTCTCTCAGTAGGACTTAAAAAGCCTTGCTACTTTTCTCCCAGGACTGAGATACAGGCACTGAGGGCAGTACAAGGTTTTTGCTTGCATTCCACAGAGCCTCAGGCAAGCTGAGGTCATGTCTCTCAGTCCTGGTGGATCTGAGCTGGCTTTTTCCATGTTTATGCCTTCTGAAGTGGCATGGCCTGCATTATTTACTGGGCCAACTGGAGGGAGAAGAAAACAGCTAGTGCCAAGGCAAAGAGGGAGCCTGTTTACCTGGTTTTGCCATCAGACCATGACAAGCATCACACTCTGGCACTGAAACATGAGTCCATGTCAAAGCAGTGTAAAGGTTTTCAGCAGCTATAATAAGACCCAGGAGATCTGGGGAAATTCTATGTGTTAATCTGGATGTTTTACATGTCTGGACCAGTGGTAACCCTTCTCTTACCTCCTCATCACCAGTCAGTCCCTCAGAGTAGAGGATGTGTTAGTTCTTTCTTAACAGATTGATATTTCCATTAAACATCTGACTAACATTTCCTCCCCACCCCCCTTGTACTCCTTGCTGCCCTTTTCATGGCCTCACTGATTCTTGTGATACTCGGTTATTGCTATTGCATGATCTCAGAAAGAGTTACGCACCCTAGATAATCTGCTTGTTGCTCTGCCTAATAACTTCAGAGAAACTTACTGAGACTGCTAGTGCTCCAGAATGCAAGTGAGACAGTGGCATCAAAGAATCAAAGGCAGTACCTAACCTTGCAGACTTGGGCAGTTACCCTGCAAAACAAGCAGACAAAGGGAAATATACCTTAAGGAGGCCAAATGCGTACTGGAAAAAAATATTTTACATTTGAACAACTTTCAACCTGAGAACTTGCTATTTAGGCTCTTGTTGCTTCTTTTCTGACAGCAATCTTGTTGAATCACCCTGTAATTCTACTTTCTATGATGAAGTTTTCAGTATAAATGAAGCAAAAATAAAACAAGAATTAAAAATAAAGTTACAGACGAGGAAGGAGGGGCAGAGGCATTGCCCTTTACATCAAGAAATCATTACAGTGTGAAGAGCTGTCCCTGAAGAATAGCCACAAGCAGGTCGAAAGCTTATGGGTAAGAATCAGAGAGAGAGGCAACAAAGGGAACCTGCTGGTTGGTGTCTACTACAGGCCGCCAGATCAAGAGGAGCCGACTGACGAAGCGTTCTTCCTCCAACTCCGGGAGGCTTCGTGCTCGCAGGCTCTCGTCCTGCTGGGGGACTTCAGCCACCCCAACATCTGCTGGAAAACCAACACGGCAAGCTGTAGGCAATCCAGCAGGTTTCTCAAATGCATTGAGGACAACTTCTTAAGCCAGGTAATAGACATCCCTACCCAAGGGGATGCAATACTGGACCTGGTGGTCACCAATGCAAACGAGCTTGTTGGAGATGTCAAGATCGGAGGCAGCCTGGGCTGCAGTGATCATGCACTGGTACAGCTCACACTCCAGAGGGAAATGGGAAGAACAGAGTATAGTCAGGACCCTGAATTTTAGAAAAGCAAAATTCCAGCTCCGCAAGGAGATAGTCAGAAGGACTCCCTGGGAAACGGTCCTCAGGGACAGGGGAACAGAACAGAGCTGGCAGATCTTTAAGGATGTGATCCACAGAGCGCAAGAGCTCTCGATCCCTAGGTGTAAGAAATCGGGCAAAGAAGGGAAGAGACCGGCATGGCTGAGACGAGAGATGCTGGTCAAACTAAGGAGGAAGAGGGAACTGCACAGGCAGTGGAAGCAGGGACAGGCATCCTGGGAAGAGTATCAGGACGCGGTCCGGTTGTGTAGGAATGGGGTCAGGAAGGCCAAGGCTCAGCTGGAGCTAAACTTGGCGAGGGATGCAAAGAATAATAAGAAGGGTTTCTACAGGTATATCAGCCGGAAAAGGATGGTTAAAGAAAGCATACCCCCGCTGATGAGTGAGACCGGCAAGCTGGTAACAGCAGATGAGGAGAAGGCTGAGGTAGTCAACAACTCTTTTGCCTCAGTCTTTACTGGGAACCTCTCTCCCCACCCCACCCGAGTTGATGGATGGCATGAGGGGGACTGGGAGGGCAAAATCCCTCCTGCTGTAGGAGAAGATCAGGTTCGTGACCACCTGAGGAACCTGAATGCACATAAGTCCATGGGACCTGATGAGATGCATCCCAGAGTCCTGAGGGAATTGGCCGTTGTAGTCACCAAGCCACTCTCCATGATATTTGAAAAGTCATGGCAGTCAGGTGAAGTCCCTGGTGACTGGAAGAAGGGAAACATTGTGCCCATTTTCAAAAAGGGTAGAAAGGAAGACCCTGGGAACTACCGACCTGTCAGCCTCACCTCTGTGCCTGGGAAGATCATGGAACAGATCCTCCTAGAAGCTATGCTAAAGCACATGGAGGCCAGGGAGATAATTCAAGATAGCCAGCATGGCTTCACCAAGGGCAAGTCCTGCCTGACGAACCTAGTGACTTTCTATGATGGTGTGACGACAACAGTGGATAAAGGAAAACCAATGGATGTCATCTATCTAGATTTCTGCAAAGCCTTTGACACGGTCCCCCACAACATCCTTCTCTCTAAATTGGAGAGCTATGGCTTTGATGGGTGGACTGTTCGGTGGATAAGGAACTGGCTGGATGGCCGCATCCAGAGGGTAGTGGTCAACGGCTCGATGTCCGGATGGAGACCGGTGACGAGTGGTGTCCCCCAGGGGTCCATACTGGGACCGGTGCTGTTTAACATTTTCATCAATGACTTAGACAGTGAGATCGAATGCACCCTCAGCAAGTTTGCAGATGACACCAAGCTGAGTGGTGTGGTTGACACACCAGAAGGACACGATGTCATCCAAAGAGACCTGGACAGGCTGGAGAGGTGGGCCTGTGTGAACCTCATGAGGTTCAACAAGGCCAAGTGCAAGGTCCTGCACCTGGGTCGGGGTAACACCCAGTATCAGTACAGGCTGGGGAAGAAAGGATTGAGAGCAGCCCTGCCGAGAGGGACTTGGGGATACTGATGTATGAAAAACTGGACATGAGCTGGCAATGTACGCTGGCAGCCCAGAAGGCCAACCATACCCTGGGCTGCATCAGGAGAGACGTGACCAGCAGGTCGAGGGAGGTGATTCTGCCCCTCTACTCTGCTCTGGTGAGACCTCACCTAGAGTACTGCGTCCAGCTCTGGAGCCCTCAGCACAAGAAGGACATGGACCTGTTGGAGCAGGTCCAGAGGAGGGCTACTATAATGATCCAAGGGCTGGAGCACCTCTCTTATGAGGACAGGCTTAGAGAGTTGGGCTTGTTCAGCCTGGAGAAGAGAAGGCTGCGGGGAGACCTGATTGTGGCCTTTCAGTACCTAAAGGGGGCCTATAGGAAAGATGGGGAAAATCTTTTTAGTAGGGCCAGCTGTGTGAGGACAAGGGGTAATGGTTTTAAACTAAACCAGGGTAGGTTTAGACTGGATATAAGGAAGAAATTCTTTACAATGAGGGTGGTGAAACACTGGAATGGGTTGCCCAGAGCGGTAGTGGAGGCCCCATCCCTGGAAACATTCAAGGCGAGGTTGGACGGGGCTCTGAGCAACCTGATCTGGTTAAAGGCGTCCCTGCTCACTGCAGGGGGGTTGGACTAGATGACCTCTAGGGGCCCCTTCCAACCCAACATCTATGATTCTATGATATTTTTCCCCCATGATTCTTTCCTAAACAAAAAATTATCAATTACTTAATAATTGCTACTGTGGCATGAAGATAAAGGGAAAAAGAAACATAAGTCTGTAATTATTGTTGAATTAAGTAGTAAGTTATTTTGTTTTTCTTTCTTCTTCAGACAATTTTAGAGGCATGTAGCAATTCATGTTAGCCAGACAGGGGATGGTGTGATTTCATAGCAAATGACAAAGCCTTGTCCCACTGAGTGTCCCAAAAAGGAGGGACAAAGCAAGAAGCATAAAACTGATTCCATTCATTGTGTGGCAGGTTCTGGTTTGGGATTCAGATATTTTGAGAGCGGGAAAAAAAAAATCTCCAAAGAGTTTTGTGAGTAAAGTACTGGACCCAAGCCAAACCAAACTTAAATAAGTATGGTGGTCTCAGCTGAGTTCCTAGCAAACTCTAGCCTGCACTGCAAATTCATCATGAACGATTATATGTAATTTGGTACAATTGCCAGCTCCTGCTTAGAGGCCCTTTATCCTGAGCTACAGAAGAGACTGAATTACTTCCCATACCTAATGGGAACATTACTCCTTGCTCAAGGGTGTATTATGAATGCAGGCACTGCTGTCAAATCCTCACTGAGCAAATATCAACCTTCATGCTGGACCATGGGCAGAAAGTCTGTGCTGATATTCAAGAATCAGAGTAGGTCCCTCACAGCAGGCACTTTTTCTTGCCTTTGATGGCTGGCTGTAATGCCCAAATGTAGTCCTAAGAGCTTATATTTAAGATTTATGCATATATATACATTGTCCTTCCAATCTGTGATGTTTCTAGATTGGAGTTTTCAGAGGAGTGAATGGCAATTAGATATCTAAATGTCAATGAAAATCCATTAGGGTCTTAGCTTTAACGTTTAAAACTACCCATGTAGGAGACACAGGGAACTGTAGGGAACTTTAAGGCTTTGGAAAGATATAAGTGTGTGTGTATATATATATATACACACTCTTATATATATATATACACACACACTTATATGAATATATATTATTCTTTCTTTAACATAAGCATGATATTATCTCAGGAATCTGGATGTACTCAGCTGAAACAGAACTTCACTTCTTTGAACAATAAGTTCTTATTTTATGAATAGAGGGTGTCTTGTGAAGTCTGGCCTGAGACCTTTCATAAACTTTAAAAGATAAGACAATATAATAAGTTCCTGAGTAAAATAAGTCCAACGAATTTCGAATAATCCATTTAGAGAAGATAAGGCCACAAATTTGAGGCTTATGTGTAGCCTGGTTCTTGCTAAGTCGTTTTTGATGCCTTTTTAGTGGGATTGCTATTCCATGCAGATTCACTTTATTTTACATTACTCCTTGAAATCCAGGGTACTTTTCTCAGGTTACCTGCAGAGCTGCGGGTAGCAGCAGGCTTGGAAAACTATAGCCTGTTTCCACATTTACAGTTATGCCCACAAAGAAGAGAGGATGCTAAGCTTGCAATCAGATCTTGAAGCTACTGTATGTTTCAAGAAGTACCAGTCTGATATAGATATGGAAGACATGAATATAAATATTGACAAGATCATATTTAGAATTTATGGTGTGTGTAATTATGAGAAAAATATGTTGAAATATATTATTAATCATGAGTGCATTTATTAACTTGGAAAAGCACTAAAAAAATCTGCATACTTTAGAAACCAGGCTGCCTCATTCCTCCTGTTTCTACTTTCTTTTTTATTGCAACACTTCTAAGGATGAGAAGGATTTGTACTGAGAAAGACAAAATGCATCTTTAAGGTGCCCTGGGCTGACCATGAGTCAACTAAAACATGCTGTTGCATCCTGGCTGACAAAATGCTTCTGCAGGCTCCCCATGGTATCTTTCACTGCACCAATAAAAACTGTCTTCATGTCATTAAATAACAGGCCAGGTCACTGTACTAGGATTTCCTTTGTATCCTACCTCTATCTGTTCTGCAGTGGCTGCCTTTCTATTACTTAAGGGAATGCATATTGTTGTAGTGCCCTAGTAGATGTGGTTATCAAAAGAACTAGGAATTCCTGTGTCACAAAACATTAAGATGTCTGAGAAGTTTATGTTTTTCTGACCCTCAATAGACTTTTTGATATGGCATGCTTGTGTAATTTCTTTGTTTTCGCTCCGTGGTGTATCTCACATGACCTGTACTTTTCTACCTTCTGTGTGCGCAGTCTGGTACATTCTTCCCTCCTGAATGTGTTAGGTCTGCTTAGTGCACTGCTTTGCCCAACAGGATTATGTGGCCTGTAAGCAGATAAATGTAAGAGCATCAGAAACACATGATGTCAAATCGCAGAGGAATCGCATGACTTATATAATGAGACCAAATAAATTTGAACTGTTTAATATTGTAGCAGAAAAATTACAGAGGAAGTGGAAAAAGGCTATAAAGTGGCTGCCATAAAAATATGCTGAAGAAAGTAGATTAGGTTAATTTACTTTTTCTTACTAGACTTTCAAATAAAACTCTATCGGTTGTAAATGTGTTTCAAGGCTCTAATAAATACTTCTCTTCCATGGTGTGTAATTAACAACAGAAGTGTGCTGTGATAAGGCATAAATATGAACAGACACTGTCAGAAAACAGCAAGTGGTGCTCCCATGAGGGAACCTGATCTGGGAGCTGATGGCAACTCCAGCACAGGCCATGCTTACACTGACAGGTACAGTCCTGCAGGGTCTGGCCACTGTTGGGTGCTGATAACAGGGTGATTCAACATCCCAGGCATGGCAAGGGGATGAATCAAGGCCAGAGTACATCCAGAGGCTCCTAGATGTAGCACAACTCAAGTCTTAAATAGCAACTTTGATGTTGCTATGCTGCTAAGTTCAACTCCTGACAGGTAGTGGGAGACCTTGCAATATCTTGTGATAGGCTTACAAGTGTCAGTAGATGAGGGGTTTATCATGTGGGTATTTCTGAGTCCTGCAGAGATGTATGTAGCACATCTATGCTGTAGTCACTTCTGCATTACCATTTTGTACTTTGAGAAACACAAGCGAACTCATGTAGTTGCTCCACTCAGGCTCCCTCAAGCTCATAGTCACGTCAGCTGTGGAAGTTGAGCCGCCACAAAAATCCATTTGGAGGGAATTTGAGAAAATAATTATTGCAACATGACAGTCCATAATGTGCCTGATCTAGGAGAAGACAGGCTGCAGAGGCTTCAAACATCAAGCCTTCAAAAGGCAAGAGGCATTGTGCACCAGTTTATGGTGCAATGAGATCAAATGAACTATGTGAGGCTACCACAGGTATAGCTGGAAGAATCAATGGAAGCTGTGCAGAAGGGAGGAGGACTCGACTCCAGCGGGTAAGCCTCCGGTCTCCTAGCACTGCAGCGGCTTGCAGAGCAGCTACAAAATTATTGTTGGTGGTTGGGAACCATGAGGTCAGTGCAAGGGTTTGGCAGGATCCTGCTTCTGCCAGCTCTGTTGCCATGAAGCATTGACACTGCTTTCCAGATTTTGACTGATGTCTGCACATAGATAAGAAGTGATGATGATTATCCTTTGTACATGATTAATGTTAATTTGCCATTGTCATTACAAATAAAAATTTTCCAATAGGAGAGGAAAGGTATTACAACAGTGAACCTGACCAGTTATGTGCAGTAAAAGCCAATAACTGCAGACTAAATATGCCTCTACCCTGTTTCTACTGTGAGCCAAAATAGAACATTCAAGCCAGAACTATTTGGCAGCTCCAGGCCTAAGAGAAAGGCAAACTAAGCCTCTGTCATTTGTCTTCATGTAACTAATACTGAAGATCATTGCAAACAATTATCTCTTATTTTGTGGGTACTGTTTGGGTTTTATTTTAAATCACAGTGGTAATTATTTAATAAAAGGTGGTGAAGTAAGGCAGAAAGCTGAACAATGTACATTTAATATTCTATTAAGCAAATGATTTAGATCTGCCTGTTCAATCACTTTATAGCCTTTTGTTACAATGAGGCTTAATATTCTTTATTATATCTAGAGGATATTCTTGTAATTCTAAACTTAACAATTGAACTTCATTAAACATGTACTGCCCATTAAATCATACCCTTTATGAAGGAAATCAACACAACTTTGCAAAAGCCAGGTTTAGCCTTGCACAGCAGGTCTGTCTGAAATGGCTTCTGGTAAAATCTCTGAGGAACGTGGTCTGCAATGAGACGAAGTATCTGTTTTTAAATACCGGAAGAACATTAAAAGGTAGATAGAATTGACAGCTATGCATGAGCAGGAAACCTGAGCTGTCCACAAGAAAAAAAAATACGAAAATTTTTCTCAGCTTGAAATGTAAAAAAAGATACAGGAAATTTATCAAATTATCCTTTACTTTGGGTTTGTTAAAGCCAGAGAGTTTGAATAACCATGAGGTAACAGAAAGTTATGCAGTGATCAGCAAGATGAATGTGAGCAAACATTTTGTGAGCAGTTTATTTACTGCTTGTTGTTCCATTGGTTGAGCTATAATGACATGGTTTGGCCAAGTGTCCAGTTTTTGGGGTACACCACAACACACCAGCATCCTATTAATGGAAATTCCATTTTCAGATTTATTTTTGTGGCTTTTCTTTTCTTCTCCTATTTTTGAGTGTGCAGTTACTTTTGCTAAATGTGTATCCCAATGTTTGAATGTTCCACCACCCATTGCTTTCAGTGTAGTCTTTAACAGTGCATTGTATCGTTCAATTTTCCCAGAGGCTGGTGCATGATAGGGGATGTGATAGACCCACTCAATGCCATGCTCTTTGGCCCATTTGTCTATGAGGCTGTTTCGGAAGTGAGTTCCATTGTCTGACTCAATTCTTTCTGGGGTGCCATGTCGCCACAGAACTTGTTTTTCAAGGCCTAGGATAGTGTTCCAGGCAGTGGCATGGGGCACGGGATATGTTTCCAGCCATCCGGTGGTCGCTTCCACCATGGTGAGCACATAGCGCTTGCCATGGCGGGTTTGTGGGAGTGTGATATAATCAATCTGCCAAGCCTCTCCATATTTGTATTTCAGCCACCGTCTTCCATACCAGAGAGGCTTTAACCGCTTGGCTTGTTTGATCGCAGCACATGTTTCACATTCATGGATAACCTGTGCAATAATGTCCATAGTTAAGTCCACCCCTCGATCACGAGCCCATCTATATGTTGCATCTCTTCCTTGATGGCCTGAGGTGTCATGGGCCCACCGAGCTAGAAACAATTCACCCTTATGTTGCCAGTCCAGATCCACCTGAGCCACTTCAGTCTTAGCAGCCTGATCTGCCTGCTGGTTGTTTTGATGTTCTTCAGAGGCCCGACTCTTGGGTACATGAGCATCTACGTGCCGTACCTTTACAACCAGGTTCTCCACCCGGGAAGCAATATCTTGCCATAGTGAGGCAGCCCAGATGGGTTTGCCTCTGCGCTGCCAGTTGCTCTGTTTCCATTGCTGCAACCACCCCCACAAAGCGTTTGCCACCATCCATGAGTCAGTATAGAGATAGAGCACTGGCCATTTTCCTCTTTCAGCAATATCTAAAGCCAGCTGGATGGCTTTCACCTCTGCAAACTGACTTGATTCACCTTCTTCTTCAGCAGTCTCTGCAACTTGTCTTGTAGGACTCCATACAGCAGCTTTCCACCTCCGATGCTTTCCCACAAGATGGCAGGATCCATCAGTGAACAGGGCATATTGCTTCTCATTTTCTGGCAATTTATTGTACAGTGGGGCCTCTTCAGCACGCACCACCTCCTCCTCTGGTGATACTCCAAAATCTTTGCCTTCTGGCCAGTCCGTGATCACTTCCAAGATTCCTGGGCGATTGGGGTTTCCTATTCGAGCCCGTTGTGTAATCAGTGCGACCCACTTACTCCACGTAGCATCAGTTGCATGATGTGTAGAGGGGACCTTCCCTTTGAACATCCAGCCCAGCACCGGCAGTCGGGGTGCCAGGAGGAGCTGTGCTTCAGTACCAATCACTTCGGAAGCAGCTCGAACCCCTTCATATGCTGCTAATATCTCTTTTTCAGTTGGAGTATAGTTGGCTTCAGATCCTCTGTATCCCTGACTCCAAAACCCTAGGGGTCAGCCTCGAGTCTCCCCTGGTGCTTTCTGCCAGAGGCTCCAGGTAGGGCCATTCTCCCCGGCTGCGGTGTAGAGCACATTTTTTACATCTTGCCCTGCCCGGACTGGCCCAAGGGCTACTGCATGCACTATCTCCCGTTTAATTTGTTCAAAGGCTTGTCGTTGTTCAGGGCCCCATTTGAAATCATCCTTCTTCCGGGTCACTTGGTAGAGAGGGCTTACAATCTGGCTGTAATTTGGAATATGCATTCTCCAAAAACCCACAACACCCAAGAAAGCTTGTGTTTCCTTCTTGCTAGTTGGCGGAGACATAGCTGTTATTTTGTTGATCACATCCATTGGAATCTGACAACGTCCATCTTGCCATTTGATTCCTAAAAACTGGATCTCCTATGCAGGTCCCTTGACCTTACTTTGTTTTATGGCAAAACCGGCCTTCAGAAGGATTTGGACTATTTTCTTCTCTTTCTCAAAAACTTCTTCCGCTGTATTGCCCCACACAATGATGTCATCAATGTATTGCAGGTGTTCTGGAGCCTTACCCTGTTCCAGTGCTGTCTGGATCAGTCCATGGCAAATGGTAGGGCTGTGTTTCCACCCCTGGGGCAGTCGATTCCAGGTATACTGGATGCCCCTCCAAGTGAAAGCAAACTGTGGCCTGCACTCTGCTGCCAAAGGGATTGAAAAGAAAGCATTTGCAATATCAGTTGTGGCATACCACTTGGCTGCCTTTGACTCCAGTTCGTATTGAAGTTCTAACATGTCCGGCACGGCAGCACTCAGTGGTGGCGTAACTTCATTCAGGCCACGATAGTCTACTGTCAGTCTCCACTCTCCATCAGACTTTCTCACTGGCCATATGGGACTGTTAAAGGGTGAGCGAGTCTTGCTGATCACTCCTTGGCTCTCCAGTCGACGAATCAGCTTATGGATGGGAATCAGGGAGTCTCGGTTGGTGCGATATTGCCGCCTGTGCACTGTTGTGGTGGCAATCGGCACTTGTTGTTCTTCAACACTCAGCAACCCCACAACCGAAGGGTCCTTTGAGAGACCAGGCAAGGTAGATAGCTGCTTAATTTCTTCTGCCTCCAATGCAGCTATACCAAAAGCCCACTGGTACCCTTTTGGGTCCTTGAAATACCCTCTCCTGAGGTAGTCTATGCTGAGGATGCACGGAGCATCTGGGCCAGTCACAATGGGGTGCTTTTGCCACTCGTTCCCGGTTAGGCTCACTTCGGCCTCCAATACAGTCAGCTCTTGAGATCCCCGTGTCACTCCAGAAATACAAATGGATTCTGCCCCTATATGGCTTGATGGCATTAGAGTACACTGTGCACCGGTGTCTACTAGAGCTCTATACTTCTGTGGGTCTGACGTGCCAGGCCATCGAATCCACACAGTCCAGTAGACCCGGTTGTCCCTTTCCTCCACCTGGCTGGAGGTAGGGCCCCTCTCATTCTGATCACTGTTGCTCATGGTTTGTGTATATGAGTCAGAAGTTCCTTCATCACAATCAGAATTAAGATCAGCTCTTCTATTCTGTCTGAAAAAATCACGATCTACCCCGTCTCTGGAAATTGTAGCAACAAGTTTCTTGGAAGAGCCCCCTTTTGTGGTTTTTTTTCTTTGCAACTCGCGTACTCGTGCCTCTAGGGTCGAGGTAGGTTTTCCATCCCATTTCCTCATGTCCTCTCCATGGTCACGCAGGTAAAACCATAGAGTGCCCCGTGGTGTGTACCCTCAATATTCTTTTTCTTGAGCAGAAGGGCGCTTACTTCTAATGGCTGAGATACTGGTCTGTACAGGAGGGGAGTAGGACATATGCTTTTCGAATCGTTCAAACTTCTGGGACAGTTTATCCACAGCAGAGACGAGGGAAGAAGAGACACTTTCTTCGTATTCCCGGAGCTGGCCAGCCATTTCATCCACTGTTGGTCCCCGTCCAGCTTCCCAGCTCATTATTGCCCATGTGTTGGCATATGATGTTGGTGCGCTCCGTAACAACTTCCGCCACATGGGTCATGTGCACTGGACACTATCTGGATCTTTAGGCAACTGGTCATTGTCCAGGTCACTATAAATCACCTCCAGGACAGCCAATTCCCTCAGGTACTGGATGCCTTTCTCCACGGTGGTCCGTTTGCCTGGGTGATGTATGACATCTTCCTTGAAGGGATATCTTTCCTTCATGGCTGACAGTAGTCGCCTCCAGAGGCTGAGGACTTGTGTCCCTTTTCTAATCGCTTTGTCAATGCCGCCTTCCCTAGAAAGGGATCACAGCTGTTTGGCTTCTTTACCCTCCAGTTCCAGGCTACTGGCCCCATTATCCCAGCATCGGAGCAACCAGGTGACAAGATGCTCTCCTGCACGACGGCTGAAATCTTTTCTCATATCTCGCAGCTCACCCAAGGATAGAGACCGTGTAGTTTCTGTCTCATTTATGAGCTCTTCCTCTTCCTCCTCCTTTTGTGATGGCCCTGATTCATCCTCCCTTTCTAAACGAGTTGACTTTCGCTTCCAAGATTTCTTCTTGTGTATAGGGGCAACTGATACCGGCACAGGTTCGCTCCCTGTTTCAGCTGCAATGCCTGTTGCTGGGGTTTGAGTAGCTCCGGGGGGGTGGGTGTCCTGGGGTTGGAGTCGTAGCTCATGTGTTGCGGGGTTGAGTAGTCGTGCGTCAGGGGTTGGAGTAGCTGCAGTGCCTGTGCCCACAGCTGGAGTAGCTACAGTGGGTGTCACAGGGGTTGGAGTAGCTGCAGTGCCTGTGTCTGCAGTTGGAGTAGCTACAGTGGGTGTCACTGAAGTTGGAGTAGCTGCAGGGCCAGCTGCAGGAGTTGATCTTTGGATGGTATATAATTTACGTAGGAGTCTAACCCTGAGTAAAAGCTGAACTATATTCAGGAGACCTAGCAATAGGGCCATGCTAGTTGGAACATCCCAAGGATATTCAACATTCTCAAGAACTGTTGTAATTAGCTCATAGAAGAAGGGGAAGATGGAGTAAGGTGACTCCCCCACAGGCTCTCTGAGGATAAAAAATAAAATGTGTAATTATTCATAATTCCCAATAGATGGTTCCCAAAATACAGAGGTGACAGCAATACTGAGTACAAATATGAGCTTAATGTGATGACCAATATTTTTATCATAGCATAAGCCAGTATTATACAATACAGTAGGACAGCAATTTTAATCCACTTGTGAAAAGTGATAGCCAGCAGCACAGGGAGTGCACACAGAAGGTAAGGTGCTACATAAAAGAACGCTGTGAACAAGGACAGCAACTCTGAGACCAAATAAAACAACATTGCGACCAGCGACTATTAGACTAATATAATGAATGCTTATCACAAATTCGTTTTAAAAGATGTTCAGATCTGTTGTTATCTCAACCCTTTGGGCCCCACGTTGGGTGCCAAAATAGGACTGTCGTGGTTTAACCCGGCTGGCAACTAAGCACCACGCAGCCACTCGCTCACTCCCCCCGAGCCGCGGTCACACAGCCCAAGCTGCGACTACTCTGCCCGCAACCGACCGATCGACCCGACTGACCCGACCGACCGATCGACTAACACCGCCCCCCCCCCCCAAGCATGACGTTATATGGTATGGAATAGCTCTTTGGACAGTTTGGGTCCTAGCTGTGCTGTACTCCCAGCTTGTTATGCACCTGGCCGAGCAGGAGAAACTCAAAAAGTCCTTGAGCAGTCTGAGCACTGCTTGGCAACAACTAAAAACATCAGTGTGTTATCAACATTCTTCTAGCACTGAATCCAAAGCACAGCACTATGCTAGCTTCTGTGAAGAAAATTAACTCTATCCCAGCCAAAACCAGGACACTGTGCCATGCATAACTTTTCTGTGCTGTCTTGCCTTCTACTGAATAACAAAGCAAAAACTCTCAAAATCCTTGTCCTGGTTTTAGCTGGGATAGAGTTGCAACGTTTGTGTTTGGGCAGTCAACAAGTTCACATATTACAGGACAAGAGTGGAAGGAGATTGACAGATGCAAGGGCAAGGGTTTCTCCAGAAGAATGTCATGCTGTCAACCTCTTTCCTCTCTGTGGAAAGGAGCTGTGATATGAGCATTAAAAGGCTGTGGGCTGCTAGGGAAGAGTTTATCACATGTGGCAATATCAGAAAGCTTAGTTTTTAAATAAATATAATGAAGTACTCAAAAATATTCCCCCAAAAGTTACATGCTAATAATCTGCTCAGCAACAGAATTCGGTTTCTGAGCAGATGCAAACTGCATTGCTGCCAGGTAGTCTGGATAGCTAAAATATGGCTGTTTCTGTCTAGGGAAAGACAATCACATGCTGTTGCTGTAAAAACTGATTAATTTTCTTTGGTGGTAGATAATCTCTATCTAGTTTGAAACCTTTTCGCAAGTAATAGATGTGGGAAGACTTCGTAGGATATCTGGGTTTGCAGATTCCCTCAGACACTTATAATCACGTCAACCTAGGCTTCAGCCATGTTGCTGTGATGTATGTCCCTGTATTGCCCAGGCTTTGGACTGAGCAAGTCTCTGATACACAGTGAAGAACGGAGAACCCACAACAAGTGAAACACAGCAGTTTCCCAGAACTGCTCATTGGCTCTTCACACAAAAAAAGACACAATCACATATCTCCCAGCATGTGAAGCCACGCTATGCATGACAGCTGCCAAAACTCAGATTGGTGTTAGACTCCTCTACTGAGTCCTCTCTTTCCCATAAGGTAGCTTAGCTTGCCTTTAATCTCTCCAGAATAATTTGATATTTTTACCTAACATATATCAACTGAAAACAGTTCAGATACAATGGCCTGTCATTCTCTAACTGTCTCCAAGTTTCAAAACAGATTATCTGTTTGCCTGGTTCACAGCCCAGGACCATGCACTGTCTTCCTTGTTGCTTCATCTGTTATGGGTTATTTTATGGGTTGTCTGGATGGTTCCTACCATTTCAGTAGTTTCTGGTTTGCACAGTATCTCTACTGCAGCTGGACAAATCTAGGAAAAGGGTGAATTGGTACTATTCAAAATTTTTCCTTTCTATGTTGCATCATTGTGGTATATGCTGAATTCAGCTTTCTCTGGCTATTTCTGCAATGCTTATTTATGCTCTGAGATACCAGATTCTGTGGTGGAAGACAGGATGAAACAGAGCTTGTTACAAATTCAGGCAAGACTGGATCCATAGCTGAGCACATTGTAATTTTCAGAAATTCATGTCTGTCGTGATGAACTATGATTTTTATTTTTAATACTACTAAAACTAAGGAAATAGAAGGATTGGATGGTTTCTTAAAAATATTCTATCCACAATCTGGAAGGTTTTGGATTTTGGTGGGGTTTGGGTTTTTTTGTTTGCTTGTTTGTTTTTAAATAACATTCCCATCATTCTGTAGTCAATTTTTTTCAGTTTTCAGGTAAAGCTCATTTTGCAAGCTAACAGTTTGTATACTCTCTCACACATACACACTCTTCCTTCATTCTGAAGCAGTCTGTTGGAGTATGATGTCTGGTGTAAAGCTCCAGTGTACCTATCATACATACCACCATTAGAAAAATATAGCTCAAAAATGCCTGTTTCCTGAAGATGGTGTTTTAACAAGGGTGGTGTGCATCTGCAATTCATGTAACTTTGCAAACAACTTGTAACACTGAATGTTAGATGCAACCTACAGCCACTAAACAATTTATTTTGTAACAGAAATGGGTATTTCATTTGTTCATGTGATCTTAGGTTTGTTTTGTATTTTTGTTTATTAGTGCACACTTGTATACAAAGAAATCTTAATGTGAGTGTTTCAACAAATCTGCAAATTAAATCTGTGTTTGGATACAGAAATATAAATAAGAGCGGAATACCCATAAGTTTTTATACATCAAGGTTAAGATCCACAACCTGATTCTTTGCTATTGGTCAGATTCAAGATTACAGAAATCCATGTTAATTTGGGTTGAAAATTTGCTTATCACAGATTCAGAAAACATCCTTTTGTGTTTGAGATAAATTGTTGAAACAGATTTGCTTAGCATCAAGACTGAATTTGTCAGGACAAGATGTTCATTGATCGGTTAGTGTTAGAATACATGGATAAAATGTAAAGACTCAGAACAGCATTCAAATCACTCCTGCACTCAAAAATGAGTTTACCTGATTATTTTTGGTGGTTTTTTCCTATGAGGACCTCAAAACACACTTCACTATTCACACCCAAAATTGCTCCTGACATGTTTAAGTGGAGTTAGTTTTTAAGCTACTATCCTGCTTCTCTTTCAAAACAGCTATGAAGGCACCACTGCTTTTTAAAATAAACTAGACATAGAGATAATTTTCTAGGCATTTGGATGACAGCATACTAAGTGTACCTAGGTATGAAAGTAGAAACTCTCTTCATTTTTGTTGGGCTAGTTAGGAAGATTGAATATTCATTGGCTTTCAGCCTGATCTGCAGACACACAAATCTCTCCTAAATATCAATCAATATCCCTGTAAAGGTTTTTAATGAAAAAAAACCAAACAAACCAGTTTCTTTAAAACTTCACTTACATTTTGTATCAAATTTGTCTCAGTGAAGATTCTCTCCTGGTTAATCAACAGAAACTTCAGTGCATACAGATGGAGCTTTAGAAACTGCTCCAAGGTCTACTGAAATGCCACAAATCGGTCCAGTCTCTGTTAGAGCCCAAATACCGTTTTTGCATCAAAAAATGAGCATTTTACCCTTGAAAGTATTACCATTTGTAGGTTAAAACACCCTGTGCCAAAAAGTAGCTTTCTCCTGAGGGCTAACAGAGTGGTCTCGGTTTTATCCTGAGTTTGAAAAACGTTGTTCTTTATATGACAGAAAAGAATGGTTTAGCTTTCATAATTTTTGACAGTAGCAGAAAAAGAGGGGTTTAGGGTAGGAAATATGTCAGCCTATAGGCTTGCTCAAGATGTGACAAAGCTGTGACTTTATCTCAGGAAAGCTATCTCATTCTCACTGTTTTCTGAAGTGTATTATTAGAACTGAGCCAGATGTAGCAAGTATCTTACTTTTTGTTTCCTGAAAGCAGTATACCAGAGTTGTGGTGTGCCTAGGGGATCAAGGGAACAGAGCCTGGGGATTCTGGAAGGATATGAAGATAATGGCAACAAAAAGAGCAGGGGAAGTTTTGGAGGGCAGATGAGGGCATCTCTCCTTACCATGCATTTCACTCTTGTTTATGCTTAAGGAGTGTGATACCTATGTCTTGTTTTCTCCTGATACTCTACTATCAGCTCAAGGTGGACTGCACGTTTCCTTCTTGCTGAGGGGTTGCTGATGGCTTCTCATGTGAAGATTTCTGAAAGCTACCATGCCTGAGCTTATACATGGGACATATGTTTGGGAATATTACCTTTCCATTTCATTTTGTACAGGAAATTCCAAGTGTCTAAAGTGTTCTATTTTTCATGTGAGTTTAGGCTGAAGTAAGTGTAGGGAAAACATCAGATGAAAATTTACTGCTCAACGAATTCCCCAAGCCAGAAGTCTAACGTTGGATTATTTTAGTAAAAACATGTGCGATCTCCCATGCATGGAATCACACTCACTACAGTTGTGTTGTACCAGGGGTTGCACAGCAGAAATTACACTTCTTACAGTATTTATTATTCACCTGCTGCTTTTCAGACTAGGTGTGCTTAAAAGACGAGTTCCAGGTCTCTAGCTCTTTTGTTCTTTGCTCCACAAAAGAAGGAATATCAAGTGAATCCAAGGATATAACATCAAATCAATGATAAGAAGTATGTGGCAAAGGGGTGTAGTGGGAATTACAAATTATTTCTTCCCCAAGCTCTGTGTGTATATAGTCAAAGACAATGTTTTGCATGCTATTGGAAGCTGTATGAAGTTTTCCTTTCTATTTTAAGCAGGTTTTAATGCACTGACAGTCCTGCTCTGCCATCCTTCAGGATTAATAGAAGTTGCCCAATCAGATTTTTATAGGAGTGGGGACTGATCTGTAGGACATTTTATCTTCTGGAAATCAGCAGTGAAGACAGAATTCAATATGTACAATTTTTGATATTATTATTTGCATTATCACCTACTACATTTAGTATTTTTCATCTATTCTAAAGCCTACTGTTTGCTGAAGATCCTGTATTATTAACATATACAGCAAGAATCTGTATTGGACACATTGTAGAGAGAACTTTATGTTTTAAACATCTCTATTTTGATGATGCATCAGAACATCCTTTAGAGATGATGGCTCAATCTCTCTCTCCACTTTGATTTTGCTACTTTGCTGAAAAGACATAATGGTGCTTATAAGCTGATTATATAGTTTCACTGTTCACTGATCTTTTATGGAATACACTGGGCAATAAGAGCGTTGTATATGTAGCCTTAGCATATGTCAGCTGCTGGTGGTTGTGGTCTGCGTACCTGCAGCTTGGTAAGTTAACTTCCCTAGAGAAGACTCCGGAAGATGATTTAATGGGACTTTACAACAGGGATAGAATGGGTGAAGTTTTGTAGCACAAATAAGGAGATAGAAGAGAAGTTATTTTTCATTCTGATTCTATAAATTTGGTAGTAACTGAAACAGAGCAAAGGTTTCATCTTACTCTGACAGATGGGAGTGCTCAAATTTTGTCCTGTTCTTTGAAGCATTTTCACCTTTCAAACCAATACAGGAATAAGCTTTCCAGCTGATTTTAACCCATTTGTTCCCTTTGGAGCTGACCTTCTCTCAGCTTTCTGAGAATTGTATGATGCCTTTGCAAACTGTAGTGATGCTGTCATTGTAGGCTCTCTCCCCTCAGCTATTAGTTGTATGCCATATATGCTAATGAAGTGCGGCTTATTTTACTATTTTTTGGTAGCACATGTGCCTCTCTTCACCCTTTTCTTTTCTTTAAATCCTAATGTGGGTGACTGCTGATAGTGAGCTCCCAGCTTTCTTCACCATTGGCAGGGGTTAGTTCCTCACCACAGGAGTGAGGGGGGGTTATTGAAAAGTCCGGCATTCAGCAGCTCTGTTTGCTGCCAAGATTCAAGAGCTGATCAATGCTACTTTTAAAGGCCACACGATCTGCTGTCCCTAAGGCAGTGTTTTCTGGGCTATCATGGATGTAAAGAAAGACCAGTGATTAGAGGCATGTGAATGCTTAAAGGCTGAATAAAGAAAACAATCGCCCTGGACTATGAGGTATTAACTTTTCCATTTGCCAAACCCATTGTTACACACTGCACTGAACACACACTCCCTTCATTACTCTCCCCTCCAATTCTTTTCAAGATCATTATCAATTTGGAATTCTAAATTCCAGCTTAGGACTGGGGGTGGAGCAGGATCTGCACCCAAAATTCACACCAGATCTGAATTATTCTACCTTTACGTGCCCCTTGGCACTTAACAGCTCCACTGTCTCTTGACAAAAACAGATTCAACATATTACTACTTGGGATTTTTCTTAAAAGTCAACACAAACATATTAGGCAGGTGTTTCTGTGGTTTTGGTTCGGTTTTTTTTCAGAAGGCGGCTCGTTTATGAATGCAAGCCTGACTCTTTGCTTCAACTCATGCAGAAAAAAAAGGTCAGAATATGTATAAAAATAAGAGACAATCTAGAGCACATGTGGAGCCTTTACAGTACTGTAATGAATGATAATTGTTTCCCTGATTTGAATGGATCCAAGATGAAGTCCCAGAGCAAATGACCCTTCTTTTATGTCAGAGGACCAGTAATTTTCTTTGGTCAATACATCCTGTGGAACAAAAGCATAATTTATGGCACTTCTGAATCAATGTTTCAGTGAGAACAGTTTTGCTTCATATTTATGAAAATGTTTTGAGTCCAAATGTTCTTATACTGTATGTATCTATTATGGAGTTAAGATCAAGAGTTTAAAATGGAAATTAGAACAAACTAATATCCTTATGTCGAGTTCAAACCTATGATTTTTTGTTTAACAGATGAACCACATAAACAATTTCAATGAAACAAAATAGAATTAATATACCTGAATTTTTTTATTATCTTTTTTTCCTTGTATGAGTTCCTCTTGCTATTCCGCTTTTTTTTTTTTTTTTAATTCACCTTTTTGTTTTGGCATAAGTAACAGAGGATCTCCTAAAAAATCAGTCTGACATCATCTTGGTCGCAATGATTGGGAAGGAGTGTTTGAACCATTACCCAGGAGGAAGGACCTTACTGTGTAACAGAGCACATATTGTTCTGTGGTTCTGATTATGCAAGAACAAGGTCATGTTATGTTAGGCAAAAGCATAATTTCATTGATTGAATGGAATTATTGAAACTGATTTTTTAATAAGTACCATAGGGAAATTTTTAAATTTGTTTTTATTTCTGTTTGTTTGGATGGCAATTTCAAGTGGTGTTTTGAGTAACTTTCATGCTCACCTGTATTTGTAAAGCATAGTACATTTCTGCATTTGTTCTATGTGTTTACAATTATCATTATTGTTATACCACAAGCTTGTCAAGGTCCAAGCTTGTTTGCAACTTAGACACATTTTTTTTAACTACCTAAGTTTCTCATAGTGTATTTCATACATATTACATCAGGTTTTACATATTGCAGAAAATACCAGGTGCAATTTTTAGAGGCCTTTAAGCTCATTTGGAGAGTTTGATCTTGCATTATGTAAAGAACATGATGTTTTTCCTCTGTTGAAGTTTTAAGAGTTTAGTCATTCAATCCTCTAAACCAAAGATCAGACTCCTAGTTTTCTTCATGAAATAAATAGGTGTTGCATAAGCCATATCCAGAAAATAAGTCTCTTGTGGGTGGCAGGAGCAATTTTGCCTGAGTAAAAGCCAGATTAGCTCTTCTAGACTTTGCTCCATTTTTAGTATAATGAAGGAGAAACATAATACTATTCTGTATGTGTAACAGCTTCTCTACTGAAGCACCTCAGGATACTTCATAATCAAAGATGAATTGCTAAAAAATTATTCTAATGAAAATGGATCTAGAATTGTCAGTCCTTTTAAAGAAGCATGACTTTTTTTTTTTTAATCACTGGTTCAGTTCTTTTAGTAAGCCAAAAACTAGAATTAAATTTAAAACAAACAAACAAACAAAGTTTCCAAGCTTCTAAGAATGCCATTTTGCCTCTTGTTTTGACTTTACCACTAAGCAGAAATTGGCTGATGTTTTGCTTTTTCTGATGCTTGCCACATTCAGAGCTGCTAACTAGCAACACATGGCATAAGAGATGAGTCCTAAGAAAACAGTGGCAAGACTTTTGTCTTAATGATTTGGGAATGTCTGTCACCTCACTTACCTTTAACCTTAACACTTTCTGTTAGTCCTCCCACATCTTCCTCTCTCCCACAAATGCACATATTCCTGTGCTGAAATAAAGGCACTTTATTCTCCAATGAGTTACAAATCAGTGTACTTGCATAAAATACCATAGCACTAGTGTAGTGCCCAATTCTTAATAAGGTAATCAACCTGCTTCTTAGTCCAAGGGAGAACTGCACATATATGAAGCCCTACTTCATATGGACATGATGGATCACAATCAACCTGATTGCAGCGCTGGGACTAATGAGGATGAACTCAGAATGAAAGCCTGAAGAAATTATCACTAATCCTACAGATTCAGATATGTTGGATGTGCCTTTGCTTGAAAAAAGTAGTTTTATCATCATTTCAATACTGCTGCCATGTCCTTGCAGTAGTTCCATCCTCTTCTAAGTTCTGATGGGAGACACTGGAATTTATTACCAGCATGGTAAATATACCATACAGTTATTATTTTATTTTTTTCTTTTTTTAGCTGTGCTGGAGGGACAATACACAAATTTGGGATGACTACATGTTAGACAGGAGATGAGTGTGCAATTACTGTGTGTTACTTTGGCTCAAGAAGGCATTCACCACGTTTCTGTCCTTCAGACTCCTTTTGCAAGACGAAAAATGGCTGTGCTGCCATTCAGTGCGACCTGGACAGGCTGGAGAGCTGGTCAGAGAGGAGCCTGATGAAGTTCAAAAAGGGCAAATGGCAAGTGCTGCACCTGGGAAGGTTGAACCCCATGCACCAGTACAGGCTGGGGGCTGACCCGCTGGAAAGCAGCTCTGCCAAGAGGGACCTGGGAGTCCTGGTGGATGACAAGCTGACCATGAGCCAGCAGTGTGCCCTTGTTGGGCCAGGAAGGCCAATGGTATTCTGGGGTGCATTAAGAGGAGTGTGGCCAGCAGGTCGAGGGAGGTTCTCCTCCCCCTCTACTCTGCCCTGGTGAGACCCCACCTGGAGTACTGTGTCCAGTTCTGGACTCCCTGGTTCAAGAAAGATGAGGAACTTCTAGAGACAGTCCAGAGGAGGGCTACAAAGATGATTAGGGAACATCTACCCTATGAGGAAAGGCTGGGAGAGCTGGGCTTGTTTATCCTGAAGAGAAGACTGAGACAGGATCTTACCAACTTGTACAAATATCTTAAGGGTGGATGTCACAAGGATGGAGCCAGACTCTTCTCAGTGGTGCCCAGCAACAGGACAAGGGGCAATGGGCACAAACTGAAGCATTAGATGTTTCAGTTGAATATGCAGAAGAACTTCTTTACTTTAAGGTTGACAGAGCACTGGAACAGGCTGTGAGTCTCCTTCTCTGGAGATATTCAAAGCCCTCCTGGATGGTGTCCTGTGCAACCTGCTCTAGGTGATCCTGCTTTAGCAGGAGGGTTGGACTAGATGATCTCCCAAGGTCCCTTCCAATCCTTGCCATTCTGTGATTCTGTGAAAAGTAAATATTTTTCCAGAGTATTTCAGCCTTTCAGCATGTACAAGAAAGCATTTTTGCAGTAAACCCTCTGAAGGGTTGTACTGTATTTCTCTCGGAGATGTGTGTTGAACTGCAGTTGTTCCCAGGAATATTGACTGGGTGATATCTGGTGTGGTATCAGTTAAGTCAGAAGTCTTCCTACTGGTTGTTCTGGAGTATAAAAATACATTTTCTGTTTAAGACACTGCATGTTTTCTTAGACATGACTTCATTACTCTAGGTCAGGTTGCTACAAAATATCAGTTCCTTCTGCTACAAGTTGGAGGCAAAGAAAGTGTAATCTTGAGGAGATCAAGACATATAAGGTAGCACTTATTCCTACTTAACCCCTTTTTAAAAACAAGACACTGAGCCAGGTAGCACCATAAGAATGAAGAGCACCAACTTACTTTTAAAGTTGTGTTCTCAATGGCACCAAAGATTCTCAAACTTTAGGTTTTTTCCTTTTTTTATTTATACTAAGCTAGCATTGTTGAAATACAAAACAAACTATGATATTAAAAATAGCTTTGAAATATAGCTTTAGTTACACAGAAATCACATTCTCAAAATGAGAATACATCATGCCCTGTTTTGAAGCTGACAAGGTAGAAGTTAAGGGACAACAGCACCCGTGCATCATTTATATAACTTGTTGACTTTATAGGCAAACTGATTTTCACTTCTGCCACTCAGGTTAGCCATGCTACCTATTTTTTTTTAATTTTTTTTTTCTTTTTAGGTTGGAAAAGACCTTTAGGATCATGAAGTCCAACCGCTAACCTAACACTGCCATCCCACCACTAAGCCATGTCCCTAAGCACCTTGTCTACCCATCTTTTAAATACCTCCAGGGATGGGGACTCAACCACTTCCCTGGGCACCCTGTTACAATGCTTAACACAACCCTTTCTCTGAAGAAATTTTTCCAAACCCAGTAAAACTCTGTGTAAAAGTTGGTTCAGTGAACGTACAGATTACATGGAAGTCAGAAAATAATTGAGTGTTGCAGGATTTCTGGAGTCTGTTAAATTAAGCACAGAAGGAGTGGTCAGTAAATACTACTTTGTGTTAAGGCGCTGTAGTGCACTTTGTCGTATTGTGTGTTAGGGCAGGAGTCATAGTATGAGGATGAAGGAGAGGCAATTTATGTGTGCGTGTGTGCATGTGTGTGCATGCGTATGCTTGCTGTGTAGCATGTGCAGAAGGTGGAGTGGAGCAGGGAAATATTTCTGATTTACTTGTGCATTCACCACCCTAATTTTTGTCAGCCATTTACTATGCTATTGTGAATGAATATAGAAAACTGTCAAATTCATCCTCTCCCCAGCTAATTCAAGCTAACAACAGGTTCTCTTGTCTTACCCAGGAAGGAAGAAAGACCTGGAGGTAAGTGGAACTATGAGAAGGAAAACTTCCCATGAAAGACGAGAATTAGAGGATTTCCAGCCTGAACAAACTTCTCATCAGATAGTCTTGTTCCCTTTACTGGTAAAAGGCTCTGAAGTTTGGGTAAACGGCTCTGAAGTTTGGGTAAACCTGAAATCAAGCATCTGCTTCTTCTTCTGTTCCCACCTCAGATTCTTTTACCTTTGAACCTTCATGAATCTTTATTTTAGTGCTCAGCAAAGGTATGGGAGAGTTTTAAAAAAGCTATGCTGCCCCCAGTGTTGGAGGGCAGATGGAGAGCTTTGGTCTCCATTTTCTTCACATTGCTACTGCCGAGCATTCCTGGACAGACAAATAATGGGCCTTTCTGAGCTCATTGACTTAGCAATTCTCAATTGCTGGGCTGATGCCAAGATACAGGCTTTTTATGTGGTTATTCTGTAAATACAGCTACCTTGCTGAGATAATGCTAAGGCATAAGCCCCTTTTAAGTTCTTGGCTCAGAAAAGCTCTCTTGTTTGTCTGAGGTCAATGTCCAAGTCTGAATGTTTCTGAGACGATGTCTCTGTCTTGTTGGTTTGACACCAAGGCACGGGCTCTTCTTTACAAAGTTTTGGCTAAGTAATTCCTAACTGGGATGAATGTCACAACCCCTTTCACTCATTGGATCATCAGAGCCTCTTTTTTAGTAGTTTGATGTCAAGAGATAGGTCGTATAAGCATGGGAACTGTTTTTTAGGGTCAATAGCCAGACTGCTATACAGCTTCCCACCTCAAAAATGAGCTTAGTAAAATGCTATCAGAGCACTTCTGCCTTTTTTTTCTTTCTTTCCTTTTCTTTGAAGGGGGGGTGGGGGGTGGGGGCTGGGGGGTGGTGTATGAGAGTGTGTGTGTGTGTGTGTGTGTGTGTTGGGGGATTACTGCCTTGTCTGCTCAAGCTGCCTGGTTTTGTGTGAAAGCCCACAATTCTGTGGTGTAACTGGCTCAGCATTTCCATAATCTCACTTTGATTTCTATGCTCAAGCCTATCTTTGTAGGATTACTGGCTCAGTAACTTCATTTTATTCAGCTGGTGTCAAGATCTAGTGAAGAAGAAAACTCAGTTTCCCCTAACACGATAGAGCTGGTCTCAAGGCACAAGTTGCTTAGGAGCTATTTGCTCAACATTTCCAGATAACTGTGGTTGCCTTTTCCAAATTATGTACAGTGTTTGATGTACTAGGTTAGCACACTTGGACACAAACATCTGCAGCTGCACAGCACAAGAGGTGGTCAACTCTCCTGTAGTTCACTTGTTACAGATCGTTTATTTGCTCCTGAGGGTGAAATTTATTCTTCTGATTAGACCATCACTTCTTAAAACATCTCCAGCATCACCACATAACTAGCTAACTCTGTTACAACACTCTGACAGACAACTATGTATTTGGAATAAAGCTAATAGTTTTCAGTTTCAACACCAATAGATGGACTCTGTATCTAGAGTTAGATCCTTCTGTGTTTTTACAATTTCACATTTTTTGTGACTTTGCAACATAAAGTTCAGTGTTCAAATGCTCTGACACTAGCTGTACCCACACTGCATCACATGAGGATGAAAATACGTATGATATCTGGATGATGATTCAGGTATCTCAGGCTCTCAGTGACTTTGGTCTTCGTTTCCTTGGCTCCCTCCTGTGGAGCCATACATGGGTTTCAAAAGAAATTGAATTTAAAATGGTGTGATTACTCTGGCAGTGGTTTCTGGGAAATAGGGGATGGTAAAACTGGAAGAAGACAGCAGGTAAGATGTTTGGCTCTTACATATTAATGACCAAAAGGCTTACCTCGGTGTAGTGTAATTACATTATTCAATTTGATTCAATACACGTTGTATATGTACAAACAAAAGAGTTGACAGAGCTCCATTTGGTCAGAAAAGGAACAGGGACCTTGTTTGAAGAAAGCATTCTTTGTATCATGTTATTAAATGGAACACTTAATCAGCTTCTTTGCCAAAAGAAAGCTTCCCATTATATTTGTTGTAAAAACTACAATAGAAGAAAAACATAAAGAGAAACTGAAGTGTTGTAATGCTGGATACACTATTCATGGTTCTTCTGTATGCTAGTCTAAGGTACAAAGAGCTGACTGAACGTTAATATTAGAAAATCTAGGTTTAGCTAGAGCTATGTGTTCTGGGAGGTTTGAGTTTCAGATTTTGTAAACAGCTCAAGCAATTCCCTGAATGGCTTTGTCAGTCAGCTTTCTCCCTTACTCTTTTTCTGAGCTTTTTCCAGGTTCAGTATTATTTCATCCAAAATAAATTACATCATGGAAAATAAGAAATACTGTCCTGTGAAGCTCGTTTCAAAAGATAGTTCACATTAAGTCTGCATGAATTTACATAGGATTAATATAAGTCTGATCTAGATCTTACCATATAAGTTTATTTGGTACTTCCCAAGTCTGCTTTGCTCCAAGGAGTCTGAAGGACTGTGAAAATTATGCATCAGTCCAGTTAAAGCCAACAGTTGCCTTCAGACAATCACACAGAAAATGAAGTTCTGCATATTATCCTTTGTTTTACCCACAAGTGCTTCTATTGTATTATTATTTTGATACACTGAGCAAAAAGCGTGCTTGATTTTATGTGGCAATCAAATGGTAATAAGACAGACCTTCAGCAGTATTAACTGGCATAATTTTGATAAGTTAGTGAAAGTTACTACTGGTTTACCCCAGCCAAGGATCTGACCTTTGGAACCTTCCTACAGAATTTATGCACTAAAGAGAAAACATTCAGGCCATAAGAGGTCTGGCCCAAGATATCATCAAAAACAAATGGCTAAAGCTGTGAAGATTAACTTCTTTCTGATTTCTGTGGCATACATTTCTTTGCCTTTTCTTTCTCCACTTAGTAATTAGTACGCCTTTACCAGCATAAAATCAATCATATTGCTGTCACATTTGGGAGGTACAGTTTTTCTGTCATTTCAGAGATGACGTTGTAAGCCAGTGATCTTGTACACAGCTCAGTCCTCGTGACATTGAATGAGTGTCTCTGCTTGCTGGGAGTTCAGGACAGTTTGGTGCTTAGCATATGATAGGATTGGTTTGGTTTGACTGTTAAGAAAGGAGCAAAGCAAGCAGAGGAAGCCAGCAGAGGAATCTTGCATTTTAAAGACTGGTTACAATTTATGCCTAGTAAGACTGATATCTTGATGTAGAAGGAAAAGGACATTTGCCAAGAAACAGAAAATTTTTGTTCAGCAGTAGATTGCTCAAAACTTTGCATAGTGTGCATAGATTTACATGTAAAGGTGCTATAAAGTACCTAAACTCATGTATTCCCCCCATATATATATGCAGAACACACACACACACAAATCTTTTTCTGTTTTGGAACACTCTTAAAGGATTCCAGTCATAATGGGACTTTGTTCACATGTTTCAAATAAAAGCAATCACACTTCAAATCAAACACTCAAGGGCATGTAAAAAACTAGTCCTGAATTGCTGTTACAACAGGTTTTTCTTTTCTTTCCTGATTATTCATTTTCCTAAAACTAGTAACCAGCATCTGCATATTTTAAGTGAGAAAAAGAAAAAAAGGAAATCATGAATAACTGAAAACTCATAAGCAAGGTGGTATCTGTTAAACATTATCAGATTGAACACAAATAATCTTTCCAGTTCTTACAGTATACATGTTATGGTTGAATGCAGGCAGTGTGGATGCTGGCTCATGTTTTTTTTCCTGATCTTGGCTATTCAAAACATAGAGTTATTGCACATTTTCAACCAGGGTCTAGAATAATCGCTGGAGTTGTCAGTCTCATCCCATGTAATTGTAGGCCACTGAACAGAACATATCTAAAGAAAAAAATACCCACAGAACAACCACGTACTAGAAAACATCAGGCAGAAACACCCTTCCAGCAGATAGTGCTGGCCTCATTGCCGCTGCCCTTATTTCTCCCAATCTTAAATAACATACGTCTCTAGTTCCTTTGCATGTCTACTGTTTCATCTTGCCTCATGTTATTTTTCTAATACATTCTTTCTGTTCTGTATGAGAATTCAAGTTCACCTGTATTTGTTGCTCAGGACACCTGAATTGATAGACAAGCATTTTAATTTCTCACTAAAGAAGATGGGTAACCTTATTATTGTTTGTAAAAACATAAACTGAAGAGAGATTATTTGATGGAGAGATTATATGTTTTGATGTAATATATCAGCTGAAAACCCATGAATGCCACCCTTTTCTTCAGACTAGAGGTTTAGTGCCTTTCATACTGCTTATACTAGTCTGCCTGTTATATTTTATGTAATATTAAATTTCATCTATGTTTCTGATGATCCTTGAGGAAAATTCCTTTTCATATTTGGAGAAAAGTCAAACAACACAATAAGGCAAACAAAAGCACTCATGCTCCATTTCTGAGGTTTAAGAGGATAATTTTGTGTTCAAGATCATTCAGTCTTTAGTCTTGCCGATGGGTGGAGGTATCATTACAAATTAACTACTAGCAACACCACACATCATCAAATTTCAGCCAGCATGAGACTCCTGACCTTTGAGTGGAGGAATTACCACTGATTTTGATCATGTTCTTTAGTGTTATCATCCATAAGCTGGTTGTTGGCACATCTTTTTTTCTCATAAACCCCCTGCATTTTATGTAAGAGTTTTGTTCCCTGTTCCTGAGACTAAAGGACGCATTTGTATTCCATTTGGCTGGCAACTTTTATGTTACACAGAAAGATTATTCAACAAGTTGGAACTGTCTTGATTTCTGACAGCAGTGGCCTTTTTTGGTCATATTAACATTTAGAAGTTCCTGTTGCTTTTACATAAGTTTCCTTCATTTTCCCCAAATTTAGACAATAGCCACAATTGTTCAGATCCTACATAAATCAAACCAGATAATCTTATATTACTCCCCCTACATACAGAATTCACCCTGAATATTTTTCAAAATTAACATGTTCTTAACTAATACAAGCAACTCAATGTGATGCATGGTGGAGCCTGTAAAAGGCATACAACATCTTAAATACTGAAAATTACATTATGATTTGCATGCATTGGGTCAGTTGGCTATCTGCACCTTGCATTTGTTCCCCAAAATCCTGTTGTGTCCTTCATTCTAAATACAGTACTAGTAAGGACATGGAAGGATTATTCCTGTGTTGTTGAGTGGAGTACCTCACCTCTTAGATACAGGGTGAAAACTGACCATAGAACCTTGGACTCACTAGAGTGTGTATAGTACAAGATCCTGTTTAATTAGTTGCAATAATTTACAGAAGAAGATTAAAAGTTTACACAACTAATTATTGACTGATAGTGGTTAAAAGTCACTACCATCTATAGTAGTTCAGTGGCTCATGAGAAACCAGATGATGATGGCCTTCCACTACAAAGTGCTAAGAAGAAAATGAAAAATATAAAATGAAAGGCATTACACTAGTGGGTTTCAACAGAATTTATATTAAATATCTGAATTATTCAGTAAAGAATGAATTCAGTCTGTAATTTGCCTGAGCTTTCATTTGGGATCCTTACTCAAATATAGAACAGAATTTTTTTAAAAGATAAGCAAAAAAACAAAACAAAACAAAACATTTTTCCATGACATATTATGGATTTTTTCCACATACTCAAGTAGTTCTTAGTGAAGTTAAAATGAGATTTGAAATCAGTCAGCACCCTTGAAAGGAGTCTACAGAAAGAGGCCAACAACCAGCAAGTTTGACTGCAACCCAACATGCAATGAAATCCTACAGACAATATAGTCAGTGGCACTTTTTGTTTGGGATTAAGAAGGCAAGACTTGATCCATCCTCTCTTCAGATGAAAGTTATATAGCAGAGAAGGTTATCTTTATTCTTGTACCACATTTGTTTTATATTCAGAGAACTTTGGTGCCCTGGGTTGTGAATGTGTTACTGTTCAGTAATACTAAATTATCTTAGAAAATAGGGGTAGAAACTCTGTAATACACATATTTTGAGACTCAAGCAATACTCCAAGACATAGGAAATCTTCTGATTATTGAGAAGTATGTTTGTAATTGCTAACAAACTTTTAATTGAAAAAAATAACAGAAACCCTACTACTACTACTTTTTTTCTGTCTTTGAAACTGGCTGCTACTCATTTTCTAACCACTGTGTTTCATGCTTGAAATATGCTGCTCATACTTGAAAATTAAGAGTTTCTGCAGCTGCTGCTTGCCCTCTGAATTTTGGAGGTCACTCTCACTGTTTGTTCTTGGCATGCAAATTGGCATTGGTATGGGCATCTCAACTGACTAATCCTCAGTGGTTTCATTGGTAGGTAGGATTCATTGGTTACCAAACTATATTGAAGCACTTCGTAGATTAGTATGTCACACTAAAGCAGAAAAGGAGTTCAGGAAAAGTACCATGAAATTGCTGCCACTGCAAATTGAACAATGCTGCTGCATACCCTGGGCTACCCAAAAGTCTCAAGTCACTTTGATGCTTAACAATGTATCCCACTCAGAGCTGATGGACATTAGTTACCCATGTTTTGAAAGGAAGATTTATGTATGTGTTGGAACAAGGTGGATTTAATATTAGTATGGTGTGACTTAGCTAACTGCTAAACCTTTTGCTTGCACTCTATAATGTTGTGCTCATGTCAGTGTAAGCAAAGACCAGTTGATCTGTGTACTCTTGTGGTTAATAAAAATGCTGTACTTTGTCTCCTAACAAGTCTGCTTCACATGTAACTTTGTCTTTTGGAGCAGATGGTAATTAAGAATCAAGAACAAGAGCCAATGTTCAGCTGGTATAATCCTGCATCTGTTTGCAAAGCAACTAGACTGATTTACATCAGCTAAGAGTCAGGCCTCGAGGTTTTCTTTTATAGTTACATTGTTTGAGCCCCTGGCCACTTAAAGCACAATCTAGTAGTTTTCCCCTGAAGCTTAGCTATAGCTTAGCCCTTAGATAGTCAGGTTAGCAGCTGCCATTTAGGAATTGCTTCCCCTTATGAGTAAAGATCTATGGTGACTAGAAGCTTTCAATTCTTTGCTTTATGGTGAGAAATAAAGTCTGCATTTCTTTCATAAACCACATCCATAGGAACTACATTAAAATGGGACTGTGCTGTCAAACAGCTAATTAAATGTCTAATTTAAAATGTGCAAGTTCTTTTTTGTGTTTATTTCAGCTTTTGCATTTGTAAATGATTACTGACATTTGCATAGGCACTTTGAGAAGTCTTCTGGGTTGTAACATCTGAAGGAATAAATTTAAAATCTAGAGAAGCAGAGAGCAGAATATCAGATGCAAAATGTCAGGAAATTCTCATTCAAAATCAAACTAAATGAGTTGGTTATGTCTATAGTAGATGTGTTCAAACTAGAAAATATTCTAGTTTTTGCTGTCTTCAAAAAGTCCCAAATTTGAGTCTTCCATCAAGCTCTGGGTCTGTTCTCTAGATCAGATATGGTCTGGAAAAGTGTCTGCTTAAACACATTTCTAGTGTGTTTTAATTTTGTGTTGCTGAGGACAATTAAGGAAAATTAAATTATTGAAGAAAACTTGAAATACTGATAATCAGCATTGATTATGACTACTGATTATACTCATATCATGCTTGGGTAAAGAATCCATACATTTGTTCCTGTGTTTATGTTCTTTCCCAGACATCAGCTATTGGCCACTTTAGGAGGGAGAATGGTGAAGACAACACTTTTCTGACCCAGAACATCTTTTGATATGTACCTACAGGAACAAATCTGCTGAGAAAATACTGTATGTCTAAGCAGACTTTTTTTTTCTTTTTTTTCAAATTTGGCAATCATATTTTGAAGGTAAAGACAGGCAGACAAGTACACATGCATATGTGTGTGTATGGTATTGCAAACGGACTGATGACGTGTTATTTTGCATGATTAAATGCACTTTCAGAAAAATTACCCTCAAGAGTTCTGGACTGTTTTAGAAGAAGTGAAGTACAGCTTATAGAAGTGAAGTGTTATAGAACCGTGAAGTACAACTTATAGTTTGTAACTTTGTTAAGTTTATCTCTAAAATACTGAGTGATATTTTGTCATTATAGCCTAGCTAAAGCACAGCCTCTCAAAGCTCCTATGTGTTCATGCCCTTCTTATTATTTATTCAAGGAAAAGATCTGTTTTGACTTTTGATTTATAAACTATCTTAAATTAGTCTTAGTTAAAAGTAATTTTCTCACAGTTACTAGTGGGTAACTGGAAGAGTACAGTAATTTCCTGATAGTAAAAAGGAAAAAACCCTGTCATACCAGATACTAATCTGTGTAAACTCAAAGGGAACATCAACTGTGCTATTTGTAACATGTACCCATGGCTAGTTTTCTGTGTACCACACTTCCCAGAAAGGGAAAATACTACTGTCAGACAAATAAATATTTTGTAGATTTCTGCTGTTCTTTACTGAAAGGAAATGCCCCTGTAACTTATATGTTACTATTACACAATTATTGATTTGCCTGCTCAAATATAACATCCAATCTCCTTACCCACTGCTACTCTTGCATTTCAGTAACTAGAGTAAGACTATTCTTTGCATAAAATAAACAGTTACAGGAAATAAACATAAAATGTACATATAAAACCAGTTTGAAATAAGTACCCTTTTTACTGGAGAAATATTTTGACCCTTAAATATTTTGAAATCTTGCCCATAAGAAGGGGAAAGAAGGCCTAGCAGAACCCAGAATAGTTTCTTATTACAATCTGACTCACAGAAAATACAGTGATTTTCAAAAATGAGTGGCTTTATTTTTTTTTTATTGTTGGTAAAACAATTTTAACGTTTCCTTTGAGAAAAGACAGGAAGCATTTTAGGGGAAGAAAACTGTGCTGAAGAATAGGTAGAAATTACGCTAGCTGTTGTCTGGTTCCACTACTGCTTGCATGGTATAGGGGTTAATGAACTATACAGCCTTCATGCCATGCTTGTAAGATCCTTACACATAAACCTTCTCTCTTATTTTGTGGTGGCTAACTGTATCAGCTCCTATGTTCTTCCTGGAATCCACTTCTACCAATTCTTCCAGTGTGTTTCACTGGTGTCCTGGAAGACCCACAAGGGTTTCATGTCGTGGAACAAATCTGACCACATGCCCAATTCTCATGGTGTTTTTATTGCTTCATAGAGAGAAACTACTTCTGCTCAATTTAAACTGGAATTCACATTTCTGCTTTTGTTCTGGAGAAGAAAGATTAATAACAAAGAAAGAAAAGGTTTTAAATAACAACTGAAGTGGAGTCAGTGGCATGCTTCCCTGGTCTTATCCTCCCTCTTAGTCTGATCCTTTCCTTTAGCAGCTCTCAGGCCTGGGAATGCTTTTCCTCTCCTTTGGAGAAGGGCAATCAGAATGTCAAGGCAAGATTACAGGTGAGGCAAAAAGATAAAAGGTTTTCAAATCGGACCATCTTGACCCTTTGAGGTTAATTTTGATTCACCTTTCTTCACATGCTGATCTGTCATTTGATGAGGTGTGTTGGTGTGATGTCAGAAAAATGCAGGGCTTTGCTTCCTTCTTCCAGGTCTCCCTCCATCACTCTCTCTCCATGCACCCCTATTTACTGTCCTGCTTTTAGCTGCATCTCTGAAAAGAATGGTGATTTTCCCAGTAAAATGTGGATTGCAGTATCCCTGTAGGACCAGCATGATCTTAGCTGCTCTGTGTTAGTGTCAAGAGCCCTGTTTCCACTGCTTCCAGCTTAATGACAGTGATAATTCACAGCTAAGGAGCTTCCTTAAAATACCATTTATTAACAGCAGAAAGCCGTTCCAAAAAAGCAACAGTAAAAACAAAAGAGAGAAGTGTGCATGCCTAATTTCCAGGATAATATCATCCTCTTCAGAGGCAGCCTTAATATAACTCTGCAGGATCCCCAGGCACAGTAAAGTGACCTGGTGGTGGGGATGTGCTACAGAACTCCTGGTCAGGGTGAGGAAGTCGGCAAAAGCTTTTTGAAGTAACCTGTGGAAGTCTGCAGGTCACAAACTGTGGTTGAGATGAGTCCATCAGGGTGACCAGAATTTGCTGCCCAGGAACACAGCTGAAGATGTACACGGCTGTGATGTGGCTTTGATCACAGCAGACACGAAGGAGTGGATCCCACAACGAGTGGGGAAGGTGAGTAGCAGGATACAGATCCTGCACTCAAGGGGAGCAGATCTGGACTTACTCTGGAAACAAGGTGGGTTCCCGTGGAAAGCAGCTCCAAAGGGCAGGGGAGCTCAGGAAAGCTGGCGGGGATTTAAGAACAGACTCCTGCAAGCCTAAGAACATCATATGCAGATGTATCGGGAGGCCAGCTTGGCTAACCAGTGAACTTGAGACAGACCTACAATGCCAAGAGGCAGCATACAGGGTGAGGACAAGGGGGAAAGCTACAGAAGAGGGGTAGCAAAGCATTGCCTAGGCATGCAAAGTACCAGTTGACTGGGGAAAGACAGTTCCACAGGAAAAGTCTTTGCAGCCTGTGAAGGGAAAACATTTGGATCTCTGAAGCAACTCAATGCAACGCTGTATTGTTCTATCTGTGTAACTATTACATACCTGTACAGTCATCATATCATTTGTAGCTTTCACCTTTCCACACTTTCCTGCTACCCTACCTAGCAGTTTAATACAGTTGTTAGAACTCAGGGTTTAGGACACTCCTATAGCATCTTCTTGGGGAAGCATGACTGGAAAGCTGCCTGGCAGAAAAGGAACTGGGGGTGTTGGTCTACAGCCATCTGAATATGAGTCGGTAGTGTGCCCAGGTGGCCAAGGCGGCCAACTGCATCCTGGCTTGTATAAGGAATAGTGTGGCCAGCAGGAGTAGGGAAGTGACCATCCCCTTGTGTTTGGCACTGGTGAGGCTGCCCCTCGAATACTGTGTTCAGTTTTGGGCCCCTCACTACAAGAAGGACATTGAGGCACTGGAGCATGTCCAGAGAAAGGCAATGAAGCTGGTGAGGGGTCTGGAGCACAAGTCCTCTGAGGAGCAGCTGAGGGAGCTGGGTTTGTTTCGTCTGGAGACAAGGAGGCTGAGGGGACACCTTATCGCCCTCTACAGCTACCTGAAAGGAGGTTGTACTGAGGTGAGTGTTGGTGTCTTCTCCTATGTAACAAGTGATAGGACGAGAGGAAATGACTTCAGGTTGCACCATGGGAGGTTTAGATTGGACATTAGGAAATATTTCTTCACCAAAAGGGTTGTCAAGGATTGGGATGGCCTGCCCAGGGAAATGGTGGAGTCCCCATACCTGGAGATATTTAAAAGACAGGTAGACGTGGCACTTAGGGACAGGTTTCGTGGTGGACTTGGCAGTGTTTGGTTAACGGTTGGACTTCATGATCTTAAAGGTCTTTTCCAACCTAAATGATTCTATGATTTTCTTCTCTTACAGATAAATATTTAATTAAAATTTTGTTATTTTACTAAAACCTGTCAAGGACTAATCCTTGTTGCCCTGTTTTATTAAGTGTCCCTTACACTGCTTGTAGCATTTGAGTCTCCTCTGAGTACATCATTGTTTCTTCTAGCTTTTTCTTCTAGAATTGGTGAGAAATAGAGGGTAGCAAGAATTCTACATCAGCCTAGTGGTTTCAGAAATTTTGGGCCCAGTTCAGAAGATTTCAGTAGGATCATGTTTAACCGATGACAAGTGAAGTTCAGAATCACATAATACTTCTCTGTGAGTTGATTTTTAACATTTGGGGCTGTGGAAACTGTATGCATCTATAATATGTGAGCACAAACATACTGTGCTTTTCAGGTACAGTATGCTCATTTTAAAATTGTTTTGCCTATGCAGCTGAGTTATTTTAAAATATGCAGTGAATGAACATATCTTAAAAAAAAATGTTTGGGTACATAAGATTGACATTTTAAAGCAAGCATTAAACTGTTGCAGAACTGGGTAGGCATTTATGATTTCAGTGAACCACAAAAGAGAAAATGAACGCTAACAATTGAATGTAGAGAAATTAAATTAAATTAATTAAATTTCTTCAAAAAGAACTGGATAACAGTCTTTTGTCAGGACAATATTTGCTTCTTTTTCTCCCTATAGGTAGATGATTATGCTATTATGTGGTTTCCCATTATCCTGCATCTCAATGGCTTCCAACGTTCATATCTGTGGAGGTTCAGGTCATGATAGACAAGGATTACTAAAGTAGATGGGACTAGTACGGAAGAAAGCACATCAAACTCCATTATAGTACTTGCAAGAGAAAAGATGATTTCAAATTAATGGCTGAACTAATACAAATGTGAAAAATAAACTGAATTAATCAGCCAATGTATATATAAGAGCCAGTTTTTTGTCTTTTCACTCTGCAAGCTGAATTATGGGACCAAACATAAAACACAGCATGCAGAAGCATTATCTGGGTTTGTGAGACTCCTTGGAGGACTTTAGACCTACGAATGTGAATGGGTTACCTGGAGACATCAATATAGCATTTTCCTCTGTGACAGATATAACTTGGCCTTACTATGTCAAAGAAAACCATACTCATTTTCCTCAAAAGACAAGCACTTCTATATTTCAAGTGATAAAAGGCACTTCAAAGCAGATATAAACTAAGAAATATTCATGACGCTTAATCTGTCATAATCTTTTAAAACTTTCAGGAAGAGCAGGATAGGTGCTCTTGTCTGTTTATGATTTTACAGCACCATGTGTGGTCCACAGACGTAGGAAGAGATTTACTTATTGAAAGTGGAAGATGAATTTCCCAAATGTTACTGTATGTCTTGCATGTAAGCTCCATATTAGAGATGATATGTCACAATGAAGTAAGTGGCATCCACAAAATTGTACATCAAGGGAGAATAACTTGCCAAAATTATTAGGCAATAGTCTTTTCCCTCGGCACCACATCTCTGAGTTGACTGCTGTTCAGAATTACATTATGAGGTAATTAGAACATCCCCAGGAAATTCTAACTTTTTTACCTAACTTTTTTGTGACCCCGGTCTGCTGGGGCTGCTGGCACACAGGCAGAAGGCTGCAGTCCCCATCTGGGGGCGTGGTAGTGCTGCCTTCAGGACCTCAGGTTTCCACAAACCTACAACCTTTAGGCTCAGATCTGGATGACAGGACTCTCTCTAAGGCAAAATTTTGTGAGTCCAAGCTCCTGACCATGACATATGCTGGCAGACCCAAAGCTTCAGCTGGCTGTTACTGGAATGACTGTGCACAACATTTCTGGTGAAGACACATTTCAATGATATATTCCTGTGTTTTCTTACTGGTACATTTCAGTAAGAAATATTTTCAGCATATGTATTTCTCCCCACCCTATCAGGTCCTTTATAACAGCATGTTATTTTACATTATGTTATGCTGAACTATATTTAGATCTGTTTTCTTGGACTTAGTAGTTGCATATAATACGTGAGAACTCACTGTGCCTGCTGTTAGTCCTCCAAATACAGCTGAAAACATAGCTACATTAGTTCAAAGAATTCATAATTCAGCTACTGCTTTTCTCTGTTGCTCTGTAATATGCATTTCTTTGTGTCTTAAAACTCTGTCACAATAAATCAAAAGCAATGTACTGATTTTAATGGGTTGCAAATATTTTTTTTCCTGGAATATGTTGCATATCGAGTTCTGATCTCATAAAATTGCATAGCAGTTTACTGAAAGAAATTTTCCATATGCATGTAAGTAAATAAATTTTGTGTCCATTCCTGCTAGAATGCCGGAACTATTTTGGGCAATATTACACAACTGTGCTTGGAATTCACGAGTTTAGACTTTCTAAATTTGACTTAATGTCTTTTTCAGCTTCCACCACATATTGTATTACTTTTTGCAAAATTTTGTTTTCCTTGCTTAATAAATGACTGCATTGTGGTATAATGGAAATCTCTACCATCTTCAAAAAAGCACTTTAAATTCTTCCTTGGGAGGAATTTTTATGTGGTGGGGGTAGGAAAAATGAATGTTGGATGGGAGGTGCTGTATTTAAATTAAATGACATTTCTGCTTTCCTAGTTCTCTAGTCACTATTTTGATTAAAGTTGAATCACACTTACAGAAGCCTTCAGGGTAGTTCTCTCTGTTCTGTGAAGTAAGCTAAATGCTTCAGGTTTCACATTAAAAAAAAAAATCTTTACTGGTTTTACATATCCTTTTGGATTTGCTTCTGCAAGCCTTTCATATACTGAACTCCAACTGATGTGTATGGAAATTCCACATATGGAGGGCCTGGAGAGTCAAACCCCTTGCTTTTCACGTTTTTCCCTCTCTTTCAAATATGCAGGAATGCATGCATTGTACTGGTGTTTTATAAATTTTATTACTATTTCCAGAGCTAGCTCCAGACTTCTCAGCAGTGAAAGCAAAACCCTCCCCTCCCCCCCCATCCCTCATGGATAAAGACAGAATGACTTTATTCTCATACTTAGGTCAGCAAAATTTCAATATCTCATGGCAGTTGAGAGGTTTCTTGAAGAGGCAAGAGGAGGAGGAGAGCCAGCCTGGGTCAGTCAGGGGCAAGGGCCGTGAAGGTTCAGTGGGTCTGGTCATGCCTTCCTGTCTCCCTTCTTCTCTTGCCTCCTCACACTCTCCCCCACGTGCAACACTCTTCCCTTCTCAAACCCCTTGATTCTGCGGTATTTGAAACAAATTGATAGGAAGTCTCTATAACTTCAGACACAGTAAAAGGTGTAAGGAAAATAAAGTTATAAGAAAAGCCACCTAATGCTAAATAGATTAATTTATTAATATATATTTTTTTTTTCCCAAAACACCTGTTTTGGGAAATCTGTGGAACTGTGTTAAAGGGGAAAAATACAGAGAATCTAGTTTTGGACATTTCTTTTGAATGGTCACAAGAGGGGAAAAACCTGCAGGCATTGAGAAAGGATGTTCACCTTAAAATCTGTATTCAAACAAAAATACTGGAGTTATGATAACATAGTGCTGGTGTGTAGCAGTCATAAATTGATTCTGTTGATTACTTGCACAGCACTGAAGCCATGGACATACTTTAGTTTTTTAACATTTTGTCTGGATGTTATTTCTACATTTCTTCTCATATTGTTCAATGCTGAATTGTTAGGCAGCCAGTATACATGTGCTTTGTTTGCTCTTGTTAAGATACATGTTCTGAAATAATGCCTCTGTAACTGACATTCAAGACTTTTAGGAAGATTCCCACAAAATTTTCTCAAAAGTACGCCATCAAGCAGGATTTTCCTTTAGGAGGGGATAGACATTATATTATGAATATTCCTTGAAGCCCATATCATGCCAGTTTAACATATCAAAACTCATTTAAAATACATCTGAAACTATAGGATGTGAGCAGTAATGAGAATGGAAAGTTCCCATTCATCAGAAGAGGCTATGCATACACCTATTCCCACCAGATCTCCAGAGCAAGACCACAGCAAACTGGCTTCTGAATGGCACTGTCAACTTTCAACTCCATGAAGGGGGCAATACGTCACCAACAGATGTCTGTGAAACAGCTGGAAAGTAGTAGGAGTGAAAAGAATTGCATTCAAGCAGAAGCATGAAAAAAATGGCTTACCTGTCTCTCCACTCTGAGTTTTAAATCTTTTCCTCCTTATTCCTTTTCTTGTTTCCTTCCTTGGGCTCCACAGGAAGACAAAATCAAAGTCTGGAGAAATGTGACAATCGCTTTGGAGAGACCTGCTGCTTTGGTTAACACCTGAGTAATAATCTGTAAAATATTTTCAGCTAACTTGGAACCACAGAATAGGAATTGTAGTATCTAGACTATTAAATTAATGTTCATCTAATGGAGGCATAAGAATATCCAAATGTCCCTACCTGTTACCAGCCACTCTGGTGAGGTTAACATCTATTTATCATGACAGATGATGAATTTAATATTTGCACTTTGCTCATAGTTGTAAGGAGCAGAAGAATTACATTATTTTATACAGTAGGTAGGCTTGGACCCCCACTGAAATCATAATAAAGGAGAGGCACATCCCATAAGCTGATATTTTGTAGACTTTAAAATGAAGAATACACCCAGGAACTGCAGATCCTGTGAGCAGTAAATATCTTGTTTCTATTAAAACCAGTTGCATACTGCGAATAGGATCTAATTTCCTAAGCACATACTCTCAGAGCTCTGTTCTGCTGGCCGGTGAGCAGCACCAGCTCCCCGGGCTCCTGTTGGATCCTGCAGGAGCCGATGAATTTATATCAATGTCAGCCAAGAGGAGAATCAGGCTCTTTCTTTGAGGGTCTCATAAGCTTAACAAAATATGCAGAAAAGTAGAATAATATTTGCAATAAGTTTACACTACTTATTTCTTTTTTGAAAATCTCTGCTTTGATCTAGGCAGTAACAGCTGGCAAACCATCTGTATCTAGCTATCCAGTTATCAAAAACTGAGGGATCTCCTGTCAGTTTCCCATATTTTTGTGGTGATTTTTTTAGTCATTAATTTTTCATTGCCAAGTATTGTTTTCCCTGGGACTTCAGCTGAGTTTGTCTGTAACAGCATGACCATTAGAAACTAGGTAGGAGACCCTTGGTCTCTGGTTGCTGCTTACAAAAATCATTGTAACCTTTGCCTTTAGACTGGAGCCTCAGGCCTCCTGCTCTGTGTCGTAATTCCCATTTTGCCTGCTGCTCAGTCTCTGGCTTTTAATGTTTATCAGCCATATTTTCTTTGATTGTGAGAGGCCAACCTTTTCCACTGCAGGCTGTTTTGTCTTCTATGGAGAGGTCTTGCAGCAGAGCCCTCTTTCTAGTCTTCTCCAGCCAGATGGTCTCTGGTGTTCACAGGGCCTCCTTGCTCCATCATGCATCCACCTTGCATATGTGACTAGAGGGCAGTGAGGAGGAGCAATGAGCCAATTCAGGTGGTATCAATTTGTTGAAACAGCCAGACTAGTCAAAGTCCTATCTTCTGAAAATTTTACTTACCAACATTTGCTTGCCAACAGATGATGAACATCTGCAAAGAGTTAAGATACTAGCAATGTCTTTGACATCTCATTCTGAGGTCTGGGGGGTCAGGGTTTTATTTTTACTGTATTGCTTGTGTTATTTGGAAGCATGTGAGGTAGGTATTCTGTGAATCTGCATGGTTTAAACCTGTGACAGGTCTCCAGCTATTATGCAACATTGGATTCTGGTGACTCAGATGATCCAATGTCATGCTCCTGTTTCTGTCTTATATCCCTGGCTTTCTTCTGTTCTGTGTCACTGTCTTTGGAGGAAAAGGAGGAAAAAAAAGCAGAAAGGGGGAATTGCAAGGAGAACAGAAAGAACTGAAGTGTGCTGAGAAAGACTCAAAGAAAAAGCAAGGCATAGGAAATTGTATTTAGGGATAGAGAAAAGGGATATGACTCTTCAGAGAGTGCAAGCCATGTTCTTCCTACCAGTAAAAGAAATAAGCAAGCAGTAGCTGATATGCTGTTTTGCAATAATAGATTCACCTTTTAAAGATACTGGTACCATGACAGCCACAAATGTCCAGTGTCTTTTGACAGGCACTGTCCTTTGGATTTTATACTTTAAAAAAACAGTGTGAGCAGTGTGACATAGCCATTTTGCTGAACACAGTATTACAGAGAAGCATGAGAGTCTGCCGCATGTGTATACATTAATACCTCGGTAGCTGAAATTCTTTTAGTCAACTTTTTAGGCCAGAGACTCCAGCTTAGTTCCCAAAGCTGACAAAGGTTTGTGTATTCAATAGCTAGAGACCAGGTATGTCTTCCATGGCCTCTGACACTGGTGAGGATCTTGTTTCTGTGTAGGGCTGCTGAAAAAGGTCAGCTTGCCATGTTGCATTGAAATGATTCCACCACAGAGGGTCTCAGATGATGACAGGAGATGGAGTTGTGCTGGGATGCTGAAGCAAACTTCCCCGCGCTTAAGAAAAAAAGCCAGAAAATGTGAAATCTCCAGCATGGGTGTTATGGGTATATTGTGCAACACAAAATTTGTAAAACATGGCAAACTGATCCATAAAAACAATAAAACCCATAAAACACACACATGTGTTCTTCTGTAAGCTAGCAAACAAAAATAGGGTGAAAAAAAATAAATGAAAATTTGAACTTTATCTTAGTTTTCTTTTGGTTGTAAATGAATATCGTTGACAACACCACAAAAGATGATCTTTGGAAATTTTTTTTCCTCCCCCAAAAGGCATGATGTTCCTCTTCATTTAGAGATAGTGGGAAATGGTTGTATGATTGACTACATGTCATCATGGAAAATCTTGACAGTTTGGACTATTGATTCCAGGATATTTTGATGAAATGTGAACCATTTTGTTTCTGCAGAGCTACTACCTTGTATCAATGAATTTTAAAATTACTAATTCTTTAAGTAGTTTCTGATTTGCACCACATAGCTTCATATTCAACAGTTGTCAGTCACTTCTGTATGCAACAAAAGTCTTTTTGAATCAGTTGCTTGTATTGTAAGTTTAAAAGTCACTAAATTAAAATAAATTTTTCCCATCTGACCTTTTCATTTTTTCTATTCTAAAAAATATGTAAGAATAAAATTCTAGAAAGGATTTCTTCTTTCAGAAAAATAATATACACAGAATTATTTTTCTATTTCTTACTACCATTTTGTCTATTGTTTCTAACTTGTCGCTAGAGAATTAAAATGTGAGTGACTCTCCTCTCCTGTTTTTCCTCCTGCTTTCACACAAAAAACCCAAAGGGCATTAGAGAATTTCTGACTTGGTTTTGAGTAGAAAAAATTCTAAGGCTTAAGCATAATAGCAGAAATAACTAAGGAAGATGGAATAAGACCCAGAGACAAAAATTTTAATGATTAAAAATGGGCAATGTTATTGTTTGTGTACTTTCTGTACAGGTATTATCAAACTAAATTATCAATGTATTTATTTTTGTGTTCTGTTACGTCTCAATGATCATTTAGTACCACATGAAATTTTAATTTTTTCAAATTATAAAAATGATATCATAAATAAAATAAAATAAAATATAAAAGTAAGTATTATAAAACTCAAGATGCAAAATGTCTTTTCTCTCCAGATAATAAAGCAATCGAGGTGTTGCTTACGGTTCAAATTTGATTTGTTGTCAGGAACTATTAGGAAAAACACTAAAATGTGTTTGTAACTTAGATATCGAAACCAGTGTTGTACTAAACACAAAAAGAGATTCTAGATGGCATCAGCTGTGGGGCCTGGCCAAGGCCATGGTTTTAGCAGTGCTCCCCTTGCCTTTGCTGATGCCGTCCCTGTACATGCAGGGGGGAGCTTCCTCTCAGTCCTAATTAGTTTCGTCTACCTACCTGCTTGTATCCCACACATGTACTGCATGGTCCTGAAGGCCATTAGAAACCAGTCATAGTAAAAACTACTCTCTCTGCAGTATCAACACTAACAACACGTGATAGGAATGGCCTATCTGCATCTGTTGTATGATAAAAGACAAACAGTGTTATTTTAATGTATTACTGTCACAAGACCTTTGTCCTCTGCTGCGCAGGTAAACATCTCTGTCCTACTATGACACTAATCAAGCAGCAGGAAACCATTATCTTATAACAATATTCCTGCAGATTGGCTTTATTTCATAATTAGCTGTGAAGTTTTTTCCTTCGAGCTGATAGGGTTCTGCTGAATTTTCTCTGTTTACATTTATTTTAGGTTTGCTTTTTGGTTTTGTTCTTCTGAGCAAGAAAAAGAAAAAGCATAAGAGAAAGCAAAAGACTTCTTAGTTGAGTTTTCAAACAAAACTACATTGGTAAAATTACTGCGTGCAGTTAATGCCTACAATCTGTAAACTTTCAGTCTGTGTGCTTGGCATTGCAGGCAGAGAACAAAATGTGCTCTGCTCCAGAGAGCCTTTGATACGCAGTGCCTCAGCTCTCAAGTGTATTCCAGTATGTAAGTCATCAGAGTTGACAAAATCTCTGTGAGAAAGGTTTTTCCTGCTTCTAAAAGCATTTTTGAACTCTTAGGTCTTCCACAAAGGAGGGTGTCTAAGTAGGAAAACCATTTCTGTTGACTAGGACAAAATCTGTCTGTAGGTTCCCTATGCCTATTGACTTCATTTAGGTTCATCTGAAGGCAAAATCTGGCCCATTGCATATTACACCATTAAATAGCATTATGTTGCAGAAGAATGAGGGTTTTAATCTCTCCCCAATACAGCCTTTGAATAAATTTAAAGGGCACCTAAGTAAGTGCTTTCACTTATATTGATACGACTGTGTGAGCACCTTGCTTAATAAGTTTTTTAAAAGCAAACTGCATTCACGTATCATCCAGCTGAAAACATGTAATCGTGTAGGGCTATACTGAGAATCTGGTCCTGTTATTTTTTCCCTGAACACCGGCATGTTTTGTGAACAAAGCCTATGTTGAAAGGTTAGTAAGGTGGCACATAAGTACTATTTCTCATTTTTATTCACAGAAGCAATCTTTTAATTAGAAACACAGCTACCGACCTAACAATGCAATGAGAGGCATGTTAATAAATACCAGAGGACCATGTGACATTTCTGTTGCTCAGTGCTGCTTAGAAAGCAGCAGCCATGTGAAACACAGGCTAATCTGAGCACACTGAAAATTGCTATTGAAAATGACAGGCTCCCAGCTGTCTATTTTTGCTATTCTCTCAGAGGACAGCTGTCATTTCCAGGGTACTTCACCACCTCCTCTGGATTCTTGAATTTATTGAGAAAAGGATGAGAGAAAAGGGCTCATTAAGGAGCCCATTCTAACAGTTTTCTGTCCATTTTGTAACTTGAGAACTTTTGCTGCTTTCACCTGGGGAAACAAATGTGTTAACCTTACAGAGAAAGCCACCTGGGCTAGCACAGCAGCTTGCTACTCATTTCAAACAGCTGGTCCAGCTGAGTAAAATTAAATTAATACAGCTATTTTCACATTCTTGATGGTGGGAATACTTTTCTCTACTGCCCGTTGTCTTTCTGTTCTCTCATCTGGAGGAAGTCTCCTTTTTAACAACCCTGTCCCGCCCTGGGGTAACAAGGGTGGTGGAGGAGCTTGACTGCTGGTGCATCTGGGGGTGCACCCCTTCACAGGGCTGAGTCCTTCTTTCTGTCCGGTAGGACTTTGGGGGTTCATTCTTGGCTGGGCCTTTAGTTTTTCTCCCTGCCAACCTCTCCCAAGTTGTTTCACGTCTTGCTGCTGTTTCTCTGCCTGATGTTTTCGGTATACCCTAGAGGGGGCTGCCGCACTGCTGGGCTCTCCGCAGCAGTCGGATGCTAATCTGGGTACCGAGCCAGTCCATCATCATCGCCAGACTCTTTGCTCTTCCCTCTGGCACAGGCTTCATACCTACACCTGCAAGCAGAGGCACAGTATTCATGCCTGGCTGGCTTTTAGTGGCCTGTTTCGGGACCATTTGGGGAACAAGGGGGTGTAAGACAAAGCACAGTGTCTTCATCATTCAAAACACACACAGATAAAATGCTTCTTATAAATGAGTGATCATGCATAAAAGCGTATGCACTCTGTGTGAGAGAACATGCATTAACATTGCATGGGGCTTTAACAGCATTTCCTAGCTAACAAATGGAACAAATACTGTAAAAAGTATGAAAGCAATCGCTGTGATGACTCCTTGCTACAACTTTGCCCCATGCTCCGGGCCCCTCACTGTCAATGAGGAATGTTGTTTCTTACAGGCATGCCATTAAATATCCTGGCTGTGTTTAAACAGTTCTGCCCACAGAACTTAATATGCAGACTTGATGGCACTAAAATACTGGTGATTTGTTTTGCAGATTACTGGTTGTTGTGGTTGTAAATCTGTTGTCATGCAAATGTCTAGTTTGTCCTGTTTATGAAAGCAGCTACTTTTTCATTAATCTCTGGGGCTGTATTTTGAAGATGAGGCATTCTTTCCAAAGAATCTTATAACTGGAAATACTTAGCAGGGGTATAGCAAGTGTATAAAGCCTGATCCTATTCTGTTCAGTAGGTTTTCAGGAGTTCAGTATCTCATACAAGCTTTTAGGCAGGCATGTCAGGTCTAGACAAACCATGCAAACACAGGCCACCACCTCTTAAAAAATCCACTTTCCACAGAAGCACTCCAATGCCAATGAGTGTACCTTTGCAAATCATCTGGGTCTGGCAGCAACATGTCATTAGTTACATGAGTGCCTGATACCTTTTGCTCAGGACCTTTTTGGGGAATACAGCTTACTATGTTTCCTGAAACTATATTAATTGCTGCAGTCATGATACACAGGAAGGAAGCAGGATAAATCACAGTAAGAGATGACACACACACACATTGAGGGAGTATGTATTCATGTGCTTTCAAAAAAATGAAAGCTTTTCGGTCGCACGAGGCACTTCAAAAATCTTGTGGTGTAGAAGCCAGTAACTGTGTGTCTAACGCTGTAAAATCTGGCACTATTTATTCCAATTAGTTTTCTGGTTGGCAAGTAGATGCAACTGAATCCTCTCTATACTGCTCTACCTCCTGTGTTGTCTTTGTGAGATTAGTGAGATCAAGAATAGGTCAGACAATATTATTTGAACGGCTGTTTTCAGTTGATTGCCCTTGACATACAGTCTTATGTCTTGTTCTTACTAAGGATCAAGAAATTATTTTCTGAAACGCAATCAATCAACCACAGATTCAGTGAGAACAACTGTTTGGAAAACACTCGTCGTAATGGAAACAGAAAGAAATTTTAAGAGGTGGGAAATAAAAGTATTAAAATTTTGTGCAAAATATTATTTGGGACCCAGGTATATGCTGTTTAATTAAACTCATAATTATTTCTGCCTGATGAAGCTTTGCTTTGTTTTCCCTTCTGGCAATAGCCTTGAACAACACGTAAGGTTTTTTCATGTGTGGTGCAGGAGTACATAAACTGGGGAAATGGCACACTCTCTGTCTGTGCAGGTCCAGCCCAGTGTTTTGCAGAACAGGGGCAGTATGGTCTACATGTTACATGGTGATGCTGTAGTAAAACAGTGTTTCCCAGAAGAATAAAAGAAAACATACAATGAGAGGAAGAAAAATATAGGTGCAAAAGGATGTCTTTTTCCTCAAGTACCAAATCTCAGCTGCAGATTTTGACTCTGCCGCGACCAACACCCACTCCATTCTTACTGGAATCACTGGGCTATTTGTCAGGCCAGAGCGAACTGCTATTTTTTATTATGCAGTAAAAAGTACTTCTTTTTCCTTTTTAACTCTTTTTAAAACACTAAAATGCAGAGGGGAGCTTTAACTCAACTCTGTCTCTCCCACAACTTAAGTGGTGGAGCTACTGCTATATTCACGCTTCAGGAGAGGAAAATAAAGCCAAGGCTGAGAAAATTTGAACCAGTAATTTAACTAGTGTTTTATCAAATGCTGTCCTCAGATGGATACACCAGCTTCCTAAAGGTAGCTCTGGGTACCCCTTCAACAGCAAAAATTGTATCTGGATCTTATGCACATTTAAAACTTTTGTTTTATTTTATCCCACCCCACCCAATGGTGGTAGAGGGTGGAATGGTGGATTTTATCTTCCAGGGTATCAGGTAATAGATAATCAAACTTCTGTTTAATTGAAGTAGCCTTGAGCAGCAATAGCTCAAACATGATATCTGGGCATATGCTTAGAAGAATTTTCTCTATTTACCATAAAGCCAATTAGGCAGAGAGTGGCTTGGTGATCATTGACCAGGATCTTGACACTTACAGAGAATTTTCATGTGATTTTAAGCATACCATGCACCTCACTTGCCTGTATCTCATATTCTCACATATGAATGTGAAAAATAAAAGATACTTCTGAATCCCATGGTGGTAACTATGCTAATGATTAGGCATACCTACAAATTGCAAAACTTCAGTGTAATGTGACTGACACTGAATAAACTGGCTAATTTTGTAGTTTGTCAGACACTTGGCACAGTGATCCTAAAATATACATTATATTCACCAGGTGAGCCTCATTTGTATGTGGCATCTTTTTTACTGAGGTGGATGTTTCTTTGGAAGGGCTGCCCCTAACTGTGAACATTAGTGGGACAGTGGGATTTATGGTGTTCAGCTCACTTCTCAGCATGCATTTAAAAGACTCCAAGAAAAGACTGTCTGTTAGTTAATGAAAACAAAGCTCTATTGGACAGAAAGGACACAGAAATATAAAGCCTAATGATTATAGATGGCACTGTAAGAGACCTATCAAAGACACATAAAACTCCCAGGTTTAGCCTCTGCTGCTAAGCGATACTACAAAACTAGTTTTTTAACCTTACCCATTGCTGTTGCGCAGCATTTCTGAGCAACTTTCCTCACACCACCAAACAGAGTTTTTTTGTTAGCATGTGTCTTTCTGAATGTCCAGCTACATACAGATTTTAGAAAGTCGAGCCTTTGATGTACTTCGTACATTTAAGGAAATATATATTATAGTATACACTATTAGGTATATAGGGCTGTATTGCTGTGTCAGTATGAATACTGTTATTTCATCTCTAGATTCTTCCAGCCTACCTGCATTAGCTTTTCAACTGATGATGGCACCACAGGAGGTTTTGATGAGCTGACAGTATTTTATGATGCAGTGACATGTCATTTACTCTTTCTCTCTCTGTGTAGTGAAGGTCTGTGCCCATAAATGTCAAGGAATTACCAAAAAAGAAACCAACCCCCCCTCACAGTTCACAGAGAAGATACAATGCAGACCTGCAATACAAACGTGTCTATTCTGCCTTATCTTTTACTCTGAACTTTGACAGAAGAACAAGTCCATATACATGTGGTCAAAGCCAGAAGGGGAGAGGGGAGAAGGCAGAAGTAACACTTAGCGGGGAAATGTAAATCTTTACATATAAATAATGCTGTAAAACCACAGGAAGCAATTAGGATTGCCTAGGTAATGTGCTACATAGACTGCCATGCTTTTTTGCAGAAGAATGACTTTTAGCCAGTAGTCCTGTTGTACCCCTTTGCTGAACAAAGACATACTCCAGCACAAGAATATTTCTTATCAACTCCAATGCTGTTGTGCAGGCAAATAAAATTATAAACCTAAGTGGTCAGAACAATTGTTAATGTCAGAGATATATAAACACAAATTTTATAAATCAGGACTCAAATAAAAGGAAGAAGATAAAGCAAAAAACTGCATTAAGATAGCTCCATAAAAGTCTTTTTAATTTAAGTGTCGAACAGATTATGTGGTGCATCATGAAGTAGCTTTTGGAAACAATTATGCATGAAATACAATATCCAATTCAGTGGATAAATTGCTTAAATAAAGCAAGTTGCACCTGTTGACAGACAAATTATAATGATGGTTCCAAGAGGGTTTTTTTAAAGACATATTAAGATATTTTTGTTATAACTATGACTTCAGGCAAGATGCTAGGTGTTGCAAAAATAAAGCCCAGTCTGTCATAGACTGTCATGTAAAGTAGCTAAAAAGACACTGTAAAAGCTCTCAGAGAATCTTTGATATGCAAAGATGATGGGACTATAAGCTTATTTTGCACAGATAAAGGAAGTCCTTTTGTTCTCTTACATTACTCGTAATTATTTTGTGCTTCAGGATTAAGACATGCATGATGCAACAAGATACCTGACAATAGTAGATTCTCATGAGAATTCATCTGGTAATTGGCCTTTGAGGTTAAAGCTCTGAATTATAGTAGGATGCAGGACTCAGTGTTATGTGCTTTTCCCATGAAAAAATGTTGGCACAGCAGGCTTTGAACCATTGAGTATGTGAATAAATGACGGCTCTAAATAATTTAGTCCTGAAATTCAGTTAAAGAACAATCGTTCCCTTACTTGTGACAAAGTTACTGAAAATCAGAAGTACAAGGGAACCAAATCATTTGGCTTCTGACTCTAAGTAACTCCCAGCCAGCCAAGTCCTGTGTGCTTACCCATGCAGATGCTTACCCATCTGCTCTCCTCTCAACATGTCATTTAATATGTTTTGTTAATATATGTTGATCAGTTTGAGCAAAACAGACGTGCCTGGAGTTTAGGGGCAGATATTAAGTTCTTGTATGACTGAGGGGTTTATTTTTTACAGATTAAAGCTGGTGAGGTTTATTTGTGAATGGTCCTTATCTTCCATTGCTCAGACATTTGTGTCTACTGCAGTAACTGGTTTGACTGGAGAATCACATCATTCTCATTTGAGGGGAAGGTTTAATGCTCTTAGACAAGATAGTTTTCTTTAGGTCCTTGGTGAATATTTCTCACATATAGTGCCATGATCATCTTTATCTTTGATTGCCACATGAAAGGCTTTTAATTTTTAAATTCAGATTATATGAGCACACATTGAATTACATGATAAAATGAATTACAATGAAGACTAAATGTCATCAGATGAAGATTTTGCACCAATTTTCACCTGGTTTAGTTTGTAAAAGACCCTATTGAGTTCACTTTCATTATTCCTGATTTCTTCCATGAATGAAAGCAGGATTAGGCTCCTTAAGATTATATCATCTAACCACATGCCTGGCTAAGTGCAAACTACTCATATATTTACCAGCCACAAACGTTCTTTAAATGTTTTAAAAAAGAGCCTTTTCTGTGAAAACAGAAAATACATGGATTTGTACTTTGAGTTGCCAACCTTCATGAATTCAAACTAGAAGGTCAGTAGATCCCACCAGCTGTAAACACAGGAAATAAAAATTATTTCATTTTTTCACCTGTTTCTCTGATAGTGAGAATACTTTCTGCTGAGCTGAAAAGGAGAATACTATCTGTCTTGTTTCACTGCTTCCTGTATTTGTACCATTTTGAAACTGTTTAATCCATGAAGTAGAAACTGTTGCTCTTTGCACAGTGAGCTGCAGTGCTGAGAAATTTAATATGGAACATGATAGCCTCCTAGTTATTAACATTATAATTTCTTCCAGTATTTTACTGGTTGCTTATAAATACATTTTTGTTACAACATAATAGTGCATTCATGGTCACAATTGTATACAGGTAGGAGTTGTTCACTTTTCTCAAATATTTGCAAGAAACATAAACAAAACCCATATGTTTCAAATATTTCACTGAATACCTTTTTCCACTTCTGTGCATGTGTTGCAGCCATTTCAGCCCTGTGCTGTTTCAAAATCCTACCACTTACCCTCATGTTTTATTACATATGCTTTATCTTTCTATATTTTTAAATGTGCTTTGTGCTCTAAACTGAATACTTTTTTCCTCAACACTGACCCTCAGTTCTTCTCCATCTCTGCGACTGTCACAAGAACAGTATTGATTCCAGCTTTTAAACAAACCATTAGGTGGTTTTGTGCTATAATCCTTGCTGTTTGCTGCATTGTTAATCTTATTTAACTTGTCCAATGTGGGGGTAAGTGCTCTGTGTCTTTTGCATGGAGAAACCCATTGTGTCTGAGTGGGTGTTCCATCCACGTGGCATCTTCACTAGTGTTTTGATATTCAAAACTCTCTTGCTAAGAAAGAAGGATTTCTCCACTGCTTAAATATCTTGCTGGCTCAACATTTCAAAGTATGCTTTGTGCTGTCCAGGCATTCTCATTAATTGCTAGCACAAGAGATGGGCCAAAACCCAAAAACTTTGAGTCCAACTCCTCTCCTTCCTCCACACCCCTCATCTTTTGGAAACTTTGGAAAGCTGAATCCAGACACGGAGCTGAGTATCGCAAATTGGCCAAACCCCAGCCTCACCTCCCCCACCTTAGGGGTTTTCCAAATCCTGATCCAAAATGTACTGCCTAGTCTTCTTTTCTTCCTCATTTCTTTGTAAGATTCTTAAAACTTGTATATTCTTTCCTCGATGATACTTTGGCAGTTTCACCTGATTAATTTTACGTTTGATCACAATGGTCTAAGCTTGCCTGTAGAATCAGAATTTTGATAAGAAAAGGGAATTGGAATCAAATCCCATTTGCATTACAAAGGCTAAAAGCCATATAAAGAATTACCTATGCTTTACTGCCATAGAAGGTAAATAAGACAAGACAAAAGCCTTATCAGTTAGAGCTCCACAGAGATCAAGTTTGTGTGAAGTTTTTTGTTTGGTTTGGTTTGGTTTGGTTTGATTTCTTCAGTAAAGTAATTTACAACTCATAAAGCTCTAACTGACTTCTAGCTGGAGTGGTTTACAAAAATATACATTCTGTTCCTGCAGTATTCAAAAGCAATACGATCAACCCCGAGTGTTGCTGCGTAATATCTCTAAAATCACAAGGCTGATAGCTTGAATGATGAGACTTCCAATAATTGCATGCAAACTTATTTGTATCTGCTGTTGGTATCTGAGCCTTTAAAGATCATGTTTTCTAGTTATTTTTTGCCAACAGTGAGCCTTTTATGAAAAGTGAAACTCACATATTGGCCTGACCTGTGAAGCTGGGCCTGTGAGTTAAAAACCCAGTAATGACTATGAAACTGGTCATGGGTTTGCAAGTGTTGTCAGCATAGAACAGGTCTCTTACTTGCTTGAAGTTCATTGCAAGATCCCTGTGTGTTCTGTATCATAATGGAAGCACTCTGCAGTTAATGCTTTGACATACTGCTCACAGTGTATTTCTTATTGCCATACATAGTTAAATGAGATTTACTTTAATGTGATTTCCCGTGGAACTAACTAATGTATCAGTCCATGTAAAGGGCTAGGTTGTATCTTCACAGATCTTGTACAATTCTGTGCTCTGCCACTGACTTCATGTAAAATAATGGGCAAGTTAGTCAATCTCCGCGTACCTTCAGTCGCCTGTTTGTAAAACATAAAAACAGTATTTCCTGTATTTTGTGGGCTGTTCAGAGAGTATGGCATGTAAAAAACTGCTAGAGAAAGCTGAGATACAGTACTAGCTAGGAGGCAAGAGGCACGGGAAGACTGGAGATAAATAAATTGCACAGGCTTCTGAAACTTGGCTTGAAAAGGAGCATGCAGCAGTGCACCAATAAAGGAAACAAGTCTTGTGTGAGAAAAAGATTGGAAGCTAGTGGCTTACTTTCCAGAAGAAGAGTGTGAGTGGCCCAGTGTCATGTGTGAGCCCACTCACAGACAGGCACTGGGATGATTTAGAACAGGAATCCATTCTAGTCTGCCCACAAGGAACACATCCAAAAGTTGAGGAGACATATGTAAGTGGCACCCTGGGAAAGGAATAAGCCTGAGGGAGAAACAGTGTTAGAAGAATGATGGAAATGTGCTTTTCTGTCTTACCTGGGATTCTCCATCAAACAGGAGGAGGAAGCAATTTTGCATATGCTGTTGCAGAATTCCCCTATTTTGGTGTTGTAATTCAGATCTCAAGCATGTCAGTTCAAGATGTTTGGCTCATCTGCTAAATTACCACACCCTTCCAATGAAAAAATGTGAATAGTGTTAAATTGTTATGAAAAACACTTCAAGAGCCTACAAACTTTTAGATGTTTTGGTGAGATGTTAGTTTAGATTTTTCTGCTGCCAAAGGTGAAGGTCTGTTACTGAAGTGCAATAGGTATCTTGATTCATGAGGTAAAGAGTGACCGTTTAACGTGGGAAGGGGGGGGGGGGGGCTTTGTAGCTCATCACTTCAGTGAGTGCAGATAAATTTCTAAAAAGAAGCAGTCCTCACATATGAATTCACTCCATCTGTTCCCACAATTCCTGTGGAGGAAGCAACTGTTCAACTTCAATGCTGAAAGCTCAAAATGTGTCAGCTGAAAGCATCTCATCAGTCTGATTTCTGTCCAGTTAAACAAAATGGATTGAGCAGTGTTCTGTATCGTCTCTTTCCCAAGACTTCTCCTCACGTTAGATATAGAGATTCATGTGGGCGCTGAAGACAGAGAGGTCACAGTACACTGGTTCTGAGGTGACTTCATTGCACCCCAGTGCTTGTGGCAACCAGTCTCTCATACAGGGCAAAGACGTGATGAGTCTGAAGGCTGAACTATCTATGTGTTGCCCTGCTAGGTGTGAATGAGGATGTTCATACTCCTCAGAGCTATATTGTTCCTGCTATTGTACATTGGAATTTTATCTCAAGACGGAGGTCTAGGTAGAGGTTTTGTATGCATCATCACCTTAACCTTTGAGGAAAGTGCTTTCATAATCACAGGTCGTGTACACCTGGGTGAGCTTCACCTAGGCAGTCCAGAATATTGCAGTCCTTACAACTTTCATTCTACTTTCTTCCACATCTACTGAAGGCACACCCAGGCACACACATATGTGAATGCAAATACTAGCTAAAGCTCCTTATATACCACTGTCTCCCTCCCGCTTCTCACTTTCCATACTTATGCAAGCTTCCAGGTTCCCAGAAATCAGTCCAGGCTTATGAGAGAAAAAAATCTAAGAATAACTGTTAACTGAAAAAGTAAAAAGAAATAAAAAATCCTGGTTGCTACAGACCTGATGGCAAAAAAGAGGTCCAACCTCCAGGAAGAGACAGGTGGCTTCTGAGTGAAAACGGTAACATATTCTCCCCAAGGAGATCAGCTCCAAAGTTGAGTTCACTCTTTCCTGCTATAAAGCATATTGATGTTAACAGTTTTCTTCTGCATGCACGTGTGTTTTTCAAATTAAGCATTGTTAAATCTGTAGAGCTTAAAATACTGCTTCAGACACCCTCCTTTGCTTCTACTTCCATTTCATATAACGTCATAGGTGTAAAGTGCCGATAACCAGCTCTGCTTCTCACAAAAAGATGCAAACCCATTTAATTTAAACACCTGGTGGAGGTAAAAGAGAACTGGAACTAATGATCAGTTCAGAAAGTGGAAGGGGTAATTCTCAGGACATGGAGTAGTGTGTATTTGTGCATTTACTCTCCCCTAAGACGGTGAAGGTCTTATGTTTGTAATATCAGGGTTTGGAGGTGACATATTGGCATAGGTATACTCAGAAAGTAATACTAAATACAGTCCTGGACTCACCAATCTCCAGTATCAATTTTGCCAACGATCTTAAAGGACTCAGGACTTCATCTGTAGCATTAAGATTTTGCTGAGAACAATCTCTGTCTTACTGGTGAGACAAATTGCTGGGGACAGTAGGCACCATCCACTTGAGATTTCACATACCTTGAGGCTAAGAGATTCCTTGTGGTTTCAGCTGTTACTTCTGCTGCAGGTAGAAGTCTTTTATTTTTCTGAATTCTTGCATTCTTTTGGGGTGCATGACAGAGAGAGGTTGGAGATGAACAGGGCCTGAGACTTTGCACTTTTTAGGCAATGTTACCTTGTTTAGGGCATATATTCCTTCTTACTAAGGCCTTTATTTTTGAGTATACATGCAACCCCAAAAGAAATATGCCCACACCCAAACTAGTGTTCCATACCTAGAATGACCTTTCAGCAAGATAAATAAATGAACTCCATACAAAATGCATATATGCAGTATAACAAAATCCTGGACCTGAACAGCAGGATATGGAGACGTTCAGCTCCAGAACACTTCCAGGCACTTTGTGCCTTACAGTCATTTTTCAGTAAATCTACACTTCTTTTTCAGTTCATTTTTTCAGTTAGGAATAATTCAAATGAGCCTTTAGGTAGATGCAACAGTGCTCTGTAGAAATTGGCAGGTATTGGGCATGACTCCTCATTAAAGCTATATGCAAGAATTTGAGTAGACCTTTCCTTTGGACTTGAATCATGTGAGTTTCCATTCCTTGAATTTCACTTTGATTTCTAGGTTCAAATATGTGCAGAAAACTGAAAGCCAAATTGTTGGAAGTATGATATTCATGTGGTTTCATGAAAAAAATATGGGATTTGTATGAGTTTGTTGTGAAAACAAAATTCAAGCTGCATTTTAGAATACAGTCTGAATTTTAAATGTGCAACAAAATATTGGGTCTGGTGAATTTCCTGCAACTTACAATGCTATTATGATCATCTTGCTGCTCTGCTACTGATTAAACACCTATCTTGAACAAAGCGAGCTCTTTATAGCTAAATCACCTTTTCAACATGTCTGAACATTACAGGCCGTATAATTTGGTAACATTATTATGAGATCTGCAATTCACTACAAGAAAGACATTGAGGTGCTGGAGCACTCCAAAGAATAGCAACAAAGCTGGTTAAAGTTCTAGAGCACAAGTCCTTTGAGGAGCAGCTGAGGGAACTGGGGTTGTTTAGCCTGGGGAAAAGGAGGCTGAGGGGAGACCTTATCGCCCTCTACAACTGCCTGACAGGAGGCTGTAGTGAAGGTAACAAGTGATAGGATGAGGGGAAATGGCCTCAAGTTGTGCCAGGGGAGGTTTAGATTGGATAGTAGGAAAAATTTCTTCACTGAAAGGTTTGTCAGGGGTTGGAACAGGCTTCCCAGGGAAGTGGTTGAATGACCATCCTGTGAGTTATTTACAAAACGTGTAGACATGCCGCTTAGGTAACTGGTTTAGTGGTGGACTTGGCAGAGTTAGGTTAACAGCTGGGCTTAATGATCTTAAAGGTCTTTTCCAACCTAAATGATTCTATGATACTATGATTAACTTCCTTCTCTTGCCATCATTCTCCATGCATAATTCCCATCAACTGCAGTGGGAGGTCCATGAGCAGAACAATGGCAGGATACATGGAATCCAAGTATTATCCAGTTATTCCAGCTTAGATGGTTTAGTTGCCTATTAAGAGGCAGAAGGATCTCCAAAACTTCCTTTAAAAAAACCCCACATTTTACAAAGTTGAACAAGAAACCTCCAAAATCAGGAATTCTGAAATGGGTTTATATAGTGTTAGTACAACATCTTCAGTTTGAAGTTGGGTTAAAAGACATTTAAAAAAAAAAAAAAGGAAAAAGAAAAGCATATGGTTATGAAAATGTCCTTCTGAATTATTTCATCCATTGTAAGCAATGTAATTGTAATTGCAGCAGTTTGGTTCTTAAAAATAAAGCCGTCATCATTTCATCTATTCAATATTACAAACCTTGCTGTTTACCCTAAAAATTTGGCCTTGAGAATTTTGTGTACAGGAATTCCAGGAGCTATCTGTAAGTACTTCTCCTATGATGTTAGTTTTCTTGGGGCAAAGGAACAGACTATGGGAGAAAAAAGACAGAGGCAGCCAGAAGATGTGTGGAAAAAAACCTTTTGTGCAACCCTCAGGTGTGTGTTGACACTGCTGGTGAAGCAAAGGGTTTGGGGTCATTGTGAGGAGGTGTTTGTGGTATTGTTATTTATTAGAGCTACATTAGACTTTTAGTAGCTTTAAATGTTTAGTTTCCTGAGTTTTCAAGGGCAATATGAGAAGTTGTAAATTCTGTCATTCTACAGTGATTTCCCCACTTATGAGCAGGAGAGTGCTGCAAAGTGGTTATCCCTCCCCTGTCCTCCAGGAAGTGGTCTCTGAAGTTGCTGTGTGAGGGAATTTGGACACAAAAAGGACTCACTGGTGGTAGAGAAATTTTAGTACCCATTTTAGACCTTTTCTCACCCCTGCTATGTTCAGTCCACTTAACTGTTTTCCATCGTAGCCCCTTCCTACTGAGCCTTTTCAGTCTTTCTGTCCCTGTTGCCTTGCTTGCCAAGTCCAAGGGTCCCCAACCAAGCTACTGCTCAGCAGTGCAAGCTGAAATTTGTTTCCCCCACTGTTCCTAATTACTTTCATTTCTTGTTCCAAATGTCTGCCTTCAGCCTAATTTCCCAAGTCCAGCTCTGTCTAGTTTATCTGTTTTCTATTTTGGCCTTCAGATTTCTTCAGCGTTTATGTTCCTGTTATGCCAAGCCAGACCCTCTTCTTCCCTCCTGTCTGACTTCTCAACAGCTGTAACTCTTTTTTTTTTTTCCCCTCAGTTCCTTCCTTCTTGCAAACTCTGTATCACTCTCCATCTGTTCGTCCAGCTTTTCCTCCAGGCTGTTTTTCATTTCTGCTGATGTGCAGTTCTCTTAAATGGTCTGTGGTCTACACTTGCTCCTTTTTACTTGTTGTCCCCACTCCTGGTCTCCTTGGAGAGTTTCCCTTTCCTCTGATAGATTCTGACTTCAGTCACTTTTCAGGCTCATTGCTAGCATACTGTTTGCCACCCCTCACACACATGTACCTTACATTTCTCCTTCATTGTCCGAGCTTACTGAGGTGCCACAGTCAAGAGCTTAGGGAAGGCAGGGCTTTCTACATCTCCATCTGGATGTAGCATGCCCTGCAGCACCATAATGTTGCATTTGCAAGAGCTCAGCCCCATGTGGGAGAATGCCTACTGCGTTGAGAAAGAGTTCTTGGATCCAGTTTGAAATTTCTGCTTCAGAAAAATAAAACAAACAGACAGACAGACAAAAAAAAAAAAAAAGCTGGAGACTTCAGGCAATGCAGGGGCATAGGCATAAAAACTGGATGAATCCTGAACAGAGTGAGAACAGTGATTTGAATCTCCTATCTGTCAAATGAATACTTAAAAGGCACAGTTCCCAGCTTTCCTGAGGTGTGTGGATCGTTGCCTTCGTGGGCAAAATTCTTCTGCCCATAAGCTCACTTTCCTTCTAATGCAGACTAGAGTAGCTTTTAAATTTCCCCCCAAAAGAAAAAAAGGAGTGACAGAAAGACAGAACATTCTTGCTTTACAATTTGGGAGCAGAGTCAGGCTCCTTTATTGCTGAACAAACGGTGTAAAAGGGTTCCAGAGATCATTTTTTCTGTAGAGAATACAAAGCTTTAGTAAAACATACATTCTCCCTGGAGGATTTCAGCATTTTCCGATTGGTGCCTTTTACGGCATACGTTATGTATTGACACAGATTAAGTTTCCCTCCTGTCTGGAACAATGCACGCTCAGGAGGAGAGCTACTGACCTAGCAATAAGCGTGAACAGCTCATGGCAAGTGGTGGAGCAGGGCTCCCGGAGGACGGCGAGCTGAAGGCAGAGCGCTCCCTTCGGCTGTGCCATTCTGCTTCTCTCCTCCTCCTTCTCCTCCTCCTCCTCCTCCTCTCTCTGTCTCTCTCTTTTCGTCCCCTGTGCCTTTCACTGTTACACTTTTCCCGGACCCCTTGGCTTTGTTGTGCTGCGTGACTGACTAGCGGGAGGGGGATTGGCTGCGCGCCGGCTCAGGGAGCGCTTCCCTGCAGCTCACCCGAACCCACCCACCCACGCCTGGGTCAGGAAATGTGAGCGGGGCTGATGGAGGCGGAGAAGCAGGGCTGAAGGTTCGCACCAGCCCTGGATGTGACAGCAGGCAGCCGAGCGCTTCACAGCTTGCGCAGTGTCCGACCCCAGGTCCGGCACGGACCCGACCATGGAGGGCTGCCGCTGGACAACGGCTGGTACCCTGCTTCTGGCTTCCCTCGTGCTGGTAAATGCCGTTTCTTTCCTGCAAAATATGTACCGGTCGTAGCTGGTATTGTATCTGTATGCATGCACGAGGGTGGGTATGTTTTTAATCTTTTAAGATTGCAGTTAGAGTTTGTTTTGAACAAGTCATGTAAATCTTATCCTCTCTAAAGTACTGCAGGCTTGGAGCCTTGGTATTGTGGGTTGCTTGCAGGTACCGCCAAGAAGTTGATGTTGGCATCATTTTTATAAACTTGGAGAGCAATGACCTGTGAATGGTGATTTAACTGCTTGGGATTTAGAGAAGAGCTGTTTCTCCCTTCTTTAAATCAAACTATTAACACACTGTAATATTCCTGGATTTTTCTTCCCTCCTAAAAAAAAAACCCCAAAAAAACAGAAAAGAAAACATATTTTTCAGTTGTGCACATGCAGGGAAACCAGGTACAGCATGTACTGAACTTTTTCCTGCAGCCAGCTTAAATGAGCTCTCATTACTGCCGTAACTCATTACAGAGACAAGTTTATACCAACTTTTGGAAGCTTTGTTATGTGATATCTGGTACACTTAAGGGCTGTAAAGCTGACGGTTACTATATGATTTTCTCACATACTTCCCCTGATTATCCTAATAGGATGCTGTAGAGCTGGGTGCTGTAGGTCTGCTGTTTGATTGAGATTAAATGTTCCATTTTGACTCATACTTAATTTTAGAAGTATGAGATGTGTGTATGTTATCAGAAAATCTGCAGTAAGAATATTAATATGCACACATTTTGATACTTAGAGTTGCCTTGGTATACATATGTGTTGTCTTTTTCTGAAGATTTGGCTGAACATAGTATTCAAATAGCAAACAGTCTTTAAGAAATATGTGACCTTCATAGCAGCTTGCATCTTCTTATTTATCTGAATAAAACAATGTATAGTAAACATTGTAAACTAATCTTAATATGTTATTTTGTAGCCACAAGGGGACCTAAACAGTGGGACAACCCTATTTGAAATGCTTATTAAAAATTATTGTATGATTTGTAAAAAAGCTTTTTTGATATAGAATCACTAAATACTAATTAATCACTAGAAATAAGAATGCTATCTGGACTGATTTTAAAGTGTTTTGTTTAAAGGTCTATTTTCCGTTTAAAATACTGAATTCACACAGAACAGCATAAAGTCAGCATAGACTCTCATTTATGAAAAAGAGGAGTTTATAACCTGATGACTGTAATATATTATGATCCAATCCTGCAGTACTAATTTAGGGAAGATCAACAGGAGATATGACTCAAAAAGACTGTGTAAGGACTTGGCCCCATGTTAAGCTCATACTCATAACATTTGTACTTCACTCTGTTGCTTGTGAATTAAGTTCTCAGTTCCTAATTCATGAAAATAAATAGTGCATTCTGCTGCCAACTATTATGCATTATATTTCATACTATACTAGTTTGTATTTGTGTGACTTACCCTGCCTCAAGAGATTTCCCCCCCACCTCCCACCAAATCTCTTTGTGCCTTAAGAATAGTGATGTGAAGCAAGCTTAACTTCCTTCTTTGAATTAGGCCATTCTTTTGCTCCTTCCATACTCAGGAAAATCACTTGCTTTCAGCAGGAGATTAGGTAAACACGCAAGACTTTGACTTACAGCTTGGATAGAGATAGAGATAAGTTGTAGGATACCTTGGTATACATGTCACTACCAGAGTTTATTGCAGCATGAGTTCACACATGGCATGGTGGAAGCTCATGGAAGTTTTTGAGAAACAAGAGACATTGGATCAGGCCTGTAACCTGGAATTTGAATATTTGGCATTCAGCATTTGGATTTGTGTGTTTCACCTTGCATCTCTTCAAAACCCCTGTCTTTCCCACACTGAGCAACACAAGAAGCCTCTAGTCATGTAGCACTCTAGTAATGTCAGCAGTTCACCGTTGTAAGCACTAAGGCTAGGGAGCAAATGTTTACAGGATTAATCTTACAGTAATTTATCACACATTCCTATACTTTCCATAAAACACTGTAGAGCAAAGCAGCACCTAAAGTTTGTTAAGCATTCTTGCCTCAGTAAGCAGCTTGTATAACCCAGACACATACACAGCCCATGCGCACACAGTGCTAAAGGGGACGAACAAGCCAACAGGCAGTATCAGCAGTAACCTCTCCTGTTCCCCTCATCACCCAGCAGATACAGTCTACTTCACGGCAGACCAATGGAGTGGTGTGGTAGTGAGTGTAGCTCGTTACTCCATCAGGGTTCTTAAACTTTTTCAGAACAAATAGTATTATTCATTTTCATTTGAGTGGTGCTTGAGTTAAGGTCTGTGCGGGTCAGTAGTTTGTTAACTGCCCTAGAACTTGCTCCATACTCAGGCATCCAGTTTCCCTGGCATAAATGGGAGTTAGGTACTTCCAGAGAGACTTGAGAATCTGAGCCATAACACTAGACGCCTGTCTTGAAAAAGTAGTATCAGACTGAAAGTAACTTGAAAAGACAGTTTCTCTCTCTCCAGACCAAGACCAGTTATTTGGAGAATTTTGCATATTGCTCTGTGAACTTTTGCATGCTTTTGCATACCACTTTTAAGAGAAACAAAAGAAAGCAGGCATTCTGTTCTGAAGATTTCCCTTTCTATTGGTTTAAAAATAAAAGCCTAAAACAAGTAAATCAGAGTTGTCTAACTCAAAGGAAATGTGGCCAAAACCATAACCAGCCATTGACATGTGTTCACCCATACTTGAAGTCAAATCACTTCATGTCAGAAGGCCATTTAATCATATTTGCATTTGTTGCTTGCATCTTTTCAGCAGCTTTTTTCAGCTCTCTTTGTTGCTGATGTGGTACTTAGAGAAGTAACACTAGGAACTGTAATAAAGTACATGTGTTTTTCGGCAGGATTTCTTTCTTTTGCTGTGCTAATTTGTACATGGAAAATAGTCAAATACAATAGTCCATTCCTTCCAGGCTCTTTGGCATTACATTCCCCTATTATCTAACTGGGTCTGTCTTGGATGACCACAAGCACGATTAGCCAGTGGAATTAATATAATGTTTCTTGTTTATAACTGAATGTACAAAGCTTGCCAGTTTTTCCTTTCATGTGTAGATAGGTCTACCTACTGTTGTATGTCTGCCTTTCTGTTTCTACAATTGTAGCTGTACAGAGAGGGATTTTTCCAGTACAGGATCTAAAGTGTGTGCATACATTTTCATGTGTAGTCATGTATATGTACAGACTGGCATTTGATCACACCAGTTAGGTAAGGATGTGCTGAAATTCAGAGTTCAGCTATACAAAGCTAAGATTTATTCATTTGAAGGAGTGCAAAATTTCTCACCATTGTGGTTGTGGCCAGTACTGCTGTACTCGGAGTGTCTCATATCTATAAAACAAAACAATATCTACTGTGAAGGTCTAAATGTTACTAAGTACCTATACTTACCACTTTCTTCTTATGTTAGTCTAGAATATTTTGTTTGGACTTATTTTATTGACCTCTTCCTTCAGAACTTTTTGAAATATATAATTTAGTTGCTCTTTTTCTACCAGGTGCAAAGGCTTGCATAAGCTGAACTAAGGTTGTGTGATGGAATTTTTTTCCTTTGGACTTCAATGAATGGGAATCAGTAGTTAACATAGGCTGTTGAGCTATTGGTCTGCTTCACCAGTGTCAGTAAAGTTAAACATGCTTTGTTTAATGACTTCTGCTAGATTCATAGGTCTGGCAAAGAATAATAAAAGAAACTATGAACATGAACACTGTGGAATATGGTCACCTGTGTGCACGGATCTATAAGATGGACAAACTTATATGCTCAGAAGGTTCATGATTTAATGTAAAGCCTGAGTAGTTCACATGCCCAGACAAATAATTCTTTAGGAGAGTGCTATCAATCTCTCCATGACTGAATTTTCACTGAAGCAAACAAAAACTGAATCCTTTGTAACTGTGTTGTTAGCCATCCAAACATAACCTCATGGTTTCTGCTACAGTGTTGTCTTGTCAAATCTGCAGACAGGGCTGTTATTTCTATTGCTTTTTGTAGCTATTTTCTTAAGTTTGTAAGAAAAGTCAGAGTGGTATGGGCAACAATTACATGGACAAAAAATGGGATATCACAGTCTGTTGCTGCAGAGGCATGTGTTCTCCTGTATATGAGGAAGGAAGGTAGAATAATAAGATCATCCTTAAAGAAACAATCAGAAACGAAGGTAGTGAAAAAAAAACATATCAACCACGAGATGATATGGTATTGGGAGGGGGAGCAGGAAAAGAAGAAAGGAATTACTTGTTCCAGCCCAAGCCAAGGGTAGTTATGAAAGAAGTCTTCTCATGAGGTAGACAGCAACTAATAAAAAACTTGCATGAAACATTGAATTCCGTCAGTATATTGTACTTTGGTATGAACCACAACTTCTTCCTAACCGATGTACAGGAATGGCTAACTTTTGCTTTTGGCTTCTCCATCTTTTCATATCAGTAGATGGACAGTAGGCTTGTCTTAACAGATGGGTGATCAACTTTGGACTTCAAGGGCTAATAACATACCCTAGCCCTTAAACATATATTCTGGCAAAATGGGGGAAGTAAGCAAGAGCCATACATTTCATGGAGTGATGGAGAATCTTCCCTAGGTCCTTAACCTTGTGTAATGTTGAACACAGAACAATAATGGTCAATGCTTAGTGCAGTCTGATCACTTAGATGTCCTTCTATCTCAGGGAATGTAAAACATTACATCACAGGTCTGAGATGTGTTATCATGCATGCTAAGACTCACTGTACATGTTCAGACCTATTTTTTTAATCAACCAAAATTTTTCCTTATGCAAAAGGGACAAAGAGAGAGGGTTGCTTATTGGGGATTGTAGATACTGGAAAGATTTAAAGGTTGGTATCATGGTTTTAAAAATGCCATTCTCAAATGTTTCATTTGCCTTTCAGGATAATTGTATGCAGTATCTTATTTGTCTCTGTCGAAGGCTCTCCCACAATTGGATAGGGTCATCAGCCGTTGAAGTTTTTGCCCTTCTTCTTGGAAGTGGCAAATACCATTCTCAAAATGCTAACTCATAATACAAATATAATGGTTCATAAGCATAGTATTAGCTGAGATTTGAGAGCAAGCTTCTCATCTATGTAAACTGATTTGCCTCTGTGAACTACAATAGAGCTATACTGAATTCCACCTGCTTAGACTTTGTACTTAAACCTTTTCATTTAATAACTTTTTATTTTGAGCTTTTACATGCGGTATTTAGATGTCATGCACAGGAGTAATTAAAATACCTCCAAAAAGCATTGGTCATTAATATCTTCTTGAAACTTCTGAGTGACCAATTTATCTTATTTTCAACAGAACAACTTTGCTGGGTGTTGTGGGTTTGTTATGGCCCAAATCTGAGTGTGCACATTGAAGACTACTGTAGGCCAGGACCTTCTCTCTGCTTCATGACAGTGAGACATTACCATATCAGAGATTACCGACTTCGTGTGCATTTCCAGCTTTTTTCTCTTTTTCTGCTTTAAGTACTCTGATTAGAATTTCATTTCACAGATGAGCATTTTTTTTTTCTTTTTGCTGCCAGAACCCAACTTTTCCAAAATTCTTATAAAAGTAGATAAAGTTGTGGTGAAATTGGAAGGTGATATAGACAGGTGATGGGAGGGGGAAAGCAGTGTGTGTACTTGTGAGATGTAATCTGCTTCCAAGGCAAGCACATGTAGAAATCTGCCACCTGTGAATTATTTGGACACTACTTACAGGAGCAGTCCTTCTTCTAGTTGTGCAGGGAAATAATTGGTATGTTCACTGATTCTACAGTACATTAGTTTTCACATTGTTTCCATTTTTGTCTTCACTGCCTTTATGGAATTCCTTCCAAAGCTTCAACACTTTAGAGGCTGCCATGGGATTTCTGCCTTTCAGGGACTTATTGTAGAGCAAGTTCAGCAGAGAGGGTGTCAGGGCAGAGGGAAGGGGCTGTGTGATAATGTAGGACATCCTGAAATAAATTCCAAGAGTGCTCAAGAAATGAGACAGGAAATTATATGCAACTTATAATAAATTCAAACTGTCCCATAAAATAAATATAACTCATTTTGTTTCCATATGAATGTGCTGTAGGGGTGTCAAATTTCCTCTTCTAGCTTTGTTGGATATAATCTCCGTCCCTGTTTGAAGTTTGCTAGTGTATTGTTCAGATTCTGCACTATATCAACAGACCCAGAAATGAAAGGGAATAAAGGAAGCAATAAGATCTCCTACCGTCTGGTGCTGGCATCAGACTGGTGGATTATTTATTTATTTACTCACTTACTAGCTTATTTAAATCCCTGTATTTCTTACTGCCTGGACTGTTAAAAGCATCTGTTTTGAGGGCAAATATAACTGCCCTTAACAAGCCCAGGACTGTCTTTTCTTTTTTCATTTTGGTATGTGGATGAATTATGATTGTAAATGTGTTTTGGATATGTCGTTTTCATAGTTCCTGTAGCTTTTAAAAAGGAGAGTGGGGGATTTTCAAGTTACTGTGGCATCACCAATATGTGCCTTAAAGGTCTAGCCAGGGCCATGTTTTAAAGATGAAAGATTTGAATTAGCTGAAGGGGAGAGGGAAGTAATTCAGTAGAAATCTCTGAAACTAAAAACTTGAGCTGCCACAACTGGAATTATAAGACTCTGCTTTGCTAATCCAAATTTTTGCGGTCTCGTCATTCTCGGATGGGCTCAGCTACCCGTCAGTGCTGGTGAGCACCAGGGCAAGTGGGAGTGCTTTATTGCATCTTACCAGAGTTGAAGACTGGCATAGAGAGGAATACATACCCTTTCTGTGCAGCATTCTGGCTCCAAAGTGTGGATGTGTCTTTTCTTTTATTTGGTGAGAGCATTGGAAACATATTTTCATCATGTGTGATTTTAGAGGGCAGCATGAGAGTAGCAGCAGCTTATATCCTGACTGTGTTTAGGTCTTTCCATCTTTGTAATTCAATTAATAAAAAAAAAAATAAATCTGTACTCCTAGAAAACTCCTCCACCTTGGTACTGCAAACTCTCAACAATTGAGTGTATTTTCCTTTAAAGAAACACATTCGTTATTTTGAGGTCTATTACTTGGTGATTAAGGGGGGGAATAAATATGTTAGATAAACTCTGAGGTTTATAGTTAATTCCTAAGGGTCCTGTGAGCATTTTTTTTTTTCCTGTCTTCCCTTTATTTTTTGTTATGGCATGGGATCTTGAGCTTTTTCCTAATGTCTTTCTTTCTTTACTTCTCCCTCTTCCCTTCCTCTCCCTTTCTTCCTTCCTTTCTTTCTTCCTTCCTTCTTCCCTGCCTTTTTCTCCTCCTCTCTTTTCCTCTTTCTTTCTCTTTCCCCCCAGTTTTTTTACATAAATATTTCCCTTTCAGTTTTCCTGCCTCCACCGAAGCTTAATGTTTCAACCCTCTTTACGGCCCCTTGTTGTTAAAATAAACACATACACAGCTCCATGAGGTAACTGAGGGAGATGGCAGACCATCAGAAGAATAGGAGGCTTCATTTATTTTGAATAAACCTCATGATTGCAAATGTTTATCTGAAATTACAAAAACCTTTGGAGAGCTCTCCTCCCTTCTCTGAAATGCCTCCTGACCCGAGAGTGCCATCTTCCTGTTTCAACCCACAGCAACCTTGTCTTAATGCTCTGACCTGCTCCAGAGGAGGCTAAGCCATCCTAGGGCTGACGAGCCCATTAAAATCTATGCTGATGTGACAAGGTCTTCTAGTTCAGACTTTCAGAAGCAGAGTTTCTAAATCCAGCGAACATGGGGTTTGGTGCACATAAGAGGTCTCACTGTTGGATGTTGTGACCTGTACAGAGAGTTAGGCTGGGTGAATATCTGAAGCTTAAGGTCAGTTTACTGAAGCAAGGGGAAATAGCTAATACACACTTCTTCAGTGTATTACCCTGCCTCTTTGGGGGAGACAGTGGTTCACCTGTGGAGCTGGGAGTGTCAGCCATACGTTGGCCATTTTTTCTTGAAGCTGACAAACACAGCCCAGCCAGCACACAGCTTTCACTTCTTGCCACTTAGAAAACACTTGACATGAAATAGGCCTTGTCGCAGATAACAATTTTACTTCTCTCTCTTTTCCTTTCTGTGCGCCTCTGTGGGCTCTTTCCCCGCCCACAGTTCTTGCTACATGGAAGGCAAACCCGAAGTCCTCAAGTGCAAGATGCACTTTTGAACCCAGGCTGCTGGGTGGGTTCCGAATTTTGGAAAGTGATTTCACCCATACTGCATCTGAATCAGGCCTAGCCTCAAAAACATTTCTGAGTCAATTAGGCGACAAGTCTGAGGCTGAGCCAGCTTGGACCTGCTCTGTATTGGATCACCCATGCCTGGTGTTTACACCAGCACGGCAGAATTTAAATACAACAGGGTGTTGTAACTTGGGTCTGTGAGAGCAAGAAAGCAAGCTCTTGTATTCACATTGCTCTCCCAGTGTATATTTTCATATGGGTAAGTGGAGTGAGAGATAGGACTGATCTGAGTTTTATAAGGCCTTGTTACAAAATGTTATAGGGAGCACAGTGTGCAGCGTGTTGAAGTGATATGGTGTCAGCTCCATCCTCTGCCAGCAACCCCCCTCAGCTGGCTGCTGCCCTTTTAGAAGAAATGAGCTCACATTTGGCACATTTCTCCTGGGATACAACTTCCAGTCCAGGTTTGGGAATTGCTGTTTAGCTCCTAAAGTCCTCAGATAGGTTGTTTATCATTTCTTCCCTGTTTTGTTGCAGACTGGAAGTGTGTACTTGCTATTACAAGTTTTAAGCATATATACACACTACATATATACTTGCTTTAGGGCAGGATGAATCCCGTGGGACTATGGGGACAGCACTGGCAATGTTTTTATCCTTCAGAGAGCACTTGATGCTTAGGGCTAATGACTGCCAGAGGGTGCAAATGTGTACAACACTGAGACTACAGACATTCTGTTTTCAGGACGACAGAGTTCAGTGTGACACATCATCCCTATTACTTGTGCTATAACCATATCGGGTCATATACGGCTAGGAAGGAAGGAGGGGTTATTTCCTCCTCAATGAATCTTTGCTTTCCTGTGCAAAAGGAAAAGATGGCATAATTCCCCCTTTTATGTTCCCTTAGTACTGAGCTTGCCTTGGATGACGATGCTGTTAAGAGTAAAAGGAGACAAAAAGGAAAGCAGTGATGAAAAGGACTACCACAGCAAATGTCCCTGGGAGCTGAGCTAGCTGTGTGTTTATCAGGTGTCTTCCTTCAGGGTAAAGAAAAATTGTCCACCTATTGCTCTTCCCCTTGTCTGTGTTCACAGGAGCAAAGTATTAAAAAACTGCAAGAGGTTCTCAGTGAGATTTTCTGTTTTCTCCTCATCAAGGTGTCTTCCCCTGTTTCTTCAAAGTGGTGGATGATTTTGATTCTGAAGAAAGAGTAAATTAAAAACTACCCAGAAGGAGATTTGGACTTTTTTGTTTCTTCCTTTGTAAGAGGCTGAAATGAAAAAATAAATCCTGGCCCATTTAGCTGCACTAGCAAAGTCTGAATATAAAGTAATTAACCAAAGTACAGTATATACCCTCACAAGTGTGCGCTCCTGTGCCAGTGCCTTCCTTAGGGCATAAAGTCACTCAGATCAGGGTTCCCTGTGCCAGGGGTTTTCCGTAGGAAATACTCCCTTGATCCCCTCGCAGGCCTTTTGCCTGGTCTTGCAAGAGCAAAGGAGGCAAAAATTCCACAGTTTGTTTCCAAGACTCTGCAAGCCTGGGGCAAGTGGGCGGGTACTGTTCCTCTCACAGCCCCACACCCCGCAGGAGGGAGCTGCTGCCCTCCAGGGAGCAGAGGACCCTGTGTACAAGGTGTAGCCACTTCCACCTCAAGGCGTCTGATGCTCATTGCAGCTACTTTTCTTTCCAGGTTGTTTGCTAGAGAACACAGTATTTTAGCAGTAGTTTGAACAGTTCTATAGGCATGCTTTTCATTTGACCATATGGAACAGCATGCAGTTGATAATGAGAGCAATTGCACCTGTGGTCGCTCATATCTCAAGTGCAGTCAGCAGCCCTGGCATTTCTCTCTTCATCTTATTTTAAATTCTGTGAGAGCAGAAGTCCCATTACTTTGGTATGAATGTCAGCTGGGCAGGTTTTTCTGGCTTGTGTGGTCCTGGAGAGTGGCTGGACGGGAGGTCTGGTGGCTGAAGTCCTCTCCTTGTCTTTATATGGGATACAGTTGGGATAATGGGAAGACAAGTTATCTACCACACCAGCTATTTGCTGTTCATCCATCCTGACCCTGAAGAAGACCCCTTGGGAAAACCAAATAGGTTGGCATTTATTCCCATTAAGCCCTTGAATATGTTGCTAAGGCTGGCTTGGGGACCTCTGCTTTCATGAGGTGCACGAAGTGGGCAGACATCTGCTTGGAGCTGGAGGACAACTATTATCATGGGGAATCCTAGTGCTTCCAGGGAGTTATGCTCCTCAGAAGGATCAGGCTTACTTTAATAAGGCCTTTCTTCAGTATGGTACAATTATTCTGGAAGAATGGATGTGCTTCGGTCATACAGTACTGTTTAAAATGATGTGCAACTCTTTGCCTAGATACACTAAACATGTTTTTTGTGCATTGGAAACTGGATGTGTCAGAATATTTTACTTATGATGTTTCCAAGATAATCTCTGTGAAAAGTTTCAACAGCTAGTCAGGAATGCCTTGCATGTTAACATTTTGTTTGACAGTAATTACCAGTATTAATTCAACTGGCTGTGATTTTGTTCTGCCTTGCCTTCCTTCAAAAGCCAGAGATTTCCAAGCACTTTTCCCATCTGAGCTGTATTCCAGCTGTTACCTTGGATGGAATGCAACAAAGATACACAACATTGTGCAAATGAGATCTTATAAACCATATATTTACATTGATTGAAGTTTTGAAATACGTGCTGCTTAAAAAGAGATGAGGTCACTGGCCTTGCCTCCTGCTGTTACACACCTAGGTAAGGGCTGAGAGAAGTTTCTTCCTGGTTTACTACAGACAGCATTTCAGTACTGTATGAAGTATATATCTGACTTCAGAGACAAAGAACATCAAAGGATGGTCAAGGATTACTCAAAGAGGGAGAATATGTGGCTTGGTGAGAATTCATATAGGGATGTGCTTGGATGTATCTGAAAAGGGAGGGCAGAAAGACCATATAATAGGGAAAAATACTGGGTTTCTGTCCCTAATACCATTTTCACAGTAGCAAAAGACAAGTTTAGGCAATGGCCTCAGAGGAGCCTTTCATATTGTCACTGACAGTTCATCATACCCCCTAAAGAGTGGGGATATGATAAGAACCAGATGATTTAAATTTCTTAACCAAACCCAGCAGTGCATATCATTTGGGAAATAACTGTGGCTTAAAGTCTGTATCAGTGCCTCAGTCCAACAAGAGGTTAACTGCATTTTTCACTATATATTGCTGTTTAATCTGGGGAGCACACTGGGTGCTTGAAAAGCATGACTTTAGCAGCATTTTACTGAACAAGGAGGAAGACTGGAACCCTTAGAAACTGAGGAGCAATTAAACAACCTGATCTGCATTTATGCATACTATTTTCTGTGTGACACTGACAAATAGTTGGATTCTGTAGGGATAGCACAGTTCCAAACAAAATTTTAAATTCAATTCCAATATGTAACTAAGATTTATTTTCTTAAGGCTGAACTCCTTTTATAGGTCTCAGGGTATGAACAGAGGTCTTGCTACTTTTCATGTTTCTCCTTCTGTCTACCCACACACATGTGTACACAAATGCTCTTAGAAAAAACATGGTTCTCTCATCAGGGATGCAGCTCCTGGATGGCCAGACAGCTGTTGTGATTTAAGGACGTGTGACACATGTTTTTTACATACTATTCCAGATAGTTTAAATGATTGCTGTGTGTTAGTAGTGGGAGAGGGTAGGAAAGACCCATTATTCATCTTGAAATCTGAATATAACATGAACGCCTGACAACTCTTTAATAAATTCAGAAATTACTGTTAAACACTGACACCAGATTTTTTTTTAAGAATCAGATTTGATACCTAGGTCTTTTAGTCTTACTTGATTATGTCAGGTTATTCTTTTTGTTTATATATTGTTTATATTCTAAGAAGTCCTTTGTTCAGCTCATAACTTCAAGCCTTTTTTTTCTTTTGTAAGCATCTTCACCAGAGTGCCCTATCCACTGACCCTGACTGAATTTTGTATATGTGATCCTTCTTGCTTTCTTGTCTAAAAGCTCTTCCTCATTAGAGAATTCTTTGGGAGTCCTTGTACCCCTTTCCTCTGGAGCTGCTGTGTTGGGTGGTATCTGCAGGATCATCCTCAGGTTAAGTGTGTATTAGGGTAATGAGGCATAAAGAAAGAGCTGGTTTTGATTAGTGCTAGCAGACTTGTTTGGTTTATGTAGGTCATTGATAAGCAAATTGCTTGCAGGTGACACTTCTGCCATTTATGCTGTAGATGTCAGAACATTGTGAGTTTTATGTGGACAAAGTAGTGGGTGTTTTCTGCGAAGCTCAGGCTGAGATCCACCTAGAAAGGACAGAAGTGGGGTGGAAGCTCTTATGATATCATCAGCAGGGCATAATGAGCTTTGATGACTGTCTGCATTTTGCTTCTTTGGTATACACTGGTATTTTGAGAAGCACCAACCTGGGACAGAGTTAAACCAGCTCCAGCAGAGTTAAAAAACTTTTCTAAGAGGGAAGTGTTACTTAAAGGAAGCTTTAAGTGGTGGCAGCTTTATTCCTTGCAGCTTTAAAGACATATACCACCCCTTTGCTTTTTTTCTCTTTTTTTTTCTTTTTTTTTTTTTTTGATTTGTTTTGTTTTGTTTACTCTTTATGGCAGGAACTTTAGGGCTTTAAAGGAGTACCGTAGGAGTTTTTGTATTGCAGAACACTGCAATGTTCTTGACTGTTATCAGGAGTATTTTAATGTAGGTTCTTCAGTTTAGTTCGCTTTGTTGAAAGCGGGTAGAAATTATTAATTAGTGGTATAAGCTACTTTTGAGAAATCTGTGCAAACCAGTCAATTCTTAGGTAGTAATGGAAAATATCCTTTGAAGCTGCAGCAGACCTGCAACAGACAATCTTCTTCAGATTTAAAATGGCTTTTCAGGCATTGTTAGAATTTCAAGCTCAATCTTAACTGTGTAGTTCACAGGAGGGAAAATCACTCTACTTTCTTCAACATTAAACATGGATGGAGTTGAAATGAATTATGTTTATTCCACTTGTTAAAAGAAAACTTGGAGCCTGTTCCAGCTTGAGATCACATGCTTTCTGGGAATATATAGGTCTTATAACAAATCTTGGAATGCAAATAACAGGCACATGGCTCTCCTCTGGGTGGGAGTACAATTTATTTCAGAAAAATTTGGACCCTTAGAATGTCTAGCTGTGCTGATGCTTATAATTTGTGATGAGGTAAGAGTACTTGGATCACGTGACTTGGAACCCTTTTTAATTATGTCTTTGGGCTTTCAACCAGTGCTGAATGATCAAGACAAGCACTCCTTTGCAGTTTGAAGACATTTGTTTCCTTGTAAACTAAAAACACAGACACACGTTTTCTTTTTAGCAGGCTGAATGTGCAAACACACATTTTCATTTTATAAAAAATACCCTTCAGAAAGCAGTCAGCTGAAATAACTTCAGTAAATTGGCATGTGGCTCCTCTTGTCTCATGTGTAAATGTTAATGAGATTGTACCTAAAGAATGGATCACATCTGGCCATAGTCGGAATTTGATCACTTATGTTACTCTAATTTTTACATTTACCCTTGCAATTATTGTGCTGAAATTAAATCCTTTTGCATTTTAATAAAGGTAAGATAAACCAAGGATGTCAAGTAATTGTTATACAGTCATTAGGCAAATCTAGTATTGTCTCTCACAGATCAGATGAATTTACCTTTTTTTCTCCCACCAGTAGATACAAAACAAAATTACATCATACTAAATATTACAGCAACAAAAAACTGATTCAGTTGCCCATCTAAACTGTCCCCCAAAAGCTGTTCTGCAGAAGGAAGTGCTACATGTGTTTAAAACACCATGACAAACCGTGCACCATGAAACAAACTGAAAATGGAGGTTGTATTTGGCATACTGGTGACCTCCACTTGGCAAAAGTGCTAAGATAGGGCAGCAGGATCAGAGTGGAGGTGCTTCAGCAGAGCTGTTGGAAGAAAGCTTGCTTTCTGCCTGCTTGGTTCAGCTTCCTTCTTATTCACAAGATTTATTTGATTAACTGAAAAAAAAATTATCTTTACAAGTTGTGTTGGGTCCCCTTTTCAGCCTATCTTTTAATGTTCTGCTCCTCAACCCCTTTAATTTTGTGGAGTTTTCATTTGACCCCAGAATGCTTTGGACCAGATCCTAAATGTCTTCCAAAAGGCTTGGTCTTCTTTGTGTCAGAAGGCTGAATAGACTCAACTCTATTTAAAGTGATGCTTGTGTATTTGTCTTTCAAAACTTTCTGGTTTAGAGAAACGAGCATTCGTGCCCTTGAAGGGTCCGTGAGCAGCAGCATGAGGAATGCAGCAGGCGACCACTGTGAAATGTCAGGGATCCGCAGCTGGGTGGACAGTCTGGTGTGTTGCTGTGTGCTGGTCCTGCACCTGACCCTTGCCGCTCACTGAGCTATTCCTTTCAAAACAAATAACCATATCTGCTGTGTTTGCAGTGAGGAAAATCCTTTCTTTTTTAAGCCGTTCCGCCCAGACAGATTGACTCATTTTTCAAGATCAGGTTTGGACCGTACCTAGATAAAAGCAATAATGGAAAGAGGGAAAAAAGATAAAATGGCTGGACAGGTGTCCTGCAAATCTTTTTTTTTTTTCCTTTAAACAATACCTCCATAGAAGTTTGCCAATTTGGCATACCGTCTGAACTCACTTAAGCAGGTTTAACATGATCAATTTTCGTTTAATTACCGCTAATTTTTTTGTGTCAGTGTATCAGAGTAGCATCAGGATTTTGGAAGGAATAAAACAATACAATTACTCTGTCAACCTGAGTAAACTAAGTACTGATTCCATGAGCTAATGACTCACTTCAGGGCAGGAAGACTCCTATGGGACCATGGGAACAGCACTAGCAACATTTTCATCCTTTAGATGCATGGAGCTAATGACTGTCAGAGGGTGTAAATGGGTACAACACTGAGATTATAGGCTTTCTGTTTTCAGGAGAAGAGAGTTCAGTGCAGGACTTTGGCCTTATTACTGAGCTGAGTATAGGGACAGCTAATAAAAGACATAGGCTTTCATTTCAGCTACTCTTATGTCTAGCTGTTTATTCAGTGTCATAGATGACACTAGTGGGTGAACTGCGATCCCCTTGCAGAATTTTATAGGACTGAATGGTTTCCATATTGGAAAATTATATCATTGTTAATGGTTAGCATATATAATGCATTCCTGGCTCCTTAAAGTATAAAAGTATAAAAAAGAATAGTTAACCTCTTACCTTGATAAATCCCAACTAACATACATTTTATATCCTAACACACCAGACTTAGTCCTTTGCTCTACAGATACAGACTGTTCAATTTAGGATGTCAGTTATGTGTGACAAATTCAGTATCTCCCTTAAGCAGACCCATACTGAAACTGCTCTCAGCCCTAAACCACCAACAACTTTTTCTTTTTTTGCCTGTGAATAACAATAGTCAAGACTGGTATATCAAGACTGGTATATTTCACCAGGTTTCAGATTTTGTGACAATACTTTCACATGGCTTCACTGAAGATAAAATTATTTCAGTGTTGAGCTATTTCTGCGTCTCAAATACTCTGTCAGTGTTGAAAGCTAAAGCTGATTCCTCTAACATGGGTTAGCCATGATGCTTGCTGATGTTTCTCTGTTGAAGGTATACCATCAAAGTCTCCCTCACACAGTTGTCTTGTCCTCTCTTTTATTCCAAGTACAGTTAGAAATACTATTCGCCAGGTATTGGCCCACAGCACAAGCCAATCTTTGAAGGACAACACTGCCTGGTCTCCATCAGACACAGGCATTTTCCATGCACCCTTGCATGCTTCTTGCAGCACAACCACATCGTCCAAGAGGGACAATATCTATCTAAATTGTTAAATTATTTGTGTCCCAACAGATCTATGTTTCTGAGGTGTATTTGCATGAATGAGAATTAAATGCTGGATAAGTGCATGACTGCATTATTTGAGGGAGGTACTGCTTCACATTTAGGAGTCAATCCTAGAAAAGCCGAGCATTTCAGAGTTCATGAGGGCTGCTTCTATATAAAGTTGTTTGCGCCCAACCACTGGCTTTAACAACAGCACTGCCTGGGTCTGTGCCTGGTGTTGGAGAACTCCAGCTCTTCAGGTGGCATGAGCTTTCTTTTTTAAGCTAGCAAATAGTAGGGATAAAACAGTTAGGGAATCTTTGTCCAGAAAGTTGGACAGAGAATAAGTAACAGTAGTTCCAGTTCCTTATGGTGAATGCATGAAAGTTGTTACGTTGAATGTATCATGTTGATTCATTACGTTGTGATAATTTTTTTCCTCAAGAGCATGTTGGAAGGCACTTTTTAATATGTCCTTTCATAGTTTCTAACACACCAACAAAACTTCAAAGCACAATTCCTAATGTCTACAATACTCCACCTCTTCCTTTTAATCAGGAAAAATCCCTTGCCTCACTGTTAGACAAAGTGGTCTTTTATAATAGTCATCACCAGTCTCAAATTGAGACAGAGTATGATACGCAAAGGATGAAAGCAAGTTCAAACAGCAACCCTCACTACAAGGACTGGCTGCCAATCAGTAGGAGTGTGAGAGAATAACAGATTTATTCAGTGCTTTCAATGTCCAAGATAATATCCAGTAAAAAGAAAGGTAGAAACAATACTTTTTGTCCTTTAAATTATTTTTCCTAATTTTTTTCTTTCTCCCCCTCCTCAGAGCTCCAGAACAGCTCGCTCAGAGGAGGACCGTGACTCACTGTGGGATGCCTGGGGCTCATGGAGCGAATGTTCACGCACTTGTGGAGGAGGGGCTTCGTATTCACTGAGGCGCTGCCTGAGCAGCAAGTAAGTGGGTGAACGCTTTTTACTTTACTGATGGGACAATTCAACATACTCATATGTGTCAGACCATAAGAAGTAATCAGTAGTGGTCTTGAACTATGCTGAAATTTCCAACTTGGTGTCAAAAAGTTATGGTGGTGTGTTTTTTAGTTCAGGCAAGCAGCCAATATGATTGATAAGGCAATACCCTTTTAAGATATAGTGAGAACCTATGGAGATGCAAAAGTTGCCTGGACAGCTTGCAAGGCTGTCAGCTGCTGAAAAGTGAAACCTCCCTATGCTTTCACCATTTAAGCAGTAAGACTTTTTATGCACTTGTAGCAGCCTACAGCTAGTAGGCTGTAATTCACTAGTAATTCACTAGGTTTAGCACCCCACAGTCTCAGCCACACTGAGACTATGAAAGCATCATATTCACCCAACATGGCATCCTAAGCTATGTAAGAAAGAATGCTAATTCTGCTGAGGATAGGTTAGGAATTAAATTTCAGGTACAAAGTCTTGCATACCAGCAAACCCTCCCCAACAGGCAGAAGTAGAATGGCCCAGTGCAAAGGTGAAGTCTGGGTACCCAGTCAGGCATCTGAGATTTTATTCCTCCCCAGTTACTAGCTTGCAATGGAACATGGACAAGTCATTTGTCACCATTTTCTCTCTATAGTGTGTAGTTTATTTACAAAACCTTTCTAGCAAATATTATTTCTATCTACTTTAGGAAGAAGTTTACCTGCAGTAAACATGGTATATGTGATAAATATTAATAGACTTCTGATGAAGGATATGAAGGAAAACTCCAGACCCAAACTTTGTGCCTTACTGCCATCTCTGATACATTATATATTGTAGTATAAAAAATTTAATACAATCTTCTGTCCTGCCTACGTTTCTTTTGTATTTTCTTTCATGTCTTTATAAAACTGGTGTTAATAAAACAAACTGTGACAATTCACTCCAAATTGTTTCCTACTTCTGACATTTTAGTACATGATGCTGTTTAGTGAGGACAAGAAGCAGCACAAGGCATTGAACCATGAAATCAGAAGAAAATATTGTGCATTTTAGCTTTATCTGTAGGTAGTTTGGTCTCCTAGTTCCAGCAATTATTGAGTTGACAGTGTGTGAAAGCCTGCTGGAAGGAAGAAAGATAGGCAAAATCATCTACCGCAACCAGTGGAAAGACAATACTTTTCTATTCCATTGCCATGGAAAAAAAAATAAATAATAATTTGGTTTTTAAACATGGGGCCAAATTCTCATCTCTTATTAGTGCCATAGCAAATAGTGGTTCTGGAAATACCTCAAAATTGGGAATTGAAGAGGCAGGAACTTATTTTCACTCATGGCATGTCCTTTTCAGACTTAGGAAAATAAGTGATTGTCTATAAGTTCCTTTATTGTAAATGTGAATCCAAGTGTATCTGAAGATGTGGGGAATCTGAGTAATACAAGGGCCTGCTGACTATGCCTCTGTTCCCTCACTGAGAACTGCCCGGTAGTTTCTAGAGTGGAAAAGTCTTGGAGCTCCATGACAGTAATGGTAGTACTCATAGTGCTCTGTGGTATGTGAGTATAAACCACTCCTTCTGGGCAGGCTCTCCCCATCTGCTTCTCTTTGGTTCTCGTACTATTCAGGATGTCCCTGAAGTGACCGCAGTGGAACAGGGAATAAACTCATAAATCACGCAGTACTTGGTTTTCATACAATACCTTGCTACTCTCCCGTCAGTACATAAGCAATGCTTCCTGCCTTAAGAAACCAACTGCAAACTTTGGCCCATTGAGATGTGGAAGCCCCCTGGTTCCAGGATAGGATGCAGGTGTTTAATTAGGTGCACAACTTTTGCTAGCCAGTAGCAATAACTCATAAATAGTAAAACTTGACCTGGAATTAGTACAGTATCAAATGTGTCATAGCTTTTCCTTTTTCCTGGTCTGTGTGCAACTGCTAATAAAATAAAGAGTTTCAATGATTAATTTTTGTGCTCAGCAAGCATTTTAAGTTGCTAAGAAAAAGGCAGAGAGGGAGCAGGAGAAAGAAACCCATCCAGACTTTGAAGGTTTGGAAGTAAGCCTGTGCGCATGAGTATTTCAAACCTGGCAAGGCTAGAACAAAATGTCCACCCCTCTGAGACAATTTCTTGATTGGTACAGTTTATCTCATGTATTTGCTGTGTATAATTTTATGGCAGCATGAAGGAAGATACCAGATACTTGTGGCAAATTAAAAGTAGCAATACATTTAGATGTTTTGGACAAATTAATCCTAAATATTTCTCATCCTGGGAGGAATGTTCATAATGCCATATGTCTTCTGTTCTGTATGAGGTGACTGTCGGAGCATTACATGAAAAGGGAGAGCCCAGTGCATCTGCTTTGAAGAAATGCAAAGAGTAATTGCCCATTCCTAAACACCATTAGTATATGCAGCTAAATAAAGGAAACCAGTTTTCTTTCCAGCTTTTGTTTGCCAAAGTTATGTTAGTGCTTGTGTTGTTTATTTTGGGAACATGTTTTGTGTTAGGCCTTCACAGCTGTGATGAAAGAATGGAAAGTGTTTGTGAGAAATTCTGTTCTCTAGTGTTTTAGATGGCAAACATTTCATGGTAGGGGCTGTTTAACAGTACATCTCATTAGAACAACTGGTCCTGATTATGCTAAGGACATTTAGTATGATAGCAATATAAATAAATATGCCAGTCACACAAGCAGACAGGAGTTGTGAGCCCAAGTCAGCCATGCATCCTGGTACCCTGTGCTGACAGCAAGCAGCACTGGATCACTCTGGTGGCAGAATAAGCCCCAGGAAAATAATATTTTGATAATTAGTAGTTAAAGACTGGGCTACACCTGAAAGCATGACACTTTTCATGTTCCTTGTTGGTGTTAATTCTTTATAACTTCAGATAATCTTGTTATTTATACAAAAGGACAGACCACCTTTAAATGTTACAGTTGTTTGCCACAACTCACTTGAAAGTGAACCTCATGGCCTGATTATATATTGGGTGAAGAAGTATTTATTTTTATCATTCCAGAGTGTTTTGTCCTTCAGTACCTCTTCAGTGTCTCTTTTTTGTTTTTATAATGCAAATCGCAAGAAAGAGAAACTCCTCATTGTCTCCTCTCCACCACGAACTGCTATGCCAGCACTGCTGGTCAAAACCTGTAGAGAGGAGAACCACAGACCACTCCTGGTTTTTTTGAGGGCCAAGCTAGCAACATTTGTGCTGCTACAGAGAACTGAGGTTTTTTTAGCTATTGGATACTGTGGCTACAGGGATACTGGAAACACACAGGCAGAGCACATGGAGAGACACTGCAGTATGGTCTTTGCCCTTTTCCTCGGAATCTGGCTATTATTTGTTGCAGTCTGTCTATTGCACAGCACAGGTGGAGTTTGTCATCCAGCACAGTGATTGACAGTACTCACATACCTCCAGTCGAGGTATTAGTAAGTGTGCACATTGATGCAAGCAAACTCAAACAGAGTAATAAACGGCTGAATGTTCTTTAGATACCTGAAATTTGTGTGCATTTTTTTAATTTCCTTGTATCGGAATACGTTTTCAAATTGTAAAAGAAATTATAAATTCTCTTTTGCTAAGTTCATGCAGCCTGGCCCTAAAAATATTCTGTGTGTTCTGAAATTGTACTTTGCCTATTGACAAGTACTGCAGTACTATCAATAGTTCTACTGTTTTGAGGCTTGGGAGGAAGATAACTGATTGTTTTCCTATCATGTTCCAAATTCATCATGGCTTTCTAGTAAAGTAGGGTTGTAGGTAGCAGAAGAGCAGGATGTCCTGAAGTTTTGGGAATTATTTTAACAGATAATAGATAAGTAGTCTTTTTTTCAGTCTGCTTAGAAACACTACCTGTTACTGTTGTTGCTGATTCCAGCTAAAGCATGAAACAGGGAACAGTTTGTGTGAGTGTATAGCAGAGTGCTAAGCTGGTTATGGAGTCCCATGGATACTGAATCTGGGTTTAACAGATCAAAATTTGAGATCATCACTCTTACCTCTGGGAAATCATGTGTAAACTGCTGAATAGAGCAGAGGTTTTCCACCATGGATGAGGGTTGTATGTTGAGTAGCAGAAGTAAGTCAACATTGTTAACATCTTCCTGACAAGTTTCCCTCTGTAATAAAAGTGACAGAAATTTTAAAAAAGAAAAGAAAAAAAAAATCAGAAAACAAACAAAAAAAAAAGAGGGAACATACACAAAAGGGTCACTATCCCAGCTTTGTTTAGATGCTTCATATTGGCTAAGTTACTGGCTGAAATATATTTTTTCCCCTTTTCAAATACCTCCCTTCCTTCCTTCAGCTGATGACTGCCTTTTGGTAATGCAAGCAAACCACCACTATGAAATACCCTTTCCACAAGCTCTGCTTGCTGAATTAGCTGAAGAAAGTGATTAACTAGTTTGGTTGTTCAGCCCACTGTCATTGTATTCTGCAGGAGGAAAACAATAGATCTGCATAAGTGACTGTCAGTTTTATTTCAGTTTGACTTGGTTGATCAGCGAAATAGCCACCGAGACATACCTTTGGAGATTAGGTTTAATAGCTGAATTAGCTAAAATTGGGACAATTTTATGCTGTGTGACATATTTCATAAGACAGAAGCAGCCCAAAATAAATTGGATTTATTTCATTAAGTAGTAATATTTTCTCATTTTGATCACACAGATTTATCAGTTCACAAATCAAGCATCAGCTGGTTTGGTGACTGGTAGATGATGAAGGAATAAGTTGTATGTTATTTATGTTAGTTTAAAGTTAAATAATGAAATAAAAACCCATTACAACAACACTGACTAGCACTGAAAAAGGGATAAAACAAATACTGTTTTTTTAAAAAATACTGTTTAAAGTTGCAGCAGTGTATATCTTTGATACCAAAACATTGTCTATTGTTGTGTTGCTGCTTCAAATGAATTTAGAATTTAGTCCAAGGATGTAGCTGTGGCCCTTCGTTTCAGGCTACAGTCACAGACTCAGCTGTCTCAGGGGCTTAGATCACAAGAGAACCTGGAGTTTTTCACATCTAACATTGATAAAAGGTCCTTTAAACTTTCTGAGTGAAAATTACAGTGGAACAGTTATTCAGGTTTTTGGGTTGCTTCGTTATCAGACCGAAACTAACATAACACAGACTCCCACAGCATTCTCCTAGAGAAGCTGGCGGCTCATGGCTTAGACAGGTGTACTCTTTGCAGGGTAAAAAACTGGCTGGATGACCGAGCCCAGAGAGTTGTGGTCAACAGAATTAAATCCAGTTGGCGGCCGGTCATGAGTGGTGTTCTCCAGGGCTCAGTCCTGGAGCCAGTCTTGTTTAACATCTTTATCAATGACCTGGATGCGGGGATTGAGTGTGCCCTCAGTAAGTTTGCAGATGACACCGAACTGGGTGGGAGTGTCAATCTGCTCAAGAGGAGGAGGGCTCTGCAGAGGGACCTGGACAGGCTGGATCGATGGGCCGAGGTCAACTGTATGAGGTTCAACAAGGCCAAGTGCCAGGTCCTGCACTTGGATCACAACAAGCCCATGCAACAGTACCGGCTTGGGGAAGAGTGGCTGGAAAGCTGCATGGCGGAAAAAGACCTGGGCATGTTGGTTGATAGCGAGCTGAATATGAACCAGCAGTGTGCCCAGGTGGCCAAGAAAGCCAATGGCACCCTGGCTTGTACCAGAAATAGTGTGGCCAGCAGGAGTAGGGAAGTGATCATGCCCATGTACTCGGTGCTGGTGAGGCCGCCCCTCAAATACTGTGTTCAGTTTTTGGCCCCTCACTACAAGAAGGACATTGAGGCACTGGAGCATGTCCAGAGAAGGGCAATGAAGCTGGTGAGGGGTCTGGAGCACAAGTCCTATGAGGCGCGACTGAGGGAACTGGGGTTGTTTAGTCTGGAGAAAAGGAGGCTCTTGGGAGACCTTATCGCCCTCTACAACCACCTGAAAGGAGGTTATAGAGAGGTGGGTGTTGGTCTCTTCTCCTATGTAACAGGTGATAGGACGAGGGGAAATGGCCTTAAGTTGTGCCAGGGGAGGTTTAGATTGGATATTAGGAAATATTTCTTCACCAAAAGGGTTGTCAAGGATTGGAATGGCCTGCCCAGGGAAATGGTGGAGTCCCCATCCCTGGAGGTATTTAAAAGACGGGCAGATGAGGTGCTTAGGGGCATGGTTTAGTGGTGGGATGGCAGGGTTAGGTTAATGGTTGGACTTGATGGTCTTAAAGGTCTTTTCCAACCTAAACAATTCTATGATTATATGATTCTATGGTAAATTACGGCAACTGTTGTACAATGATATAAATGCAGTCTGCTTTAATCCTGGCACTAAAGAAGGGAAGTTATGCCACTTTATGAAATGTGCCGGTCAGAATGATAACTTTAAATACTGTGGGTTTTTTAGGACTTCTAGAACAAGCCCCTTGTTATCTAAAGGTGTGTAGAATAAGGAGCAAAACATTTTTGCACAAATGCTATGATAATTGCTGAATATATCCACAAAAGTAAATTGCATTCTGATGTCACTCCATGAGAGTACAGTCAATGTCATAAAATTGTTAGGTCACCTCTGCTACCAAATGATTTTGGAGGTTGGTTCTCATTAGCCTGGTCAAACCTGTATCTGTATGCTAGCTTAGTGTATTACTTCCTGCAAATTACCTTCAGGATACCTCAGTAGCTGGCTTGTTTTCCGCTTCAGTTGATAACTGTAGCTGGCTTACTCTATAAACAACATCTTCCATGTTGTATTAGGTGATTCTAAACGTTTGGAAGAAACTTTGGGTATATTTAGTTTGTAGATGCTTCTGTTTAAAGCTGTGCCATCTAGCATCATTTTAAAATGGAAAATTATTCTATCTACTCTGGGATTAGTCAGACCTGTAATTATGATAACATTTCCTGTTTAATTTGATGGAGAAGCATTTCTGATTTTTCAGAAAATTACAGTTCTAACTCTTCCTAATGGCAGAAGCATCAAGCAACAGTCTTAAATTTAAGTCAACACTATAAAAAGCTGGAAATTTTATGCAACCTAGATCAGCACTGTGATCTGTGGAGTAATTTCTGGTGGTCTTTGGAGAACCAGTTCATGACATTATGCTGGCTGTCCTAATTTCTGGCTTCTGTGCCTCAGTGAAGTAGCTAAAAGTACATAAAATGCTTTCCTAGTGTTGTTTTCCCATGTAATCCATTGCTAGAGTTGCCGCATGGATGCTGTATGTCGGTCTTTTGGGTGAGAAACTGACCTGTGTTAGAATGAAAGGAGGTCAGCATTGTACCTATGGATGAGTGATGAATATGGTCTCCATAAACCTGTCTCTCTGCTGCAAAGTAGCCTACCTAACAAAAATGTCTATGAAGTCGTCACTTGGTTGATATACTGTCATAAGTCCAGGTTCACTGAAAGAGCTCCTGTATATTCATAATTCTTTCAGTAAATCTGTTCAGGGATTTAAATGAAAAAAAAATTAAATCAGCCAGGGCTTTGCATGATGTGGAGTTTTTGTGTGCCTTACTACCTATAAAAAAGAAGTTAAGATGTGATTCTCTAAAACCCCAAGTAATAGATTGTGCATGAGAAGGCATGAGCATTTCAGTGGAGCTGGGCTAGCACACATGATTCAGACCCAGGTTCAAGCTTCCTCAGAGCATGGGGAACTTCCCGTTCAGCACATTTGTTTTGTAAAGACCAGCTGCAAAACTTGGATCCAGATCTGAACTCAGGCATGTTGAGATTCGGGGTGCTAGTACTTTTGGGCCTGCAATATGTTCTAGATGCTATCTTTGTGATACAGCAGGCCAGGTGAGATTTAGCATTGTATTTTCTTTCCACTTGGATTGTGAAGAGACCTTTTCCCGTTGTTTTGCTGAAAGGCAATTCTTTAATTCTTGCTTTTTTCCTGCCTTTCTTGGCTAGTGAGAAACTCAAAAACATTTGCAACTGTAATTGCTTTCTGTATATCTGCAATATACTTTATATGGGCAAGTCTAAAGCTAAAGACACTTTTTAAAGATTCTTAAGAAAATAAAAAATACTGCAGTGACAAAAAAATGTGAGAGAATAAATGCAAGAAAATAAACAGTAGTCTGAAAACACTGTGATATTTTTGTCCTTCTTTTCCTTTATTTTTCTCAAATGTTGTTGTTGTTATTCTAATTGAACTAGCCAGTCATAATTTATGAGTTTAGTGAGTGTCATTTAATGCCAGCTGTTACTTAGAAAAAGATATTCAGTGGCTCTGAATAATGCAAAGAAGAATTTGAAAGTAAAAATTGGAATAAACTCTATTCTGTTTAGCAGTTTGTACAGCAGAAGTCCAAGGTCTGCCTTGCTTTTGAGTAAATATAATGCCAGCCTTAAACTCTAAGGGTAGCAGAAGCTACCCAAAGTAAGAGCTTTGTGGGGGTTGGAGCACTGTTCAAGCTGCAGCTGATCATTTTTTGTATAACATGCCCAACAAAATTCTCAAATCTGAACTGTTCCCCTCATCAAATTCCAGAATTTAAAGTGAAATTATGAAACAAGCCTAATTGCACCTTCAGAAGGAAAGGCTTATCTCTGCGAGACCAATAGATATATCAGCTTCCTCTGGGCTCTATGTTATTTTGGCTAGACTGCTGGAAATAGCCAACTTGGGGTATATCAGTAGCTGGCCTAGCTACCTTTAGGTTACTTTGGTTATTTCCTACACTATAGCCTACAGTATAAACAAAACTTTAGAAGAGATTGGATGGCATTCTGTAGGGAGCATTTAACACAACTTCAATAAACATCCAGTAGCCAGAAAGAAGTAGTTGTTTTGTACTAATATCACCATGAAAAGGACTTGGTCTTTGAGAAACCCTACTTACTTGTCCTTCAAATTCCTAAACAGTCAGTCAGTTTTTGGTTCAGGCTAAGTATTAAATAAAGGCATTTTCGCCCTTTTTTCTAACACCATGTCTTTGATATAAGGTATTGTCATAGTCCATATGTATATAGCCATATTCCATTCTTTTGATTTCAGTGAGTTTACTCTAGATTACAGCATCCCAGGTGGAGAATCCTGCACTTGCTCTTGTTACACTTCATGTGGTTGGTGATTGCCCAGCTCCCTAGTCTATCCAGATCTCTTTGTAAGGCCTCCCTATCCTTGAGAGTGTCCACAGCTCCTCCTAGTTTAGCGTCATTGGAAAATGTACTTAATGTACCTTTGAATTCTGCATCCAGATAATTTATGAAGACATTTAAGGTCACTGTCCCTAAAATTGAGCCCTGGGGAACCCTGCCAGTGACTGGCCACCAGCCTGATGTGACCCCATTTACTATAACTCTTTGAGCCCTACCTGTCAGTCAATTATTCATCCATAGTATTATGGACTTCTCTAGTTGTATGCCGGATGTTTTGTCCAAAAGGATACTGTGAGAAACAGCACCAAAAGCTTTGCTAAAACAAAGAAACCCCCCATCTACTGGGTTCCCTTGGTCAACTAGATTTGTGACCTTGTCATAAAAGGAAATCATTAGTTAAATAGGACTTTCCCTTCATAAACCCATCTTCAACCCCAACTCTCTCAGCCTTTCTTCATAGGAAAGGTGTTCCAGCCCTTTGATCATTTTTGTGGCCCTCCTCAGAATCTGCTCTAACAGGTCGATGTCTGTCTTGGGAACCCCAGAGCTGGACACAGTGCTCCTGGTGGGGTCTCACCAGAGTAGAGTGGAGGGGGAGAATCACCTCCCTTGCCTTGCTGGCCACACTTCTTTTGATGCAGCCCAGAATATAATTTGCTTTCTGGGCAGCAAGTGCATGTTGCTGGCTCGTATCTAATTTTTCATCCACCAGTACCCTGAAGTCTTCCTCTGCAAGACTGTTCTCAGTCCGTTCATCACTCAGTCTGTACGGATGTTGGGGATTGCCTCGACCCACATGTAGGACCTTACACTTGGCGTTGTTGAACTTCATGAGGTTTCCCATGGACCCATTCATGCTAAGTATGATATATTATTTACATGAGAATAATTGATTCCCTAATAACAAGACTGTGGGAAACATTATGCAAAAACCAGGCCATTGATAGCCACAGGTCAGTACCTATGTTTTTATTTGCCTAGCCAACTTCTTGTATGCAGTGACTCAAGTTGGTATTTTGCCTTCTAGTTATTTATTTTTTTACTCCTGCAGAAAGAATATTCATAAGATCTGTAACTGAATTTGCCAGGTAAAGTTAGCTTGTCTTTCAATGCCCACTTTTGTGTCTTGAATTTAACTATTCCAGTAACATTTCTCATATTTCACTATTTCAACAAGGTGCAGAAGTCTGCAGGAGACAGTCTCCTAAACACAAAGAATGAAAGATTTTTGCAGTTGCAACGCCAAGCTGCATGACAAAACATACCAGTGCATCTGCACAACCCATTGTGGCAGGCAAGGTACTTATTAAGAAAAGGATATGGAAACATTTTTACACATCTTTTCAACTTATTGTCAATTGAATGATCTGGACATAAACTTGGGCAAACCTGACTAGGCAGTTTGAAAAAGTGAACTCATAAAGTCAATGCAGTCCCGATGCATCTTCCTTTTTCATAACAATTTAGCATCCATGGCCTTCCCTCACATGTCCTTTATGTGAAAAGGGATATGTGAAGGAGTAAGAGAGGCTCTTTTCCCCAGAGAAGGAGAAAGACAGAAGTTGTATTGAGGATGAGGGGGGGTCATAACACTGTACAACATGTGGGAAAGAGGTAAGAGCAACAGGGTGAGGAAAGAGAGAAGCAAGATGATGTTACTGTGTGTGTAGCACTGCCTCACGCCTGCTGGCACCAGGAGAAGGGGAGGGCTGACACAGCCTGCCTAAGGTCTCATGGGAGGAGAAAGGCCTACAGCATACTTTTCTTACAGGTACAGTGCGGAAACCAGAATCTGTCCCAGAAGAGTGGTTATAAAGGTGTGTGAAAATAAAGGAGAGTGAAGATTGTCCAACATTACATCAATTTTCAAACCACTGTAGTGAACAGTTGCATCAAAATTCACATCCACCAAAAAAAAAAAAACCAAACCACCTCTGTCTCATAGTGGTTTGCTTATGTGGAGACTTGTTTCTTAAGAAAAACATTTTCAACTTTGATGACTGCTGAGAGCGGCAGGAGTTGATGAGGTTCTTCTCTGCAAATCTTTTTGTCTTTGGTAATTACAGATAAAGGCGACTTTGGCATGGCATGGCGTTGCTGTTCTTTTTGGCATGGATTATTGTAAGGCTGCTAAGTAGCTGAGCACAAATACACATCTACTTTAGACCTTTGGGGGGGGGACTTGATCTAAGTCCCTCTACAAACTGGAGCCTGGAGAAATAAATACCAGGGTTTGGGGTTGTTTACATAAGAGAAGTGAATATTTTAATATATTAAATGTTGTTAACCTCTTTCAGAAACTTTACTGGAAACAAGTGACTAGGTTTGAAGAACGAAACATGATTCCAATAGCTTACTTTTCTCTCATACTCACATGATAATAATTGCCTGTCAAGCCAAACCCTCAGCTACCTTTTTCCTCTGCAAAATCCCCTGCAGTGTATAGGTAACAGAGAAGACTATAGAAGTACCTCTTACTGCTCCCACTCTTTGTGTGCTTTCCAAGACAAACTTGCCATTTTGGGTGACTTCTGACTTTCCGAGTGGTTGTGTGTACTCCTTGTTGATGTGAGTTCTCATTATACCCCACAGAGGTCAGAGGATGTGTGGTGACTGTATCTCATAACATGAGATCTCACTAATCTGGTGTGGTCCTTCTCTGCATGTTAAGTGCTCTGTGCTGTGGCTTTCTGCAAAGCATCCATGCTGAGATATGGAACCCATACCATTAATTCAAACCCCGCCTAGAGGAGAAAACTTAGTCTGTCCTGGTACCGTGCAAGATGCTGTGTATTTCACTCTAGCAGGATTAAGTTCACTAGATAGTTTCAGCTTCCCTATTTTAAGCATAAAGAGGGTCAGAAACAGAATTTACTTTTAAAAATACACATTTTTGCCCCTGATTTTTTTTCAGAGTCTTTTTAACCATCTATTTTTTTTCTACAGATCCTATGGTTTTGAATCCAAAAGTAGATATTTGAGTTTAAGGGAATCTGGAACACTGTCCTGGAAGCAACATAGATCTGAAACAAAAACTACTCTGCAAATCTATTGTAAAAATACGTCAGCTCAGTCTGAAAGCAGTTTGCCTGCTTTTGGTTGATGGGTGATAACTGGGAAACTAATAAGCTTAAACAATAAAACCACAAAGCTTGGTCTTGGAGAAGGAACAAGGGGAGTTTTGTAAGAATGGTTCCTAGTGTTCATGAATCATCACAGCACTAGCTGCATTCAGAATTGCACATTTTTTCTGAACAACCCTGGCCATTAGCCAAAGGAGGGAAATTGGAAGAAAAATCTGAATAGTTCCGTGGCATATGTCTAATGAAAGTACCCGTTCTTTTCCCTAATGCAAAGAAGTGAAAAACAAGTGGTTTTTCATTTCAAAACAGACAATATGAAGAAACTGTGAAAAGAAGAAGAAGAAACTGTAAGGCAGCTGATAGAAAGGAAATTTAAATTTCCCTGGCAGTTCAATGGTTATCAGGCTAATAAATTACAGTAATTGAAATTGTCATAACAGCAGGTCTGTGTGAAGCAAAGAGATGTCTGATGGGTTGTATGGCATTTCTGAGAGACTGATGGGGCATGTATCAAACTTGCTGAACAAGCCATTGAGTGTGGTGTACAAGGCCTGCACTAGGACTGCTTGCATACTGCATAATACACTTTTTTCTTTTGCTACCTATTGGTATAAATAAAGTGTAACTCTACATAATGAAGTGGACTGTAAACAGGTTTGGCCTGCACCACTGTATTCTCTATATTGCTCAGGAGTAACTGGGATAGTGGGGGTGTTGCTTAGGGTTTTTTTGTTGTTGTTGTTTAGTTCATAGCCTATTGTGAATATAATTTTTATTATTGTACTGCTAAAACTGTTTTTTCTTGCTAGATACTCTGTGCACACTTTTCACTTCTGTGCATGCTTGCAATGATCAAAATTTACTTGAATTAATTATGTAACATTACAAAAGCATAGAATTAATGATATTTCTATTATTCTTTTAATAGCATTCTTTTTATGCCAAATGCTACACAACAGAATATGTTATCTTTCTGCTTACTTTTCTTCTGAAAAAGTGACAGGGTTTATTTAATTGTTTATCTTCTCTTGGGATCATTTAGACCACTGTGATATGTTTGCAAAACTGTGTTTTACCCTGAGTTTGTACTGACATAGGTGTAAATAGCTACTGGAGGAATTTCACAATTAAGTCTTGTGGAGAAAGGTGGGAGGAAGGATGACCTCAATGATTTAAAGGAAATCTGTTCAGTTCATTTTAGAGTTAACTCAGTATGGAAAAAGCTTTTCTGTTTTTAAAAAAATGAAGGAAAAAAGAACGACACAAATGCATGCAGATGCTGTCCTTTCTCTTGGATAGTTCAAAATGGTTTGGATTTAAAACTTCAGTCTTGGCAGACATTTAGCCCTCAAGGAATGTGTGCTTGTTAAATACTGGCCAAAAAAAAAAAAAAAAGTTGAAAAAAATAAAAAAGTTGTGAAATTAAGTAATTAAAAATATAAAGAATTCTATTCTGTTGAAGGACAATCTTTAAAAGCCAAACCCTGCATTCTGATTTGTACTGAGGACCTCTGCAGAGTGTGCTGTCTGAACTCATAAAACACATGAATCTTCACCTAAGGTCAAATACTCGGAATACACACTGCTGAGTGCTGAAGAGATACCTGGGTGTTGACCTTTCTTCTGTGAACCCTGCCAGTACCAGGGCTGGTACAGGTCTGTTGTGAGGGAAAAGGGGGAGAGCCATAGAGAGCACATGTCAGGGCACGTGCTCCCCTTGACCTCTGCTGGGCACAGCTGCTTTTGGAAGATGCAGTTTGAAGCAGGGAACTGGGAGTAGCAAGGGGCTGGTGGATTGGGGGGAAGTTTTATGGTCTCCTTCTCCCCTCATATCAAATTGGGGGAAAGCCCTGTCCTGCTAGCCTGCCATTTCACACCACTGCAGGCAGGTTTGTTTCCTCCCAGTGCACCGGTTGTTCCCCAGCAGACAAAGCCCAGCTACACAGACTGTCAGTGCTAAAGTATGCCTGGGTACGTGATGAGCCCTTGTGAAATCATCGTGGATAGTTTGGAGCCATGGGCCATTCTGAATGTGATTCAGGTGTTGATTTCCACCTAAGTTCAGATTTCCACTCTGACCTCTAACCTCATTTATAAACTGATGCCACCTTCTAGAAACTCACCTAAAAGCAAAGGTAGGAAACTGAGGAGTTGTGGAATTCCTACCCCAGCTTCCTGCATAGGGACGGAGAGCCCTTTATTTTGGGGAAGAGGGTTGGTGGGGGATTAGGTGATTGGAGATCTTTGTAGGAAAGATGCTGACACAGTAAACATTATGTGTTTGCTTTTTATATTCAGCTATTAATGTTTTTGGCTTTGTTTTTAATTTTTGGACACAGGACCTGTGAAGGGCGAAACATCCGGTACAGGACGTGCAGCAATGTGGTAAGTGAAGTATAGCTTTGATATGATACAAATCATCACATACGACAGTCACGTCCATATTACATAAAATAATTTGGTAATGTGATAGTGAAAATACAGTAGCTGTCTAAACTGCTTTCATATCACAGGACCGTGGGCAAACTTTTATCAGTTTCTTGAAAAGCTGGAAAGATTATGGCATAGCATGATGCTGAAACTGTTTGGAAGGAATTGCAGTCACAGCCTTCCCAAATAGAGTGTCACTGAAACTTCAGAGTTGCTCTTTACAACAACACCCCCCACCACTACCACCTTCCCCCGCAGAATCAAGACCACTTGTGTTCCCAGTATTACTTTGGTAACCAGCTGGTTCACATTGGGCAGTCTGTCAGGCTGGAGGATTAAGTTGTTAAGAATTGAAGACAAGTTAGGAAGAGCTATATGTTTCTGTTCACCTGTGCCCTCCCAGCACTGGAATTCCGTTACATGTCTTAGAAAAACAGTTTTAGATAGCCTGCACCAGTGTTTTGGCTTTTCCAAAGGCTCTTGCTTGATTTTTACATATATGGTGAATACTGTTTTCAATACAATAAAATAAGAAACTTCAACTTCTGTGCTCACGAAAGTGAAAGTGTGTTTTCACTGGTGAAAATGGAAATAAAGACTTTCATATGGAAAGTTTTATTGGGTGCCAAGAATAGTAAAAGCTCTCAAATTACATTGAGAAATGTCAGTTTTACCAGTAAAGATGGAAAATGAAATCAAACGTGCACTGGGCCAAGCTTTCTCATGCCTGATAGGGACATATTCAGAAGCCTTTCAATAGGTGCTTTGTCTAAAAAAGTTTAAAAGTTTAAGTTAAAAAATGAATACGTTCCCTCATATTTAGCTTGTATTTTCTTCAGCGGACCACAGTTCATAATGAAAGAAACTGCTTCTCTCTGAGTTGTAGTCTCCCATGCAGTAAGATTTCTCACACTTCTTCCTCTGAAATTTGTTCTGGGTGTACTCTTTGGGTTTCTGAAATCTCTCTTCAGTCTAGACAGCTGCTTCACTAACTGACAACAACTAGAGTAGTCAATAAATAGGTCCTCTGGCTGACTAACAGGCCACTTTCCATCTCTGAGGCACTTGGGCTACACCACAACTGTGGAGGGAATGGGAAGGTTCATTTGAGCCAGTCAAGTTACATGCTGTACTTCTGTGGAATGTGACACAAAAAGAGAAAGAAAAAAAAAAGATACTGTTAAAGGCTAACTGGACAACAATTACACCCATCGGTTTTGTTTTGGTTTGTGAATCCATGCACATTGTGACGCTCCCCTTCTTCTTCTGACCTGCCCTGGTGTGTGCTAAGAGTAGTGAGACAAACGAGTGTCCTGCTCTGCTGCTAGTAGTTGTTCCTTGATCACCGTGATGAGAGGTCGGACTTTTAGCCCTGTTGCAACCTTTATTTTGGAATCATTGATCTTAAGTTTCCAAGATAAGGAATAATTTTTTAAATGTTATTTTAAGCTTAGGTTCTCTTTTGGAAATGTGCACCTGAACAGTCTTCCTTCAAAATAAAACTTTGCATAGTTTTTTCAGGCAATTCCTTTACATACCTTGTATTTGGCAATTCCGGCTTCAGACTTTCCAACATAGCAGTGAGGCATGCAGCTGCAGAACTCACTTAATTATATCACACCAAATAATCCAAAATGAAGCTTTCAAAGTGCTTTACTATGCTGAAATCTGCGGCAGTTTTGCCACTGAATTGTGAAGACCCAGGACTGCATTTATGATTTTAACCGTTTGTTTTGGAGACAGTAAAGAATGGATGCAACTACTTTGCTTTTTTCCTTCAGAAAAGGATCAAATGAGTTTTCATTTGTTTGGGTTTGGTAAACTTACAAAACTAACAATAAATCAAACTATTCTCAAGCTTCTGACTGCATCATACTTTGACCAGGCCCTCCACATATGGCTTTATGTCATAAGGAAAGTACTTGGCTGTATTCATTTGCAGACATTTGATTTCAGGAAAAAGTATTTTCTATTTTTAAAGTATGTTGAGTCTTTGATTCAGGTGTTATGCTCTTCCACTTTTCATCTTTACTAGCCTGAGATACGGTGCACCAGTTATTCACAACATCAGTAATTGCAAGGTCATTGCCACCATGATCAGCATCGGACCTTGGGGTAGGATCCCGCGTCAGCCATGGTGGTCCCCAGCCTCATGTTCCTGGGGCTAGTTACCACTTTGAAATACCTTGTGCAGCACCAGTGGAAACCTGAAGCAATTCGGGAACCCCAGACATGCATCACTCTACTGAAATCCATTCTGTTACTGGATTGTGTAACGGTATCACTGAAATACGGTTTGTCTCTTTCAGAACAGTAAAACCCCCATATATCTTCTCTTTAATGAAGTGTACTGTCTTTTTCTCCAAAATCCAGAGTTACATATATACAAATTGGGTCTTGGAAACAATTCATTAATGCCATAGCTTGTCATGGAACCATACACTAGAAGAGGCACACAATACTGTGCGTATTTTTGTTAACCCAGACTTTGCCTTTTAAGATTTCATCCACAAAGATGCTGAAAATCGGGAGGATGGAAATTCCAGGCTCAATGAGACCTACCTTGATACAGTTGGAATCAATGATCTATTTCCAGCCAAATGATTCTATGATTCTACATTTTCATCTGTTAGATGACAGTATGTTGCTTTAAAGGAAAATGGGGAGCAAAACTCCCCATTACACCCCTGCAAATGAAGCTAGCTATCAAGCATTGTGGAAAATCCCTTTTTGATTCCTGTGGAAATCAGTGTGTCTTGAAATATAAGTTTTCATTATCATTAGCTTGTGCATAACTTGAGGACTGGTGTTATTGTTCATAAAATAACCAGTCTTTTTATTTTCTGCAAACTGTCTTTCTGTGAACTGTCATGTTTTTGTTTATATGACTGTCTTCTTACAGGAAAGGGTGGGTAGTCACATATACTAAAAGCAAACTCTTTATTTCAAAGGTGAAATTGGAGAATGGGAAGAATACTTCTTGGAGTCTGGCAATGAACACATTTTCATAGGCACTATCATTTGCAAGATTTTGCTACAGCTGCTTTTAATTCATCCTGAAATTAAATTACAGGGGGAAAAAAAAGAATGAGATAAAGAGAAGCAAGGGGAAAGAGTGGCATGCCTGTTTCTTCAGTGACCTGTATTATTCTAGGGATGCTGAACCATTTTACATAGTATAGGCTATAAGAGAGATTGATACTGCTGTCTACAAAGCTTCTGAGCAGTCCTTAAAAGAACAAATCCAGTCCAGTATGTTCACCACTTGCATTGCCTGGTGTTGATCAGAAACTGGAAAGATTATGGGTATGAAACCACATGTGTAAATAGTAAAAGAAGGAATGAGGGAATCTGAAGATGATTAGGGTTGAATTGCATCCGCTTTTTTCTTCTTACTATTCATACTGACTCCAAGTATGTTTCCAGCCATTTTAGAATGTAATCATGGGGGGAGAGAGGGAGTAATTTGTTTTTCTTTAGAAAATTACTCTGAACGCAATGAAAACATGTATTTGTATCTAGCTGGGTTGTTATAATAAACATTATGCAAAATAAACAAAAATATTTCCAAACTGCGAGAAGGACTTTTTTAGTAGTTTGGGGTTTTGGGGGGGTTTGGGGTTTTTTAAGATAGCACGCTCTCTGTTCCTTCTTCTAGGCACATTCTGATTTGCCAGATTCTCTCCAGCTTTTGTACCAGGCTATTGTGCTACCTCATTTGCCCTTTCTCTTTTTCAGTCCTTCTGCCACTATGCTATTTTTTGCTTTCTCTTCCCCCATTTACATGAAAATTTATCTGAAGGATGTTTCTTGGAATGTGTACTGTACTCATGCCTTCTCTCTTCATTCTCCTCAACTATCAAACCCCTTTTTATGATTGAAAACATTTTTATTTTTCCTGGTATTTTTCCTTTTATTGCACTGCTTTCTGAATCAGACCAGAAATTAAAAAAAAAAAAAAAAAAAAGATGCACGCAACTGGCACTTCATTCCCAAAGGACTTTGCTTTCCATATTTGCTTGCTTATACCTGCCAGAATGATGACGAACACTACATATAATGCTGCTTTTGAGATTTTGCTGTTTGACATGAAAATAGACAATGCTGGAAGCTGCACAACATTGCTAGCTCTTTTGACAAGTTTTTGAGCAGCTCCATTAAGCCTAAAATAAAATTTGTAGATGGTAGATCCCATTAATCAGAGCACCAAAACTTGTAAACACCACCTGCAGCTCTCTTGATATATACCTCACTTTCTTCACTTGGCTGAAATACCAACTATAATGACATCCCCCATTTTTTGGCTTGCGTTCAGACAAGCTACTTCCATCCCTGTTTCTTATCAGCTCATGCTGCATTTTGTACACACCAGCACCGATATTGCCCATCTTACTTTCCACAAAATAGCACTATCTTCTTTCCATGCACCAAAGTTCGGCCTGATGGAAAGTGTCAAACCTAAACTTCCATATAAGTGCATAATTCTCAGAAATGTCGGCCTGCCTGTATGAAAAACATCATCGCCAGGTAGAATTTTTTCAGAGCTACAAAAATGATTAATAGGGTTTAATTTTTCTACCCTTTAGTGGCTAGAAATGCCATGTGAAGTCTTGCAATCAAATCTCCCAGTTTGCGTTTTGCAGTAAAATAAATAAATTTTTTTTTTAAAAGTATAAGCACTACACGTATCTCCTTACAAACACCAGATTTACTTGATGTCAGTTTACTTCTAAGTGGATATTCTTCCAAACTCAGAACATTTATTGTGACTACAGCCTGTTCTTCAAAATGCTGGATTTTAATAACTACCATCTTATTTCTAAATGGGTGCATTTTAAAACCTCAGTGTGTCATCTAGGAATTATTTCTTTGTACTTGGAAACAAATTCTTTTAGTATGCTGCTAATGGCAGCAGCTTTGACTCCTGGATTTGCTACCTTCTCAGCAAGCAGACCTGTGAATCTTTGCCTATTAAAAAATAGAACAAATTAAACCCTATTGCTGCCATTATGTATAAATGCATCAAGAATCTTTGTAGACCAAATAACCTGGATCATTTCTATGACAGTGGCATTTCAGGACTCTGTTCAGGACTCTTCAGGACTCTGGATGATTCATAGATTTAAATTCAATATTTCTGATAATAATTACTTTTTTTTTAATTTGAACATCTCTTTTTGATCTTCCAATGTGGAACCCATGGTGCTTTTAGGAAAATGTACTCTAATATTAAGTATTTGTATTAGTTTCTGACTGAAATATTTGGAAATTTGTCAAGCTGAAATACAAGTTACTGTATCTACTTTAAACGTGTGACTTTAAAAGGTATAAACAAACAAAAATTTTAAAATGGCATGAAAAGGTGCATGGTGAATTATTTACCAAAAATTGGAACATTCTTTAAAAAAGCTTTTTTTGTCAAAAATTGTTTTTATAAATATTTCTAATGACAAATATTCATGGAGGTTTAGATTTATACTTCACTGGTTTAGCCCTCATCTCTACTCCACGTTTATTTAATATAAATTAGAAGCATCTGCTATATTCCCCCATTTACTTTGTTCATATTATTTCTCTCATGCTTGTCTCTGTCAGATACTACAATGTCTTGGTTGTCAGAGAAAGCTATAGTATGAGCCGCTCTCAACCTAAGCAGCTGCGATGATCCTAAGCTATTTAGAAATTCACAGTAGTCTAGTGAAAAACCTGGTTGCAAGAAACTTAATTCAAGCAGGGAATTCACCAAGGCTCCAAGGCTGAGTGGATTTTCCACTCCCTAGATCTCCTAAGTCTCCATACTGTTGCCTAAAGTTCTTATTTTGTCTTGGGCAATTTCTCAGTAGGGAAGTCGGTGCAGCTGAAACGTTGTGCATACTTCATGGAACCGGTTCAATAAGCTGCTCTGTCAGATACTGCACAGAGTAGTCCAGTTGTTAGTAATTTTTTGCACAGAGGGAAAGCTCCAGGTATAGTAAATCATTCTTGGCCTCTGCAAATATACAAGCACATATATTGTAAACTGTTTGAAGGTTCCTCGACTGTTTCCACCTATCGTAGCTTAGATATGATCGTCCACATTTCACCCACTAAGTAAACTTTAAAAAGCCTGACCCTCTTTTGTCCCATGAAATCTGATCTCCCTATCACCATCAAGGGACATCTGGGATTCATCTTATCTTTTCCACTGGTTTGCTGATTAATAGAAATTTTTTTGAATGGGATTCAAACATGGCAAAACTCCATGGACCTTATGAATTACAATAGGGTCAAATAAGAGGTCAATTTTTTTTAAAAAAAAAAGGATTTGAGGAAGCGAATGAAGCCGTAATGGTAATAATATGGCCAGCATTAGGTGCCTGAGAGGTGAAGATGAAAATCCCATGTTTATTTTAAAACAGGCTTCGTACATCAAAGCGTTTCTGATCATCTTTAAAATGATACATATTTTCATTGCAGTGGAGGAAATCTTGACCTGACAGGATGAACAGAGATTATAGGTATCCAGCACAGGCTCAGTGTTTCAGGAATATCTTGTGAGCTTTCACAAGTTAAAGGTCATGAAACAGCCATCTAGGACTCATGGAGTTAGAGGAGAAACAGTTGTTGCCCGTTCACTGGAAATTGTCTTCCCTAAAAAGTCTTAATGAATAGGAAGCTTGAAGATAAATGGACTTAGATGAAACTTTCAAGTTTATTAGTTCTCTCTGATTCTTCAAGGAGTGCAACGGCAGCAGTCCCTCATGTCTGCAGGGGCCCACAGATAATTTCCAAAGGAAAACAAAACTGGTAAGATTTGAATATAGCACCAAAGTTGGAGTAACCTGAACCAGGACTGTAGTGCTTCTGTGGCCAGATACCAGTGGTGCCGCATGCTCCAAGCCAAACACAGGCCATGAGGATGTGGTTAGTAAAATACCTCGCAGAACTACACATCCCATGCAAAGATATGCTACCTTGGGTTCACTGCCACACTCACTTGGCCCGTGACTTCTGGCTGTCTCAAATTGTGGGCACAACCATGTCTGTCTATCTGGTGTGCAGGTAGACAAATTGCATACTGGTAGATAGCTTCCAGGATCAGACCCTTAGATGGAGTAAACACATAACTTCACTCAGGCCAATGAAGCAGCACTAGCTGGCAGCTTTAGAGGATCCCCTTCCACCAAGCCCCCATGTACATACTGAAAGCAGGCTGATTTTTTTAAAAGGGAAAAGGGTTTGTAGAGTCAGAGTCTATAGTTTCTCCTGTCCAGGAGCCAGCACTGCAGAAATGAGGCACAGGAAGACTGCCTCAAAATGGCAAACGCTCTTATCTAAAGGTGTGCAAACTATTTGGAAGAAAATAGCAATTCACTGCTTGTAGAATATGTAACAAAGCACTGGGTTTGCCTTATCTGTTATTTCAGCAACTACAATATTCATTTATAGGCAGTGAGCTTATATCTGTCTTTCATTATATGATTGCACAAAGCCCAGCACGAAGAGGCTCTGATCCCCACTGACATGTAATACAAACAATAAATAGTAAGTTTAAAAAGAAAAAAGAACCCATGGACAAGAGATTAATAAGCAATGCCAAGTTCCATACAGCTTCTACTATTTCAGTCTCGGTGACCTGTGTCTAATGATGGGTAATATTCAGACCACTAATTGTCTTAACATTGTCCATTTTGGTATAAAAAAACATTATGCAGGTGTTATGTATGTAGGTGCAAGTACATATGTGCTTTCCTAACAGGAAGGAAAGTTCAGCCCTGAGGGGAAGGGATTTTCAAGTCCTTCAGGTAGATTTAGGATTCAGGATTTCAGTAGGAGAAAAGTAGTGGGCCAGACTGTGACCTTTTTTCATATCTGTGTGCCAAGATAAGTATGCATGTCTGCGTTTCTGACTGCTTGAATGTATTCTTTGAATGGCTTCAAGTTTCACATGAAAACTTTTTTAAACACAAGCTCTACTATTTAAAACCATTGTTTTATTTTGATCATGATATCAAAGACTAGAAGTATTTAACATTGGTCCTGGTCACCTGCCGTGTCCTGAAAGCTTGTTATGTTGAGTGTACATTTTTTCTTTCTTTAAAAATAAAATCCAATGCAACAAACATAGTATTGAATGCTGTACAAAGCAGGATTATGAACTCTGTGTGTCGTGTGCTTTATTGGGCCTTTCTGCCTTTGTAAAAATAAAGCTATTGCAAGCCAGGAAGTTTCAAAGGTAGAGCCAAGCTTGAACCAAACAAGAGAGTTGGCTTGGATCTCTGCAACAAGCCTAAGCCAAGCCAATAGACCTGACTGTATTCATTTATGGATAGAAAAATTCAGAGAAGAGTATGCACCAGAAGAAATTGTGGCAGGAGATAAGGCCACAGTGTCCCTCTTTGCTTGTCTCTTCTACATTTGAAAATAGAGCTAAACCAGATCTTGGGTCAAGCTGTAACTGTCTTGTTCGTCCTCTGTTTAAAAGCAGAACATAAAGACCACTTTTTCTCTAATTACACAGCTATAGGGGAATAATGAATTTCCCACATATTTTTCTGCTCTCTTTACTCTGTGCTGCTGTCCAAACTTTGCCCTGTATGAACAGTTTGTCCAGATCACAAAAAGGGCCTGATTGGCTCTAAGTTTTTCCATAAATTTTAAAATCAAACTGAAATACTTCCAACATTTTACTTTTTTTTAATCTTCTGTAACATGTGAAAATAAAAACTGCCTGCTGTCTAAGTAATCAAGCAGTAAAACTCCAGTTATGAGCTTGGACTTTCAACCTCCACTTTGAAAAAGGATGAATGAGCTCTGGATTATTGCTCTTTGATACATATTTTTCTAGAGCAAGAATTAGCTCAAAGCCTTTTTTTCTCTTAGACCTTAATCCATTTAGCCTTTTGTAACAGGAACACTATTCTCTTGTACTTAGAAGAACTTTTGGCTGGAGATTGACCCATTATTTTGGGGCTGTGTCACACTCAAACACAAAGCAAATTAACTGAGAATTTACTCTCATGGTACAAAGCAAATTAGCTGAAGATCTGTGGCTTAAGGCCATAGCTTGCATTTGTGTATAGTTCACTATAAGAAATATTTGGACTGGTGTGATCCACATTCAAACAAAATGGACATAACCACATTGCCACCATACAGTGAATGAGAGGCCAGATTGGTTATCCTGGGTTTGAGCTAAGGGTACACAAATGACAAATTAATAGACAATTTTCTCCAAGAGAAGATTTGAAAGCTGATCTTTAAGACAGGTTTTATTTCAGTCCTTAATGCTACAAAGTGATTCTTTAATGTCATAAAGTGCCATGCAGCCCCCCATGCCATTCATACTGAAAGCTGTAATAATCTGCCTTATTTAAAAGAAGCAGAAAAGCATTAGTGAAAGAAGGTGTAGGAAAAGGTCTGAGAAACAGAAGTGATTATTTAAACCTCAGAGGAGATATTTTTCCTCAATAACAGTAAGGCTTTCCTAGCTGGGAGGATAAGAAGTCTGTGAATAAGGTTGTAAGTAATGATACTTGAATTTCTATAGGATGAAGTAGTTCAAGGACAGAGAATACAGGCATCTTATAAGGATATTTTCTAGTTATGTGGTTGTATATACATCAAAATCATTCCCTATCAAGCCTATATTCAACATTTATGTTTCTTTGTAAAAAAACATGTTACAGTCCTCAAGCACAGGGTACAACAGATATTCATTTCACCTGGTGTTTGACCAGATTTCATGAAGAAGCAGATTTCCTTACAGCAGCAAGGTGGAGGATTATGGGACCTTAATAATCTGAGGCAGCCATATTGCCAACATTTGCTTTTTTATTACAGTTCTCATGATGTTTAATGTTTTTCCTAAAGCTTAGCTCCTGTATTCCCATAATTATGTGAGAAATTCAGATTACCGCTAAAAAAACCAATGAATCTCTAGCCTTTATGGTTGCTTGCACAGGAAAACTTGAAATATCATTCTTCAAGGATCAAAAACTGGAAAGGAAATAGAACTCATGTTTATTTTGCCTGAAGTCCCATGATTTTGAAGCTCTTCTTGCTCTCTTGAGAACTTGACTCATGGTTTTCAGTGCTAAATGATGGCAAGGAATTATATGTGGGTAAGAAAAGCCTCATATTCTCATCAACACAAGACTTTAAGTAGCATGAGTGGTCTTTGGTTTTTATATCAGGTGCACTGGGTTCAGAGTAAGGTTTATATGTCTCTCAAACCTCCTGAAGGATTAACAAAGGAGCTTTTTAAAGGTCTTCCCAGTAAAATAATAGTAAGTCACTAGTTATGTGAGTTATGAAATCTTAAGTTAAAGAAATGCAAATATGTATCACATTTTTCTGAGTCTTGTAGCCCTGCCAACTAATTTAGGTCACTGAGGCGAAAAAAAGCTAGCAAGGAGAGCTTAAATAAGTAAACAATTAAATCACGTAATTCTTTTCTCTTTCTCTTCAAACAAAGATGAAGATTTGGCTGGAAGAGAGTGGCTGTGCACACACACTTCTCTGCATATGTGCACAAGTGGAAAGAAATTCAGAAAGAGCATTTCAGGGCTGTGGTTAAGACACATACAGTGCATTTCTTATGTCCCAAGCATATTTACACATGGTCTTGATGTTCTTTCAACACTTTTGAGGAAATAAGAAAGAAAGGTATAATTATCCAGCTGAATTATGTGTAGCTGTAGCTATTTCAATCTGTCTTCTTTGTCTAAACAGAAAAACTCTCTACATCTGGCAGGTGTGGAGCTCAGCTGGCTGCATGAGACTGTGACCGGCTGTCCCAAATAGACCTGCTGACCTTCTCCTCTTTCTTTTCTGCAGGACTGCCCACCAGAAGCAGGTGATTTTCGTGCCCAGCAGTGCTCTGCTCACAACGATGTCAAGTACCAGGGACAGTTTTACGAGTGGCTCCCTGTCCTTAACGACCCCGACAACCCATGCTCACTGAAGTGCCAGGCCAGAGGAGCAGCCTTGGTTGTGGAGCTGGCGCCAAAGGTTCTGGATGGGACCCGGTGCTACACTGAATCCCTGGACATGTGCATCAGTGGCTTGTGCCAAGTAAGGAGAGAAGCCCTGCCCTAACACCTTTCCTCATGACTCATCCCCCCAGATCTCTCTCATGCTCTCACTCTCTCTTCTCCTCCATACTTGTATCATTTTAGGGTCTTCATTTTAATAATCTGTTTTATTCTCTTAAATTTACTTCTTTTACCTTGTTTGAAAGAGGCATACTACAAATTCAAAGGCTATTTTCTCACTTTCTGTTGTTTCCTCAGCGTTTTTTTGCAGCATGTATTCTCAGTTTTTGAACTGTTTCATATGGTTAGCTGCAGTAGCTCATTTGAAAGCACCATAAGAAAATAATGTTTTAGCTTTTAATTTGGATATACCAAAGCTTTCCAAATCTATGAAATTACATTATCTTTGAGGATTATAGCTCCCTTTAAATCACAAACCAAATAGCAATAGATGAGGTACTGAACTAGAAAATCTGCCATCGATTTGTCACAGGACTAAGCAAGCTAGTACAACTCCTTGGCCCTCAGCTTCCCTGTCTGTTAAAAGTGAGATATGGGGACTTCTTAACCCTTCAATTCACAGTGCATGGAGATCTATTGACCGTTCTACCAATTTAGTTGCACCCTAATTTGTTTTTATATTACCTTTGTGCTTTTACTTACTTATGTTTATTTATATTGCTACTCTTTTGAACCTGTCTACATCAGATTTTAGTCTCCTGAACTACATGTAGGCTACAGGCTGATGGAGGAGAGGACATTTGCACCATCTTGGTTAAGTACTGAAAGCACATGAATCTCAGAAAAGGTTGAGTCTAGATTCACGTATCAGTGCCCAGTCTCCATCAAATCTGTACAAACTTGATATGTTGTTGGCTTTCTAGTGTATTTGCAGCCACTTTATGTGCCTTTGGAAGGGTTCCTCCCTGTTTCCTTTCTCTTTGATTTTCTGCTCTGAGCCAGAAGCAATCCTGCAGTAAATGACACACAGTAGGCAGTTATTGGGCTAATCTCATTTGTGATCTGAAGAAGGCAATCATCTAGTCCTTTTGACCTCAGCCTAGTGTGCAAGTTTCTCAAAATTCCAGATTGCCTAATGAAGCAGACTAATTTCAGCTTTCTTTTATGATTTTTAATCTTTTTAACTTAACTGGAGGGACAGGACTCCGGATGGAAAAATTAGTCGAAGCATTCTGCCTGTAGTGGCCTGGAAATTAGGAGCAGTGCATCCAGGCTCTGTGTCAGGCTGATTTCTGTTTTGGTCCAAATATGAAGCATGTATTTCTGAGAAAATCTTCCCTTAAGAACAGAGCTCATAAACATCCACTACTAAAACAAACTCATTTGCAATCTTATGACAATTCTTACTCCTGTAAGGCTGAAGGTAGCTGTGCTATTACAACTGTGAAGACTGATGATTTCTTAACTGCCTCTGTGGCTAAGGTAACTATTTTGAAAATAGACAAGTACAGTAGCACTAGTTTCCGTTGGGAATTTCAGTTAAACTAACCCTTTCCTTATATACCGTAGAATGGTAAAATAATTTTTAATGCATAGAGAAAATGACTGTATACTTTTCATGATCTTCAGCATTCAGTTTCTTCATCAACATTTTCCATATACTTTACAATTCCTGCAATGTTTTTGAGGATGGCCAAAAAAGACATTAAAATGCAAATGCTTATGCTGCATTCCTCACAGTGACTAATTTTATATTTTGGGGTGTGTTAAATTCAAAGCAGCTCAAAGTGTTATTGTCACAGAGCATCCCTGCTAGCGAGTCACATCTTTATGGCAGTAAAGGTACCACCTTAGAAAGTTCATAACTAGATTTGCCCTAATTGTATGCTTTAGGACAGCAACAGCTTTACTATCACAGCAATAGCTAATACTACCTAAGCAGTCCAGAAAGGTAAACAGTATGAAATTTGTCAGAATTAATGGTGAAACTTTGAAAGCAACATTCTCCCATGGCCTCTATAAAGGGTCTTTTAAAAGGAACAGAAACTGTAGTATTATGGAAAAACAAAGTGGAACATTCTTGCTCTGTAACATTTGTGTGAATAAGCTTTGTTCTGTAAGCGTAGTGAATGCGCGTAAATTTCAGAGGAGACAAAATATGATTTTAGAAGTTATTTCTATGCATTTGCAGTAGTAGCTGCAGGCTACCACTTACCTAAAATGGTTAACACACTCTAAACATAACAATCGCAGGTGTCTGTAGTTTCTGAGAGTTTATAATAATCCTGCAGGTTTAACAACACTTTCATGAAATGTCTCTGGAATGCTGTGATTTGGGGCAGTGCAGCAGACAGCTGTAATAATACAAAAGCATGGTTTATCGCAACTGCAAGCAATGCAGTCTCCTGAGATTTGTATTCAGCTAAGGTCCTGAAGATTAAAAAGTGGATTATGTTTGTTAACAGGCTCTTTGTAAGAAGTAATTACACTATCTCAGGGATGAAGAGGTATATTTTCTGCATTGCTCAGAGCAAAACTATTGAAAACAGCTTCAGGTTTGCTATCCTAGTGGGCTTGCATTGTTCCAATATTATTCGACCGAGTATTACAAAGAAGTATATGGACTTTCATAGTGTGTTCTGATAACACACCTAGCTGTGATTTTTTTACACTGCAGTTGGCAAGCAAGCAATTGAATGTTGTTCAGCTAGAACATTTTATAAAACATATAAACATGCCTATTCAGTCACAGTCTGTGCAAGAGTCCTGAATTAGTAAACGTGATGTTAAGATCGGTGTATGCTTACGTAGACATAGTGCACTGTTCCCAGCAGATCAAACAATTGTGTCGGCTCTCTGATCTAACCACAGGGATATTTCTTAGCACACAAGATTTGGGCCAGCCCATGGTGTCTTGTGTGCTCACAAGCTGTTTCTTGAGCCTTTTAATGGCAGAAATGAAGAGTCAGTTGTATTGCCTTCTGTGTCCCTCAGTACTTTCCTCATTAGAAGGTGCTGGTTTTCACTCTCCTTGGCAAATATATATTTGTTCACAAGATGCAACATTTAGATATTACAATATCCCTTTCTCATATTTATCTCTTCCTTTTCCATGTTGTTTGGAGGTTTAGAATTACCAGTGTCTTACTGGCATATTTATGAGTCTTCATTTAATTACTAGTTATTGAGCTGAAGTCCCTGTTTTACATGCTGGCTACCTACCACTTAAAAGTCAGAAAAGACTTCTGATTGCATTCAGGACAAGCAAAGCAACCTTTGTGTGTAGAACAAGCTGTAGCTTGTATTATTCAATGAAGAGTAGGGTTAGAGGGTCTTAAAAAGTTGTTTAAATTATTTTTATTTACAGGGGTAGGGTATGGGACAGGTTATGCAGTTGCTGATTCAGACACACTCCATGGCATAGGGCAGTACACATGACTGTGCCAGATCAGGAATCATGCAAGCTGTATGTGTCTTGCCTCTCCCCATATTACATAAATATACATGTATTTGTCTTCCACGAAGAGATGTGCTATATCTTGCCATTATTCTTTGTGTAAACCACCTAAGAAATTAATGGAAATTGATTTCTGAGCATTGTTTTTTTCTTTCTGGAGTTTTATTTCTAAATCCATAGGTGACAGAGATTGAGCAACACTATTTTTCAAATGAAAAACTTTTTGTAATGTTCTTTATTTCTTCCCAATTTTCTTATTCCTCCTAATAATTTTAAATTCCTTTCTATATGGATATCTGTTATAGGGTCCCTTTTTCTTTCTCCTTTTTTAAAAAAATACAGATTACTTCTCAGATGTAATCTTTGAGTCTCATTTTGAGTTTACCTCAGGATACAGTATGCCCTATTGGTATAATGCAACTAGCTTGAACCACCTTGATGAAATCAACAGAATGCTCTGTAAGAGAAATAGGGCTTTAATGTTTCACATCAGGAAATGTCTATATGGATAGAATTAATGGGGATCCAGAGCACAATAAATTTTAATACTTACAATTTCTAGTTTAATTTTCCCTGGTTTTAAAATAAATTCCTGTACTCTACATCCGTTATTGGGTTATTGAGGTTATAAGCAAATTCTGCATATGGCAGTTGGACTTACTGATGTCACTTTGCCAGTGATGCTCAGTTGCACCTGCAAAACTCAGAAAAAATTATCTATACTTTGTGGAAGCAGCATTTCAGGCTCACTAATGACTGCATTGAAGCAAAACCAAGAGTTTCCTGCTCATGTTCACATTCACTGAGCACAAGAGCTTTAAAAATCTGTCTCCATTATTAGCAGCAAAAATTGTTTATAGTATTGCACATAGACTATCTTCATGAAACATTTCTATGTTACAGAAATTGACAGTTCCATTTCTTTTAAAATATCTCATACTATGCTTTTATTTGAAATCAAGGTTGTCATTTCTCATCACATTTTTTGTCATCATGGCAACAAAAAGAGAGAGGAATCACTGCACTGAGCACTTTTCTCCACTCTGCTTCATGCACCTCACACCTAACATTTAATCTCTCTGAAAAGGAAACAACATGGATCTTTTGTGGATTATTCCTTCATTCTTTCCTCCTTTCCTTCTTCCTTTAATGCCTGTTTTTCTCTCTCTGTCACCCCCGCCCCCTTTACTTACTTAGTCCTTTGCCCTCTCCTTCTCGCTCTATTTCTTTCTCTTTTTCTTTCCCTCTTTCTTCTTAGTTAGCTTGAAAGAGCTGAAGCTTTTGAACCTGTCCTATCTCTCTTCTCCATTTTTTTGCATGTTTGAAAGATGTTGGGTTTTGCATTTTTTCTCTTGTGTGAGAAGGTTGCACAAGCAGAAGACTGGCTCTTCATAAAGAATGAAAATTCCTGTCATGTGCTGACAGGAACTAAAGTGAGTAGGAGTAGATTTTTTCCCCTCATCTATTTTCTTTCCATTTTAATAAGCTCTACTAAAACTTCTAGCAAGCTTAAAATCAGGTGAATGTTTTCAGGCAAAACTGTGATAGTTAAATTAAATGCCCTTGCTTCTAACAAGGATTTGGTCTAGTTTCTGGGGCATTCATTTCTCAGTCATCTGAGAGGTCAGATAGACAGGCAGCTGCCATCACCCTCTGTTTTCCAAGGGGCTTCTGGTCCAGAGGACTTATTCCAGACTACAGCACTATCAGTAGATTATTGGAAATTCACCTGAAGAAAATTTTTGTCATACTTCATTAATTTCATTACACAACATTACACAACCAGCCTTATATGGTGCTCACCAAAACCATACTATAAATTGGTAAATGTGTGGACTCCTTCTCCATTTCTGTGATTACCAATTCATCTGTCTTGTTCTCTGTCACCACACATTTTTTTATCCTCTCTCACCTGACTACTTCACTTGGTTGTGGACTGTGACCTTCCCTGACGTGTCACCTCACTGCCTGCCATAGCTCTATCTGGGTGTTTTCCCTTTCCTGTTGACTGAAGCAGCCACCTGTTAGTGCAGATCTTTCTTCCCTCACACTTTCATGCTTTGGATTCTAGACAAATGCCAGCCAGGTTGCAACACTGGGTAGAGGAGCATGGCCCCTTGTGCTCTGAAAGGCCTGTGCCCCAAACACCAATAGTCCATGAAACCTTCTCGGATTTTCACTAATGCAAAAAAAAATCTCTTTCCTGCTACCCAGTTTCCCTTGCTTTAAACATTTCAGCCACAGCACAGGACAACAGGAAGCCTTCTCTGTGAAAAATCATGACAGCCTCTACAAAGGTTATCTCATTTCATACTGTAAGGTTAGACATTGAACATGTCCATAACCAGAACACTCCCTATTAGCTAACTGCTGAAAAGATTCAACTATGTAAGGTCTCCCATCAAAGACAAAAAGGGTAGCCACTCTCTCTGAAAGATAGTGTAAATTTTATTGCAAAAACCTGAAAAAAAAAAGATGCTACAATTAATAGCAGCATTTAGTTGAGTGGTGCCTATTAAAGTGTCAAAAGTGGTCTTACTAGCCCAAGAAATTGATTAGATCTGTGTCTGGATGTGCTAACCACAACTGATTTCTTATACATACACATGCGTATGACCTATTGACTCCTTTAAATTTCTCTGAAAAATCAAGATAAAAGAGGTCTACTTTTGCTTCCTGTTATTTAAACATTTTAACATAAACCTAGAATAATTTTACAGCAGTCTCAGACTGTCCTGCTATTGAAAAACCAACTGATGATTATGATGATTATTATTACTGTTAATATCATTGTTATTTTTATTAAAGATCATGAAATTATTTCGTATATATGGTGGAATAATGGAATGAATCATACTATAGATCTAATAAGATTATATCCAATGATAAAAAAATTCATAATTTCTAAGAAGGACTTTAGGTAAGTTTGTTACTACAAAAAGGTTGTTCAGGACTGGAAAAAGCATTTCTCTTTCTTCTCCCAACACTGTTCATCTTTCTCCATTGCATTCTTTCAATTTTACAGGTCATTAGTTAGAGAAAGCTATATCTCAGAAATGCTTATCTTAATGTCTACTATTTATGATAGTATTTATGATAGTATTAAATTGTTCTTTACAGATCTACTACTAAATATTACTAGAGGTAGTTTTAAACTTTTCTGATTCGTTGATTCCTAAGGCTTTTTCCTGCTGAGCTGCATACTGAATTCCAAGTCAGATGACAATAACTAGTTTCCTTAGCTGCCTTTCACAGACAGTGAAAGTTACCTGTAACAAAAGTGTCTATGGACCCCAGTATACTATGGACACAGGCTGAAAACTACTGATTTTAAAAAACATTAGAAAAAATTATTTAATGAAGTGCAATGGCTTGCTACAGCTTGTTTATTTTTGAAGACAGCATTGCAATGGAATTGTAGCCAACAAAACTCAGTTGCATTTCCAAAGCTATCGTTCTTCTCAAACTGAGGCAGTGAATGCACTGGGTTAAGAATATTTTGCCAGAAGTATATTGAGGATAGTTTCATACAGCTTCTTCACAAATAAAACGTATTTGTTTCAAATATTAAAATTAAGTACTGTTGCTTACTATTTTGATGTTACTTATTTGCTGTTATAACTCTGTGATAGGTGAAGAAATTGATTGTGAATTGAGAATCACCAATTATAAAAATATTTTTAATGTAAGGGAAAAATTACCTGCTAGATGGTCATATGCTGCTTTGTTTAGTAGGGTTTGGAGATTTAATTGGTGAAATAATAGCATATAAATAAGAAAATGTGATAAATGGGAACATCTGCCATTATACAGGGCTTTGAAGATTACGCACCTGATCTTTTCCCATATCCTGCTTCACAGATTTTTTTTTCAGATTTTTCTGCATTGAAGATATATTTTGTTAAATAGTTTTTCCCACTGTGTGGCTATATATACACATGTGTGTGCTTCTAATTCTTTTCATCACAGACAGAGTCTACACTGGCTGGTGCGTAATGTCAGAAGAGTGGAAGAATCTGCTCTCTTTTAAATAGATGACTGTTCTATATTGCCGGTCTGATTTCAGGATGGGCACTTTCTCCCTTCCTACAAAGTATTGTTGCATGGATCCTTTCCTGTTTCCAGCTCAGCCCAAAATACGGAGGTGATCAGGGTAACAGTATCACTTAACACCATTATTTGGTGTGTTTGGTGCATGGAAATTGTACTCACTGGCACAGTAAACCTGCTTGATACAGGTAAAATACGGATTTTAAAGAATATGGTTTAGGTGGTCACCTCAGCAGGCTCTTGTAGGATCATGAATCTGCCTCAGGCCCTGACTGTCCTTGTGGGATGTGCCTGAGGCACTGCTGCAAAAATTGGCACCTGGGCTGGTGGCTGTTCCTAGTTATTCCTTAGCTTGGGGCCTGATTTCTTTTCATGCCCTCCTCAGACCCTTCAAGTCTACTCCAGTTTTGAGGAAGGAGAAGGCCAAGACTCTTTCCCACCCTGTCTGAAGCCCTGGAAGAAAATGGCCTGCATTTTTCCCCCCTGCAACTCTCATAGCTCTAATATTAGAGAATATTCTCATCCATGCTTCCTGCTGGTAACACTGGAGGTCATGTGCTTATTTTGACAAGATCATATTTTTCTGCACTTTGGCATAGTATCTAACTGTGAAAACTCTGAGAGACAATAATTTCCAGAAAAATATTTTTACCTATGTTGCTGTTTTACATTCACACAAGAGGACTGAAAGTGCCCGTCATTTGCCCATTTGATGGCAAAGTAGATAAATGAATGGCCTTTGTTCTGTTAATTCTTTACAAACAGGCATCATTTGTGTTTCTACCAGTGTGTATTCATTTTTAGAGGCATTCAGTCCCCCATGACAGCTTCTAGTAATGATCTTTTTCTTCTGCCAAGCCTATGACAGAAGTCAGGTTAAAACAAAGGAAAACATTGGGAAAAAAAAAGTTTAGGTATTTACATGTTGCTGGGTTTTCAGTCTTCTGCAGTTCAGCTATTTCTGGCTCCTGTCCGTAGCTGTCTTTTTTTTTTCTTTTCTTTTCTGAGCACCAGAAGAATAATGCAAAAGGTGTAATAATAACTGTATTATTTAGGCAAGAGGGTGGTTATTTTTCCTCAGACATGTAGAAGGCACTATAACATGATCGGTTCTAAGCTCTCTTTCAATTTAGACCAGCCTTTTGGCTTGATGATTATAATGGCTTTTCAGTTTCTAATATCTGCACCAAGCTCCTGGGCCTAAATTCTCGAGATGAATCCATCTTTTTTTTAGAGTGTATTGAAACCTAGATGCCTTCTGGGGAGATAACATTTCAGAAAGTACTGAATTCTTGGTTTCTGATGGTCAGGTGCTTTGGAGCTGTGTCAGGCTGAACAGCTGAACTGCTGTTTGAATTTTTTGTCTAATACTCCCCATCCTCATCTACCTCATGTTCTGTAGATAAAAAATCTTAATTTTGTTTTCTTGTTGTTGAGTATCATTGTTCTGAGATAAAAGAAGTAGATTTTCCCCCAGCATGACATCTTTCTGGCACGCAGAAAGGAGTGGGGTAGAGAACCTAATGACTCATAAGTGTAATAGCCAAATGCTTAAATCGCTATCATTGTGCCAGGTAACAACATTTTTGTGGCAGAGAGTGGCAAGGAAATGGGGATATGTTTATTGTGTGAAAGAATCTGCATTTGCATTATTAAAACTCCACTCCCCTGCCCTGAGCTATCAGTTTTCTACTTTATGGTCCAACAGAGATATTTTGTTCTAGTCTTTCAGCAGGAACCATACCTGCTGTTACTCCAGGCAGCCAAACTGTCTACCGTGGGTATCTTTGACCAGCAGCACACAGAACACCTCCCTTTGCTGTGGAGGAAGCACATTGTAATTTGGGAACTTAGCAAAAAGAAAAGATTCAAAAGAGTAGTTTGGAGACTCTGAAGAGTTCTGTTACAGTTACCAGGAAGTCGTCTGTGCCCACGTATTTCCTTAGCACACCCAAAAACCTGAGGTGTGTGGCGTGGCTCAGTGTATTTAGTGCTGTATGAAGATGGCAACATGTCTGCACGATCTGGGCAGTTTTGAGAGTCTCCACCAGAACAGATGTGTGGTTCTCACTGAAGACCACAGCAAGGCTTCTAGTTACTGTGAATACCCAGGACAAGAGGGTTGCAGGCATTTTAGCTCGTTTCCTCTGTCATCGTGTCTTCTCAAGGAGCCTGCATGCACTCCTCTTACGCACTGAGCAGCAGGTTGGAATACCATATAGATGAAGCAGTTGCAGCAGTGGCTTGGGGACATGCAGGCTCTCTCAAGTATTTGAATTGTGGGTGAAGTCTGTTCCTCGATAACACAGATTACATGTCTGCCTGAAGTGCCAGAAACTCTGTGCTGGCACTGTTAGTAGCAAGGCACTGCAGCTGGATCCCCATTGATCCAGACAACAGAGGACTGGCTCCTGTCAACAGAAGCAGCCTGTCTGAGAGAAGGAAGCTTGCATACCCAACAGAAGAGAAGTCTGAGTGGCAATATCAAGCATGTCATGCAGTCACCAGAGCTGACAAAGGATCACAGTCAAATGCCATGTGTCACAAGTGCCAATTAAGTGCTTTTACAGTTCAGTGCTACATAGTCTAGGAGAAGAGAATAGGTCCAGAGAGCAGACTTCACTGAATTTACTTTTGTTTTTTTCAAGCACATTGTTCTGAGGAAGCTGAAGGAAAGCTGCGTTGATGAGTTTTGACTTATAATGGCCTTTGCAATCGCCTTCTGTTGTAGTATTTTCTTCATGTACAAAACCTGGCAAATCTTTCCCCTGGAAATGCTGAATAAGTTATCTATCCAGACAATATGTGAGGTTCTTCTGGAGAAAATCAAGCATTTCAATAACAACCTGCTATAGAGCACTGACTAAAAAAATGTTAGGGTTTTTTGTTCTCCTCCATCAGTAACAGCACAAGCATGAAAGAATAAACCAGAAACTCATTCTGGCTTTGGCAGAATATGGACATAAGAGCCCAAATCCAGCCAAAACAAAGAAAAGTGTAAATGAAATGGCTAAGTGAATACGAATAATCAGAAAAGCCTCTTTTCTTCCTTTTGTCATCTGTTCATAAACTCTTGGAACTTAATTCTGTTTAAATGTTGATCCTTACAGAATGGCAGCCTCTCTCATCAGAGAATGAACTAGATACGGCTTTGTTTCCACATCTGTGGGCTCTTCTATGTTGACCCACACGATAAATTGGTTGGTTATGTGTGACCAAACATGAAAAATTCGATCTTTTTATGTAGGAAGATTCCTTCAAATGAAATTTACATATAAGGATAGGAGTTGCCTTTTTCCCACATCCAAGATATTAATGCCTCTATAAATCCTCATTTAGAAGTTGTAGCTTTTAAATTGATTTAGTTGCTTCTTTTTAAATCAAGGGTGGTTTCAGAATGAGGTCACATTTATTCTTTTCCCCGAGGGAAACCTGAGAAATAGGAATTTCTCTTGAGTTCCTTCTGCTGCTGGGTGTTCGCTGTTTGCTGCTAGAGCTTTGGGTGAACCACTGATTCTTAGTGTATTGTGTCTGCCGCAGTGGTTGAGTGAGGCTCTGTGAGGGTCTTGGTCTGGGTTTAAAAATATTAATACCAGAGAACCCTGGCTAGCTGGGAAGGCTAGGCTGATGGGACAGATACCGAACAGGATCCACAAATTGGTTTCAGTGGATGAGCGGTAGATAAAGCAACAAGCAACAACAAATCACTGAGCTGCCCAGCCACATGCTTAGTGTGTTGGAAGGTGGATCTCAGTCACTCCAGTGGTTGCATTTAACAATTTGGCTACTGGTTGGTGACTGAAGTTTGTTTACACTGCCTGAACAGTTGCAAGTTGTGTTTGGCTCAAGTGCCAAGCGCGTACATTGATTGCACATGTCACTGGGTGTGACCAGCACAGATACAAATTGCCTTGCCATTGTGCAAATCATCTTACATTTTTCAATTATAGTTGCTGATCGTGGTATGCTTGCACCTAAATTCCTTGGGACGAAGGAAGATCCTGCCTGGTGCTTGGTGCTTGTCCTGGTTTCAGCTGGGATAGCATTAACTCTATCCCAGCTGAAACCAGGAGAGTGCTGCACAAGACCCCATGTCACAGGTTAATGTTGTCAGGCTGTGCCAGGAAAATGCTGAGGCTGTTAACTGTCATCATAAGGCGTCAGTGAACTGAAGGGCAGATACCACTCTGGCAGGGGTTGCGAGTCCCTGTATCACAGACACCAGTCCCCTTCCAGTTTGCTGTACAGCCTGGAGCTTGTTCTCTCCACAAGAATTTAAAGAGTACAACAGCTCTTCATACTGATTGTAAAACAGGGGTTTGGACCCAGTTGAAACAGTGGCTCTGATGCAAAACTTTCCTCAGCTGAGAGTGACAATCACCACAAGTCCCAGATTGAGCCCCACATTAGTATCCATGTTAAGGGCAACTTTGTTTTTCTCAGATTCTCAGAACTTCTTGTGTTTGAACTGTAGACATGCCCTTTGAAAAACAGAGAGATTTATTTATAATTGGCTAGATTTGCAAACTTGCTTTATTACATTATTTCCTGCCCAGAGTTTCTTAATACTGAATAGAAATTATTATGAAAACTTATTACTTCAGGGCATTTCCAGGCTAGCAGGGCTGAAGCAGAACCTGTCATTGCTGGTCCAGTTTTATTTCTGGAAAAATCTGCTAAACTGAGCCAGAGTTCGAGTCCACAAGGGGAACACATACAAACATAACAGTCGTGCACGCACTCAGCAAGTTAGTTCCAACTCCTGTTGTGGGAGTTTCAGCCTGATACCTTTAAACTATACATAAGCAGTTGCTTTGCAATTTGATGACCATCTTTTTTCTTGCAGTGTCCTGTAAAAATTATTTTGCATATGTATCTCAGAGTCAGGAATATCCCTATTTTTCTGTTTTGCCAACTCACTGGCTGTCAGTGGATTAGGGACGGGGGGGATGGGGAGGGGTGCGGAGAGATTCAACCTCAGCATGAAGTATGGGACTTCAGCCTAAAACGTAATATGGAATCTTTACCTCTGAGCAGAACTGTGGTATCTTATGCCAGAAAACAATACAGGCTCGGCCAGCTAGGGATTAGCTGTTATTATTCAGGCTTTTTGTTGCTAACTTTTTTATGCTAAACCCATAAGGAGAATAAAAGAACAGCTCACTTTAGAGGTGGTAAAGAACTGGGCAGGGAGTTGCTACTCACCTGTGATTTCCTCACTCTCGTAATGATGGCTGATATCATCCATATACTGAGAGACCTCCAGAGCTCTGCATGATCTGCTATAAGGGCATTTAACCACAATAGCAATGAGCTCTCTAGGAACACCTTTAGAAATATGCAAGAGCTTCACCCAAAGCCTATTGAACTTATAAGTGCATTTTCTTTATTTTAACGGGGTTTCGGATTGTCAGGGAAGTGGATGGAGCTGCTTACATTTTGTGCGGTAACAATCTGCAGTTCAAGCCCTTGACCACACTTCAGCAATTTGAAACTCAAAAGATTTCAGTGTGGAAAGTCTGTGCTTCATTACTCTGTTTTAAGGGGAGGAAGCTTAACATGTAATAGAAATGAGTATGAAAACTGCTTACTTCAGAACATTTCCAGGCACAACTTGTTGCAGTAATCCATTTTGGTTCCTGGTGGGGGCTTCCTTCCCAGCCCATAATGGATTGAAAAAGACTTCATATCCCTAAACCCCCCCAGGATATATTAAGATCAGAACTAGAATGCATTGGAAAAGGAAGTTTCCATCCCACAGAAACTTCAGAATTTCAACATTGGTTCTAGTTTCAAACCAAGACGAGAAGCTGACATTTCAAAGCTTTTCAGGGAGTGAAATATTCCACAGGCCTCTGATTCAAAATGTCAGTATTTTCTTTCAAACCGTGTCCACCAAACCATTACTCTGAGTCGTAGATTAGAGGTACAATATTCCTATTCGCTCCTTTGCCTACCAAGCCGATCAAGCAGTGTCTTCTGTGATGCTTATTTTCATGATGGGTCCTCAACACACCCCTAGTCAGTATGCCCACAGGTCAGTGTCTTGGCAGGCTTTTCTAGCTCTGCAGCCTAAGTGAATCTACTTTTTCTGATAGCTGGGTCTCTCCTAGTCTGTTTCATCTTTGGCGTCCCTGATAGCAGCCATTCTAACACCTCCCCTCTGTGTTTTGTTCATGCTGAAACATACAGTTCTGCCTTCCTGTTCCTTGCTAACTCTCAGCAGATTTCTGGGGGGATGGTGACATATTTTCACCCATACCTTTTTTTGCAGTGAATTCTCTGCAGCCTTCACAGAAAGTGAAAATAATATTATGGAAATGACATATTCTCATCTCAACTCAGCCAAACTTATGTTTCTTCTGTTCATAGAGACAAAAGTTATTATTCTCATGAACTGTGTATTTTTTCAGGAGTACTTTAACAGTTCATTGTCTGATCTTTTGCTTTCATAAGAGTCCAGCCTATATAATGTAAGAGCTACTAAGAAATAATATAAGAGATCTGGAATAGTGTTTTTCATTTTGAAGCATCAGTGACTCCATTGCAAACACTACCAACCTTTTTAGTGAACGTAATTAACTCCAAAAGATGGAAGAAGGATTTTCTTAGGTAGTGAAGGGGGGAAAAAAAAGAAAAAGAAAAAAGTAGTGAACTTGGGAACATTTTTTATTTCAGGCATTAGTTAATCACTCATAAAGGTTTTTAATGAAAATTTCATACATATTCCCAGAGCACCAGATATCTATTAAGACAGATAATCCAACAGAGTAAAGCCAAATCCCTGCAGAAACCTTGGGGAAAATAGGAAATTTATTTAATTTCATCAAAATTTCTAATAGCATAAAATTATCTTGAGAGACTGCCAAGTATAGGAATATTAAAACACATTCTCTAACATAAGTTTTGGTGTTCACAAGAAGTCTCCATTTTGCTCGTACTTCCATTTGAAATACAGCATTTCAGCAAATGAATTATTTTTATGCTATACACTGGCAATGGATGTCCATCTCAAAAAGAGCAATGAACTTCAATGTAACTTCCTTTCACACCTGAGATTTACTTGGCCATTTCCTTTACAAGTTGTGACCTATCTCCAAATTGGTCAATTTATAAATTAACTTTAATCAGAGTACAGCCCATGGCAATGTGTGAGCTGATGATTCATAAAGTTAAAAAGGCTTTAAAGTAGTAAAGGCTGGTTTTGAAATTGGTTGCCTCATATCTAGATTTAAGATCCAGCCCTTTTCACATCCAGGCACTTCACATGTTCTTTTCAAAATAGGCGAAGGCATGCAGATTTGGATAACACTCTAGACTGAACTGCTGAGTGGATACAAATTATGTTATAAGCAGATATGAAAGGGAATTCTGGCCTTTCCTCTGAGATCTGGGTTCCTCAGGAGGGCCTTTCTCACTGTGGGTGCTAGTGAGCTGTAATGCACTTGAAGGAAATTCATCTGACTTTTAGGCATTATGTCATATAGTTTTCAAATCATGCAAGTGATTTTCTTCACATCTTGTCTATACAGAGACATTCATGAAAGTTAAAGCAAACCAGTCTGTGTATATCAAAGGTGGTTCAGCTCCTGTAGGGATATTTTTATCCAGAAAAAAATAGACCTAAATGTTGCATGATATCACTGATATAATTTATATATGTGTACTTGGAAGCTCTGTATGGAGCAGTCACAGTCAAGATAATCTTAACTTTGCTTCAGCTATCTAACCGTTATTTGTCATGGTGTTTCTAATGTGATAAAATGTGCCTTGCAGTCTTGGTAGAACTAGGTTTTCAGGGAAATGTATCATTTATGCTTGACTGTTACTCCACTAGCTCTCATTAATTCCCCTGGAGACATCATAATATCATGCAGAAGCATAGGAGACTGACCCAGTAGAAGTGGGTAAAGTCAAAGAAATTTGATGGTAGCTTTCATCAAGCCTGAATCTAAACCTCTAATGATTTAAATTAAATTGATTATACTATCAATGTGACAGATAACCAAGGAAACTGCTACCATGCCACTAATAAAATAGTGATGTTAGAAATGGGAGTTGAATTGCTAAAAGTAAATACTGGATATTAATCAAAGCCTGCATTTTCACAGGCAAGTGAAGTGAAAGTGTCAAACCCAGAAGTGCATCTCACCCTAGAAGGGATCTGCAATTCTGCACATCTAGGCTTTCACAAATACTAGGCTGAAAGTTTAAGTGGGAAAGTTACACATGCAGTTTTAATGAGCCTGGATAAGTGCCCTATTTGCTCTTATCAGTTTCTAGGACCCAGCTCTCTGATTTAACTGAAACTCACAGATGCAGGAAAATTTAAAGCTGAAATAAGCACTTTATTTAAAATTCCCTGTGTTTATATATATTCCCTGTTTGGCTAAGGGTCTGAGCACAAACTCTTTAGAAGCTGAATTTATACAGCAACATTTTTTCATTGCTTACTTTGCATGCCAGAATGCTAGAAGTCCTTTCATTTTCTACTATGTGTAAAGATAATGATAAAAGTGTATGGACATGCTTAATTTCTTAGATTTCAATTATTTATGTGCAAAATTCATAACTTCAATGCAGAATTCAAAGTGAAAACAGAAGGCCTACATTAGGACTGTGCTAAATAAATTTTTATTCCCTTTATTTAATTTTAAATGTATTTAATTATAAATTTATATTTGATTCTCTTGGGAACTATTGGGTTTTGCTGAGAAACCTAGTTTATCTGGTCAAGTTTTAAAAATTTGAACCAAACAATTTGCACATAAGCATAAAGCCAGATTCAGAGCAAGTAATTGCATTTCTGACTCTCAGTTACTTCATTTTAACCATTCCCTCCTTCTTTATCAGATCTTTAACAATGTCTGAACACAGGCATTGATAGTGTGGAATAGGATTATTGTCAAACATAATTAGAACCACATGGTTTTCCCAAATGCATAGCAGGTAAAATTTCAATGAGATCTCAGCCATGTTACTGTTTATCTGTGCTGCTCATTCTTTACTTTTATCTATTTGTCTGCTTCCTATCTGTCTTCTTACCTATTTCAGGCATTTTTTCTGTGTGAAACTCTAAGAAAGTGTAATTTCTGATAGGACTCTGACCACGAAATCTTCACAATGCCCTAGAAAAACAACCTCCAACAGTGCTCTTTTCTTTCTCTGGACTGCAAAAGCCATTGAGTACTAACCTGCTCGCTATCTCACGTCTGAATCCAGTTCAGACTCCCAGCCAGATTTGCTCAGCCTTTTTCATTGCTAAGGTACTTTATGGCCCTCTGGAGATGCTGAGAGAGAAATTTGGCAGTAATTAGTTGCAGAGATGGATCGAGCAGTCAGTCAATAGGTGCTCACGTTGAACTGCACATCTTTCTTTCTTGCCAGATCGTTGGCTGTGACCGCCAGCTGGGAAGTGCTGTCAAGGAAGACAACTGTGGGGTCTGCAATGGCGATGGATCCACCTGCCGGCTGGTTCGAGGCCAGTATAAGTCGCAGCTCTCAGCAAATAAACGTAAGATGTCCCTTCTGGTAAAGTGCCATCTCCCCCTCTTAATGAAATATGTGTTTCTTGAAAGCTAGATTTCACCCTGCTCTTTCTCTGGCAGTTGAATTATCAGTCAGTCTGGTTGCCCCCACTGTTTCTTCCCTCTCGGGTTAAATCAGGCTTGCTCAGACCACAGCTCTGGCTGTGTGGGGGTGGACAGAGGATTGTGGAAATGTGTTGCCAGTATATTCCCCATCTCAGCTAGCTAGTTTCTTGGGATGAGCGGGAGAACGAGAAGAGCTGGCTCTACTCAGGCTGCTTGGGCTGTGTTAGCTGGCTATGCACAGGACTCTGTCCACGCTGCTCTGAATGGGAGTGGTTTATGCTGCTCTACAGCAGAGGGAAATGAACCCTGGGGCAATGGTGGTGCCAGCCTGGCACAGTGCTCCCTCCCAGACCCACACCTGCAGCATGTCTGCCTGCACGGTGAGCATGGTTGCTCAGACCTAGGGTAGATTGAGGTGCTCAAGTCATCTGGAGGTGTCTGCATGGGTGCGTATGGACAGATGTAGGCTTCCCCAACACACACCCAGCTTCAACTCAGAGTAGCAAAGTAGCATTAGAGTGTCCCAGTGACAGGGTTAGTTTATCCTGGACCCCTGCCTGGGCCTGGTTACAAGACCATAGGTGGAGGTATATAAGTTTTGGGATGAGAGATAGGGCATGTCTGGCCAGTTTGAAGGGAGGTGTACTGTCATGCTGATGAAGACCCACCTAAGGAAGCATGTGTGCTAGCCTGCAAACCTGCCCCCAGCCCTTCTCAGCAGCATTAGAGTTTAATCAGACCAGGTCTACCATTCCGGAGCACTTTTTCCAGTGCTGAATAGCACATAACCTAAAAGATTCAGATAGCAGTATAATAGCTGCTGAAGTCTCTGTGTGCACATCTGTGGATTCCTATACAGATAACATCCAGTTTCTGTGAGGAACGGTGAGAGGTGCTTTTTACAAAATCTTCTCTCTGTCAAAGAGTGACTGCTTGGCTATGGGGCACAGCACACAGAGCAGTGGTGAGCACAGTGCACCTCTGGGTCTGTGTTTGCTAACAAGAGAGGGAGAGAGTGAAAGAGAAGGAAAGAGAAGGGAGAGAGGGAGGGAGGGAGGGAGGGAGGGAGGAAGGAAGGAAGGAAGGAAGGAAGGCAGAAAAGAAAGAAGGGAGGGAGGGAGGGAGGAATGCAGAGCGGAAAGGAGAGAAAAGAGAAAAAGGAGAAAGGGGAGGGGGGGAGAGGAAAGAGAGAGAAGAGAGAAAGAGGGAAAGAAAGCAAGAGAGGGAATAAGGGAGAAAGAAGGAAAAGGAAAGAAAGGAAGAAAGGAAAACTATTTTGTGTGAAGGAAGGAAAGGAATAATCCTCATAAGAGTTCCATTGCTGAGGCAGAACTGCACATTAGAGGGCAAAGGAAATAATTCACAAAGATTGAGGAATGGAATTTCACCTCATTGTTACTGTTTCTGCAATGTGCATGAACAGCTTCTGAATTCTCCAGGCTGCTTGAGACATGATAGTATTTGTGAACGTTTTTGGCAAATGTCTTTTCTACTGAGGATAAAGGTACTAATATATTATGCACAGTACTAAAATGTTAATATAATAGAGTCCCTAATCCCAATGGTTTGCTATTAAATATAAGGAATGCTATCTAGGTAGAAGAGCAGATGGCAGAAAGCATAGTCTTAGAATGAGACAAATGTGAAAAAATAATCAGAGACAGGATTGTTCAGACACATTTGCATGCAAATAATTGTAAGTAGATAATCAGAATTTGTATGCACTCTGTATAAGCCACATAGCATTATGCTCTCCCCTGCTGTAGACATATGTGTTGTTCTGCAACACAGTATGAATTTTGAATATCTCAAAAGTAAGTGCTCCTTTAAATTGTTTTTTTACATTGGAAAGGCACAATTATGTGTCTCCTTCACATGTGTGAATTAATATTAATTCTTGTTGAGCTTTGCTTCCAAATGGTTTATGTACATGCTGTGAAAATTTTAGATTTTAAATGTTGAACAGCTTTTAAAAATCTACTCTGTGTTTATTTTCTGCATTTATCCTTCTCAGTGCTGTTTAAATACCTGTCACTCTGGCACTTTGGCTGTGTCAGCATCTTGCTTATTTGTCACTGTAAATGTATCTACATAAGCATATCTGGGATCAGGGCCTCATTCATTTGCTGGATTACATTTGGCTAGTCAATAGCTTAATTCCAAGCTATCTCCATAAAATAATCCTTGTTTCACAAGAATTATGTCTGTTCTGTCCATGGTATGAACAAGGCATTAAAAGCCTATGTGAGCCAGACTGCCATGCCATCCAAGAAAAATCAGAAAAGGCATGTGCAGCAGTGACCAGATACCTGCAGAGGTGTTCTGTGGGCTCACTTGGGTTTTTTATTTGACCAACAGAGTACAGCATTCAATTTTGAGGACTGTGTTAGGGAAACCGGACAGTGACCTTTTTCCCAGAGCCAACTCAATAGTCTGAAGTTGTTTATAACTCAAAACCACCCCAGACACAGTCCTGAGCTCGTCGTACTGGATTCATTTTCTCCTGGTGCTCATATCCAGTTCCCTTCTCCATGCTGTTTATATCTTGGAAAGGCATAGGAGAAGGATAGTCCTTGAAAGAAATTCATAGAGCTTTTAAACACTTAACACTTGCTACGGGAACAGCTTCCTCAGTATTTATAGGGTAGTATATATCTCCCAGTGGCCTCAGAAACAGAAGCATAACAGGGCAGGAAGCAATGTGACGTTGAATTCTCTCCTACATTTTTGTGAAAAAGGAAGCATATGTGTCTATGCTCTTGTTTCTGTTTAAAAAAAAAAAAAGCTACAAAAGAGTTCATTCATTCCAGAAATATCCTTTTCTCATAGTCCTAAGCCAGGGTGGTTCAATCTTTCTAAGTTTGCAGAAAGTGAATCTTTCTTTTTTTTGTATAATATCTCCTTTTGGAAAGAGTGTATGTATTTTCCTATGGAGATGAGCTGTATTTAAGCAGGCTTCTTTGTATTCACCAAGGATTAAGAGAGTTGCTCCCATAAGTGGTGGGTGAATTCTGCTGATCACCTTGTGCTAAGTTAGTATTTCTCTAAAAAAGGATTGATTGACATCTACCAGAAGTAGATTACTTTTAAAAGAGAATTGTAGAAATTGCTATGCTGAGTCAGAGCAGATATTTATCTGATTACTCTTGCCATGGTTTTCAAAAATAGATGCAGTTCCAGATTTCCATTGAATATCAATAGTAATGGGGAAATAGAATCAACTCAATTTTTCATCATGAGAACTGACAGACCAGTTGGACAAATTCCAAAACCAGAAGAAACTGATCTCTCACAGGCATCTGATGTATGTACCAGACATATAACCTTTGCCTAAACCATTGCACTTTCTTCACAGCCCTGGACCACTGTTGTCTCAGTTATCTGGGACCCTCCCTTGTTCCCTATATGTGTCTTCTCTGGAGGAAACCAACTGCTTGTTAACACACTTCGTGCCTTTTCTTCAGAGTGCTCCACATTGCTGCCCCACCATCTGCCCCTCTGCTTACTGTTGGGGGGATCTGTGACTGAATATTACCATGCTTACTTTCACATGTCTCTTCACAGGAAACATCTCCTTCTTATCACTGTTAACCTCAGGAAATTGTCCTTCAGTCCTTACTGCTTCTGCATTGTTAAAGCAGGAAGCACTGTGATAAGCATAAATTCCACTGAGCTTTGCATTTCACATAAAGTGTGCTAGGATTTAAAATGAAGACCAATGACAAGACCAGGTGGAATACAGTCCTAGCAATACCCTAGGACAGAAGAGACATGCTAAAAATACCTGATGTATAATCTTGTATGATCTTTAAACTGTCCGATTTTTCTGTGACATATCAGTGAGTTGTTAACTCTCCAGCACCGAGTTCATAACTGAGAGACAGTCAAATATAGTAATGACATGGGACTGTCTTTAAATAAGACTTGTAAAAAGCCCACTAATATTTTTTTGAAAATTGAAGTTATCGTTTTCCCAGACTCATTCCAATAAACCTTATATATATATAAGCAGCAAAATGGTGTGTCGTACTGGGTATCTTGAATATGAGTGCCAGAATGGCACCAATAAAATCAGAATTAGAATATCAATATTTAATGAATTTTGTAAGACTTCAATATTTGTCTTTTCAAACAGAAAATTTGAATTCTGTGTAGAAATGAAAGATGTCCATCTGTGATAACAGAGATGTGTATGAGCATAGTGCATGTTGCATAGAGTCTTAGGAGACACTGAAATTTCTGGATAGGTTGAGGAAACATATCAAATCAGATTTTGAAAATGGAAACAAGGTTCAGAAGAGCCTGGGCACATGAACAGGCTTTATCTCCATACAACTCTTGTGACACTCAGACATTTACCCCCTCACTTCTGGGATATTAAGAGGCCACAAAAGTATGGATATTTCATCCCATAAAGCTCTTCAGTGTAAGAGTGTCAGAAATTCCTATGATGCAAGACTGAATTTAAAATTTAATAGGGTTCTAGTTTATATTTTTGAGATATTATAGGTTTGGATGAATGAATGTGTTGTTTAAAAGAGGTTCCTGTTTCATGTAGTTTTCCCTCTTTCTGTTGCCTCTCTTCACTTTGTGACATAAAATGACAACTTTAATAACTATTTTGCTGATAACTGAGAATCCTGATTTAACTAGGCTGGAACAGTTTTCCTGGTTTGCTCTGGTCAGAAACTTAAGGCCCCAGCTCACATGTTTGGATGAAAGAGAATATGCTTTTATTGGCTGAGTTAGCTTTACCTGACAAAGTAACACATTGCTTTAGAGCAGAGCTATAGTTCTTGCTAGCAAGCATTACATGACACAGATGTGAGCCATTCTAATGAACAGACAGTGAAAGGGAATTTGTTCCTCTCAAGTCTACAACCTCCCCTCAAAAAAAAATCATGTTGGGCATGCATACTTTTTCTTTCCTGACTTTTAGTTATAGGAGAAGGAGGCAGAAAGGACAGGAAAAGGTGAATGAAGAACCTAGGCGTTCTGGTTAGTTCCGGTCAGCTTTCTCTGGGCACCCATTCCATGCCCCAGGCATAAGTTGGGAGCATTTTCTAACATCTTTCCACACCTTTCCTTCCTGACTCCCTTCAGGACATTACTGAGGTTGCTACCTCTTTAGAAATGCTGACCTAACTAACTTTCAGAGCAGCATGTGACCTACATGTTAATTCACAGCTCAGTTTAAATCCAGTTGGCAAAGCTCCCAAGGGCTTCATAGGTGCAAGATCCTGCTCTAAGACCTCTTTACATGATGGTCTAATGGGCTTCTGTTTTTCCAGAGGCTTTCCATTAGTGGTGTGGAAAGGGAAGCAGAATTATAGCACTTCTGGTCATTAAAATAAAAGGTGTGAAAGGGAAGACATGCCTGAGGGCAGTAGGATATCATCACATAGCATGGTCAGGGTCATGGAGAAGCTGTAAGGTTCAACAGAGGGAAAGAGTCAAGTGAAGGAATGGGCTGTTCTGGTTAAAGATCGGAATAGGCTTGTGCTTCTCCACCACAAACACCAATTCAAAAGACTTGGAAAATGTTTAAGTGCAGTCATAGTGAAAAAGAAAGCTATCGGTTACTCTTGAAATCCAGAAATAGTCAGGAAGGAGTTGAGAATTAAGAAAATCAACAAATTTGGGTTCTTCCAAGTAGAAGGTTCTTACCACATTTAACAAATTCCTTTTTGGGGTTTCTAATGTTATCTTATAATTCATAGAGTTGTTTAATTGGTCCAAAAGCTTTTCTCTTGACTGCCTTGTAAGCACCTATTTCACTGCTTATTTGAAAACAGATAGGAATTTCTTTGCTTGTTTACTCCATGCATTTTTGCCTTCCCGCAGTGGATGATACGGTGGTTGCTATTCCTTACGGAAGCAGGCAAGTTCGCCTCGTGCTGAAAGGCCCTGATCATTTATGTAAGTAGAAAAAGTTAGTGTACATTTGTTTAAGAAAGCCTTGCTAACCCACAGTGCTGTATTTACACTGTGGTGTCTGGTTTCCCTCTGTCAGACCACTGATTTCAACACAGGGATGAGTCCTGCCCTCAGAAGCTCTCCTTGGACCAAGTTACACTGATGGTGCATGCTCTTTTCAGAGCAGAGCTTGGCCAACCTTGCAGAATCCTTTGCCTTTCCATAATTTTTCAGTCATTTCTGTTTGCTTATCCTTTGGCTGGCTCACTTGGTGCCAAGTGCTTTTGTTTAAAATTAATAAAATATATCCCACTGAGTGAAGAAATATTGAGGACAGTAAAGTATAAGCTTCCCTACAGCTGAGCTTAGCCATCAAGCTGCTCATGGCTTTAACACATGTTTCTGTTATGATAATCTCTCTCACTCTCATAGATGCAGGCACGCACATGCATGCACACACACACATATCCACAGTCTAAAGATCAGAAACAGCATGCACAAGTCAAACCTTACTCCTCACTAGTAATGTTTCACCAAGGAGCTAAGCCCACTGAGCGCTGCCTGCCCACTACATGATGGCTACAACACTTCCCTGATGCATCTGACAGGGAGCTGTGTATCCCAGCAGCTGTGTGTCCCTCTCCTGTGGGAGAAGAGTCTCAGGATTTGAGAACATGCTGGGAGAGTTGAAGGCAAATCCATTTCTTTCATTAATAGAAACTCCTTGCATCCTTCTCTCTTACCTTCCAATGCAGTAGCTACTCACAAGCTGCTCCTTTTTTCATCAGCAGCAAATGAACACTACAGTGTTGGTAAATGGGATTTACTGTCAGAAAAAACACAAACTGTACTGCATAAACTCTCAGAAGCACAAATTATTGTAAGATAAGTAGGGCTCCCCTTCTCCTTTTCCAAAAGGTAATAGGACTTTCCTGCAGCATGGACCAGTTAGAGTCCTCTGTGCTTGTCAGTGTAAATACAAACATTACTGTCAGCAAGGAGGTGAAACACCAAATCATTCCCACTCTCTAGATTTCTCTCACCCAAAGAACTTACACTAAGTGGCAAAATAAGGTGTGGTTTATCAGTCCTGTTTTGTAGCTCACTGCTTGTGTTGAGAAAGCAGTGGGCACGCCATAACATTTTAATGGTTCTTTAGATTTAGAGCTGTGAATAAAGACCAGCAACTTATAGATTATAAACTAATAAAAAGTTATATTATGTTTTTCTTAAAAGTTCAAATGATGCCTGTACTTCAGTTTTAAGTGGTCCTTTGGGTATTCCTGAGCTGCTCCAGTATTGTTGCTGCAACTTTCCCAGTAAATTATTTGCACTCTTCCTTTCTCTCCCGTCTTCTTTCCCAGTATAGATGTTCTCTTCCAAGGTAGAAAAATTTCATACTTTCATTATTTTTTCAGTGAAATTGAGCTATAAGACAGCTTAGAGAGAAATGAGATTTTAGCAGGAGAGATTGATCTAAAGCTGTCTTCACTCAGGCCATATCACATTTCAGAACAAAAAGATTTGAATCAGCAAGGTCTGCCTGAGTCACTGGTTGAGATTTAGATTAACTGCTCTGTGTAAACATGAATAAGTCCAAATATATCTCTTTCTTGTTTCCGATGTCTCCATGAATCTTTCTGTTCACCCATCAAAGGATATTATATATGTATGAGCTACAATCAGCTGGGGGAAGGATTATTTTGCCCTGTGAACTTTGGTTGTGGGAGAAGTCAACAGGAGGCCGATTATATACACACAAGTCTTAAACTCATCTTTATCCCTGATGCATGCAGCCTTGTCCCGAAAAAAATATATGGCCGAGCACATCACAAAGGAAGAGACTAGTCTCACTGAAAACCAAGGAATTCATTAATACAGAGCAAATTCTTAGTGCACTGCCACAGCAACTTCCTTCATTAATTAATTCACATGACACATCCTGAAAAGCAGTCTAATTACCTCAATTATCTTTTTTACCCCTAATTAACAACTTAATACATGCTAATAAAAACATTTTTCCCATTTACTGTCTCTGAAAATATGATGTCATCACAAATTAATAGTATCTCCCCATCTAATTCAGATTTTGCCTTAATTGCCTCTTTGTGTGGGAGAAGATTTTGTGCATAATTTCACAGATACATGTGAAAGGATTACAGCTTTGTAATCCTTCATGATGAAATGAGTTGTCACTTTGAAATAACTGCAAGAAACTGTTTACTGGTGAATGCACTGTAAAGCATGATCTGGAACTGGTGGGGAGGCTAGCTAGGTAATGGAACAGATCAGCTTTCTGGCTGTTGATTTCCATTTAATAAATGATTTAATATATATATTATGATTTAACCGCCAGAAGTAACCGCTACCAAACAGTATCTGAATTAATGCCCATTTTCGGGGAGCTGTGAACACAGAGAGAGCCAGAAGGAAATCTCAGGAGGGTTCAGCACTCACCTTCCCTTCCTACTCCGCTGGGATGGATCAGACCTTCTGAAGAGGATTGCTGTCATACTGATCTTTCTTTCCTTGATATCTTGCTTTCAGTTAATTGTCTATCACAGCATCATGTGGTTAGTGACCCACCTTTGAACTGAAAGAGGGAACAGCAACTTAACAAAGGCAGAACTCATGGGGGAAGGTCTGAGTCATGCTCCACATAGGAGCATGACTTACTGAGAGTGAATTAAATGACAGAAAATATGCCTAACTAGGAATGGATTAATATGTCTGGAAGAGAGTAAAAATATGACCTATGGGTGAGGAGGTGAATGCAGAGCTAGAAATTTAAGCATTAAACAAAGCCAAAAAGCAGATGGAGGAGAAAAAAGAAAAGGAACCTATGGGAATGTGAATAAACTGTGGGGGGAAAAAAAAGTCACATTATCACTAATTTAGGAGGCACATCTGCACCACCGTTTCATGTTGGTTTTCTTTTTCTGATCTCATATACTCTTACTTCAAATTATAATGCTCTAGTTTCCTGTTAATTTGTTTGGTTTTGTCAGATTTGGAAAGCAAGACTCTCCAAGGTGTGAAGAGTGAAAACAGCCTCAGCTCCACAGGCTCCTTCCTCGTGGACAATTCTAGCATCGACTTCCAGAAGTTTCCTGACAAGGAGATATTAAGAATATCTGGGCCTCTCAGTGCAGACTTCACTATCAAGGTGAGGGTCATAGGTCATTGACCTCTAAGAGCAAGATAAAATGAGATGCATTAGAAAGATGAGAGAGATTTTTCTAGATCTTAATTTTCCAGTAGACATTTACCACAAAGCCTAGTCCTGGCTAGCTCTTGAACTCTACATTAAATTCTTTGTAGTTAAATATCTGATGAAAGCCTCATTGGACACTCCTTGAAAAAGACACTGATTTTATGCCAAGAAAGGTATACCCAACGTGTGCCCTTAAGGGAAATTATGAACTCATTGCAAGAAAAGGCAGATTACTTTCTGTATGTACTGCTGAGGTACATATAAGTCCAGGATATGCAGTTTGCTTCGTCTGTGACAAGCAAAAAGAAAGTCTGCATCTTTGGCCCATAATTTGTGGGGTTTGTAGTAGTATAATTGCACAGAAGACTGCAAGGGACTGGAGAATGAGGTCCCCAAGCACCAAAATAAATGGGATGACTTTGCTTGAGAAGTCATGGTGCCATTTTGAAGTTCTGCTTTGTGTTGCACTGGCAATAAGAATAAAATTGTTTCCTCCCATTAGAGCATTTCTATTCTTCCAGGTAATATAAAACACATTGCTGGAAGCAATGCACACATTCTGTAGGAAAACACACATACAAAAATGAACATTCGGGAATTGCAATAAAATAAATCCTTTTCCAGTAGGTCCAAAGAACTTGAAGGATTTCAGCTGTAAAACTGTAAAACCTGTATCATGTCCAGGACTACATAAATTTTTCACCATGGGCCCCAGAGGTAGATGACATTTGCTTTAACCTAGAGCTGATGGCAGCTAGAAGTTTGAACAGTGAACAGTGAACTGGAATAGTGAACAGTATTGAGTTGGGTTAAGCTGGGCTGGACGGCAATGGGTTATCTTGGGAAGCAGCAGAGCCCTGTGGACTGTCACCTACCCATCTTGGTATATCAGCAGCACGAAAAGCAAGCTGAAATTATCAGGACTGGTTCACAAGGAGAAGCTTGACCTGAAGAATGCATTCCTTTCTCTTTGAAGGTCAGAATGAAAATGCCTTGATAAAACAAATACTGGTCAATTCAGAATGTCCAAAACAATTTTAGCTGTATTACAGATGATATCCAGATGACGAACATCAGTGTGATGTAAACAGTATTGCTCACTTTGCATTATTTGTGCTGTATGTGGATTTAAGGCAGCCTGGTTAGATAGAACATGCCTACTGGGGACAGATGATCTTGTAGACCTACGGCCCTGAAATGGTAACAGGAGGGCTGGACTCTGTTCCTGGTTTTTCCACTGTTACCTTTTATGACAGGGGAAATACCTTTATCCCTTGGTGCTTTTGTTTCCATCTCCATCAAAGCAAGATAAGAAGCACTGATTAAATCAAAGGCGGTACCCTACTTCTGTGATGACTGTCTGGCCAATATAAGCATACAAGCTGGCTAGGCATGGGCAGACCAGACACTGCTGAGCTGAGATTAAACTATTTTAATAGTTATTGTATGTGTTTGCGCCTTTTGAATGTCAGAGTAGCATGGCTCAGCAGGTGTTAATTTATTGACATATCTGTTATCTTATGTGAATATAGAAAAATGCACAAAGAAAAACCCTGTTTACATTTGTAGGATCTGTTCTAAGTTTAGCATTGGATTTTGCCTCACATCAGGCACTTAAAAATTCCTTGCATTTGAATCCCAGCTAGTTTTTCAATAAACAGCTACAGAAGATAGTTTATGTATTACTTTATGCAACAAGGATATTGTTCTATACTATTTAATTATTTTTCTAACAAAATTTCTTCTCTTCTGGGTATTTAACTTGTTAGATTTTCTTGGATATAGGAGTGTACATACAAATAAGGCTAATACAGGAGTACCAAAATGCATGTGTATCTCTCAGTTATGTCAAACTTGGAACTGCTTTCCATACTTAATCTAGTCATGACCATTTTGCCTTCAGCTTGTGAAGGTAAAGTACTTTTCTTTAAAAAATCAGACGTAAGGCTTTTCTGTGGTATTAGCAAGTTTTCCTTACAAAGTAGGATCTCTTTGGGTGTCAAGATTTACTTTTCTGGGACAAGGCAGTTTTATGCAAACAGATCTAAATGAGTTTGTAGACATAGCAGAACCCTAGGTTTAGGATCATTGTCTTCAGAATGACTGTTACAATCTTTCTCAGTTGACCCTGAATGTTCATATTCAGAGAGGTCAAATTAGACACCTGGATATAACTCAGAAGTAGAAACTCACTGTGGGACTTGACATCTAAGTTTCTTTATTGGTGACATGGAGTGCTTTAAAATTGCAAGAAGAAACCTCATGCTGTTTCTGTAACAGCTGAATTGTGTAATTGCTAGGTTTCTTGACCTCGTAATAGTCAGTGGTACATTCCTCGTGTTCTAAACTCTTGGCAATCTTTTCACAAGATATATAAATGGTAAAAATAATTCACTAAAACAGCTCTAAAAATAAAGGTGTTATAACAAAATGAGAGTACAACCGGGGCTTTTCAAGTTCTTAATTTTTATATTCATAGTTTGAGAATTGTAAATCTCTGTTATAAACTTTTAATGTTTGAAAGGCAGAAGACTTGGAAAAGATGCCAGCAAACTTAAATTCCACTTGAATTTTTTTCCTAAATTCTGAGGATTACTCTGTTTTGATGTTTGCAATACAAAATTCTTATTCACACGTATAAAAATGCCTTTTTCCTAAAAGAAAAAAACTGTCATATTTGATAAAATCCTGGTGAAATGAAGATCACTTTCACTTGGAAATAGTTCTGGCTGACACGGATCTAGAGAACAGAGCAGTAATATCACATAGGGGGACTTGTCCTTTACTGGTAGAGCTGCCACTGGTCTGCTGTGTTGCCTAGGTCACGTATTCACCTGTCTGTGTTAAAAAGTCTCCTCTGTCAATATTGTCTGCTTCAGACACAAAATAGAGAAACTTCAGAGTGACCATTTCAAGTCACACATCTGCACTCCTTTGGGCAGGATGAATCAATACTCTCAGATGGGGTCTACAGCTGATACTGTAATGCTAACAGTCATCACTGGTAGACTATTTAAAGCAATCAGCACTGCAAATATGAACCACCTGAGTTATAGGGTTACTGAAACAGCCAGTAGGGGTTGCCAGGGAAGGACTAGGGCTGGCAAAGCACAGCCTGTTCAAGTTTCTTTTGCCGGCTGTGGTTTTCACATAGCTAGGGCCCTAGCCCTGTGGCTCAGGTGTGAGACAGCAAAGACCAATGGGTTTAAAACAAGGTCTAGTAAAGGATGTTGTCCAAGCTTGAGGCTGTTTTGGAGGAGAAACCACTGTTGACCTAGATCTAGACTAGACTAGGTTTATGTTGTTTTCAATCCCAGGTATCAAGGTGAAGGTTCGTTCAGAGGCCCTGCATGGACCAACAGCTTTGCATCAGGAATGTAGAGGGTTGGATTGGATAAATGCTTGTGTTGCGGCTGTCAGAGGTATGTGGATTAGGATTGGGTTTGTATTGATATTGTCTTTTGTAGTGCTAGGTCTGACAAGCTTTGGATAAGGGCTGCTGCCAGAAGAGACTGCCTGGCTATTTTTTTGTGCTGGTGGCTGGAGGTGCTGCTGGCTGATTTAGAAATGGTGCAGACTGGGTTCTTTTGAGCAGAGTTACTGCTGAGATTAGGATTTTGGCCACCAGTTGTCCAAAAAGTCATAAAATAGAGCTTAAAACTGGATGCTGAGTTACGCAGAGCACTGGAGCTAGCCAGATAGTTATTGTCTTAGTTGTGATCTAGCACTGGCAGAAACTGCTAGTGAGAGAAATGTATTTGATTAGAGTCCAGGTTAACAAAAGAAAATAAGGCTGGGGCTTAGCCTAGACTTCCTGGGACTTGCAAGGGCATGCAGGAGATAACGCATGTACAGGCACCAGCTGGCAGGGAGGTTGATGGGCCTTGTCAGGCTAGGGCCAGGATTGGATTAAATAATCACTTTTGAACTAGGACCATACGGTGATTTACCTTGTGGAATGAAATAAGAAATTACTTCAATACTTGTTTTAGGGCAGAGGCCAAAAGATGCAAATCTACTCTAGCAGCAAGGACCTACTGTTTATGGCTGGCTTATTGTTGGATTTTAGAAATATTGCCATATGAGTATTGGGGGTGACGACAGTAAGGGTCTTCTGTGTAATTTAGTTCTGATGCTGGCAAAGGTTTCTGGAGGAGATTATGTCTCATATTTGAGAGAAGGCTGCAGGTCAGGCATGAAGTGGTGAAGGATCTAGTCTTGGAAGCACTGGTAGATCAGGGTTAGGATGGTGCTCCTGGGAGTAGATGAGCTAGTATTAAGGCTGAGCACACAGAAATAGTAAGAGTTAAAGTTTAGTTTTGACTGAGTCAAGTTTTGTGTTACCATGGTCAAATGACTGAAACACTTTGCTTAATCTAGAAGAGACCATTGGAATATAGTGCCTTCATCATAAAACAATACTACCTCTTGAGATACGTGTCTTCCTGAGGTCACTTCTGCAGTGTGCAGATAGGACTTAGCTGGAAGCACTTCTGTAACATGGTCTGTATCACTGGCTTTTATCAACCTATGTTTGCATTCAATACTTCTTTTTGGCAATAGTCATAAAAATCACCCATTCTAATTTCCTGATTTCTAAAAAATATATACAATTGTGGTAATAATTTCTAGGTCAAACTTGCAAGTAACGACCAGCCTGAGAGACCTAATTATTATTTGTCTTGACTTGATCTTGTGACAAGTGCAGAAAAAATTCTACCCTTTTTCTCCTTTTTGGGCAGATGTGGTAGAATTTATCGAAAGCCATGTAGAAAGAAGTCTTTTTGAAAACAATGTACAGATTCTATTTCATATCTACCTTTTTCTTCTGTTCAATATAAATAATTTCAATTAGTCATTCTTAGAACATGATCATTCTCTTAATCAATATATTCCATCTATAAGTACATTGGAACTGCCATAGTAGGTCAAGCAAAAAGTCTGCTTCGCTCAGGTTTCTGTTTCAGAGAGGAACTGGTTCCAGATTCTGAAAGAAAGAGTGCAAGAAACAGATCAAGGTTACCCTCTGCTTGTAGACCCTTCTGTTGCATTTGGACTGTTGTGTCTAATGACTCAAATGAGAAAGCCTTCAGGAATTTCTATAGGCCCTTTTGTGCTATATTTGCCCTTTTGGCAACATTTAGCTTGACAGATGAGTCCCACAATGAACTTGTCGTGCACTGTGTAAAATACAGAATACATCTCATTTTTAAACCCTTGGTGCTATATTTTCACTGATTCTTTCTGGTTTTACCCGTCTGAGAAGCAGGAAATTATTACTACAGTTTACCCCCTTTCTCCACTATTTCTATATTTCAGATTGCTGTCATCATCAGTTGCCTCTTTCCTAGTGTCCTACTTTCCTATTTAACCTTTATAAAAAGGCCATACAAGTGTTACCCTTATTTCCCTTCCTGTCCTTTTTCTGGTTCCACTGTAGTTATATATTCATGATTTTTATCATATACATAATTTCTGGCTAATATTTAAATATATAAATGTAAATTTTGGAAATATCCATTTCCTATAAATAAATGTGTCATTTAATAAAATGTAATAAAATTATTTAACATTTAATATAGTAATTACATGATATCTAAATATGTATGTTGAGAAAGAGTAAACTACACATGATTAGAACGCAAATGTATTCTACTTGGCTGTGTAATGTTCTCTCCTTTTTCCTTTCTCTCTGTAATATTCCATCAACCTTTTTAACTGTTGCTGCACAATGAGCTGATATTTTCAGAGGAATGCCTATAACAATCCTATTACCATTCTTAATAGTAGCTGAAGTGGAGAACATTTTCATGTATATTTAGCATATATAATTAATTGTTTTCTCCCATAGGCATTACTTCTTTTTTACTGAATTTGAATTTAGTCTGCCAAAGCTTTGAGTGCTTTCACAGAGAGTTTCATTTTTAGCTACCATTTTTTTCCTTAGCATGAATCTTTGACAAAGTGCTCAGAAAGCATCACCTTTCTCAGGCACCCATCTTTTGAGTTCTGTTCTTTATTTTCATTCTACCTACTGACCTGTTAACAGATGTAGAGATTATTGGTCTGCGGTTTCATGCATTACTCATGAAGCCCCTTCTAAAAAATGTTGTTACAATTTTCTGTTTTCCTGTGGTTTTAACAATAGCTTGTTTGTAAAAATAGGCTAAATGTGATATATGCAATTTCCATTCCTATGCTCTTTAAAGAGTACACAATTTGAAACTGCTGGGTGAATGCTGTTTGGATCTGGAGATGTGTTAACGTTAATCTTACATACTTCTTTAAAATGCTATTGATCTGAAATCTACTGCCAGGTTCTAATTTGAGGCAATAGAGAAAGTTTCTTAAAGATGTTATTTTCTATTCTTCTGACAAATTGTTCTTTGTAATTTTTCTTTTTTTCTGTAACTTTTCTCTGGTAGCGTATATAAATTCCTCAAGTCTTAACTATTTAAAAAATCAGTTCTAAGTACTATGAAGCTTTGGTGCCAACCTTGGTCAGTTTTCATAATTTTAATAATTTTTTTTGTGGCAGACATTGCCTTTTTATTTTGTTAGCTTTATTTTTATACAGTATCTATCACAACAGGATATTATTTTTTACACTAATTTCTTAGGTGTTTTCATGATTAAATTAAGGTTAATAAATATTCAGCAGTGGATATTAAGGTGGCTTACTCAAAGTTGAATTCTCTTACCCTGGGAGCATGGTGGTGGCGGATGAAATGGACTTGCCATAGATGAGTGGGGTGTTATGGGTGGTATCCACAGAAGAGATGTAGCAGGGCTGCTTTTGGTGTATTTGGGGTTGCCCTTTGTTCTGTGAAATAACTTTGGTCTTCTCACTTGAGAAAATTCTGCTTTCGTTGCACTTAGTAGTGGATTCTGTATTGATTATCAGAGCTGTTATAGATGATACAGCAGGCTCTGTTGCTGCCAACTGTCCTAGCCAGTCCATTACACTGATTTTCTATTTTATTCTTCCTTTGGGGAGAAAAATGGAATTTGAGAAAAGATTTGAACCTTCTAGCTTTCTGTTCTGGCTTTGTGAGAGATTTAGTGAAAGGCTTTTTATCAGTCATCCTAATCACCTAAAGGAACACAGCTTAATCCAAGATTGGAGCATGGTGACAAAGTTCAATTCAGAGATGCTTTGAAAAGCATGTAAATTCATGATAATGTAATTTCACAGTGATTTCTGTGGCTGATTTAGAGGCTGAATTGGGAAGCAACAGAGTGAGCTGTCTTCCATATAAAGACAACCCCAAAACCCAAGGTGATCCAACACAGGACTGTCACAATCAAGGGACATTAATGTGGAAGTGGAGGGTAGACATGTTCCCTGGAGCTCAAAGGCAGAGCTCACTTTATCATTCCAAGAAAATTAAAAGGCAAGCTCAGAAGAGTCATCCTGTGTTAGACAGCATGCTTGAAAGCCTTCAGCATGTCTCATGATTTAAATTTTTTGTACTTCTTATTTTATTTTAAACAAGCTTATAAAATTATTTTTCCATGATGATGTCTGGCTGGTATTTCTGCTTCATGAACAAGTTATGAACAGCAACAAGTCTCTTGCACATCCTTCTTATTCAATGCAAGGTGTCACTACATAAAAACAGGAATATTAAAGCACTCTAAGTAGAGAAAGGAAAGCATCATACAAAAACTTTGTTTTTACTGACATGAAAAGCACAAAATTACATATGCCACATGAGGATAGCTCTCCACACCCTCATTCCCAGTTTCTTTGTATGTTACTTAGAAGACTCCGACATTGAATTTCTCATTAATAAATCAAAACCAATTATTTGGAATTTGGCATCTGCAGAAAGCATTTATAATAATAATGTGGAAAAATCCATTAGAACTTTTTTAATAAGCATGGTAGCATGGAGCTAGATCATAATACACCAGATCAAATTTTCTAAGACAAAAGGTGGTATGCAGTAATAATTCCCCTTCCCTGTTCCCAGTTTGGGGGACAGTTAATTTTTGGTGGATGGTCTGAGGACTCTAATTTTAATCGACTCTTTATAAGAATGGTGGTATCCTCTTGGGTCTTACAAAGTGGTGAGGGCTGCTCTGATGCTTTGAATATTCCAAACTCCCTTGAAACATAAAGGAAGTCAAGGATGATCTCTTAGGGGGTTGCAATGCACAAATGCAGGGCTGAGTGCTCTCCAAGATCTGAGTACTTCCACTGTCTGCTGTTAATGAATTTAGATAGGATTTTATTTGCAAATGTAATGGAAGAAATGCCTTTTTTCTGGTTCAGTGACCTAAGGATTCAAAACTCACTGTTAGTTAGAGGACTAATGATAGACCTTTTGTTAGATTGCTCATGTAGAAGCGACATTTCTTAAAGCTTTTAGCTATTAAGTCTCACTTTGAGTTTTGCAAGGATCAAGCAGCCACTGATGTTTTCTCCTGGATGAAGAGCTTCTCTTTAACAAACTGTCAAACAAAATAAAAAAAACCAAAACTGCTATGTTGAATCACCATATATGGTTCCTTTTCTGCTTACAGTACTCCTTAAAAAAATAAACAATACCATACCTGCTTCTTTCACTTGGTTGTTTTCTGTCATTTTAACTCATGCTGTGGCTCATTGTAATTCTTTCCCATGTTGTGATCATGACTGGTTGTGATCATGGCTGTGTGACTGATTTATACTTCGGGTTGGAAAAGATGTACATCTGTCCTTCGCTGTGTCAGAACAGATAATTCTGCAGACATGCAGGAATAGTCTGCAGGGAGAACTACTCTCCTGTTTTCCTGATTTTATTTTTTTTATTATTATTTGTGAACTCTTTTTCCTGCCCTTCCTTTTTATAGTAAGCTCTGTGTGAACTCTTGGTCTGTTCTTCACAATTCACTGAAGACCATACTGCTCAGTAGATCTTCTGAGTTTAAGAATCACTGATGATCCTTAAAAAACCAAGAGTAAGAACAGAATTCCCCCCAGTGAATGCTTTTCTGCACATTGAGACAGGAGACCTCCCCAAATGGCTTCCAGCACAATAGCGTATTTTTCTCTGGAGTGCATGAGGCTTTTATGAGCCCAGAAAGACCCTTCTGAAGTGTGTGATTAATGCACCCTCCCTGCACAAGGAATTAGATATCCTGTTTCTGAGACAGAGACTCAAATGATATTAATCCATGCAAAAGGCCTCCCATTTGCTGAAGAAGCTGTATTGCTACAGCTGTATTTTTTTTTTCCTGTTGGGAATTTACATCACTGTTTACTCTAATTAGAAAAGGGCAGCCTTAGTCTCAGTGGGACAGATCTCTTACAGCCATCAACATATCCTGGAGTATTTTTGCCTTCCTCCTTCTCTTCAAGATATACTTTGATTTGTAATCATGTTTCTGTCCATCTACAGGGGAAAACAAAACAAACAACCCAGATTATGCTGTTCAGCTCAATTTGTCATATTTTTGCTTCTGTTTCACAGTCTACTCGTTGATGGTGTCTCTCTGTGTTTGGTAAGAGAGAAAAGGAAAGACAGGGAAATTTGTTCAAAATGTGGGAAAAGAAAAAGGAGGTAGTGCTGAAACATTTTAAGCTGTCTGAAAAAAAGAACAGGAGGATTGCTCCTGAGAGCAGGAGTACTGACTTGGAGAAGGGTCCCTCTTTTCTGGCCGTGGTCTGGCAGTTTTCTCTCCTGTGATGACATCATGCCACTAATGGAGAGATGTCCAAGCAATGCCAATACATTATATCCTAGGACAAACAATTAACTAGGAGAGGCTTTTAATAGCAGCATTGTTGTTCTTCCCTTGCCAGCTATTCATCAGGGGCTTAGAGTTAAGGACAGGGGATGCCCTGCAGAAATTTTGAAGTCCCCATAACTGTATTAATCAGCACCGCTATCAAGCAAGATGGATTTTTTTTTTCCTGGGCCAGGTGCAAGTGGTGTTGCTTTAGCAGTGTGGAGGTCTCTTTTCTTATTGCACTCCTTGCACTACAAACTCTTGTTTACGTGGGTAATCCATTCTGCACACAAAGTACTGGAAACAAAGTGAAGCTCAGGTGACTTAAAAGTTGGCAGTACTCGTAGGCTCTAAAGAGTGATTTCTGTACATGAGTTTAGCTCCAGCCAGGAATACACATCTATGACTGAAAGGAGCATTTTTGCAGCCAAAATAAAGTAAGCAGAAGGATGGTCTTATCATAATGACAGCACCCCAAAGAAGGAAGAAAAAGAGATCTCACCTCAGAAACAAAAAAATCTTGAATTGTAATTTTTATACTTTTGTCTTTCTCACAGCACAGCCTCCTATTTTTACTCTGAACTATCTAATACATGGTCTCAAAAGGTGTTTGGGGGATAATGAAGATCTAAAATCTGTGGCAATGTGGCAGGGACAGCAGGTGATTTTCTGATGGAATAAAGATCAGTCCATATCCTCTGTCCCCATAAAATTATTCAGTAGCACTAACCACACATTTACCATGCATTCTTTATTTCAGAACACAGTCTCAGAATGGTCAGAAATGCCACTGATCATGCCCAGAAATTTATTTGACTGTGTTTTGCAGCCAAGATTTTGCCACCGATCAATGCTCTGGTTTGTGCATTTCATTTTCCTATTGCAAAGTAGCTCTGGTATTTGAGGTAGCTGCAAGACATTTCAAAGCTGCAAGATGCACGTGGCAGAATGTTTCTTCTCAGTATTTATGTCAGGTTGACTCTTTGGCATTACATCTTTTTCAGATCCGCTATGCTGGTGCTGCTGACAGTTCAGTTCAGTTTATCTTCTATCAGCCTATCATTCACCGATGGAGGGAAACTGATTTTTTTCCTTGTTCAGCATCCTGTGGAGGAGGTAATGAATTACCACAGTATTCCAGAAACAGTCATCTACATACAGGATCTGTCCCAGCTGCTGCACTGAGATTTGGACCTTTAAAATGGGCAAAATCTGAAAATGAAAGTAGTTACATCTAAATGAAGGGAGGGATGTAGCAACAGTGGTAGTAGCCTGTAGAATTTTTAGCAGCACACCAGGTTCTGTATATAAAATGCATTTTGATATCCACATGACTGCATTTAATGCTACAGCTGTCAGACATTAAGGGCTGATGGGATTTGGGCCTGCTTTGCAATCACAAGAGGCCATTTGCCCCCATCCCCACCAGCAGATTTACCCTCTGAACTGAAACCAGTTGTATGAGTCTTGTTGACCAAGAAACCTTGGCCTTTGGGGTTTTTTTTGCTCTGGGCTTCTGAATTTTTAGTTTACCATACCAGTTAGCTTTTGTTCCCTATTACATGTGATTTACATTGTTGCTTTCAGTTTGGTCTCTGAAACAGCAGCTGTTATGTCCGAAAGGACTGGTATTTTCAGTTTGCTTTTTACCAAACCAGGACTTAGATGCACTTCAGGGAGAAACAGGAAGAACACCACATCACAGATTATTTCTTCCACTGTGTATTGCAGGTTACCAGCTGACATCTGCTGAATGTTTTGATCTGAGAAGCAGCCGGGTAGTAGCAGATCAATACTGTCACTATTATCCTGAAAATATCAAGCCAAAGCCAAAACTTCAAGAGTGTAACCTGGATCCTTGTCCTGCAAGGTCAGTCAGCTATAATTTTAAAAGAGACTGGGCTCTAAAGGAGTAAAATGAAGTAGGAAAATATTCTGTTGCTATTGTTTACAGTGTTGTTTAGCCTACATAAATCAACGTCTTTCTCATCCTGAGGATGTACTGTGTAGAAAAAGACCTCTGTTTAGCACCTCCATATTGTAAGGACTGATTTGAAATGGTTGTTTCTGCCCCTCAGATTGTGTTTTGCCTCATTAAATGTGAGAAAGTGTGAGAAAACAAATTGTCATTGATACCATCCCATGATCAACACATGTCTCAAGTGCTAGTGAGATGAGAAAAATTCTCTTGGGATAAAAATGTTATTGGAATATGGTTGTCATCACAATTAGAGGCATTATTTTTATGATTTTTTACATTTTTTCCCTAGTAAAAAGCTTACTTGCAGTCATGACAGCTTGTAAGAATGTAACACGGGAATTTTTTCTAATTATCAATACCCTTTGGCCCTGCACAAAAGACTCCTCTCTGCTTCCCTGCCAAGCATTCTTCCTCAGAAGATTAATAGTAAAAATAGTAAGATCACAGAGTCAGATTTCCCATGTATAAGAAAAGGAACAAAACCACAAAAAGGACCAGTCCTTTGTTGCACTGATTCCCCTGAATTTCGGTGGAAGTCCGTCTGCAGCTGCTCATAAGCCGCAAGCATTTATTTGTGTAATCTAAACCTTTTGGTCCTCTTGTGTGGCTTTGCTAAAAAAGATGGTTAAGCACAGCCCAGCAGGCATGCGTGCAAGGATACCCTAAAGCTATTTATTTACCTGCTTCTTTCCCTCTAGACTAGTTTTGTGCCAAGTTTGATAAACCAAGTTCAAGCAAGTGTGACCTAAAAAGTTGCTATGGCCCTTCAGATTGCCGGAGGTTGCCATAGAAAAAAGATGTCCGAGCCAGGAGAAGGAGGATTCTTTAGGGGACCTATAGGTCTATGTATCCACCTGACTGAGGATGATTGCTTCCCAAAGCGGGTATACAAGCTTTAGATTAGCTAGACCTTATCAGAGCAGACCAAATCAGTCCAAGCCGAAGACAGTTTTTACCCCTTCTACAAAGTTTTCATTAAAGTTCATTGACTTTCATAACCGGAGTTAACACTCAGGTTTCTTCGTCACTGAAGACACATTTACCCAGAGTGTATGGCAGTTTATAATCCTTTGTTCTAGTAAACACATTTTTAATGGTAATTCTGTTTGTAAAAAATTAAAAGCAGAAGTGTTCTCATACAGTTTTAAATTTGAAGTGAAAATCTCCCAGAATTAAAAAGTGGAAATATCAAATCTTGAAATCCAACATAATCTCAGCTGTATTGTGCATTCTTTAAGCTACATGCTTTATCATGTATTTCATTAGGATATATTAAGGATATAATATTAAGAATGCATGTTCACTAGGGCTTTGTGAAAAGTTACTTCCTGTTGAGCATGTACTCAGAAGTGATTTTTCAACTTGGAGATTGCTTTCCCACAATACAACAAGACCATTATTTCCTTTAGCAATATTCTGTCTAGTTCAGTATCTGGTTTCTCTTGTCCTAGTACTTTCCACAAAAAAGAAAGATACATTTAATTTCCCAGGTTACTTAAACATATTAACAGTTGCAACTAGAAACCTTACTATAATGAAGTTCTTGTATTTTTTCCTCAGTGATTTTCTCAGATCAGAAACCATTTCTTTGAATTCTCTTTTGAATTGTTTGAGACAAGTATATCTAAAGTAGAGGCCAGGTATGATCAGGTAAGAGACCTAAACATGAACATCTCAGAAGAAGGATTGCTGAAAGGTGTGAATTGATATGGAACCTGTCTTTTAGATTCACCTCTCATAGTACCAATAAGAAAGTAATTTTATTTAGCTGCTTTTTTTTTCTTTAAAACCTAAGCTGCAATTTTTTTAAAATACAGTTCTGAGTCAAATATGTAATTTGCCTCTGGAATTTGTACTATGGATATTTTCCATACTTTTCCCGATAGTTTTAAATTACATATTCTCAAATGTTAAGACAGACAACTGCATGGTACATGGGAAGAAAGAGAGAAAAAAAATAACAGCTGGGCAGATATCAGGAAGCAATTTTTGTTTTATATAAGACATAACAAGGCAAAGTTGTTGATATAAAGACCCTGAGGGGAGGGAGAGTAATTTAGAAGTACAGCTATGCTGTCCCAGGGTACAGGCAGTAATAGAGAGGAATTGGCTTTTTGGAAACATCCTCGTGGAATGCCAAATTGCAAATGATTATTTTCAAAAGTGCCTTTGTAAAGAATTCAAGAATCAACAACCCAGACAGAAAACCAGAGGAAATCTGTGGTAACTTCTGGAATCCTGATGCTTTCTTATGGTCAGGAAGAGGGTAGGTGAAGCAGAACAGCAGGGTCAGGAGCGTGAGCGAGGAGGGCATCCTGGCTCTGCGGTGTCTTTGCTGTGTGGGAGCCGCTCTGCTCTGCCGGTATAAAATGAAGATGTTAATTTTTCCTGGCAAACCCAGTTCCAGTGAGGCATAGCTGATTAGTGGTTGCTGACTGTTCCTATGGTGTGTCAGTGAACGCCACAGAAAATAATCATGGAAGACCACAGTGGCACTGAATAAAGCAACTGAGAGGAGTTACTGTAGGAGAGCTTACACTAAAATTTTCAGCAAAGGGCAGGCTGAAAGAAAAGTTTAAATGAATATCAGGAGTATCGTGTGGGCCTGCAATTAGTTGCCTCTTTAGGCTTAGTGCACAGAAACATTTTACTTTATGGTGCTTATTATGGCAATAATTACCAGTATTGCTGGCATCATGAGTAGCAAAAAAAAGCTTCAGCTGAAATAATGTGGAAAATGAATCAACTTTTCTTTCTGCAAACCAAGTTTCTCAAATACTCAGAGGAGAAGCAGCGTGTGGAAGGTTATTTATCAAACAGATATAATTTATACATGTCCCTTTTCCGATTAAGTAAAGGTGGCCTGACAAGCTAAGACTGGTAATTAGTTTCTTGTGGGACAGATGACACAACATAACACCGAGTCCCTTTTCATCCCTACATACTATCAGTGCCCGATCCAGCCTCTCTCATCAACCCTCTTTGGCATCCAGCTCCCACTTTAGAAAGATAGAAAGAAAAGATCTGTTTATTTACAGCCCATTAAGATTTCACAACGGTCCATACTTGACTGGCAAATATAGTTATAATGTCTGTTGATGTAAATAGTGCCCAGTTCGATCTAGTCCACTCCCCTTCTATATGGCAAAATCCAACATAAAAGTTTCACATATTTAATTAATCACAAATCTTCTAACTATCCAAAACTTCACAGACTGGAAGTTTTAGGGGAGTTTTTTTACCTATCATCAGTATCCTTCTTTCTGGTATCCTCTAATGAAAGATGAATGGAATTTTTTTCTGCTTTGAGAAAAAGTCTGTTTAGATTTGACTTACCTAGGACAACTCTGAGGTGCAGATACTATTTATTTCATAATTCAAAGGTATTCCTCCAAAAAAGCAAATTTTACAAATATGAAAAAGGCTTTTACCCCACTCATCATTCACCTGCTTACCAGGATTATCTCTGGAGCAACATCAAGTGCTGCTTCCAGATCTCATCTTCAGCTTTTAAGTGGCATTCCCAGCTGCACTTATCTGCATTTTTAGCAATCTCCTATGGGTTTTTTTGCCTCTCACTGCTACATGTTGATGTTGGGTTTTCTGGGTTACAGAAGGTCTACTAGTGCTTTTACCAGGAGATTTCAATGCTGTATTAAGATTTTTAAAGGCATCTTCAAGGAAGATTCTAACTTGCTGCAGCAACTGTCTCAAAAAATTCTTATTAGCAAGCCTCTAACACGTGGGCTTCTTTTTATCACTTTGCCCATAATGCCAGTCTGATCTGCACAGGCAAAAATCCTGGAATTTGCCTACAGCACTACCTATAAGCCTGCCACCAGAAATAATGTTAGTACCTGTGGAAAGTAAGGGGAAAATCTCTTGTTCAAGCAAGACTTTCAACACTCAGAGACCTGAAGGAATTCTCAGATATCCACAGTTTATGGAGTCCTCCAGCAAAAATTGCAAACTCCTCTTCCCACTCATCAAAGCTTTTCTTTCAGCATTCTCACTTAACTACCCATGTGGGGTGGTGATGGAGGCAGGCATCAGCAAAAAGAAACTTAAATAAAATTGTGCCTTTCACTTGTTAATTTTTAGTTAATCTAAGAAGAGCAATGAAGTACAAGTAAAAGCACACAAAAGACTGCAAGTAGATGATGGTCATTCAGAGTAACCCCAAGTAGTGAGAAGTCCCCAGTACACTTGGTGATGTGAAAGTGTGTGCAATTTCCTGGGCAACAGTGCAAGATGTGCATGATAACTTTTATATATTTCCTTCAAAAGAAAAGGAGGTAGTAATGACTAAATATGCCTGATTAAAAGGGCAATATAGACTATCCTCTTAATCAGTAACAGAGGTCTCCTTGCTTCGTTACAAATTGGCAGCTGAAGCAGAAAATTGACAAACGTGTACCTTTTTGCTTGTTATCAGCTTCCCTAAAGTTATTACAACAGATAGCAATTATAAGCCAAGTGTCACAGCAGTGCAGTGGTCCCCTTTTCAGTACATTCTTTCTGGAATATGAGCAAAACTGGAGTGCTGGTATGTTCTTGAAAAGACAGGCTGCATTTTCTCATCTACACAGTAGCAGTTATAGATCTGCAGTGATGAGGGGTCTGAGACACAATGACTCATTTATTGTTATTGCCCTTGACTGGGACATATGATAGATTTAATCTTTGGTTTGAATACTCTTTCACATAAAATATCCCATAGTTAGTGCAGATACTGGGCTTTTTGAAAACACCCCAGCTTTTCGCATGGATGTGGGATGCTGGTCATGACAATGCCCTTTCCTGATCTCTGCCTCAGGCAAATGGTAATTTCTGTGGATTTGGATTTTTCTTAAATTCTTAATTTGTTACAGGGGGTTGAGAAAGCCTTTCTGCCTTGCAGTGCTCTCTGAACCTTGGTTGCCTCTGATTGCTGGGTCTGGTCTCAATTTCCAGAGTCAATCATATGTGTATGAATGATCCTAAAGACGGCAAGAGATAGCCATTCCAAGGGAAGATGAGACATGAAAGTTTTAGCCATCAAAGCAGGAAGGAGAACAAGCCTTTTCCACCAGCATGGTTGAACTTGCACGTGCTGGAAAAATAAAACTGGTATTAACAAAAAGTATGCTGCCTGCAAATGAGAGAACACGGCCAACAAACATCAGTCATTCCAACTGTGTATTTATGGAGGGTGATTTTTGAATGGTTTAGATTTTACCGAGGAACTGGCTGCTGGAGAAATGAGCTAAAGTACGCATTATGCATGAAAAAAGAGGAGGAGAAGTTTAGGACACCCAACTCAATTCAGAGCAGCAGGAAAGGCACCATCGGGTAAGTTTTCAGGAAGGCTGAATTGGAAACAGTGATACATTCAAGCAGAAATGGCAATACATATGCCTCCAGATACAGGAGTTGTAGACAAAGAAGGAGCTGATAGCAGTGGCAATGTTCTCATTGTCATAATTGGGGTCACCTGAGTTCAAAAGCAGGATAAAGATGAGCTGCAGATACTCCTAACACCTCTAAAGAGGTAATCTTCTCAAGATAAACAGAGACAAAACCTTGAATTTTTGGGCAGGGTAGAAGGCATTTAAGTTAAGCTGGAAAATTATTTTGTCAGAACAGGCAGGAAGGGTGGGCCAGGAAGCATTCATCAAAGTGTTAAAAGACATGAATAGCAAGGCAAATTCACCTCTAAGGAGATAGTTCATATTAAAGAAAGACAGAAAGAAAGGCAGAAAGGAGCTGTCAGGATGTATCAGATAACAGGCTGTAGGGTGGGAAAGTAGTTCCTGGACTGCTGTGAGCACCAAATATAGATATCTGCCTGCCCAAGATGAAGTTACTGGAAATGAAGTCTATTTAAGTCCTAAAAGAGGACAGCAAGCAGTGAGATGGTCACTTACAGAGATATTCACTGGATATTCAGTTTTTAATAGTAGTGGAAAATAGCAGCCAATTTCCATCTTTGTATCAAACACTGCTCATCCAAACCACCATAAAATATTAAATTGAATAAAAAAGGGAGAAGATTTTTAGAAGTATTACAGTCATGCTACAGGAAGAAGTGCTGTTGCTGCTTCCAATTGATAACACCCATTTCAAGCCCTGTAAAGAGATTAGTTTTTAGCAGTCTATGGCAATGATAAGTAAACCATATGTTCCTTAGAATTTGAAATCTGTACACCATGAACAAGTCATTCATTATAAAGATGAGATGCTGTTGTGCTGGACAGACATGCTGTCTAAAGTATGAGATTTTTCTGGAGGTTGACACTGAAAGATAGCTTTCTCAGCAGTCCTTTGCATTTTAAAGTAGGTTATTTAAGTATGCACTGACATTCCATTTTAAAATGTTCAAGTAGGGGACATTGGCTTTTACCAATCTGTAAAGTACTAAGACCATATCAAAAGATATATAAATCCAAAATACAGGGTAGTTCTTCAAGTTCCATGCTGATAAGATTATCACAATGCTGTCTGTATCTGAGGATTAAGCATGGTGTTCCAGAAAACAGAAGTGTAACTCGTACTAGTAGCATAACTGAGAATTACAATACTCCTACCTGCAAATGTAGGCATTCAAAAGTCAATGTTGCCTGTACCTGTGGTGTTACTGTAGATGTCATCTACTCCATCTCTGAATGGAAATAGTGATGGTTTGATAGAGTAACACATGGGAAACATTAGCAGACACAGTCTATTTGAAGACCTCAATACCTGTTTCTCAGGGCAGAAATCATTCCTGTAGCACAAGGCGATAATGTCACACTGTGGCATCTTCACAGAGCACTGCACGGGGAGGGTGCAGGATCACACACTGCCTTAGTGTCTGGATTTGCAGTGTTAAACTGGAAACTTTCTCATAAGCCTGTCATCTGTCCAGTGACAATTATGGCTGTCAGGGAGATGCTGGCTGGGATGCTAAACTCTTGTCTTCTGTGATGAAGTTTTTCAGTTCTTCCAGGTGTTTGCTTTCTCTTAATGAATTAGCTGTCCACAGCCAACCTAAGCTGCTTCAACTTTCTAATGTTATTTGCCAATTGCTATTCATTTCTTAGACGTACTTTGGACCATTGCTTAGATGGGATAGTCCCTGCCATGCAGATCATTTACTCTCAAGTCAGACAGATTTCAGTGAAGGCCTAAATCTTTGCAGTGTGAGTCCCCATCAGGAAAGAGCTGTCGCAGCTCCAGCTGCCCGGGAGCATGGGCAGCCCTGTGGCCGCAGCACTGCGGTTAGGAAACCCCCAGGAAAACAGAGCCCACAGCAGAAGTGAAGGCTGCGAGCTGGAGGCGTGTGAGCGTCCCACAGGACAGCGCAGGAGTGGCAGGCACCTCTACCGGCTCCCAGCCTCAGCACATCATCCCCTTGCAGGGTCACACCACCCCGAGGCAGCTCCTGGGGAGACGTTCCCTCTCTGCTGGCTCTTCTCCCAGCTCCAACTCCTGTGCTCCTGCTCAGCTCAGCAGGTGCCCGACCCAAGAGCTGTGGGCATGCAGGAGAGGAAGGCAGAGAGGGCTGGCACCTTGATGGAGAGAGAATCATAGGGGAGCTACAGGAGAAAGGCGTTCATGCCTGCCGGTTGTGCTAGGGGGGAAGCTTAAGGAGGAAAAGGAGTTACGGGGGAAGACAACGCCAAACATGACTTTCAAGGAATGCAGCTGCGGGCACCCATCCCAGGGGAAAGCCAAACGTTTGCGGCGATGGCAGACCTGGGTGCGGCACACCCACCTCTGGCATGAGCAGCTCTCCTGTTCCAGCTGGACATGTGTCTTGGAAGAGCAACTGCGCTGAAGCTGCCAGCACTTGGGAGGAAAACAAACCAATCTGCAGGGTATATGACACAACTGGGTCTGAGAGGCATGGAAGATTTCAGACATATGAGACACAGCAGATCTTCAAAATAATTTGCTTTGTGCTCCTGCTCCTGCCAAAGCAGGTTTGCTCTAGCTGTTGTGTGAATGAGTCCTATTAGCTACTCCCACATCAGCCGGAAATCTCAGTGTAGTGAAGGAATTGTTATTATTTGCTCTGTTCATTTAGCATACCGTCCCCTTTGCATTGTCTGAGTAATGTACAGTGAACAAAGCCCATAAACTAGATCTCTTCCATCTTTTTGGAACTGATGGATTCATGGAATTTAAACCACTTCATCCAGTCAGAAAGTACAGTATTCACCAAAGTAATATCTAAGAAGTTCCTTAAATATTTCATTTAGGCTTGATTTTTTTGTGGAACACCCACAGAAAACACACACAAGACTAGCTAGGAAAGATGCAGTTGCTGTTGATGGTACAATGACCATCTGCTGTTGTGTTGTATCCTCAAGACAATTTTTAAAGTCATAAATTAAGCCATTGTGTATTATTGGGGGTCTTTTTCCTCACTGTGTCCATGGGACTTACGTTGCTGGGGATCATTACCTTGTAGTAACAGAACGAGAGCCTTTGGCAGCCCCTCACAAATGCACAAGGAGAGTGTCAGTAATTCTGTGGAGCTCTATACCATTTACAGAAATGCAATTTATGTATGCAAAATTCTTTGAGGGTCAAACCTTTCCAATGACAATATTAACCTAGTGCTTTGTAAATGTTATTTAATCTTCATAACAGTGTTTGGATGTGGTATAGTTATTTCCATTGGAATGGCCTTGGATGTTATGCATTCTAATGCATGTAGACCTGGATTATGTATACAGACTGTGTTTATTAGAAAGAAAACATTTCTCACTGCAATGAGTGAGAAATGTTTTGAAATCTGTTTCTCTCTTAGGCAGTAGATGCTTTTATAGTGTAATTACTTCATTTCTGAACTTGGTATATTAATCTTTTTTCCAACCGCTCCTCAGCAAGCTGATGAGCTGGAAAGTGCAAAAGCCTTCAGAGTGGAACTTCAGCAGCAGCAGTAGGAGAGTCAGGAAAACAGCAAAGAGTCCCAAAAGCATGAGCAGAAAAAAACTCAGAAAAAAGTCCCCTTCCATCTTCTTAAAATACTAACACAAAATTTCTCAAACTTCTCCAGGCATTTACCCATTGAGCAAAGTCTGAAAAGACTTGTTCATTGGCTATACTCTAAATGACCCATTTGTCTTCTCAAAGTTTCCCAGTGCCAGAACTGCCTCTCCTAGATGTTTAGATTTTTGTGGAGACAGGCAGCTGTCTGAAGATGCAAATATGCACACTCATGCAGAGGGCTCCTCTGACTGCAGAGGCTGCTAATCTAAGAGGGAGCTGTCTCATCCCCATCACACACTCACAGGGTTCCAGCATCTTCCCGCGCTTTAGCTGGAAAATTCCAGCATGCTGACCTGGCGCTGACTCCTCTCTGTGAAAACACAATGGGATCCATTCTCCTATCGTGGACAAGTTATGCACATAAAAACTCTGTTGACTGAAATGAGAACAGACCCCTTTAGCCTTAGCATGGCAAGACTCCTTTGAATGCTTACGGCATTTTTAAGCATTTAAAAATGCTTACAGCATCCTCAACTGTGTTGAGGATTGAGGATACTTTCTCCCTTCCCCCTCCTTTTCTCCTTCACCCTTGCAAAAATCTATAGCAGCGTACCTAGCACCTCTCATCTGTACAAGGCTCTCAAACCCCACCTTCAATTTTTCAGTCAGTTTCCTCTCTCCGTAGCTTGGGTAGGGACATGCTTTTTGTTTTATTGCAACTAGCATTCACTCTTTGATGGTTCTGCCCACCTGTCCCACCCAAGTCCACTGTTGCACAGTGGCTTTGATGAAACTGATAGATGAGGTGCTCTGGGATCATCTATTTAGTGTTAATAGATATGCCTTATAATTGGGAGACAGCATGGGTAGAGTTACTCTGAGTCAGAATCTATAAAAAGAGCAGACAAAAGATGAAATTCCAGACTAGCAATTCAGTGACACCCTGTAGTTGCGAACAAGTCAAATGACATCCATCTCACACAAAATTTTCATAATAACTACGAGTCATATAATTATGCTTTATACTAGTCATGATAATTACTAGTTTTGATCTACGCTATTTCTTTCTATAACCTTTAGAAGTTATATTATTTAGGTATTATACCAATAACACTACAGCAAACCAAACTGATCAGACACAACACCACCAAAACAAACAAACAAACAATCAAAAAACCAAACTGACGTGTTACTCTTCTCTCCAGCTCCTTCTTTCTTCCAGAAAAACGCAAATAAAGAGGCAGGTTCTGAATATGAATTAAATTGGACTGATTTAATGTGGAGAGACAAGAATTACAGATTTGAATTCTTGCACTGGGATTCCCCACATTTCTAATCCCAGCCTCTGTAAAAGGAGACATTTATCTGAAGGGCAGAAACAACTATATAATCGTTTTTAAAAGAGTCTGATCTAGAGCTTTCTGAAGCAGATAGAAGTTCCCCTTTTGTCTTCAGTGACTTTGGATCCAAGCTCCAAGAAAATATTAAGTGTAGAAAATTTCATTTTTTTAATGGCAGATAGTAACTTCATAAATTTAAATGGTATTTGGACAACTCATTTGGATCACTTGTGGTAATGGATTGCTTCTTAGTCAAACAGTAATATATTCATAAGAATAAAGTAGTAGTTGGTTGTTTATTCTTTGAACAACTCAGAAACAGGATGGGAGCGTAAGTTTTGTTTTAAATGTGATAGCAACTTAGCTAAAATATCTTGTTTGGGGTTTTTTGTAATATTGTGTAAAAAAGTTGTATAATGTAATCATTTAGTGTTTATTTTATTATGTGTACCTTCTACTCAGAGGGTTGGCATTATTGTTCCTAACAGTGATGGATACAAGCAGATCATGCCCTATGACCTCTACCATCCCCTTCCTCGGTACGTAAAACAGTCAACCAGATGCTAGGATTAACAAATACATTTACTTTTTTTTTTTTTTTCTCTTCTCTGCATTTCTGCTTTGCTCTCAAACTAAGTTAACAGATGCTTCTTTTCTCTTGCTCTGAACTCCTGCAGATGAACTTAAAGATGTTTAAGTGTTAACCTGTTGTTATAAATTCTGTTGATGTAGAACTGAAACGATATTCTGGTTGAAGCGCAATGCAGACTTATTAAGTGTGTGGTCCCTTTCTTACTCTTTTTCCTCACCCCCCACCCCTACTTCCCCTTTTCTTTCACACTTTTTCTTCCCTTCACTCATCTCTGAACAGGACTATAACCTGTGGCTTTCTAATGAACCACTAGACTTTGTCTCCGGCAGCGCTGCTTCTTGCATGCTTATAAATTGTGAGACTTTGGGTTTAGGCAGTATTAGTGTTACACTCTGATCCTACAAACCCACACTAATGCCTTCCCCAGGGGCATTAATCCATTGACTTTTCTAAGAAAGCAGAGATCGGGGCAGGAATGGGATGAAGGCCTGATTTGTATCATTAATTATCTCACAATTAAAATGTCTTTAATTTAAGGCTTGAGATTCTCATGGAGATAATCACATGAGTAATTACTCTTAAAGCAGTGAATAAGACTGGTGCTGTTAAAAATGTTTGGCAGCTGAAAGATAATAACCTCTTGGTTTTGAAATACTGCCTGGGCATGCAATCGTATTGTGCTGTGTTTCGTTCTTCATTAATTTATTGTGTCATGGAGTACAAAATCACAGAAAGAACCCCCCTAGGCAACTTGTTAGTCTCATCCTGGTGAGGAAACAACCTTCCTCAAACCACGGTGAGGTGGTTTGCAGAGAGCTTTCAGCATCAGTCTGCAAGCACAGGGCATTCACGTTCAACAGAGTCTCCAGCCAAATCATGGACCCACCCCAAACTGTGAGTGAGAAGACAAGGAGGAGAGCAGCGTACTTGCCAAGCATTGTGGCTGCCATTCATGTTGACACCCTTTATCAGTGATCTGTGCCATTTGGATTAGGCTTTTCTCTTCCTAGCTAAGTGCTTATGGTATGTACACACAGTCAGTATCACCAAATATTCATGTGATACTCTTCTAAAATACATCCCTGCATCTAATTCCTTTTTTCTGGAAAACACTTTTCTCTGTTGTTTATTAAAAAAACCCAAACCCATACATTCCTCCTAACCTCAAAAACTAAACCTCTCTTAGTGAGGAATATAGAAACTAGAATATTAATAGAGAGTTTAACACCCTAGCTTTGAATAAAACAGATTTCATTTCAATTGTGTACAATGTGTGTGTACATCGACAAAAGACAGAGAACAATTTTATATCAGAGGATGATTCAGCAGTACTTAACAGTGGAGGGACTGTATTGAAGGAAAAAGCATCCTGAGCTGGCAGGTAGGTAGAGGTTTTTTACTGCTGAAGAAAATCCAAACTAAAGGATCAAAATACCCTGAGGTATTTGGCTTTCAGTAACACTGAAAGGAAAAAAAAAATCATTCCCTGAAAATGATCAAAAGCCTGAGACTGTTTCTCAAGCTGTTCTGGATTATGGTCTCACCCCATAACAGTCTCTTTACATCCACTCTCCCAGCCACACTCTTCTCCTCTAACCTCCCCCATCGATTGCTCAGGCTGCAACTTCTGGCTGGGAACTCTCCCCACTTTTTCCCCTCTGCTGTTTTGATGCTGCTTGCCCTCTTCTCCCTCTCCTCCGCTCCCCCATGTGCTCCTATGAACCCACATACAGGGCTCAGGTCTTACGCCCTTGCCCCAAGAGGGAAGACAGTGTCACATGTCTCTTCTCCAAACCTCAGAGGGAGCAATCCCTCAGCCTTGAATTTTATCACAAAGAGGGGAAGGTATGGTTCAGTGGATATAGTGCTTACTTCTAATGCACCACCAATTCCTTTCACAAATTCATGGTCGATGTTGCACCCTTTGTACCTCAAAAGCAGCTGTAACACCTGTTTTAAGACCTGTGCAACAGAGAAGCTTCACCTGCCTGTCTTACATCCACACAAAACCTGAGGACCAAACTTCTTGCCTAGATTTAAGCTGCTTGATATTGCTGAGGTTGACTAAGGCATCTTAGGATGCCATAGGCATCAAGGAAACTTGTCCCAAAGACTCTCCGGTGCCACATCGCTTTTCCCATCGCCGGGGAAGAGCTGGCTCAGGCTGGCTGCAGCAGTTTCTGCTGTTCATGGGCTTCAGGTTGAGACCTCTTCATTTAGATTTGTGGTAGTGAGAAACCTTAGCTCTATGCTGTGAAACTTGTTCAGCAGAGCCACAGATAACAGATTTGAATTAAAAACATTGCTAAATTACCCATTCGTGACATATGTGGCTTATGCTGAGCACACACTGATGGATAGATATGGCATGGCGTAAACATTTTTTCACCACTTCTTAGTGATAAGTCATAGAATTAATCAGTGGCTTCACCATTCATAAACAGCTATTAACATAAGCTATTTCTTATTGAGTTTTATGGCACTTTCAGCCAGTAGCCAAATGTGGGTAGTGCTTACATGTACTGGAGCTGATGAGAAAAAGATGGGATGATATGATGAAAAATCAGAGGGAAAGATAAGCATTTTTCATGTTGTTTAACAATCTTGGTGATCCTGTAATCATTACTTAATAAAAATAATTCCTTCATTTAAAGTGGGAGAAACAAGTCCTCACATTTCACTTTTTTCCTTTCTTGCCTGAAAGAGGAAACAGGTGGGGTTTTTCCATAAAAACAATTTTTTAAGGTCAAAGAATGGAAACTTAAAACCAAAATAATTGTTTCCAACATTATTTCTAATCTCTTTATCAAAAGGATATTTGCATTTGAAAAAAAAAAAAAAGGATTTTGTGAAATGTTCCCAGGTAGATAGAACATGCACACTTTTATACCATCAGGCATGCACAGGAATAGCCACAGTGGATCATGACAATGGTCATGGATCCTCTCTGTGGCAATGGCTTCAATATAAGAGAGGAAATACCAGACTATTTTATGTGGACAGAATTGTACACATATAAAACAATACATACTTTATTATATATGCATCAGTATAAAGAAAGGATTATTCTCATAAGTATACATAGCTTTTCAGGACTTACACTTTGGTCTGTGGATTTATCATGACATTCTCAAATGGCACCTGTAGAGAAAAGATTGTTGCTCAGTTCCTCTGACTACCTCACCTGTAAGGAAACAAGGCCCATGTGGTTTAGCCATCAGAGGCCACGTATCATATCAGCATAGTCACATCTTCTCTTTGGTAATTTCCTCCCATCTTCTTCTTTTTCCTCAACTCAGATATTTCCCTGGAAAGAAACACTGCTGTTTCCAGTATGTTCTTGCAAAAGGAACATCAGCTCTAGAGCGCACTGAGCTTCCAGTGATTTGTGACAAAGATTACTGAGAACATGATAAATTGTGAAGATATGATAATCCCATCAATTAATTAAAAGGAATTAAGTTAAAAGTATTTAGAGTTCCTGTGGTAGTAGTGACTGGGTTTGTGAGAGAGAGGAGATTTCATATTACTAATCTGTGACTTAAAGACAGCAGCCATGAGAGTGCTTTGCTGTTATGGCCATTTATGAAAATATAGAGAAGATTAATTTTTACTGACATTAGTCAGAAAAACACTCTCCTCCAGATAGCAGTTTATGCATTTGGAGGGTATGGATGGGAGTAGCAGGGGTTCCTTTTCCTGATACCTCTCTGTTTTGTTTTGGTTTTTTTCCCCAGATGGGAAAGTACACCCTGGACTGCCTGCTCCTCATCCTGTGGAGGGGGCATTCAAAGCCGCAGCATCTCATGCGTGGAAGAAGACATTCAGGGGCATATCAGCCCCGTGGAAGAATGGAAATGCATGTATACTCCAAAGATGCCTGTTGTCCAGCCTTGCAATATATTTGACTGCCCAAAGTGGCTTGCTCAGGAATGGTCCCCGGTAATCAACTTAGCTTCGTTGGTTTTGTATTTACCGCATTAGGAATATATCTTAAATTATAGATTAGTGAGCTTGTGGGAGTAAGAACATTCACTACTTTCTTTCCTCATTACCATGACCTCCATTTTAAATTATGCTATTTGTCTAACTGCAAAGTAAATGCTCAAGAATAATGCATTAATAAGACTAACATGATTAAGGAGAATGATGGAAACCAGATCTGTAATGTTAACTAGTGACCTTCTACTAATAATAGACTGGGAAAGTAAATGAAATGCACAAACCAAAACCAGTAAGCCTGTAAGGGTATATCTTTATTACAAATTTTCAGCCATAAGTTGAGTATCATGAATTGCTGAGAAATTTTCAGAAATACATAAAGCCATAAATTACTCTGCTCTTTGATGCTTGTAGTTGTCTGTTCCTGATTCACCTTTCCTTCTGTATGAAAGTAAATGTCTTTAAAATGTCTTTCTACAAAAGTATAAAAGTTCTTTGGTTTTGTAATGTAAAGACTTAATCTTTAATGTACTTTCTCACCACTCCACTTTCTCAACAAGTAAGATGGGTTTTAGAAGCTAAGCTAGCTCCCCCACAGGTGAGGTGTTCTTGACTGTTTGCAAAGTGTTTAATGATTTCCAGATGAAAGTTGCTCTCCAAAAGCAAAGTAATATTGGTAGTACCCATACCCCTCCCCACCAGTTGGTAGTTTTGATCCTCTCCTGTGCGACCACTTTCTGAAACAATCTGTACAGAGGGAAAAATTGATGTAACTTACCAAAAATAAATTAAAAAATACTTACTTGAGAAAGTATCTGAGGGAAGAAAGACCAAATAGTTTCCCATTCTGTTTGGCGCCATGTTCCAAAATAGCTGAGTGTCACCCCTGTTAACCCCTAAGCCCCAGTACTTTGTCCAAGCAAAGCAGAGTGGCTCCAGATGGAACTGACAGGGTGTTACTGAGCATATCCAATATGGGACAGATAGCTACACAGCAAGTAGCCAATGCTGAGAGAGTGACACTGAAAGAGAAACCCAGCAGCAAAATGTCCAAACCAAGTAAATGTGCAGAGGAAAAAGGCAAAAATTTTTGTCCATTTTATACCTTATCCATAACTACCAAATATTACGAATCTTTTATATTCAGGGTTGGTGTCTCTGCATCATGTTTTGCTCTCTGATGTACACATATTTCTATTGCATACTTTTATTTATCACTCCTGTGATGTATCACATGCATGTTTTTCCCCCCTCCTCCCCCCCAGTGCACTGTGACCTGTGGACAAGGACTCAGATACCGTGTGGTCCTTTGCATTGATCACAGGGGGATGCATACAGGAGGCTGTAGTCCTAAAACAAAGCCACACATAAAAGAAGAATGCATCATACCCACTCCTTGCTACAAACCCAAAGGTAATGAGGCAGAAGGGTTCTCATAAATTTTTCAGAGCTCTTCCATGTTGAGCACTTTTGCTTTGTTGCTGGTAGCACTGTTTCCACCTGCATTGAGTTGTGAATTTGCACCTTTAAGGCCTGCCATTCCTATCCCTGTCTGCCTGCTAGCAACTTAGGGTGAATGCTGGCCCCTTCCTCTTTCTTACAAGCTCTGGGGTTTTCACTGTTAATTTGTGATCCAGCAGACCAAGCAATTTAAATGTAAATTTGACCATAGTGTAAGCAGATTTGACCTCACTGGTTGTGTCTGGGCTAAATTTTCCCTGTATTTTAAAAGGAATTAAATATATAAATAATGTTTCTGGTAGATAAATGTAACCATAATTTTAAAATGCCTGTTCATAACTTGGAGCTTGAAATAGGTCAGAAGCAAGCATTGTATATCCCAACATGAAGTTCCTCTTACTAGCAAGACTGCAAAGTATGGCAGACTGTTAGACTTGAAATGTCTTATAGCAAGGACTACTCAAAATTTTTATAGAAATGTTTCTTGATTTGGGCCTCAGACAGAGAATAATACTGGGGTAAATGCCCCACATTTTCTTGAGAGAAATAGAAAATATTTCTGCAGCTGTTTGGAGGTTCTTATGGGGTGGGAATGTTAGAAAAGGTTCTGGAGGCTGGATTGGGTTCATGGGCAGTGGCCACGTGCAGCAGACATAGGCATTTGACCATTGCCACAGGTATATGAGCGTGCTTAATTTGTGCATGTATACAGCTCTATCAATACAACCTCTGTGTCTTGTGTGCTGACTAACTTATGGAAACTTCTGGGCTACAGCAATACAGGTGAACTTAATTTCCCTAAACTGGAGACTTAAACCCCACCATAAGGAGAAATCAATTCCTTTTAAAAAATGAATTGCTATCCTGATACATATTAAGAGCATTTCTTATGAAGCCCTGTGAAATAAAGTGACCCATGACCTCGTGCTGATCCAAGATGGAACAGTAAAATTTGGAATTTTAATTTCTGTAGTCAGTGGCCGATGATGGCTGCAGTTGCCAAGTTTCAAGATTCCAGTTTATCTGGACCATGAGAATTCACTCTGTCTGCCAGCCACCAAAGTGGTGAAACCCAGACACAGGGCCTCTGGGGAGCCATGGGTATGTTTGCACTATATTTTTCTGGCCGACATGAGCTCACTCCATCCACCTTCCAAGATGCAAAAAAAAGGCCCTGTGGCTGTGTTAGCATGACTCTGAGCCTCATACAGAGATTCAGTGGGTTTGGGCTCAGTCAGTCCATTGCTTTTATGGTGCTTTATCTGTTTATTGTGTTCAGAGCACAGGTAAAGCAAGATCCTGCCCGCCTGCTGCATATGCAAATGCAGTAAGACACCAAAAAATCAGGTGTTGCAAACCTCCCACAACTGACTTCTGTCTAGGGAACCTGAGAAGGGTACAGGATCAGGTAGGAAAGCTTTGCTTGCCTGCATCTGTCAAGAAATCTCTTCCAATGCGACTTGTCCATTGCAACAAAATAAATTTCTCTTTGCTGGAAGTCCACCCTTGCAACAGAGTGGCATCTTTACCCTTGATAAACTCTTATGCTGCCCTTTGCAGCACATACATGATGAATTTCTGCTTGTAGGCAGTTATTTCTTTCTTCCATCTTTTTTCTGATGTGATAGAAATCCTATGCAAAGCATACTGTTTTTCTTGGGTTTAATTTTACTCCTCAACTTGGTTCTGCAATGCTCGCACAGTTCTCCCTCCATAATGCAAGTGGTAGCGTTTGAAGACCCATGTACCTGAAGGCTGAATCGTGCTTTCAGAAGACAGTTGGACCACATGATATCCAGAGGTGTCTTCCAATCCAAATTATTCTATTTATGTGCTGGAAGCTTGTCCTTTTTATTTCACAAATCTAGAGTTAGAAATTTAGAGCAGTAGGGGTAGCAAAATTCCTCTCCTCTGATGAATGTTTTAGTCTATGCCTCCTTTTTCCTTCTGAAGCAGAAGCATAAAGCAGAAAAACAGTCTTCCTAGCTGACTGAAGCAGCAAGACAAAGAATGTGGAATTCCCTCTGTGCTAAACAGAAACACAATGCAAATGGTTCATGTAATTTATTTAATTTTAGTTTATTCAAGCACTGAGGCACTGTATCTTACACCAATAATGGGAAAAAAATAGGATATACCTGGATTAAGTAACGATTTTGAGTTTAATAGAGAAGGTGTGTTCGTCTAATACAACTTTCTGTATAATATAGGATTTAAATGTTTTTACTGGAACTGTTTTATAAAAGGAGAGATTTTAGTTTAATCTCCAAATGTAAAAATTCCTCCTTAGCTTATATCAGGACTGCTTTTTATTAATTTCTTTTGTGAAAGCACACTGTACAACATCAACATTTCTAATCCTCTAACTCATTTTACAGTGTAGATGATAATTAACTGCACCTCTAAAAAAGTAAAGTTATTAAAAAAGTCACATAACAGGCAATGGTACACAAGAGCTTTTGCTTTTTATAAGCACTTGCATCCAAGGAAAAAAGCACAAAAGTAAGATCTGGCTTTCCAAAACCCATAAAACAAGCTGCAGAACATATAAATAGAAATATCTCCTACATATTTTGGATAACAAATGTGGTAAAATATAGATTAAACTAAGAGCTGTGCTGGCAAATATTCATCCTTAAACGGCACTAATAAATATGTTAGAGTAACAGCTTGGCAAGCTATTTCTAAGAGAGAGGCATAGTAACTCTATTACTGTCCCTTTTTTCCTCAGTTAATAACTTCCTCCAAGGACATTTGCTTGACTAAAGTTGCAGTAGCTGTGAAATCAAGTTATTAGTTGTTGTTCCTCTATGATACAGCTGACAGATGGGAAATTTCATGTGTGTATGTGGAAGGTTCACTGTTGTGAACAACAGTCACAGAAAATTCCTGACTATTCGGAATGACATTAATCTGCTCCTGTTGGCAAGAACAAATCTGTGCATTATATAAACCCGAAAGGCTTAGGTGATTTGTGAGTGGCAAATAGGTTTGGCCCTGGTTCTCCTCAGTGGTCTGAGTCTCACTCCCTTTTATTTGTGTTTTTCCCCCTGATCCTAGCCCAGAACGTTTTGTTGAAATGCAGAGCTCCTTCTCAAATTATAGTGCTAAATTTGCTCTTGCTTTATACCCCTGTAGAGCTAAACCAGCTCCACTGCCTTCAGCTAAAATACTCCACTTTTGACACCACATGAAAGCGGAGTTTGGCTCTTGAAGCAGCATGGCCCTGCGCTCCCCAGAGCAGAGCAGCTCATTATGCTGTGCGCACATCCTGGAGGGGAAGAAAGGCAGCTCTACTGTTTTCCATCAGAAATGACGGAAAAAGTATCAAGCTTGTTTTTTTAAATCCACAAGGCTGATGAACTGATAAACTTAAAGTTGAAAAGTAGAGCCGGGCCATTTTATTATGGTTTCTCTGTTTTTCTGTGGTATCACTCATCAAATCATGGTTTTCTTCCTTTTTGTAATCTATCAAAAACAAGCCTAATGTGTCTTCTGAAGTTCTAAAATTTAAGGGTAAACACAGGAGTTTTAAGCATTTTGCCTTTGCAGTGTCAGTGGAGGCCTGTTACACTTGCAAAGACTCTCCAAAAAATACTTTCCAAAGTGCCTAGTTTTACAGCCCAGTTGCATAGTCTGAAAAGTGACTTAATTTGCCTTTCTGGCTTTAGAATGCCATAACCCTTCTAGCTGAAACGGGAAACTATCTGGCCATGCAACCTTGCAAGCATTCCAGTCCAGATGACAACAGAATTTTTTTCTCTCTCTCCTGCTCTCCTTCCTCTCTCTTTCTTCTTTGTGCTCAGCCTCCGTGTGGATGAAGGCACACACACATCGCAGGCATGCTCAGTGAGGTTGGGGAGGCTGGCACAGGCAGCAGCGTTACTGCATGCTTCTTATTTTCACATGGTTGTGTTTGTTCTGTAGAGAAACTTCCCGTGGAAGCAAAGTTGCCCTGGTATAAGCAGGCTCAAGAGCTGGAGGAAGGAGCAGTGGTGTCTGAAGAACCGTCGTAAGTCTTAAAAATTCTCTTACAATAAGATGTGGGTGTCTGGGGCTTGCGCTGAACTAACACAGTCTCTTGAAATTGTATTTGGCATTCATTAGAGGGTAAAGGCTTAACCCAACCCTGTGGAAATCAATGGGCTTAAGGCTGTGTCTCACTTAGCTATGAAGAGGCAGAATTCAAGAGAGAAAATCCAGATTTAATTTGAACAAATATAAACATGTTTTATTTAAGGTCATTTACAACAATATTATAGTAAGAGTCTGACTACCTATGTAGTTATATGTTCCCCACTCCCACTGTATCTCTGCAGCTCAACACCTTTATTTATTCCCTGTGAAGTAAGATGTGAAAGACAGGTATGATTCCCCCTTGCCTCTCCCCCCTGAAAAAGTGTAATAGCAGCAAATAAAATAACTTGAGCAGAAAATAAACTAGAAACCTCAGGCTTGTGGTTTGGATCGCCTTATCATCACTTACGTCATCATTTCAGGGATTTTCCCGTCCCTGCTTTTCTAGACACTTCTTGGTCTTTGCCCAGCCACCTTTGCAAGACAGATCTCAGTCAGCACCTTGTACCCTGTTAGTAGCTCTTCCCCTGCTGCAGACCCTCTTGGATGGTAGGCTGGCCTACGTATGTACATTGGCAGTCCCCTTGCATCAGGGGAGCCTGAAATGATGGAAACCGTACGTTTTCCTCCTAAATACGTAAAATTAACTCACTATGTCCCTTAACTGTAACTTTTTCTTTTTTCTTTTTCTATTTGTTTGTCTTCTGTTTTGTGAAAAATTTACCATGGAGTTAGAAAGAGGTGGAGGGCGTAAAATAGTTACAGGTAATGCTGAAGGAAAAAATATTACAATAAAAAGCTGGAAAAGAACACTTCCACTTAGGGTTGATAACGGCCTTTTTAATATATCAATAAGAAAATCTCACTGCATGAATCTGACCTGGTGTAGCCAGGTTCTTCACACAGTGCTATTGAAAGTACAGTTTAGCAGTTTCTGCATGTGCTTCATTTCGTTAATAACAGGACTGCAGAAGACGTTAGAAAAATTAAGTCGTTTAAAAAAACCTCAGAAATTCATTCAGAATTGAGTTGTATTGTCGTTTATGGATAGTTAATCTTCCTTAGCCCAATAAAATTGCAGTGAAAAGGAAGCTGCAGTAAAACTGGTATACCATATAAAACTTCAGCAATGAGGCTGAGAAATTAAAATTACTGTTATGATTATATTTGGGATTCTTCATTCCGGAACTGTGATAAATGCACACTGTAATTGTAACCTCTGTACACAGCTTTAATCAGCATCCAGTTCCTCATAGCTGAGCACATGGCATTTTTTATTGCAACTGCAGCTGTGTACTAGACTAAAAAACATTGTTCATTATGCAAAGTAATTGCAGTTTTGGCATGGTTAATCTGAATGGAAGTCATTTGAAACTGGAATGTTGAAGTAGAACTACACACATATATAATAAAGCCCTCAAAATAAAAAAAAAATTTATTCCAGTCGCTGTATGTATACATAAATACGTACATATACACATCTGTGTATACACACACATTTATATACATATACAAATGCACATATTCATATGTGTATATGTATTAGTAGCAGCTATCACATGTAATATAATGAGATCTTTAACTGTTTCCAAAGCTTCTTAGACTTTGTAGGCTGATTCATTCAGTGTCAAGGTCTAGAAAATTCGCTACTTGTGAATATACTCATTTTTTCATTGTAAAGTGCAGTTTATTTTCTTGTGACTTTTCTTGTGACCATGCTAAACCACTTAGCTAAATGTGCATTGATCAAACTGTAAATAAGCCCTGGAAGCATACATAAAAAAGATGTATTATCAGTAAGTTTATCAAAAGGAATCATACTTATATGTGGTCATATCTGTAACAATTTGTTACAATAAGAAATTTTTTAGATAAATTTTGTGAACAATGTTGACAGTGCTGTAGAAAAAGATTATATAATATATACATGAGTATATGTAGCTTTAAATATTAACAAGAAGGGATTTGTAGAGAACAGTCATAACCTGCAGGGAAAGATGAAGAGGCTTTTGTTTATCATGACGTGTGTTTTAATAAAATATTCTGGAAAACCTTATGGGTATATTACTTGTGATAGTAACACAGACCTTGAGAGATGTAAAAGAAAATAAGTTTAAGAACTTTAAAGTGTCGTAGGTGCAGCTATGATACCTCCTTACTTTACAGTTTCACTGCTCTGCTGCAATAAAGGCCCTGTTCTTCAAAGACATCCTAATCTTTTTACCCCATCTCTTGTAACACTTCAGTGATACCAGTGGGATGCTAACATACAAATACAGTGGGGTACAGTCCAGACTAGGTTCATTCTGCCATGGGGTGACATTTTGTATGTTTTTTTCTCCTTACAAAGCACAACTCTGGGAACCTGTATGATCTTTATTCTAGGCTGATGAGAAATCAACATGACATTAAATTAAATTAAAGTGTAGGTTTTTATATGTGTTGACTAACAGCTAAAACAAAGGTTACAAAGTCAGGGTCTTTATGCAAACTTTCTCAAATCTTGGAAATATCCATGCCTTGTGTTTAGTTTGGAATGATTTTTCGTGGTAAAGCATGAGACAGAAAGACCAAATAAAAACTTAGAAAACTTCTGCTGAAAGGGCCATCCACGCAAGCCCTGCCTGTAAACTGTAACAGCCATCTGCATATTGTTCTAGAATATCTAATCTGTTAGATATTGTAACCTTGAGCAGTGAACTTCCACATAAAATTGGTTCGGGTGCCTCACTGTGTCATGGATGGAGTGAGAGGGAGGCAAAAATAATGTGGTTTATTGGTGTAAAACAGTGGGTTAACAAAGGTCAGTGGTAAATGCAACAATAGTTTATGAGATTCGATGGCAAGGTACACTTTATTATTTACTGCACAGAGGACAGGGTCAGACAACACTGTCAGGGAGACCCTCCCGTTGAGTCATGAGGTTCAGAAAAGATCCCCTTGCTTTCTAAACTCCCTCAGAGAGGAGCCTAAGTGCGGCTGGATCCAATCTTAGTCCCAGACTTGGTCAACGGTTTATGTCTAAAGGATTATATATGCACAATTAATCCTTTATGTCACTTAGCTAAGATTTCCAAGTTAGCATGCTGTTAGTCACTTACCGAGAGTCTGTTGTGGTAAGGAATCTCTCAACCTCAAGGAGTAACCTTGAGAGGCGTCCCTGCTCAAGGGGAGATCCTGGGGTGCAGCTCGCTGCTGTGCAGGAGAGCTCAAAGGGCTCTTGGACTGCTCACTATTTATGGGGGTAAGATAATTGGCTCATAGTCATATTTGCATACTGACCACTGTGTTTAGGTGGGCACATTCCATAATAGCCCTTGGCTATTGTATTGTTATCTGTCTCCCCCCACATCCAGTGGGTGCATCCTTCAGGACCAGACACAGGCCAGGTGCATCTATCACCACCGCCACAGGTGGTTATCACTTGAAAGAGGTCAAAGGAGGGGGAGTCAGAAACAAGGGGGGAGCACAGCATCACACACTGTTAATAGTGGTTTTCATTAATGTCTAACTTTAAACAGTTATTGATTTTAGGTCCTGGTTATTAGATTGAAAAAATGTATGTAATGACATAAAAAAGGAGACAAAACATTCAGAACTCACCAAGATACAATCAACTTTGATGCCAGTTTCATGGCACCAGCTAGCTGAAAAGCAGGGTGTATTACATGATAACGCACCTTTTGGCCTGTGTTTCTGCACTGTGCAGAGACACAGCATAATTCTGCATGGACCATGCTGACAGATGCTGTGCTGCCACCTACATATTTTGGCTGACGAATGATCAGTCCGCAGTGTAGGTGCATGCTAATGGGAGGATCAGAACGGTCGAGAGTTTTTAAATCTTGGATCAAGCACTAGCTGGTGTAAGACAACATGTCATGTGGTGAGTTGTTTTGCTGTCTGTGGATCTGAGTAAGTAGAACGTGACCATCAATTTCTTACTGTTTTACACCTAAATGTGTAGTGTGTTACTTTGCTGTAAATATATTCAGAAAACATACTTTAATTGCTTGCTTCCCCTGATTCAATAGAGCAGAGCTGGCTGAGCAGGGTTTGAGGGTGGGATTTGAGCTGGGCAGCCAGGATGGGCTTTCTTTGAGACCCCACTCTTCCACTCAGCAGGGAGGGAGCGACGGGCAGAGGAGAGGCAGCGCAGGGGGGAAGGGGGGCAGTGGTGGAGCAGGAGGGACAGCCGAAGGCCTCCAGCGGCATGGGAAGCCAGGTGCTGGAAAGGCAGCGTTACGCATTCATGAGCATGTTTGCTTGAAGTTGGAGTAATGGAAGTTTCTTCAGACAAGCTATGCCTATGTGATTTTCCTGTTCATTCTGTATTGGTGCAATAATTGCCAATTTCATGGCTGCACTTAGGCAGATATCGGTAAGGACTCATTCTTTTCCTACACTTCATCTGAGGCTCTTCCTGAGCTTTCTTATGCCACCAAATCAGTGCTCCCATTCTCCTCTACAGAGAGGGTCGTTCTTTGTAGCCAGCAAACTATTATTCCTCTACCACTGTCACCCTGTCTTCCTTATCATTCTTCAGCCAGAGAAAGCAAACCCATCTATAAGGAACTCTACTGTCCTTCTGAAAGTTTATTTTTGATTGGAAGTTTAAAAGGTAAAGCTGAAAATTTTCAGCAGATTTCTTCTATGCATTGAGTTCTCATATTTGTGAATCTCTGCATTGCTGCCTTGTGACTTTTGTGACTTCTATTGGATATGATTTTTGTTATGAAATTGCATACTATGAGTTATGAAGTTACCCATTTTTTTTCACATCCTTCCACCTGTGAGTTCATCATCTTCTAACACGTGCTGCTAGAGCAGCAGATGCCTCATTTTTATTCCATCTGTGTGTAGTGCCTTCCATTATTTATTTCTTCAGGAATTTCTAAAGGAAGCAAGACTTACAGTTTAATTTGTCTGTATATGTCTGTCTGTCGGTTGCCTTCCTCTTCTCTCAGTAATGTCTGAATTTATTCCTATTAACTGAATTTGACAGAGGTATAAAGTTATCACAGAGAATTTTACCCCTCTGTCAAATTTGGTTGATATTCACCAGGAAATTCAGTGGTAGTATTTTCCACACGTTTCACTGAACTAAAAGACTAGGTAAAAAACTGACAGCCTACAATTCCCTAATTGAAGGAAAGGTTTCTAAAGGAGTTCAGTCCTTAGATATCAGAGAATCAGCTTGGGCACTCATCCTTCAAATATAAATCCATGTTAAATTGGTCTTCACTGGTTCTGCCCCTCAAAGAATTAATCGTAACCAGTTCAGCCACGTGAAGGCTAGAGTTATGTTTGTGTTTTGTGACCTGCTGCACACCTAGATGGGGTCAATTAAATATTAATTGCTGACGGAACTACTATGAAATACTCTGTTGATAAGAAAGTATTGTAATCTTTGTTAAGACAAAGGTTTAAGGTGAGAAGTCATTGCTGTCCTGTGTTGTCGTACATATTGTTCTCCTGCTGTGGTCCATCTCCAAAGTGACCATTCACAAGGCCTTAGAAATAGGCTATCTGATGAAGAAACCACAGTATCTTTCTGTCTGACCTCTTTCACCGGAGCTCATTACACCAGCACAGTGTGACAGCCAGAGTCAGAAAGAGCAGCAACCATGATTAAAAGAGCATGGGTTTTTCTGTGTATAATGAGATTGGTTTTATGGGTGGTGGAGGGGTCGTTTAAAAGATTTCTGTCTCTAACTCTTGAGAAATGCTTTTGTATGTTAACACCATACCCAGCTTTTAACATACTGCCACAAATAACTCTGGTGCTAGCCATAAAAAGAAATGGGGCGGGGGGGAGGGAGGGGTGGGCGAACAATAATATCTGGATGCCAGATGGCACAATCGTAGTGATGGGGCCAGTTCAGTAAAAAACAAAAGGAAATTCCTGACATGCATCAGTGTGGGGGACAAATCCCTTGGGGAACTGGATATGGACAGAGAGGCCAGTGTGGCAGAGTCACCGAATATCTCTTTCTTACTTTTCAGTAGGTGTTTATGTTTCAAAAGACATGTAAGCTATTTTATTTTGGTTTTCCCTGCTCAATAGTTTCCACCATCTGATTCACAGGTTAATGAGGAATTTTAAAACTTCCTACAAATGTTTTACTTTAAAAATAAAGCACATTATGGTTATTGGATTGCCAAAAAAAGTAGTGAGGACATACACAGATACTATCAACCTCCAGGATGTTGCTTGTCCTGTCCAATTCAGTGCCATATAGTGAAGAGGAAGAAGGAAGCTTGGGGAAACTTCTCCATATTAAGATCTAATGGCAAAAAAATATTAAACTATATGTGTGGCTGGTCATAGGGAAAATCAGCAGTGCAGCAGCCTAATATTAGGTAAAGATTTCTATCTAGTCATTTAAGGAGTCCTTTTAGACAGTTACCACTACTTAGGATTTATGTTTAGTATCTATACAGGACAGAAGCAACTATCTTTCCCTGGGGAGAAAGGCAGAGGTGAATTTAAGGAGAGCACCAACAGAAGAGAATGACTTGACACAAAGCTGAAGGAAAAGACCATATTCAAACTAAACTGAAGAGAAACTATAGAGGGACAGATTGTAATCACTCAGATTGGAATAAGACCCATGCAAATGGCTCTGGTGCCATTACTCCTACAGATGGGGCCCTGGGATTTTATTGACGAGTGGTCATGACCTCTGTTTCACTTCTCTGAACAATGGCACCAGCAGCTACCCAGTATTGTGTGTGAGCATCCTGTGGTGTTAGCCACACCTTAAAATCTATGGAAAGGTGGTCTCTCCTGGAGAAAAAGGACAGGGTTGCATCGCAGCTCCAAACATGGAATCTGGAATTCTGAGCTCAATTCCCTGCTCTACAACAGAAAATTTCTAAGCCTTTGAACAAGCCACTAAGTATTTTATTTCACCAGTAGTATCTGATTTTAGATGCCTTAATAGATTGGTGTCTGTGCCTCCAAACACCCAGCCTTATTGGTATGTGCAATTCTCAAAACCTCAGACTTTATCTGAACCATGGATTTACACAGTGATGCACTAAGGAAAAAAAAAAACAAAACTAAGCAATAATAATTAAGGACAATATGTAATTAAGTAGCAGTGAAGAAAATAAGGTATTTTTCTCCATAGCTCAAAGGACATCAGTCTGTGTATACACTTTTTTTTTTTCTTTATAACACACATTGTAGGAACGCAAGTCCTAGACAGAAGAGGCCATGGCTATGTACATCAAGTGTTCTGGAGATCTTCACAGAACTTGACAGGACTCTCCATGGGTCTCACACTATGACCTGCTGTGGAAGGTCTCCCATTACTGAACATTGACTGTGTTTTTGTGTTTCTCTTCTTCTGACTTCCCAAGTTATGTATGCGTTGCCTTATGGAGGGGAATATACACCAGTCCTTAGCTCTGCCCAGAGTTTGAAGGAAAAAATATTATTATCCCAAGACTGAGTACTGCCGTTTTCACTGCTGTTCTCAACCTAATTTTTGACATCCCTTTTGCTCCCTTTATATGCAACTGATCATTGCGTAGCACATTTTAGTCTACAAAAGCTGGATTTTTAAATACATTCCCTTTATATAATTTAAAGAGAGGAAGTTTTTTTTTTAAAACATCAGACACACTGTTGTCTGAAAGGGGCATTCTCGTGTGCAAATGTGAATAATAATATCTACAAATGCAAATAATCCTTGCAAAATTGAGCTGGGCAAGTGGTATCTACCAGGTGTTCATGCGTGGATGAAATTCTGTGGACAACTGCAATTCACTTGTACTTGCAGGTCCACTGGATGTGCAGCCTGAAGGCTGGACTGCTGTGCATTTCACAGTTTGATCAATATTTTGTATTAAGTGTTTTATGTACAAACATGGCAAGTTGCTTTTGCTGTCATACTAAAATTTCCTTAACATATATTTTCACCAATTGTAGTACACTACAAAAGCAATGAGCCAAAACCATCTCAGTACCACACCTGAATGACTCCTGCAGAAGTCCATTGATGTCAGTCGCATTACATTTCTTTTTCTCCATTCCTAGAACACATTATGCAGCCCAGTGTAGGCTAATGTGCATATGACAAGTGGTGCAACAATAGTCCCTTCAGCTGAATACAATCTCATGCAAATTGTGAAACCTTGAGAGCTATCAAAAAGCACTGAAAAAATACAATGCCTCTTCTAAATCCAATACTCACTGTTTTGCAAGGGTGTTCATATAGTGGGAAAAGGTTACTGATCTATCACCATAAAAGTGCCCACAAGTCAAAGAAACAACTATAGGCATTTGTGGGCAAGCACCATCCATTTTTAACCCCCAGTTTTCTTGGGAGACTTTTCCAACTCTTATCCCAATCGTTTTTTTTTTTCAGGTTTCTCTGTTGCCCACAGAGATCCCCATTTGGGGGCGGGGGAGGGGGGAGAGGGGGACGGACAACACGACATGGGGAGTGAACAGGCAGAGGGACCCTTCAGCTGTCCCACAGCTGGGTGCTGTAACGTAGCAATTGAGTGGCAGCAGACATGGTTAAGTCAGTCAAAACAAAGCAAGGTCATGTTTTTTCCCTCCCTCCAGCTTTCACTTCTCCACCTAGTAGTGATCTCTAAAACAGGAGCAAGAGGCTCCTCTGTAAAACATTCATCAGAGCTCTCCAAACACATTTACTGCTGTATTTTTCCTTTGGGGAAGAAGCATTATCGTGTCTGCTGTGCAAAGGAATGTAAGAAGATGATCTTTGATGCAATGGCAACATGCTAATCACTGAGAAGTATGCTAAGAGCTATGAAATAATGTAATCTCTTTGAGGCAAGAGGCACCTTTTTATTTCTCACTCATACAGCTATTAGCACAATTGGGTTCTGGCTGATGGTGATTACTGCCACATTACTAGAACTAGTTATTGCCTTTGTCTTATTTGTTAGGGTTGTTATTATAGGGACTATTATTACAGTGGGATTTAATTAAATAACATGCAATGATAATGGAAACACCTCCACCATTTCCTACCTTCCTAAAAACCCTACCTCTCAGTGAATCTTTTGCAATACTTCCATTTTCAAAGACGACCCAGATGTTAGCATACAGAAAAACACAATGGTGTGCAGTAGAAGGTTCACTATATGTAGAACAAATAACTTTAAAACCATGGAACTGACTGTTTATTATTCACATACTTTTTGTGTTTTGTGCTCACCATTTGGCAGCATTTATCATTAATGACCACACAAAGATATTTGAAAGCCTTTGTAATTTCCTGGTTTTAGGATGATGGAAAATTCAGAACCATTGTATATTTATATTATACATTCACATTACATAAATGTTCAGTATCTAATGACAAATCCTATATGGAGATTTTGTTTGCAGAGTTTTCTTGGGTTTTCCCTCCTTTTTTTTCTGCTTTCAACTCCTTTGATTCTACCAATTCCCTTTTTAGCAGCCAACAGTTATATTAGAATTAGATTACACTTCTAAATTTATCACTTAAAGTGTAGAAATTGGGCCTAGAAAGCTGAAAAAAAATATTTCCTGAAGTTATTCCAGTGTTTTCATTATGAGTTGCTGACTAGGCTAAAATAATATATGTGGCCTTTCTAAATCAAGCCTCATTTCAAAAAGGACACAGTCTGCTTTAATAATGTTCTTACTTCCCTTTTGTGTCCTCTCTCTTTTGTTCCTGTGTTTGTATGTGTGATATACATCATGTGTATGTATTCTGAGTATAGGAAGTATCTCTGTTTTTCTAAATGAGTGATTTTAATACCTGGCAAAATAGCATCCCTTTTCATTTGGAACACAGCAGCTCTTCAACAAAGCAAAGTTACACAGCAATTCACAATGTTAAAAAATACAAGCAAGACAACGTCTGATGAAGACCACTGCCCTTTTTTTGTAACCTGATTAGGATTTCTACCTCTTAGTTTGTCAGGTCAAGAAGCTATACTTCTAAACTAATCAAAATATCTAAGTCACAGTGGCTGACATGGACTGTTCAGTCTGTGACAGGACATTTTCCATATCTAAATAGTATTATAACAGTTGCACAGTCTTAGAGAAAACAAGATGAGTGGCCCACCTGTACAGTTAAAGACTATAATCCTTCCAAATTAAAGATATCATCTTTGAAACAAGACTGATCTTTTAAGATAAAATGTCTCAGAGTAGGGAAATGGAATCACTTTGCATCATTAGTTTCTCAAAGGTTTTTCTCCAGAAAGAAATCTTGCAGTCTTTGTAATGCCATTATAAATAGTTTCAAATGTTCCAATAATATATACAATCCATTTCTTTCCTTTCTATTACTTCCCGTGTACGGTGCTAGCAGTGGATATCAGCTTTATAACAAGATGCTATGAACACCCATAAAAATGGGTAAAGAGATACACACTCTCTGCTCTAGGAGACCATGCTGTTCCCGTCAGGGATCCTGGTACATATAAGCTGGGGGGACACCAGGTTCCTTTCTTGGTTTAGGTTCTTGTGCATTGCCTTCAGCCCTGGGCAAAGCTGTCCATATCTGGTGTTGCCTATCTAAATAAAGACCAAAAGAAGAGGAATATTTGCAGTGACAGCCATGTTTTAATCAAACATACATCCCATAAACTCTGATTTATTTGATAAATTTATGCATATGATTAGGTTCTAATTTCTATCAGGCAGTTGACCCTATCACACAAAACTTTCAGTTTATTAAATTAGCACTCAAAAATATCAGTAAAAAAAAAACTTGTGGAGTTTGAAGGAGCTGACAGATCCCAAACATTTACCGTTAATAGGACAGTGTTATCAGTAGGCATTGCTCCTGTGAGGTTCTTAAGGGATCAGTGCCAGATCCAGCTACTCACTCTTCTGTTCCAGCCCTTGAAGTATATCTACAACCACTGTCTTAGAATTTGCACATGGCAGAAAGTTTGGCAGAATGGCCAAGAGAGAAGACAAGACAATCAAAGCTATCTGAATCACCCTGTAACCTGGGTTCATTACTGCAGTGTTTTAATACCACCAACATCAGGTATTTAAGGATAAGCAACACAGGTCACGGAGTATCCTGGAACCATTGTTTCCAGAAAGATTTAGGAATCAGCATATATCAACATGAGCTCAGCAAAACAAGGCGTGTTACATTTAACCAAGGTAGTAATGATGTGGTATGGAGTTGAATGTGAATGTTCTGCTTGATGTTACTTTGAGTAAAATGCTAGGCCAATTTCCAGCACTGATTGTTTGTAAGATGTTGAAAAAGTGATGACAACACAGAAAAATTGAGAAATTATTCCATTGTTGAGGAAAAAAAAATGGAATTCAGTCTGTTTTGCTTATTATAATGAAGATTGCAAAGTGCTTTTATTAAGCTATATAAGGACTTTCAGAGGCAAAAATTTGGAGCATGTAAGAGTTCCTAATCAGTGAGAGAAGAACAACAGCCATAGTAATCCAGAATAGAAATGGAAAACTTTTTTTAATGAGAAGGGAAATTAGGAGAATTAGGGGAAAAGAAAAAAAAAAAAAGCAGCTAAAGAAATGGTGGGGTTTTTGTCTTTTTTATGGCTTAAAATTAAGGCTTAAAAATGGCTACTGTATTACAGGAACAGTGGTTGAAAATATTTTCCCTGTAATACTGCAACTAGATGATAACAGCAGCCTGCTCAATACTTACGAGTGATGTAATTGTGGTATCAACTAAGGGAAAAGTAATCTAGGTTGAATACTAGCAAAAAGTAGCTAGTGGGATCATGATGCCCATTGGGAGATTGCAGGATGCCTTACACTGAGATGTTTTAGGATCAAGGCAGGTGCTCTAAGCATGCATCTTTCTTCCTGGATATAAGGAGTACTTATATACTAAAGTACATGAGTACTTGAGAGCACTTCCACTGTTGCCATTGAGTTGTGAACAATATGTCATGGCTCTCATGTGATGAGGAGGTGAAGCGTTTGTTTCTCATTAAACAGAATTTGGCCTGGACAGGACTACACTGCTTTTGCTTGCCTGGCTGTTTGTGGACATAACTTGCCTTGCTTTCTTCCTCTCACAGGTTTATTCCTGAGGCTTGGTCTACCTGTAGTGTTACCTGTGGAGTGGGGAGCCAGGTGCGGCTTGTGAAATGTCAAGTGCTCCTCTCTTTCTCTCAGTCTGTGGCTGACTTGCCCATCGATGAATGTGAAGGTCCCAAGCCTGTGTCTCAGAGAGCCTGTTACAGCGGTCCCTGCAGTGGGGAGGCAACTGAATATACCCCAGAGGAAACTGAGCTGCTGTATGGTGGCTTGCAGGAGTTTGACGAGCTCTATGACTGGGAATACGAGGGCTTTACAGAGTGTTCAGAGTCCTGTGGAGGAGGTAAGTGCAAAATGTTTCTGGGCTGGATTTGCTTTCCCCTCTTCAAGCGCATGCTTTGCAGTTAATACGCATGGACATGCTGGTTTGTTACAGCTATTTAGATTCATAGTATCATTTAGGTTGGAAAAGTCCTTTAAGATTATCAAATCCAGTTGTAAGATCACGGAGTCCAACCATATTTGAAAAGGCATGGAAGAAAAACATGAAAAAACCCTATGTGCACAACATATTTTAGCCCAGGACTTTCAGGCTCCATGCTCAGACTGTCACCAAGAGTGATCAATCTATCATGTATTTTGGTTTCCATGTGTCAGCTGATCACTCAAAAGGCACTCATCAAAAAAGCTGAATGTTAAAGTGGGCTGGTGATACAGGCTAAGAATCACATGTCATTTTTAGTTTTTATCTCTTGGTTTGTACTGTGCAAGTATAAATATGTGGAAGTAAATTGTCCTCCCATAGCAGATGCATTAAATTATTGATATTCTAAGGGCTCAACCAGTTGCCTAACTCCTATCACTAAGTGTCATTAACTCTGATCCCAGTGCATATGAAAGAAAACATATGGTAAAAAAGCGCTAATGGTGTGATTGTCTGAAGCTAGCAGACTTGGCACTTGGAGTTTCTCAAAGTTAATCAAGGTCTCTGGTTCTGCGTGTTATAGATTATTAATGCACAGTTCTCTGATGTCCTCTTTTTCCCATCATTTTTTCTAGCTAGCTCTGAGAAATATGTCCACTGCAGTATTTTTTAAATTAAACCTAGACTTCCCCAGCTGCTGTCTTTTTGCATCAAAAGTTTCAGGCTATTTAAAAAAGGATGACTATAGATAAATACAGAATAGATACTGTAGAACTGGAAACCAATCAGTGCTTTATGAATGGTTAATAGTGTGATCTGTACAGATTCACCAGTAATCTGTTACAAACTTAAAAAAACCACAGAAAACAATGCAAAGGTTTTATCTGCTTATGTTTAGCTTGCTGACAGTAGTCAGCAGTTAGAGTTAGAGCAGTTCACAGAGAGTTGGCAGACAATTGCCACCATTACTTTTTTCCTTACATTAAAAAAAAAAAATTACACTAGTGTATGTTAAGTGGTGATGAACACTGACTTTACAGAAGTGTCTGTCATATACTGAGGCTACTAGTGAGCAGTAACAAATCATCACACTTACACTGTGAATACTGAAACCTAAGTAGCTTCTAGAAATATCCTCCTGAAATGAAGTAATTTCTTTGCATATAGTGACTATGTTTATATTTTTTCAAATATAGCTTACAGAGACTGATATGACAGAGATATTTTGCTTTGTAAATTTAATCTCTTTTAATTGTCAGCAAAAATTGTTAGCCAAGATTTCTTTTTGTGTGACGTCAACTCCAAATTTTCCAGATTAGCAGATGCTAAGTCAGGTATTTTGTAGCCATAGGTGCAAGACCGGTCAAATTAATTTTATTGTCGTTGGAGTCTCAAGAGAAGAAATTGGATAGATGCAGAAGTAACCTTTCACCTCCCAGAAGCAGAAACCAGAAGGAATTAGTTAGTCATTTAGTCTGCTGTTAGTGGCTGCATTTCCCAGAGCTGTCATCAAATATCATGTAACAATTATTCTATTCTGGTAGATATAAACACAGAAAATCTTATTTGATGCTACTTTGAAAGTGAACTTAAACTGCCTAGATTCGTGTCCCACCCTTAGACCCCTTTATATTGTGAATTCCTATTGAGATCTGATTTCTTTTTTTTTCAAGGAAAGTAATTTTAAAGCAGACAGCTTTTTGTCTGGTAATATTTGTGCAGTAAATAATGTTTAGAATTCAGTTGGCAAATGAACTTCCTGAAGTTCGTATGCTTTTTCTTAATTATCTCTGTACCATGGAAATTCTGACGGGTAATCAAAGGTCTTTATATTCTTTAAATATTAAATGATCCATCCTTGATGTAAAGCTTATAACCATTTGCTGCATTGACCTCAAAAACAGAGGGACAGATGTTATCAGTATGCTGAGACACACTCAGTGTGGGATTCAAGGAGAAGCTGAAGAAAGTGATTCTGAGCACATTTGTTTGCTGCTGGAGCAAGCCAGATATTTAGGGGTTTTTTTTCTTAGTCTCTGGCACAAGCTATTAGAACCAGAAACTTCTGTCAATACATAGTCTAGCAAACAGAGACTGGTTAATTTCAGGCAGGAGCCTTTTTCTTCAATACCCGTGCTGTCAGGCAAGATTACTGATCTTACCCATACTTTTAGAAGGTAAGAAGTAGTAAGAACCTCTGAAAGGAAATTATAAGGAGCAGAGTAGAAAACTGGTAGGATAGACTAAAATTATTGGAAATAAAATCAGAGATTACTTAGGTGACAGGAATAAGCATGAGGAATGAACTCACTGGGAGGCCTGGGGCAGGTTGAATACTGAAAAGTGAAGAGTAGCAGTATCAGAGCTTGGCTGTATGAATGTGATAAAACAAAACCAGCAGTCTGAGAAAGAGAAAAGGTTGAATTCAAGACCATGCAGTCATTCACTTCTGGATAGCACTGAAACCAGCAGTGCAAAAGTGTTAAGGTAATCAATAATCATTTGTCAAGAGCTCGTTAGTGACACACTTCAGAGAGGTGACATTGAGGCTTGGAAGTACACTCAGTTTACAAAACTTTGTTCTGAAAAGAAAAACATCCAGCACATATAGATGGTGAGTAAGCTGTATCCCTAGCAAACACAATGATGTCACCAGCATGTGGCAAGACTCAGTGGTTTCTTTCCACAGTTAAGAAGAGTACTTTCCTGGTTTCCATACCTCTGGATTAGCAGTCTTTCTCTCCTGGATTCATCAAATTGGTTTTGCTGTCAGGCCTGCAGAAATGATCAATGCAAAGCAGGGACAAGTAACTTGAACAAAGTGCCATTTCCCATCAGGCAGAGAACCACCTTTGTTCTGCAGCCAGGAGCAGTTTGTCCTGGGGAATCTATATGCCTCTGTTTTCTGTACACAATATGGTAACGTTCAACACAAAAATGATTGAGATGGAAAGATACTGAACATGACAAGGTAGAGAACTTACTGTTTATGTATAGAAATTTCATTGGTTTCCTTTCCTAGAAATAAATCACTGCAATTCGTTTTATTCTTTCAATGGGCTACCCTTTTTACAATTTTTTATGTCTTTTGGGAGATACTTGAATGACAAAATGGCTCAAAAATGTGGGGCCACCTTGTAAAGAAGGAAACCCAGAACAATGTTGACTGACTTCAGGGATTTTGATAATTTCAATGTTGATGTCCATGTCCAAAATTGTCAAATTTCTTTATTCTCTTCAGCACCTTGACTGCAGTGGAGACACCACCTATCCTTAAGTCATAGGCATGCCCTCAGTAGGCTTGCACACACAGAAGCCAATAAATTGTTCAACATGCCACTTTGCTGTGGGCCTCTCCTCAGCCTGTACTGAGAACAAGGGGAATGAATCTGTGAATAATTTCAGGAGTAGAGGAACTACGATGAGCTGCAGCACTTTGGTCCTGTTGAATAATATCATACCATTGTTTGCCTAACAACATCTGCTCTGAAATTAGAAATAGCAAAAGGTATTGTCAGTTCTATTACACTGTTCTTGGAGCTGTTCCAGCTCTTCCAACGCTACTTTTTTTTTTTTTAAACATTGGTGTCTTCAAAACATTGTGAGATATTTAGGAAGACTAATTGTTGATTTTGAGAAGATGATGCAATTCTTATGGGTTCAGCTAATCTTTTCCTAACTCAGGAAGTAGGGATGAATGTAAAAAGCATACCTCCACTTTGCTTGAGCCGCTGTGGATTAGATTTTTAGGAAGTTCAGACCAATTATGATCCTCAGACCCCCTGGGGAAGAAGTAGACCATCTCTCACTAAGTACTTTTTTCCTATGGCATCTAGTGTTGCAATCAGTGATTTTCTAGCTTTCTGACCTTGAGATCCAGTCAAACTGTAATATTCCCACCTTACTCACAGGAAAAAGTGAGACAAAGTAATTGGTATGATGAAGATTACAGAAGGAATTTGATATCACCAAGGATTTCCTGGGTTAATACATAATCGTCAAATCTTCCAGCTTCTCTCTTAGTCCCAGTAGCTACCCTTGCGTTGTTCTGTCCCAGCTCTCAGATGCACCCTGCATGTTTGCATCTTCAGTTTAGGTGCAGGTCTGTGGATGCAGAAGAGCAACTGAGAGCAGCCGAATTGTCTGACCTTGTTTTACTTTACTTTTGCACATATAGCAATCATACCGTTGCTTAAAATACAGCACACCAAAGTCAAGGCCATCTTCACACCTCAGCCTGCTTGACTGGCAAATAAACAGCCTCATTGCATAGTGAAAGGATGAGTCCCTAGAGAGCACTGGCCAATTTTCTGTCCAGGGAAAGTAAGTGGTGAATGAACCTAGGGACTTTTCACTGCAGTCGAGATACCTAGTGAGACTGAAAGCAAGGGCAAGTAAAAGCCTGGCATCCCATACGGTGTTTTGATCAGGTCATCTCCCAGCTGGCTGGGGAAGAGGGTACAAAAGGTGCAGTAAGCAACATATGACTGTGTCTGGAAAATTACAAGACTTGCAGATGAAAGCTTTTCCCAATGGAGAGAAAAGGAACTGCAGTTTTCCCTACTCAGTCCAGTAAGCTGTGCCTGTGTACTAAAGGGTACATCTCCCTTTAGCAGACATTCATACTGTACTGCTCAAAGAGCGTCAGGCAGAGTGCTTGGATGTGGACAGCAAACACCTCACTGACATGTGAGAGGCAGCCTCCTTGCTCTCTGCTGCCGGGGCTGAGCTGGCAGCCCCGGGTGTGAGGTTGTGCTTCCCCGCATGCAGCAGCCCCAGCGCAGCCCCACTGGCCCCACCAGGCCCATCTCTGCCCTCGGCTGCCCCTCCAGATACAGAGAGCTGGCTGTGACCTTGCCTTGTTGCGTGCAGGTGTCCAGGAGGCTGTGGTGACCTGCCTGAACAAACAAACCAGGGAGACTGCTGACGAGACGCTGTGTGTAACCAGCCGCCGTCCCCCACAGCTGCTGAAAGCCTGTAGCCTGGACCCCTGCCCCCCAAGGTAGGCTTCTTATATCTTATCACCAGACATATTTTTTCCAGATTTAAGAGAGACATGATCACTGATGAAGCTGAGAAACTGATCTTCAAGCTCCCCTTGAATATGAGACGTTCAGGGCCAGGGATGCTTGGATCTGGGCATTATTAAAATGAGTCCTGAAGTACCAGAGTAAAACACACAGGCAGGAGCCCAAGGCGGCTCCCCTGGCTGCAGTACCACAGGATCCGTGTCACTCCACCCTTTTAACTCCTTTTAACTGATGTGAAGTCAGCAGAGGTGATGTGAGTGAGTACAACTCTGCTGCTGAGTGTGGTAGCGGATCAGCGCAGCCAGGTCAGTGTTGTTATCGCAGGTGAGGATGCCCAGGCCAGGGCTCTTCGGTCTTGTCCAGGCATCGTTTAATGCATTTTGAGGAATCAACGGCAAAACAAATACACACTGTGGGTGATTGTAGTCCAATATGTTGCCCAGAGCCCTTTGAACAACACTAGCAGTAAGAAAAAAAGAATTTTAAATAACTCATGACCCCAGACTCAATGGCCTTTCAGTCTGGGGGCACGCACTGCCTCACATGTACTCTTTCTTAGACTGCAGGGGCTTACAGCCTCTTAATGTCACAATTGTATCGACCAGGAAGTGCAAAGTGGTGGTAACACCAACGGGCAAACTTCAGACCGCTTGCCTCTTCAGGTCCTGCAGGCAGCCAATTTATGGATTGGCTTAGCTTCACCCAGAGTGGTGTCAAGTTGAAGGAGACTTCTCCAAACTCCCCTCTCACAAAAGGTTTTGCAGAACCTGTTCCTCCCTGGCTTCAGGCAGCTTCCACCATCCTGACCCTAAAAATAACAGATCTTTATTTGCAGAGATTCACATCTGTACCCTCTATGACAGAAAATAGCTGTCATGAGGTTCCCATGGTTTATTTAAATAGACCTGGACCTGTCAAGTCTTCAAGATGCACTGTATACATACTGTCTTTATTCCCAGCTGTACACAGGTGCATTTACTCTCTTCTAGTACTGCAGCAGATCTGAAATTCATTGATTTATAACTTTGGACTGCTAAAACACTCAGTGCTGTCCAGGTGGTAGGTATTTCTTAGAGTGTATATTGGTAAGTGTATGTATGGTTTTTATGGCAGCAGGCTATACAGAGGTATATCATTATGAATATTAGTAGATTTTGGGTACACAGAGGTTCACATTAAAAATCAAATATGGCATCAAATATGGCCAACATCCAAGAGTGATAAGGACAGCAATAATAGTTTGGTTGGATGATCAGGATTTTGAGACTGTCACAAGGAGGGCCAAATAGGCTGATGTGTTTCACCAAAGCATTACAAGAATTGCTTATTAGGATACTGCAACCCTGACTTTGTTAAATTATCTGTATTTATGGCAATAACACACAAATATTATATTAATGCTTGAAAATGCAGTCAAATCTGGCAAATCAACAAATGGTTGCAGGACTGGTACCACAGCCAGGGGCTCAACTGCTTAGACCATGGGACTGACTTTGAGAAACCTGGTCTACTAGGGGCTGATGGGGTCCATCTCTCAGAGAAGGGGAAGAGCATCTTTGGTCATAGACTTGCCAAGCTGGTGAAGAGGACTTTAAACTAAAGCTGCTGGGGGAGGGGAACCTGAATCCATCCCACTCCTACCAGTTTGATGCCAGTGCCAGCAGTAGATGTCCAGGGCCCGGAGAAGGATTACAGGTCAGCAGGAGAGCACCTGAAGAGCAGCACAAAGGAATTCCAGACACTCCAGCCAGTAAGTCAGCTTCATCGAGGGCCCAGCTTAAGACCCTCTATGCAGATGCACTTAGCATGGGGATTAAACAAGAAGAGTTAGAGACATGTGTGTGCCTGCAAGGCTATGATCTTATTGGCACCATGGAGACGTGGCGGGATGGCTCCTATGACTGAAGTGCTGGAATGGAAGGATACAGGCCCTTTAGGAAGGACAGGCAGAAGATGTCACCCTCCATGTCAATGACCAGCTGGAGTGCATGGAACCCCACTTTGGGATGGACGAGGAGCTGACTGAGAGCTTATGGGTCAGGATTAAAGAGAGGGCAGGGACAGGTGACATTATAATGGGAGTCTGCAGCAGGCCACCCAACCAGGAAGACCAAGTGGGTGAGGCCCTCTGTAGACATAGGAGCAGCCTCATATTCACTAGCCCTGGTCCTCATGGGGGACTTAAGCCATCCCAATATCTACTGGAGGGACAATACAGCAGGGCTTAAGCAATCTGAGAGATTCCTGGAATGCACTGATGATAACTTCCTTCTCCAAGTGATAGAGAAGAGGTGCTATGCTGGACCTTGTTCTCACCAAAAGGGAGGCTGGTGGAGAATGTGAAGCTCAAGGGAAGCTTTGGCTGAAGTGACCATGAGGTGGTGGATTTCAAGATCCTTAGGGCACTGAGGAGAGCATGCAGCAAGCTCACTGCCCTGGACTTCAGGAGTGCAGATTTTGGCCTCTTCAGGGATCTGCTTGGTAGAATACCATGGGATAAATCTCAGGAGGGAAGAGGGCCCCCAAGAAAGCTGGTTAATATTCAAGAATCACCTCCTTCAAGCTCAGGAACAATGCATCCCAACAAAGAAGAAGTCAGGCAAAAATGCCATGAGGCCTGCATGGATGAACTCAAACACAAAAGGGAAGCCTGGAGAGGGTGGAAGCAAGGACAGGTAGCCTGGGAAGAATACAGAGAAATTGTCTGAGCAGCCAGGGATCAGGTTAGGAAAGCTAAAGCCCTGATAGAATTAAATCTGACCAGGGATGTCAAGGGCAATATGAAAAGCTTCTATAGGTACCTCAGTGATAAAAAGAAAACTAGAGAAAATGTGGGCCCTCTCTGGAAGGAAGTTACCCAGGATATGGGGAAGGCTGAGCTACACAACGACTTTTTTGCCTCAGTCTTCACTGGCAAGTGCTCAAGTCACACTGCACAAGTCACAGAAGGCAAAAGTAGAAACTGGGAGAACGAAGAACCACCCACCATAGGAGAAGGTCATGTTCGAGACCATCTAAGGAGCCTGAAGGTGCACAAGTCCATGGGACCTGATGAGATGCATCTGCAGGTCCTGGGTGAACTGGAGGATGAAGTTGTTAAGCCACTATCCATCATATTTGAGAAGTTGTGGCAGTGCGGTGAAGTTCCCACTGACTGAAAAAGGGAAACATAACCCCCATTTTTAAAAAGGGGAAAAAGGAAGATCCAGGGAACTACAGACCAGTCAGTCTCACCTCTGTGCCTGGCAAGATCATGGAGCAGATCCTCCTGGAAACTACGCTAAGGCACATGGAAAATTAGGATGTGATTGGTGACAGCCAACATGGCTTCAATAAGGGTAAATCAAGCCTTACAAATTCCCACCCCTGGAAGAGTCCAAGGCCAGGTTGGATGGGGCTTTGAGCAACCTGGTCTAATGGAAGGTGTCCCTGCCCATGGTAGGGTGTTGGAACTAGAAGATCTTTAAGGTCTCTTCCAACCTACACCATTCTATGATTCTATGAAAAGAACTTTGTCGGTGGAAATCTCACTGTAATTTATAGGTAACAGCATCACTGGTGCTGAGAGTGCACAGTAGGAGATTGATCACCCATCAATTCTGACATGGAAAATAAATATTCACTGGTTAAGAAAAAATAAGTCACACTCATGTAGGCAGGTATCTATGTGAGTTCTGTTACAAAAGTAGTCTGAGAAATTGGGTGAATGCTTTTTGAATTAGTCTGTGTGATAATCCATACCACTGTGGTAACCTTGCTACCAGAGCAGAGCTAGTTTAAAGCAACCTTGGGTGTGTAATCCGCCCCATGGATTACCAGATGATCATACTGTAGGTGAGAATCAGGCCATGAAGCAAAAGTGAAAGGGGATTGAGGTGGTGGGGGGTGACTAAGAAGCTTTCATTGACCCCTAGGGCTGCAACTGAGGAAAGGGGAAATGACTCCCCTCCCTGTACATACATCTCTCCCTCCAGCCCCCTCAGTCTGGAGGAAATTGCCTGTCTGCAGAGATTTAAGTGGCACGGGATGAAGAACAGCACGTGTTCTGCAAAGTGGCTCCTCTGGTGAGAACAAGGAGGCCTGAAACTTGAGGCTGCAGACAGCAGGCAGCATGGCTAATGGAAAGAGAGGCAAGAAGGAAAGTTGTTGTGTCTCCCAGGCAGGCTGTGACAGGATAACTCCTTATTTCCTGCAAGCTTCCAAAGTGCTACGTCTACTAATGCCACTGTATTAAATACAATGGTATATTAATTAAACGGATAGTATTTAGTGTATGAAGATTATTGCTTTATAATAATTAATTACAACAGTCTTAAGACTTCCAAAGAGCCACACAAAAAAAAAAAAAAAAAAAAAGAAAAGGCTTTAGGGTTTTCTCTTTGTTTTAATCATAAGATGCTTCAGGATTCTAATTCAAGAAATCTTGATCCAGGAATCTGATGGAAATTTAGGCTAAAACCCTGTCCTTCTGAATGCTGATGAAGGCATTGCTATTGATTGACAAGTCCAAAACTTGTAATACCCTGTGGCTGTGAACTTAGAACCCTGTTACAGAAGTTCCCAAAATTGCGATCTGTGAACTACTGATACTTCCCAGATCTTTTGCTGACGGCTTATAGAGAGAGCTGGCTGGTCTTAGAGTGTTGGCTTTTCTCTCTGTTTTCCAGCTGCTGAATTGCATTAAGAGAAGCTAAAAATATAAAAACCACTTTCCTAAACTGTCCTTGATGTGTAAGTGACTGTTGGAGCATGCAGTTGTGGTGGGTAGAAGAGGCAGTCTGCTGAAAAGGCAATGGAGACAGTGACGAATGTCTCAGTAGACAAGGGAATGTTGTCCACAGCGTGAAGAAAAAGCTGAGAAGTCTTGCCCAAGAGAATGAAAATTCCCTCCTAGTATATTTGAATTATTCCAGTGATGTTTCTTGAACTGAAACAGCCCAGCATGCTTAGCATTTAATGCGTATATCTAGAATTTAATACAGTTCAAGACCTTATTTAGCTTAAGTGGGAGAACATTTAAAAATTAGAACTTCCAAGCTTAATGTTGCTTCTGCTGCAGGCACTTTGGGTTGCATGTGGGATTCTCCACAGCCTCTGAAAGGGTTAGTCATGTAAGCCTCTCCTGGCCACCAATTGATTCAGCTGGCTTAATAGAGATAAACAGAAGCTTTGAACCACAGAATCTAGTCAGCCTTTCTGGAGGGTCAGAAGGCATAAACCTTGAGACAGATACTGTAGGAGTAGTCAGTGAAGAGTAATTTCATTCTGGTTTTGTTTCGTCATTCTTTTTGGACACTTAAGAATGATATTAATACGGTCTTCACAGTTGCTGTTCTTTTTGCTCCCTACTGAGAATACATGGAAATAGACTAGAAGACTTCATTACTCACTTAATGCTTCACCTTGAAATTAGTCTTAGGTTTCATCATCCTCTTCAATTCTTAATTGCTCTGGTCTCTCCTGGAACAAAATATGGTAAGAGCTAGCATATACTGGCAATACTTCAGAATTATAAAAACACTGAAAGGTGATGGTGCTTGTATAGCAGCTGAGAGAGCTTTATAGTTTCCATTGACATTCTGGCTTAATATATTAGTGCATTACTGCTCTGAGTCCATTGAAGAGAGACAGAAAAACTAAGCCACAGAAATCTGTCTTCAAATATTCACAATGTCTGGAGCCAGCAAAATATCATGCTTAAAATTCTTACAGAAGAAAGAAGAACCAGGAAGAGTGGCACACAAAAATTGGAAGATTTTATCCATATTCAAATCCCAAAGCAGCTGAGTTTCCTGTGGTTTCAGACTTTGTCAAGAGGTTTTTGCTTATTGCTTCAAGAACAATAGCAGAAAAATAGCCCAGTCCCTTTTCTCCTGGAAAACAGTATAACAAAATTTCCCATTTTGCAATGAACTGAGAAACAGTGAAACACCATGGAGCTGATTGTAAAGTTGGGAGCTAATAACTGATTTTAGCACAGTGGGTACAGAGTAAAATTTCATATCATTAACTTGGTATACCCTTGTTTGGTATTACTATAAAAAGAATATAGCCCATTTTGATGTACTGAGAGACCCAGCATGCTTTCTCCAGGAAAGAGAGGAATGAAGACCATGACCATTTTAATTCAGTCATTCAGTTACTTAACTTGTGTCTGTCGAGCTATATCACTTCCAGAATTACATAGCAGTACTTGAGCAGAGCACTGTCATCCCAGAAGTAAATGCAGAATAGCTATTCAATGTGGAGAACTTTCTTCTCTAAGCTCAAAAAAAGAAAAGGCAGATCACTCAGTTTTGCTAATTGCTATGTTTGTATTCTAAATAACTCCAAAAACAATCAGAAAAAAACTGTTTCAATGTTGGCTTTACTGTTTTCAACAACAAAATTACTCATACCCAAAACATGTATTTTCCTCAGCCTCCACAACCCAAAATACAGAGGCAGTCATCATTTAATCAGATATAATTGGTCTTGTTTATAACAGCAACAGCATGAACACCTCATAGTGAGCCAACAAACTCTACCAAAGGGGTGAAAGAGAATGTTGTAACTGTGTTATTAATTATAACTGCTCAATAGCTTGGTCAATGTGTGTTGAAAAGGTTTGGTAAACATGTATGGAAGAGTGGAGGGAGAAGCAAAGCAATGAAAGCCAGATGTCTGAAAATGGAGGAAATTCCAGGCAACTTCTACAGCTTTGTTCTTGCATATTTTCAAAACTGAACTTTTTTATTCCTGTACAACAAAGAACAGCTGAATGCTACAAAACCAAAAACACAGCGAAGGAAAAGCAGGCGGTTCTAGGAATAGCACACAATTTTACTCCAACACTCTCCCTTTACTCCTTCAAGCCTCTGTTGTTAGCAAGAACGGATGGGAAACCGTCTGAGTGGTCCTGATACCTGACCCTGAAGGGTAAAGATAGCCTGAGTTAGGCTAAGCTCTAGCTCATTGCACAGTATCCTTCTTTTTCTCTTCGTTTTCTTCATTTTTCCCCCTGCATCTGCTTGTTTTGTGTTTGTGCAATAAATTACCTGTTATTATTTTAATGTTTATTTGCTGAATGCAGTATTGTCCATCTGGTTTGCTCTATTTCATTTCCCAGATGAAATCAAACTATGAAGGAGAAAAAAATCAACATGTTTTTCAATGCATTTGGAGACATGAGGCATTAGGTTGCTGGTAGGTGAGACTTAGTTTAACATGTGCTCCCATCAACTATCTGAAATTAATTCAATATGTGCAGAAGGGTCAGAGCTTTCTCTAATCCATTAAAGGTGACCTCTGTCTGGGGAAGGGTGTCAATACATATGTGTTTTGCATCACTCAGGTGAAATATTAGAGCACCTCTGTCAACTTCATGAAAAAGTTTAAAATATTTGCAAGTCATTATGTCTACAGATACTGCAGTATAGCCTTACTGGCAGGAGAAACCACTTCTTGTATTGTTGCAGTCTTTTCTTGGAGGTGTAAGTTAGAATTAGTATTAATGAGGCAATGATGGTGTTACTGTCTCTTTGTGCCACAGAAAGACTTTCAACACCTCACAAACCCCTGACTTTTAGGTAGGATGTATTTAAGTCTGTTTTGAACTCAAGTGCATTGAGAATGTCTTTGACAGCCTCTTAAGATGTAGCCCACAGAGCCTCCTGGGATCACAGGCCACAGCTTGAACCATTGGTGGAGAGAATCAGACATTAAAAGGAATATGCTGTCAGACAGGGTAGATTCACCCTTACTTGAAGCATTTAGGTCAATAAACAGTTTAAACAGGAGTCATGGGCTCAGTGAGAGAATCATGATGCCATTTTTTGCCTACATTTACTTTGCTAAAGATGGGACTGTACAAAGACAGTCAGTCTAATGCCTAGGCAGCTCTGTTATGCTGTACCTGCATGCCTCCCTGCACTACTGTAATACCACCCTGGCCTTAGAATGTATTAAACTGTGACCTAAACCCATTTATCTTTCTCTCCACTTTTTTACAATATAATCTCCCCCTTTGTACCCTCTCCAGTTATTAAGAGATTGTCCAAGATATGTCTGACAGCCCACCCTTCCCCTTTCTCGTTGGATGCATTGCCTGTGGTGGGACAGTCACTGCATGCTCCTCCACCCCTTGCCAACGGGACCCACAGGGAGTGGTCCTTTTCAGCCATGTGTGTCACAGCAAAGCAACTTGCAAGTTGCCAGTATCAGTGGAGCAGCTATGGAGTCTCCGTCACAGTCCTCTTCCAGCTCTTCTAGTTTAGAATTTCAGACTTCTTCCCCAGCCATTTTGCTTTTTTAAATAATATGATGGTTCCTTCATTAGATAGGATTTCACTCATAGACTTTTTCCTCCATTTCAGCTTATTTTCCATTCCGACTACTATGTTCATAAAATATTAAAGCACAATTGTAAATAATTTTTTAATAACTTACACCATATTTCCTTCTTACTTCAAAAAGTGGTAGACCACACTTCTTATTCAGCATCCTATATACCTGGATAGATTATTTTCCTCTACGCAAATCTCCAGATCCAAGTTTCACCAAGTTAGTACACCCTTGTGTTGAAACAGCCTCACCACGTCCTACCACAAGTTTTTTATAGCTTGGTTTGTGATCAGTATGAGCTTAAACTCATGATAGGGATTTAGTGAGTCCCTCTGCAGAGGACGATTTGTCTTCCTTTTTTCCTGACACTGTCAGTTTCCTGATTTTAGTCACCTTAATACAGTCCACTTCTCTCCACCCTTCTCTTCTCTAATGGCCGTGCTAACCAGAACTCAATACTCACTGCCACTTGATGTTTTTCAGTATTTTGAACAAATATGCTCTCACTTCAGCATTTCATACAATACCTTCTAATTCTTAGGTTTTTCTCTAAATTTATTCTCAATTTTCTTGAGTATTAATTTACTGCCTCAACAGCAGGATTTCACTCCAAAAAAGAAAGCTTTCCCAGCAGTGACGATAAAGAGCATGTCTTTGCTCTTGTGCCAAATATGAAGTTAAGTCAAATGTTTTGTAGCATAATGGCCAGACTTAACTTTTTCACTGCAACATTAACCTGTTAAATAAGCTACAGGGTCTTACAAACGGTGCCTTTGAAAAGGGGAGACATGAAGAGCACCATTATATTTCCCACTTACGGTACTGCTGAAGTAACTTATTATAGCAGTAGTCTGAGGAATACCAAATACTTTCAAACCAGTAAACCTTTGTGGATGAAAAGATAAGGTATGTAAAGGGAAAATAAAAATATGGCTGTAACTTCTGAAAATGCACAGTACAGTTCTGTACCATACTTACACGTCAGAAAGTTTCACACATGGAATAAATGGAGGAGGCACCTTAATTTCCATTCAGTTTGGAGCAAATTAAGTACCTATAGGAGGAGGCAGACTGATTAAACAGAGTGCTGTATCTGCCAAGTAGGTCTGTCACATCTGCAGAAGCACAGCAAGCCTTCCTATTTTGTGTCCATGAAAATTTCCATCTTCAGTGATGTGATCTCTATTCCTCTGGTCTCTCTGCTGGCATTGTTAAGCATTGAAGATCTCACTGATGGACCAGAGTTTGTGGTGTGCAGTTACCCATTAGAAATGTGGCTAAGCTGATGTGTTCTACACCGTAACCAGCTTTTAGTAGATCTTAGTAATTCACAGCCTTGGGAAAGACCTGAACTGCTCAGGCAGACGTGAACAGCAATGCATTTAACTGCATCCACCCAATGGATCCACAGATTTGTATTGTTATAATTATATTAGATGTAAGTTTGGGGTTTGTTTGTTGGTGTTTTTTTTTTTAATTCTAATACTTACGATGTCATGGTTCCTGACCTGAACAAAGGTGTTCAGATACATCAGGCAAGTGCATTCCCCTTCCCATGAGGAAGCAAACTGTACTGTCTAAAGTCACTATTTTCACCAAGATCTAAGAAGCCAGTTTCTCATTCAGGGAAAGATAGGGGAGAAGTGTATTAAGTTGCCATTCTGTACTCTGTGGATTCTGCATACAAACCTGTATCAATACAACTATTTGGATGGAGATATGAAGTTTCTTAGTACAAGTTTGCCTGTGTACATAGCAACTTTTCTGACACCATCACTTTGAATATAGTAACTTTTCCCGCCATGCGTTTTTTGAGTCAGAATCAGGTCTTAGTTGATACTTCCATGAATCTGAATACTTCACCATGGTTGTATCAATTATTTATGGGTGTAACACAAGTTTAGAGCCTCTTCACTCTGTGTGAGGAGCTCCTGCATGTTTGGATCTCTGCATGTCAATGTGTGGAAAAACATCTTTTGTTGCAGAACAGTGAACGAGTTACTAAATAGATTATCAGTCATGGTTTCAGGATGTCAAAGAGGAAAGTAAAAAGAAAATTTTGGATCAGGATGTGCCCTTGGAACAAAATTCTTGCACTGCCTTACTTACTAACTATATGTTTCAAGAGGGGCATTGAAGGGAACTCAAACATAAGGAGGCATTGGGAGTTTCCTAAGATCAGTCACAGTACCATATAGATAGCTATACATACCTAAGTTCAACTGTTTTCCCCTCCCCCTACTAAAAAACTAGAGAAAAACCTTGTATGCCTGATTTTGAGAGACAGCCTGTTTGTACCTTTTGCACTGGCAAAATAGTTCAGGAACAGTTCATCCTAATAAAAATATTATCCCTGTAATGCTGCCAGCCAGGTCAGCAAGAAGTTCATGTTATCTGCTGGTTTTGTGGCAGTACTGCTCATTAAACTTGGACTCTCTAGAGAATTACTTAAGCCCACTCACTGTTATCCGAAAACAGTTTCATTCATGAATCTGCTTTCTTTGTCCATTCAAATCAGTAACATCTCCTTTACTTCTTTCCTGCACTGATCATTTCAGCAAAGGCATCCTTAGATTTTAGGAGAGTCTTGTTACTCTATGGGACAAAATCACATCTTCATGAATATTGATCTTACAGGTTGTGAAGTCAGGCTTCTCGTATATTCTTCTGTGCCAACTACATGCATTTTCAACTATCTCATTTTTAAAATGCTTTATTTTAGATGGTATTTCAGCTTACAAATAATCAGTTTGTTGCATATCTTTCTCACTTGCTGAGCTTTTTCTTTCTTTGTCTTCTGGTGTCTGTAAGCTTGTTGATTTCTTCTTCAGGAACAGCTGGTTTTTAACATTTTCCATATGGCATAAAGTTAGGCCTAAGAAAAGGTGTTGGCTTATGAGACAGTCGGGCATGGAGAGTACCAGTATGAAAAGAGCCAGGGAGTCTTCGACATAAAGCAGCTCTGTCATGGGCAGCAGGGTGTTAAACTGTCCTTCTGCTTCTTTGTAGAAGAACCATATGAGAGCACTTCATAGAGTGATGTGCACAATTTATTTCATAAGTTAGCAGCTCTTGTGGTTTTGCATTACTTTGATGTAGGTTTACGGCAAGGGGTATTATCCCACTCTGCTGTAGTTCCCAAACTGTGTGTTCCTCCCTCATTCAGTTTCTGCCATCTGCCTTTACAAGTGCAATTCATGCAATTTCTGTCCTATTCCTCAAACCTCCCTATGTTACTTGTTAACCAGCTTTCCACCTTTACACTAATTCACTTTGTTCCTCAACTGTTTCCTGTCTTAATTTTTGAAAGGGGCTACCAAGGACCTATTTTCATTGTATCTCGCATAAAATATTGAACAACCCCCTTGTAAGAAGTTGCTGCTTTAAGCATGATCCTGAATCTAAACGTGAGACAAAAACTGGTACTTGTTTATCTATCAAGCCTAATCTGATCTCTGTAGCTATATCAAAGATGGCCATTGCTATCATTTATCTCAATGCCACAGTTATCATACAGAGTAAAAGTCTCTTGTGAGGTACTTTTCAGTAGCTGGTGTGTCTGCTAATCTCTCAAACCAGTTCTCTGCCAAACCACGTCACTTACCTGTAGTTGTCTTTTCATGTTCCTCTGTGGTTCATGCATTCTGCATCTGCAGTAGTCCCCTGAAAGACCCACTAGACAACCTTCCACTGTTCAAAGTGTTGGCAGAAAAACAGAAACCCTCTTTTCTGACCTGCTCTAATGGTTAATGTTCTCTGCCTTAAACTCAAGGGGCAGTAAGTCTTTTTTGCTGTAAGGAACCTTGCATATATATAGCTTGAAGCATGTCAGAAGGTTAGTCCAGCAACCAAAATTGCCATTTGTAGAGTTGTTGCATATTCCATTTACCCTCTGTTCTTCTCTAACTTTTGCGTTCCTCCTCTATTTTCCTCTGTTTGGCTCTGTTATATAAATATTGGCTCCCTGCCACAGTCAGCTATAATGAGCTGCAATATTCACTGATACCGATAAGTCTACAGAGTGAATGCAGATCACTTCTGTCATCTCCCAGAGCACTCTCACTGAGCCTTTGATGTGCCTGCATGTGTTGGCTGCATAGGCGTCTCTTTAATGGATTCCCTTCACTTGCAAGGAAGATGCTTTTTGAAGAAAAGCACCTCACTCTCCCTTGTGCGCAACAATCCCCTGAAAACCTCTGCTTGTTTATCTCCCTTGTCATATCGGTGATACTGGATGACAGATTTTGTCAGGCTGGCACTGAACAACAACTAAGCATGGATTATTTTTCTGTTGCTGCAGCTGCTAATGTGGAAGTACTTTGCCTTTTCATTTTTATTTCTTAATCAAGCATTAACTTTTTCAAAGCTTAGTTAAATCTCAGTTTTCCTCTGGGGTGTTTGTATACTATATGTATACTTGTAATGTTCTCTCAACACAAACTGAACCATAGCAGTGGGGAGATCACTTCTTAGAGACTCAGCTCCACGTTTAAACACCCAGGTGGAGGTCTTAGGCCTCACACTTCATTTCAAAGGAGCAGTCTGATTTTACTGGGAGTGATTTAACAGCTGAATGAAAAATTAGTTTAGTTAAAGTCTTACCTTTTATGCCCTTTCTTTGAGACTAGTTTGGTTATAAAGCCAGGAACTGACCTGGAAGCCCTCATCTCAATCCTGTAGCTTCACTGTCAGAAAGTATGCTACCCAAACAGAATTGACAGTAACTCTCTGTGCTGTCCAAAGTTTGAGATCACATTCTGGATGGTATTTAAGACCTGACATTGAGGATGCTGACTCAACCCAAGATAAATCTGCTAAAGGGGCCTCAAGAAAGTCTTTCATACCTATGAAACAGGAAGATTTGCCACAAACACAGCTCCGGATTGATAACAGAAAAGGAAAGGAGGAGATATATGGGCTCCGAGTAGACTTCTCAGTAGGGTCCAACGGAAGGATGCACAGGTTGACAGAGGACACAGGGAAGCCAGTATTGACATAGTATGTGATTTACTTAGTCTGTTGCATGCGCATATACACAGCTGCCACGCAGCCCTAGTGCACTAAGGAATGCCTCTGTTCAGGCAGGTGTCAGACGTTAAGTAAGATGCTTCCAGGCAAACCTCTCTCCACACTGATGAATGTTTATTTTAGAAATAAGAAGAGTTCTTTTGTATCACTTTCATATGGTTTAACCACATAAAAATGACAATAATTTCATTTTTTTAGAAATAATCTGGGAGGTCTTTGTGTAGAAGGGTGTTTACTTTTCCTGTGCAGTGTTCAATTTTCTTGGCAGTGCTTGAAGGGATTCTGTCATGATGAAATCATATATCTCTAGAAAATATTCTTTACTTATAACACCTAACAGCTTAGAAAGCTTTGGTTTTTGCCATATATACTGTGCATATAGGGACTAATCCAAAGCTGTTGGCTCCATAGTGCTTTGGCTCAAGACTACACGTTTTTCAAGTTCTACCCACATCATTTACTTTTTCCAGAGTAACTATGGGGGTGAGAGACTGCTTTGTTCTGAAGGCTCATGGCTCCACTGGAGCAACAACTCTAATTCTACCAGCTTCTCCTGCCATGAGTAACTACTTACTAGCTGATGCCACTCTCAGGTCTACCTAGCTCGCAGAATTATGTGGGCTCCAGTAGCAATGGAGGGACGTTTCAAAACTGAGACAACAATGCATTGTTGCCTCTGTTGTTATTCATAACATGCTAATGCCTAGAGGCTCCTGTCAAGCTGAGAGTCCCATTGTACGAGGCAATAGATAAAGACAGAGTAAGAGATCATCCCCGCTGTAGGACCACAACCTAAGCAGCATGGACGAACCTCAAGAGAAAAAAAGTACTGTTGCGATTTTGCAAATGTGAAGTTGAGATACATGTGGAAGAAGAGTATGATGCAGCCCAGCACCTGAGTTTTCGCATTGGACTCAGAGGGTATATTCACATACTCGCAGGCTAGCCCATGTTTCAGCAGTTCTGGTCTCAGTCACCTCTGGAGTTTGGTGAAGAGCCAGGAACAGGGTCCTGCTCACTTGACCCTTCAGTTCTTCAACTGAATTGCTTGGGCAGGATATGACATTGATACTCTTTTTTCTGTCACAAGAAAAAAGGCAAGTTCATTTCTAATTAAAATCAAAATATTAGAAGTATATAGAAGTTCATGCTCATGTTGTGTGTTAGAAGGTTTTTCTTTTCCTTTTAAACAACTTAAAATGTCCTGGTTATGTATTAGTTGAATATATGGACACTCACAAAACTTGAAATTCATTCAAGCATAACATGAAAAAGTTTAGTTCAGGGTTCATAGGCAAGATTTTTGTTAACTATGTCAAGATAATTTCCCTTATTAGAAATAGCATGGTTAAGTTGGTTTTGGAGAGCATCTCTAATATTTTTAGACTTATATTAATGATGCAGCATAATTGTGCTGTGATTGAAATCAAGATTCTTGAATTGTTGGGCCTTTTTTGGCAACTGGAGCTTCACAATTGTTCTCTTTCTTTTATTCAAGGGAGCTGTAAATATTCACGTTTTAAAACATACTGACCATGATTAGTAGTGGAAACTGCTTGTTTAACTGAAGTTAAGCATGTGCATAAGCACTGCTTAGTCAAGCCTAGTTTATTTAATGAGAATGTTCCAGAAAATTACAGTTTCTCATAGGCCCTGTAGACATTATAATTTTAATTCATAAATCTAATAGTATAGTACAGATTATTAGTCTAATTCATAATATGAACTGACTGTTAGGTTTCCTAACCAGTGTTTTTCTGTTCATAAAATCTGCCCATTACTCATTCACTTTGTTAATTTACACTTCCTTGAAAAGCAAGGAATTTAGTGCTCTAGTTTGTTGGGTTTTTCATGACTTTATGTCCAGTTTTTAGACTACACCCTTAGCATTGTGTATAAGAAAACCTAAAGGAAAACCATTGCCTTGCGCAGTCAGATCAGGTTCACTGCTTAGTTTGCCTATCTTTGTGTACATTGTATATCTCCACATACTTCACCAACTCTAAAGAAGTAGCCTGCTGGAAGCAGGAGATTGCTCATTTGAAAAGTGAAAATTTTCTGTAATCAGTTTTGTATCTCAAATTTGTGATGATACTTGAAATAAACTGTATTTTGGGACCACCCTCTGGTCCCTGTACTTTTCCAGTGGAACCTTGTTTTCACTTACATCCATTTGAGAAACATGCATATATGTGTATTCTAATACATGCATTACTAATATACACGTATCCATTTCAACACACCCAGCCCTGTGAATTGCCTTTTTCCTGTTACATTCCTCACTGTTAGCCATCTCTAAATGTCTCTGTGGTTTTGTATTAATACAGTTTTCCTTCAATCAGTTCAAATATTCAATGTATCATATATATGTCAGCCTCTGCAGAGATAAAAACCTTTTGAATTCTGTTTTTTTATGAAGTACAGTAGTTGAAATATTTTTAAAGTCCAGTTTGTGCTTAAATACATAACCACTATCTAGGTATTTAGGAGATGGAGACAGACAATTGATGAACCCATAAGAGTTAGGACAAGCCAGGGCTGTCCCCAAGGTTTAGGGACACAGATGTGCCAAAGTCCTGCTCTAAAGAAAAGGCTAAAAAGACATTGTTTCTCTGTTGCTATATATTACTATAGCTTTGGGCACTAGTGGAGGAGAAAAAAGGAGGGATAAAAATGTTTCAGACCAAAACCATGCAATCTCTTCACTGAGCTCTGGGAAGCAATACAGAAAGTACCAGACCAGTGGCTGGGCTATAAACTAGCAAGTAGACAGATCTGTCCTCAAGTCTGTACCTTAACAGCACCCATGGTCAGCTCACTAAGATGTCGGTTCCACTTGCTAAGGTTCCCTTAGCTTGACCCTGTAACTACCATATTCTCCTTTTTAAGTATAGGATTATTTCCTACTTGAATTCTAATTCTGGTATTGTGGCATGCATGTAGAACATGATGGCATTATTCTTTTTTATATGCCATACGCATGGGAAGAGTCGGTTCAGTATGGCCAAAACACCCAAAAGAAAAGAGGCAGAGGAATGCACAGATAAGGACCATATGAAATAAGACACGAATTATTTCAGTTAACATCACATAACATTCTACAGTAAGGGTAAAACTGTGTTACTACAGAAAAGCAGTATTTTTCTGAAAAAATAGGATTATCTCCAACAGTACAAGCAGTTTAAAAACTAAATTGTAAATTTAGTAGGATAGTATTAGTTTGAAGTGTTGCAAGCATCTTTAGCTGTTATAAAATAATTCTATAGCCCTGTAATTCTGTTCTATAAGGCTATCGCTGACATTCTCTGTGGTTTTTAGGATTTTGAAGTTCTGCCATATCATTTATGGTTTTTGTTACTTGCACATCCCTACTCCACTTTGCACGTCTCTGCTCTACTTTACATTCTTTACTTTGTATCTATGAAAGGCTGTAAAAGTCACTGGGGACTATGAAGGTATAAAGGTAAGAGAGAATTTGACCTCCTATTTCCTGAGCACCTCTAAGGAATCTCCTGTTTAAAGCAGCTGGAAAGAGTTGTGAACAAACTAATGTTACGGGCAGGGCAACAGATGCAACCTGCAACAGAGATTTCAAACACTGGAAAAACAAATCCTTTCTCTTTACTGAAACACAGCAGTTCTTTCTGGAAGAAGAAACAGACACCCTGTTCTGCAGAAGCCAAGATATCCAAAGAGTTTATGTGGCCTGCTAGCCACTGAGATGAGAACTGCCAACAGAAACATTGTGCACTTGTACCAATAACAAACAATGAGTTGCTGGAGGCAACAGCTATTACCATCACTTGATAAAAGAAGCTCTGGCAACTAACCATGTATCAAAATAGATCCTGAAAGAAGAAAATGCCTTCTTTTCAGCACCTACTCAAATATCTTATTTTAGATTGTGCCAAAACTGAAGGGTAGCTGATATCCACATTAACTCTGACTGACAATTTTATGGGAAAATCTGGGAAGACCTCTCCCCCAAGATCATTCATATGGAGAACACACTCCAGATTAGTTTAACTGGCTGCCAGATGTCGCTCTTTTTCCTCTGCTAAATAGCTCCTGGTACACATATCAAGCTTTAGTGGCCTTCAGTGTATTACAGCCTGGAAAGTGACCATGGCAACTTCTAACTCAGTATGCAAAATTTATTCATTGCTAGAAAGGGTTAAACGCATTTTTGTCATTGCTATCAGCAGAACCAAGGCTGGTGTCTAAAAGCAAACTACAGTGTCATTAGTGCTTACAGTGATGCTCAGGACATACCCTGTGCTGTCATAAAATCATGCAATGTCATCAGCAGATGGAGCACAGAAGGAGAGCAATGTGGTTTTTTGGTCCATCAGCATTATAATCTAGGGGCAAAAAAATATTTCTTACCTACTAGCTGTTTCAATTTGTTATGGGTGTTACTGAGAGGGAGGGAAAAAATGCTTCAAAAAACTTTATAAAATAAATAGAGAAGTAAGAACTGTTCTGTGACGTAGGGCGGCACAACCTTGGAATGATTATTTCCATAATGTGTTTACTAACATGATGTGTTTTAAACACACTGAGCAGTTTCCACTGACTGCTGGTGTCAGGCTGTCAGAGTGTTTTTCCTCTGCTTCTTCCACAAATTCTGCTTCATGCTGCTGACATGTTTCATAACTTTCCTTCATTGTCTGCCTCCATCCTGCTTGGGCCCTGAGGGTGTCTTTCCTCATAATCAGTCTCTTTAGTTTCTCCCCGGCTTTGCTTTCTTCAAGGGCGGGTTCTCTGAGCTTTCCTTGTCCTAAATGTTTAATTTACTCCCCCAGCAATCAGTTTCAATAGCATCATACAAGAAAGGAAGCTATTCTTCAGGATTAGAAAAAGTGGCAGTATCTGGCTCTCATACTTTCCATTTTGGATGTGGGAGTATGTCCAAGTCAGCGCAGTGTTTTGCGTAAAGTTGATGGGAAGATTATTTTCTTATATTCTCATTCTCAATATAGGACTTTTTTGTCTACACATCTCTGCATATCTCTGCAGTGCCTTCTAGTAGAGTACAAGAGTAGAGGACCTAATATTTTAAGCAATTTTCTCTGTATGGCTGGCAGAATTAGGGGTTGTATTCAGTACAGCTTAAACAGCAGAAATCTGGTTTTAATGCGGTGAACACTGAAATTCAGTCATCAGCAATCCTGTTGATGCAAGATTTACATAGCTAGTGCAGAGAAGGTCTGGCTCAGTGACGGGTGTTCACCCAAGTGCTGAAGAGGATCTCCCTGCTCTCCCGTTGTATCTCTCAAGGCCTTAGCACTCCCTACCTTCACAACAAGGAAAAGTCAGTCAGCAGCACCACAACTGGATCTTCTAGAAGAAATTCCTGCTCAGCAATTCACTGATACATTCCTTTGATGGACTTTGTTAATATCTTCATTTTTTTCATTAAAGACAGAAAAAAAACCCCTAGCTAATTAAATCCACTCAGTCTTGAAATGCACTGGCCAGGCTCCTGCACACCAAAAGCTTTTAATTCAAGGCACAAAACTGTTCCTATGGCATTGCAGGCGTCCCAAAGACTTGAAGTCCAAGAGCTTTTCACAAGAACTGAAAGTGCAGAGGAACAGTATATATTCTTCTTAACCTCACCCTGCAGCTACAAGAAGGATGAAAGTGATCAGAGAAGGAGATTTCCCTTTCATTTACTGCTTCTTCTCTCCATCTGTCATTATAAAAAGAGAAAAATTAAGGTGACTTTATTCTGTGCTTAAGGTTTTCTCTCCTGACCCCTTCACAGATGGGAGATTGGGAAATGGAGCACCTGCAGTCTTACCTGCGGGGTTGGATTGCAGACACGAGATGTCTTCTGTTCTCATCTACTATCAAGAGAGACTAATGAAACCGTGATTTTGGCAGATGAATTGTGCTATAAACCTAAGCCATCCCTCGTGCAAGCCTGTAATCGCTTTGACTGCCCACCTTCCTGGTATCCTACAGAATGGCAAGAGGTAAGAATTTATGTGTAATCTCATTTTATGACAGCTAAAAGTAGTCATTACATGTATTATCCATGCATCATTTTGCTTTAGTCCATCAAGAGGATTCATTAATCATTCTGAAGAGCCATAAAATAATTTAAAAGTGTGCCTTTTTGCTCTTTAAAAATATTCATCAACTTTTTCAGAGGTAAATAATGACTATAGCTACTTCTAATGCAAAGTTACTGGAAACTCTTAATAGCTGGCTATACATTCTAGACAAATGTATCTGGAATATGACGGTCAGCTGCAGGGAGTGGATTTGGGTTAGCAATGCCAAGGTTTCTAGGAATACGAAGCTATAAGGATCAAAGAGAAGAGAATCTCTAAAGCATGTTGGGTATTCCATATATTCTCAAACAGTAATTTAGTTTAGGACAAGAAACACTCCTCGTCCTTCAGAGTCACAAATGAGTGTTAGGCACTTCTCTTCGGGAAATGGATGTCTTATTACACTAATGCTGAAAATTGCTGTCTACACAATGGAACTGTACAAGGCTTTCTGTCTTTGGAAAGCAACCCAAAATGAGTTTATTTGCTGCCATCTGGTTGCAAATGGAAACTCTTGTGCAATCCAAAAGACTTAAGATGCTTCTGTTGAATAAAACACTGCAGAGGAAGAAAGGATCCTGCCCTGTTGTCAAGAGTAAAGGAAAACTTTGCTATGTGGTGGAGGTGCAAGCTAAAGGCCTGTCTAAATCTTCACTTTTGATGGGTGCAGGGATTCATTCCATCCTATGAGAAAACTATGAGCATTTGGCACAGTGCTTGCATATGCCCACCTAGTCTCCATCTATAAAATCTGCTCTTTACTTAACATCCAGAGAGATGTTAATGTACTTACCTAATGAAGCTGATAACTCTGTGAAGCTGTAATTCATGGGAGAGCTCTGGGTTTGGGCAGCCATCCCAGTAACAAAACTTTATGCCAGCCTGACATTCTGTCAAAGCTAGATAACTACCCTATGGCATTAGTCCTATGTTTAAAACAATTCAGTGATATTTCATGCTTTAATTTGTCTACTGATATTCACATAGACATATTTTCTTTGTTGTCCTTTTGAATATTTCTAGGCTATAGTCATATATAAATGTTATATTTGTAAATAGCAAATAGTATTCTACTAGCACATAACATAATAAATTCAAGCATTTCAAAGTTAGGACATGCTAGAAGGAGTGCCTATGCTTGTTAAAATCCTGTAATTGGCCACAGTCCTTACAGAAAACAATTTTCTGTAACTTTATTTGAACAGTCAGAAGAGGCTTACATTTCAGCATGCTAAAAAATTTACTTTCTGCTAACAGTCACCATTAGCTATAGGTCACCAAAATAATTTCTGCTAGAGCAATTTCCAAACAGATTTTTTTTTGAGTTTTGAACATCTTAGTCAACAGTGTAAACATGCGTATTTCTGCCTATCTAAAGCAATGTTTTTGCCATTCCTGTATCTGCTCAGGGGCTGTCAAGTATGCTGTCTTTTTGAAAGGTGTAGCAGATCTTAGGGAGGAGGGAGCTCAGTTAAGATTAAAGGCTTTTAACAAGCATATTAATGAGGAAATAAATCAAAACTGCTCAGTTCACACCTTTTGTGTTTGCTGCCTTCTCTGGGCTGGCTGGAGAGAGAGAACCTGTGCTGCAGTTCATTGCTGCAGCTTAGCTAAGGTCACATTATAGCTCTTCTTACTTCCACAAGTTTTGCAGGCTGGCCAGCTGTGTACATAGCTCCTCACTACATGGGCACCAAATATTTCCTGTGCTTACCTTTCACCAGGAAAAAACAGCACAAAAAATGTACTTCTCTACCTACTGTCATCTCCCTCCATTTAGATGGGTATAGTGCAAGAAAAAAAAGCCTAATCCATTAAAATGAATTTTCATCTTCTCATTTTTTAAAGACATCTGTCTTACCTTCTTTGCACCACCAACTCTGTGCAGTTATTTCCACTCTGTAGGAAAGCCAGGCCTCTCAGTTCGGTCTCACGCAGGTTTCCTGTGGATGACCTCCATGTGAAAACCTGCATCATCAGGCCAGTGCATTGCACTTAGGGATTATTACAGCTGTTGGCTCCTGGGATGTGCAAGGGAAAAGACCATCTGGACAGTAGTGAGTGGTTGAGACGTCTCTTGGAGGTGAGCTCCAACGGTGCAGCAGAGCTGCCATGGAGCCCTCCAGTAGAAGAAATCCTGCAGTAGGATTTTTTTCCTTGCATTAAGGGAACACAACAGCTCCCCTCTCCCCAGATCCCTGAGAGGGTTCCCCACATATGGGGAGATGGAGGCCCATGCAGGAAGGTGCCTTCCTTAACATAAGGAAGGTCCTTTAGAGCTTCACTGATGCTAGAGGGTAACATCTGTTCTCCACACAGCCTGGTTTTAAGCCATTCCTTTGGTCTCATCTGTGGAGTTTGTCATGCTTTTCAGAGCACACTCTCACAATAATTTCAAGCAAACAAACAAACAAAAGATTTAAACTGCAATGAGCAAAGTTTTCTTTTCTAAGCCCTTTTATGCTTGTTGAGGAAGGGCTGTCTGAATTAAATGTCATTAGAAGCCCCAGTGTTCCTGGCAGATAAACACATGATAATTATCAGTGTTGTAACATTCCAAGCGATGTTTTAAATATCTCTTTACAGATTCAAGACTATTTATTTTTAAATGGTCTGTTTCTTAGCCAAATCCATTAGGATGTTTATCTTGTTTTCAGTAGTGTGCTTCTGAGGAAAGTGGATATGAGCTTTCATTTTTACAAGGCGCTATAAATATCTGTGGACCTCAAATGGGCGACATCCATTAGTAAATCTTCATCCTGCTTTGTTTTATTACTGAATAAGTGCCATAGTCTCAGTCCCAGCATTCTTTTTTAGCTGCTTGGTGCTATCCTTGCTCCAAAAATAATTAGAACAATGACTTGACAACAGAGTCGACATGGGAAAACTGGTAACATTTTCAGATATTTTCCTAGCAATTTTTTCTCCATATTGTAAAAAAGTCCTTTCTAAATCTTCATGTTTCAGGCCTTAGAAAACAACTGAAAAACCTGCTGAGAGAAAAATATTTATCTTAAGGTAGAGTCATAGCAGAGAATTCATTTTTAAGCATAAGGCCAAAACTTGTACTGCTGTAGTCCCACCACCTTGAGCAGAGGGAAGCGCAAAATTAAACCATCTGGGAGAACTGAGAGGTAGGACAATTCCTTCCTCAACTGTCCCTGTAAGCAGGACTGACTGCAAAAATTACATCCTTTCAAAAATTCAGCTACTGCCCCAAACCAGTAACAGTTACGATGCTGAGTGACAGTTGCCTAGCCCTTTATTTTTCATTAATGACTACCTTTTTACCACAAGTTTGAGAGGAGACCAGCTTCCCTGCCTCCTAAACAGTAGAAATGGTGGGTTTGCCTGAACCCTGTGCATTGTATGCGTGTGCATAGATGCTCATAGGCATGTGCTGAGGCAAAGAGGTGGCCTGTTTCCCTTCTCTGCTTTCAGCGGTGACCATCAATTCTTTCTGTTAATTACCATTTACAGGTTGTTGTATCAGCAGAACAGATACAAAAGCAATGGGTGCTGTGAGGGAGGCCAAGGCCACAGTTCTACCAGCAGTTAGGGGTGACATGTGCCAGCACTTCTACCAAGGGAGAAAATAGCTGCTGCCAGGATCCCTTTCTTGCCCTTATAGCAGCCTCTCCCTTATATCTCCAGAAGTGCTCTCTAATCATGCAATGGTCCTGGTTAAAGCTAGCCAGAAACATAATTAGCTTAACCTAGATTAATTTTCCATTCTGGTTCCCTATGCAGTCACACAAATACTTACACCAGCATATGGGAAAAGGCAGCGCAAACCCAGGAATGACTGGCTGGCAGAATTGGGTGCATAGGTTGCCTTCTTTGATGTCAGCCTTGCCTCATGTTTGCTTAAGCTAATTGTTGAACTAGGCATGATCAGGCAGCAATGTGGGGAGACGCCACCCTGGAAGTTGGTACCCTGTCAAAGTCCCAGATCCCCTGTAAAGGAATGTCAGGGGATATTGGGCTTGGCTCTGCTCAGAAGCTGTGGGAAGGAGGAATATCAGGAGACATAGCTCAGACAGCCGCGCTTTACCTGCTTGGGTGGGTGAGGTGAAGCCACCCTGTGATACAAGCGCCTTTCTCTGTTACAACAATGCTGTGAGATCTTTCTGAACAGCAGAGAGAGATAGCATGTTATTCAGATGGGATATGTCTGAATAAGGATCCTCTAAAAACTACTATTTATTGCCTGTAAATAGAAGCAGATGTTGCTGTCATTGATTACCCCCTTTCTTGGAAAAATGTGAGGGCTGGAAGCTTCCACTAGGGAAAAATCAGCAGACCCCAGGGTAGTGAAGGCTCCAGAGGTGAAATAAAGGTACAGGCACAGCTCCAGTGTGGTAATCCAGGACTGTCCTAGCAGAGCATGGCTAGGAGGAATGTCATTACTGTGTTTGGTGCTCTCTGCCACTTAACAGTAGAGTTTGGTGTTGAGTAGCAAGTTACTCTTCAAGGGGCAAAGCTATGTAAGTGACTGAAGGGCAAGAAGCAAGAAAAGATCTGTTTCATCTTACTCTTTCATCTGGTAGTGATGGAAGGGCAGAGAGACTTCCTCGGATTTGACTGATTGACAGAAGGAACATGCTTTTGTTGTATTCATACAGTGCCTAACCCTTTTTGGCTCTGCTATACAAGGACAGTCCTTAGGCAATCTTGAAATAATACTTTTGATCATATTTTTCTTGATTTACTCTCTCCTCAGGAATGAATTGTCCTTGAATGAAAGGTTGATAAATGTTTTCTTTTGTTGAAAACTAAAGTATTGGTTTACTTGTTTAATTTTTTGGAAGCCTTTGAGCTTTGTAGCATTCTAAGTAGGGCAAAAGCTATTTTTACTCATTAAAGAGCAAACCAAACTGAATATAAATATGTCTTTCTGCACTTCCTTTCTGTCTTTCAAGGAAAATGTATGTCCTAAATAATTAGACTAGCATTAAAGATTATGCAGCTCTCTCCATCTAAGAGAGAAGGGCCTTTCACGACTGCAAGATTTTCTAAACCAGTCCCTTTTTATCTGCTTGAGTATAAGTTTTAATACTTCTTCATATGGTTTTCTGCTTCTCAGGCATAATTCCCATGTTGCAAGCTACTCCTGGTCATGTCAGTGTAGTGCAAGCTCCCCCTTCTTTGCTAGGAAGAGGGAGAAAAGGAGTAGAGCTGGCTGGACTGAGCAGAAGAACTGGGAGCCTGTTACCAGCCTCAGGAAAAAGATCCCCGGGAAAAAAGGGCTGAGCAACGAAGTTTACAAAAAATATTCAGGAAAGAGATTAAATCTGCTTGTTCACGATTTCCTGCCCCTCTTGGGTAGAAAATGGATGCAGAGAGGGATATTTACATTAAAGAAAGAAGAGAGGTGTGTTCTCTGGACATTAATTATCCCAATTTACTTTGATTGAAACCTTCCTCCTTACCTCTTGGAAAGAGTACACATTGCTGTCATGACAGCCATAAATATAAAAGGGCTGCATGGGTATTTAATGGTTTATTATACTAACCTTATAAACCAGTTACTGAGACTAACAGCGGATTGCAGCTGATATACAGCTTCCACGTGAATTAAAAATCAGAGAAATGCCATAATGCAAGAAGTCTTCAAGGACAGGAATTCTGGGCTGGACAGTTAAGTTTAGAGCTGCACTAGCAATAGACCTCATGCAAGTCAGAGACAAGAAATGAGAAAATTACAAAAGGAATAAAAAGTAAAGTGGTAAACTGGGGAAATTGTTATTTATCACGCTCTCAAATTTCCATTTGTTTCTCTTGCTAATATAAACCTTTTTTTAACAAGCTAAATTTGAATATTTAGTTCAAGCTAACTATTTAGTTCATTGCTGATGTTATCTAATATGTATAATCAGATCCTGGAAATGGAGGTCTTGAATTATCTACTGCTGAAGAAGGCTTTTCCACTCTTGCTTGCACTGTCAGTAGCACAGTCAGAGTTCAGGCAGAGACAGTAGGATGTAGATCCTCCACATCATGTGCAAGTGTTTTATTTTTCAGTTGGTGGTTACAGGAAAGGACAACTTTTCCACCTCCATACTGCAATTCTGACCCATTGTTTCCGCATCTTTTGAACAAACACCTGAAAACAGAACATTTCAGAAATACTGAATATTAGCAAAATAAGATGCTTCCGCTGTCAAAATAATTTTGACATTTTTAAAAGAAGTCTGCTTTGAAGTTCTGAAATTTTTTTTTTAATATATTTTCTATTCGGCCAAAACTGACCGTTAATTTCTACCTCAAATTCACAAGTAATTTTTGCTGCAAGTTGCCATGGTGCAAGTGTGATGTAAGGTGGCTGACTCTCATCTCCCACAGTGTTCACAGACCTGTGGTGGTGGTGTCCAGAAGCGAAATACTCTTTGTAAGCAGCGCCTGGCAGATGGAAGCTTGTTAGAGCTGCCAGAAACCTTCTGCTCCACACCAAGGCCATTTACCCAACAAGGCTGCAAAAATGAGGATTGTCCCAATGAGTGGCTTCTCTCTGACTGGACACAGGTATGTTATTTGTATGCATGAGTATTGTGCTGTTCTTGGCAATGAAGTTCCTTGGGATAATGGCTCAGACTGCACAAAGCATATTATGCCCGGTTTTGTCCTGTAATATGTCCTTATCATCCTGGTAGGGGATGTGATCACTAGCTAAATGTTCCGTTTTGGAGATTGCCTCCACAGATGTGGTTTAGCCACCCAGACCAAACATTAAGACCTCCCTTCTGGCATAAACACAAGCCATCCTCAAAACAATAAATCCCTGCCTCTGTCCATGTCTGTGCTCAAGTTCACCCAAGGCATCAATGAAGAGTAATCTTTACTTCCCCAGGCTAAATGCTTTTTCTTCCCAAAGCCTGGCTGTTCTGATGTCAACAGTCTTTTCCTCTTGGGGCCAATCAATCCAACCTTTCCCTCTGATGCAGAGAAGCAAAGGGAGGGGTTCCTGCAGTCTGCTGTGGGCACATTGTTACAGACACCAAGCTTCTTTCATGCTAGACACTGCTTTTGTGGTGTTAGCTAGCTACTTACTTCCTTCACTTTAGGAATGGGAAAACAAACTCACTCTACTGAAGTCTTTTGCAATTCCCCTGGCTCCCATTCTGGTCCCATATGTCTTAAGAAAAATTCTCTTTATATTTACGACAGTGTAACTGAAAATATAATTTGAGCTTTTAATGCCAGTAAGCATGAAAATCATTCTCCATCTTGCGATCTCCACCACCGCTCTCCCAGTTCTCTTTCATGAAAGGAGGTGGAAATTGTCTTTTGTGAAAGAAACACCAGTCACCTCACAGAGCTCTCCCACCTGCACCCTTCGTATGTTGACCTATCTTGACATTTTACTCAAATAAGTGGATGTTCTCATGAAGTCTGCTGCCAGGAGATGCGCAGCCATTCCAGCAGTGAAGGCAGTAATTCTATTCCCAGTCTGTCCTCTTTCACAAGAAGTTGCTACATGGTTTATGTTGACCATACAACTCGCAGTTCTACATTTTGGCACTTACTAAAATAAAACCTGACCTTACTCTCTCCTCCTCATTTCACTTGAAGGCTGCCGTGTTTTTGCTCTTCTTACCCTTAGTGAGTGTTCTTTCTTCCTCTCCCTTCACCTCCAATTCCCATTGCCACATGTGCACCTACATGTAACAGAAATGCATGTGTATCTTTGTGCAGTGCTCAACCCACTTTCTGGCACCTTTACAGACTGCTGCCTGGGTCCCAGTACAATGGCACTGCCTGTATTCTCACTTTCTGTGATGCTGTATACATAAATATGAAACAGGCATGCTGAATTCCACCAAACAATGTCCACCTGTGCATCAAGCACAGTCTGGTATTAGAGGGTTTATTCTCTTTTGCGTAAGCCATGTGTGGTAGCCACCAAGCTGAGGTGACTCACTGGTACCTGAAACACTCATCCATTTATTATTTCTAACAGATCTGCAACAGTAAAGCTGAAAGATTAAGTTTAGGCCACATTTTAGCAGAACAGTACGTGCCTGTGAAGTGCAGCTCAATGTGGTCTGCTCTTGGCTATGAGCAAGAGTTTTTCCAGCCAGCAGACACAGCCATACAGAAAAAAAGTGCAAAGACAAGCTTTGTACTGTAGGACAGTACCATTAAAACAAGGGACACTATCTGACAGAAAAAAGTGCTAAAGGGTGTGTGGGAAGATTCAGAGCCTCAAAGGACAGAAAATACCTAATATTTCATCTCCCTGATGTGCCTGCACTGTTGGTAACTGAATGGCCAGGTGCTGCTTTGCTTTATCCCACTGCGATATTTTTGAAATCTGTAACTGATCTGTACTGTGGCATGAGTATTCAATGTGGGTATGGGAGGTGGGGGGGCACATGTGACAAGAAGCACCTCTTTGCTTTTAACACACCTTGCTGCTAATGTTTCTTGTTCTGTTCCTAGTGTTCAGTGAGCTGTGGAGAGGGCACCCAAAGTCGCAATGCGATTTGCAGAAAGATGCTGAAAACCGGGGGTTCTGTCATCATCAGTTCCTCACTGTGCCCACCTTTGCCATTCTCATCCTTGGTCAGGCCCTGTGCACTAGGCACCTGTGCAAGTAAGTGGAAAAGTTGTTTGGGAGTGTCTAGGGGAAGGAGGCTTGGATGTCCATCACTAAGAAATCCATGCTGTCACCTGCTCCATAACCTTCTCTTGCGCTAGCGTGACTTGGTCTTGCAGAGTGGCTTCTGCTGCTGCCTTTTATGTCTGTGAACAAGTATGCTTTGTTTAGCAGTAAAGCAAGTCAGTGGATGAGAGCTATAAATTTTACTGTTGGAGCTGCGTCTGAGCCAATGTGCTGGAAGGGAGCTACTAGTTTCTGGAAGAACGGGCTAAAAATTCTGACCCAGATCTAGATCTAAATTTCACAACTGGAATGTAGAGGCTCAGAGATACAGCACAGCAACCTGAGGGCAGCTGCAAATAAGCTCTCTTCTAGAACAGCTGCAAAGAAAATGGTTGGTAAGGGATTTTGCTGAAGGTAATTTAAAAACATATTATTTCATTATGTCACTCAGAACCTTCTATGACCTGGGATCTGTAATGAACCATGCAACATAAGTTAGATGTATTTTATGTTGGTATTTCATATTGATATTTCATGCATTTGTTATTGCCCTTCACAAGAGCAGCAATCTCCCTCTATGCCCTTCCCTTACTTGCAGTAAGCCAACTGGATATGCCAAAGTTCAAAAGTCAGCCTAGCCTCAGCTTAAAGCTGACTATGAACTCTGAAACCACTAAATGTTGGGTATGTCAGGGAGAAAAGAAGATCTGACATTCAGAACCAAAGCCAAATGCCAAATGTTACATGGCATTTACTAATAATATACCTATGCTTCATTATTTAGTGCTTTATAACAAAGATTTCTGTCATAGAGATCTGAAAGCTGGAAGGACACACTGACCTAGTGCTCTTTAATAGTATTTACCATGTTTTTAAGCCTAATCTAGCCAGTTTTGTTCTGTTCAACATTACTCCCTGAGGTAGCAGCACTTTCACTCTTCCTTACCACTGTGAGCTGCAAGGTCATGTTGCCTTTGAGGGTTTGGATGGTAAACACTTGTCTTTTCAATGTATTTATTAAGCAATAATCTTCATTTAAATACTTTAACAAGAAGAACTACATTTCCACTCAAGTTTTCTCTCTCCCATAAAGCTTTTGCCCCTGGCTCTTTGGTTTCTGCATGTACCCTGGGCAGGACTACTTTTGCATTTCTAAAGTGCGCCTTGTTACTCCTCCTATTTTGATTGCTCCAACTTAATGTTCAGCAGCTGGTAGCCAGTTTCTCCCATTACTGTCTAATGGGTCAAATGCTGCCAGCACCTAAGTAAACTGCTTTGTTTTTTTAATGGTAACACATACTAATAGTATTAATGATATTTCAGGGCACAACAGGCCAGCTCATAAGCAAAGCCCCCATATTATGGCCATAAAGAAAGTTTACATCCAGACAAGGAAGCAGAAGAAGCTACACTTTATTGTGGGTGGGTATGCCTACCTGCTGCCCAAAACCTCTGTTATTCTCCGATGCCCCACAAGGAGGTTCCGGAAATCCATGATCACTTGGGAGAAGGACAACAAGAGGCTTGTCAGTTCAGCTCACATCACCATTGCACCCTACGGGTACATGAAAATCCATCGTTTGAAGCCTTCAGACACTGGGACATACACCTGCACGGCAGGGCCAGCCCAGGAGCATTTTGTAATTAAACTAATTGGAAGCAACAAGAAGATCATTACTGGGCAGCCAACTAGTATTAGGGAGGAAGAGGCCATAAGAAAGGCCAGCTTGAATGAAGCCTTGCAAACACAGGGGAAACACATAAATGGGATTCTCTTCAATGGGAGCAAGGCTGAAAAGAGAGGCCACCTTGCTGACCCCAGCAGCTGGTATGATGATATTGTCTCAAGGCTGCTACAGCACAGGGGCTGGCCAGGGGAAAATCTGGAGTCCTGGGAAGCCCAGGAGTCCACAGAGAGAAACGCATCCTCAGAGGAGGACCAGAGCCGGGAGTATAGCCTGCCATTTACTATGGTCACAGAGCAGAAACGCTTGGATGATATCATAAGGAACTTTTCTCAACAGCCTGAGGAGCTTAAAGATGTTTACACTGAGCAGCTTGTTGTGCAGCTGGCTCATGAGGTTTTCAAGAGCCACTTGGAGCACAAGGAATCTGTCCTCAAAGCGTCAAGGCGAAGAGCAGATTCAACCTCGGTGGAGTACCCTCTCCACAGATATGTTTCTGGATTTACCAGTTCCCTGAGGACATCATCTGCTGAAGCATTTCTTCCCACCCATGTAGACCTGGCAAATGGCTTGCACAGACCTCACCAGAAGCCTGCCATCCTCCGAAAGATTTCAGCAGCACAACAGCTTTCTGCTTCAGAGGTTGTTACCCACCTGGGACAGACAGTAGTCCTAGCCAGCGGCACGCTGAGCGTGCTGCTTCACTGTGAAGCAGTGGGAAACCCAAAGCCCACCATCAGCTGGGCTAAGAATGGAGAGGAGGTGAAATACAATGATAGGTAAAACATATTATTTAACTTTAAAGAAAATAATTGATATTTTGACTCTTCTGTTTTCGTGTTTTACTGCCTGTCAGTCCCATGGACAAAACCATATTTTGGTGTAGTCTGATTTCATAGCACAAAGAAGGGCAAACACGTGTGAAGTGGTAAACAGGGCACTGTAGCTCTTCAGGAAGGTCTGGATGCTAGGTCAGTCTGGTGTGGCAGACAGGAGCTTTACTTCTGTTTCAGTAAGTAAAAAGAAGAGTTTGTAAAGTACCAAAGGAGGTAAGTGGCCAATGCAGTAAACAGAGCACTCCACGTCTGGAGACTGGGGAGCCTTAGTGATTTTCCCTTCTGAAGGTGGAGGTTTCCACTATGAAGATTGATTTTGAGATATGAAGATTGGTTATTGATTATTACTATTATCCCTTGTTGGACATATGAATTGCATTTCTCACAACGCTCCAGCAGGGTCTGTCTGACATGGTTGTGGTAGCAGAAGATGGAGGAAGTGAGGCTTCTGCCCTCCACACATGTATCTGTGTGTAAAACTGCCCCAGAATAAACCTCAGGAGTTATTACAGTCACCATTCCCTGTGTATGTTCTGATAGAGGCTGGAAACTGTGGTACCATATTTCACAGCTATTTGCAACTATACTGTCATTTCAACACACTGAACTCTAAGCATTAGTCTTCTGAGCTGGTGCATCCTCATCTGTTGAAACTCAGATGTAGCCTGAGAACTTGAGTAACAAAATACTTTTATCAGCATACCATAGAAATTACACTTTTTTTCCTTCAGGTAGCCTTTACCTGCTTATCACTCCATGTTATTCATTCGTGTGCAAGAGCATGCTAAAAGATATTATTTTCAGTGCTAATTATATGTTTAACTGTGTTGATAGCGTACATTTTTCTCATCTGTATACTTGAGATTTTATGTTTTGGTCCTGTTCTGTGAGAAAGTGGTATATAAGGGATAGGCAGGGATTGTAAGAGGCAGCTACATTAACCAACATGGTGCAACAAAGCAGTCCAGGGACCTGCTACAAGCTCTTTCTGCATAAGATCCTGACCTCAGTTAAGACATCTGAATTTAGTCATAAGGTCAGCTTGGGAAATCGGAAAAGGTGGAGTCAAGGCAAAAATTAATTTCCAGTGTGTTGCCTGTGGATCATCCAGTAAAGTCTTAGGCTAGGTAAATTGCTCTTTTTGCATATATAATTAATTCATTAGCCCCTTTCTCACCTTGGCAAATGAATCACCCCCAAATAATTTTTTCTCTAATGTGCTGAATTTCCTGGTTCTCATCTCTCTCTGGGACCAAAGGCTTGTAAATACATTAGGTTTCACCAAAAATCGGTAACTTTTGCAGGGGGAGGAGGTACTAAGAGCAAGAATGTATCTCTTGTGGAAATCACATGCAGTCTTAATCAAGACTTGGGCCTGTAGTATCCCTTTATTTGGCCATATTCCTGTAAAAATATCTTCATGGCCCCCCAAAACTTTTGTATATAGATTTTCATTGCCAGTAGTTACATCCTGTTGGAACTGTGCCATTAAGGATTTTTTTTTTTCTCCACTTGAAATAACTGTGATTTCTATGGTGTGCTTGAAAGGGAATGGAGGTTACATAAAGTCCACATGTGGTTAATGCTGGACACTACACTCATGAGAAGATTACAAGTTTATCTCACGCCATATAAGCAGCCATGGTGTAGCAACAGGCAGATTCATATAGCTGACAGTAGAACAGTTTTATCATTTCTGAAATTCTAGTCTGGATTTTTTTTCAAATTTTGCAGTGCCTTTCAACCTTCCCCCCCCCCCCAATTTGCCTGAAACAGCATTAAATGCTGTGTTGTATTTCTGAATTATCAGGCAACTACCTGTCCTCAAAATTTCTATCTGAAAGACTCAGGAAAGTACACTGTATTTGCCAGTCAGTAGTGTTATTCATTGACAACTCTTCCTTAAAGGTTGAGACAGTTTCCACATTATGAACTTCCTTCTGTACTAATCACTTACGATTCCTCCAGGTTGGTGGGTAGGGGAGGAAATGAGCAGTGCTCTGGGCTTCAGGGGTACTCAACATCTGTAACTTTGGAATTAATGGAAGTTTAGAAATCACGGTGCATATAAAAATCAAGTTGTGGATGTTTTACTGGGTTCTTAACAGCAGTATTCTGGTTTTGGCTCAGAATACTCTTTCTGGCTGCCAGTCAGCTATGTAAATGAAAGTCGCAATTTAAGCAGTCTCACAGTGTACTGCTGTAAACTGCAAGGCCATCTGTATGCAATGGTGTTTGGTATGCTTGAGCTGTCTTTCAGCTCTGCAGCTTGTTGTCTTCATACTTTGCAAGCCACTGAATGGAAAAGAGAAACCAATTTTCCAGCCCACCTCTGCCCTAATGGGAATAAGGCACTATATAAGTGGGCCTTCCTGTACCAGTATCAGAGAGACACTTTTGGTGAGGAAGGTCAAGGGTTGTGCTGAAGTGCCTCAGCTCATGCCCTACTAGACTATACTGAGATTCCAGTTGTATCTGGTTTGTATTGTGATTTTTAGAGTATAGGCTGCTGGTTTGAGGTTGGCTGATAGCTATTCATATAGTACATTACCAAATTCTGAGATAAAGGCACTTATTTTCATGCATCATGGCCTTGGATTTTGTCTGGACCAGTGATGTAGCAATGAATGGCTCTATTCCCATGACCTCCTTCCATGAGTTGTGCCATCCACCTAGAAGTGTTTATGATTCCTACTCCATAGCTCCACTTGCAAAAATTAATTAATTCTTTAGCTTTAGACTAGGTACTGTCAGAAAAAGATATAACACAGGCCCCAGAAAGTGTTGGTTTTCAGTTACTCAATAGAATGAAAACATGACACAAAAAGCTGCAGCAGCTGAAAATATCTGTGTGGTTCCAGTAAAAGATCCTTGACTTGAGTGCATACTTAACATGAGCGTCCATGCCTTCTCCTAAGGTTGAAGTGTCAGGTTAACACCAACGTGGGTTCTGAGTGCAGTTTCAAAGCCTGCTAGTATCTATACCAAAGTGTGGAGACTTCCATCAATGACAGAAAATGTTTTATTTCAAAGAAAATTCAGATTAACTTCCTTAGGAATCAATTTTAAAAGTGAAAAATCTTTGATGGCTTTATGCATCATTAGTAAGCCTTCCAAGTGTGCCATGATTTCCGTCACTGGGAGCCCATTGGTACTTGAAAATTCAACTTTTCTAAAACAGAAATGTATTTTATAAATGGACATGAAGCAAAATGTAAACAGTAGGTGATACAGAGTTAGGTGTTTGCAAGGTACCATCTGAATTAGTCACTGGTATAGGTCCTGTAAAACACTTTTTTGTCTTGGAGGCAATGCAGTGTGGAGCAAGATGAGACTGATTAAATTAAGCTGTATTATTTTATGTCCATAAATGATATTCTGAAGACATGCTTCTGGCAGAAAGAATTGCTACAGCTGGTATTTCTTTCACCACTGACAAGCAACCCAATACCTAACAAAAATAGCGATCTATGAGCAAAACAGGGAATCCAGCCAAAGTCATTCCATACAAAGAGGGATAATAAAAGATCTGCTTTCAAGAAAAGCAGCTATGCCAAATTGTGACACACAAATAAAAGGAAGAATTACCAAAAAGTAAAGGTCATTAGCTTTATTTCTAGGGAAGGACATTAAAACTTAGGTTGATCAAATAGGAAGACTGAGCTGCATTGGAGTTTATTTTTTTAAAAGGCAGTTATCTACCTGGCCTACTCCTAAAAATATTTGGATCTTGAGGTGACTTAAACTGACAAAGAGAGATTTACATGCACAGAGCTGACTAGCAACAAAGAAATATGATCCCTTGTGTTTTACAAGGTGCAATATTAAGCAAGCTCTTTCCTCAACCTGAAGGTGACAGAAACATTTGTAAAAAAACCTTTTTTAGGGGGTTGTAGATGTTAGTTTGATGTAGGACTGACCAATCAACCTACATACTACATTTACACACATGGAGGCAGAACACATCCAACTTTTAACTGTTAAATGCTAGTATAATTTGGGACAAGTTCTGGAGCTCTAATTAATTTCATGTAGAGATTGAACAAGTCAGTGTTAAACTAAAAAATTTACATGTGAGATACTGAGGCATTTTAACACTAGTTTTGTAAGTAAAGAAATCTGTTAGTTGCTGGCACTGTTAGCAGTGGCTAACTAGAAGTCTGCCCTGTTTATGAGTAAGTGGTAAGAAAGAAAAGATCCTTGAAAGCAGACGTGAGGAGGGAATTCTTTCAGCCATTGGGGGCTTTTTTCTGTGCAAGCAAAAATGCAATTTAAAAATGATTAATGTTTGTTTAGCAAATGTACATTTTTCTAGGTACTTTCAAAAGTTGGTTGACAAAAGGTAGCTCTTTCCTTTTATTAATAATAATTATTATTACTCAAAAAAAAGGTTAAAAAATAATTTTAACTCTGGATTTTTTCCTGTAGTAGACTTTGATGGGTAGCCCTAATCTGCTTTGGTTTAGAGATCTACCACCCACAGTGTTGTGCAAGATCAAGTATCTACTGCTTTTTGGTCCATGAGACAACACTTCATTGGGGGTTTGGGAGTGGAAAGAAACTCATCAATTCCAGGATCTGTGAGCAGACTTTTACTGCATGTGTTTTACAGGCGCATCCCTCCCCCACTTTCACCCTTGTCACTGTCAATCACAGCCTCAACTAAGAGTTTAGGTACAACAGCTGCTGAAATTTGCTGATAAGAAAAGTAAACTTATCATTAGCTTTTATCAACAGTTTCAGCTAAAAAATTAAGAGAATAAGAGAAAGGAGCAATAATCATGAAATACACTGTGCTGAAAATAAGGGAACAAAAGCATTGACAAGAGCCCATGGACTGAATTCTTGCTTATACAGGTGTAGGTCACGACCCGATGGAGTTATACCACTGCAAAACCAGGCTGTGAAAAGCAGCAGCTCGTGAGAGCTCAAAGGCCATATTCATCCCATTTAGCCATGGGCAGTACACTGGGATCACTGTGGGCTCCTCTTACTGGCAGAGGAGGGTAACAGTCAGTTCAGCCCAGGGAGGAGCTGAGTATTCCCCTCTGTCTTCACTGACTATCAGGGGAAAAATGAGATTGCTGATTTTGTGCAAACTGCCCAGCAACCAAAGAATTTGGAGCCTGTTTCAGGCTTTGCCCCTAGGCCTGTGGTTCACTTCATTTCTTTCTGCCTAGCTTCAGCAGGTTTCATGATTTTTCCCTTGCAAAAACTTAGTTTTTTTCTCTACTATTGCTACTCCTACTTTGCAGAAGTGGGAGACAGGGAAGGTAGGGAACATATTCCACATCATACACGAAGTGACAGAGCAGAGGAGGAGGTTTCACAAACCATGGGCAGATGTCCTAAGTACTCAGAAATCTTTCTCTAATACACATATCAGCAGTAGAAGAACTGGGAATGAGACTAAAATTTAATTTAAGTAAAAAAAAAAAAACTATAATCTAAAAACAAGAATATTGCATCTTTCTTTCTGCTTTACTCCAGGATGCTACTTCAGCCTGATGACTCCTTGCAGATTCTAGCACCTGTGGAAGCTGATGTGGGTTTCTATGCTTGCAATGCGTCCAATGCCCTGGGATCTGACTCTGTCTCCATTGCTGTCACCCTAGCAGGTAATAGTTCATTCTCTGTGATTGCAGGATGGTCCCTGACACTTGTGTGATTCTGGACAGAAATAGTTTGGAACAGATGGCTGTGGATGTTGGGTGGGCAAGGCAGGTTGTTCTGGTGTAATTCGGCAGGCAGCTGAACACCAGTCAGCTGCTCACTCACTCCCCCGCGCTCAGTGGGATGGGGGAGAGAATTGGGGAAAAAAAGGTAAAACCTGTGGGTTGAGATAAAACAGCAGAGAGAAAAAAGTAATAACAATAAATAATAATAATAGGATATACAGAATATACAAAACAAGTGATGTGCAATGCAATTGCTCATCACCCACTGACCCACCCCCAATGCCGCGCTGTCCCCCAGCCAACTCCCCCCCAGTTTATATACAGAGCATGACATCATAAGGTCTGGAATAGCCCTTTGACCAGCTGGTGTCAGCTGTCCTGGCTGTGTCCCCTCCCAGCTTCTCTTGCACCTGACAGAGCAGGGGAAGCTGAAAAAAAAAAGTCCTTGACTAGTCTAAACACTACTTAGCAAAAAACTAAAACATCAGTGTGTTATCAACGTTCTTGCCATACTAAATCCAAAACACAGCACTATTTCAGCTACTAGGAAGGAAATTAGCTCTATCCCAGCCAAAATCAGGATATGGGTCAACAGAGGCACACTGGTAAAAACATAGAGTGTGAACTCTGGCAAAAACTGAGGCATAGTTCAACTTTCACAGATAGTTCATGAGATTTGTGGATTTCTGCAAGAGATCAATGCTTTTTCTCCTTGCTGCATCTGACGTGCTCTCAAGACATTGCTGCTCATCCTGGCTACTCACAGATTATATGGGCAGTGGAGTCCAAGCCTCTCAATTTGTACCCTTCATTTTAAACCTGTTGCTGATCTCTTCAAGTCTAACAGACTGATTGAAGGATTTATTCAGATGTACATTAGGCAAGGTGAAGAGCTAGCCCCTTGCAGGATCAAGCCCTGTATCATATTTGATCCATTGCGGCACAAGTATGGCTGACACTGTTTCAATTGCTGGCAAATAGAGGTTCACAAAAAATTAAGTCCTGTGTTTATATTTCTCCAGTAACGGTTGAGTTCTAAAGCAGACTAAATATCCTTTGTTAGTTTAGATTTCAGTTCTAAAGAAAACTCACCCAAATAAGAGCCAAGGGAAATGGTTGGTAGTGCATGAATCCAGGCTGATGACCACGTCAGGTCTAGTAGAAGGACAGAGCAGCAAACACGAATGAGTAGCTGTTGGGTAAGATGAAGGGACAGAATAGACAGCTAAGGACTGTGATGAGGCGGAAAGGTCTTAGAGAAGGAGGATTCTACTTATCACAAAGGCAAAAGGAAGCACATTAGGAACGCTAGAAAGCTTATTGATTTTTCAGACCCCTCTATTTCACTGCTCCAGAATGTGGAAGGCATTTGGAGGCCTCCAATGTGTGGGCAGTGACCATCAGCTGCCAATGTATCCATGTATGATTAGGGGAAGGAATAGCTGTTGATGAGCTTGAGTTTTTTACACCAAACAGAAAATTTCAGGTAAGAGGAGCATAAAGAAAAACTAATAATGCAGCCATGGCCAGCAGTGAAGCTCTGATGATCAGTAAGCCAACTGGAAAGTGACCTTGTCTGTTCCTTAGAAGGAGAGCAGCTGAATCACCCAGGGTGGAAAAGGAAGGTCTGCATCAGAACTATGTATCACCTGTAGGCAAAACCAGAGACTGCTCGTTTTTACACTACTGCAGATCAGGAATATCTTTGCTGACTCCCATGCAGTGTTTTGTAAGGAGCAACTCCACAGTAGACCTCTTGTGTTGCACCAGCAAGAAGCTGAACACAAAGCTAAAAAATCATCAGTCACAACTGCTATGCTGTCCATATTGCTCCAGTCAGTCTAAAAGCCATAGTTTTTGTACAACGTAATTTGTGGAGACAATTTTGTGTGAAGCTATAGACAAATAAACTAAGCATTAGGTATACATGTCGCACAGGAAAGCTATTAACTTTTTGATTATAATTAGTTATCAAGGCTTTAGTTTAACCTTTTTAGATGAATTAACATTCATACATCCCAGACTCAAGCTGAACTCTGCTTAGGAACTGGTATACGTTTCCATCTCACATCCAAGGCAAAGAGCTGAACATCTTATAAAATGAGGCCATAAATATCAAAATGAGATACTGAGCAGTTTTTGGAACAAAGCAACAACCTCTTTGGCATACTGGAAGTACTTTCTCAAAAAAACTGGAAAGCTGAGACCACCTTTAGAGGGATCAGGAGTGGTGCCGAAAGCTTATTTCATTGAAGAATTTTCTGTTTAGTTTAACACATGCATGGAGAAAAAGACAGTGGAATATGCTTCCATTTTTCTCAATGGTTTGCTCCTTGTTTTATGGGTTGAACAGCTAACAGATTTTTAATATTTCAACAATAAAATGTAATTTTTTGCTTTGCTGTTCTTAGGCATTAAAAGCACCAAAAGAAAAATAAAATAAAAAAAAAATACAAAAAAAACCCCAAGCTTATATGACAGGAATTCCAGGTGAAAGGCATCTTTTAAAAGCCCTGGAAATATAGCTATATAGACCAATTTATGGTTAGGGCTGAATTAAATTTTCAGGAGCTCCATGAGCATAATGACATCAAATTCTTCTTCTTGCCTCCATCTTTTCTTCTTTGGTCACCTCCAAATTAACAGACAGATGAAACCACTGGTAGACATTAGACTAAACCTGCAGCTTCTGGAGGCAAATGATGAAATCTGAACCTGGTTTGTATCTGACCATTTATTTAAAGGGGGAAAAAGTGCAATTATATATTTTTGGATAAAGGCAAGTTTGAAAATACAACACTGAGTCAAAAACACCCAAGTCCCATACCATTTAAAGCAATCTTGTCATGTTCTGCCCCTTCTGCCAACATCCTGACTGCAGGGCATTTTGGCAGGGACAGGGGGCTGCCTTAACCCAGCTCTGTAGCTCTGCTGCTTCACTCCCCTCTCTCAGAGCTAAGCCCAAGTACCTCTGTACTGTTTGGTGGCATGCCTTTACAGTGCCCCTACAAAAGGAGTTGCAGAAGGCTCCTCAAGCACCCAATGGTGGTGGATAACTCCATAAGCTAATCCCACATAGCCAGGCACAACAGCAGGGGAACACCTTGACCCAGTGGCTCGCTGTCACCAGTGTGGAAGCACACTGAAAACAATTCGAAAAGTGTGTTGCAGGCAAAGCAGGTATCTTTGGTAGAGGTAAAGAGTGCTAGTGTAGTGTCACTACAGGTTTTAGGTAAAACAAAATAGGTTATCTGACAGAAGGGAACGTGTTTATGTCCCTCACCTTCCTAGGCTAGCTGTTATGAGAAGACTTTCTTGTTGTGGCCTGGTCTTCTCAATCCCAGTGGTTCCACTGTAGGTGAAAGAAAACATGATCAATGTGTAGAAACAGCTTGCACATTGCTCTAGACCTCCTGCAGTATCAATGTGCCTGTAGCCATTGCTCAGGCTTCTTTTTCCTATGTTTGGCCTTTCACAAAGGGTGGTATTTTGGTTGCAATACCAGGCAAACATCTTGCTGCGGCTCCAATTGTACTGGTGTTTATTGATTCAGCTGGTTCTCATGTGTGTCCATATGGCTTTAATGCTATTCTGCTTCAGCTTTAAGTATGCTTTTAATTTTTCCAAGACAGCTTTTCCCATGGAATTTGGTGACACTGTAATATTGTAAAGAGCAGGTGGCCTCATACCCCAGCATTTTCCCTTATCCACCTGTCCTGTGTAGGTACCTCCACACAGAGTGTCCCAGGCCGTCTGTCCCATGTGAATCCAGCGTGCTCGGTCTGATAAACCATGGTGCTTCTTTTATACAGGGAAGCCACTGATAAAGGCATCGAGAGCTACTGTGATCAACACCAAATCGCCTGCTGTCACTGTTGATATTGGAAGCACAGTGAAAACAATCCAGAGAGCGAATGTTACCATTAGCTGCCAGGTCGCAGGTGAGAAATTACTCGGTCCCCCATGCATTGCCTTTGGCTATAAGTTTCTGTGGGGTTCTTTGCTAAATTGGTGTCTCCAGGTGCAGCTGAGTGAAACTGCATGGTTTTCCTAGGACTCAGGAAAATTTGATTGCTTCCATTAATTCTTAGCATAGTAATTGTCCTCCTTTTATCAATACCAAAAAAAGTGTAGTGGCTTAAGAAAATTGGCCTGAGGCAATACGACAGGTACCTTTGTTAGAGATACACAGTATGATGTTGATACCACAAAACTGATACACATTCCTACCTGTCAGGGCTGTTTGGTGAGAAAATACAAGCGTGGACTGACTCATTTGCTCACTGATGGGGTTCTTGAAGTCCATTGCAGTTAGTTCCTTCTTTTCCTGCCAAATTCTGTTTTTTTCAAATCAAGGGCATGGTAGCATGCTCTTTTTCTGCTTTTTCTTTTTTCACCTTCAGAATGCTGGAATTCAGAGGAATTCTGCTGGAACAGGGTACTCCCTGAAACTGTTTTCCAGCCAGAGACTGAATGTCCCTCAGTCTTACAACAGCAGTTTGCTTCTTTCCAGTGGTGACCAAAAAAGGTTGACGTTATCTGTATATTGCAGTCCTACAGCTGTTGGTGGGAATGATGTTGGTATGGGGAGGGAGGGTAGGGGAGGAGAGAGAGATAGGAAATCTCTAAAGACCCAGGGCCAGACCTCTGATTCATTACACTTTCATGCATAGTATGAGGGGGAAAGGGAGGGGAAGGGAACAGCTTATAAAGCACAAAGTGAGCCATGCTGAGTGTTACACAAATATCTGCGGTGGAGACTTGTATGAAGTCCCTTAGACCCTCGCTTTAGCTTCTTGTCCCTAGCAGCTACTTCAGATTACTTTAAACAAGCATCTGCACTGCAAATATACAAATGTCCTGCTTTTTTAACACTTCCTACTCACTTTAAGCACTTAGTGGTTGTCAGTTTTCCTTCTTCAAATGCTGCAAACCACACCCCTATGTAAATTCTCAAGTAAAAAGAGTATTTCGGTCAAGTTTCACTATTCAGTCATCTGTCCTTTAGCAAAGCATGCAAAATAGCTGTGCAAAGGCTAGGCTGGGATCCCAATTCATTAATTACTCTCAGTGGGATTAATGAAAGAAAAATACAGTATCATTTTTCCTGATGGTTCATGAAGGAATAAATTCAGTATTTCCATTGCCTTCTCAACATAGACACTAGACACTCCCCTGTAATCAGACTGATGTCCAGAGTCTTTCAAGGAAGAAGGAGATGAAAGCTGTACTCTCTTTTCCCCAGGCCCCTGTATGGCCACCTGCATGGACAGTGTGTGAAAGAGACTAAGTATTATAAGAACATAAATTATTTTTAATTTCTCTCTCTGGGTTCTCTCAGCTGCAGATTGGGAGGCTCCCCAGATGTAGATAGTGATTGCTGATTTAAGAAGTGCAGCCATTTCCCTTCAGTGTAAGGACATGAAAAGAACAGGACGTGGCTGAACAAAGTGGCCACAGTTTTTATGGCATCGGAAAAGTACAGGAAGGGAGCAGAGCTGGTCAGGGGAACAGATTCAGTGCCTTTTCTGAGAGGAAAATAATCTCTAGCAATTTTATGAAGCCTACCTACTATGACAATGTATGTCCACAGTGGAAAATTTTAGCAGTGTCACAGCAGAATCACTGTCTTCTCTTCCTGAGAAAGGCTTTTTGCTAGCTAGCAGCATTACTGTATATTGGATTCTTCTGTGATACAGAAGAAATCTGCTTAAATCATATTTTTCTTCATGGGTGTTTTATCTTCTGCTACTGCCTCTGCAGAAAATGTCAACTATGTTTGACATCAGAGATTAATACTGTTGAAATGACAAAGTCATTGTTTATGACAAAGTCATAAACCACAAGCTGTGATGTTACACAGGGAATAAGAGAGTGAGTAATGAGGGCAGAAATATTTTATAGGCACTAGAATCCTATTTTCATAAAAATAGTGTTAATAATTCAACAGCAATTAAAAAAAAGCTACATATGGGAAGAGATCCAGGAACAGAGTTATTTCTATCAGCTGTCTCACCTATGCCTGGAAAATATACCATCTCATAAAACCTGTTAAAGGACATGACAATAAATATAATTTCCCTTCTAATGTAAGCACAATTTTTTTGTTTTAGCATCAAGGTTATGATTATCCAACCTTTTAATATATTTTTGATCATTCTACTTGATCAAATCCAAGGAGAAGAATAACATGCACTATTGCTTCGGTCAGCAAACGTGTCGTATCCTGGTGACTTCTTCAGAGTAGATGAACTTTACAGCTCTGTAGTTTGCCAAAGTTCCCCAGAAGGCATTAACAATGAAATGGCCATCAAATCATAGTAAGTTAATGTGCAATGGTTAATGCAATATCATCTGATAATAGAAAAGAAATTAGAGTGTGAGAATGAAGTGAACACAATTAGAAAGCAAACTAGCATTAGCAAACTAACTCCAGAAATTATGTGGAGACTTATCTAGATGAAAAAACTTCTCACACAGCTTTGTAAAACTGTACTCTTTTTCCTTCTGGTACTTTCCCTCTGGTCATTTCAAGATGCCCTGAACCAGCATAGCAACACAGAGTTGTTCTGGATCAGAATTTGGTGCCTGTTAATCTCATCATTATAAACTGTATTGCTGTCACTGAGCTGTACAGTCTGCAATATAGGACCATGCATGTCTTGGATCTTGATGTCTTGGCTCATATAAGGACAAATCTTTACGGAGAGTCAGCAAGACATCAGAATAAATATCTATAGAGAAATACTAAGTATGAGGATCAGTTATGACATTTTCTAAAGCTGCTCTTGCTGTCAAGGGGAAGAAATATACACTTGCTGCTGACAGGTGTTGATAAACCTGGAGAAACTTTCTTAAAAGCAGGAGATAAGAGAACATTGCCAGAGCCTCAGGAGTAATTTTGTATTGCTCTTTAACTCCTTATGAAAGGCATAAGCACTGTCAAAATCTGTGTTCTGAACTGAAATCTATAGACGTTAGCTGTAAGACAAGGGAAAACAAAATCATCCTGGATGCATTAGAGTTTCATTGGCCCCTGATATGAATCATGTCAGGATGAAGCTCTATTTTAGTTATACCACAAAGATGATCTTGTGGTTTTGTTCAAGCTTGAAAATTACCTTTATTTTGCTGGACATAATTTTGTCACCTTGTCTATAGAGGTGAAAGAATATTTTTTAACATATTTAGGTGTTTGTGGCCAATCCCAGACTTCTCCAAAACTAATCTTAAGGGAACTCCCACCCAAAAGCCACTCAGGAATCTTGCAGATGCCTGTGACTTCCAGGTGAAGGACTTTTTCCAAGCTTCAAAAAGCCAGCAGCATTTCTGGTGTGGGCAATTTGATTGCTATGGGCAATTTCACTTCCAAAGGGGATGTGGGAGCAGTTTGGATCACATCAGGATCACTAGGAAGCTTTCTGTTGAATTCAGTGCTTAAATTGTGCAGATATTCATTCGAATACCAGAAGCCTCAATCAGTCTGGCGCAGGCTGTTATTGAAAATACAACTGGACATGAAAGGAAGAACCAATTTTAAAAACCTAGTTCTTAGGGCATTTCTCCATGGTTTCCTTCAGGCCACAAGACTTCTAGCAGAGGCACCTGCCTGCAAAGTGTCATGCGCCATTAATCACTGTTGAGTCAGAACAGGTTTGGAAGAGTGACTTAAATATATTACCATCCTGCCCTGTATATCCTTCTCTCCTGATGTTTCAGCTTGCAGCTTTTTCAACTCCCCTAAACACTCCTTTCCTCCGTACTTCATCTGTGGGCTGGAGGTTATATCTTTTCAGTTCCTACCTTGCTTTATGACCTATAAGTTCATGAGCTATACCAGATTATGACATGGAAGTCACTATTTCAAGAAAATTGTGCATTGGAAACAAGTCACCAATGCTAGATTCTTGTATTGCTATGCTTTCTTTCCCCAAAAACTCCTGGTTTAGCAAAAATATCTTGATTGGCATGCACAGTTCTGCTTGGTAGAATTCCCAGGTAGCCTTTTTATGCTGGATACGTGCACAGTGATGGAGGGGAAAGCTGTAGAAGAATAGACTTGGGTAACTATTCACCACCTAAAGTCTTGCCTGCCCAGCAAAGTGAGTTTTGTTTCCAGCTGGCACCTCGCAGACTTTCAGTCTCCCTGACTCTTTCTGAAAAGCAAACACACTCAGCCCTCTGTCCTCTGTCATTCACCGCTACACAGCAAAACTGATGGAAATGCTCTTGCTACCCCTTGTGGCAATCCTGCGCAATGATGTGCTTGCTCGTCCTTGTGCCGGCTGCCTCCAGTTCCTGTCTCGAGGCTTGTTTGTGTGGCTGGAGGTGGAAGCATGAAGGAAGATGAAGCTACTGCCCACTGACATAGACTGCTTATCTCCCCTAAACCAAACTGTAGGAACAGCCGTGCAGATTAGTTTCAAATAATCTCCTGTTAGTATGGAAACTTCACACTAACGACAGAGGAAGAACACACTTTTTAGAGTAGCAGTCAAAAAAATATTTTTGTAGAGGTGCTGGATGTGTTGTAGGTACAGCACACCTTTCCTAGACTCAACAGTAATACCTCAACAGTAACAGGTCTTACCTTTAATGGCTCGTTGCTTCTTCTGCTAGTGAAGAGTATGCAAGATGAATCTGCCTTTCTGGACTAAAACTATCTGAGCAGCTGTCTGCAAAAGCAAACCAGTTTTGTCTGTCTCTGTATTTTTTTACTTATTTTATTTGAGCCCCTGTTCTTGATGACTGTGGTCATATGAAATCCTCAATGCCCCTTTATTTTCAAGAAAATGTTGAAAGCTCTATCCAATTTTAGTCTCCAAAACAAAGAAAGAAGATGAGCCCTGGCTGGAGCTGGAGGAAGCTTTATAATTTTATGATCCTGTAGTTGTTTATTTCTGAGGTACATTTCTTGATACTTCCATGCCTAAGTTCAACAATAGCCATAATGTGAAAACCTGTGCACTCTAAGTAGCTTAGGCTGCAAGAGAGAGATCATCTCTTCACTAAGATGGCATTGGGAGGACTAGTGCTGGGATCTGAGTGTTTTTCCATCTCAGGGACTGCAGAACTGGAAGGGTCTCCATTTTCTCTCCTTTGCTGTCCAGAGCTCAACTCTCAAACTTCCTTTCCCTGCAATGGGAACACAATAAACACACAGACTTGAATAAACTCTGGTGTTGGGGTTGTTTGCTATACAGTGGTTGTCTGAAGTCCCCTGAGGACTCTGTCTGGATGCTCTGGAAAAAATCAGAGTGAGGTTTTAAGTGGTGGTCGGCCCACCCATGCCACATAGGTCAAAGAGTAGCAGCCAGATGGAGAGCTGTGTACTGGTCCTATCCCAGTGGGGGAGCCAGAAACAGGCCAACAGCCCATCCTTTTAAAAAAGCTGAGTTGCAGCAACACAAACAAGGGTAAGCCTTTGGAAAACAGCTTCATAGACAAGAATAAGTTCTCTGTGTATGCCATGAAGGGTCCAGATTAGCATATGCTATTTACCCTCAGACAAAGGTGAGAAAAACCCTGCAGTCTTTTACAGCTTGCTTCCTGGTACTTTCTCAATGTGGATGAGACCCTCTGCCCTTACAGGGCTTCAGCTTTCCTTCCTGGCTGCCAAGCTCAGACATCCTAATTCCAGATGTTTTGGCAAAGTCACCAGGTGACTCTGGGAGAGGTGGAAAAAAAATCACAATGCTTTGATGTGGAAGAATAGGGAAAATCTCCCATTCCCATTTCCATCTGCACATGCTTAGCAAGGCACCTGCAATCAGGCAGTCACTACAAATACAGACAAATGGGTGGTCATGCTTAGTGAGCGCAGCCCGCATGAGGTATTTCTGATGCCAGGGCCACAGAATTGACAGATTGGGCTTTGGGTTTTGATGTGGAGGCACAACTGGGAAGGTACTGGCAATGGGCAGAGGAACATGTTGCTGTGACATAAGGCAGAGAAGGATTTTGGTGGGCAGCAGATAATTAATTACTGAGACTTCCAATAGCATTTCACATAAACAAATTGTATAGTAGTCAGTGACACTAAGTTACCTGATCTGGTATGCATTTAAATCGACACAGAAATCCCCATGCCAAGGAAATACTGCCTACTGCAAGACCAGAAGTCTTGCCAGCTACATACCAGAACCCATTCCAACAGAGGTAGCTGGACCTTAGATCCAAGCACACAAAAGGAGACAATTCTTACTATTGGGGGTTATGAATCTGTAACAATCTGTTGTTTGAAGACTTCTGGTGAGACCTGTGAAACCTGTTTTCTGAAGATGTAAATGCTAATTGTTTGCATAATTTCAAAAAGGAAGATTGGATTAATTAATAGTAGAGAATTCCATGGAGGGCTCCTAACTGCACAGAAATGACTTCTGGCTCAGAAAGTTCCTGAGCTGAAACTAGTGGGAGGCTGGGAAAGGCACCAGTTTATGGCTTCTTCCAGAGACAGAATACCAGGCTAGGTTAACCTTTGTTCTGATCCTATCGAGGCTTGCTTTTAAGAGTGATAAATTCAGAGTTCACTCATACAATTCTGGGATACTAAAAGGGAAGACTTCCATTTTAACTCTTCTGGTCTGTCTCAGAGGGATCTAAGAAATATAAAAGCAGGCAATGTGAACGAGTTGACTAAACACTTCTGAATTGCAAAAAATGTCACTTGGAAGTCATTAAAATCTTGTTTTAATTGTTCTATCTTAACAATTTTGTCCATAGCAACACTTTTTAGCAACAACTATATCTTACTTGTGTTAAGTTTCGTCAATGTTTTTCCAGGTGTTCCTGAAGCAGAAGTTACTTGGTTTAAGAACAAGGTCAAGCTGTCCTCTGCTCACCATCTGCATGATGGGTTGCTGCTAATTGCAAATGTTTCTCTGTCAGATCAGGGGTTGTACTCCTGCAAGGCAGCCAATCTTCGTGGGGAGGTAACCGAAAGCTCCCAGCTGTTGGTTCTTGGTAAGTCCAGGGTATTTTGCACCTGCAGCAATAGTAATGTGGCTGCTGGCACGTCTAACCTGCACAACTAATTAGAGGACGTGGAAAGAGGAAAAGGCATAGGGACAGCCCTGTTCTAAGAAAAGAATCATTCTGCATTTGTTCTCTGGGCAGCAACACCCAGGTCGTAAAAGGAAGATGGATAAGGAGAAAATGTCTAAGCACAGGGACTGCACCTCCCAGCCCTGAGATATTCAGTTTCACTCTTTCAGACTTGCTAGCTAAGAAAAGCATATATTAACCGTTTCTTAAAGTGGCTCTCTTGAAATGAGAATGATGCCACTTTTTCCCTGTGAAGTGCTCTGCCTCTGCTGAACAGCCTTTCCATACGTGGCTGTGTGATACTGACCCGTTTCACACCTAACAGGTGCATAAACCCGGTGCGCTTTTAAAAAGCACTTCCCAAGTTCAGTGAAGGGTGAAGTTTACTTTTTCTTGGGTTTCTAAACAACACACAGAAAGCCCAGCCAGGTGATTTGAAAAGACAATGTCATCTGTGAAGTATGGGTGGAATTGTTACCTGGTGGTAACTGGATGTGTGGGAAAGGGGTTTCCTTTCCTGGTAATTCATCTTCTATCATTTCCCCATGCCTAGCAGATGAATGATCCAGCCAGGCTCCATGAGTGTCTCTGTACATTTGATAGTGGAGTGTTGAATTTTGAAACCTAGTCCCTGTTATTGGTGCAACAGCATTAAAGCATCCATTACAGCTCTCATCTTTCATCACTAGATTGAGCATCGGTCCCACAGATGATGCAGATTCCAGGGGAAGTTTTAAAGTGAGATTTCTCAGTTTCACAGGCAACACTAAAACCCTTTTATGAATGTTCACGTGATTTCCCTGTGAATCCAGACTGGGTTTAGAAACTCAGTCTAAAAAAATCTGAAAAAAAAAAATCATCTGGGTTTCAGCCTATAAATAAAATCCCCCACATGATCTTTAAATCCTTTTCTGATCTTTATAAATGACTTAGTTTTTAAAAATGGAAAGTTACTGTGAGTTATGCAAGCTGCTTATGTTTGTAGGCAAATCACATTTTTAGTTCCTTGATGGAAAGAAACAGTTCAAGCATCCATGACTCATACTTCTGGTGCTGAATGTGATCAGCAAGAGAAAACTTGCTTAGTGTGTGCCATGATCTAATTGAAAGGGGATGAAGCCACCATTCAATTAAATCAAATATCCCATCATTTCCATGGCAAACAGAATTGGGAATTATAGGCAACACAATCAATTTTTTAAATAGCATTGTTTTAGTAAAGAGCTAAATCCTGTAGTTCTCAGCATAGACTGATCCTCTTGAGCTCTGAACTCTTAGCCCTTTGGAGCTCTGCCTAAGTATACTGCAGGATTTGGCAGTGTTATAACCATATTCAATCAGGGCTTGATCCAGGTTGTGGCAGACATTAGAAAGTTTTCTGCTGACTGCCATGGACATTTGATTCCGCTTCTATGCTGTATAAATTTGCTCTTTCATGCAAGTTGCTGTATCTCCTGATACCATGTACCTTCATCACATATGAAGAGAGTCAACCAGAATGCCATGGTAGCCTCCAGACAGAATTTCTTTTATTTTGTGGTCATACTGATCCAGATGTTATTTTAACAATTTCTCTAGTGCCTTGCCTAATATGGGGCAAAGTGCACCTTTAGTAGTTGCCCAAAGTTGCTTAGACTGCCCCTCTGGAGTAGTAATATTTCAGCACAACAAATAGCACAGCAGTAGCTGGCGGTGGGTTTTTTTTGTCCCTGAGATGTTTTCTGCTATAGTGTTCCTCATCACTTCAGTCTCCCAATATGTTACCAGAGCCTCCACGACCTCTTCCTTACCTGGAAGACTTGACAGCAGTGCTTTCCAGTGCTGGGACAAACACTCGTTCAGTGCTGACCTCTCCATCAGGAACAAAAATGACCATCAGTCCAGGCAGCTCTGCTCTCATAGGTAAGTCAAGTGCTTTAAGATTTTTTTAGGTTAAAAAGGGATTAGAGTTTAGATCACAGTTGTTATGCATCTGATTCTCCATCACAGCCATGGATCCGGTTTATCCATCCAGGGAGCGCTGGGACAAAAAACATCAAACCAACAACTGTCAGTCATAATCACTGCCAAATTGTTCTCAGAACTCAGAAACCCACTTAAAAAAAGAAGGTCCTCTTATTAGGTGTAATGCCCCAAAGCTGCACACAGAGTAAGGGCTCCAGTGTGCCACGCTTCATAACACCCTGTAAGAAGCAGTACGTGCTCTGAGGGGCTGGCAAGTTCAATCAACACAAGACATGGCAAACCGGTGGGCCAGCTGATCTAAAAGAAGAAACGCTTGTGGTCCTGTTTTTCTTCTGCATTTGGGTACTAGCCTTTCCATATGTCTGCTATTCATATTGTACATCCTCTTCAGAGCCTTTTCAGGAGTTTTCCCTATCCCTCTAGACATATTTTTCTCTTGCAAGCAATCTGTTTCATTCTGTTCATTTTATTCCTCTCTGTTATATCACACAACCAATGTCTGCACAAACCCATGTAAGGAAATAATACCCCATGAACCGCTTTTCGTCTTTTCATCCTTTTCTGTCTTCCATATAGCTTTCTCCTCTTTACACTGTGAGTTCTGTTATATACTGTAAACTCCTTTCAGAGCTGTGGGCATGATTTCTTTGCAAAGGGAGTATCAGCCTTTTCTGAAGTTCAGGGTATGTTTTTTTAAAATTTCATTTCTCACACTGATCTTGACCCTGTACTAACTGTCAGGCTCAGATAGTCAAACAGCTTTTCTAATGGCCTTCTTACTATCTTCCAAAACATTCTTTGCTTTACATTTAGTAGCAATTTTAAGATTTTCTTTTCACTGTGGAAGCTTTCTATTTAAGTTTTTTAGTTTGGAATTATTTACTTTTCCCCAGTGCTGACATCCACATACATTTGCAGTGGCTTTTAGTGTGCAGCTCTGGCTTGCCTTTCTGCTTGCACAAAAACTGCACTGAAGTAGTCCTTGGTGAGGAAAATATCTGAAGGTATTTATTAGCATTGAATAAAGCATTTTGTACTCACTGTTGTAAGACTGGGTCACACTCCTGTTTCATCCATTTCCTCTCAAGTTTCCAAAAAGAGGTCTTTAGTAGTAGTAAGGATTTTTTATTGTTTGAAAGCAGTAATTGAACCACAAACAGTGTTCTGCACTGCCTGTATATAACCACCTCTAAATTGATTTCATTTGGCCATGTTGCCCTGTACCTTACCTTTCCAGTTCAGGGGCAAGGAAACTCCATGAATCTTAATAGCAAAATAGCGATCCAGTTTCATTCTTGAGGCAATTCCCTCAACTTCACTGAAATTTTACTGACCTGAATTTGAGGCCTGTATTATTAAAACCTAAGGAAATGTCCTGAGAGATTTTTTTCTAATAGCATGGAATGGGCTATCCAATCAACTAGAAAGCTACAGTCCAGCATGCTGCATCATGTTGCATCACTGAAATAAATACACCAAAGCATTCAGTTTCCATGTATGTTACTTAAATACATTGTCTGTAGTTGTACCAAAGAATTTGGATTCATCCATATAAAACCCATTTAAAAAAAAAAAAAAAGGACTCATCTCTCAGATTTTTTTTTAATCTACATTTATGTTACTCTTACACTAATATCAGTATAGATTACAATCAAAAACACTATATTTACTCCTAAATTTAGTTTCCCCACAGTCTTCTAGTGCAGTGGCTGAGTTTATCATGCACTACAGTGATACCTTCATCATCAACCTTTGCTTGAAATATTGCTACATGGGAAAGAAAATCTGCATATGTTTCTAAGCACTATCTGCAAACACCACTTTGGGAACAGCTTGTTAACTTGTAAACTTGTGATCCATGTCTGTGTCCCCTGTCTGCAACATCCCCTACAAGCTATCCAGTAATTCTTCCTATCATGCTACCCAGCCAATTGGCTTTACTCCTTTTAGGTCTTTCATCATTGATTATATTGGGGTGTTTGCTCTACATGCTCTGGATGCCTCATATAAGAACTTTAGGTATATGGATTACTATGTATAGGGTCCCTTGTCTGAGCTACTGCTGATAGGCACCAGCATCTCTTGGGTCTCAGAAGGCATTGAATTAGACCTGATATTTCAAAATCAAAGGATATAGGACATTGTCGTGGTTTAACCCGGCTGGCAACTAAGCACCACGCAGCCGCTCGCTCACTCCCCCCCCCCCCCCCCCAGTGGGATGGGGGAGAGAATCGGGAAGGGGAAAAAAGGTTAGAGCCGAGGGCTGAGATAAAGACAGTTTAATAAGAGAAAATAATAATAATAGTAATAATTAGAATGATAACAAAATATACAGAATATACAAAACAAATGATGCACAATGCAATTGCTCACCACCCGCCGACCGATGCCCAGCCCGTCCCGAGCAACGATCAGTACCCGAGCGACCGACCTACCCACCAACCCCCCCGAGCATGACGTTCTATGGTATGGAATAGCTCTTTGGACAGTTTGGGTCCTAGCTGTGCTGTACTCCCAGCTTGTTATGCACCTGGCCGAGCAGGAGAAGCTCAAAAAGTCCTTGAGCAGTCTGAGCACTGCTTGGCAACAACTAAAAACATCAGCGTGTTATCAACATTCTTCTAGTACTAAATCCAAAGCACAGCACTATGCTAGCTTCTGTGAAGAAAATTAACTCTATCCCAGCCGAAACCAGGACAGACATGTGCAAAGGAACAGGGTTAAGTGTGAAGAAAAAGAGTGGTAAGTAAGCTTTGGGGAAACTTTATATTTTAAAGGAGTTAAAAGACACCAGAGATGAAAAATTATGTTAGAAACCTGGATAAATTCAGGTATGGATTTGCCAGGATTTAAGAAAAATGGGAATCAAAACTTCATTAAGCGCTGGTTTGTGCCAGAAAATATTAGCGCAGCAATAGAAAATGAAAGTTGGAAATGAGAACTTGTTTTGAAATTAACAACTGTATAAAATATAGCAACAATTAACAAGCTGAGTTGAAAGGAGAGAACTGGAGCCTCCAGATTATCATACACGCTATGTACTTTCTTTTACAAAGTGGAATTGTGCAATGCTTCCACAATCATTTCAACCACTGGAAACAATAAACTTGGTCTCTGGAGCCAGCTCCTATGGGTTTCTTCTATATAAATTTCAGAGGGGTTGGAGAAAAGAAAGATCAGGGCCATACCACAAATATCTGTTTTGGAGGTCTTCCTTCTCATTGTTAAGTGTCATTCAGCAGACATTTGTGTGCCTTCACTGTAGAAGTGGAGGAAAAGATCTCATAAAGACCCATGTCCTATCCAATGGAGACAGCAACCCTCCCCATCTAATGTAAAATACCTTTTCACATGAGCTTACAGGAACATTTTTGTCTTATGTACTTCTTACTTTTACTTCTAAAGGGTTGAGATTTCAGTTAGCTTTCTAGGCCCAACTTACCATCCGGTTAGAGAGCCCAATGCAGATAGTGGCTTACACAGATTGATGCTTACCCTGCTCCTTCACAACTGTTGAAAGCGTGTGTAGAGTACTATAGTCCTCCCCAGCTGTCAGATTCGCTGGTGGGTTGTGTAGTAGATATTCTCTGTCATCTGCAGAGATGATGTCCTTCACTAATCTGAAGGACAGGACTTCCCTCAAAGCAGAAGGTAGAGCACCCATGAGCTTGGGAATATTTCTGGGTTTTACAGTTTTAGCACAAACTGACAAGCAGTGATGAGCAACAGACTGTCACACACTTTCTGATGTCCTTGGTTCATGGCAGCCACACAAGAAGATGTATATCACACAAAACATAGAACTTGTAGTAAATTTCTGAAGTGACACCAATATATGTTTCTCTGGAAAGCTTTCACGTTAGATCTTAATCTTAATAAAGTTTCTATCTTAGAGACTTTTTAAATTTTGAATACAGTTTTCCTGAATCTTGGTAATGAAAGCATTATAAGAAACTCTGGCCCTTTTCCTCAGAAAGAAATTCTTTTTTTGTCACCTGATACAAACTTTTGGTTTTTAACAATATTCATGACCATTTGACTCCTATCAGCCCTGATTACTTTGTGGAATTATCTTTTTGAATTAAAGGTATGTCCTAAGTTCATGTATTTCTGTAGAGTTTCCTTACCTATACCACCAGTATCACTGAATTTTTTTGCACAACTGCCACGGGTCTTGAGCTTTATAAATGTTAATTTTGGCAAAACTGAAGTTGTAGGACCTGGTGTTCTTGAATTCTAAAACTCCTGCAGAAAAGGCTTTGGGCCTATCAAAAATACTTGTTTTCATTTGGGTTCAAGCTTGTTATTTCCTGTATTTGAAGACATTTCAGTGAGAAACTCTGAGGATCTTACAAGTTCTGTTGGGGATTCACTACAATTTCTCAAATTTATTGTGACCTTATTGGAAACCTCAGCAGACTTGTCAAAAGATACAAAATATGATATAAAAATACGTCCTTATCTTAGCACAGAAAAATACTGTATTCATTGCAGTTATGTGGCATAGCGAAAGCTGAAGCTTTAACAGCTTGGACTTCTCTATGTGAATTATATTTAAGTGAGGATTCTTGCAGGAACATTGGAAGATAGGTCAGAAATGAATACTTCTAGAAAAACAGAAATGTATGAGTACCTATAAAATGTCACAGTGAAGGAAAAAAGGTTGAAGGAGAATGTACTTTGCTTTGATGGTGTTTCTTGGCGTCTATTGGTTTGTTTAAGTATTTTGTTGCAGATGATCTCTTTGAGTTGCACAGAAAATGTCTGTGAATACATTTGATAAATTTTCCCTGAAAGCTTCAGGTTCATGTCCCACATGCTTTTTCAGAAATCTTCATGATGTGTGATGATTTCTGAAAACATAATCTGTACTTGAGGGTATGCATATTGAAGGGAGAGAGATTGCCACATTGCACATTGTATATCATTAAATAAAGGTTTTGGACTGCATTTATGAGGCAGCCAACAGAAAGGATACATCTTTATTTTGGAATGCAGCACAGACTCATGGATTTAAAGATAAATGGGACCATAAAGAATTAAGATAGCTAGGGTCTGAAATGAACAGAAAATCTAGCTCTTCCTTGGCACAGTGCCAGACTTAAGCAATGTCTTTGAAAAGAGAAGCCATCCAAGAAAAATTAAATATTGAGATAATGGTAGGTAGTCTACCTGTTTTGTATAGCTGCAATGTGTATTTTTAAGGCTCACTTTATCCCGATTAAATGTTCACATTTTGGAAAAAAAAAAGCAGCAGGTTTTTTAAATGAAAGAGGAGATGCCATCATTATGTAAATTCTTCTCCTTTATTCTGATTTTATTCTTTGGATGCAATTGAACGCAATGAAATCCTGGAGCATAATGGTTATTCTAGGCATTCTGAAGATATGAGTGAATCTACAGGTAAAAGCCTAGGCAATTATTTGGAATCTGATTCCTACCCCCTTTTATCTCTTGAACTACATATTCTCCAGTTTGTTCACTGAGAACCTGCAGGCTTCCCTAGCTTAGGACATCTGTCCAATTTTGTGTATTTAGCAAAAAAAGTCCTGATTTGTAGGAGATACTGAAAATAACTGTAAAGTTAGATGATAAAGTGTACTTTTTTATGACTAGAAAAGTACAGTCAATTGTAAAAAAAGGAAATATTGCTGCTCTATGTTTATTGTGTTCTCCATGATAACTTCTATATCAGATGTACTCACTTCACAAATCAGAACACGATTTTACTAACTGCCAGCACTGCAAATACAGTCCTAGAAAGCAGATTACTTTCTGTTTTTCTACTTTATCCCTGATGACCACAGAGTTAGAGCAGCTTAGCTGCCAATTTCACTGCTGCTTCAGAAGATGAAGAGCTGGACTATAAATGCTTGTTCGGCAAACAACTATGCTATTTAGCGATGAAGCTGTTTTTAAAACAAAGTAAAACCAAAAACCTTTCACTTAAAAGATGTGAAGGATTCCCCTTACCAAAACCAGTATTTTCCCCTCATTTGTCTTTTACTGGCAACAATATATCCCCTTTATTTTCTAGTAGACTCACTTAGTGATCACTCACAGATCATATAGATAGACTGATGCCATGATGAGGACCAAACTCTTTCAGCAGAGCCAGAGAAGTTAGTGCTGCAATTGCTGGCTATGTGTCTTGCTTTTGAGCTATAACATCTGTAAACATAGGACTAATACTTGCTCAAAATCAGTGTGAAAAGCAATAAATGATCCGGATAAATCCAGATGAACACAACTGTTCTCACCAGAGCAAATCTCTTGCAATGTTTGGTGATGTACTCAAGAACAAGAGAATATCTTCCTGAAACATAAGAAGTTTTCTTTTACTCCCTTTACTCCCTTTTGTCCTTCCTCTCTCTACCATAAGCCTGCTCTAAATTTTCCTAGGTTTTGGGAATTACTGCTGCATTAAAATTGGAAGCAGAAATACAAATTACAAAATAATCTACAATCTGCACAGAGTCAGAAAAGAGAAAACTTCTAAGTAATTATGATTAAACCAGTGTCTGTTCCCATAAGGAAAAAGACAGCTGCAGAAGTCATGCAGCAGGAGTCAGATAAAATCATGGCTATCTGAGAAGTTATTTTGCACAACGCAGTTTCTTTCTCCTCAATCTCTCAAATAAATTGGACATCATGTTTGAAAAGTAGTTCTAATGCTAAAGAACATTTATTCAGCAATTTTATTTTTCACTAATAACACTTACACTGTGATGAGGATAAAGCACCAGGTGCATTCATGGGATGATCTGTCATGTAACTGTGGTTTCCGTTCCCTTTCATTTTTGCCTCAGTGAAAATTCTCCCTTGTCACTCTATTTACAAGAATTCCCATTTAAGTGACATTTCTATAAATATGAGAATTAAAATTAATATCAAGAATACGCCATTATCATTGCAATTAACTTCCCAATCCGGCTCTATCACATTGATTACATTCTAACTATTGTATAAAGTTCATACAGTATTCCAGTATCTTCTTTCTACATCAGGCTACACTGCAGCATTTCACTGAAATGTGTGGCTTTTCATTTGCATATGCATGCTGTGTACATTTCAGTGTATATGGTACCTGATGATACCTCTGCTTGGTCGAACATTTTGACCACAGTGATACAGTGGGGTTTTTTTCAGGCAATCAGACAGTAGCCCTGCTGCTGCCAAGCTCTGAAAGCAGAGTCCAAAGAGCAAGGTCCTCAGGGCAATCTGCTGCCTTGGGTTTTTTTCCTGCCTGCTGTTTGGTGCCATGAATGAGCTAATCTGAGAACCACTGATCTACAGCAGTGGTCCAAAATGCTGCCACATAAAATAATATCACTGGCCTCTGGGGCAACATGTGTTTAATCTTGGTCTTGTGGTAAGAGCTGCAGCCCTTGAACTTGAGTCTCTAAGCTTTTCCTGGATCACTGGCCTAGATTCTGTTCTAACATAGATATAAATGATGCAGAGCTCCACTGAGGCAAGTTCTGATGAAAAACTAGGGGTATTAGGCTTGCCACAGGTATCCCAGTCTGGAGACCTGTCATTCCTTCTGGAGACCTGCCAGCTCCTTCACATAGAAAATCTTTTGGCCTCTTGCACAACTTAAGCTTGCTCTAGAGTAAGTGTCAAGGGAGTTTTCAAACACTGTGGGATTTCTGACCTGTTGACTAAAGGACTTACCCATTCTAAGTTTTGAAGCACCCTCCCCCTCCGTGTTGGTTCTCAAAACTCTCCCAAATGGCTAAAGCACTTTGTTAATAGGACAGAAGTTACAGCCTCTCTGCAGCAGGCAGCACTGGCTTTCCTGCACCTTTCTGCCCTCCACCTCCTCTGCTCTGCATTTGTTATTTTCCTTGTGCCACAGGAAGTTTCCTGAGTTGCTGATATCTCAGGATGTAGCAAGTTTATATCAGCTTAAGAAATACAGAAAGGCTTTGACAGCAGCACTAGCCTTCACAACTTGGGCTGGTAATCGTGTTACGTGTTAGCTCTTGCTCTGTCTTTTGTTGAACTTCTTGTGTTGTACTGTTGCTCCATGCACCTCTTCTGAGTGTTATTTTTTCCCCCATAAATGTACTTATACAGTTAACCTGGAGTAGTAGCAATGGTGGAGAAGTTTATACGGAATGGTACTCCTTTTCCACCTTTGTCATGCACTGAATAAACCCATCAAAGTTAGCTCAGGAGGTCATTTCAGCATGCTGTATCCATTCTCGTAGGCCATGATTTGCCTTTGGTCATTGTTTTCAGCCCAATCCTTATTAACAAAATATTCCTGGTGTGTAGGATTCTCTCTGTCAGAGTCATTTTTCAAAAACAGTATTACTACCAAAGCTTGAAAATTCCCTTGGTTTTTTAATGGGCCCACCATGTGGCTGTATATTTGGGAACATTTTTTACAACCTCTGTGGGGCAGGGAATGGGCCTAACTCAATTTTTGTTGAATATGGTGTAAATTTACAATGCTATGTAAATGATATCTAATAACAACAACATGTGTGGCATTGGGTAACCAGTTTAGGTGTTTTGAGAACTGTTTAAAAACCATGTCATATGTTTAGTGTAGTAAGTTTCAACTGCTCCTTTGGAGCCATAAATAGTTATTTAAAATACCTTCTTTTTTAAAAATACTACTGTCATCAGCTGAATTGGCCTATTTCAAGAATTCCTAAATACATAGGTTTCCTTGTCTAGCATAAATTCATGTTCATTTGACTCCCTTTAAACTATTAAAAGGAAAGGTTGTACTTACATTAGCATTAATTCTTTCTTTTGGGGATTTTCAGGATCACATTACCTTTTATAAGTTTTATTTCATTCAGTGTATGAAATCACTGAGAAGTAGTTTGCATAACACCCTGAGTTAAGTGTCTGTTTAAATTTACACTTTGTACTATACTGAAAAATCTTTCCCCATAAGACAAACTATAAAGATTTGTCTCTTAGTTTTGCCACTTCAGCAAAACAGGTATTACATATGCATATGACTTTCAGACATGATCTTACCTACCTTCATTTGGTTTGATAGCATTTTAAAAAGAATACACCCTGTCAAATTTTCTTCCTTATGTTAGATACCAGATGGAATTAAATTTAACTCTGTTTTAGGTTTAACACGCATTTCTAATTTCTGTCACCTAAGGAGAAAATCAGGTACAACAAGAAATTGGGGAAGTATTTCTCTGTGCCAGTCTGATCTCACCTACATGGTGTGAACACTAGTGGAACAGGGTGAACTACAATGTAGTAGTTCAGCGCCAAGCATGTGTATCTATTCAAATTGATCTGTGGCTTCTCTACATTTTGCTCCAAGAATTTTGTTCTTCATTCCATCCTTAACCTTTTTTCTTTTTTGAAAATGTACTTTAACTCTTTGAATGTAGAGATCAGAGTGGAAATACTGTCAGGTACTGTAACTGCATTATATTTATCACTTTAACATGGTGTATTGTGGTCTACCACAATTTTCTGTCAGAGTTCAGTAAAATATATACAGAATCACAGAATTCTTTTTTAGCTTGCTTTATTTCAGTTTTAATGTAATTAATAATTCTGCTGCCAAATCCCTTCTTTCCTTTGCCTTTGCCAGGCATTTCAGATAGTAGTCCGTGATTGTCTTTCATCTCCCAGTTTTATGTTTGGACATGTACATGTCTGTGACTTGCAGAGGCAGGGACATGGGCCTTCTGGTTTGTAAATCTAGCTGAAGTTTTCTGTGAACTTTCAGTGATACATATATTGCACTTTGTGATGTCCTGAAACACGCCGTCCCTGACTAATTGGGATGCTTACTTTTTTTCAAATTCAGCCTCTTTTTTTGTTGATTCAAAATATTTTGAACTAATGCAGCACAAACAGTTGCCTGTTTTGCAAGGAGTGATCATGGCTGAATAGCAAGGGCGTAAAACTGAACTTTAAGGTACAAGCATGTAGTTAAACATTAATATCAATGGATCCAAACAGCATGACACAGTGTGTGTTTATATCCAGGCTATGCTACTGAGACCTATTTCTTAAATAGGAAATAATTTGCAAAGACGAAAGTGTTGCCCTGAGACTAGGAAGGCAAGAGTTCGATTTCCAGCTCCACTGCTGGCATGTGGCTTGGCCTCAGGTAAGACAGAGTGCACCTCCATGTGCCTTGGTTAGCTACCAGGAGAACAGAAAAGGTGAGCTTACCTCCCAAGGCACTGCAGTTTCAGGGCTGCAGTTGGAAAGCTAGGTAGTTTGTTTAACCCAGGCTGCAGGACTATTTTGTTTAAAGAAATTTCAATGAAACTGCTTCATCTTGACCTGAAGTCTTCAGTCAGATTCCATCTTTAATAAATATTAGAAATATTGCCTGGGATTAATCGGTAGGTCAATAGTAAATTAGAGAGCTATTTGTCAGACAGACAAGAATGCATTAAAAAAATCTATATTTTAAGAATAGATATCTTTTTTAAAGACAATGCTGTATTTTTTTTTACTTGTATAACAAACTGTGTTTAGTAGTTGCAAAAATGTGTTTGATGTTTCCATCATTGCTTTCCATACAGTCCTATTGATTTAAGGTATCAGGCTGCTAAAAAAAGGAATTGTAAAATCAACAGCCTTTGCATTTGTTTTCCTTCTGTTGTTCAAGTCAGCAAGTGAAAGAGTGATGCATGCTTTGTATTTTGTTCTCTTAGCATTAGCACAGTAGCCCAGAGTCTTTCTGCAGCTACAGTCATACAGAAAGTGTTGCAGAGGTGTAAAGGGCAGCTGAATTTGGCCTGCACTGTGCGTTTATTCTTTCCTCTCAAGAAATTATCATCGTTGTTGTGAAACATTGGTCTTCCCTCTCAAAATACCCTCTTGTTATCCTTGAAATATTAACATTTTCCCTACTAAAAGATGTAATTTTTGTTAGATTTTTGTTTGTATCTCCAGCTTTTGCACATCTGTGACTCATCCTGGCTTTGAATGAATTCAGAGTCACAGCGGACTTTGGGAGGCTGAAGGCAGTCTTTTCTTTCTCTGCTTAAGAAGGACTGAAGGAGAAGGGCCCTCTCGTGCCAGAGCTTTCACTACTCAGAAACAGTCCCAAAAGAATGTTCCCTCCTCCCCTTCCCAATGGTTATGATGCACTAAAGCTCTGCAATAGCTGTGCTGTCTGGAAATAAAGCCAGTTTTTCCTTCTCAGGCATTATAGGGACAGGTGTTTGGCTTTGGAAGGATACAGCAGTCAATGTCCACAGGGATGGGAGGAAATAGAGAATAGGTGTTGGTAATCTGCATTAAATGGTATTAAAATTATTCCTGGGAGATGAGAAGGGGATATTAATGGAACATGGGTTTTTATTGTACTCTGGTTTTCACTTCATATGCATAAAACATTATCCTACAGCTTATGCATCCATACACTTGGGAAACGTATAGGAAATGTCACTTGTGAAATGTGATTGATGCTTGTTCTGCATAAACAAATGAGGAGTATCCATTACATATAAGTCTCATAGGTGTTAGTAAAGTTTTATTGTTAAATTTAAAAAATGTAATAATTACTCACTGGTAGAATGTATCTAGGGAATAGTGTTTGGGGGTTTCCCCCCATATTATTGATTACTGGCTGTTCCTTTAGCTAATATTTTATATATACATTTTGGAAGAAGAAATAATATATAAGGCAAGTAAAACAGTCAGTATTAGGAAGACCATTGTTCTGCCTGACAATAAAATTTTTAAAGAAAAACAGGCATGAACTAGGACTATGTGCACACTGAAGTCAATTTCAGTTCCTCTGTGTTTAACATCAAAACGACCTTTTTGCTTTCTTTGTTTATCCTGTGCAGACGGTTTGCAAATGCAAACAGTAAAACTGAGCTCACAGCATGTCTTTGTCAGCTGTCATGGCTATATGCTGACCTGTGAAAATCCCTGCAATTATCTTAAAAGACAAGAAAATGATACAAAATCAGAATACTGTAGGCAAAAGTCTTCCATCCACTTAGTGTTAGGTTTGTGCATTTCCTGTATATGCCTTTGTTTTTCATTTATTTTAACTTACACAGCCTTAAACCTGTGAGGCTGAAATCTTTCACATCACTCATTTACTTGAGAATGAGTATCTTGGAAATTGGATGAGTTGTTTTTCAGCACAAGAGTACAAAAAACCCCATGTCAGTACTCAGGACAAAAGGAATAACGTAAACTGAAGCATAGCAGGAATAAATAGAGAGCTTACAGAAACAGGAGAAAGAACTGAGCAGCAAAGAAAGTGGTGTCTTTGTGGTCAGGAGGTGAGCACTGGGGAGAGAACTGCCAAGGGTAAAACTAGATTAGACCTTGCAAAAATTGCCAAAGATATTAAAACAAATAGCAAAGACTCTTTACCCTTATGAATAAAAGTGGAAAATGGGAAGAGGGGAGACCACTGTGAGCAATGTGCACACTCTCATTCTACCCTCTTCTTCCCATTTTTCCTTTTTTTTTAATATTTCACTGCATTAACTGGTGCCTTGCCAGTGAAACATTGTCATTGGAACTGTAGAGCCTACTGTGGGCATCACTCGCCTTCTGTCGGAGAGCCTGTGCTTTCTATAATACCAATTTCACACAGAGTGAACCAGCCCTCAAGGGCAGCTTCATCCAGCCCACACTCTTCCCCACCATGGATGCAGGGCTTGCCAACAAGAGGGGACACAGCAAAGACCCGCATAGCCACTGCACCCATGAGAAGCCCAGTAGTTATCGTCCCAAGCAGCAGATGGGGTCTCCCTGGTGCCTGGATCTACCTCTAAGCACAAAAATGGTTGGTACGTGCCACAGGTCACCACTGGCTTTTTCCATCTTGTATGAGTTCCTCTGCTTTGTATGAGCAAGAAAGCTTCAATTCTTGTGGGAAAGGCAGCATCTTCTGCCATGGGAATAGTGTCATTGGAGGTATGGTTAGTGGCAAAAGGCAGACAAGTAAGACTACAGTAGCCGAGCCCTTAGTGTTAGTTTCAGGGTGTGACCAAAGTCAAGGTCAATGTGCCCATTGCTGTGGCACTTATCTCTTTGGTTTTTCATCAGTTTTTTGTGTAACAAAAATTTTGTGTAAACTTTTGTGTAGAAAAACTTCTTATTTTTAGTATAAAAAACAAGCGAGGAAGGTAGCCTTGTGGTTTAAATAGGAGGTTTGGAAATCAAGTTCTGTTTGTATTGCTTGTTCAAGCATGCATCTTGAGCTTATGCTAGATGTGTAACCTCCCTATCCCACTTTCCTCAATACTAAAATGAGGACAATCCAAAATAATGGGAACCTTAGAAGGCTTGCTATAAATATTTCCAAACAGATCTGAGATTTTCATATGGCTGATTAACTGGCTTTTGGATAATTTTTTTTTTCAGCTGATGAGGAGGAATTCATTACCACAGTATTCTTATTTTTCATTATGAGGAGAAAGTGGGATACAATTTACTTTTTCCCCTAATTTTGGCCACTTCAAAGGAGGTAATTTTTCAGAAAGTTCAGTACTCAGCAGGTTTCTTTCATGTCCCTTTTTTAGGTTGTGCTGTGGATGGTCATCCAACCCCAAACATCACCTGGCTTTACTCTGGCGAGCCTCTCAGCCTGCAGCATCATCTCCTGGCAGCAGGCCGGATTCTTCAGATACTCAACGTCAGTGATGCTTCTGATGGTGAATTCAGCTGCTGGGCTCAGAATGAGGCTGGCTCCCTCACACAAAAAGCGTCCCTGGCTATACAAGGTAACTCTCCCATTTCAGTCATACTGCCCTGTGAAGCTCTTGACATGGACTTCCCTGCACTGCCTTTCTCATCCTGGATTTCTCCTCTATGAAGCCAGGATGGTCAAGCACAGCAGGAAATAAAGGTTTTAATGGTTTATTGCCATGGTCATAGATTTGCAGGAGTACCAAGTACCTTGCAGTGTCTTAGGTTTTACTTTACCAAAATGACGCCTGATATTTCTGGCATACTAAGCATAAAACACACCTTACTGATTCAAGCTATACTTATGCCTGTTGAGTCTGGACAATTTTCTTGTCCATAAAACCAAGACAAAGGTGTCACAGTTTAAAACCCTAAAATTAGAAGCCCCTCTGTTAATCTGCTGAAGACAGTGTTTCACAGTCTCTTCTTGCTTGAAAACCCTTCACTTGTAAAAATGCTGCAACTGTTATATTTACCCTAGAAATAAGCTGAAGGTGATAAAGCCACAGAACAGAGCAGTGCAGATGGGTTGGAACAGAATACACAGCCTTCATTGCTCCAATTGTCAGGGACAGAGTGGAGAATTTAACTTTTCCTTAAATTTTGCCGTAAAATTTTAAGTGTGTTCCCACTCCCTCATACATCTTCAGGATGGATGATCTCTATGAGCTACCTGGTGAGAAACACACCATTGTAAGATCATACAATCATAGACACTGCTGGTAATTGCAGTTAACCACATCTTCAGTAAATCACACCTCTTTAAAAATACGGATGCAATGTCATGCATCACTGGCATTTGACTTCACTTAACTGTTCTACCATGTCATTCAATTTCCATGCATGATGCTTCTAAGCACAAAAAAAAAGGGTTTGTTACACCAAAGACAGTCAGTGGCTTATATCAGCTGGAATCCTGTTCCTTCTTTATTCATTGCCTGGTGCCGTGTAGGCGTAGGCAGCTCCCCTTCACATGAGACACCAAATCCAAATACTTCATCCTGGAGAACATCTCTGACTGTTTTCTAAGGGTCTCCTGCTGGCAGTTTTTGAGTGCTAACTTGTCTCTCCCACACTTTTTGGCAGAATACCGGTGGTCAGTGGACAAGTTGATGGCTTGTTCGGCTTCCTGTGGCCACAAAGGGGTGCAGCTGCCTCAGCTGAGGTGCTTACTGGATGGGGCCGAAGTCAACATATCTCACTGCAAAGAGAAGCCCAAGCCAGCCCTGCAGCCCATTGCATGCAACAGGAGAGACTGCCCTTCACGGTTTGTCTGCCTCGTGTTAAAATATCATATATGCTTTTAAGATATGCTTTGAAGAGTTCTTTGCACTGGACATCATGCCACTGAAGTCTCTCTGGTGTCTATCTGGAGAAAAGTCGTGGCTAAAAGGGAATTTCATAGAATCGTAGAATCATTTAGGTTGGAAAAGACCTTTAAGATCATCAAATCCAACTGTTAACCTAACACTGTCATCTCACCAGTAAACCATGTCCCTAATTTATGACTGCTTAAATTAGACAGCTGGGAATTTGTAGCAAGATTTGTGGAAAATATTGACAGAACATGGCAGAAAGAGTTTACTCCTTCAGTAATTATGTTAGAAAATAATAGAGAGGCTATTGCCTGCTTTTCATTAGCAAAGTTCACAGCTTGAGTTGTCTTGGGTGATTCCAGACTGACCCTATGCTGGATGTAAATATCATGTTTGTTCTGACCTCTGTATATATGAGAGTGTCGTCACCCAAGAACTGTAGGGTCATATCTTTTTTGTGGTCCACATGGCTTCATACCAGTTTAACCCAACAATATAACAGACAAGAAGCTAGGTTTAGCAACTGTTTGGAGTTTTTATTCTGAGTTTCTGTTTTGCCTGAACAACAATATGGGCAGAACTGTAGCTGCAGCTGCAAAAAATTCCCTTAGCAGAGTGGAAATGTCTTTTGTAAAATGGGCACATCCCATCAGATCTAGTGGGCGTGAAGGGGGGTCAGACTGAGTTCTGCCTCCTTTTGGAGATTCCTAGCTTGTGGTTTCCATGGGATTGTAACACTCTGCCCCTGTAATCCCCTGGGTTTCGCTTACTGTTAAACACAATGGAGCCAGGACAAAAGTGTAGTCAGACTTCTGACTATGTCTAGGTCTTCCTCTGCTGCTTCCTGCCCACGCAAAACACTTTTCTTCTTTGGCACCCTTTGGTGCAAAGAAAAATACATCCTGAGTTCCTATCCAGAGAGTCAGTGTAGGGTTTTACTCCCTCCATGTTAAAAATGGCTCACTTCTGCAATTCAGTGGCTCCTTAGCTGAGATGTGTAAATGGTTTTTTCCATATTTTTCTGGGTTTTTACTCCCTCCTTTCCCTTATTTTCACTGTGGACATGGTGTGTTTCAGTATACAAGCACTTAAAGTAGTCAGGATCTCAAGAGAAATTTAGTACAACTTCTCCCATTCATCAGTGATTTGGGACTTGTATTAAAAAAGAGTCCAAGTTGAGGCAAGGAGAGGTAGTAAGCAATCTGATAAGAAGTAAGCAGCAGATTTACCACTCTTGCTGTGTCTTGGGTATATGGTAAGGTTCTGTTTAATTACCTTTTAAAATATATTCCTACCCCTCTTTGCAGGCAAATGTTTTCTGAGTTGCCAGCTGAGTCATAGGAAGGAAACCAAAAGAGATTTGATGAAATATGAAACATGCTCATTAGCAGCAGTTTTCCTTGGTGATGGCAGTAAATTCTGTGGGAATGGTTTATGTCTTTTTATACCTTCCCTGAACTGTAGCGCAACCCACAATCCTCCCTCAGCTCCTGAGAAACTGCTGAGATGTAAGCTTGGAAATAAAAATTGATTGAAATGCAGAGCAGAGCTTTACGAGGGGCGCAGAAACTTCAGATTCAACCTCACCAAAATGCACAAAAAAAAAGTAGCAGTGCTTTTGTTTTCTGTGTTGGGAGCGTGTTTGTGTGACCATGGGAGCTCATCGCCCGCAGAAGACTGAAGAATAGCAATGGATGCCTCTCCATGGGACTGGAGAATGCCTATTGCCTATTTTGTAAAGTAATCATAAACGCTGTTGATGAGGGATGTGATAGTCACTATTTTCCTCCCAATAACAAACAAATCCTGCCAAGTATCCTGAAACTTGACCACAAAACTGCTAACTTGACCATAAAATTCTTCAGGAAACAGTCCCATCCTTCCTGTTCCTTCCTACCTCCTTCCCAAATCTGACTGTATGAGTGTTGCACTTAATGATCCTTAAAGAGACAAAAAATGTGTTGTGCATCTTGGTAAGAGTTTGGACCTGGACTACTATGTTCTGTTGTTACAGGCTTTTTACTAGTTAGATGGGATTTTTTTAAACCCCAGCACACAGGGGTTCAGAGCCTCAGCCTCCACTGGCAAATGCATGATCTGAGCTCAGGAGGAAAGAAGAAAGGTGTCCTTTGTCCCTGGGCTGATTATGCATGGGCCCCATCCCTGAGCAACCTTCAGGCTTTTCTGGATTATCCCAGTCGTTAGGGGCGTAACAGAGCTGGCAGACACCAGTAGGGCCCAGCAGGCTTTTGTCTATTCTGTCAGCAGCATGTTCAAAGTCACCTGTGAGCTACTCCAGCATCTTTAAGGAGATAGTTTTCCCCGCTAAGGGGTGTAAATGGACTAGTCATTGCTGGCATTGTGACTGTAGCCTGTGGCTGAGGCCTCAGACGCACAGTGGTGTAAGGGCAGCCTTTAAAAACATCCTTAAGGGCTAGAAAATGAATTCTGGGCCCAAAGAGCCTTGAGAAAGATAATTTGATGAAAAAAGTGTTCTTTTCTCAGCTTTCATCCTCCCAGCAGTTTTCAGTGACTACTATGGGAGGCTGAGGCACTCAGCACCTTCCAGGATCGCACCCTAAATGAACCAAGCCATTGTCGCCTTTGTTTGGTCCCATACACAAAGACCTGTTGACACCAATGATCCTGCAGATGATGGCACGTATCTGCTCCCTTAGCCCTTTGCCTTTCTCTCACAGATGGATGGTGACATCGTGGTCTCCTTGCACACGGAGCTGCAGTGGAGGCATCCAGATACGGCGAGTGACATGTCAGCGCCTGACAGCGAAAGGCAGCTCTGTCCCAATGTCGAATGAGGCTTGCGCCCAGGTGTCCAAGCGCCCTGTGGACACACAGAACTGTAACAGGCAGCCCTGTGTTGAGTGGGTGGCCACCTCCTGGGGCCAGGTAAGGAACAAGCCAGCAGCCCAAGGACAGCCTCATAGTATGGGCTAGAAAAAAATGTCAGAAAATGAGAGGATTTTGCACCCTGGTATCTTTAGGTTATAGTCTGCAGGCTTTTAAGGAGGCAACTAATTTGCTCAGCTCTTTCAACTCCTTATTTGATGCACTGCATGCTTGGATTTCTGTAGCTTCCCACAATCCCTAGAAATGCTGCTTGTGAACAGGACTTTTACTGCAGACCCCTGCATCACCCCCACTGGAAAGGTCTGCACATCCTCTTTATAGCAACAGGTGAAACACCTGGCAAACAGCCTTCTCCAAGTCTTAATTCCCCTTACCACCTAGTGAGTGTGTTTCAGTTTTGGCTGGCAGGAGTCGAGATTGATGATTGCGGTATGTTTGGGGCGGGGGAGTTGTACAATAACCTGGCTTTGCAAAGTTGCTGATGTTGGCTCAGAATGCCAAAAAGTGGGAGCTTCCTCAATTTGCTTCATGATGAAAAGCAGAATGGAGGGCTAAAAGCATTTTCAGACTATTTCATGCTGCTTTGTAGATCTTAAATTCTCTCCTTGCAGCTTCATACAATGGTCAGATGTTAAAAAGATTCACTCCATAAATACCGAGTGTTTCAAGTATTTAGAGTTAAATTGCTTTACTGTGGGAATGCGCAGAAGAGTTTTGTCTTTGTCTTTCTGTGAGCTATGAGATTTCCTGTCCATATACAGTCAATTATAACCAGGGACCAGACATTACACTGTGCTTTCCTCCCTCTTCTCTCCACTCCATATGTAAAGGTTGATGAGTCCACTTCAGTCCAGACTTACGGGTAGAAACTCAGAGATTTTAGCCCAAAGATCTCCAGAGTGGTGATTCACATGGGTATACAGCATTCCAGGGTGAATGAAAGGCAGGGTTAAAACCCACAGAAGCCAGTTTTGCTAGAGGTTAAAGCCAGATACCAATACCACTTTAACATCAGTTTTGGTGAACTAAACATTTTCAAAGGGAAAAAGCAAAAGCAGTTTGACAAAACCAAAGTAGTCATACATCTGAGATGATGAGTTAGGTAAAGACATTGAAGTGAGGCTTCTTACCATGCAAAAAGAGGCTAAGAGGATAATTACCCAGAGTAATAGCTATCAGTCTTGACATATAGTGAGCTATCATTAAATATTTTGCCTCCTTTTCTAATTAGGCGGTGGTAAGCCAGTTTGAAATCAATGGCAAATGCTATCTCATTATATTACAGTTCAGACTAATACGATTTTTTTTATTAATAACCACATGGATTCTGTATTTGCTTGGGGTAATATGCAAAATACATTGTGCTGCTTAAGGGTTTTTTTAGGATGTTGGTAGAAAAAAGTGTCTTCAGCTACTAGAACTTGTTATTGTTCACTACTTGAAAACAATTTGATTTAACTCTTGCCCGTGTATTTTGGAAATTCCTCTCATGAAAGGCAATTGTGTTATTGTATTACATTTATGAGTAAAGCTTGGAATTTTCCTTTTGTATGCAAGAAGCAAATTTTCACTCCCTGTGGAATTCCGGGTAAGGGCTGGATTATCCTTGCAAAAAGCCAGTTACCTCATCCTTATTTTGTAGATCATCATGGGCTGTTATTGCTCCTCATGACATCATACTCAGCTGAGACAATCAAAGAGGTCTGAATTAATTTGTTAGACCTAACCACTGTGCATTATGATGTAATATTTCTTCTACTTAGCTTAAAAAAAATCAAGTCTGACATGACTCTGTACAGCTCGGTCTCCCAGCCAGAAGGCTGTTACCTAATTACAGTTAGGAACATATCACTGGCTCAGTGGAACAATGACCTTCTTGGCAGTATCATAGAGTATCAGGTCACTGTTGCCCAGGTGTAGTGACCAACTTTCCCAACTCACAGAGAAAATAAACAGACTACTGGTCTATCCCTACCTCTAGAGTGAATTCTTTTCCTTCATTTAATATTAGTGGCATTTTGATCTCCACTATGTAGTCCCATAGTGACTCAGGCTTGCTGGTGGTGAGTGCCACTACCCCCCGCAGGCATTGCAGAAGTGCTCCACATACTCCAACAACTCACATTTCCCTCCATCTTGCTCCACGAGGGCGTCAACTGGCAGCAAGTGGAAACCTAGCAGTCACTGCTTCTCCCTCCCAGTTGTCAGGGAGGGACGAAATAGCAGCGGGAAGGGAGAGTTGTGTGAGGAGTGCGTGATAGTGTGGAATAGGGCTCCTGCTGATTGGGCTTTGGAGGGGGCAGAGGGATCGGTCAGCAGCCCTCGCCTGGCAAAAAGCCCTCCCTCACACTAAGGTCCCTTTCTTCAACCCTCAGTCTGTTCTTGAATATAATTTCCACATGCATAGAAAAATAGTTTCCTAACAGTTGATATAATTTTTAAAGAACACAAATATGTGCTTCACACCTATAGCTAATTACGATTTAATTGAAGGAGAGGATTAGAAGAGTTAAACTGTAAGCATGTGATTCATAAGCTTGAATAGGTTAGGAGCAAGCTTGCAGATCTGCTGTGTTTGTCCTGCTTTCTGCTTTTGTTTATTGTCCTGCAATGCTTTTCAATTACTAAAAACTGGGATATGTTCTTGGTTCAATGTGTTCTTGGCTGTTAACTATTTGCCCATAAATCATGATAGTACAAGCTGTAAAATGCACAATAAAAGGAATATACTGAGATTTCCTGTATGCATCATAGACTCCTGGCTAATGACCTGAAAGCATTTTATTTGCCCTAACAGATGTATTTAAGATTGAACTACTGAAGAGGAGAGGTAATGAATCTACAGAGCAGATATAGAAAACTAGTTTTAAAGCTGCTAGAGAAGAGTGAGGCAGGGCAGAAGATGACTGTGTGCTCAGCCTTCAGAGACTGCAGAGCTTCAGGAAGTGCTCGACAGTCACTGCACGGCAGAATGCACTTTATTTCACCAGCTGTCTTATAAAAGGGGAGCATGTCCTGCCTTTCATCTCCCTTAAGTGATTTTTCTGTGTTCACAGTGTAACGGGCCTTGCATTGGACCACGACTGGCTGTACAGCACAGACAGATATTTTGCCAGGCCAAAGATGGGACTTCTCTGTCATCCGATCAATGCAGTGCCTTACCAAGGTAGGACAGGCATCTCTTATGTCTGAAACCACTACCCTTTGCAGAGATGTTGGATGGACTAGCGACTTAACTGGCAACTTTTGAGTTTCCCCTATGTAACAAAGAGGTCATGCTGCAACCCATACAGTTATGTGGTATAAATTTCACCAGGCTTTCGTCCAGGCTTCATTATTTGTTCCTATGTGCCCCAGAAAAAAACTCTAGTTGACCAACAACTGCAAAGTCTTCTAGGCGTGCCAAATCCTAACTGAAGGGCTTTGCTATCTCTGCTTAAGCTGCCAGTCTCCTTCTCTTGTATTTAAACACAAGCTCTTACTGGCGAAAAAAGGGGACTCCATGGCTTTTGTTTTCCTGCAGAGAAACTCCAGTGTCAGCATTGTAAAGACCTTTTGCTTTACAATGAGTCTTAGGTATACAAATCATGCCTGATCATGACTGAAAATTAATATAATTGGCTCTTCAGCTCCCACTCATGTATTTTTGTTACCTGTGTGACAAATAGGTGGGAACCAAGTGTGCCTATGCATCTTCTGTGAGACTGTACTGAAGGGAAAAGGAGGGTTTCAGAAAATTGGATTTGTTCCCACTGGCTGTAAAGCCACTAAAAAGTTACAGAGCCCTGCTGGGTCTTACCAGTCACCGCTTCATTCATTGCATCTTTGCAGTGGACCTCTAGTTTGGCACTTCATGGAGAGGACATTTCAGCCAAATCCTCAAATATTTCAAATGGTCATTTAGCTCCAGTAGTGCTCTACCAGTATGCACCCACTGAGGGTCTGGTCCTTGAGTGCAGTTACAAACTGCCTTTCAGTGCACTGCAGTTACCCCCTCTTGCACCCATTGCATACCTGACCCATACAGTGCTCTGAGTTGATTACACTAGGGATATGCAAGACTTGCTGTCCCTGGAGCTCGCCTGACACCCGGAGCCGTGTGCGCTTGCTCCCTGGGCAGTGCAGTGATGGGTTACCCCTCCCTCCCCCCTGCCCACAGGCCTTTAAGCACCCAGAACTGCTGGACCGATGTCTGCGGCGTGCACTGGAGGGTCAGCCTGTGGACCGTCTGCACGGCTACCTGCGGAAACTACGGCTTCCAGTCCCGGCGTGTGGACTGCGTGCATGTCCGCACCAACAAGCCCGTGCTGGAGCATCACTGCTCCTGGAGGCCGCGGCCGGCGAACTGGCAGCGCTGCAACATCACACCCTGTGAAAACAGTACGTTGCTGAGAGGAGAGGAGGCGACGCAGCATGGGGGGAGGAAAGAAGGCAGAGCCATGCCTCAGAAATGCAGCACTGGGACCTTGCAGCTGCCCATACTGGGGAACATACAGCCTGAATATGTGCAAAATGCGGTGTCCAAAAGTCAGCGGCCCCAGGGAATGGTGCCCAATGTGGTTCGTTGGCAATGGCGTTAGCGCTGGGACTGCATCCCCTTGCTAATAGCATGTGAAATGGCTGATGCGGTCTTAACTTTCAGTTAGTGGTACAGACAGAAAGAAAAACATGAATCACAGACTGCTGGCTATAGTTAAAATACAGTAAGTCTAAAGCCAGTTGGAAGATTGATGATGGGAATTCCTGGAGTGGAGCCTGCTTGCTTTCAGGTGACAAGCAACTAATTGGCATGCCAAAGGACTAGAAAAGTTGTAAATATTTAAAAAAAAAAGAACAGATGATGTGCCTCTTTGGTAACATTGCCCCACTGTGGCAATGTCAGCTTGGGAAACACCAGGCAGTACAAGTTTAAATCACTATCTTTTCATTTGCCCCAGCTATCACTTCACATGCTGATTTTGGTGGGCAGACCCCACCCTCTAGCATGCAGGCCGATTGCTCTGTAATCATCACAGAAGCAGCAGCCTGTGCTTGCCTCCGGCCACACCAACTCTGATGCTCCATCTCAGTAGAGGCAAATGAGACTCCATAGGTCCAAAACTGTGAGCTGAGTTTGGGGTGCCCTAATGGAAGTGGAAGGGCTGAGGAAGCTTACAGGTACCAAACCAAGACTTTTGCTGTCGCTACAGCCTCTTCCTGCTATATAGAAAGTTCTCACATCTAGGCAACAGTGGACATTACTGGAGAGGGCTGTATAACTGCTCTGTGATGATCCCCTTTCCAGCCTTAGCATGGGAAGTGGGAGTCCCTCAGGCAACAACACACCCAAGGTCATGCAGGGATACTGGACAGTTTTCCAATCTGGAGCTCAAAAGCAGGAGGCTGCGGACCTTAACAACCATCCAAATTATACCAGGACCTAAGTCCTAGGGGAGTTCAAAAGTGTCTTAACATCTTCACCGTGGGCTGTGTTCTGCAACACATACATGAGAAGCACAACAAAACACATGGTCAGCTGGGGTAGCACTCCCACACACTGTCTCTTCAAATGCAAAAGGTTGGCCAAAAAGTGCCTTTAAGCTACTCTGTTAAAATAAGTTTCCAGTTTTATTTACTATTTCATCTTTGTTTGAACAACTATTATGAAAATCCTAGAGCCTCCCTAAATTCTGGTAGATGACAAACTGACGAGAGTGTTGGAGCAGCCTCAGAAGCCCTTTCCCCAGGGTCTGAAAGCAAAGGCTGCCCACCATATTCTCCTTTGAGCCTTTGGCTGCTTGAAGTTCCTGCTCAGCCTTAGCAGCAAGTCAAGCTTATGTTCACAGTGAGAAATCCCAGCACAAAGCTGTCTTGGTCCCCCTCTCGGCCACTCCATGAAATGTTCTCAGGTAAGAAATCCTTTTTTCATTGCTTCATCACCATTTCTCCTTTTTGTTTCCCCCTCGGCAGTGGAGTGCAGAGACACTACAAGGTACTGTGAGAAAGTGAAGCAGCTCAAACTCTGCCAGCTCACCCAGTTCAAGTCACGCTGCTGTGGGACTTGTGGAAAGGCTTGAAGACAAAAGCAATGAAAACGGAGGAACAAGGGGATCACAGCCTTTGCTTCACTGAGGCAAGGACTTTTAAAGAAAATACAAATGGAATGGAATTCTTTTTTCATTTTATTTATTTATTTCCCTTTAAAAAAAAAAAAAAAAGAAAACCTTTTACCAAATCATTGTTGTAAAGGGACTTGACAAGTTTTCCCTTCTCTGAATCTGGGAGACAGAATGCAGAAAAACACAGTCATGAGGGTAGACCACAAAGAGTCAGTGAGCCCCACGCCACTGGCAATGGGCCTGAGAGAAGCGGGGCTGCCCCGTAATCCATGTACGTGCCTTGGGATACACCAACAGACAGATGGGGAAGCGGATCAGAGTAAAATCCTAGCATCACAGTGGACCACCATAGTATGAAACAAATAATCAAACAGCTTGACATGTATGGGGGTCCTGGAGAAAAAAAAGAAAGCCTGAACTAAACATTCAGCTATGCAGTATAGAGAGACTTCATCCATCTTAGGCTACTTTAAGAATATAAGCATATGATTTTGCTTTATAAAACTTTGTTACATCTAAGATTGGATTCTCTTTTTTTCATTCTAAACCCCCTCTCCTTCTCACACCAGGCCTTCAAATTATTTCAGTAGGAGATCCTTGTGATCTTTGAGGATCTGGCGTCTGGTGAAGCTGAACAATAGCATGTAACAATAGTGAGACTAAAACACAGGTGAAAATGTTCCCAGGTTGTGCTTGTGAGGGAGGATTTGGCATAGGAGGGTTGCCCCCAGCACAGAGGTGAGGTAATGCTGTTAATTATTATCCAGGAGAAGGAGAGAAAGCATGATCTGCTATTGAGAGACTGTAGTACGAACCTGCAAATGCCGTCCTGTAGAGAACATGGGCAGGAAGGACAGCAGTTGTCTGTGGTAATACTTTGCATACTCCATCCTACTAACACTTATTTGGAAAAGAGAGGAGTACCAGTTCCCCGAGTTCAGGTGCTTTCAGACCTGGGGTTTTGGAAAGGAACCCGAGGAAGTGCGTTTTCCTATCGTGCTAGTGTGAAATTTCTCTCTCCTGGCAGCCAAGCCTTCTGGACAAATAGTAGAAAAAGAAAGGGCTGTATTCTAGTTTCTTGTGGTTATTCCTACTCAGTAGAAGCAGAATGGATTCAGAAGCAGCCCCAGAGGACTAATGCCAATAATTTTTAACGAATGTGCTCCTCTCAAGCTGCCTCCCACAACGAAACAGTTGCTATAAAGCAGCACATTTTTAAGCCCATGTATAACACCCTGAAGATATGATCAAAAAGTGAAGCTCGGATATCACACCCACAACATGCCTTTGCATGCTGTCTGTGAGTCTTTCCCCCTGGTCAGCTGCAGTGGTTTTACAGCCAGTAAGGTTCTTCATCCCATTAGTTCCTGGGCACGCTCTGCTCTGCTCAGGATAGGGCCCCCAAATTAGAGGAAACCTGAAAAGCAGGGGGTTTGAGCATTGTGAAAGGAGAGCTATCTGGATGTGAGGCTTTGGTTCAAGACCAAATTAAAGCTTTGGCTGTGCCTCTCCTGTTACCCCCCAGTGGGTTACATGCCTTGTGGTACGTTAATTAAATGCTCTTCAAGGACTGCTGTGTTACAGCTTCCATGACACGTGGATTTTTCAGCAAAACTGGGAGTCCACTTTTGAGGTCGGTGCCAGGTTCATGACATTAAACTGTCTTGAGCTGGGTTATTTCAAAACACATCTGGCAGTGAACGCTCTTACTACAAATGGGTCTTCAAGAAATAGTGTTGCTAAACATCAGTGTAACTTTTTATTTAAAAAAAGAAGAATGTCTTTCTATGTATGTAAATGTATATCTTTTCTGTATATTTATTAGGATTTCTTGTACAAAAAGTGCAATATTAATAATTGTACATTATTTTGTCCAGATAAAACTCTTTTGGGTTTTTTTAAATCTCCCCAGAATTTTGTTCCTCTAAAATCAACAGTAATACTGTATTTCTCTTAATTTTAATAGCATTTGCATTTAATTGAGGATCTGCTTCACTATGATATGAGGGAGGGATGATGTTCTTAACTTGTGAAATTATAATTATGCATGGAATGAAGGACAATTCCGTAACAACAACAACAATAATAATAATGATGATGATGACGACGATGTGGTGGATATTTCTAGTACAGTAGTTAACAAAAAGCAGTACGGGGAAGTATTTTCATGTGTTTAATAGCAAAACATATTCAGATGACCACATGTTGAATAGTAGCTGTGTATCTGTGCGTAGGATAAACGCAAAAGATCAGATCTGAGGGGCCACTGTGTTGTCTCTGCACAGTGTGGATTTAATTTCACATGTCTGTTCTCTGAATTACGACTTGGCAGCATCTCAGTTAAGATAAGGATTGCTGGTTATTTTATGAAACAACGCTCTCCTCTAAAAAGAAAACAAAATGGCAAACTTGTATTTACATAACTTTTTGTACAAGTAATGCAGGTTACTTATTTATGTGTTGTTTATTACTTTTAAAAACAAAAGCCAAACAAAGTAGCAAAGCTGTTGGAGTACTCTGTTCTTACTGAGTTACGATAACAGCACACAGCTGTTATGATCTACCTGCCTTTGGGGAAAGAGGGTGTCTTAACTTGTTTTTAAAAGTCTCCAGCCATTAATATTCTGCACCCTGTCTTGCAGATGTCTATTTTAATTCTCCATGTGCCTTGCTTTATTCTTGTTTGCTAATGTCTTGCCTCTGTTGCTCTTGCAGTAGAATAGGGCCATCACTGCTGGTCCTAGGATCCCAGAAATCAGTAAAAGTATACCCCTTTTCTTCTATGCAGCAATGCTTAAAGACATCTTGTGACTTTCCTCATCAACCTATGGAATGAAGCAACCCCTGTCATTTTAGTCTTTCCTTATAGGTTGCTGCTGCCTTCAGTACCGGAGCTTGCAAATCCTTGAAGCATCGAGTGTACATGTAGAAGGAATACTGGTAATGATCAAAATTATGGGGCGGAAGGGATGGAAGAAAAAAAATTAATAAAGCAAAAGCATTTTCTCTTAACAAAGACAAAATCAAGTTTTGAAAACTAAGCTGGTTATGCTGTTTCCCTTTTCCAACAAATGACACGATGTCTTTTCTGGAAGGGAACAGTGATTTTGCTCTGATTTACTGACAGTTTCCCTAGTATGATGTTCCTGCATATGTTTTTTAGACACCTACACTGCAAGTAAATAATAGCTCACACATACATGAACACACACAGAGATGCAAGCCGAAGACCAGACCTAAGACTTCCAAGCAACAGTACTGAAGACAATGGGAATTGGGTCATTCATTTTGAGTAAAACAAGTGTAGAAGCTGGTGTTGATGTAAAATGAACAGCACTCCAGCTTAGGATCTCAAGAGAATAATTATTCTCTTTTTATGCATATGGCTCTAGTTACCAGTCAAGTCAAAAAGCCTTCAAAACCTTCAAAGCAAGCTTCCAGTTTTGTTCTCCCTACTAATTTTGCTTGGGGAAGAAAAACAGTTGTGCAACAAGCAGAAAAATGCAGTGCTGAAAGGTTCCCCAAAGGGGACCTACTCCCGCCCCCCTGTTACATGGCAAGGTGAGCACAGCCACACTACTCCAGGCATGTATGTCTGCATACATACTCTTAAAACCATAGAAGCAGAGTTTTCCAAAGTAACCTTTAGCTGGAAATTTTTTTTCCTACTATCTGGCCGTAGTCATATGGACTGCAACTGGAGCTTTTTTTTCTTTTTAAGTTATGATCCTTTTTGCAAGTTCCCCTATCAAACAAAAAGCTAATGATCACATTGCTATCTGTTTGGTGTCCAAACACTGATTCATAAATAAATTTGATTATTCCGTATCAGCATAAGCCGACACCTGTATTTGTAGAAAAAGGTGAACCAAGTGTTTACCCTCTTCCAGTTTTCCAGGACCGTAGAAGTCCTTCTAAGTTCTTAATGGTAGCTGTCAGCGAGTCACTGATCATTTCAGCTAGTAATTGAATGTATTAACTTCATCCATCCAATTATCTAATTTTTAACACAGAAGCTTTAAAACTGTTTTGAATGTCAGATTTTCTCACAGACTACTAGTGTACACAGATGGGAAGCTCAGAACTGCTAATGCTAACTGTGGCTCTGCATATTAGCTGCAGTTTGGGAATCATCAATTTAAGCATTCCTTTCACCCTCTTGTCTAAAGGTGTACATATATTTACCAATAGTGTTACCTATTAACTGTCAAACTCAGCTTTTATTCGTGGAAACCAAACCAAAGAAGATGTCAAATACTTTAGTTTGAAAAATAATGGACAGAAAGGACAATCAGACATCCTTTTTCTACTGATCTTACACACTTCCACACTACAAGCCTATTGGTTAATCATCATTTTCACCTACATTGCTTTTCATCATCTCCACCCAGCATGTCCCCTTCAATCAAACAGAACCAAATCTAAAAACCTGCTCACAGTCATTTTAATCAAATTTTGATACAAAGTTCTCACTAAGGCATTCCAGTAATAAGCAACTCAACATGTTATTTATCCACATTTATAAGGGGAAAACCCATGTCTCAGCATCTCCTCTTCTGACTACAATACTTACTTCTCTCTTTCCCTGCCTTTTCACTGAGATACGATTTACTTGCTCCCATTCTCAACTTCACATGTGAAGAAATGAACACAATAATACATTTATTCTCCATCTGTCCCTCTGAGAAGCAAATATGATTCCCAGCCTCATCTTTCATTCAGTGATTAGTGATGAAGGCTGAGGTTAGAAAGTCCATGAAATCACAGACTCCAGCCCAGCTTTTTTGCCAGAATGGTTACAAAACCTGGAACAGACTCTACTGAGCCACCCCATGCATTTTGGGTGGTTGAGGCAGCAACTCACGAGTGTACAATTGCCTTAGCGTTAGAGAATTATCACCACAGGGTCCATCTGGAAGAGTTTTTTTCAAGTGAAAAAAAGAAACTGAAAAAACAGAGCACAAGGTAGCTCATGAAATATATTTAAAACAGGATCATCAGAAGGGGCTCCTCACTGATCTGAGTTTGTATACCAGTTCATGCTCATACAAAGAAGGCTTTACACAGGGAGAAACAAGGTTAGCACAGCAAAAAATGGCTTCTGACCAATAAAAAAAAAATTGACCAAAAAACCCAAAATGAGATGGAGCAAAATCAGTTTGTACGTACTATTGCTAGAGATACTGAGGGCAAAACATATACCCTGTCACTGACACAGAAAGTAGCTGCCAGCATAAAGTAATAAATAAAAGTGTGAAAGTTGAAATAGTTGCTGTGAGTGTCGCCAACTATAACCACAATCAGATGCAATCCACTCTCATGAGAGTCCTGTCAGTGCTTTTAGGTTTGCTTTTAGTGCAAGGAGCCCACTGGACGTGCCTTGCCCTTCACGCATACCAGCTTTATGCTGGTGCCTGCCTTTGGCACCGTGGCTGATGAGCACACGCGTTGGGAGACCTGCACACACTCACTTCCCACGGAAACAGGGGAGTGCGTGGGAATGTCTTTAATGGCCCTCTCTGAGTCTCTATCCGTCTGTACCATGTGCAAGTTACACCACCTCAGGTGGCTCTGAATTGCCCATGTTGATTGTCCATGAAGTGTGGCAGATGGGAAGGAGCAATGCAGCATTGCGTCACCCATTGCACACCCATTTCTCCTTGGCACCTCACTGTGCAAGTGACAAGAGCCCAGAGCCACCATTCCCCCTCTTGCTTGCGTATCTCCAAAGAGCTCTGCAGGTCTTTGAGCCTGACAGCTGATTTAATTACTAAATTTAATTACTAAGCATTACTTCTTTCCAAGGAGACACTCCATCCTACCATGCTCCTTCCACACTTCCTTCAAAACCGACTGCCTCTGCCAGCAAGAGCAACAGCTTTTGAGGAAGATGGGCACCATGTTTCTAAAGGCCAGATTCCTCTGCACAGCATGTCGGTCAAGCTACTGCAGCACCACCACTGAGCTCAGCCAACAAAAGCGACCCTGGTACCACCAAATCCTCGTCCTTCACTGGGGGCAGCATTCCTGTCTTGCAGGGTGCCTCCATGCTTGCCCAGACACCCAGATTTCCCGGGTACCAGCTGAAAGACCAGGCATTTGTCTGAGTCTCTGAGGCTATGGGAGGGCTGCAGCACAGCAGGCGGGACTGCTCTGTCCCAGGCCCCCAGCTGAACAGAGCCTGGGCAGAAGAATCCCCTCTGCAGGCAGGGCAAGAGCTGGGCAACCACAGGGGAGCGGGAAGGCAATTCCGTTGGCTTGGGCAAGGAATAGGGTTTATGAATCTCTGACAGCTGGGGCTTATAAGCAAAAACAATGACCAAACGGTGTGCTGCTTGTTTGGGTTGCAGTTCTCTATCCTTCTTGCTAACAGACTGCTTGCCTCTTAGGAGAGAGGAAAAAAGGCAAAAAACCAAGAGTGTTGCCTAATTTAAGCCCTTTCCAAAGAAAAGTTTTACACTTGTGCAGATACAAATAAAAGCATGCATTTTTATGTGGCTAAAAGTGAAGGGTTGTACTCTGGCGACATATAAATACTGTTTGCTTAAACAGCAGCAGGATGTGAACGATTGCATAGTAAGCATATAGTTATCCGCACATGCTTAGGATGACATGGGCATGGGAAACCACTCCCTACTACTACCCCTTAATAGTCCGCTGCTTCTAGGTCTCACATGAGGTCTGAGTCTACTTCGTTTACAAACTCCCTAGGGCCAGCGGCAAAGCACAATAATAAAACCTGAACCAGAAAGATCACACCAGACAGGCCATGAACAGCTTGCTCTCCAAGTGAGGAGCCAGGACGGGTTTCTTTTCTCTTAAGGAAGTGCTTAATGGTTGGGCTGAGGAGTAATTTGGTTTGAGCTACATGGAGACTTCCCCCCCACCCTTTTTCAACATGCCACTTTTTTTAAAAAGCATAAATTACTGGTTTAAATAAATAGCCTATGAGGTTGGTGGATACTTGTTAAAACACTTCACCTACTGAAACACTGGTGGAGTCAGTTTTCTACTAATAGCATACAACCTAGTGATTTTATTACCAAAAAAGAAAAATCTTGCTGTTAACACACTACATACAAATCACAGCAAATCAAACCCAGCTGTGCAGGAAGGATCCCACAGGCACTTTTCATTTTTAGCAGAGACCAAAGCAGAGCAGGGGCCTGCTTGCCCAGCAAAGCAGCACCCTCAAATCCGTGTGATGGCACTCGGCAGTGCTGCATGAACCCACTTGCCAGTCTGAGGACAGTTCTCCGCACCAGCAAGCACAGCGCTAGTGAGCTGGTGAAAAAAGGGAATATAGAGCCAAACACACCATTGCCTCTTTGCTACTCTATTCCTTCCCTGCTGAATGCAGCCCAAAACATCTGTGGGACAGACATGCAGCCACATGGACAACTGAAAAATCAGGTTGCCCCAAAGCAGTATTTCCCCACAAAAGGAAGAAGAGAGGCACAAAGCATCAACCTACTGCTTTCAATGTGGGAAAGAGGCAGAGACAGACACTAGTACAGTAGGGGGGAGAGGGTTTTGTAATGGGATCAGCTAAAAGCAAACTCTACTCAGAAAATTAATTGTGGAAGTTTCCCATCCCAGTGAACCCAGACCATGGTTCTCTGCCCACATGTTTCTTTCCAATTGAGATGACATGGTTCTCTTGAGAAGATCCCATCCATGCCCCAAGAAAGAGACTTTTGCCTTGCAAAGAAAGGGTTTGCTTTTTCATACATTAAGTTCAGTTGCCTCCTGTCTCCAGAGTACCATGCCCAGCATCGATATCGTTTCCCTCCATGATACGAACATCCTCACTCCTTGCTGAAGCATACCTCTTATCTTTCAGTACTTTGTTCATAGCTCTGAAACACATGAGGTGCTGATAATTTGCTCTCTCTAGCCATCTATAGCATTGGATGAAGCCCTTTTTAAGGTTTGTAGTGGTAAACTTTTCACAAATTTGCTGCTTGTTCATATTTCTAGACCATGAATACAGAAGTGATTTTTTTTAATGTCGCACCTATAGCCAGCTGCAAATCTTCTCCTCTTCTCCATCTATTCAGCTGGAGTAACTGTCTCCTGCAGATGTGAGGCACGGGGGGTTCCATTTCTTGCTGGCACAGGTGGTTGAAAGGCTTTTATCGTGCAAGTCAAAACTGATCAGTTATCTCCCCCATTATTCCCCCATTATTCCAGACAACTTGGTTTCTTTTGGGGTTATTTTGTTTCCCGCTGAGGACAGGGGAATTGGGTATTTTTGCTCAACCTTTCCACAGGGAGGAACCACAGTCTGCAGGGGGACACAGGAAGAAGCTATGCCTCCAAATAGGCTCTGCAGTGTTTGTAAAGGGGACTGTTCCCGGTGCACAGCTGGGGTCTATCGGCAACGATTGCAGTAACAGATACCGGTGCAGTAACCTGCTCTGGCAGTAACAGTTTTCATCTATTATTGCTTAGCACAATCCTCCTTGTTCTTTTTTGCATGCTTCACAGTACAACTCCCCTGGATGCCTTTCTCAACCCTGTCAAGGACAAAGCCCCTTGCTCTCATCCTTGCATTTTTGTTTTTGAAACTCTTTTAGATAGTAGCCTTTGTACTTAGGACAGTGTGTAGGTATTCATGTCATTATCTGTTCTTCAAAATTACTAATGAGTGAAGTAGGAGGTTAATTACAGCTGACTCCCTTCTTTCCACCCATTTGTTCACTGAGTGAGAAGTGTTGCCTTGTGCTGCATCATGAGTGCAAGTTTCAGGAGCTCCTCAAGGCTGCTCCCAACACTGGACATTGCACCAGAGGCAGGTAGTCTTTTTTTTCACTCATTATTGTCCCACAAAACAGACAAGATCACTACAGAGCACCTGAGAGGTTTCTGAACAAATTCATCTAGCACTAGCATTTAGTTCTGCCACACACACGAGTATAGTTTCATTTTCCTCCTCCTCCTACATGTAACTTCAAAACACGAACCTGTGGTGTAATTCAGTGACCTCTTAAGCTCTTTTTCAGGGCTTCTAACTTGTAATTCCTTCTTTCTGGGTTTGTAACCACTCTAAGAAAAAGTTAAATTTAATTGGCACAAACATAAGGTAAAACTAACTTCTGCTCATCTTTATCCATAAATTCATTCTGCATGAATTGAAAACAGTAACCAAATCCTGTGTACTGCAGTGGAGCCGATCTTTATTTTCTGTGATGAACACCTCAATTGTCCTCCAAATTATAAATTTCTCTTACACTGATTTTCTTATGCTACTGTCCATTTTAATGAGAATTAAACTGCAGGCTGGAAAGTTGTTGCTTTACTTTAACTGCCTTACAGAGCAAAGGGAGGACTGCTGCCTGCACAGGGGGCCGGGAGGAGCAGAAGCCAGACCTGTCCACGCAGTGGTCAGCCTCACTTTGCGATCAGCCCTCCAGCCAGGAGAAGAGGCGGTGGCTGACAGGGACAGGGTTAAACAAGCCCTTCCTCCAAGGGAGATCAGGCAGCAGGCAAAGGCTCTGCTTCGGGGCAACACCAAATTAGGAGGCACTGAACAACTTGTTTGGGAAAGGGGGATACAATTCTACAGCAGTTCCAGCCAAGCCAAGGCTGTGCTACCTGACCCACATGTTTCTTTCTTCACCGACCTCCTGTGCCTAAGTTGGTAATTGTGCAACTGTGTGGTGCACTGGTTCAGGGAAATGAGGTAAATGGGTCTTAACCTTACTAAAATGCTTACTAAAACTTCAGCCAGGTTCAGTCTCCTGGTCTATCCCACCATGCAGCCGGACAGAGCTAATGTTGTTACCAGAAAGAGAGACAACAGGGGAAGCGTGCAGCAGCAGGTGGAGAGAAAAGGTGAGCCCGCAGCAGCCCAAGCTTTAATCAGCTTTAATTTCTGTGGAACCACACCTTTAGTCATTCAAGTGAACTCATGTTGTTCCTTTGTGTTATCATATGTTGGTTTTAGTAAGTTTTTTTATACATTTAGGTACAAGTCAGGAAAAAAAACCCAAACCTGCATCTCATGCTGTGAAAGTGTTGGAATTAAACCAGTTCATGTCTGCTTGATGCTGCTGTGAGCTGCTCCATTGTTTGCAAAATCAAGACACCTGTCGTTAATGTTCCAAATCTAGCAATTACTAATGCTAAGTAGCATAATGCATTGCTAGCCATTTTGATAAGACCAACTTCCACCGAGGGAAAAAAACTCCAACCCACAAACATGTAATACAGATGGATTTACAAGCTAGACTCTCCCTGCTCTGCATTCACTACCAGTCTTACATCAAAGGGTTGAAAGAACAGTTGGGGAGCTTTCCTGCGTAAAAGAACAATCTCCTCAGTCACAGTCAGGCCGTCACAAGCCCCAGCTGTTTCTTTTATATAAACTCTGTTTCAGAAATTACATAATTGCAGGGTAATAAATAAAATCAGAACAATAAGTGAATAAAAAGAGATGAGGAAGAAAAAATATTTTCCCATCAAAGCTCAACATTAAAGACATGAAGGTTTATGGAGGCTGGTAAGCTAGAGGGAGCTGAAAAAAAGGCTAAACATACTCTAGGTCAATACCTCACTACAGGTGAGTGAATATTTCACAGATTCCTGAATCTATGAAGGCTGTGTGGAGCCATCAATGACTACATAGTTTGGGCCTTTTGTACAGTGTGATCTGTAGAGATTTGCCCAGTTGTTCCTGCTGCAAGCACATAATTTTTCACTGAACTAAAGCACAAGTTTAGGAAAGGCCTTTAGGACTGATTTAAGGACTCCAAGTGATGTAGAACCACTGTTCCAGTGGCTTCCCAACCTCAGGGGTTAAGCATTCACGTTTCCAGATGGAATGTGTTTGGCTTTAGCTTGCAAGCATTTATGGAAGACTTCTATCCCAATGGATTGCAAAGGTTTTCAAAACTTTTAAAACACATTTACACAGAAAATTGTCTTCCTCTTTAAACACAGACACTTTGATGGTGAGGCACAAGCATTTCCTCCAGCATGCAACAGCTCTACCTAGCACTTGACCTAAACACTCAGGAAACAGCCAGAGCTGCCAGGAGTAAAGGAGAGGAGGATTTAGGAAAGTAGAATGCGCTTAAGAAGCCAGTGAGCTTCACAGTGCTAATGTAAGACTCCTAAGCCTACAGAAAAGCACATTGGACGCAGAAATGAACAGTACTGGTCAGGAGCTTAGCATTAGCCTTATCCAAAAAATAATACAACTCCAGCTGCTGGCTGAACTGTAGGAGCACAGGACAATTTCAATCCTTTGACGTTTCTGGTACCCTCACTGTATCCTGCAGCAAAGACCTTTTACTGAAAAGCTTCCTTAGCAAGTTTGGCAAGACAACCTCACATCTGATCCTATACCTTTGGGCAGCACAGTGACACAAGTAATGAAGGCACAATCTTCAGCTATATTTACCCAGCAATTGTACCTTTTGTAGGTGTCTTTGATGGAAGTGACTGATAAGGCCAGGTCTCAGACTTTGTTATCCAGCCATGACTTCTAAGTGTGACTTCACAGCATGTAATTAATCTGAAAAGGCTGTTCTACCACTGTCATCATGGATGCAGCTGAACCTCTGTTACACTAACAATTATGTATGTTACTATGAGATTTTTTTTTAGTATCTCAGAAGGAGGTTCTCTCTCTCAATTAAAAAGCAAGACTTAGGTGGAAAAATTAAAAAAAAAAACCAAAACCCACACCACAGAGAAACAAGGATCAGTGCGTCTTTTTCCTGGATTTTATGGTTTTCATTTGTGCAAATGATCCCAAAAAAGCCAATGCCTGGGAAATAAGTTTATTTTAAAAGCTCTCCAAACACGAATTTAGTGATCAGTTTGAAAGAAGGTTACAAATCAAATCAAGCTGTCATTTGTAGCTCACTGAGGCCCTGCTCTTTAAATCCATTTCCAAGAAGGCTGCATCCACTCTCTTTCTCCTTCCAGTGTCCACCTTGCAGGCACTCAGTCTTGGAAGCAGGGAGATAGAGCCTGTGACCATCAGCATCTGTTCCCTCAAAGACGTAACCAGGTGGGTCTTTGTAAGAGGCCACGCATTTAACAAAACCCTTTGGTGTGTAGCTGGTAGCGTAGATAGTTTTATCATCTAGCAGAGTGCGATGCTTTGGGCCTGACCAGCCAGGTTTATAGCTCTTCGTAACTGTAAGAGGATGAGGCACATAATGGGTCTGAAAGGTAGTCAAGCAATCCATTGGTTTTGCTGGGAAATTCAGCTCTGAAGCATGAATGATAGGTTTTAGTCTCTTGCACAGCCAAGGCTTATAGTCTTCCTTCATTATAGAAGAGCTATTGAATGGCTCGGTACTTTTGTTAAGCTGGGCCAAAGATCGACATATCTTGGCTGGCTTGCCATTTGGGTGCTTGTAATGTTTCTGAGTGGTGGTGTGAAGGTCCATTTTCTCCAGAGGAGGAAGATATACATCAGGTTTTTTGATGAACACAGGAGGCTGTGGCCAAGCTTGGTATTTTTCCTGAAACTCAGTGGTAGAGGAAAATGGAAGATCATGGAGAAGCTTCTGCTGGTATGGTTTTGCCAGCTTGGCTGGCTCACCAGCCAGCCCCTTGTAAGAAACTTTGTGGGTAGTGAGGCCATCGAATGGGACCTCGTTGACCTTATATTCCTCATACTTATGGACACAGTGTTTCTCCAGAGGATGTGGCACATAATTCACTCTATAACTGGTTACATTCTGAAAGGGAGCCTTGCTTTTCTGGACAAGATTTGAAGGCTTGCAGCTTTGAGTGGCAATCGGGCCCCTGTAGAGATAGTCATCCTGAACAATGGTTCTGTGGTCAAATTTTTCTTCTGATGGCTGAAATCTGTCGTTTGGTCTGATCAGCTCTGTCTTTGGTTCATTCCATAGCACATAGTCATCTGAAATGTAAGAAAGAGGAATCCTTTCTAAGTGCTCAATTTCTTCGGTGAGTTTAGGCATATACCATATTATGGTTTGATTATTACATTTTCTACTGCAATAAATATTTGTTGATGTTGTAATGATTGACAAATCCTATTAAAAGAGCTTCTATAGAACACGTTATACACTAATGTGCTAACCCTGGAAATGCTTAGCAACTACAGAAAAAACATAATCAGAATAGTCCTATACCCACTCATACCTAGAGAGGTGGTGAAATACCGTGTGGGAAGATTAAATTATATCCTCAGTCTTGCAGAGGCATTTTCTGCACGTGACTGAGTGGGTGCTATCCTCATGCTCAGTCAACCAGAAATCATGAAAGTGGAGTATCGTGGCACTGACTTTGACCCCCTTCATTTACCTTCCTTCAGCTATGTTGTGGCCGGCTCAGAGCACAGGCAGAGAATGCCTATGCCTTCAGGAGGCTGTTCAGGGGTCTCCCACAGTATCTCTGGGGCAAGGAGAAGCACATGTCCACCATTCTGCTCTAAAGGCCAAGTTGCAGAGCTGCCCTTCCTCTTTGTACCTTCTCATTTGGGGATGACCTGGTTTCTCAGCTGCACAAGATGTGATGCTGCCTACTGTTGCTGAGTTCAGGGTTTTGCGGCTCATCCTGGTGTCAGCAAGCTGTGCTGTGTGGCATCTCCTCAGCTCTTGGCTTTGCTCTCAGTGGTACCCCTGCTGTCAGTGCAGGCAGGAACTGAGAAGGAGTTTGTAACTCTGTCTCCAATACTGCCTTATTAGAAAAACTGTTTTCAAATTTGCAGACAAGCCTACACCTCTCTGAAATGTTGAATCATATCACATAGACATTCCATACTGCAGAAATCTTTCTATCCAAATTTTTTACTAAGAAAACATTTTAGGTGGCATTTTAGAGACATTCATATCTTCCTTCCTCAGCAGGATACCAGGAGAAAAATGAGGCACTGAGACTTAAACAGATTTTCACTCAGTTACACTAGAAATCTATTGCAAAGCTGGCTAACTCTCTGACCAGTGCTGCCGCCACAAGACCATAATTTTTTCTCTTCGTAGTAATCTTGTGCAACTTCCCCTAGAGAGCATTACAGTTACTGGTAGGAAGTTGAAATAAAAAAGTCTTGGAGCTAACCCAAGTCTTTTTTTTTTTTTTTTTAATTTTCCCTCCTTTCAAACCACATTGAGAGCCATGAGGCAAGTAAGCTTCCAGCTGACTCTGCACAGGAAGGAAGCCTGGATTTCAAAGTACTAGAAAGTAAATGACGCAATTAGGTAGCAGGATATTTGAACTCTCCAATCCAAACAGAGTTTTTCCTTTTGAATGGCAGTGGCTATTGTACTGCACAAATGCAATTACACAAATGATATGTTCATTACAATGTGAAGTTCACCCAAAAATAAGGAACTTTTTGCCCCAATTAGGCATCCATTTAAAGTCCTTCTGGTTCCAATCAAATTGCTCTGCCCTGGCACAGAGAGGAAGCAGCAGCCACAGGCACTGTGCTGTTCCCAGCCAGCACCCTGGCCCTTGGGGACAGAGCTGGCCTCATCCTGCTAACTGGTGTAGTTAGCTTGCCTGTGTGTACTGGTGTAGACATTCATTTGCCACTGTTGGTGCCATGGAAGCCCAGGCTGCGTGCCCTGCTAGTGCCAGGGATGTTTAAATGCCCCAGGTGCTCCTCTTCCTCTGGGGGAACAGGAGATGTCCAAGCACCCCCACGCTGGTGGGATGTTGACCTTGTGCCCATCCCTAGAGTATGTCATTTTCCTGGAGAGGTGGCCCAGCAGGGTGAACCACAAGCATACACAGACGCGTGTCATCACAGGGAATGCATTAACAGAGTGTTAAAAAGTGAGGAGCTCATAAGATTCAGCCCATCTCTAAGAAAGGGCTCATTCAGAGATCTGACATTTCAGATGCCGACCCAGAGTTACCAAAACACTTCTTAGGTTCTCCCATCATCTTTGCTGGAAAATAGTCTGTGCATTTTGGATGTAACCACAGCTTTTGCAAAATATTCAAAATATGACAAGCAAGTCCATCTGTCTTCAGTTTTAAGAATTTACAAGCTCTACACATTTGGAGACCTCATAGGCATTATGAATTTATTTTACTTAGTGTAAGCCAGCAGTGCTACTATTCCTTCACAATATGTTACAATTTTATTGTAACTCTAATTCTTCTCCCATAGGTATTAATAGTTTCCCATGTAACACAATCTTGAAAGCATTAGGGGGTACAGGAGGGAACAGAGGATATGAACCATATGATATTGGAGGGTTAGGCGTATCTCACTATAACCATGCAAGACAAAACTAAAATTAGATTACATACCTGCAGATGGATAGAAACAGCTACATATGTAGCTTGGAGGAGATGAGAATTTTGAAACCTTAAGTTGCAAAGTCATCTGACATTACTTGTGGTATGCAATAGCATCATCTTAAACCTACAGTGCCATTTGGGATGTGGAGTGTTTAGTGCAGGGGAATATGACAATACAGTAGGAAAGGTAATTTAATACCAGTGCAGCCCTGTTTTATATGCTGCTTAAATATTTGAATTATGGCAATTAATTGAATAGCACATTTCAAAATTTCACACTTGAGTAGTGATCAGTAAAACCTAGCAATGCTTAGAGAATAGTACAATGAAAACTCATATTTTTGAGGAAGCTGGGCCTTTAAAAGGGAATCCATTCAGTATGCAGCTTGATCTTTGAGGGGGTTTGGACAAAGATTTCCATTTGCAGTGTTTTGAAAAATATTGCAAATTATAACCAAATGTGGCTGAGATACATTTTATTAGAGCTCTGGAGCAACAGTTAAGGTGCTGACCTAAACACTGATAAAAGACAAAGATATACATCTGGTTCAGATACAGAGAAGTTAAGGATATCTAAACACAGAAGGAAAGATCCTCCGCTTGTGCAAAGCAGCCTTTTTTCACTGGCTTCACTCAAGCTATTCCAATGAATACCATCTGGTGACATTGCCTATGCAAAACAAAGTGTTCAAAATTGTCTAAATGTGGGTAGTTTGCACCTGTGGGTCATAGTCTTCACAACTTGAGTCATTCTAAATGGACAGTATTTCCTGTATGCTTAATGTAAAAATTCCAGTTTATGCCATTGTAAACATGCAGCTGCATTAAGGTCTGATCTTCAGTCATTTCAGCTGGGTAATCTTAACACTGCATTCACATGCTTTTTATTTCCTCAATTCCTTTATCATTTTGAGTTTTTAAGAAAAAAAATATTTCTGGAACAAATGTCAATGCCAGCACCAACCATCAGCTTTTATATTCGCACAGCATAATAAAAATAAAATAATTTAAAATTGTTTTAAGAAACACACAAATGCTAGCTGTCAGCCTAGCAACGTTAGCTAGCTGGAAGTTGTGCAGAGGGGAGGCAAAATCCTCTGATTTTCTACTTGTGACTTACTACCAACATCAGCAGCATTGCTGTAACCATGTAACTGAAAGTTTTCTCCCAGGGCATGCAGAAGGCAATTCATGCTGGTGGAGAGGAAGGAACAAAGCCTCCCCAAAGACAAAGCACCTACACCACATTACTGCTACTGAGAAACAAGGGCACAGTTAGATGCACAAGTTCAGCTGTTTTACCAGGAGTGGAGCTTGAGTGCTTTGGATGTTTGCGTGGGACATCTGTGTGTCTGTAATTCCCATATATGTCTTTTGCACGTCCACAGATTAACTCTGCAGCACACGCAAAAAGGGTCCCATTCTCCATGACCTCCTCAGACCTAGTAAATTCTACATATTTTAGTTGTGTCTGACCCACTGAATGTGTGGACCAGCCCTGCAGTACACCAAGAGCATGCTCAGTATATCCTAAAGATGTTGCTGCCGGACCCACTTCTTCACATGAGCCTACTTCCACCTAGGATGCCTGTAGGCTTGTCAGACATGCAAAGGAGGTGAATTCAGAGAGATCCCAATGCTACCACTAATGCGGGGCTGTATCCCTAACATTTTGCATCTGTGTGGTTCCTGGACAGCTTGTTGGCATACATAGACAGAAGGAATACCAAATGCACAGTGTTTTGGTCTGTTGTCTTAAAAAATGAAGATACTGGTGAAGTCCTGAAAAAAGGTGCAAGGGCACATACCTTCGTAAGTGGTTCTTGCATCCATCTTGGTGCTGGGGATGTGTCTCGTCACACAGGGGATGCATGGTGGTACTTGAGAGATAGGGTAGGAGTTATAATCTTGTTTGTAAGTGGAGGTCAAATCCATACTCTCATCGCTCTTGACATGCTTCTCGGGTGGCTTAAGTTTCTGTGGCAACACTTCATGAGTTATGTAATCTCTCCTGTGAAGAACAATGCCATCATGTCTTTTGTCTTAAGGAAAAAATTATGTTCATTTTTCTGGACACACAAAGAAATTAATACTTTCCCTTGTCTCCACAACCTAAGAAAGTCTGGATAGGATACAAACAGTTAATGAAACACACAAGCCTTTCTCATTTGGAAACTTGGGCTCTGAAAAAGGAATTGAGGCAGCTCTGGACAGCCTCAGGCAGGCCAGGTTCCCCCCTCTCTCCACCTACTGAGGTTTAATGGCCTTACACAAAGCTATCTCTGTTCTGCAGCAGAGTTACACCAGAGGACATAACTCCTTTTAAACGCCAAATAATTATAGCAGGCTACCTAGTACGTATGGGAAACACAGGAGAGGCAACGATAGCCTTCCCAGACAATGCACTGTACAGGAGCCCGGGGCAGCCCAGCCCGGGATGGGGAGGTAACAACAGAACGGTTTTACAGCAAAACACCAATTGAGGAAAGAAACATCAGCATGGTCAGTCAGCTTTTTCTCAGGTACCACTGTAAAAGAGCTATTTTAAGATAGTATAGTAGTGTTGCTTAACTCCAACAAAACATTACAGAAACAAGATGGAGAAGAAAATAACATCACCATCCAGCATTCACTAACCTGAGCCTATTTCACTGCCCACATCCTTTGGCACAGGGCAGAGAGGCACCAGCAAACTCAGTCTCTAATGCCAGGGTACTTTTCTACTTGTGTGAAGATCTGTTCACACCACCGGCAGCCAGCCAGGAGAAACAGTCAATACAAGAGCTATTCTAATATTATTATTGTGCTTTACATCTGGACTGATGCTGGGTGGGCAAGAGCCTGAGCCTCTGAATATACTGTATTAGTTATGTATTTTAGCAAATAAACAAGGTTCTCAAAAGTCTGTGTGGAGCAGAAGGGAAGAGACTTCACATTGCAAAGTATTAGGTATAGGGGTAAAAACAAAAATGCGGAAGTAAAAAAAATATCCAAGAGCTTCAAGAGCTACTTACGTAGATGTCATACATGTTGCAGCTCCTTGGCATACCTTTGTCAGCAAGGTTTTTTAAGACTAGCCAAGAAAAGAGGAGCAGGAATACAACAGGCATGCAGCATCCTTAGTAGCAGGGAGGGCTCAGTAACAGCGAGGGTATTTCCCAAGCCACTCACTGTATGCTGCACAATCCCACGTTTGAAACAGCCGAGCCTGTGCCAGAGGCAAGTAACATCACAGGCAGGCAGTTCTCCACCAGTGTGATCATGGTTTTTCTGGCAATGGGAGTACCTTTTCCTACTCTGACTATTGCGACACAACAGAACCTGCATGGAGACTACAGAGGAGAGGTTGATCTGCTGATAAATCAGTGGCAACCTGCATCCAAGATGCCATGAAAAATGGTCCTGCCTGCAACTCCCAGACTTCATCAAGGGGGCTTGCTGTTGCAATATGGCAGCAAACACTCAGCAAAGTGTTATTAGAGAAGGCGGGTGGCAACTCAGTGTTTGCTGGCCTCACACTCCCTTGGCTTGTCACACAAGGCAGAGTGTATTTTTACACACTCTGTCTTCATTCTCTCTTGAGTTTAGTCACACAGAACCAGAGCTTTTAACAGCCCTCTACTAGGTGGTGGCACTTTTCCACTAGGCCTTGGTACTTTCACGCTGGATGTATTTTCCTACCAGTGCTGCCCCAAGGACAGCAAGACTTTCAATCCAATAGCTAACTGTTCAGGCTCTGTTTTCTCCTCTTACAAGGGTTGGCAAGTTTTACATATTTGGTAGAGTGCATGCTCTGATGAAGAAAATATAAATCATTTCTGCACTTTCTTACTAGTTTCCTTTTCAGAAGTTGTACTAAACTCCAGGAGTAGCAGTTACTGTGGGAATCACAAGCCTTGTTTGAGCAAGGACAGTTTTGTTGACTGTATGGGAAGTTTCTAAGAACACCTTGACAGACCCCACGTGGTGGCTGCCCCTCCTCGTCTGCCTTCAGAGGACACCAGTGAGCCCAGGATTTAGTTACAGGCAGACGCAAAGATATCTGGTGCTTCGTCTCACGCTGGGGATGGAAGGCATATTTAGAAGTGAAGTCTGCTCTTTGAAACCCGCTGATTCTTTTGGCTGTTACTGAAAACTCCCACATAAGACAGAGGCATCCCAAATGTGAATTCAGTCAGGCATTTCAGACTTCATCAGCCACACTTACGATTTAAATAGACAACTCTTGAAAAGGTGTAAGTAGGGGAAAGAGTCGGTTGAGCTTCCATGTCAGAATGAGGACAAATGGTGTGGTGTTAGCCATTAAGACTTTATTAACCGCCATTTGCATATCCTAGGTCTCTAATTCGGTTCAGCAAAGGCAAGAGTGATGTTGCTCAAGACTGTGCTTGTGATGACAAAAGTAGTAAACATCAAGATCAGGCAGCAGCCGCTGTTTGAGGAAAGGGAAGCTCTCCGATTCACATTAAAGGGTCAGATTCCTATTTATTATGAGTTTCTTCTGTGGACAAGCACTTGGCACATCACTCTGCCAGCAGCAGGGAAGAGCCTCACAAGTTACTTCCATCAGTGAAATGGGCATGGTGCAAGTGTGAGGACGTCTGCTGAGCACCAACACTGAGCAACAACAGAGCTGAGAAGCAGAAACAGCCCAGCAATCCACAGTGACTGCCTGGAGGAAAATATCCACACCCCCTTTCTGATCACCAAGCTCTACCATATTCACACCTCCTTGGAAACCAGTCACTAGCATTACAGTGTACACAGTACCACACAAAACACAGAGCAAAAGAAAAATACTCCTCCAATATCACCCATAATTTCCCAGACAACATTTCTGCTTGTTTCCCAGGACCCTCCCCAAAACAGGAAGTGAGCAAAAGCCAAGACCATGACTGTGCTTCTGTGGCCCATGTATTCTCTGATCAGACCACATCTCAACCTCCAGGAAGCGCAGGAAAAATAGCTGCTTGCCTCCACTACAACAACTGGCCTCAGACCTTCATCCCTCCTTCACAGAACCCACATGAGTATTTGTACAACCATGACATGGTTCTTTTTAGGCTCCCCTTGTGAAAACAAATAATTTTTCCTTTCTCCATTATTCATCTCCCCACACACACACATTATCTAAGTCACATTCCTCACTCTCTTTCACTGTTTTCCATACTTTGTAGTTGAGAGGCCTTCCATGGGTATCTGCGCCATGTTGTATGCTTCCTTTGCCTTAAAAGAGTCTCTGGGAAGAGTGATGGGATAAAGTGGGTATTGCTCCATGTACTCTGACAGCATGCATGGCTTCTCACTCTTCTCATATGGCCTGGTGGGCAGGTGTGGACAACGGTGACAACTGCAAGGGAAAAAAACAGCACAGGAGTTAGTGGCTCACACGTAGCTGGTTAGCAATACCTTGCTGTATAAGTTGGCCACAGATTGCGACTACAAAATAGTGGATAAGTGAGCATTGCAATGACTGCTACAGTCTTCATTATTTAAAGTACAAAAGCATAACCTGCACAAAGAAAGAGTTGTTTCCATCTACCACTATGGCCTGCAGTCAAAAAAGTCTGTGAAGCCAACAAAAACAGCCTAAGAAAAGCAAGTTCACTTAGATGAACAAAAAAGCAGGTTAATCTGAGATACAGCCAAGTGCCCCATATTGTACTGGACTAGAAACTCTATTTAATGTCCCTTTTGTTCCATTTCTCATAAATTTGTTATGCTACTCTGCCCACATATTGAGCTTGCTTGTATTGACAAGTGAGCAAAAGAGTAACAGTTTGAGAGTCTTTATCCTTGGGCAGCACTGCTCTGCCCGTCTCTCTTCACTGCAAGACCTCTCCGTAATGTTCACCAAAATGAGGGCAGTGAGAACAAACTCATTTTCTGAGGAAGCTCCCCTCCTGACTGAAACTAAAACACCACCATGGATCATCCATCATTGGTGACCTCCTTCTTTGCACACATCATTCCTGCCAAAGTGAGGGTGTTCCCTACTGGATGTTTGTTTTCCAGTGCTACATCTAGTCCAGAGCTAAACTACTCATTTGAAAGGGCTTCTGTGCTTAATAAAGTCCCTATTAAATAAAATACTGAGTGATGTAGGACCAGTAGATGTCTGGTTACCTAAATTTATACAGATAATCTCTAGTCTACATTCAAGGGTACACCTTCATATACTGAATCATTTTCCAAACTAGCACAGGAAAGGGAAGAAGGGCCCACATGGCTCAAATAAAGGTCAGCATCTTTTTGACACTCAGATTACAAATCCTTCTGTGAAATCATAAATCAGAAAGAGTTCTAGTAGATTCATTTTTGCCTTAGAGAAGTTTTGAGATTGGACTGAACAGGAGTCCCTACAGGGAGTGAGGCAGACTATCCCTGTCAGTTAAAATATTAGAAGAAAAACTTCAAGGTGGAAATCTCAAAAGAAAAAAAAAAAAAAAAAAAAGAGATGCCCCATTCTCTTAGGAAACTTTTATAAAATTCTAGCTTTCATGTAACTGGCGGGGAGGCAAACAGGAAAATGAAAAAAAGATTAATATGCTCACTCTTGCTGGTCCATGTGACCTTGCTGGAATGGATTTTGTGTTGTGGTTTAACCCGGCAGGCAGCTGAACACCACAGCCGCTCGCTCACTTCCCCCACTCCCCAGTGCGATGGGGTAGAGAAGCAGAAAAAAGTAAAACCCATGTGTTGAGATAAAGACAGTTTAATAAAACAGCAGAGGAAAATAATAATTAATAATAATAATAATAATAATAATATACAAAACAAGTGATGAACAATGCAATTGCTCACCACCAGCTGACCGATGCCCAGCCCATTCCTGAGCAGTGCTCACTGCCCCGCAACCAATTCCCCCCAGTTTATACATTGAGCATGACGTCATATGGTCTGCAATAGCCCTTTGGCCGATTGGGGTCAGCTGTCCTGGATGTGCCCCCTTCCACCTTCTTGTGCACCTAGCAGAGCAGGGGAAGCTAAAAACGTCCTTGACCAGTGTCAACCCTACTTACCAATAACTAAAACATCAGTGTGTTATCAACATTATTCTCATCCTAAATCAAAACCACAGCACTATGCCAGCTACTAGGAAGAAAATTAACACTAGCCCAGACAAAATCAGGACATTTTGTAACAAAAACCTTCTGAGTGAATCAATTGCCTTCTGGCTGCAGACAGGAAACAAAGACAGGCACCCATTCCCCTATGCTGCCCATTCCTTGTTTGTTCAAAAGTCCAGGATATGGCAATGCTATGCCAAAAAGTGGAAAATGTGCATCCTCACAAAGGAGCTGTTGGACTAAATTTTGTTTTGTGTAAGTACTTATAAACATGTGAGATCTTAAACGGAGAGATTGTTCTTTTACAAATGTGAAGCAAAAGCAAATCCCTCAATCCAAGCTCCCCAATTCTGAGCTCCCCTGGACTTCCACTGGATACATCTGTCATATTTGGCCTCTACATAACAGGGAGCTGTGGCAAAATCTTGGCTATCTAAGCATCACAAAGACTTGAAAAATTTTAGATTTAATTAAAATGTTGATGACTTCAGTTCTAAATAGCCAAATCTATTAGACTTTTACTAATTGCTCTTATTCCAGCTAACAGTTTGCTCTATATATTCAGACAAAGGAAAGTACTGAGTGATGGGCAGAAAAAAGAAGCAGAGAAATTAACAGCTGTTGCCTTTACCTCCAGTGAGATGGAGGGTGCTGGAAAATGAGAACAGAAGGTGTTATTCAGAGCCACAATGGTATGCCTCCCATTTGATATTGAGAAGCTCCTGCGTATCTAGTGCAAGCTGCTCAATAAGGTTCCTCTTGAGAAAAAAACTGAAAATATTGTATCTCTGCTCACAGATTTTCCACCAGTGAGGCTCACTTAACTTACACCACCACCACCACCTCCCCCCAAAAAATAAGAATTAGCACTGTCTTATTTCTACCAGTGAAGGCAGAAACAAGACTAAGTGACTCTGCAGAGGCTGCCAAAGGAGACTGTGGTCAGCCCAGTGGCTGCTGAATTCTGGCTCCATCAGTATCTGGGCCATGTGCCCTGCAGCTTGTGCTTCTTGCCATAGCACTACACCAGAAGAGCGCAGCAATAGACTTTTTACCAGTAAGAGGGACCCAAAAGAAGGAGCCAAGCTCAGTTACCATTTGTTTGGTACACTAATGAGACTGCTGTGAATGACAGCAAGCTCATATTGTCTTAGTCCCTGCCACCAAACTGGCTAAAGTGCCGTGCTCTTCTTCCAGTCAGAAGGGGTAACAGTGCAATCATAAAAATGATGTGGCCATTGCTACTTGAAAGACACACAAATCTAAACTAGAAGTCATGCTGTATAACCATGCGTTATAGTATAAATGGGGTCACATCAGGCTGGCGGCCAGTCACCAGTGGGGTACCCCAGGGCTCAATTTTATGGCCAGTGCTCTTCAATATTTTTATAAATTATCTGGATGCAGGAGTTGAATGTACATTAAGTAAGTTTGCCACTGGTACTAAATTAGGAGGAGCTGTGGACTCCTTCAAGGGTAGAGAGGCCTTAAAGGCCATGAGGAAGCTGTCAGAAATCCTGAAATTCTTAACAGCTTTCCATTTCTGGAAATGGAAAAATGGACAATCAGTCATTTTTCACTGCTGATAGGTGATGGGCTTCCATATTTCCAGAGTTATAAAATAAGATTTCGGCGAAGACACCGAGGCGAAGGGCTCCGGAGCAGAGGATCGCGCCGGGGGACCCTTTCCAAAAAGCGGCAGAACCGCGAAGTCAAAAGCGCAGGGAGGGAGAGGGCACCCCAGTCCCCCCCCCCACCTCAGAGCCAGCTCCTGACGAGCGGCAGCTCTGACTCAGCGTGGGCGGGGTCAGGGGTGACGGCGGCCGGACCCTCCTGGCGTACAAAAGCAGCCCCCAGGGAGCGCGAGCGACCCGCAGCGCGGCGAACAGGACGGGCAAACAGGGCGTGGCGCCTCAGAAGGGCGTGGCGCGGCAGTTTGCGCAGGCAGGGCGTGCGGGCAGGGCGTGTGGGCAAGGCGAGGGCCCTCCCCCAGCTCCCGAGGTAAGCTCAGGAAACTCAGCTGCTGAGAGGAAGCCCGGCCATGGCACCCCCCCGTCAGAAGGCTGCCTCTAAACTGCTGGTCAGAACGGATGCCTCAACGCAGACTGAGGACCTTGGAAAGCACGCGGCTGTCCAGGCCCTCGGCTGCAGGGAGTGCCACCAGCTGGCGCTGGAAACGGACACCAGCAAAGGCAGCACCTGCATAAGATGTGATCAAGTGGACTACCTACTCTGCCTGGTGGCAGAGCTGAGAGAAGAGGTAGACAGGCTACGGAGCATCAGGGAAGCGGAGCAAGAGATAGACTGGTGGAGCCGCACCCTGTTGTCCCAGAAACCTGTGCAGGAACAGCCACCAAAAAAGGCCCGGGATCAAAGGGAACTAGTATCCCCCCCCTGCCAGGATGAAGGAAGGGCCTCAAGGGAGAACACTGAGTGGAAACTGGTCTGCAGTCGGGGCAGGAGGAGAACCCTTTCCTTGCCCACCGCTTCTCCCCAGGTGCCTCTGCATAACAGGTATGAGGCTCTAGAGGTGGAAGAGAAGGTGGTGGACGGGGTAGGTGTAGACCTATCCACGACACAGGAGGCACAAAGATCGGAAAGACCTCCCCGTCGTATCACCACTACATCTATGAGGAAGAAGACGCGGGTGATAGTAGTGGGAGATTCCCATCTGAGGGGAACGGAGGGACCGATATGCCGGGCAGACCCTGCTCTTAGGGAGGTCTGCTGCCTCCCAGGAGCCAGGGTTAGAGACGTCACCAGGAAACTTCCTAGCCTAGTCCGACCCTCGGACTACTATCCCTTGCTGCTCTTTCATGTGGGTGGCGATGAAGTAGCAGTAAGTAGCTCGAGGGTAATCAAAAAAGAATTCAAGGCCTTGGGGCGACTAGTGAAGGAATCTGGAGCGCAGGTTATTTTTTCCTCGCTCCTTCCAGTGGGGGGCAGAGACACGGGACAATATGAGAAGACTCAATCTATTAACATGTGGCTTCGCGACTGGTGTCACCGCCACAGCTTTGGGTTCTTTGACCACGGGATGGTCTACACGGCACCGGGCTTGCTGGCATCAAATGGGAGCCAGCTTTCTCAAAGGGGGAAGAGGGTCTTTGCCCAGGAGCTTGCGGGGCTCATTGACAGGGCTTTAAACTAGATGTGAAGGGGGAAGGGGAACCTATTGGGCTTGCCAGAGACAGACTGGGGGATGAAAGACAAGGGTTTGAGGGACTGGGGGCTAGTATGAGCCTTCAACCTGTTGCCCAGCACTGTGCCAGGGGCGCTGCAGCAAAGTTGAAGACTGGCGGAGGTGAGCCGGAGGCTCCTGGGGTAGCAGGAGCCAACAAGGAAAAGCCCGTGAAACACCTCAAAGTAAATGAGCGGTGTTCTGCTATGAAGGTGACGAGGCCGACAGCTCATATGAAATGCCTCTATACAAACGCACGCAGCATGGGAAACAAACAAGAGGAGTTGGAAGCTATCGTGCTGCTAGAAAGCTACGACCTGATCGCCATTACGGAAACTTGGTGAGATGAATCCCACGACTGGAATGTAGCTATTGATGGCTACAGGCTGTTCAGAAGGGACAGGCGAGGAAGGAGGGGCGGAGGCGTTGCCCTTTACATCAAGAAATCAATACAGTGTGAAGAGCTGGCCCTGAAGAATAGCCATGAGCAGGTCGAAAGCTTATGGATAAGAATCAGAGAGAGAGGCAACAAAGGGAACCTGGTGGTTGGTGTCTACTACAGGCCGCCAGATCAAGAGGAGCCGACTGACGAAGCGTTCTTCCTCCAACTCCGGGAGGCTTCGTGCTCGCAGGCTCTCGTCCTGCTGGGGGACTTCAACCACCCTGACATCTGCTGGAAAACCAGCACGGCAAGCTGTAGGCAATCCAGCAGGTTTCTTGAATGCATTGAGGACAACTTCTTAAGCCAGGTAATAGACACCCCTACCCGAGGGGATGCGATACTGGACCTGGTGGTCACCAATGCAAGTGAGCTCGTCGGAGACATCAAGATCAGAGGCAGCTTGGGTTGCAGTGATCATGCGCTGGTAGAGCTCACACTCCAGAGGGAAATGGGAAGAATGAAGAGTATAGTCAGGACCCTGAATTTTAGAAAAGCAAACTTCCAGCTCCTCAAGGAGATAGTCGGAAGGACTCCCTGGGAAACGGTCCTCAGAGACAGGGGAACAGAACAGAGCTGGCAGCTCTTTAAGGAAGTGATCCACAGAGCGCAAGAGCTCTCGATCCCCAGGTGTAAGAAATCGGGCAAAGAAGGGAAGAGACCAGCATGGCTGAGACGAGAGATGCTGGACAAACTAAGGAGGAAGAGGGAGCTGCACAGGCAGTGGAAGCAGGGACAGGCATCCTGGGAAGAGTACAGGGACGCGGCCCGGTTGTGTAGGAATGGGGTCAGGAAGGCCAAGGCTCAGCTGGAGCTAAACTTGGCTAGGGATGCAAAGAATAACAAGAAGGGTTTCTACAGGTATATCAGCCGGAAAAGGATGGTTAAAGAAAGTGTACCCCCACTGATGAGCAAGACTGGCAAGCTGGTAATAGCAGATGAGGAGAAGGCTGAGGTACTCAACAACTTTTTTGCCTCAGTCTTCACTGGGAAGCTCTCTCCTCACCCCACCCGAGTTGATGGATGGCATGAGGGAGACAGGGAGGGCAAAACCCTTCCTGCTGTAGGAGAAGATCAGGTTCGTGACCACCTGAGGAACCTGAATGCGCATAAGTCCATGGGACCTGATGAGATGCATCCCAGAGTCCTGAGGGAATTGGCCGATGTAGTCGCCAAGCCACTCTCCATGATATTTGAAAAGTCATGGCAGTCAGGTGAAGTCCCTGGTGACTGGAAGAAGGGAAACATTGTGCCCATTTTCAAAAAGGGTAGAAAGGAAGACCCTGGGAACTACCGACCTGTCAGCCTCACCTCTGTGCCTGGGAAGATCATGGAACAGATCCTCCTAGAAGCTATGCTAAGGCACATGGAGGCCAGGGAGATAATTCAAGATAGCCAGCATGGCTTCACCAAGGGCAAGTCCTGCCTGACGAACCTAGTGGCTTTCTATGATGGTGTGACAGCATCAGTGGACAAGGGAAAACCAATAGATGTCATCTATCTGGACTTCTGCAAAGCCTTTGACACAGTCCCCCACAACATCCTTCTCTCTAAATTGGAGAGCTATGGATTTGACGGGTGGACTGTTCGGTGGATAAGGAACTGGCTGGATGGCCGCATCCAGAGGGTAGTGGTGAATGGCTCAATGTCCAGATGGAGACCGGTGACGAGTGGTGTCCCTCAGGGGTCCGTACTGGGACCCGTGCTGTTTAATATATTCATCAATGACTTAGACAGCGAGATTGAGTGCACCCTCAGCAAGTTTGCGGATGACACCAAACTGAGTGGTGCGGTTGACACACCAGAAGGACGGGATGTCATCCAGAGAGACCTGGACAGGCTGGAGAGGTGGGCCTGTGTGAACCTCATGAGGTTCAGCAAGGCCAAGTGCAAGGTCATGCACCTGGGTCGGGGTAACCCCCAGTATCAATACAGGCTGGGGGAAGAAAGGATCGAGAGCAGCCCTGCCGAGAGGGACTTGGGTGTGCTGGTGGATGAAAAGCTGGACATGAGCCGGCAATGTGCACTGGCAGCCCAGAAGGCCAACCGTACCCTGGGCTGCATCAGGAGAAGCGTGGCCAGCAGGTCGAGGGAGGTGATTCTGCCTCTCTACTCTGCTCTGGTGAGACCTCACCTGGAGTATTGCGTCCAACTCTGGAGCCCTCAGCACAAGAAGGACATGGAACTGTTGGAGCGGGTCCAGAGGAGGGCTACTAAAATGATCCGAGGGCTGGAGCACCTCTCTTATGAGGACAGGCTGAGGGAGTTGGGCTTGTTCAGCCTGGAGAAGAGAAGGCTGCGGGGAGACCTGATTACGGCCTTTCAGTATCTAAAGGGGGCCTATAGGAAAGATGGGGAAAATCTTTTTAGTAGGGCCAGCTGTGAGAGGAAAAGGGGTAATGGTTTTAAACTAAACCAGGGTAGGTTTAGACTGGATATAAGGAAGAAATTCTTTGCAATGAGGGTGGTAAAACACTGGAACAGGTTGCCCAGAGAGGTGGTGGAGGCCCCATCCCTGGGAACATTCAAGGCCAGGTTGGATGGGGCTCTGAGCAACCTGATCTAGTTAGTGGTGTCCCTGCTCACTGCAGGGGGGTTGGACTAGATGACCTCTAGGGGTCCCTTCCAACCCAAAACATTCTATGATTCTATGATTCTATGATAAGATCGCAATCAGCCCTTTGGGGGAGAGATTAATTTCCTAGTCCATCCTTCCCTGTAGTAAAATACCTTGGATGGGTTCTGTTAGCTGTGGAAAAAGCACATGTTTCTGGTGAAAACTTTGATCAGTCTCACCTTCTGCAATCAGATACACATACCTGACATCAAACTGGACCTATTAATAGTGGGTTCATCACACGGCCCTCTAAGCAACAGCCAAACAACATTGTAGCTGCTATCTCTTTTTTTTTTTTTCATTTACTTGATTTTTTTAGAAGTGTGGGAATGGCAAGAGAAAAAAATATTCTTTTCATATATCCCATCAAGCAAAAATGGAAATGGATATGGAATTTAAGAAAACTATCTCTTTTGGTAAGGTATTTAGCTACCATACCAGCTACCATTTTATCCCTTCTTAGAAGTGGAGGACAGCAAGTTTAGAACTCACAAATACATTAAGACTATGCATTCTTCTTCAATTACAAACCATTACTTTTAATGCATATACCGCACAAAAGCATTATGAAAGAGGTCACACTAGGCGCTCACGTCTTCTTCTAGGCTGGAAATTTGTTTACAAAGCTGCTTAAGGAATGTCGATACCTATCTTCCCTTTGAAATCTGTTACCATAGGTTGTTTGCTTTCAGTGTTTATAAGCTTTTTAGAGGACAAATTTTTTTGAGACATGCCAATGCACTAGCAAATAGTTTACAACCATTCATTCACAAGGGACACCAGCCTCCAGAGTATGCTCCCTTTGCCTTACTTCAGTGCCAGCAATATACTCTTCTTTCTGCCAACTTGTACCAGGGTGCAGCATGTCAAACTGTTCAGTCATGAACCAGTGGTTTGAGCATTTAAGTAAAGAGTAGTAAGCATTATGGAAGAATCAGTGGCATTCCACACATAAAACTTGCTTGAAATTCTTTCTCTTGCAGCCAAAATTTTATTAGAGGACCACTTACTTAGTTAAAAGTTTCTGGTTCTGCCTTTGGCCAACTTTCTGGGAATAGTGTGATGCCTAAATTTCGCAAACCTGGGTGCTAGTACTTATTAGGGTCTTTTGCTCATATTCCTTTCCTAAAATCTTTAGAGAAACCTAAGACCTTTCCAGATTATACAACTTGTAATGAGGGTAAATGTGCACACAGTGAATTTCAGACATTTATCAACAGCTGCCTGTAACGATCTGAATACTAGAGCGCTTTTGCCAGCAAAAAATGAGGCCTTCAGAGATTGTACACTAGGAATTTGTAAGAATAAAAAGTAGAATTCAACTCTCATAAGCTTTATGTAGATTTTTAAATACCAGTTTTTACAATGCTCGGTTAACCAAATCAGCAAGCACTGTTAGGTTTTAGAGAGAAAAAATACATTAATTAAAACTGCTGTAATATTTCCTAGGTTTTCTTTCCTGAAACCTGCAACTTGTGTACTTCTTACAAGGCTTTTTTTTTTAGGAAACTATGTACACATAAGCACAACATAGCTTGAACAGAAGCCAAAGCATTCAAGACAGAGTACCTGACTAAGTGGCTAAGCCAGAGAAGCCAGAGCATCACCTAGCACCGCATTCAATTTTGGCCAGGATAGTTAGCAAGCACCCCACTGCAGAGAAAGTTGAAAACACAGGTGCAGCAGTACCGCCTATGAGAATGTCACAGCTACTGGTGACTTGTGATCATCCATGGCCACTGGCAGCATGACGGGCAACCCAATACAGAAGGCAACACATGGTGAAGAGAAGAACCCCTCGAGAAGTAATAAAACATCACATCCATGGACATCCCATGTTGTGCACAAGGCCACCATCCAGGGCTCAAATTCATTGGGAGATCAGAGTGAGCGTCCTCTGCCCTGAGGTCTATGCTGTCACTCTGCACCAGCCTGGAGGGATGGGGCCCTTGGATGCAGTGCAAAGCATGCCCATGTCAGGCAAGAGAAATCTCAGAAATCAGTATCCACCTGCTATGCCTGTCCTGCGTGGCAAAGAAGTTCTAGATTACACGTTGTTGAGCAGTGTGCTTCTGTCCTGACAGCCAACCCACCCAATTCTCCCATGACAGCTGCGTTTACCCAAAATTACCAATGTTTTTATTTAAAACTGGTGGGTGGCTGGACTGTGCCTACCCAGGTGAAGCCACACTCACCATCATTTTCTCTTGACAGACAGATTGATTGGCTTTCTGAAATGCGTGAGATCATGTTAAAATAGTCATACAGTTCATGTTCTTTCTTACTTCTACATGCATCTGTCAAACTTTCCAAACTGCTGGCATGCCCTACTGATGGGTATTTTAATAGCTCCATTTTTCTTTTCCCCAATTTTTCGCCTCCCGTATGGTCATTTTTGTGCAGAAAAATGCAAATTATTCTGGAAATTTAAATTCAGGAAGTCTTCTATAATCACTGATATCTTGGTGCCGTTTACATGCATTCCCCATCAAATCCCTAGGCTGAGTCCAGAGTGTAGAATAATACCCGTTCATTGACACAATGCTTTACTCACAGTGTTGCTAAACACTGTAATTGACAAAGCACATGGATAATTTCAAATCAGTTTCTGGAAATACTAGGAAACATGAAGAGGCTCTTCTCTAGGATTTTTCCATTTTGAAGAAGCAGGCTGTGAGCATGTATATAATCTGTGAGCACAGTAAGGACCTCCTCCAGCCCTTTTGACCACCAACTAGGATCTCAGAGGCTACGCCTTGTTCAGTCACGTTGAAAAAACAGTTCCTGCAGGTTTCCCATCAGAAAAGTCTACTCAAGGGTCAAGTATGTGGAGGGAAAAAAGCTGCAAGCTGAAAGCAGATGCTCTCAGATGTATAAAGAGATGTGAGAAAGATGCTGGGGGCTGGAAGCAGCAAAGAGGAACACCTGACACCAGAAGGAGCAAATGTGCTTAGAGGGAGGATGGGGAGAAACCACGCAGGAAGACAGTAAAAGGCCCTCTCTGGCCTTAGACAAGAGGACAGACAGCATAGAGGGATACTGATGGCTTGGAGGAGATTATGGAAAGCCCTCAGAGGTAAAAGGGTACCCAGGGGTTAACTGGGAAGGAGGAAGTGTGAGATAGGGGAGAAGTGGTGTCAACGTGCTAGGAAGAATGGCCACTTTGGAAATCTGGATTTTCTATTGAGTTTGCATGGCTAGGTTTTGGTGGTGGGGGACTACAGGGGCAGCTTTTGTGAGAAGCTGCCAGAAGCTTTCCTGATGTCGAACAGACCCAATGCCAGCCAGCTCCAAGACGGACCCACTGCTGGCCATAGCCAAGTCCAAGCCCACAGCAATGGTGGTAGCACCTCTGGGATAACATATTTAAGAAGGGGAAAAAAAAACCCTGCTGCAGAACAGCAGCTGGAGAGAGAGAAATGAGAGGATGTGAGATGAGCAGCCCTGCAGACCCCCAGGCCAGCGCAGCAGGAGGGCAGGAGGGGCTCCAGGCACTGGAGCAGAGATTCCCCCGCAGCCCCTGGTGCAGCCCCTGGCTGTGCCCCTGCAGCCCGGGGGGGCCCACGGGGGAGCAGATCCCCACCTGCAGCCCAGGGAGGACCCCACACCAGAGCAGGGAGGTGCCTGAAGGAGGCTGTGACCCTGTGGGAAGCCCAGTGTGGAGCAGGTTTGCTGGTAGGACTTGTGACCCCGCGGGGGATCCACACAGGAGCAGTCTGTTCCTGAAGGACTGCGCCCCATGGAAAAGACCCGCACCAGAGCAGTTAATGAAGAACTGCAACCCGTGGAAAGTACTCACGCTGGAGAAGTTCATGGAGGCCTGTCTGCTGTGGGAGAGACACCACACTGGAGCAGGGGAGGAGGGTGAGGAGTCCTTTCCTGAGGAGGAAGGAGCAGCAGAGACAGCCTGTGATGAACTGACCCCAACCCCTATTCCCTGTTCCCCTGCACCAGTTGGGGGAAGGTGGTATATAAAATCAAGAGTAAAGTTAAACCCAGGAAGAAGGGAGGGGTGGGGGGAAGGTGTTTTAATATCTAGGGGTTTTTTATCCTCTCCAACTCCGATTTGAAATTTGGTAATAAATTAAACTAATTTTCCCAAGTTGAGTCTGTTTTGCCCGTGACAGCAACTGGCAAATGGTCTCTCCCAGTCCTTATCTCAACCCATGAGCCTTTCCATGTATTTTCTCTCCCTTGTCCTGCTGAAGAGGGGAGTGATAGGGCCGCTTCAGTGGGTACCTGGAGTCCAGCCAAGGTGGACTCCCATCACACTTCTAGTGATCAACTTAATTATATAAGTAGGCAGCTTGGCACCAGTTGTAGAATAACCTGGCAAAATATACGCTGTCTCGTTAGCATGTTAAAGCCCCCTTACAATACTGTATTAACTTGCAGGTACATAAACTCATGATAGATTGCTAGCCAGAGGTACTCAGTCCCTTTAAAGCCCAAACATAACAGACTGAAAGTATGTCTGTGTACAGCGTTTTAATGCTAATTAGTGTGCATAATAAGATTTATAATAAAAATATACATGAATGTTTGAAATCTGACATCCTTCATTCCTGGTTTTTGGCTTATGCAAAGTTGGTCATCAGGCAGACTTGAAAGCCCCACCAGTGGGAGGGAATGCAAGTGCAAATCTTGAGCTAACCAAACATCACAAATGAATGAACCTCTGCCAGCTTGCATATTGAAAGGACTCTTCTGAAAATGACATTGATATTACTCTTCCGCAAATATCCTTGGAAAGTATGCTTTCAAATTATGGAAAGTTTTCTGATGTAATATTCCTCTTAAGCAGTACACTTAATACTTAGATGTTATAACAGGTAATGGAACCAAAGGTACAAAACGAAGCATTCAAAAGCGATGAAACACCGGAATTACTATTGTCTGTAGCAGATCAGCCCAGCCCTGTTGTCAATGTGGAGTATGGTATATTTAACTTACACAACTCAACACCACATTTTCCACAGGTAAAAGGCTCAGCTGAGAGCCACAGTTTCAAAGAATTTGGATCTTTTACTTTTGCTTGTTTGTTTTGGAAATGTTAGCATGTTTTGCTGTAAACAGGTCATCAAAAACAGCTGAAGGCACATCACTGCTATGGATGTGGCTTAGGAATCAGCACATGGGAGTCAGTGGCAAGAGCACACAATATTTACACTGTGGCATCTGGGACTCAGCCTGCAGTTTGTCTCTGCTAGCTGACAACTGGGTCTGGGCAAGCCCAAGAGACCTTAAGCTAGGCAACCTCTTCCTACATGTCTGCCGGTATCAAACATGTTGAAGGAGGTCAGCCTCAGGCACATAGGGAAATCTGAAGGTTTGGCATTAAGTTTTATCAAACCATGGTGCAATGGATCACCCTGGCTGGATTTGGTGTTTTACTTCTCATCTAAGAAAAACACCTGCATTTTCCTCTCCTTACATTCTTCATAAAGAGGTTTTTGCCAGTGGTGAAGTTATTCTGCAATATTTGAATGCAATGAAAATAGAAAATTCATAGATGTATCTAACTGACATTTTGTGCTTGTTAACTGGCTAAACATTTACTGTGGTAAAGATTAATTTATGGCTACAGGGTAAAAAACATCTTTGTTTCTCTGGCTAACATAGCCTATTTTCCATTAAAGATACCACAAAACATCTGCAAGAGCTGCTGAACTCCACATTTTTTATCAATATTTATATAGGCTTTTCATTGAAAACAAGAATTCTTTCTGCATCGTGCAGTATCAGTTCCAGTTCTTTCTCCGCTTTTGCTGTCTCTGTCACAGAAAAACGTGTGTTCACATTTAACTGAAGTTTATTGCCAGGAAAATTAATTCTAGCAACAGAACAAAATGTTTTCCTGAACTGAAAGGCAATATGCAACAAATGCAAACTTATTTAAGCAACAGCTCTACCTGCTTTGATTTTTCTTCCAAAATAAATGCTCTTGAAAGGCTGTCAAATGAAAGGACATCCCTGAACAATGGCCAGGACTTGCAGAGGACTTGCAGGCCAGCAGCCAGCCAGACCTAAAAACCCACAAAACTGCTTGACATGCAATACTTTGCAATGCCCGGTCTCTCACTGTGAGCTATGGAAAACTATTCAGTTCAAAGTATTCAACAGTTATCTCCAGGTTTATCCAACAATAAGAAGTAGACATATTTGTGACTAGCAGTCTGCTGCCATCTTCTGGTGGAAAAGTTCAGGACATTAAACAACTGCAAATACAATCAGTTCCTGCTTGCTCCCATCCATTACCTTGGGCTTTTATCTCACAGTAAGGCAATGTGGTATTACTTGTGCAGTAATATTACTTAGAGACAAACAAGCAGGTTAGTGATGACACGGGGAGTCATGATCCTTTTCACAAATCCCCTTTCACTGACCCTTTACCATACCTACAATTATCTGGATAGTGACTGTCAGAAGAACAAAGTGGCTTCAGCATTAAGTAGAGGCTATTATTTTACTTGGAAAAATACACCAATCCAGCAACAATAAAATATACTTCAGAAGCCATCTATTTACATGCACTGTAAATAGGAGAGACAAAACATGAGTAAAGTCAGGAAAGATAGAATACGATACTAAATAGGCGAAAAACAAGGCTACATTAACTGAGCCAGAACTGCAAGAGTATAAACTGATGCTGCTCCACAGACTTCTCCTACCAGTTAGTCTTGACTCTTACCTGTTCTATGCACTAAGCGTGTGCAGCTGGGAAATGTTCCTCACACATCCTGGGGCATGAGAAACCAGCACATGTTAATTCCGAGGGGAGAGACAGGATTCACATGCCCAAGTAATTTCTTCCCATATTCACAATGAAGACCAGCAAATTCTACACAACATATGTAAACTAATGGCAAGGATGAAGAATACAGATGAGAAAATTATCTTAAGTGCACTGTGATATTAGTTTTGATGCTTAGAATATACAGCAGAAAGATGACAGCCATTTGCAATCGTATAGACCTTTTAATCCAACCATAACTAGCTCTCGATGAACTGAGGTTGAATCACATGAAAAATTATTGGGAGAGACACTATTTCAAACATTTAGATGAAGATGTTCACAGTAAGATTACTGAGAAGAAGGCAGCGCTGTCATAGTTCAACTGGGTGTCAAGCACCGCTAGGGGTACTACATGCAGGCCTGCAAATTACTCCAGCAGACCAAGCAACAAAAAGTCAGATGCACAATTTGCAGAATGCTTTACAAGGCTGAAAAAAAAAATACAGTACTCATATGCAGTACCGTCACTGCTTTCCTTCGGGAACAGGAAATGCAGACCTCCTGGTGCACCCAAACATAAGCCTCACAGCAGCCTGAAAAGCAAAGATTCTAGGAAGGAAACAGGAAATGGATTGAAGTTCACAGCTGACTCTAGAAACCCAACATCTATACCAGTACCTATCTTCAAAACCCTGCCAAGAGCAACTCTCTGTGCCATTGTAACTGCAACTCAAGTTTTAATAGAAAGAGACAGTAATTTTTGACAGCTGTTTTCCATCAGAAGGTACCGATGGAAATAATCCATGAAAATAGGATGATTTTTAGGCAACTTAACATAACTATTTTTGTTTGGCTTTAAAAACAGGTGCATTGTCCTGGTAATCTGTCTTCAAATTTTGCCTTTTTAATAAAGTTTTAATGTTTTATCTCATGTTCCAGCATTTTATGGTCCTACCATGCTATGCTGATGACAAGTTACATCAGAATTTCTGACATCACAAAAACTCTCTTCTTAATCCACTTGCACTACAATTCAGTAAGTAGAAATTTTGAAATAACATGTAAAAAGGATTAATTTTGCACTCCTACCTATGCAATAAGGGAAGAAAATACTGCCAAAGCATTAAACTGTAAGTCCTTGATAAAGTCAGGATTCTCTAACCATTAGGACTCCCCTCTATTTGAGAAACAATAGTTGCAAGAAATAGTAACTGATGATTAATACTGACTTCCAAATCTAAACCTGCTAAGCAGCAGGAAAAGGCCTTAGAGACAAATGTTGGGTAAAGCTTACTCTCCTGACCAGCATTACTACAGAGATTGTTCCTCCTATTGCAGAAAACCTGCCTGAAAAGCCAGCACAGCTGGTCAAGCCCCAGGAAATTATTCTTGGCATGCACCAATGGTTTGCATCTTTCTTCAAGATCAACAGCTTTGATTTGCAAGAACTGGCTGCTCATGCTCCCTAAGCACCTAATTATATTGAAGAGTGAGGGGCGTGACCTCTTAGTATCAGCCCTGGTCTTTACGGGTACGACCAGCTTTCAGCAATTCCAGGTCCCTGAGATCGGTGGGAAAGTCAGGGACAAGGAAGACTTATCCTTTGTGGTAGAGGAGCAGGTTAGGAAACACTTAAACAAATGGCATACACAGGTCCATGGAGCACCCGCAAGCACTGAGGGAATTGGCCCATGTCGTTTCGAGGTCTTTATCACTGAAAGGTTGTGACAATTGGGGGGAGGTTCCTTAGGGCTGTGAGAAAGCAAACATCACTCCTGTCTTCAAGAAAGGCAAGGAGGATCTGGGGAACTACAGGCCAGTCAGCCTCAATCCCTGTGAAGATAACAGAGTAAAGAAACCTGGAAAACCAATTCCAGACACTGGCTGTCAAAAAGGCTTGGAGGAGATCATTTGGAGCAGTCAGCATGGATTTATGAAGGGGAAATCATGCTTAAACCAAACTGAAAGCCTTCTGCAATGAGAAGACTGGCTTGGGAGATGAGAGGAGAGCAGTAGATGTTGCTTATCTTGACTTTGGTAAGGCTTTTGACACTGTCACCCATCACATCCTCACCAACAAACTGATGGAAATATGGGCTAGGTAAGTGGACAGTGAGGTGGACTAAATAATGACTGAGCTGCTGGACTCAAAGGGTTGTGGTTAGTGGCACATTTGTCCTGGTTTCAGCTAGGACAGCATTAATTTTCTTCCTAGTAGCTGGCATAGTGCTGCATTTTGGGTTTAGTACTAGAAGAATGTTTATAACACCCTGATGTTTTAGTTGTTGCTAACCAGTGCTGACACCAGGCAAGGACTTTTTCAGCTTCCCCTGCTGTGCACAGCCAGGACAGCTGACCCCAACTGGCCAAAGGGGTATTCCATACTATAGGACGTCATGCTCAAGGTGAGTTGGCTAGGGGGAGAGGGATTGCTGCTCAGGTTGGGCTGGGCATTGGTCAGCAGGTGGTAAGCAGTTGCATTGTGCATCACTTGTTTTGCATATTCTGTTACTATTTTTAGTATTATTGTTATTCTTTTATTAAACTCTCTTTATCTCAACCCACAGGTTTTACCTCTTTTTTTCAATTCTCTCTCTCATCCCACTGGGGGTGGGGGGAAGGAGTGAGCAAGGGGCTGTGTGGTGTTCAGCTGCCTGCTGGGTTAAACCATGACACAGTCCAGCCAGAAGCCAGTCACCAGCTGTGTGCCCCAGGGCTGAATAATTGGGTAAATACTATTAAACATCTTTATGAATTACCTAGATAGTGGGACAGATGGCACCATCAGCAGGTTTGCAAATGATACAAAACTAAAGAGAAATGGTTGATAGACCCACTGTGTGTGTTGCCATTCAGAGGGAACGCAACAGGATAAAGAAACGGGTCAACAGGAATGTCATGAAATTCAACAAAGGCAAATGCCAAGTCCTGCAGTTGGAGAGGAATAACCCCAGGCAGCAGGACAGTCTGATGTCCAACCAGCTGGAGAACAGTTTGTCAGAAAAGGCCATGATGGTCCTGGTAGATAAGTTGGCCAAGAGCCAGCAACAAGTCCTTGTGGCAAAGGCCAGCATCACTCTGGATTGCATTGAAGAGAGCATTGACACCCCATCGAGGGAAGTGATCCCTCCTCTACTCAGCAATGAGGAATGCTGTGTCCAGGTCTGGACTGCCCAGTACGAGACGTGGACATATTGGAGCAAGGGGCCACAAGGATGTTAAGGGAGTGGAACACCTCTCATATGAGGAAACATTGAGAAGACTTAGAGAAGGCTCAGAGAGATCTTATCAATATGTATAAATAGCTGGTGGGGCTATGCATAGAGGGAATTTGACTCTTAGTGGTGCCCCGTGACAGGATAGGTATGCCATCCACAGAAGCAGGTAAAAAGCAATCCAAAACAACCTTGCCACCCCACCACCCAACAAAAACAGAGTATCCATGCCACGTCCTCCACAGTGACTTCTCTGTTGAAAATGCCGATTCCTTTTACACTACTTTTTTTTATTGTATCAATACAAAACCATGAGTTAAGCAGGACAGGGAGGTTACATGCACTTTGGCTGGTTTTACACCTTTTCCAAATAAATTGTTTGTTATACTGAAGACAAGGACTCTGAATATTCCAAGTCTGAGTTTAAGTAGTGCTTATTGTCTGCATCTCCCATTGGTTTAAATAGGATTTGTAGATACCCTTTTACTGACCCATGTCTGCCCAATTTTTTTGTTCTTCAAGCCAAGGCCAGAAGAATAACAACATATCTTTCCCAACACCATGAAGAATCAACTATTCGCTTTACAGTCTTTAAGCTGAGGGAAGATGTTTCATAAAAGGATGAGACCCATTCTGTACAGATGCAGTGAGAGTTAAGTACATGAAGAAGTTTGAGGTTTTTTTCCTGCCTTTGAAGTCTCTCCTTTGACTACTTAATGTGAAGTATACTTTAAACATTTGCTGCATTCAAGAGTATCACAGGAATCTAGAAAATGCTTCTAAGCCTTGCTTCTGATTCCCCACTCTACAATCATTTAAACATTATATAGACTGAATTTTGGAGTCAACAGCATAGAACCAGTGGAGATACACCAACTTACACCAGTACTGTAAAGACCTAATGCAGTAATACCATCTAATGACCAGATGCCATGATCTCTTCCTGCATTTTCGAGATGAGATCAGTCCAAATGCTACCTTTTCCCAATTGAAAGTATTTCATAAAACCCCCACATTTTTTATGAATACCTGTCCTGGTTTCGGCTGGGATAGAGTTAATTTTCTTCACAGAAGCTAGCATAGTGCTGTGCTTTGGATTTAGTACTAGAAGAATGTTGATAACACGCTGATGTTTTTAGTTGTTGCCAAGCAGTGCTCAGACTGCTCAAGGACTTTTTGAGCTTCTCCTGCTCGGCCAGGTGCATAACAAGCTGGGAGTACAGCACAGCTAGGACCCAAACTGTCCAAAGAGCTATTCCATACCATAGAACGTCATGCTCGGGGGGGTTAGTCAGTCGGGTTGGTCGGTCGCAGGGAGAGTGGTCGCAGCTCGGGCTGTGTGATCGCGGCCCGGGGGGAGTGATTGCTGCTCGGGACGGGCTGGGCATCGGTCAGCGAGTGGTGAGCAATTGCATTGTGCATCACTTGTTTTATATATTCTGTATATTTTCTTACCATTATTATTATTATTATTATTGTTATTCTTCTCTCTTATTAAACTGTCTCTATCTCAACCCACGGGTCTTACTTTTTTTTCTTTTCTCTGATTCTCTCCCCCATCCCACTGAGGGAGGGGGGGGAGTGAGCGAGCGGCTGCGTGGTGCTTAGTTGCCAGCCGGGTTAAACCACGACAATACCACATTGAAAGAGAAGGGAACAGAAAAAGAAGGGTTAAAAAAAAACCCGTCTTGAAAAAACAAAGGACCTCTGTTCTTGCAATGTTAAAGACTGTAATGTCTATACCAGGGCTTTAATTCTATTACACTTTACTCAAGCATAGTAACAACAGATTGAACTGGTAATAGGCAATTGTAATAGGTAGGAAATCATCAGTCACTATCAGGACGACTGACAGAACTGAAATAGAAGAATTTAGAGCCTCCAGCATAGGCTTTGCATTTATGTATTTATTTTTAGAGTCAATTTGGTTCTTCTGCAGGAATAAAGAAAATTTTCTGCTGGGGTTATAAGAACTGTTTTACTTGAATTGAATCCAATTCTGGCCTTTACTAAAGCTCTTTCTAGACATGCATTTGCCAGTTCATTAACAAAGTATTTCCAATACAGCAAAAATGATGAAGCCTTAAGCCTCTTTAGTATCTGCTAAAAGAAATCCCACTCAGTCTTTTAAAAGCTGGTTTAAACTTAAAGCCAGAATTTCATTAAAACTAATAAAAGAGAGCTCTGTGGAAAGGAATTTCACTCAGTTCTTGCTCAGTTTTTCCTGAGTTTTGCAATGTTTGGTCTGCGTGAAAACTAACACTCTCCACTATGAAAATGGCATCAATAACGGCTGAAAAGAAAGCAAGTGCTGTATAGGACTTCCCATCTAAGGAGGCTTCCACAGTTTGACATTCCCAGGCCAATATAATAATTCTGCTCTCCAAGTTACTGAAGTTTCAGTGCTTTCCATAGTGATACACTTCAATTACAGAAACTGTGTTTTGAGATGGGTCCATTCTGACAGACACTCTCTCAAGTTCTTAAACCAGTTCTGAGGCAAAATAATCTTCGTAACTCCCACTGAAACTACTTGTCACTGCAACCACTCAGCACTTAAGTGTTTTGTTTCACTTCACCCCTGAGAAATCTGCACAAGAACTACCATGGGCAATAACAAAACCCCGTTTCAAACATCTTCAGAAAGGGACTTCAGGTTATCAAGGTGGAGATGATCAGAACATGCTACAGTGTAAACAGACCCACTTTATTTAAAAAAAAAATAAAATTGGAAAGCCACACTCCAGTGGCCAATTTACTTCCCAAACAAAAATTGCCAAGAGTAAAATGCAGAGCTCCCCTTGCACTGCAAAATGGTATCACTCAGCAACACGACATCACCATCCCCATCAGTGAAAAGATGCACCAAGGTGTCCAGAATTGGCATAACACAGTGTCAGGTGAAAAAACACTCACAGTATAGCTGCACCTGGCATTTAGCATTGAAAGAAGTTTGTTACAAATAGCTCGTTAAAAGGCCTAGTATTTTCACCATAGATGTCTAACTATGCAAAATTACATAATCAAATATGCTTTCACGCTGTTCAGACTTTTTTTTTTACACTACCCTCACTGACTAACAAAGTTCCCGTGTTACATGTTCCATGTTACATGATGGACAAAGCTTTTAAGCAGTGTCCAACTGCTTCCTACAGTGGTTTGCTACGAATTCTAACAAAATATCTGATCTTTTAGAATGGTAAACAGCCACTGACAAAAATTTCTGCCCCAATGACATGAAATAAAAGAACTGCCCAAAAATCCAAATATAGGAGTACTGGGTATCAGAACCCTGTGTGTCAGGAATACAGACAACAATGGTGAATCCCATACCAAGTGAACGTTTCTCTGAGATGGTACGTACTGCAAAGCTCAGATCAAGCACCTCTGATAAAAGTGACTGTCGCGAATCTCCATTTGGTCACTTGGCCTTTTCCATTGCCGTGAAGCGCCTGAGAGGCAAACACAGCTCCCACCCCGTAGGACAGCATGGAATGCAGTACGAGCACTGTGTAAGAGGGAAGCAGAACAGCTACAGAAAACCTGTTCCAAGGACAAGAGAATCAGACATTTCTCACACAGTGTATTTCATGGCCTTTGGTGATCTGTGCAGCACAGTTCCTGCATGCACTTACTGTCTTCTCTTACATTCTGATCAACCACATCAGCAGCACGCATCTTACTGTTTCCTTTCTTCCCTACAGGCTACCTTACTCGCCATCTCCGTGACTTGCAACAGGTGCCAGTTGTGTCCTACTTTCCGTTTCTCTTTATAGGCATATTTTGTACAGCAGCTACACCATACACACCACCAGCCCTGTTTTGATCAAAAACATCCATCTTCCACGTCTCTAATTAAGGCTCTTGGCCAGATTTTTGTCTTTTAGTCTGAAAGCCTCTTGGGACAGTAACTGTTTCTATTGGTATTTGTCATTGTTCAATTACTTAAAAGAAATACTGTGTAAATAAACTCCTTAAGCCACTAAAGATACCCAGACACAAATGCAAGTGAAATGGTTGTGCCCTTGGCTCCTTCAGTACTTTATGTTTACCACGGAAGAGCTTCTTGCAGCTTTCCCTGACTGGGATTCCCAAGTGCAAACTACTGAAATGCATACAGCTGGAAGAGATAGTCAAGCTGCCAGAAAGCACGTGAATGAGTGACTGTGGGTTAGAGTCACCTCTTGGGATGACTCTGCCTATGTGTAAATGTATCAGAAACCACTGTCGGTGCCACAGAGAAACACCATCAGGTGTGATATATGATTTAGAAGTGTTAAAATGCCCAGAATAGGAGCAGAAAGATAACTCAAGCTCTCTGCAACTGTGCTTTATGCCAATTAAACACAGAGTTCCCCAAATGAAAGCCCTACACGACTGGAGTGTAGGTTGGTATCACCAGGTAGAATGGTTCAAAAAGTACTCTCATATGGAAGAGCTACTTCCAAATGGTGCCACACTTAACAAGTTAGCCCAGCTGAAGTTGTTAAGCATTGCAGATGGTAAGATAGAGCTCATATCCTTTTAAGTCCCTACTCATTCCATCTTCTCCCAATCTCCACTAAAAAAAAGTTTCAAGAGTAGCTACCAAGTATCTTGTATTTTCTTCATATGCAACTTACAGCAGTGAGTAACAGCGCAGCCCTAAAGAGCAGTGCAACCTGCTAGCCAAGTAACTGCTACTCCAAGCTCTTTCCCCCCTGCCTCTTTTACTTACCCACAGGAGCACAGCTGACATACGCACTTCTTCAAGGATGGAATGACATGCAAAGGTGCAGGCGATATAGGAGCCATGTTTGCTAAGAAAAAATCATGGCTCAGGTCCTTCCTGGCAGATGCTCTACAGCAGAAAAACAACCCAAAGAAAAACCAAAAGCAACCCAAAGAAAAACCAAAAGCAACCCAAAGAAAAACCAAAAGCAACCCAAAGAAAAACCAAAAGCAACCCAAAGAAAAACCAAAAGCAACCCAAGAAACAAAACCCCCGCTCCACTTCAGCAGCAGTCCCTGGAGAAGCAGGGACAGAGCACCTAACACTGGTACAGACTGACTGGCTCCTTTCCTGGGGCAGCATGCCCAGGTTCCTCTGGTGGCTTCCCAACCAGAACTCTGCAGTCCTGCTTTCAAGCCTCTTCTGAGCAGGGTGTGAAAGCCTGGATAGTCACCTGGGGAACTTCTGTGAAGTCACCAGCACCAAGCTCTAGAGGGCTGTGCCTGTTCCAGACAGCCAATAGGTTGTCAGAAAGGTCAGACCTTCCAATTCCCCAGCTGTTTGACCATGATTAGATCAATGTGCAAATGGGGTATAAAGAAGCACTTCCCTCTTAGCTGTTAACACACCAGCAGCCACATTATAGCTTCCATAACCAGCAAAAAACACCTCTTTTCATAAAGCTTGTCAAATTCTGCTTTATAAGGAAGATGTCAAATACACGTGGACATTCGTCCTAAAACCTGTTTGCAACTGTTTTAGAAGAAAGGAGAAAGATATACCAGAACAGAAAACCAACTTTACTTAGGAACACTTCAAAACTCTGTAAACACATCACACTAGGGGGGCAGCACTTTTATAATAATAATCTTATCTGCTGGAACCACAACTTTCACGTTCCTGCCCCACTAGCAGTATTATCAAGTTACTTACACCACAATGACATAAATGTATATCAACTATTTGAAAATAAACACTACCATAAGTCATAAATCATTACAGCTTCAGTGTAAAACATTTATTAAAAAAAGAAAGCAGACTCTATCACCAGGTACAACTAAGGGCAAAATTGACCAGAAGTCTCAATAAGAGAGAAGAATCCAATGAATGCAGAGCACCAAGTAAAATTGGGGGGGGAAATTAGAGGCAAGATAGACACACCAAAGATTTCACTATTTCTCACTTGAGACTTTGTTTTTCCATTTTCTAGGATGATGCCACCTACTTAACATCTGCTATTTGTAAATATATGCTTAGAAAAGAAGATATAGTTTTGTACATAAATGATGGGCTGTACGTAGAGTGCTACTATGGATGGCATGAAATTGGAAGAAACAGAGCAAGCAACTGACACTCTTAAACAAGGAGACTGGAATATAGTCTCCACAAAAATTAGGAAGAAGTGCAACTTCTCCATCTAAGCCATGCTTGGATAAGATGCTACAGCTCAAGTGAACCATTATTGCACTACTGTGGTTATGCTTCTGCGTTACAAATTCCATTCTGATGATGGTTCCTTTGTGTCCAGCTTCTCATTCAACTGCTCTTTATCTGGAAGAAAAAGTGTATCAGTTAGCACTCTAAAATATTCAATTAATTGACAGAAATACTGGTCTAAAAGTGTTTGGTGTATATTAAAAAAGCATATACAAAATGGTAATTCTAATTTTGATAACAGTTCCAAGTAAGGTAAAATCATCTGCTATCAGTAGGGCCACAATTTTAAGCGAAAGCTAAATTGCAGCAAGCCTTTGCACAAAGTATAAGTCTCACAACTCCTCAAGACTAGCTTGTTGTGTTAAAGCTCTGGTTTTCCATTAAACACCACCTATTCTGGAGAAAGTCTTCTGTATAACCATTACTGGCTCATTTTTGTTCATGCATGTCAAAAATTGACTACATGTGTAACTAAACAATGCGCTACTGGTTAAACAAAGTTGACACTTCTGTTGGAAATGGGGTGAGGGAGGCAGGCAGGAATGCAGGGTATTTCATAATAAAAAGTATATTAAGAGAGTATTACAGCCTACGAATACCTGACTGACCTCACAGAAGTTCCACCTACCTACAACATACTTCTAAATAGCCAAATTTGTTCAAAGTAAACACAGTATTTCAAACTAACTTTGTGAATTCTCAAAATTTAACTTCAGATTACTTCCATTGCTAAGGTACCTTATGGCTTTTTTTTTTTTTTTTTTTTTTTACTAGCTGCAGATCACCTTTCCTCCTACTTGCAAGATGTTGATACAACTAAAGAAAGCATGTTTCCTTTGCTTTTACGTCTCTACTTGCATAAGGAATAAGCATACACATAATCCATCTCCCTACATTTCCACAGCAGGGTTCAGCTACTCAGAATAGGTTATTTATTGGAGCATACCCAGTGGCGGAATGGACAAAACTTTTTTGCTTAAATAAATGGGACACTTACCCTCCAATTTATGCATTAAGTCTAATGGGATTGTGTGTACCATTGATGCCATTTCCTCCAGATGTTGGTAGGATTCCAGCAAAGATGACAGGGAGTATTTTCGTTCACTAACAGACATTGGCGATGGCGTCTTGGTAAATTCTTCATCCAGGCAGAAGCGTTTTGGAGTACTGAAGAATTCATTGCTTTCTATTTCTTCTGGTGCAAGACCTGGGTCTGATCTGCAACTTACAGGTTTGCCTCCATCACGTGTTTGATGCAGCTCCTCTTTGCTTCTGGGTGCAGTCTTTTTCAGCACTTCACATGTGCTGAACTGTAGATCTAGCTCTGATTTTTGAATGTCATCCTTATTTTCTGAACCATCTATTACGTATTTGCTGTCCATTACATCAAAATCAGACTCTGACCTTACAGAGTTTTCAGGATCTGTGCTATCAAGTTCTTCTCGAAGTTTCTCATCGAGTATCTGCAAAAAGGCAGCTTCACAACTGATAGAACTCAACAATGGAGATGCACTGTACTGCAGCTTCCCATCCATTAAGAAACGCTGAAACTGGTCTGAAGGTAGATTATCTGAAGTATTCATGCTCTCCTCTACATATTGAGAAGCCAAATCTTCTACAGAGCTTTCCTTCAAAACAATAGGTGTTAATTCCCTTTCTTCAGTTCTCTCACACTCTTGCATTCCAGATGTTTCTAAAATTGGAGATTCAATTATACGACTTCTCTTCATCCACTCTGGGGGTCTAAATTCTGTAGAACTTAATTGGGACTTCCTTTCTGACAAGGGAGGATCAAAGTCAGGTACAGGAGATGCATGGGTACAGCACACAAAACCAGAGTCTGCTGCCTTCTGCATTATAGGCGTAGCATCCATTGGAGCTTCTTCTATCATTACTTCAGCTGGGGTCAGCTCTGTTTCTGATGAGCCCTCAGTCTGAATAGCTTTTCTCCATGAGCTTCTAATTTCAGTAACTATATGCAACAAACAAAGATAAAATGTTAGTACTTCCACCCTCTCAATCAATCTGCTTTTCTTCTGTCCCTTCAGTAACATAAGCAATCCAAGAAGGAAGATGTAGAGCTGCTCTAGATTGTTTATGCTTAATTCTATTCCTCAACACAAAGGGGATTCTACACAGGAAAAAAAAAAAGTCTATTTTAAATTAAATTCACAGTATTCACATCTTATTAGGCCTACTATGTTGTGTTATAGAGTGAGCCATTAGGATAACTTGCAGCTTCACTGAAATAATTCTCTTTTTCTTCTTGTGTGATGCGTACAATGTCAATGAACTAATCACATTTCTAATCAATGAGTATTATAAAAACAGAGGTTTAGACTTACGCAGATTTTCTGGAGTTCGGGGAATCTGTTTCCTTGTTAAAAATGGGTTAAGAGCCAGCGAGCTAATGAGATCTTCTAATGCCATTCCTTTTTCTTCACCACTCTGAGGTGACTCAGATATCACTCTTTTTGCAACCTGTAGGATGTTAGAGAAGGGCAAATCCTGAGAAAGCAAAATTATAACCTCTCTTATTTCTGCCAGTATGGCTTGAAATAAATCCCATTCTCCAAGTGATCTGAAGAATGTGGAAATCTCCTGACTCTTCTTCTGTCATTTACTACTCAGGTTCACAATGACCATAGTGTCCTACAAACACAAAATGAAGATGGGGGACTGAAATCAGAATTCACTTCTAAGTTCCCTCATTGTCTATGAATCCATCTTTAAAATAAGAAAATGTGCTCAGATAGAACACATTTAAGATGCTAGTCAAGAAATACATAATCGTGAAGACTAGAACTGTATTTATGTAAGTAAAATATTTTAGCAGATGAAAAATAACTGTACCATTTCAGTGAAAGATGCAATTTACTTTAAAATATGCCACAATGTGATTTTATAAGTAACTTTTGTGAAGGAATTCCTCAGTTAAATCTTAAATAACATGCCTAAAAGAGGAAATACTTAAAATTCCTGCTTAAAATTCCCAAATCCCTGTTAAATACTTAATCTGCATAAGTTCACTAACAAAAAGGACTGTTGGATTCTTAGTATCTGTGGTTCATAGATTAAAGCATGAGAGGTGATAAAAATCATACCATGATTCTACTGGAAGTGCTATTCACTTCACTGTGATTTCGTAAGTATAATAACTGCACAAGCTCCATGCTTTCAGGGTCTACTTAATTGGGCAGTCACCCCTAAAACTTAGTGACAATGATTACTACCTAGCATAAAAAAGTAACTTTTGACATATGAAGATTACAAGAGGCATTTTATGATGTAATTAGTAATTTGGTCTCTGAACTTAATGACTATTTGTTTAAAAATAAGCAAACAGACAATCTGAAAATAACTTTTCCTAACCTCTTCTGCCAGTTCATCTCTGGCTCTCTCAAGAGGGTCTTCTTTTTTGACAGGCGACTCTGTCTGGATAGCACAATCACGTGCATCCTCCGACATTTCTGAAATGGCAGACTCATCCTTTGCATTTTTTAAGATCTTTGGAGGCACAGGCTTTTTTTCCTCACTGCAAGCTTCAACAGACAAGTTCTAGAGGAATACACAGGAAATATTAGAAGTTTTAAACTCGGGTGTCAGAAAATAAGCATTAAGAAACTGCTGTACAAATTCTGAAAAGCAATGGCCTTGGTGTTTAGTCAATAAAAATATTTCGGGCTTAAATTCTAACTAAATACAAAATATTTTTACAATCATATTTAAATTAGGACATAAGTAGTGGCCAGGACAGGGTGTTGCATAGAACACAGATGTCTCACCTGCAACTACCCTGAATACACTACAGTGAACAGTTCTGATGTGGACAACTGTACATCCAAGTTGCTTTTAGGCCACATTATAACCCTTAAGTTCACACACAACTTAAACATCACAGTGACCACTGCTCACACCAAAAAGACTGTTTCAGCAAGCAGGGGATCAGTGACACACTGTACATTGCACTGGAAGTCAGGTGCAAATGCACCTGCTTCCTACTGTCCTTTCCTAAAGCTTCACGAAGTCCCTGGCAGTTAGCTTTCACAGGACTGACTCAGGCGTGTCAAACTACTAAAAAAAACCAACAAAAAACCCACAACCCTCCCCCCCAAGTGCTAAGCTTGGGCTCCAATCAATGGGAAAAGCAACTATTGTTAAGTTTAACTTCTTTGACAGGTAGGAAATTACTGAAGAATAACCTTTTCAATTAACACGTCTCTGTTTTCAGATGCTTTTGACAACTCCAAAGGCACCGAAGAGATCCTTAAGGAGGCAGGTAAAAAAAAAAGTTTTAGAGACAAATGAAACATGTGGTAGGCAAGTCTTAGTAGAAGACCATTGCAAATTGTGTGCCCCGTATCTGTCCGTTACGATTTCCCTCAATTCGTCCCGGTCATCAGAAGGCAATTTTACTGTAGGGAGAACATGTGACAATTAGAGCAGATTTAGCTCTAGTTGTGTATCAGCCTCCCAAAATTAATAAATAATGAAACTTTTCCCTCGATTACCAAACAGAAAAAGAAGGGATTTTGTGATACATTTTGTAAACAAGTCCTCTGTATTCTGCAATCAAAAGATAACTGAGAAGTCTTCTGCAGACTTGATAATGTTCTTTTCCCTAGTTATTCTTCCTCTGAATCACCATCAACAGGTCTGTTCCTATAGGAACTTACTGATATTTAACAACCACCTGGCTACCAAAAACTTGAGTCATATCACTACTGATGAGCATAGTGCTAACTGCATAGCTCTCTAAAATGTAAGGTACAGTCCTCACTTGTTCGGAAGAACGCACCTTAGAATGTTAATAGTTGCTGTTATTTGTCTTTAGAATCAGAGGCAGAGAAAAATTCATGCTGTTATGAAGTCACTGAGAGAAAAATCAGGCTTTAATTGTTAACTACTCGGACAACCTCTGAGACTTATGTGCAACTACATCTACTGATGTCTAAGTATAGGACAGCCTTCCTTTGCCAATTCCCTTCCTCTCCTAGTAGGCAACTTCCAAGTATCTGTAGGAGTCATATTATGAAACACAGTGTTATTCAACAGTCATGAAACCTTCCTGGACTAAGCAAATGACAAACGCGCCAAAACTTTTTAGAATACCATTGTTTTGTGTCCTATCCTTTACTGGAACTGTAGTAAAAGAAGTTACAGAACAAAGTGATTTTAGAATATTCATGAGAGAAGCCTTGTTGAGGTTTAGTAAATCTGCTTGGGAGTCAGGGGGGTTTGTTTTGGTACAGTTTTAGTTGTTCTTCTCAAACAAAAAAGGGCTCCTGTGAATGTCTGTTCTTTTACTCTCAAGCTATGCTGGACATATAAGCCTACTACAACCCAGCCTAAGAAAAAAAATTCTATTTCCTCTACCCACCTCTTAAAACTTGAAAGGATGTAGTTAAAAAGCGAGATAAAAACGTTGCAATTTGGCTGCTGCACATCCTGTTCAGCAGCAACCAGTTGATCAATTGGTCACCAGCTGGAAGAAGTGGCAGTTGCTTTAGGACTACCTTGCTAAATTAGGTGGATGTGACATGTAAGGAGTGGGCTACTGAAATATTCCACTCACGATCAAGAAGTGCAATATATTCAACTCCAAGTAAATTTTTATTTTTTTGCACTGCTTTTTTATCAACTTCTTGTTAACATCATACCATCTTCGTAGTGGTGTTGACTTATCCATCACAGTTTCCAATGCCCCATCATTTTTCTCATAAATTACTTCATTAATAGAGTCAGAAACATCTGTAAAAGCAAGTTAAGAGTTTTATTATTGCTTCCACTTTTTTTGCTCAGGCTTCCCAGGTGAATAAGTGTCCTCAGACCACTTCTGCAGGCTATTCACAGAACGGACTTTATGTACGCTTCAAGAAAAATAAATTAATACATAAGCAGGACAGTGAAATCAATCCTTTTGCTCAGGTACCATCTGCAGCCACAGATGCCACTAGCAGCCAGCACCTATTTGTGTTGTTCCTGAATGCATGTTTGAGAGGCATGATCCCATCTGCTGCCCTGCACATATCTATCATACATTCCACCTTTCTCCAAACTACCATCTCAGCCATATGTCATCATTATCCCCTCCTCTCCATGTACGCATCAACTGTGTGGCACATCAATTCCACAAAGCAAAATTCCACCCATGTTTTCCCCACCACCTTCACCTGCATTTATCAATAAATATCCCTGTGGACATACTCATCCCTCTGATCAATGCTGCCTCAGACCAAGCAAGTCAAGGCACACTATAAGGAAATGTTTTGCACATTATCAGAGGTACACATGCCTCAGCTCAGGACCCTTGACAACAATATATATCTATTTTGGCACATCATTTGCATAAACAGCCAAAGTTTAACCTCACTAGTTCCCTACTAATCCTGAATTTCTGCTTCTGCAAACATAAATGGCATTTCATTTTGTATTCACCTCAACACCACCTCCAAAATCCAAGCTCACTTCAAGAAGTTACGTGAGGTTAACTTTTTTTTTTTAAAGCATGCCATGTTAACAAGTGGAAAGTTTGTTTTCTTAGTGGCTGGATTCTCAGATCAAGCATTTTAACCACAGAGCAGAGAGAATGCCACAGACACCAGTCTGTCTCAAGCTTTCTGATATCACCAGAAGCTCACAGCATTACTGCACAGTGCTTTAATCTTTTAAATTTTTAAGGCAAATGACCTTCCATTTGCAATTCCGTAGCTTTTCATTTGCAGCCGCTAGCCTACACACCATCAGACTGCTGGAGCACTGGTTTCACCCTTGTAACCAGAAGGATCTTCTCCCTATTGCTTTGCAGCTTGAAATTCCAACACACATCTGCTATATCATTTTTCCTAAAAGGGACTGCAAATGACATATGATTGAAGCCACCTTCCCCCTCCTTTTCCACCCTTGCTTTGTAGCTTCTTATTTATAACTCCATACAAGGGACAGTCAACACTTGGTCAGTAAGCACTACCCAGTAAAATACAATCGGCTCATCAGCCAATTAGCATGTGCAACACCCGTGTCTGATCCAAGTGAGCTCTGATCATCACTGTTAACCTAATGACTGAAGCAACCAGCACAGAGATCAAGTAAGGTCCTGATCAAATGGCACACTTACTGTGGAGTAAGTATTTCAGAATGCACCAGGGAAAGATGCTTACCTGGAAGAACACCTTCCATTTCTTCTCCCAGTTGTCCAATGGGAAAAGTCTTATCATCTTTCTCTCTTTCTTATTACACCTCCAACCCAAAGCAGCTTTTACGGTTAGAGTGAATGTATTCTCTAGAGCCCACGAGTGAACCTTTGTACAGAGAAATCTCTCTCAACAGCCTTCGTGCAAGAACAACAAAGAAACAGCTCCAGCACTGTTTTTTTGCCATATCAAAAGCTTCAGAGAATCTTTGAGATATGACAGTGTTGAAAAATGTAAGGCATTCGTGGCAAGGAGTCATTGATAGACTAACTTTTATCAAATGTGGCAGGAGGGAAGAAGAAGAAGAAGCTTCTCCTGTTCACCCACCTGAAACTGATAGCAGTTTTTGAAAAAATACTCCATCCTTATCTTCTTCTTCTGCAAGATTAAAAGAACAGGGTGGTGAAGCTCTTGACAGACCAAATTCCTTTCAAAAGAAAAAAAAAAAACTTACATAAGCAGGCTGAAAAAATCTGCATATCAACAGCAATTAACAGACAGTTATTTACAACAGCTTTTCTGCAAACCAGTTGCTAGACTCAACATGAAACTTTTCCTTCCTCTGCTGGGTAGCTAGGCAAGGGTAGAATCTCAGATTCAGTCTGTGTGAGTGTCAGAATGGAAATTATTGTCCATTCATCGAGCAGATCACTTTACAAGGGAAAAACAGAACTCAGCAGGTGTTCAGACTGATAGCACATGAAAGCTCAAATTTCCACAAGGGCATGGACATAGACAAAACCAAAACCGATCAGCTCACTCTCGTGCTGATCTTCTGTCTTGCCAAGATGGTTCCATCCCCCATCTCAAATGAAGACACCAGGTGTCACTAAGTCAAATGTATCTTCTTTAAGACAGACTACTTCATAAAGCAATTTCTGCTATATTGTGCTATCTGATTCCCTCACCTTGCATATAAAGCTTGAGTGCTGCAATGGAACACACCAGCTTAGATGTACATCCTCCCCCACCTGCGCCCTTTCTCTTCCCCAGAATCAGATAAATTGAACACTACTTACTGTATCCTGATTTAACATTAAACTAAAAGGACACAGGCCAAGAAAGCTTTTCCACTTCACTTCCCATTCTTCCTGTGTTCTAGAGATAGATCCACTTGTTGACACACGATGCTCTTGCTCTATTTGTAGCCTGTAACATAAGAGCATGGAAAGCTACTGGAAACACATCTGTTGGTGGAGATAACAATTCTGCATAAAGATGGAGAGTATTATGTGTTCCCATTATCTTGCAAAATCTTTGATATGTACCAACTTGTTCATGCATTTGTGCATGCACTAAGAACTAACTGAAGTTCAGCAGAAGTGGAAGAACTACACTAACATACATACACACAATGAAATACACACGTAAACCTTGCCTAAGCCAGTTTCAGATAAAAGTTTTAAAATCCCAGAACTGATTAACAAAAAAAAAAAATTCCTAAGAGTCAAAAAGTTATACAGAAAATCAAGAAAAATGTGAATTTCCCAGAGGCAAAGGAAAAACATCGAACCAACATACCCTCACTATATATTATATTATTTTAGAAAAGACTCCAAGGTAGGAAGACATGATCCTTAGACTAAAGATCAAGACACCAGAGAAAGTTTCCAGACAATTACCTCTTTTCTTTCAAATTATGTAGTAATTTATTGTGGAGTGTAACCTTATTCTCCAGACCCTTGACCTGAAGATGTAGTTTTAATTCAGACTGACAACGTTCATCTCTCAATGTCCTCAGAGATTCATTTAATAACTGCATGACTGTTAAGAAATTCAGTTTTTCACCTTCATATAAGTTTCCTGTACAAAGCTTGAAGTATAGCAAGCAAGGAAAAAAAATAATTAGTAAACAGTATCAACACCAGAAAGTTATGTCTTCTGTAGTCAAAGCAGGGATACACAGTTTCACTTTATATTTTGATTCAGTTCCTGACTGTTTCATTTTTCAAAAAACACACTTTAGATTTAAGTCTCATGTTTGTTTTCTAGAATCAGCTGCTTGAAAGCAGCCTATAAAGCCATATAAATTAAGAAAACTTCAATTCATGAGGTATTCTGTTTAACCACTGCCCCAAAAGATGTGGCAGGCCTAAACAGCACCATATACTACAAACTTGAAACAAAAGCCCGTTAGATAAAGCAATAGTTAAACTGGTCAGCCTAGTTTTAATGTTTAAACAGCAACAAAAAAAAAAAAATCAGGCAGGCTTACCAATGCAGTTATTGAACTTAAAGTTAATGGTTGAAACATAACCAATACAAAACAGTAGCACAATCATAACAAACTTTTACGTGCAAATTAGACATATTTTCTCCATCCTTGAGCAAACACCTCTCATAATCTGTGAAGTAGGTTTTTTTTTTTTTTTAAAGGTATCTAATTACACCCCGGGGAATAAAAAAAACAAATACAGTTTAGCAAGAAGGATAAAACTTACTTACTTGGTGTATGTCACTTTCAACCCTGCGAGCCAACAGCTGTGGAACACTGAACACAACATTAGCTCCATCTAAAACACATGGACCAACACAGTCTTCAAGTACAGAATCCACAACTTCCCTTTCCTTCTTCAGAGATGTAAGCATTTCTATTATAAGTGTCCAAATACTGCGGACCTTAATGGGCAAGAAGGAAAAAAAATGCTATGTTAAAATATTTGCCACCTAAAATCACAGAGTATTAAAACAGCATAAAGGCAGATGAAGGGGCTAGCATAATCACAGGTAGACAAGTGGAAATACCAGTATCTGAAAGCAAGTGTTGCAGAAGCGTAAGAAGAAATATAGTACGCTGCCACAGCAGAAAAAAATAATGCTCACCTTTTGAATTCTCTCAGTTTTGTCATTTTTGTTTTGGTCATTTTGTTTCATCCTATATGCACATGCAAAACAAAAGTTCAAGTGGACTACAATGAAATTATAGTTCATATTTCATAAAATTGAGTAAGAAATTGATTTTATATATGCTAACTTAGTTACAAGGTAAAACACTTACTTGTTAGACTGTATTTGCAGGACTGCATATTCAGACTTTATCTGTTTTATTTCTTTAATTAAAAGCCTAGGAAAAAAGTTAACAGTTACCACAGATTTATTTAGAAAAATAAAATCCAAGTTCTGCTCTGCTGTTCTAAGAATTCTTTACAACCACCAACCAGTCATGCTCATTCTTTCCAAATCTGCATACTAAGGCAGTTTTGGCACGATGCAAAAGAATTAAAAAAAAAGAAACTCCCCTCCCCCCTCAAAAAAAAACCCCACAACCCCCACAAAACTTATCCTTCTCACCATGACTTTGTGCAGAAAGACAGACAGGAAAGCCACTAAGATATTTGTAAATTAACCAATGAAGCTGTTACTTATTCTACTGCAATGGAACAGCTTTTATTAGACCCAAGAACAATAATGAAGTTACCAGAAATGTACTTTATCAATATAAAATTCCAAATATAATCAGCAATTGTACAGTACCCAAATGACTCATTTTCAAAAAAACGGAGAACAGAATACTGGAGTACAAGCAGCTGGACCATCAAAGTTCTTTTGCAAAAGCTAAGTTTTTATTATTTTAAAGGGTGCCGAATCATGCTGAATTCTAAAGGATCTTCAGAGCTCTGATGGCTTGTTGAGAATTAAAAAACTATAGAGAATTAAGTTTTCGAAGGCTACCATTCACAAGGTGAGCAAGAGCACCAACACTTCCCAAGCAGGGTGAGAGTAGATGCAGAATTACAGAAGTCAGTGAAGTGTAGGAGACTTTGACCTCTGGAAATTATATTGTTGAGCCTTCCATTGAAAGCATAGTATTCATGGTCCTATCAAGCCAAGTCATTAATATTTCCAGCAAGGGAGATTCCACTTTTTGGGCAACCTATTCCAGTAGTTAACTGTCCTCACATAGGATTTTTTAATTTTATTTTTTTTTCTTCATCCGGATGGATTTTCCTTTAAGCACCTTGGGCCTGTTGTCTCTTGTCCTGTCACCATACACCTTTGTGAAGAGAATACCTCCATCTTCTCTACAATTACTACTTCAATATTGGAAGACTGTGATTAAACCCTTTAACTTTGCCTTCCTCAGGCTAAACAAACCAAATTTCTACAGCTTTTACTCATGTGTCAAGTTCTCCAACCCTCTTATCATTGTGGTCCGTCCTCTGCTAGAATCTCTCCTATCTTTCAATCTCTCTCCTCAACTGGGGGGACCAAAACTGAACACAGTATTCCAGCTGTGGCCTTAGAATTGCTAGGTAGAGTGAAAAACATCTCTTGATCTGCTGGCTGTGCTCCTCTCCATACAGCCTAGCAAACTGTTGGTCGTCTTGGCTACCAGGGCACACTGCTGACTCATGCTCAGCTTGTGGCCCAGCGTTAATCTCACCTCCTGTTCCCCTTCACAGAGCTGCTCCCCAGCCAATCATCCACAAGTCTGTGCTGCTTTTGGGAATTATTCCATCCCAGGTGCAGGGCTGCACATTGATCTTTGTTAAACCTCACATAATTCTTCCTGGGCAAGTCTCCAAACCCAGCAAGGTCTCTATGTACTGGCTCTTCATTCCAGTTTATCAACCTTTCCTCACATTTTGGCATTATCTGCAAGTCTGGCGACTCTGCATTCAATCCCGTCATACATATCCCTTAGCAAGACAAGGAATAGTGTTAAGCCCCAGTATCAGCCCCAGAGGAACTCCGCTCATGGTCAGCTACCAGTTAGACTTTGAGACGCTACCACCATTTGGGCTCACGTCTTCAGCTAGCCTTCTCTCTTTCCACAGATGACAAGCGTAGTTCTGAAATGATGCCAGGTAAGTATCTCTGTACCCTTGGGTGCATTCCATCAGGTAGCAAAGGCTTGTGTATGTCCCATTTGCACACACAAATGTCCGCTTTACCCTCTCCTACTACCAGTGGTTAGTTGCTTCTTTCATCATTGCTTCTTGGCGCAGAGACTGGGCTACTGACCTTAACCACAAAGACTGAGACAAAGAAGCCATTAGGTATTTCAGCCTGTGACACTTGTAACTTAACTTCCTGTTCATTCAGAAGCAGACCTAAATCCTCCAAGTACTTCCAATTTCTAATAACATACCTATGGAAACCTTTTTTCAGGATCTTACCAGGCTCTTGGAGCTTTAGCTGAACTTTGGCCTTCATAACTACATCACTGCACACCTGAGAAATATTTCTGTATTTATGTCTGGGAGTCAGTCCCCTTTCCCATCTTCCTTGTGCTGCTTCTTTGGTTTCTGAGCTCTATCACTAGCTCACTGTTTTAACCAGATTGGTTTCATGTTATGCCCACTTCTTTTTCCACTGAAGGGACCACTCTTGAGCTTAAGCAAGGATCTCTGAAAATATCCTACCACTTCTGAGCCCTTCTGCTTTCCATAGGATACCTCCTAGCAGTTCCCAGGGCAAGTGGAAATCCACTCTTTTAAGTCCAGTGTCGTTATTCTTCCATTCCTTCCTCACATTCCTTGTGTCTCTTAAGTTCTGCAGTCTTGGCTGCAGTGACCATCAGGCTCCTGATGGCAGTTACGTCTCCAGAAAAATTTCTCTTACTTGTAAGCAGCAAGTTCAAAAGAGCATCACTGCTACTCAGCACACCCACTGACTGCATTACAAAGTCATCCTCAATGCACTTGTTTCCCAGATTGCTAATGCACCACTGTACTGCTTTCCTAGCAAACACCAGGGTAAACTGAAGTCCTCTATAAGAATCAAGGCCTGCAGGTCTGAGTTGTGTTTGATTCATCTGAAGAAGGCTTCACACACCTTCCCTGGTATATAGGAAGAGGTGTACAGCAGATACCCACCATGAAGTGTCCCTTGATGCTAAACTCTCTGATCTTGATCCAAAGGCATGAAACAGGCTGGTCCTTTTGTACAGGGCTATGCTACATGCACTGAAACTGCTCTTTTACCTATAACTCCTCCTCCTTTTCTGCCATTTACTGAACAGGTTGCAACCATGCATGACAGTGCTCCAGTTATGTAAACTATCCCACCCAAATTCTGTAAATTCCAATGACGTATGTAACTCTGGGCCTGCACAGAAAGTTCCAGTTATTCTCATTTCTCAAACTGGGAATGTTTTCCATACACAGGAATAAAGAATAGCATAACTTTGATGAAATAATTAAGGCTTATGTAAATAAAACGTGTCCCACACTTGATTAAGCAAAGACCAAATGTTTCATCCTGGGACAGTTATAGTCTAAGATATGACCTGTCTAATGTTAAGAAATCATAGTACATGCAGAATTCCCTGATCATTTTTATTGCCCAAGTAACCATATCTTCCAACATACAGCATCTCCTAACTGAAGAACTAACTTCTTTATGACTACTATGCTTCACAAAAGACCCTACAAACAGAACTGTCAATTAAAGGAGGTAAAGGGGGGGGAAAAAAAAAAAAAAGGAAGAAGCTCAACAGACCTCATGATGTAAAGCAGATGATGCACCCTCCTCAAATCCTTTTAAAAACCACACATACACACAAGTCAGTTTTTATGAAAACAATCCATTTCCTTAAATGCATTACTTACTGTGCTTTTTTTTCATATTCTTGAATAACAAAATCTTCCTTTTGAAAAATTTGCAGAAGTTTATTGTATGCGACTCTACATCTTGCATCTGCCATATACATATCCTTAGGTCTCAACTTTACAGCTTCAGCAAAAGGTATACCAGTGCCTAAATGAAAGTTAATGTTTGGATTACATCATTCACTTTTAGCAAATAGACAACTTCCTAACCTACCTAGTTTGAATTGAAAGAATCACAAATCAAGATGCCCATTGTACCTGGACCGAAATAGAGCATGCAATGTACTGTCTGTCTTGCCAGTTCTTTCTGTTGTGTACATTTTCATTCCCTCACTCTTTCTCCCTTTCCTTATTCTTCAGGTCAGCAAAACAATATAAAATGCCTAGAACAGACAGTTCTGACCCTTCAGAATTCCTGAAGTTGTGAGAAAGAGTGTAGTATAGTGATCCAGTACTTTGGAACCAAACCATTGCTTGTGCGGGTAATGGAATACAGATGAACCTTGGAGCAAGACCCATAAAGCAAGAGAAAGCAAAACGGTCTGCACCATTCTATCAGCAGTAGCGCTATTCAAGTGCGCAGAACCCTGTGAAAGATTTTGAACTGAGCAGCCAACTTAAAGCTCTTGGCATATATTAAAGACTTGACAGATTCACTGCCAAACATGACAAATGAAGCATTTGTATTGTTGCATTATAGCTTACCTATGAAGCTCCTTTTCATGTCCTCAACCACGACATGTTTTGCAAGCCGATACAACAGGTGAGTAAATTTAGGACCAGTAGGAGAAATAAATGCAGAAGGTGTAATTTGTGGAAGACAGCTTTGGTGTTGATTCTAGAAAAGTTAAATTGGTTTTAAACACAAAACTAATCTAAGGAATAAAGCCTTAACAACAGCCATCAAACATTTAGCTGAGTACCAAAACACTGCAGCCTACTTGCTAGCAAGCCTGATGCAAAGCTAAACTACTTTGCTACTAGTTGACATCTACTCTAGTCAGCAGAAAAGACTAAAACTTTTTGAATGTTCCCCCCACCATCCCTGGTTCCATATGCAAATTTAGTTTCAACGCAAGAACTGAAGTTGGTGTTGAAGAAACATTAGAAATCTCTGCCCTCATCACTCCTAACTGGTAATCCCTACCTTTGAAAAACCATTCAAGTTTTCATTCATATTTTCTACTTAAGTTATTAATCAGTGTATTTTGTTCTGCTTTTATTTTACTCAAAGATCTTGCATTGCTGGCTTTCACCTCTTCAATTACTACTAAAAAATAAAAGTTGCCCAAGACCTGGTTTCTACAATTATCACTAAAGCAAAGGCAGCATGAGAACATAAAAACCAATGATACCTGAAGCACTCAATTTTTCGTTGTCTCTCTTGCTTTAGAAAGCTCACCTTAAAGTCCCTTTCCCCATATATAAGGAAAGACTAACGTTAAAAATAGGTTTTCATGCATCTGAAACCACTTTCACCATAATAAATACGTAAGCAAACATCTCTCAAGTCAGAGAAAATTATTCTCAGCCTGAGCTGAGGAACCTCTGCCATAGCGGTTTTGAGACCTAAGATTAATTGTCACGTAAATTCCACCACGCCACAATTTTTTCCTCAAACAAGTTTATGATAAACTATGTGAAATAAGACACAAAGTGAATTCTTTGGTACAACAACCTTATTTAAAACTCTTATTTAAAAGCACTACATAGTCTCTCAAAAGAAGAATGAGGTCACAGAAACCAGTAGAGCATCAGCTTCCACTATTCTTTATACTCACTGCAATATCTTTTAGCCACAAACAGCACTGCTTCCTAAAGTCACGATCTGTGAAGCTTCCTCTCCAAAAGGCACAACCTCTTTCCATTTAAAAAGGATGGGGAAAAAGAAGCAAAAAAAAAAAATCATGAAAAAGCCATTTCAAAACATGTTAAATTATTCAGTTACCCAATTAAGCATTCTAAGAACAAGACTATGACAAAGATTTCTTAGTGATGCCTCCTGGAGGAGCCAGAAAATGAGGGTATATAGCCTAAACCAAGAACAGCTAAAAGTTTGTTAAATGACAAGGTTTTCTTGCCGCAATAAGTTAATTACAGACTATTTCAGAGACAGATTTGTCTGCAGCTTTTTTTAACTCAGAAGGGAAGAAGAAAAAAAAAAAAGGGGGGGTCAGAACACTGGCAATTTTCGTATCACTGGTCTTCCTCCAGCCGTTTCTTTAACGTGTAAGCTAAAATAGCTCAGCTACACGAGAAAAAACATAAGGAAGATAGGATTCTTGCCGTGTTGAAGATCCTAGCAGCAAGCCATACCTGCGAGATGCTACTCACCGTTTGGTCAGGGAAACAAATGGGAAAGGTAGATTACTTTGCAGTTTTTACCAAACTCTCCAAGTTACTGATACTATCAGAAACAAATTTAATTGAGGCAAGTTTTCTGACATGCTACGGAGTTCTCTAACTCTGTTCTTTTTCCATAGCATTTCCCAAGAGCCTGCTTCCCCCCTCCCCTCCCCCCCCCCACTACACAAACTACATTCTTGATTATGTGCACAAAGGTAACCTCACAACCCCAACACTTACCTGAACACTTTTGCTGCGCGGGACCGATCCAGCATAGTGAACAAGAAGAGGAGAATCTCTCGAATCATACTGCTGTTTGAGTGATTATCAAACTTACTCCTAATAAACAAATAAACACCTCCATGAGAAGCAGTTAGGATGCCAAATTAACACAGCATTTTTAGTGGCCGCTTAAGATTACAAAATACTACTTTCTATTAAAGCGTTATGAGGTTTACGTTGAATGCTTTATTTTCTGCACAGTTAAAAACATACATCCTCCAGCCTATTTAACGAAGTTGAAAGAATTTCGGCAAGAGCACTTCCTCTCAAATTAGTTTTCAAAACAAGAGGTAGCAGGGCCAGGCCGCTCCGCTTTCTCCGTATGACCGCGCGGGATGCATCCATCGGAAAGCAAGAGCTATTGCTGTTTCTGGGTTTCATTTCTTCAGCCACAACTAGTACAGACAGCTACAGCAACTCGGGCGGTTCCCCCGCGTTACCTGCGGCCCAGGGCACCAGGCCCCTCGGCGGCCACGGCGAGACACACGCACCCTCCCACACACCCTCCCCGCCTTGAGGCGTGCGCCCCTGGGTGAAACCCAGCACCCCGCTCGGCGGCTGGCGGCCGAAATTTTCCCCCCAAGCCCTCGCCGCCAGCCTTCGGGCCGAAGCCCAGGGCCAGCAGATAGAGCCAGAGGTGGTCTCTCTCCCACCCGACGCCCATAGCGCCAAACGGCTCACAGAGCACCTGCCGAGGAAACCGGGCGGCCGCAGGGTGACCGCCCCGCGCCGGCGGCTGACCCGCCGTCTTCGCCGCCGCCGCCGTCTTCTCCCGCCCGCCAAAACCTCCCGCGCTCCGGTCCGCCCACATCAGGCCCCAGCGCCGCGAGACCTCCGACGGGCCCCGCCGCCTCAGGAGAGAAGGCGCCACCCGCGCGCGCTGCCTGCCGGGAGGTGGAGGCCGGGCGCCGGTGGGCGGGCCTCGCGCCTGCACGCCCAGGGTGTCCGGCGAGCGCAGCGGCCGCCGCGGGACGGCGGCGGTTGAGGCGCCTGCGCCGGGGCCCCGAAAAGGCCAGCAGAGGCAGGGCCGGCCCGGCCCTTGAAACCCGCTCCGGGGAGGCCCCGAGCAGCGCGAGCCGATCGCAGAGGGCGTCGCGCCTCGGGCAGCGGCCGGACCGGCCGGCCTCCAGGGGGCCCTTCCCGTTCAAACTATTTCGTGGCCGGGTCGCTAAACCCAAGAGGAAAACCAAGCAAAGCTCGCGCCGGCAGCCGGCGGTGCGGCTCGGTCGTTTATTCCAAGGCACTTCGGTGACCGGGCCTGGGAGCTTTCACAACGACCCCGTGTTACACGACGGGAGGGCCGAGGCACCGGCCCCGCGGCTGCGCCCACCGCCGAGGAGCGTCTCCGCGGCCGTCGCAAAGCGGCACCGTGCAGCATCTCCCAGTTGGCCGCCGTCGCCCCGGCGCACCGAGGGGGTCTGCGGGGCGAGTTCAGCCGCCTCCTCGGAAAGAAATGTGAGGAGCCGGCTTCCAGTCCGGTTCCCCTTCAACCCCCGCTCCTAGAGAAGTCGCTGTCTGCAAGCAAACGCGGATTCGACATTCCTCAGCAAATAATTGGGTTGAGATTTTATTTAAACATAGAAATATCATCACTGTCACCAGAAGTATCTCTCTTTTTTTTTAATCCTTTTTCATTTTTTTTTGTCCCACATCGGTTTGCATCTCTTTTTTCTTCCGTTTTTCCTTATTTTTTACCATCTCTCCCCCTTTCTTTAACCATCATCCTTCTTCCTGGAAATCCTTCCTCTTTAGGCATTTGCCCTCTTCTAAGAAGTCTCAGGCCCCACAGCTGACAGCATCAGGACAAAGGACAAAACTTTTGCACACGGAAGGCATGTAGAGAGAAAGAGTCCTTTTGTGCATAAAGCCCTCTCGCCAAAGGGAAGCTCTAAGCTTCTAAGCTCTGTAGGTTCAGAGCCTAACAAAAAGAATCTGAGAGAATCTGAGACGGACAAAGTCCCTTACCCCTTCTGGCAGCAAAGAGGTAGATGCAGAAGTGCTTTTTGTGTAGACTGAAAGGGGAAATTTTGTGGGCAAATCCTCGTAACTCCTTTTGTTGGCGGCCATTTATGCAAAGCACTGGAGTGTTCTCACAGCTGCTGCCAGCAGGAGAACAAATCACTAACAAAGATTAGATCGGTTGAATACACTGGTTAGGCTATACCTGGCTTGTAGAATGAGAGCTTGACACCCACGCTAATGAATTAATGTAGCACGCATTCCTTAGGTGGAAAAAAAAAATCAGAATTTTGATGCAGCTAAGTGAAACAGTACTGATTTAAAAAAATATCCCCAAAATCACTAAGCTAGGCAGGTTCATCTTTAAAAAGGAGAAATATAAGTTAAACATGGCAAAAGTACATTGTATCAAAAAGACATTTTTATGCTTCTCTTTATTCAGCTCTTTGCCCTGTAGTGTAAGGGCCGTTTGTGCGTGAAAAGTCTGGTTGATCATCTTCATCCAAATCCAAGATGTCTGGGATATCATCTGACTCTGAAGACAGGTCTGTAATAGTGAAATCTGGAACCTGCGTAGGAATGAAACTTAAATCAATTTAAAGTAAAACTGAATAAACCTGTGCAGTGTGCCTCACTGAAGTCAGGAGATAAAGGTGCTCAGCACTTCTAGAAATCAGACCCAACATACTGAATACAGGGTGAAATATGCTCGGTCACATACGAAACACACAGCATTAAGACAGACCAAATACTGTGCAAGATGTAGGTCAGTTGCTCAGAAGAGAGGATTTTATAGTAGACATGGAACAGAGCTGAACTTAGCGGAGTGTATTTAGGGGAACTGGTGACTGGAAAATTAAGAAAGGAAGTTTTTTAACTTTGCTTTTCTTCTTTCCTTGGGAGCAATGGGCTATACAGAGGATCCTGCCCTGAGGAGCTTGATATGGACTGCTCTTACTGCTCTGCCTGCCTGCCACGTCGAACCTTCCCTGAGGAAGCAAATATCCAGACCTGCAAATCCCACTTTGGCCTCTGTTTTAACTGCATGTACAATATTCCACACTGTTAAGCAGCACCAGGTTTCAGGAATTGCCAGAGACATTAGTGGATACATGCATGTTACACACTTCTAAAAATGTTGGCTAAGACACTTAGGAGCTTAAGTCCCAACCCTTAAGTCCCTTTAGTAGGACTTAGATTACTTAGGCACTTCTGAAAAAATGGGATATAATTAAGCAAATTTACTCATAACCAGAAGTTTTTTGCCCCAAGTGAAAAATACTTATATCTATAATTTGATTCCTGGTTAGCTTTAATGCTGGTGATGTGATGTTCTCGGAGCCAGGCACAGTAACAGCACAGAATGGTTGCTGCATGCTGACAGGACTTGGGTTCTGCATGCACAAAGAAGCAGCAACTTGAAAAGGCTTCTAGGCATTTCTGTAACTTACGCTCAGTGCTGACTGGAGAAGCAGTTTTAATCAATTTCCTAACTTCGAAACACCTTGCTTATGACTTCCTTTTATGACAGTATGCAAGACAAATCCACAGCTTTGCCTGCTATGAAGATGTGTCAGAAGAACAGAGAACATGTCAAAGGATAAAGGGATTACTGTTTCAGCTCACAGGCTGTAGATAGCACTGAAGCACTGAGTGTGAATCACTCATTTCCTTAGAGAGTAGGTAGCCATAGGGCACCAGGGACTTATTAATTACAATATTAATTTAAACTCACTTTCAGAAGACTTAAGCAGCATGACGCTTATCAGGCACTAGTATGAATACAATAAAATGCGTAGACCGCTTTGAGAACGCCTGCTTAACCAAAATGAGATCAGTAATCTTTGTCTCCTAAAAAATCAAAAGGCACTAGGAATGGGGTTAATACACATTTCTACCAGCAAGAATTAATCCTGCATTTTTCTGCTTATGGCAGCTTACCTAAAACTCTCATTGCTGCACTTAGAGAAATCAACAAGTTTTCTCATCAGCAGCACCACCCTGTATTTCATTTCATACTGCAGTACAAATCTTAACAAGACTAAGACCAAGTAGTCCCTATGCAAGCTTGTTTAAAAACGTGCCCAAACGGATGGTTTAAACAAGTTACTCTATTCTGTATTTATGCTGGGCAGGGCACATGACCATGTTCAGTAACTGTGTCTGACTGGTGATAACAGTAGGTTTAAGAGACTTCCATTACTTACATCCATGTTATTCTTACTCACAACAGGGTAATTGCTGGAATTTAAGTCTGTGCCTTCTTCATATCATTAATGCACACATCATAAGCAGCTGGCTCCTTTAACATACCCCTAAGATGTTCATAGCCATGAAAGAATGTCAAATTGGATTGTATCTGTCATCATCAGAGTAAACCAGGGTTGATGTCAGTATGATTTATCTCAGTTTTGAATGTGCTAAATTGTACTACAGTGGCACATTCTGACATCTGCACCAGTCTAACTAAAGAATGCAAAGCCCTTGGCATTACGGGCTTGTTTGGGTTCCATATCACTTTTCACAGTCAGGAAGTTGAAACAAAGCCGTAAGTCAATTCTTGCAACAAAGAATAAGGCCAGCTATGCCTGTTCCTCGTGTCATTTCTCTGCAAGATGCAGTTAGATCATTTACACAGAATACTGCAAAACTTGCAAAATCCTTGCATGGAATAGTGCGAAACATACTTCAGTGTTTTGCTGTCTTCATATACAAATGTTAATACTAACTTAACTTTAAAAGAATCTGCTTTTTTCTTGCTTAGTATATTTTCAGAACTGAGCCACTACCAATTTGAGAGATGGTTCTTATTTTGTGTACTTTCAGAACAAGCACTTGTTTATAGTCATCAGAGACTGTACTATCCAAAAGAAATAATATTTCAATCTTAGTATGAAAACATTTAACAAAACACTGTGCACAGTACTTCCAGCAAGCTGCTGCACTAAGACTTTCTGATCATGCCAGTGACCAAGAGATCATGCTTAAAAATGAGTTAGGTTCCAATTTCTCTTTTTAATTAGATGGCTTAGATAAGTTTTGGGGTGGGTTTTTTGTGGGTTTTGGTTGTTTGGGTTTGGGTTTTTTAAACACAAAGAAATAATTCATCAGTTGTTTCCAACTCTCCTCTCACCTATTTTACTAGCTGTATAGTATTACTGTAAATTGCAGTTTAGAAAAGATTATTGCAAAATTGTCATATTAAGGAATGGGAGAGACTTAAAAAGCTTTCCATCTTTCTTTAGTTTGAGGCAAACTAGCTATATCCCTGCAACTTCAGTCCTTATACAAATCTTGTCATTCAGATTTGACCAGTGCGTGGGCTGCTATAAATATGATGTTTGTGAAACTTTTTATACCATATGGAGCTATTTATGAATGCTTATATTTAAAACTTTTGTAACAAAGGATTATCAGCAATGGTAGAATGATAGTTCCCTGTTAAATGGAAAAGTTTCAACTAGCAGGAATGATTTTTGAGTGACCTCTTAAAGAAAAAACGTAATTTTCTGAATCCTGAATAAACGCTAAATAACCTTACCAGTGAGAATTACTTCATTAGTATTCCAACCTTCACCATCCCAGTTTTTGTGTGACTAGCAGCCTCTGACACTCCATTCCATTTCATCTAGTTCATCTGCTTTGCTGCAAATAGGATCAACTACTTCCTGTAATTTTCAACATATCTGGTCTTACCTTTTTTAAAAGGTTCCAGAGATACTTCAGTTTTCTACCCCAAGCTAATCCTCAGAAGTTGCTTTTGGACTAAGAGCAAGTAAGACTTCTGTGCAGAGTAGCTGAGCTGTTTGATATATGCAATTATAGAGAAACAGGTAAGATAGGAAAAATTTATGAGCAGGCTCTGCTCTGTTAATATCTTAGGTTTTCCTCCTCTTTGAGAGTTTTCAACTGTTACTAGCATGCACTTCAGCTTCAGCCCACTGTGAGCAAAAATCCCCAAAGATGGCTTTGGAAGGTGGTGTCCACATCATTCTTGCCTCCAGGGGGCATTTTAATAATCACTTTCTGTAACCATGCAACAGAAAAATACCCAGTTTTGTCTGTAATTAGAGTCTAGCGATATGCTGTACTGGACTACCAGCAAGAAGATACCCATGCAAAGCTACAGTTGCAATTCAGTTCAAACATCCAGCGCTGTCCTTACTAGGAGAGTCTAATAACTTCAATCCAGAGACTTTCATTCAATGTAACAAACCAGGAACATGCTGATGTGCTCTTATGCAGCTCTTTTCTTCCAAGGGAGGTTCCTAATTCAAATGGTGGGGGTGGATAGAAACTTCGACACTTTCAGCAGGGGGGCAGGATCCAGCAAAACAACCATATACCACAACAGTGTGGCATAGGAACTGTTGTACAGCATTTTGGTGTAACAGGGTATTAGCCCAGCCATTAGGTAAGCATTTAACCAGGCATCCCTCTATTTGCAGCCACCAGTTGTAGGTCAGCTGACAGAAGTCAAAGTAACTTTTACACAGATGCCACCCAACAGTGCATGGTGAGGGAGAAATGATTTGAAGGTCTAGGCTGGTCACACTTTTCCTTGCTTTCTACTTCACCTGCTTGCTGACATTTAGCAAAGCTATGGAACAGTAGTGCAGCTTAAGGCAGAGAGATGTATCACTCACATCAATACTAGATGGTGCTGTTTATTTCTCAGTCCTCAAAAGACAATGAACAGTTTGAGTATCTTACTTGATTGATCACCTCAGAATAAAGACCCACAGCCTTCAGATTTTAAAATACATAAAGGAATGGGAATTCTCTTCTTCAAACTGCCAGCAGCCCTAGACCTGTTTAGTCCCCTTCTGTTCCTGAGCACCTCTACAACAGCAGATGCACTCTACAAATTTTATTACAAATTGAGATTTAAAAAAAAAAAAAGGATATTCTCTGGCTGGACTCACTCAGTACTTAAAGAGAATTAATTACTGAAAGAATTCCAGAAGTCTTAACTCAGGCTCTAGCTGGAAAGGAGTATCTCACCATCTCATGTTAACTTCATGTTAAACAGCTCACTCACATAAAGCAAGTATTTAAAGATTCTGTGACTTCCAGCTTTACCTGTAATCCTCTGTTGTTACAATTTTATTTAATACTGTGCTTTAAACACAGTCTTCTCAACACTTCTAGATCAACCCTGACTTCTCGCATTAGAAGGCTAGACTACACATAATTAGCTTTAATGCCACATTGTACTAGGTAGAGGCATTGGTCCAGGTAGCTACATGTCACTAGGTGACAAACTTCCTTTGAACTCCTCTTTTTTCCACTCCCCCCCCCCCCCCCCCCCCCCCAACTATTTGGTGACCTCTTTGAAAATTGTGGCCAGCATCGGTACACTAAGTGATTGGAACTCAAAGTTGCACAGGGCATCCATTAAGAACACAGACATACCTTACCTGGACAGCCCTAAAACAAGAAAGCTTATTTCTTAGTGACTGTAATTCTCTTCCAGGGAAGGGATTCACAGGATTTATTGAGGAACAATTCCACCCAAGTAGCTGAGTGTTAATGTACATTAGTCACTCAAGTTCAAAAGAGGGTAAATAAAGTTAAACAGGTTAAAACTGGTGTTTGCAGGTGAGGAGTATACACTGTTTATAGGGAGCCAGCAGCCAAAGCAGGCAGCTGGCAGTTTCATGCACACAGAACACCTACTGTGAAGGCAGGACAGGGTTTTTTTGCCCATATCCTTCCCTTCTCAATATTAGAACATCCATCAACTCACAGCTTAGGTCATCATTAAGGTAGGCAACAGCAAGCAGCAAAAAAGCAGCAGTAAAGCAAAGACTGAACAGAAACATGCACAGGAATTAAGGGGAGGAAGGAAATGCTGCAGCAATATCTTACCTATCTATACATTGCACACACACAAATACATTTTCAATGCGTGTCTACTTCACTTGCATTTCAGGCTTGCTTTCTGCCAGACCCAGTTTGAAGGAGTCACAGAACAGCAAGTTACATTTGTTTTAAACACCACTGAAATGGAGACAGACTTTTGCTACTGAAGCATTTATTACTAACATACAAAATGAATTACAAAAAGACTACTACAAAAAACCCAATCACCCACAAAACAGCAGGCACCTGGGTACAAACAGCATGAATGTTGTCTTTATACTGCATATTAAAAAAAATGTATTGATAATTATTTGGTCAGTCCCTGGAACAGGCTCCCCAGGGAAGTGGTCACAGCACCAAGCCTGTAAGAGTTCAAGGAGCGCCTGGGCGACGCTCTTAGGCATGTGGTTAAGTTTCAGGTAGTCCTGTGAGGAGCAGGGAGTTGGACTCGATGATCCTTACGGGTCCCTTCCAGCTTGCGATACTCTGATTCTGTGGTCAGGCTACTGTGTTACACAATAGTTCAGGTTACTGTGTTACAGAATAGTTTAGTTTATATAGTTAATGTTAGCACTGTCACAGCATTAAAGTAACTCCAGCTGACTCATTCAGAAACCCCACTTTCAGCTTTGAAATTCTGTACTTACAGAACTTTTGTAATTGTGTAGCAGTAGATTTTGAGACAGATCAATAATAATCAAATGCATAATCTGCAGCAAACATGGAATTTAAGCATACCTAGCTAGACTGCAGGGCTTTTAAAACACATTCCATAGTATGTAAGGCTTTTATATCATTCAGATTAAGCAACAAATCAAATGCTTTTAGCTATGGTAGGTTTCACTTAGACTAATGGTATTAATACCATTAATAAGCATGGTGAGGTTTCTTAACAGACAAACAAGGCATCTTGACAACTGTAAGCTGCCAATAGTTAAGCATTTGAGAGAGTTGAGTTTTTAGAGTGGTTTAACTACAGGACAATACAGCCCATGTGTGAGAGTGTCCTTTCTCCATATCATTCCCCCACTCATATGTTTACAAATTTTTCTCAGAGGCTTTTGACAGCTACACTTGCTAAGGCCACTTGTTTGGTCAGTCAGCAGAGTACCTGCACGCTAGGCAGTTTATTCAGCAGTGTGTTCAGGCTGTTTGTCTTTCTGGCTGGAATTTTTCTCCCCTTCACCTTTGTTCTCAGCATGCTGAATGCCAGGCAGCTGTGGGTAAAAGGGACCTACCAGCCAGTTGAGCGGCGTGTTGTTAACAAGATAATCCATCACATCATCCAGAGACTCCTTCATTTTCTTCAGCTGTCCTTTGCTAGAGGTAAGAAAGCCATCTGATAATTCCTGGAAGGAGGATGCTGACCGAAAGCTCTGGTAGACATCACCTGCCATTGACCCAACACTGTAAACCTGATCCTGCACATTCTGTGGCAGCCCCTGTAGGCTTGAGACTAGCGTGAGGCAGGTGGTCTGAAGCTGCTGGGTGAGGCTCTGTGCAATAGCTAGAGTTCTTGACTCGATGTGCTGGAAACAAAAAGCATAACATCAGTATCTTTTTATGATGGTAGCAGCTTTATGTTGCTCAAGATATATAAAGAAGCAAAGTAAAGGGGACATACATAAAATAAAGCTATAGCAGATAATAAAATAGGCCTTAAGTCTGAAGAGTCAGAGACATGAAAGTACTTGGTATTTCTTGGATGCTCAAGTACTTTGTGGAACAGAAACATTGGTAGCTTCTACCCAACGACAGATAAGCAAGCTCTCATTTCAACTCTGGATAAGAAGTCACAGCAGGTCAAATATATTCTAATCAATGAACCAGTATTTAAAGCTACATATACGACTCAGCAAGCCTGTGCCTAAGGCTGCTGTACACTGATAAATTGTTATCTCTGGTCTGGCCATATCAGATAAGTGAATCCTTGCTGATCTAGATATGGATATCCTGACACAGGCTCACATGCTAAACAGGATGAGCATTCTCTTGAAAGAGAATGAACCCCAGAGTCTTCGCAGGAAGTAGGCTCACTTAAGGGTTTGGATGTCCCCTGCTTTTCATAGCAGTCACTAATAGCTGCCCTGAGCCTCAGCATTCACATTTCACATTTGCACATAAGCTTCTGTGCTGTTAAGATGCTGTGCACTTTGGGGACTGTTAGTTTGCCATTACCTTGACAGTACACAATCCATTTATTTCTGGTTTACATTTACATCTGTTTACCTCAGCGCTACGCGGTTCATCACCATCATTTTGGCCTGTATTTTTATTCCATTCTACCCAGGACTGATAAAGCTTTTCCTGAGCATCAAGAAGTTTCTGATTGGCACTATTCATGTTCTTTCTGGCATACTCGATCTGAAATACAGCCAAATAAGGAAGTAAAGCAAAGAGTCCAAACAGTTCCATTAGGGCTACCCTACCTTACCCACTTTTTAGCCTTCTTTTTAAATACTTTAAAAGTTCAGTGTAAGAGACTTCGTGGAATGTAAGAGTGTGTTCTCTTCAAAGAAGAGAAAATTAGAAGCAGTTTTGAGATGTTTTGTAGTGTATTCCTCTGCCTCAACTATTTCCCCCTCCCCCACTCGCATCCTACACAAGGATTTGAAATTGTACAGAAGGCTATGACTTTTTATACACAGTTTGTCCTGTACATAAAGGTACATTGTTAGGATAAGACTACTGAAGTACCCAGGAATGCTCAGAGATACCCACAGCAAGAAGAGCAAGCCCATGAAGAATCTGACGTATTATTAACAAAAAGAAGTTAAAAGAACTGAAGTGTTTCTAAATTGCAAGATGTTTTCCTCACTGAATGAAGTCTGTGTCAAACCCAGCATTCTAAAACAGGAACAGCATTTTAAACGTGTCACTTCTGTTTCTGCAGTGCTTTAAATTACAAGCAATTGCTGGTTACTTTACAGCTCAGCCTAATTTAGGACCTCTTCTGAATGGTGGTGAAAAGCTCCAAATGGGAAATGTTTTATATTTCGAAAATACATTTAGTCTGAGAGAGTAATTCCAGTTTTCCTATGCCTCTTTTGGCTGTTTTCTGCACTCAAACTATGACAAAACTTGATTTTTATACTTCAAGTGAAAGCTTAAACTTACCAGACTGACAGTGTGGTGGAGCTGAGAGATTGTCTCCTGGCTTTTCTGTTTAGCATCCCTCACTTTGTTTAAGGCTTTTTGGTAGGCACGTGTGCGGACCTTTGAAGACAGGGATCCTAGTCTAATGTAGTAGCTTGGCTTTTGAACTCCAACTTCAAAACCTTCAACTTTTGCAGCTTCTTTCTCTAGATACGTAGAAAGGAAGCAAATTGACCACTGGAAGAAAGCTCAAGAGGTCTGAGGCAATTTTATTTGCTTAGTAATAGCTGAACACCAGACTTGTTTAGTAGTCCTTTAGCACCACGGTGGGTTGATAGACCACCCTGTGTCAGTATCCTTACTTTCACTCTGCTTCCCTGTGAAGAAGATGCTATCACAACCAGCAAGGCAAAAGGCAGTTTGGGAAGCACATGCCCCCTTCCCACTACAGCTAAGTAATAAATGGATGATTGCTTGCTTCTCTCCAGTACAAGCATTCCAACAAAATCAAACTTTGAATTGGTCTTACCTAGCTCTGCTTCTGTAAGTGGGAGATACTGGTCTACCAGGGTCTCTGATTTAGTGAGAGCACTGTCCACTCCACTGCTCACCATTTGCACCACACGACTTCCCAGGACAGTGTTAATGCCGCCATTGACAACAGATTTGGTCATTTCTACACTGTCTTGCATTGCTTCTTTAGTCTTGCCCACAACTCCAGTGATTGTGTGAGCAACAGTTTCCTTGGCACCAGTCACAGTGGTTGTTACAGCTTCTCTGGCTCCAACAACTACATCCTTGGCATTGGCAACAACCTGCCATAGGAAACAGGCTGATTTACTAGAAATATTTTTAAGTGAGAGCTACATAAACCAGAAAATATAAATCTATACTAAAGCTTGTTCAAGTATTGGTTATCTAGGAGAAATTCTGCCTTGAAACGTATGTACAATACAAAACATGACTGCCACGCAGCTTTCAGCTCGAAACACTTCAGTGAATGTAATTCAGGCACTATTTGCTTCATACTGATAGGAAAGAGACAAGGACTCAAATTTTTTAAAAGATAGCCCAGCAGCTACAGACAGATGTGTCAAAAGGTGGGCACATTTAAAAAAAAGCAAACAGGCTTAATGGCCTCCCAAAGGCAACAATCAAGTCTACAGAAACACCTTCTACTTCCTCATTGCTTCTAAGCTGCGCTTCACGCGTGACTTATTGAAGTTTGTTTCCCTGTATTTTTAGTGATAACAGAAAAGGAAGGCTGTATAGTTCTTCTGCTTAGAGTATGTACATGGAAAGAACTTACCTTGTCAGTGGGTTGATTCAGTATAGGCAGTCTCTCTTCAATTTTGTCTAGACCTATACATGCATAGTTGTTGGCAACTACAACTATAAAAGAAATTACAATAGTTGGTTTTAATTTTTGTTCTTTTCCTTTGTGTAAGTAACTCAAATTGAGAATTTCTCTTGAAACAGAGCTCATACAGCAATGCTCTTAAAGTAGTTTCCTCCCCTTTTCAGTAAGATTTAAGGCAGCAAAGCCCAAAAACAAGGCAGGTTTACAATGCCAGGAAAAAGCTCTCTTGTAGGCAGGGAAAATCCATTTGATATTTTTCAAGCTACTGTCAGAACGAGCTGAAGCACCTGGCCGCCTGCCACTTGTGAAATCAGGCTCCTGGCTACAACAGCCTTGTGACACATTGCCAAATTTAACCACAAGTTGTTCTGTGTGAGCGAAAGTACAAAGTAGCATTTGAAACGAGGTGAAAGGTGAGGAAGGTGTTGAGCAAGAGACTACGTAACCATCTTACATACCAAGAGGAGTCAGTCAGTTTAGTATTAAAAAACCTGGAATCTGCTTTGGCTCTGGATTTGTTTGTTAAATCATACCCACCTGTAACAAGTTACTCAACAAGCCAGGCAGCAGGTTCAGTCAGCTACCTGAAGCAGCACTCCAGACCAGCATGACCACACTAAACTAAGTGCATTGGATATATACAGCGATCAGTTGAATTAAAGTTACCAGCAGCCCCATCTTTGCCTTACTTTGTGGCTCCAGTTTCTGGATGATAGGCATAGCACTTGTCATGGCTACTGAAGTAATTGTCTTCACTCCTTTCTCTGCTATCTCACACACGGACTTCAGATAAGGATGATTATCCTTTGTGGTGACATAAGCTGTGGACACCATATCATAGGTGGAGCTCACCAAGGGAAGGTTGACAACCCTTGATACAATGTTCTGTTCAAAGGAGAAAGAGGTTAGTTGAGTCCGATTTTTCTGAACTAGACAAAAAACTATGGTTTAACTCAGACATACCTGCTGCAGATCAGTTGCTGCCATTGCCATTTTTTCAGGTCTTGAATTGTACACAGCCTGTGAAAGAAGCATATCTGAGCATCTTCATATCCATTTCATCTAATCACCAGACTTTGAAACCAACAACCCTTTTGTAATCAAACCCATACATCAGGGGGATTAGGATGTTCACATTCTTGCATACGGGAATTACATTTTATTGTAACAATTTAAGAATCAAAAACTTTGTTTCCTAATTACTTTGGTTTAGGCAACACAGGTAGGGCACATTCAAGAGACAGACTCTGAGGTACAGCAGTTCATTGCAGAATTACCTATGAGTTACCAACTGGTGGGCTCATTTATTTTTCTAGAAGAAACAGACACTTGAGATTATCTGTTGAGCCAGGACAAACAAGGACCAGACAATAAAGTCACTAAAACCGTAGTTTAGGATGTCTATGACAGAGGAAGAATCCACCACCAGTATCTTTAAGCAGATTAGATTTTCTGTTAGCATAGGAGAGTCAAGTTTGGAATTTGAGTCATCATTGCCATTGAAATCTTGAAAACACATGGAAGATTGAGGCAAAGTATTCATTTCAGCAACCTCAGCTCAATTCTCACAGTCATTCTACTAAACTCAAGCAGTTCATGATCCCTAATGCCATGCCTGATGCCCATGTAGGGCTCCCCCTGCTCAGCTTGCTCCAAAGTTAGCATTCCAGTAACACACAGAGCATAGGACTTTCCCACTGCAGAAAATAACTCTCCTTTATGCTAATTTAGACTTAATTATTACCCATCCCACACTGAAACAGGCTGCAGACACCAGTCATTCAACAAGCCTACGCTACTCAATTATGTTGCAACATGTATTCCCATGGAGAAAACACTAACGGCTCCCCCCATATGGACTCTACACAAGGAGAGGGCTATTGCAGTACCACATAAGGAGAACACACAGAAGTGCACTGTCATCCCATGCACACATGCAGGCTGAACTAAATCTGCAAGAAGCACTTTTTGCACTGATGCTTTCACATGACACTTATGTTCTGGAAGAACCTGCATACATGAAGGCAACAGAAAGGCAAACTAAAAGCCAGTCCTCAAAGAGACTGTGGTTTTCAAGGCTTTCTGCTAGGTTTGTCAAAGAGCCAACAGTAGTTTTCTTTCTCACATGTACGACAATACCAAAAGGAGCATGTTAATGTTCTGCCTGGGGTCAAGTATAACTTTTCCCCATTACAAAATGGGGAACAAGGGACAAAGGCATGCTATTAACATTATACAGGCATATTTGCACATATTAATGCATATGTGCCATAAGGGTTAACACCTGTAATGAGATTAACCACTGTACATGGAACACACACACACAGGTGACAAGGGTTACAGCAGTAAGGGAAAAGTTCTTTTTCCATCTATCAGGCGTTGAAACACATTCCCCCCCAGACCCCCCCCCCCAATTATGTTTCTCACATAGCATTACAAGTCAGATTACTCAGAGAACAACTGAAGCTCACTTTGAACCGCAAAGCATGCTGTAAAACAAAAGAGGCTAACAGATCAGAATCTGGCCTCTGAAGGAAGAGGGGCCCTTACTTTAAGGACTATTCAGTATTTGTAACGTGCCCCAAAAGATCCAGCCACACATGGCATGGATTTGAATTTTAGTCACTAAAATAGTTGCTTTAGTCCGTGAAGTTATTCTGCTCTTAAAGACAGGGAAGATAGCAAGGATCTTGCACCGTTTTGGAGATCCCTTGAGTAATTTCAGCTCCGGCAAAAGTCAGATCCACTTCACCAGAGCAGCCAAGCGAGACACCCGAATCAAAGCCCAGAGTACAAAAGCATATTTTGGAGACAACAAAAGATCCTGAACGGGAAAGCAAATGAGGTAAGTAACAAACTTGATTTCTGCTCCCCTCCCTCGCTATGGGAAGAAGTTAAAGACCAGAAAGCAGCAGCTGAGCCACGCAGAAGAGCCAAGAAGCGCGCCCTGGCGAACCGCCGTGCCCTGGGCAGGAAGGCGCCCCAGTTTTCAGGTGTCACCAGGGCCCTCCCCAGCGAGGGGGCAGCGCCGCGCCTCTGCCGGCGGCGGCCGAGCCTCTCGGGACTTTATGGCCCACGGGAGGGGGCCTTGAGCAGCCTACCGAGGTACGCCGGGATTCCGGGCCGGGGCCGGGGGGGCGATGCGGGGCAGCGGGGGGGCCCCGGCCCCGGGCTCCACCATATTGCGGAGCCAGCCCCGCCGGACGAGCGGGCGCCGAGCGCGGGCGCCGCCGCCCCGCTTCCCCCCCCCCGCCCCGCGGCTGACAAGAGCCGCGCCGGAGCGCCGCGGGTGGCGGTACTCACCCGGGAAGGGTAGCAGAGCCGCCGCCGCAAGAAGCACGGGCGCCGCCGCCGCTGAGCCGGGAGGCCTGGCCCCCCCGCTTTTGGGGAGCGGCCGCCGCCGGCCGCGCGCCGGCCGCTCTCTCGCGAGAGGAGGGCGCGTCACCGCCGCCGCGCGTCACCGCCGCCGTTGGGCGCGAGGGGCCCGCGCGGGGCGGGCGGAGCGGTGGCGGGGAGGGATTGCGCGCGTACGCTCCTCAGCGCCAGGCCGGCGTCTGAGCGGGCGGGCACGGCCTCATCCCAAAGAAGAGCTCTTAGCAAAGGAAACTCTGGTTCGACCGGTGTTTCGGCAGGCCCGTTCGTAGCGCTGTAATGCTCACAGCAGGCCCAGGAAGAGTGGTGGATTCGGGCTCTCGGGTGGGGCTCTGCCGAGAGGGACCTGGAAGTCCTGGTGGACGACAAGCTGACCATGAGGCAGCAGTGTGCCCTTGTTGCCGAGAAGGCCAGTGGCATCCTGGGGTGCATTAAGAGGAGTGTAGCCAGCAGGTCGAGGGAGGTTATCCTCCCCCTCTACTCTGCCCTGGTGAGACCCCCCCTGGAGCTCTGGGCTCCCCAGTTCAAGAAAGATGAGGAACTCCTAGAAAGAGTCCAGAGGAGAGCAACTAGGATGATAAAGGGACTGGAGCATCTCCCCTATGAGGAAAGGCTGAGGGAGTTGGGCTTGTTCAGCCTGAAGAAGAGAAGACTGAGAGGGGACCTCATCAACACGTGCAAATATCTTAAGGGTGGATGTCACGAAGACAGAGCCAGACTCTTCTCAGTGGTGCCCAGCAAAAGGACAAAGGGCAATGGGCACAAACTCAAGCATAATAGGTTTCAGTTGAACATGAGGAAGAACTTTACCATGAGGGTGACCAAGCACTGGAACAGGCTGCCCAGGGAGGTTGTGGAGTCTCCTTCTCTGGAGATATTCAAAAACCGTCTGGACAATGTCCTGTGCAACCTGCTCTAGGTGAACCTGCTTTAGCGTTGGACTGGATGATCTCCCGAGGTCCCTTCCAACCCCTGCCATTCTGTTATTCTGTATGTAGGCCCATGAGTCGCCTAGCCAGGAGCAGATAGGTTACAAGCAAAACACTCACTCCTTTCTCGCATGCAAATCTTTCAGCTCATCTAGTTGGGGGAAAAAAAATGGGGAAAGAGATTTGGATTGTTGGTCTTAAATTAATCATCTCCCTTCCTTCACATAGCAACTCTTAACCAGGAGTCATCCTGCAAAGGAATAGAACATGGGATGGCCTGAAACTGTGAGCTTCCTACTCGGAAAGGCAGACGAGCCTCCGGTCTTCTCCAGCGCTATGGGTCCACTTCAGCTTTCAGCTTGCTTACACATAATCATCTTAGCAGATTTCAACATGCATTTGGTATGCTGTAACTTTCATCACTCCAAAGGTGCACTTCACTTTTAACCTATAAACAAATGAGATGCACATCACAGTCAGGGATATCTAAGCAGCAGGGAAAAACAGTTGTGAGCAAAGGTCCAAACACATATGATACAATTAAAACTCTGTTTAGCTCGTTGTAGTGACAGGGTGTCAGAAAAGAACAGCCTGACAAGAAAGATTCAGGCCTCAAGGATAATCAGGCACTACAAACATGTGCAGACCAATTCTACCTGGGCCAATCATTTTTGCACAAATATTTTTCCTAAAGGAAATTTTAACTTCCTTCCCAGAAAACTTTAATTGTTTTAACGGTTAAAATGACAACAAACCACTTTATCGCTAAGCCACAGAGTACAAAGACACTTTTATGCTGTTTCTGCTCCCAAAACAAAAGTTGGCTATGCAGATTCTGTTTTAACTTCTACTGCTTAAAACAAACACAACTCCTTTTCTGCTCAATAATGTGACAGGACAACAAATTCCACCAATACAGAGCAGTACAATAAGAAATACCGTTATCTGCCCAGGATAGGGGAAGAAGGCATGTTTTCTCATTGGACTGACCACCAAGAGGAGTCTGAGGTCTACCTATATTCTTGCAAAGCCTTGGTAGCAAAACATACAAGTCATCTGTTTTTATTATTATTACGTATAGTCACATGTCACAGTATTATAAAACGTCCTTTGCTTACTGCTAGAGAGATTCTGACCCTTGATCCCACAGAACGCTATCTTCTCAGAATGGGGGAGAGGGCATCTTGTATTTGCCAGCCCATTTCAGGAAGACCTTCCCAGAATGGATCTTCAGTTTGCTTCTGCAAATAAATCACCTCTCTCTTCTTGTTCCAGATCAGAACAGATAGAAGACTATTCTGGAATAAAACAGGAATGTTCACTTCTCTGAACTGCTTTATTATGCCTCTATTAGGATGCACACCAAACACTTCACAGGCACTCCACTGTTTTCCTTACTTTGTAGTTATCTGAGACCTCTATTTGTTTCTCATTCACAGGCATGTAGCTTCTCAAGGGTAAAACATTGAATACACCCATGGCAAACATAAAATGCATTAACCCCTTTTGTCAAGGGTGTCGGTACTGGGAATTCTAGACTATTCCAATGTTTTTATTTACTAGTATGCATCACCATTATTTGTAGTACAGGAACACCTGTGACTCATGCAGCCGAGGGGCACACTCTGCCAGAATGCAATAATTAAGAGATAGTATCAGCCCCTCGTCAGTCATTGGCATGCTAAGAATTCAGATTCTGGACATGTTTTTATCACAACCAGGTCCCCTTCTTATTTTCTGAACTCAGAGGGGCTGATCCAAAATGCTGAAAAACTAGAAACTTGCCTCCTGAGAACCTTGTCTTGGTAACAAGGTGGGGCGGAAGGAGAGGGAGGTCTTACCGCTCGGAAGGACCAAATTCCTCAAATATCTTGAAACAGAGATGGGTGTGGTCCCAGTCAAGACTGAAGAAGAGGAAGACAGGACAGCATCAAGTAAAGCAGTAGCAGTGGATAACGTAAAAGCACACCACACCAGCCATTGCTGAAAGAGCAAGGCAATAGTAGTATTTCCTACCCTTCTCTTCCACGGGGCAAAGGCACATGTTTGAAGTTATGTAATGCATCCAGTGAAAGACATTTCATTCTTTCTATGTAACACATTGGCACATTCATCCATCCAAGTCCATTTACTTAATGTTTTAGAACAGAAGTCAATCTACCTACCCTTAACTTCAGAAAAAAATTTAAAAGGTATGAAATCATGGGCAATAAACATATCTATCCACTGGTCCATCTCTTCTAAACTCATTATCATTTCCTCCATGACAGGGAATAGCTCAGGTTTCAGCCTCAGAAGCTTTGTAACGTATCTCTGCCAGAGAGAGCAGCAGCAGATAGAATTCAGGTCCTCCAGCTTTTCTTACGACCTTAGTGCAGCAAAGAGGAGAGGCTGCATTCCTCTTGCTACAGTGTCAGATCCAGGCATGGGCTGGTGCCTTCCCTCAGCTGGGAGACATGGGGACTCCCCTTGGGACCAGGAGGGCTGAGCCTGGGTCCCACCACCCCAGCCAGGAGCAGGGCAGCTGCAGTGGGAGGTGGGCAGCCGGGGGCAGCCCCAGCCCCGGCAACTGTGAACCTGGTGGGGACCAGGAACCAGGTGGGGACTGGGCCAGGCAGGGCCAGACTGGGACATTGGCCTGAGGGCCAGGCAGGGCTGAGGGGAGCTGCGGCATAGCTGGGGGCTGACATGGCAGGATGGGGGAGGCCCCTGGGGGGGCTGGGCAGGGCCGGTGAGCCCTGTCAGTGCTGTTGGGGCCCTGACAGACAGTTCCAGCTGGTTGCAGGCACTTTCACTTCAGCTATGAACCTCATGAGACCTGGGTATCAGCTGTTCACTAACAAGGTGACAGGAAGGCCAAAAGGGAGAGCCAAAACTGATAACGTCTGTAGGACCTGCATGGGCTGATACTATTCCTTTAGTAACAGGTGTAGTCTAATATGCCGAGCCAGAGCCGGCTGACAGCTAGAGTGCTAGTGTATTGGCAAGATCTGGTAAAAGGATCTTCACTTGTCCGGACAGCTGGTGGATATCCTGGGGACTCAAAAAAGGGGGACTGAGAGCTTTATTAAAAGCTACTTTTATTTAAAAGTAGGCATGCTTCCACATCAAGATAGCTAACCAGAGTCTGTACTCAGTCTTTAGGATGACTGTTCAAAGCAGTGAAGTGGTGACATACTCTTGACCATGGTAGGAGAAACTATCCATGCTCTTGTCCTGCAAAACAGAGAGCACAGACGGGTGGCCCTTTGGAGTTGTCAAGAAAGCATGTCCAGTCACAGCCTTAGGAAGCTGGCGGGCTTTAAAGGACTGCCTCCAGCCACAGTTTGAAGCTGTCTGGCGTGACGTAGAAGCACAAGAATACTCTGACATGCCTTCTGTGCCTCAAGTTCTTACAAGTAGCATCAGCACCGCACTAGTTCTCAGCAGTCAGGATTGCCATAGGGTCAAAAAAAAAAAAAAGGTGGTGTTCAGAGCTGTGAAAGATAGACAGTTCAGGGTCCATAACATAAATAATCAAGCAAATTGATTATAACGGTTCCTCTGACCTTAAAGATTTCTAATATTCAAAGCATGTTTTTCTTTTCCATGTTTATAAAAGTTGATTTGTCGTGTGAGATGCAAGTGATTCCACTGAACTGGGAACGAACACTCCTGTGTCGGACATCCTGAGACTGTTCTCTGTGAAACAACACAACTGCCAAGGCTGTCTTCCCTCAGCTCTCTCACTTTTACCCTTTCTTTCCAATCCCATGGTAATCCATTTCTAGGCTTTGTAATCCTGCCTTGCACCATTCTGTCTTTGGACTTGCAACTAAATCCTTATCCACTTAAGCTGTCCATCTACTGTACTCCTTGGTTTTGGGGTTAAGCCTTTTGTATGTTCCTGTATGAAAAGCTTTCCCCTGGTCTTGGTTAATCATGTCAATAGTTTCCCTGCTGTGGCTCTCTTGGTTTTTCCCTCTGCAGGAGAGGATACCAGACTTGTGAGGCAAGATCCTCCTTTTGTGAGACCAAACTAATTGTCTTTACAAAGAATAGCATCCTTACTCTGCTCTGCCCAGAAGCAAAGCACTCCTACCTTTTGTTTCTGAGCAGCATGATCTGCAGGTTTTCTCTATGATATGCTCCATTGCCTCTGGAATGTACTTATCTTCCAGTGTGTCTTATCTTTTCTTGGCTGCCCAGAGATCATTACCTCTTATCTCTTCAACTGTAACTGAGTTAACTTGGCAACTGATTTAAAAGACAGGAATTGGGTAAAAGGTGATTCTCCTCTGAACACTTGAAGAAGGGCAAAGGCGAGCAAAAATAATGTCGGTTACAGGCAGATAGATACTATTGCCCATGTAGTGAGGGTGAACCACCCCCACAACAGATGTGACATGTTTAATTAAGACAGAAGGGGGAGGGGGAGCGACTCATGCTGACTTGACAGGGACAGGGAGTGAGAGTCAGTTGCACATATCTACATACTGTACAGGAAATTTTTCTTCATTTGGGTACTGTTGTCTATAACCCTGCCAGACACCCTCAGAAAGCTGGGCAGCAACATGTTACTGTAACATGCAGCGCCTTCAGAAAGATCACAGCAGGCCTTCATGTCTTATGTGACATATATGTCGTTAAATGATACCTTAAGGGTCGAAAGACCCCCAGATGTAAGCGGCCTATATGCATAAGATTTAGGCCTCATTGTCTAATTTGCTGATGCTTTGCTAAAAATCAGTAGTGTCTAGTTTGGATGTTTTGCTTAAGTCAGTAGTGTCTACTTGGATGTTTTTCTAACAGTGTCTAGCTTGGATGTTTTTTTTGTAAGTCAGTAGTGTAGCTACTTATTAAATTTGGAACCCTATTCAAGGACGGGAAGAATCGGGGGGGGAATGGAGCAGAAGGATAATAATGGTTTGCCAAGGTTACTAGACTAGAAGGAATGAGAACTAATTGATGCAGGAAGATTTGTGGCTCCTTACGAAGGGCAGTTTTTTGATAAGAACGAGGAGTTTACCTCAAGAACTGGTCTACACCGACCCTGCAGTTTGGGCAAGAGCCAAGGAGCAACTGAGTCTGCGCAAGAACAAGGGGTTACTAGTGGTGACGAAGAGGAGCTGGCAGCCTTCATCCCCACGACCCCCGATGACCACCACAAGGAGGCACTGAGCAAGCACAGTGGGGAGGAATTTATGGAAATGACCACCTGAAGCTAATTTTAATACAAAGTGGAGACAGGTTATGCATATGTATAAGCATATCGGGAAACTTTATGCATACGTAATACTTTGCTACATATAAACAGGGCAAGTTGCCGCTTATAGGTATGCACATTAGGTGGAGCGATCCCCCATGCATCTGGCGCCATGAATAAAGAATGCCTGCCTTTTAACACTACATTGGTGTTATGAGGTTCGTTCTTCCCGATTTCGGTGACAATAACTCCCATCAGCCCACATATAGCCCCGTGGTTTTCAGGCTCTACATAGTGAAACACACTAGATGAGGCCATGACAGAAGTTATCAATAAGACAGTCTGTTTTAAAAGATATATTACTTCATAATGACATACCAGCAGAAAGAAAAATGAATATCTTAGATATCTGGCAATTATCTAGGTACCATCAGTTAAACAATACAGCAGGTTTTGTATTGATGTTAACACGATCCCGTAATTGTTTAATTGTATTGCATTAATACGCAGGAGATGCAGTTATGGGCGAGGATTTTGTTACGGTAGATACAACACAAACACAAGACAAAAATATCCTGTTCTAGCACCAAGGAATGGATCTATTACTGCTAGGGGATAAAAGACAGCAAATTACAAGGATTTAATCCATGGCGATATCATATTCAATGCAACTGAGAGCAGAGATGTGTAACCATAAGCCGCTACCTGAGGGGTCTGTGGGGACGTGTCTGAAGTCGTAATTTATAGCTGCCTAAAAGCTGCAACAGAAACCATTCCACTAACTACAGGCCAGAGAGTTTCATTCTTAAGCACTTCTGACAAGGACATGCTTTCTTCACATGCAGCACATGTACTCAGAAGAGGGCAGAGAGCAAGGGAATTATGGTTTGTACTGCTAAGTCTGTGCTACTGAAAAAAATCCCAGCGGTCAGTTTTCAGACTGCTTTGCACTTTTCTTAAGAAATCAGCGTTCCAAAACCATTTCTGTGTATTTATATAAAGTTATGGCTTATTCCATTTTGAGAATGTAATGCTGTTCCATGAACATTAGACAGTGCTGTGGCAGTTCATAGTTGTCTTCAGTGATAACAGTGACATTCAAGAATTCTCAACATGATGCATACAAAGAGTACCTTGAAGACAGTCCTTTCAGTATTAGCCCTGTGGGTTTCATATGATTGCATTTTCAGGGAATTTAGTTAGCAATTTTTTCTTTATAACAGTAGACCTAAACCACAGACTCCTTCCTAGATAATTAAATTGTGATATATTTACTAAGCTGCATAGAATAATAGTTTGCATTTGACCGATGCCATAGGAACACTGGGTACAACACATTAAATGGATTGTGCTCTGATGACAGTATCAGTCTATTAAGCTACTCCAATTCCTTCACTCATTTCTACTTCATCAAAATGCCTTTCTTTTACTCTGTGTGCTATGCCCATGAATACCATCATTGCCTATACGTAAGGTGATCTTACATCTCCCCAGTGAGACCAGTTAGGGCAATTAAGGCTTATAAATGCACTTGTGGCCCTGACATAAAGTTGAAAATTGTACCCTTAAAAAGTGCTGTGGATGTAGAGATTTTTGTATTTTCCTGTCTTTAAGACCCACTGACAATGAAAATTTCACATCTCACACAGGCAATATGTGTCCTACCATATATAAGGTTTCCCTAATGCTTATGCTGAGTCTTTCCCAATGCATTTCAAGCACATTGGTAGCTCTTCTGTCCTCTGCAAAGATAGACACCAAGTGTTCCTCTTTTTTTTCTTTAGGTTGAGGAACATAGTTCATCAAGCCCTTTTTCTTTGGTCACATTTGTTAGCCTGATGATATTGTCATCAATTATCTCAGCTCTTTTTCAAGTAGAAGCACTGTGCTTAAACTGAAACCCTCCTAGTCAATCCATATTACCAGGATCTCACTACGACATTGGCCTAGTATTAAAGAAATGTCAACCACACAGAACTAGCCTGCAATGAGACTAATTCTCATAGTCTTCCCTGAAGAACACCTTCCTGACAAATTGTTCATTTGCCAGTGCCTGTGCAGATATTTCGATATCAGACAACATCCTGCATTCAACTTTGGTAAATTTTATTCCATCTTTTTATTTAGACCATATGTTCAATAACTCCAGTAAGCCAAGTTCATTTTGAAATATGATGCTTTCCTTTATATTTCAAGTTATTTATAGCGGAGTATATTTCCTTGTTTCAACATAACAGTTCAGAGGGACAGAGTAACATTCAGATGCCCTTCATAAATGTGCAATGAGTTACTGGGGTTTTCCATAAGACCTGTTACTATTAATCATATAACTCCTGACCTTTGCAGCATGACAAGGTGTGACTGAGATTACTCATTACATTATCTACTCTATTTCTTAAAATAAAGTAAACCTTTTTTTGTTGTTCAGTAGCACTGCAAGTACCTAACTATTCTCTAGGACCACAGGGCTTAACGAGGTGCAAAGCTATGTAATGCGCATACAGTTGGGCAGGATGCAGGAATGAAAGAGGTTGCTGTTATTTAGGAGAGATACAGAAAGCAGAAGTGACTTATTTGAAGTCATACAGCAGATCACTGACAACACTGAAAGGGCAACTGAATTCCACCAAAACCCACATTGCTTCACTGAGTAGTAAAACATTTAATAGTGTTGACAAGTAGTACCCAAGCCTTCACACTTCCATAGTTTGAAATCATAGCAATAAGTCAGCTATCTTGAAATAAAAAAATAATAGAAAGGTCTTTGCTTCTGTGCCTGTTGTGCTGCTTTCTGTAACCTGCTCAAGTTCAACAAAAGACTGAACACATTCAAGGAGAATCTCTTCACCTATTTAGCTCTCTCTGCTGCTCTTAGGAGTTTATATCACATGCTACTAGAAGTTTTCACTTTCAGAGAGTATTTCAGATCACATTTTTTTTAACAAATATTAATCCTCAGCACAGAAAGTATATTCTATATGAGTGCTGCATATTGATTTAGCTTTCTAGAACACATCTATACCACATAGCACATGGGAATACAGCCTAAATAAGCTTCTTACAGGCAATCCTAAAAAAAGTTAAATCAATCTCTCTGGCTGTAGCATAGGCGACGCTATCATTTTAGTTTGATTTTCCTTATTTGTCACCATTGTACAATCTGGCTTTTGAGTTATGATGAAAAGCTTTTGGTTTAGTCAGATATGGGTCCCATTATTGCTATGCTGAATCCTGACTGTGGATTCCAAAGCAAACAATGAAGCAAAATTGGGTACTCTTTCTTGATACTGACACAGATGGGATTTGTCCACTTCTGTCACATTCACTTGCAAGCCCCATGCAGTTGTAAAGGAGAGACCTGTAAGGAAAGATGGATTGATTGTTGGCTGATAACACATGTGAACAGTATTTTCTTTTCACAACTTTTTGTTTTCCCTCAATAATAAAGAATACTATTCTATCCTGTTTTCCTTATGACAGAAGAAAATTGCCAGAGCTCTCCAATGCATAAAGGATTAAATCGTAAATAAAACATTAACTGGCCAAAGATGGTAATTTTAAGAAAAAGCTTAAACAATCTCTCAAGATCCTAGGAGGTGTTCCACAGAAACGCAATCAGCCCTTCTTCCTCAAAGATAAAGGTAGCTCCTTTACCAGAGCATTCCCATTTGGAGCAGTTCTTTCCCCCCTTCTCCCATAGGCTCTCACGTAAGTCTTTCCCACCACAAAAGCTAAGATACCTCATGTAATTCTCCACCTAAACAATATATTTTTTTTTCTTTTAGAAACAAGCTACTTATTAGCAACTAACTACTTCTTTTTCACCTGGGTCTGAGAATTTCCTTTATTAAGTTCAAAGAGTTTCCTTACTGGAAGGGTATTTATTCTTATGCATTACATAGAAATCTAAGAGGTGTGCACTACAAAACATTCAAGCTTTCTTTACTTACATTTCCTTTTACTTGATAGAGAAAGAGAGAACAAGGCGAGACAGACAGCTACTGTAAATCATTTTAGCATTACTGACTTCAGGGGTTCTATGCTGACTTAGCTGCAAAAGATCTTGCTGCAAAAGCCTTTCGAGACAGAATCAAGTCTCAGATCTGACAGTGTGGGAAATATCCTTCTTTTGGAACCAAAGAAGGCCTCCACGGCAGCCTTGCTTTTGCTCCTTCAGGTATGTCCTTCCTTGCTACTCTGGGGTTTCCCCACCTTTGTGGCTTCTTTCTTAAACAAGGCTAAATGGGTTTCTCTTAGAAGCATGTTAGTGTCCCTGGGGAGCACCAGACAGTGTCCTTTTGACAAGATGTTGGCTTTGAATGTGAGCTATTGGTGTGCAACTAGTGCATGGAAATGTTAACATACCTTGGTTAAACTACACTTGGCTGCCTTGCCACAATCTATAAAAATGACTCATCTTTATCTGTAGTACAGAGTTCACCAACTTGCTAAATCAAACACTACTATTAAAACTGGCTATTAGGTGCTTGCTGAACTCTACCATGCAGAGCAGGCATAAGATGCCAGAATTATTCCACGTGTACACAAGATGCTGTATTCTGATCAGTGATGCAGGGAAGTGACAGTCAGCAGATCAAGGTTAGAAATCCACTGGTAATGCAGAGGGTCTCCCCTAGACTTCATACACACTAAACACAAAACTGGCCATCCAGAAGTTTTTATCACTGTGTTAGCATGCCATTCCTCTCAAACTCATCAGCTCCATTGAGTCGCAGAGCACTGGGAGGCAGAGCTGAGGTGTCCCATTTCCCTAACAGTGTTACATGGCTTCCAGACTGCAGATGTTTGTTTCCCAGTCAAGTGGGAACACAAGGAGTGGAGCTGGAGTCCATCTGTGTTGACCTACCCTAACTAACAGAATTTGGAACTAGTTACCTCATTTCTCCATATCTTTTCCAAAAATGCTCCATGGGGATGCTGAGAGGTTTAACTGGTTATTTACTTTGAATGCTTTTCTCATATTCAGAAACAGAGCCCCTCACCCACAGTACTCAAGAACAGCAGTAAAGCCAACTTAATAAACCAATAATGCTAACATAACTGTTTTTAGATTAATATCCTAGTGTATTTTATAAGGCAGTGTTGTCTTTTTTCAAGTTGGAAAGTCTGGGCAGGTAAGGTAAAATTTTCTACAAGAGCGAACTTTTCCTCAGCTGCAACTGGGGTTCCCGGATACTCAGTGCCTCTGAAAGGCATGCCTATATCAGACGTTCAGTATCAGGCTGCCTTAGGAGCTGATTTCTAGCTCTCAGTGCTTCTGTTTTCCCAACTGTAAAATAAAAATGTTGAGTTCATTTTGTTATTAATAAATAAATAGGAGATGCACTCAGTGACCTGCAGTCTCTGGGGAAGTTTTGATCTACAGTCCTACATAGATATGTCTGTCCAACAGATTCATAACAGAGGCTCAGGAACATCAGTAAACCAAAGAAAAAAGACTTTATAAACTAGATTCTTGTCTTTCTCAGGTGGAACAGGAGTGACTGAAAAGAGGAGGAGGAGTAAGGGGACAACTGGACAACTGACAGCCAACAGGGCTAAACCTTAGGCTTACTAACCACAGGCAACTTGTCAATGAGTTCTCCTGACTGGAGAAACAGGATTCATCCAAGAATGACTCATATTTATTGTAAACTGTCCTGTTTAATCACAGTGAGGCTCATCTGTGTTGATTCCCTTTTCTCCCATGGGATTTTCTGGCTATGTGCATTAGAGGTAATTAGGTTTGCATAAAGAACAGAGCACACAGACTGCCAAGGGATATAACAGCGCAGCTGGAGTACAAACTTAGGGCTGCCTGAAATATCTGTCACAGGAATACTGGACTTCCTGTAATGTGCTTGTTAAAAATGCTTTTCTCAAGTCATCTGGTTTGTTAAGGGACAGTAAACAACAGCTGTTTTGGCAATGATTTTAAATTCCACTTCAATATTTTAATCTGGGATTTGTTAGTCCCCAAGTCCTAGATTTCTCTTTGCTTGAAGTCTTGCCCACAGAATACAATCCAGACATCTGCTGTGCTCTTGTGGGATTGAGAAGGGCTAGTGAATTGCAGAAGAGCTGCTTTGGAGTGGCTGTTTCATCTCTGGGCTTAAATAATGTACTGTTCACCTTTTAAGTACTTCAAAATGCTTGTGAGTGATGCTTCCATGGTCGTTCTATCACACACAAAGCTTCCATGTGCAAAGACATCCATGGATAGCCTTCAGGCAGACTTAACAGTACCTGTGTATGCTCTGAAATGTTCCTATTCTGGGCATGAGAACCATATTGATTTTGTTGTAAAGGACTTCTGTATTGGTGGATGGTGAGTTACGGAGCTTTGAACATAAGATTGATTTTTGACCTATTGGTCATTCCTGAGTTTACATTTTTGTTTCTTAACATTTCACAAGAGGCCTTATTTCATCCACAGCAAACATCTGAATAATTCCATGCTTAGGAGTTGAATCAATGCCTACTGAAATCAGTGGAAGAGCTCCTGCTGGTTTAGAGGCATCTGTATCTAATCTAGCACTCATAGCTTTGTCTTTGCTACGGGGCAGGGCAGGAGGGGAAGATATCTTAATATGAGCAAGAAATTATTCTTCATCTGAACTAAATCAAAATTAATCCTAATGAAGGAAGAGTGTTTGTAGATTTCATATCAGTGGGAGAGTGTGGGAAGCCTGCTACTTTATCTGTTAGTTTGCGTGAAACCTATACCTTCACTGGTTGTACATTCAGTAGACTAATTTAAGAATACATTCTTTTTTAAAGAGAAGCCTAAGAGACTTTAGCCAGCATCCTCTCTTCCAGATCCACCTTTGCAAGTGTAAGAGATTATTTTCCCAAGCTGCCTGTCTTCCTTTTGCTATATGAAGTTACTTTTTCCTTAGATTTATTGGCAAATGACTTCCTGGGAGTGTTTCTTAATTTATTTCTGGCAAGATCAGCCAAGCTCGCTTACACAGGTTCAAGGCAGACAAGAAGCAACTTGCGTTAGCCTGTGGGAGGATGTTTCTCAATGTTCTATCCCTTGAAGTTCAAGGAAAGCTAGTAAAACAGACAGACACTGAAGGTTGCTCCTTGCCAACTCCTGCTTCCTCTTAAAGCAACAGGAGTACAGACATCAGCAAGTCCATGACAGTCCGAGCCTGTAACAGCAATATAAATGGAGCCCAGGAGAAGAAAATGCACTTAAAACAGAATAGTAAATAGTATCTCCATAAGCCTAGTTGGATTTCTGAAGGTGGAAGAAGTTCAGCTCTTATGGTATATTTTGTTAAGTGTATTCAAAAGGTTTAAAGAAACTGGTCTTCTTTTCCACATGCCTTGCTACTCCTCCATTATCTAGGCAGTCTGTACCACCAGGGCAGGATTCCATCAGTCATAAACCTTCACAATATTTTTGGATAGCTCAGTAATTACCCATATCAATGTATCCACTTGTATCAAGTTCACACATAATTAATGGATCAACTATATTAAACACCCCCCCCCCATTTGTTATGGAGTGGAGCAACAGGATATTATGACCCAGTATACTAAAACCTGTACAAAATTAATTGAAGAGCAGCTGAAAGCCATTTTATTCAACAAAACCACCAACATGTTTCTCTGATGCCCCTGTAAACAGATTAAATGCAAAGACAAAATGATACAAAGAAATGGAGAAGAAATTGCTACCCTAACCTGTTCCCAGCTATCTACTGTTCTGTGCCACGTCAGATGTCAATGCCCTCTCAGATCTGCCAAATGACCCAATTGTGTAATACTCCCCAACTCACATCCATCAAAATAAACTTGGTTATATCAGATAACTTAAATAACATTGTTAACCCATCTCACATTGCTTCACGTGGGTTAATGAGTGAATAATTCACACAAGCAGCTCAACGGCTAGATCTGAAACTCTGGTAACCCTTGGTAAAGGGTTCCATCAGCATTGGTGAAATGAAAAGAAGTTGTGTCTCCCCTGTACAACACTACAATTGTGCAGTAAGGTCCCCATAGAACAAAACTTGGTAGAATTACATTCTCACCAAAGTAAAACTTCATATGCGAATAGTCTTTCTTAGGATTTAACTTTGAAATGGTTTGAATGAGGGCTTGGCATAGTACCCTGATACTCTGTTTGCAAAGCCCTGTTCTGTAACCAAATGAACAATGGACATTGAGCCTATGAAAAACTCTACGTTAAGCCAGTGAAACTCTGTGCTCGTCAGAGGTTTCAGGTCAAAGGTAAAACTAACTTGAATTACATGTACACAACAAGAACAATGTTCATCTGTTGGAACTGCATATAGCAGTCATACAGTGGATCACATAAGGAACAGAGCAGCTTGACTACAAAAGGGAAAGATGTAGTGGAACGCTCAAGACCATCAGTCTCTTTTGGGTAGTGCATCAACACCAGCTGAAGCTGCAGTGGGATTTTGTTTGTAGGTTTTCTTCACATATACTCCTGCAAGGCACATACATCATGTATACCTGTTGCAGACTGGTATAGTTCCCCTCTTTGATCAGCAGTTTTCTATAAGCAGACTTAATTCTGGTTTCTAAGCTCCTAGTTTCCTGGGTCTGGACAGTCACTCTTCATTGTTCTGACTCTGTTAGGCATGTTCACAGGTGCAGTTTTCTCCCAGGATACCTAGCAGTATGACTGCTTCAAACACCAAAATAAATGCCAAACCTTTATGCAAATATATATACTAATACTTACAAAATTAGTAGTTTAATCCTTTATCCTGTAAAGCGAGACAGCAGAAGAGTATTTTCCCTTAGCAAATATAAGTACTGTGAGTGCATCCCTCCTCCCAGAGTTTTGGCTGCCTGGCAAGTATATTTCATAGCCCTGGTAACCAACAGCTGCTGAGAGGAGAAAAAAACCTCACTCAGGACCTGAGAACCCTTCTCATGCTCTACCAGAACAACTTCCTGCTCCTTCCAGTCTTCTTTGGCTCTGTCCTTCTTCTGCCAGATACTTAAGATTTCTATACTTAAGCTAAAAAGCAGAAGGATGATACAAAAGGGAAGCAGAAGGGAATGCTCTGAGTTGCCACATGCTAGTTAAAAAGAGGTAACAGTATGTCTCTTCCTTAAAGTTAGGCCAATAGGTTCACAAATTCACGCCAGTTTAGCTGCTTGGTAAGTATAGCATTGTGGTTGTGACTGCTCTTTCAAACAAGAACTAAGGCAGATGTCCAGTAACAGTTATTTAATTGATGAAATTGCTGATAATGACGCATAAGAACGAACATCCAGGATCCTCTGGGAGTGACTTCTCACCCAAATCCCAGCGAGCAGGCACTGAGCCCACAGGTGCAAACGGATCCATTCGAATATCCATGTCCTTCTTACCCCAGCAAGGGGAGGATCCCAGAGGGCTTACTTTCTGAAGACCCGTTTTCTGAACATCTGCAAAATAGTACCTGGGAGGTGTCTCCCCTTAGTATCCTAAGGAGGTGGAACCTACCTTTAACCATTACTTACAAGAATATCACTAGTCTTTCTTCCTGACCCCTAACAAAAACCTGGGCTTCCCCAGCTTATTTTTGTCACAATCAGGTTTGCTCTTAGCTCAGTCAATATTCTTGTTCTAGCTAAGATGACATTAAAAAAAAAAAAAAAAGATTGTATATCATGTAAAGTTAAACCCCTTTACTACTGCTTACACTTAAAACCTCAGATTTTTCCTTGACTTTCCTAAGAACTATTCAGCTAATTCTGAAGTAATCTCCTGAGGAACCACTTTTTTCTGGATGTGAAGTAATAGTGAGTCAGTGAGTCAGCAGACAACAAGCTTCCTGAGTGAAGTCAGCAGACCCTGTTTCCCTCCTGTTCTGTAACATGGTAGGATGTGTCAGACAAATGTTGCCAAACTGCTAAATATATAATAACCAGGACTGCCTCATACTTCATCTTTGACCTTTCCCCCAGTTTCTCTTTTTTTCTTTTTGTACTTTCCTAGTCTTTTGTATCAAAATCAACACCCTTGATTTAAAAAATAAGGAAACAGATTCACAAATGACGGTATCTTCTCCTTCATTCTTTTTTACTTCATCAGCCCTCTGATCAGTAACTACATTTACGTGAATATTAAGGGCAGAACTAGTCAGGTAGCAGAATTACAATAATTTATTCCACTAAATAATTAATATCAGTACCTCATTTTTTGCTAAATCCCATCAGTGTGGCCTACTTGTAAAGCTCTCTTTCTGATAAAGCTGGAAAATTATGGAGCTTCTGGAAAAACACAAACATCATGGCTTCCTTTACAGGCATGTAACATTTCTCAGAACAGCTGCAACTAAGAAAAGCAAAGCAAAAAGCCCAGCTCAGTGCTATTGTTTCATAAGAGCTTTCAAATTTTGGAACCACTAACAGTGACATCTGTAAATGCTGTTCTTAAAAAAAAATATTAACTTTCCAAAACCACAAGGGTCTTCTTAAAGTGTAGAATAGACTCTTTGGAGCACCAAACATCCTCATGGAAATGATGCTAATAACGCTAAGTAATAACAATACTCAGAATGATTTTGCACTAATAATTGATAAAGGATATAAGTACCTAATTAGGAGTGGAAGAACACTTTTTCTTAAACAGCCACCCCACCTCTGACAGTCCTAATTCTCAGATTTAAAAAATACATTAAAAACTTGGTTTTGGCAAAATTCTTAACTTCACTCAACTTTGGGTTGTACTTCAAGTGATCTTGGATTACATTCCAGGTGATCATCCCTCAAGGAGTAGGCAGACATTCCAATAGTTAATTGCATGAATCTCTCAGGATTTGGAGGGCACTCTTCTATGACACTTATTCTGAGGAAATAGGTTGTATTTTCTTAGGTTATTGACAGATAATGGTTCATTTACATCTGACTCAAAACACAAAAAAAAAGCATTGTGCTCTAAAATGGCTGGTTTTCATAGACTGAGACACCATTTTAAACCATGAAAGTACATACAATTCAATACTTTTAATGCAAAGGCTCTTTTCCCCCAGGTGAAAGAGCCTCACAATCTTGTATTTGCTTTTGTAGAATGACTTAACTTTCATGCTCACTTTCACATCCCTCTTTCAAGAGACAACCTTATGAACTTAATCAAGTTACTCAAGTCTGTTGGCTCCCAGGCAAATTCTAGTGCAGCCTATATTTGAATAAAAAATGAGTAGGCATGACCTATAGACTGTTACAGTGAATAAGTATACAATTCGTAAGCCTACTAATCTTCTTACTTCTTGTCAACTATGGCTTCAGCAGCTTTTCAGCATTTTTCTTCTGATACTCTTAACCCAGCACTCATCTTCCTAGCTTTTCTCACAAAGCTTCAATCAAAGTACATAAATAACTTGCAGTGAGTAGATTTATTTTCTTGCTCTCTGATGTGGATTATTGTGTGGGAGTCTATTTTAATTGTTTCATAACAGCACCTAAGTTTTAGCTCCACCCATGTGGTACTAAAATTCTTTGCATATCTGCATGTTGCTTATCAGTATCAGTGAAGTGTGGAAACTTTTGGAGCTATGTCTTGGCTAGACCACATTTAATGCTCCACAGTGAAATGAACCATTCATAAAATAACTACTCAAAATCTTGAAATCTTTTACAAAACTAATGTTTATTTTTATGTATGAAGAAAGGTACAGTATTCTGAGTGGTAATCAATTTTCAGATTATATCACCTACTTCTTAGATGATAGGTACCTCATACAATATGCTCATACCTATGTTCTACATGCTCACAAGCTCTTATGTTAAGTATATTATTTCTTTGAATTTTTGTGTAAAGGTTACTTCTGCACAGCTGTATGATTTTTAAGAATAATTTGAATTATTTCTTTAGGAAAAATAATTTCCTAATTCTCTTTACTGACATTTTAGATATAGATAGTAGCAAACTAATCTTCTGGTAGTTTCCAGGTATCATTTGGTATCATCTTGCAACTCCTACCTGATTTTGCAACATTTAAAATAATACATTTTGATCATGTGAACTTCCTGATATTTTCTCTCCTTTTCCAGGACTTACAGGAAATTATTACTTTTTTGGTTCATTACGGCTCCCATTGTTAATAAAATGTTTATTGCAGATATCAATTAAAAGAAGTCTTTTGAGGAAAAAATGAATGAAGGCAAGGTAGTGAAAATATGCCCAGCCTTCTTTGTAATACATGTATGTTGATTACTAAATGAAAACTCATTGTGAATACCTCATTTGTTTCTTCTTACGTTAGTAAGTTGCATGGCACATTACCTGCACTTGAAAATACTACTGCACATTCTAGTCAAGCCTATGCTGCAAGATACACATAAATAACGCTAAGAAATATAATAGGCAATAAAATTTTTGACAATTCTAATTACTGTGGGTACCTAATGACTTGTTTCTATCCACCATGCATTCCACTTCACAGAATCATAGAAGCACCAAGGCTGGAAGACACCTTGGGAGGTCTCTAGTCCCACTCCATGCCCAGAGCACAGTCAGCTACAACAGGTTGCCAAGGACTGTATCCAACTGAGTTCTGAATATTTCCAAGGGTGGACAGTCCACAACTCTTCTGGGCAACCTGGTCCAATGTTTGACCAGCATCATGATAAAAAATGTTTTTTACCACATTGAAGTGGAATTTCCTGTAGTTCAGATTGTGCTCGTTGCCTCACATTATCTAACTCATTGAGTGTTTATATTTATATTTAGCCTTCTCTTCTCAAGGCTAAATAGTACCAGCTCTCCCAGCCTTCCCCTTGTATCACAGATACTCCAAGGCCTTCATCATCTTTTTGGTTCTTTGCTGCACTCACTCCAGGATGTCCATGTCTCTCTTGTACCAGGGAGCCTGGTACGAGCCAGAAGTGGGCACAGAACCTAGGCGTGTCACACCAGCACTGGGTAGAGGGGAAGGATCATCTTCTTCAGCCTGCTGGCAATGCTCTGTCTAGTGCACCCCATGACAACATTGGTTTGCTGTGCTTCAAGGGCACACTGCTGGCTCACAGTCAGCTTGGTGTCCACCTAGACCCCCAGGGCTTTTTCTGCCAAGCTGGTCTTCAGCTGGTCAGTGATGGTGCATAGGGTTATTCCCAGGCACAGGGCTTGGCACTTCCCTTTGTTGAACTTCACAAAGTTCTTATCAGCCCACTTCTCCAGCCTGTTGACATCCACATGTAACAGCCCAGTCTTGATGTGTACATTTAAAAGGATGCACTCTGGAGTTCTGAAAGTAAATGAAAATTATCTGAGTTGGCATGTCCATTAAAAGAGATGGTCCTGCCTTCTCCCTGCCATTGACTTTTTGTTCCTGTCTCTACCTCTGCACTAGCCTGCTCGTTTACACTGGCAAAACAATCTGGTCAGCTGCTTGGTTAATTTGCAGAATTAATTATCATGTTTCTAAATTAAACATTACTGCCAGGTTAAAATAATCATGACCTATATGAAGACCTGTGCTGATACTAAGGCTCAAGCCAGTTGGGACAGAAGCAAGCTGCAGGGAATAAAAATAGTGGTATCCATCTTTTTCTGTGGCAGTACTTGTCTGACTAAGCTTAGAGACTCATGGAATTTCAGCAATAATGCTTGCCTTTAAAATTTTAAGATAACAAATTAAACAAGTTCCAAAAAGCCTGTGGATCCAGTTCAGCAAAGCTTTTGGGGAGTCAAGAGCATAACTTATGCATCGAATGAAGTGCGATATTTGGGTCCACATAAAAAAGACACATTATGCACAAGAAGAATGTTAGTACTCTACACAGAGTTACATAACAGGGGCAATGATTTCAGTATGCTGCAATTATTTGTTGATTAGTGGCAAGATGGTATATATGTATATGAGATATACATCAGGAATCTGAGTACAATATCAGGCTCTAATTGCACTGACCAGCCTTCTAGCCACCTTTCTCTGTGTTTTTCTTCCGAAACCTCTTTCCCCAGTGAACTAGGGGCTTAGCTGTTGTCATTCAAGATCTGATCTAATCGATGCAACTGTGCAGCCTTAGATGAGACTATTGTGAGAACAGCTGTTGGGTGAAAGAGCTGTGAGAAGCACCATCTAGGGCCTGCACCCATTCACCATCTGTCCATTGGCTCAGGAACTGGTTTTAAACTCAACCTCTTGCTTTTGATCCTTACCTAACCAAGGCATGATATAAGTGTGTTCTGTCTGGATTTGTACCTGACTGATCCTGAATCTGCCTTGCAAAATGAAATTCATAGAATCATAGAATCATTTAGGTTGGAAAAGACCCTTGAGATCGAGTCCAACTGTTAACCTAGGACTGCCAAGTCCACCACATCCCTAAGCACCACAGCTACACATCTTTCAAATACCTTCAGGGATGGGGACTCAACCACCTCCCTGGGCAGCTAGGTACACCTTTCAGTGTAGCCAATCTAAACCTGCCCTGGCACAATTTCAGGCCTTTTCCTCTTGTTCTATCGCTTGTTACCCAGGAGAACAGCCCAACCTCCACCTCTCTACAACCTCCTTTCAGGTAGTTGTAGAGAGCAAGAAGGTCTCCCCTCAGCCTCCTCCAGGCTAAACAATCCCAGTTCCCTCAGCCCCTCCTCATAGGACTTGTGCTCCAGACCCCTCACCAGCTTTGTTGCCCTTCTCTGGACGTGCTCCAGCACCTCAATGTCCTTCTTGTAGTGAAGGGCCCAAAACTGAACACAATATTTGAGGTGAGTTGCAGCCTCACCAGTGCTGAGTACAGGGGCGCAATCACTTCCCTGCTGCTGCTGGCCACATTATTCCTGATACAAGCCAGGATGGCTCTTGGCCGCCTTGGCCACCGGGGCACACTTCCAGCTTATACTCAGGAGGTTGTCATGTTTATGCTCATTTAAGCCACTGTATTCAGAAATTATTGGGTAGACCATCCAAGACTAATGAAACAAACTAAAACCAAAGAGTCAATTTTTCCTTCAAAATTCTAGAAAGAATGCTGTTGCAGGCAGCAGTGCTTAAAAATTCCTTTGCAGACTGAATAAATAATACAGGATCCACATGGTTGAAGTGGTATCCTTTACACATCATTTCTTTTAACTGTAATTCTAAGGGAATTTTTGATTTCAAATGCTTTCCTAGATCTGTCCTGGGTGTTATGTTGTGACACAGCTGGCATTACCAGTAGTTCTAGTACATTATCCTTTGGTTAAAGTCTACAGAAGATACACAGCATAAAACCTATCCCTATCATGAGTCTGATCAAAGTTTCATATGAAAGTAACAGTTCTGTTGTGCAATTCCACATACATCAGCATAAAAACTATTTGTACAAGAGTGAAACAATGGTTCAAGAAGAAATTATTCAGAAGTAAGCATGCCAGGTTGTGTAAGAATGAAACCTCTAACCACACTCCCATGACAGAAGTGCTGCCCAGTTCAGCACACAAATAATTGTTGAACAGAAAAGTTAATTCCCATTAAGTTAATAGTGATATGGATATGCTGAGCAGTAAGATTAACTAACCATACCAATTCTAAAAAAACTTCTGTCCTTCCCTGGGTACCTATTTACATGTTCTCTTCTAAGAATCTTTGTTACTCCTACAAAATACTAAGGGATGGCCAACTCCAGTCACATGGCTACTGTGACACCCCATTCTTAGAGGGCAAGCAATGTCAGCATAAACTGCATGAAGTTCTTGCTGACTTTTCAAGGCTTCTCAAACAGACTAGATTTCACTGTGCCAAGGGGCAAGAAGAGACTCTTTTCTAGAGGGTAAGAGCCTTCAATAGGCTGAGACAACTAACCAGGACAGTTTCACTTCATAAAATATTCTCTGAATCAGACTCCAAAACAGTGACAACCAGTGGAGGTGGTAATTATTATCTTAGTGACAGTACTAGGCACCACTACAGCGAATGATGGCTAACAATTTCTGTCCCTCAAATACCACAGAATAATGAGTTATTTGATAGAAATATTGTTTTTTCAGTTTTCTTCTCAATAAAACCAGTTGAAAGATTTGCTTCTGCCTTGCAGGTGTCATCTAGCCAATGCAAGAATATTTGATGGCTTACAGTTTCCAGGTTTTTTTAAACAAGAGACATGAATTAAACATATTAGAAGAATGCTGGCTTCTACATTTATATGTCACATATGGAAAGAAGCATGTGTCACAGAGTAAAGGGAAGTTTAGACAATTAAACACAATTTTAAATACCTTCTTATGAATGCTGCGCACATCACTCAAAAAATTCCAGAACCTTTACAAAAGGCTATAGTATGAAGGATGGTGGGAGGGAACAGCCAAGAATTCTTCACATTATCTCCATGGAATATGAACAAAATAGAAACTTAAACAGCAGCTTTGTCTATGTATAACCACCACAAATATATTTACAAAGTTTTGGAAGGAGTAGCTATAATTTGATACATTTTCCCTTTTTCTACAAAAATCACACTATTGCTAACGCATTTAGAACGTACTGTGCTTCATCCCACCGCCACATGGAAGAAAAAAATCCTGTAAACCACAAATCATCCCCTTCCTCCCCTGCTTCAGTACAGTTTTATATTCTGTGAATTACAAATAAAACTAGAACATTTGCTTTTCAAATCACAGCCTGGTATTGTAACTGTATCTGTGAGCATTAACACTCTGCCCACACAAGGCCAATGCAACATCAATGGGACACAATGCATTTAAATTCATTTGAAGTGTCAAGACCTCCCAGGTCATCAATTTTAGCCTGTTTTCACAACTGAAAAATCTACATCTTCCTGACTGAAAGGTAGGTAGGTAGGTATTAAGGTCCATGTGATAAACAGGTTTATGTCAACAGATATTTTAGTGCAGCAATGCAGACACATGAGGAATACATAAGATCCAATCCAGTAAAGTGCGTAAACATTCATTTAACTTAAATAATATGTGTAATTAGGGGATTTCACTGCTATACAAACATGCTTAAATTCACTCTGCTCCTGTGTTATGCTCCCTTTAGAAAACATGATGGTGGCAAGAACGTGCTAAGGATTAGCACCAAGTATTAAAACACATTGGTACACATTTCATGTTTTGTAGAAAATACAGCTTGATGGCATCCATAATTAAAGAAGCCTTCACTCTTACGATTTTACTGCTGAAATTTTAAAAACACTCTCAGCTTTTTAGGTAACACAGAAACTCATTTCAGCATCTGAAATTTCCTTAGAGCAGCCTATAGAAAAGGCCGCACTCTATCAGCAAAAACTGACAAATAGAAGCGGGGATAACTTGATGGAAAGAAATTAAATCAGCGTTTCCATTTACAGGATTTTTAGCTCCACCTAATGGTCAGAAAGGAAAATATTTTCCTGTTGGCTTCCTATTTGCTATATGATCACTATTTGAAGACACAGCTGAATAGGGTGCATCAAAGCAATAGACATCATTATATCAAAATAACATTAAGAGTAGGACTTACAGAAACAATAAGAAAGAAACACCAGCAACTTTACCCCATACAATCATGGACATAGCTAATGGACATTTGCTATCCTTGGAGGTATTATCAATGTTTAGGTCGCAGTTTCCAAAGAATAGGGCATGCTGACTGTTTCTGCATTTGTATGTTAAATAACAGTAAAGATCCTTAGTGGGAAAAGATTCATAGCACTTGAGGGAACTACATGAGCTTACATTGGTGACGATGTGGTCATTATGTTCTGCTTTATTTGCTGAAGTTTTGTTCCATATTGTACCAGCTATTGAGTGACATGCATTCTCTGGATAAAAACAATGTCCTTCACGCATGCCACTCAAAGATCTACGTACTAATTCATGGCATACTTGCAGGTGGGTTTTTTTCACCAGGCATGAACTTAGAGCACAGACCATCAAGCCAAGTCAGTGACATACTGTAGATCTTTTTTTATTTAGACAGGCACAAATTCTGTATTTGCTCCAATGCATGTAACGAAAAACATCTTTCTTGTAAGTTTTGAGAAAAACAATGGGAAGGTATCTAGGATTGCATAAGCTGGATTCTTACAGTAAGTAATTCAGTTTGAATGTAGGCTAAAAAACGTTCTCCTGAAGTGCCATAAATTACTAAGGAAGGCTTGAAATACTTTGTAATTTTCCTAAAAGTAATGCTGTTCTCACATACATGATATCTGAATCTATATGCACTGTATCTTTACTAAGATGTATAGAATATCTTCAATAGTGGTAGATCTGTAAGGAAAACCTTTTAGTATTACAGTAGCTTCCAACTTGTAACGTGCCTCTGGGTCTAGGTACTAGGTTACCAAGAATGGGGAGATTTGGGCTTAGTTACAAATTTTCACTGAAGGACCTGAATACAGCTTAGGTGTGATCTGACTGTTTAGTCGTTTGCTCCAGGGAGGGATAATTCTGTCCCAGACCATATGTGAAAGCAGGTAAACCCCTCTATGTTTCCTTACTTGGTAATTTGATGGGAGATGAACATAGATGACACAATTAAGATCACTCTTACTTTGTCTCTAATAAGAGAATATAAAGAACAACCAATAAACATACCACAAGATACTTCAAAAAGCATTTTATACCCTATTCTGTTAAACAGGATTATGACTTAATGTTCATTCTAGCTGCAAATATCACTGCTTTCTTTCCTTGGGAATTTATGTGCACTTTCTACTTAAAAACAGAAAAAAAACCAAGAGGAGAAAACCAGGATTAGACAGAAAAGAGGAATGAGAAAACCCTAGAAACAGATTAACACATGTTTAACAGAAATACTTCTAATAAGCTGGAAAAGTAAAGAAAATGTTTTAAAAGTTCTTAGTTTGTTCAGAATTGAGATGAAAGCCTGCTATACCTTAATCATAGCTACTCCAACTAACTTTTTATTAGAATGCATTGTCATTAACATCACTTTAAAGATAGGCTGTTCTGTGAAATTTTGTAGGTGTTTAAAAGAAAACCAGTAAACTCATAATGGAAATACCTGTAGTATGGAATATACAATACCAGTTTCTCATTAAGATACTTACTGACCCAAATTCTAATCACACTAAAGCTCCTTCAAAACTTTTTTAACAGTGTAAGGAACCTTTCTATTTCTAGAGTTTTACAAATAGGAAAGTATTATTTTGGAAGTGTACATATTTTAAGTGTATGAAGAAGTATAGACTTCAAGCTATTCTGAAACTGGTTACTATACATGTATTAAATTGTCCATATATGCTCATAATATACAACACCAAAGGAACAGCTCTGCTGGTGTACAACAGCATCCAGTTATGAACCTATAAAGCTCTTTATCAAATATTAATCACTCTTTCATTTTAAATATAATCAAAATAACAAAAATTAAAGTACAATTAATGGTTTATACCTTTCATGTTTTGGAAATACTAAAGAATACTAGGTTTATATAAAGTTTGAGCTCTCATCACACATATATTAAAAAGAAGACATGAAGTTATATATCCATAGAATGTCCTAGACCACAAGACATCAGTCCACGCTCTCAGTTAAATCTAGTTCCTCTAAGCCCATTGTGCTTGGGCAACACATAAGCAAGGCTGACTGCCTTATCAGGCAACTATTTCTGAACTAATTCATGTCAGTGTATTTCACCCAGTGTTAACCATACATTTATTCTTGTTATTACTCATTTTATTTGTAAAATTTGCCTTTGGACAATTGGATTATCTCAGATTGAAACAAAGTCTTCGCAAGGGTTTGCAATGTTTCATGCATAAACCCACATAACAGTTAAATGAAGTCTGAAAACATTGTTTTAGCAGAGCATTACTATTCTAAGTTTTCTAGTTAGTCAATAGTAATGTAAAGATATAATGATACTTTGCACTTTTGATGTATTTTTATCCTGATATCTCACAATGTTACAGAAAATATTATTTATGCAGTATTATAACTAGCATAAAGAGATTAAGGAATTTATATAAGCTAGTTTAAAAGTCCAAGGGGAGAAGTAGAAATACAGTGGCTGTGTGTATTTCTTGTGCCTTTGTGACATGCTATGCCTGCTAGATTTTGCTGTTTCCTGAAAAGATATAAATGAACAGCATGCATCTGGAACGTATCTGCACATTTCACCACCAAGGAGCTCTGATTTGATCATATACCTAGGCTGCCTCTTAGTTATGTGATACGTAATAAAATCAGGAAAGAAGTGGAAAACTGTGGCAAAGATTCAGCAAAAAAGCACAATGAGCAGATACTCCACTGAAAAAGAGCAAAGAGAAATACATGGAGCAAAGAGAATACAAACTTCTAAGGTCATGACTGAAACCACCACCCATGGTAAACTGCACAGAACTCTTATTTGCTTCGGGAAGATGAAAGGCTGAGTCAGTCCTGAGCCAATGACATAAACCTTGGGTAGGGAGATATCCTACCTCATTCCTCACTCATCTGATGCCAGAAATATGTTACGAGGTCATTCCCCCCCGCTTTTTCAAGCAGGAGATACAAAACTTGAACAGCGAGGCCTCTAGGAATGCTGCAGTCTTTTGTGTTCAAATGAAAACACCATTAGGTGAGAAAATAAAAGCAGCATTTATCTAGCTAACTGTTTACCTGTGGAGCCCTGAAAGAGAATCACTTCTGTGCGCTCCAACAGGATCAAATATTCTATTTCTACATACAAACCAGCTTCTGCACCCAGTCTCTTCTCACATTTGACTTCCCACCCTTTTCCCTGTAACGTACTTAGTAAATGAAAAAGGAACTTTGAAAGGAAAACAAACCCTGAATACATACACACCCATTTGCTGTATTTACATATGCTCTGGAACATGGGACCAAACTCAGGTATTCTCACCAAGTGATTCATTTTCCCCTTGAGGGAAGGGTCTCAGGTAGGTGCTTCCACAATTAAAATCGTAACAGTGGACTTAGCTTCTAAGTCCACTTAGCTTCTAAGTGTATTTTTAATCCAAAATGTACCCCATTTATCCCAAATGTAAATCATTAGGGTTTTTTATAGAAGCCTGAACTGTCTGGATGAGGCAGCTCTACCTGCTGTCCCACATCTCCAACAGTACTTGTCTGCTTCCACAGTAACTAGACCAGCTATGAGTATGCATTCGCTTTTCAGAAGTAGTTTCTGAAGGACTCCTTAAGCTGACTGACTAGCTTGGGAAAGGAATGCCCTTGCTCATGCCTTTCTTTTGCTAGCAAAAGCACTTGTGAAGCCACAAGAAAACTAAACCTGTGTGGTTTTTTTAAAAAATATGTTAGTTGCTTGGCTTTATTCACTCCACGAGAACATAAATTGTCTTGCCAGCATAAAAGAGGTAAAAAGAGAACTCAGAGCTAGGCACTGGGATGGGATGGAGGCCTCCTCCATTGGCATAAGTGTTTGTGGGATCACAACCTGAGTTAATGGGTCTCGGATGGCATTAAGACATCTGTCTCTGCAGACATACTAAGCATGGAGCCAAAGATCCTAGCGTGAGAACTGCTTAATGGGAAGCTTTATCCCTCCTATGTATACTCACAGAGTGGGATGGCTGAGGACATGGGGTTGTCTCTGAGATCAGATAATGGGAAAAATTGGCTAGAGGAGGGGTAGAGTCAGAGGACAAAAAAGTAGTGAGAAAGCTACAGTCAAGCAGCAGAGGCCTGTGGTTAACTCTCAGGGAGAACTGCCCCCCCCCCCCCCTCCAGTGAGGAGTAACTGATGCCATGCAACTCCCCAATACCTGGCTTCATAATTGAAGACCCTCACCATAGCTCTAGTCCTCAGCCACCTCCCCACTCCCCGCGCAGAAAGCATTTTGCACTTCCCTAGTGTTAAGAATTGTTGCTCCTCTAATTCCTAAATGAAAAAAGCAATGTAATGGTACTGCTTATGATTACTTGCCTCCATTTCCTTTTCTGTTTTGTTCGGTTTTCTAGGAGCACGCCGAATTCCAACACTATCTGTGATGCTTAACAAGGAGCATACTATTAATATTGACACAGCTTTCTGCACCTACGTTCTATCTTTCTGTTAAGGATAAATAAAACAACAAATTCATTTTGCTCAGTGTTACACACTTCCAATCAGTCCTCACAGGACCAGTGAACAGCTAGTTGGGTAGGTTCTATTTTTTAAAAGAAATGAGCTAAATGCTGGACTTAATCATAGATGTTGAAGCCAAGAAAAATCATTAGCTCATATTGTCTTCTTTAGACTACACAGGAGTAAACAATGCTTCCCAGAAAAGCAGATAGAAATTAAATACCTGCCATTTTTCAGTGGGTTCTAGTGGTTATTATTACATGGTAAGGACCTATGTCTTATTTCACATCTGAGTTTGTATGGTATTATATTCCAGCCATTATTTCTGTTGCTTTTCTCTGAATTAAGAGAATATATATATATTTACTCTTTGTGAAGGTACTTATCTATTCTAAACAAGTCAACCCAGATCTTTTGATAAAATGAGCAAGTTATGATCTTTTGGTCTCTTTGTAAGACATTTCCTCCAGATACTTTCAAAACATTCATATGAAATGATAGCATCTCTAAACTATACTATATATGTATTTTCTCTAAAACTGCCCTTTTCAGTATAAAATACTAATAGATGTCTTGGCAACACTGTATTCCCCAAGAACCATTTCTGCTCCAGACTATCAACATCATCTGTTTAAAATTAATTGCTAGGATATTCTCTTACCTTGACTGCTATTTTATTTATCTGTTACACACATTTTATAATGTGATTGCAAGTGAAAGAGGAAACAAATCAAGTTCGCAGTCACTGTGCTGTCATTGTATTGCAAAAGTCTAAATGGAACAAAAATAGTTATCCATGATGACTGTTATGACAAAAACAGTGATGACTTAGGATAATGAGAATTTCATGGTCTATAGTACTGAACTGGTTACAAGAAATGAGTTTTCTTGGAAAGGAAATTAAAAATTAGGTTATGTTACTAAACACAGCCAATAAGACCTAGGTAAGTACCTACAGGTCATAAGTCAGGTTAGATAGGCGAGGGACAGAGAGAGTCAGCATAAACTGACCCAAACTTTAAAACAAAATTTATGTTCGGAGATATTCTTGTTAGGATAGACTCAATTATCTCAGCAATTACATGTAGATCATAAATCACAAATCTGAGTGTACTTACAAAATGACTGTCTTTTGTGCGTTTTCACTTGCATGGGCTGGTGAGTCATGTTCAACACGCAGCAGTGTACAGAACATTCAGTGGAGTAGAGAGAAGTGGCTGTTGTGTAACAGCAAACCCAGGAACCTGCTTAAAAAAACAAAGGAAAAGCTAACAGCGAAGACCAGATAATGGAGGGTCCGAGGGAAACAGACACTGGAAGAATCTTGTGCTTATTTAAAACCCCATTTTCTATGGGTTGCCAAAACTAAGAGGTACCATGCTCAGTCCTTTTTAGCAAGAGTATCCTCTCTTTTTCAGCTGCTGAGAACTTATATAAGAAATAATACTCGAGGGAATCATAAGCATTTTGAAAACAATTCTGAGACCCATTATCTTCTAAGCTGGAGACAGACAGGCTGTAACTGGAAGCTTTCAAAGGGAAAGGGAATGTAAAGTTTCCAGAAAAATAAACAGAGAAAGCCTTACAAAGATAAATATTTAAAAAAATCCTGCCATGTTTTATGCAGAGAAGATTGAGATAACACGATTTTTAAAATTAATAATTTCAACGTATTCCTGAATTTAGGCCAGTATTTTAAGCAGCATATATTAATTCATTAAAGAAGACTGTATAAAGAAAGGGATCCTTCTGCTCCCCTGCCGGTATTTATGAAGACCTTTCCAGCAAGAAGAGCCTGTCTAACTTGGGTTTTGATCTCACAACACAGTGGCAACTAGAGAAAACTTCTAAGACTGGACTGAAATTCTGATACGTTCAGAAAAAATGGTGGGTTTCAGATAGATGGGTTTGCTGAAATAGAGTTGTCAATTACAGTTACAATTTTAATTAAAGTGAATCAGATACTTGTTTTAAGTACATTTATCCTGCCTCTGTATGTCACTGATTAAATGATTAAAGCCAGGAAGGGCTTGTGAATCTTCAGTTTCCACCTCATATCACACAGTCTGAGAGAATAAATTGTGAAATCATAACCGACTGTACAGTAAGATGAAACTTGGACTCAGGGCTTTCTGTCTTACAGATATTCTAAAGTAAACAGTGATCAGGATCTTCCACATACTACAGTGACAGCATTAGTTCAAGAAGTTTTTAACAGATTGTGATTAGCAGAATCCTTGGGACAGCAGGCCCATAGCTTTGTACATTTTCATTATCCACTTTCTGGACAAAATTCCTACTCTATACACTCATTCCAAAGGCCAGAGAGGATCAAGTGGTCTGTGATGTTATGCCCATAATTCGTTTGACTGTGGATACAACAATCTTCCAGCAGTTATAGAGAAATTGTGAAGTGCTCAGTCAGGAATCTGTAAAGGGAAGGTGTTTTTATTCCCAAGGACTCAAAGTAAGCTTATCACAGACTCAGTCTGCATAAATCCTCACCTATGCATCTAAGAAGCACCCAAAGTAAACAAATTATCTGCTCCAGTGAGGCTGAAGGATCAGGCCTTCCTGGAGCTGTAGATTGACAAATAAATGGTCACCTTACCCCTTGGTAAATAAATGTTTCTTCATGTCCAGCCTAAATCTCCCCTAGCACAACACTAAGCCATTCCCACACATCCTGTTGCTGGATCCCAGGGAGAAGAGCTCAGCGCCTCCCTCTCCGCTTCTCCTCCTCAGGAAGCTGTAGAGAGCAATGAGGTCGCCCCTCAGCCTTCTTTTCTCCAAACGAGACAAACCCAGAGTCCTCAGCCGCTCCTCACAGGACATGCCTTCCGGCCCTTCTGCCAGCTTTGTTGCCCTCCTCTGGATACACTCAAGTACCTTCACATCTTTCTTAAATTGTGGGGCCCAGTGCTGCACACACTACACACTGTGCCCAGAGTGCACACCAGTGAGGCCACACAATGCTGAGTACAGCCGTATTAGATGCCCCCCAGGATGCGGGCTGCCCTCCTGGCTGCCAGGGCATGCTGCTGGCTCACACTGAGCTTAGCGTCAACCAACACCCCCAGGTCCCTTTCTGCAGAGCTGCTCTCCAGCCGCTCCTTTCCCAGTCTGTACTTGTGTCCAGTGTTCCTCTGTCCCATGTGCAGGTTGCCCAATGCTCCAGTCTATTTGGATCTCTCTGCAGAGTCAACAGCACCTTCCAATTTAGCATTATTAGCAAACTTACTAATGGTGCATCCAATTCCTGCCTCCAGTTGACTGATAAAAACATTGAACAGAACTGGCCCTAGAACAGAGCCCTGAGGAGCACTGCTGATGACTGGCCACCAGCCAGATGTAGCCCCATCTTCACCCAGTGCCCTGTGCACCTCCTCATCCCACAGTTGGACAACTTGTCCAGAAGGATGCTGTGAGGGACAGTATCAAAAGCCTTACTAAAATTCAGAAAAGCTGCATTCACCACCTTCACTTCACTAGGCAGGTGTGGTGGTTTGACCCTGGCTGGATGCCAGGGGCCCACCAAAGCCGCTCTATCACTCCCCTCTAACCGGACAGAGGAGAGAAAAGTAAATCAAAAGGCTCGTGGGTCGAGATAAGGACAGGGAGAGATCATTTTATCAGTTACCATCATGGGCAAAACAGACTCCACTTGAAAAAAATTAATTTATTACCAATCAAAATCAGAGAGGGAGAGGAGAAAAACTGCTAGATCTTAAAAACTTCCCCCCACCCCTCCCTTCTTCCTGGGCTCAACTTCACTCCCAGTTTCTCTACCTACTCCCCCCAGCGGCGCAGGGGGATGGGAACGGGGGTTGGGGTCAGTTCATCATATGTTGTCTCTGCCGCATCTTCATCCTCAGGAGAGGACTCTTCCCCTGCTCCAGCGTGGGGTCCCTCCCACGGCAGACAGTCCTCCACGAACTTCTCCAACCTGAGTCCTTCCCACGGGCTATGGTTCTTCACAAACTGCTCCAGCGTGGGTCCATGATTTCCACGGGGTGCAGTCCCTCAGGAGCAGACTGCTCCAGCGTTGGGTCCCCTGTGGGGTCGCAAGTTCTGCTGGCAAACCTGCTTCGGTGTGGGCTCCTCCCCCCACGGGTCGGGGCCCCTCCCTTTGGCCCCCCGGGGTCCCCCCAGGCTGCAGGGGGACAGCCTGCCCCACCATGGTCTTCGCCACAGGCTGCAGGGGAATCTCTGCTCCAGCGCCTGGAGCACCTCCTGCCCCTCCTTCTTCACTGACCTGTGTGTCTGCAGGGCTATTTTCTTTCGCATCCTCTCCCTTCTCTTCTCTCTCCGGCGACTCAGACGCAGCCAGACACAGAGAAAACTTCTAGCAGCTTCTCACAGAAGCCACCCCTGTAGCCACCCCACTACCAAGACCTTGCCACAGAAACCCAATAGAGCAGATGACCTTATTGTAGAAGGGTATCAGATTAGTTAGACAGGGCTTTCCGTTTGTGAACCCATGTTGACTGTGCCTGATGATTGCATTGTCCTCGAAATGCCTTTCAGTAGCACCTAGTAGGATCCTCTCCATAATTCTTCCAGGTACTAAGATTAGGCTAACAGGTCTGTAGTTACCTGAGTCTTCCCTCATGTCCTTCTGGTAAATGGGAATAACATTGGCTAGCTTCTAGTCAGCAGGGACCTGCACTGACTCCCAAGACCTTTGGTAGATGATTGAGAGGGCTCCTGCTGTAAGATCTGCTACCTCCTCCCACCAGGCCCCATGGACTTAGGAACGCTCAACAAATACAACCAGACCCTTACAATTTCATGGTCCACAAATGGTAAGTCACTGCTCCCACAGCCATGGTCCTTCAACTCAGAGGATCAGGGAGCCAAAGGTCTACCATTAGGATTAAAGACAGAGGCAAAAAAAGTACTGAATGCCTCCGCTTTTTCTGCATCCCTATTTGCAAGGTGACAATCTTCATCAAGTATTGGCCCAATGTTTTCCTTAGACCCCCTCTTGCTATTAACATACTTAGAAAGTCTTTCTGTGTCTGACACAATACCGGCAAGTTTCAACCTGAGTTGAGCTTTGGCCTTTAGTACCTTTGGGACCTGGGTCTTTCTTTGGGGCTCCGCAGCAGCTCTTGGTGCCAAACCCAGCAGCCACCTTCTGTACCTCCTCTCACCTTGCGTGGCCAGCTTGGCTGCAAAGGGGTCACGGAACGGTGCGTGAGAGGAGGGTGAGGGGTCCTGGAGAGCACGAAGATGCACTGCCTTTTATGTGGGGTTCATTAACAGCAGAGAGGAGCTGTGCTGGGGCAAGTCCTGCAGAGACTATGTGATGGGGATGGGTGGTGGTGATGGCCACTGGGGAACTGACAGTGCCCATCTGCCACAGAGGGGTACTTTCCAAATGGAGAAGAAGCAATGCCAGCTCCCAGGCTGGATCTGGAGGAACGGGAAAAAAGACCTGTGCTTAAGGGCAGCAGCACATCCATCTTTCATGGCTTGTGTCCCGTAGCACTTGAATGGAAGGAAAGAGGGCCCAGCAAGACTAGAAAGCCCAACTCAGTGGTACTCCGATCAGCACAAAGGCCCTTGGTCGTAGGGCCAGGCACCATGTCGCTTGAATCAGGGGAAAAGGCCCCTGCAAGAGGACAGAGCTAGGCACCATGGCACCTTCCTGAAGGGAAAGGGGCCCTGCAAGTGCAGAGGGCCAAGACCCGGGGACGGATGCACTCCAAGAGCACAGGTCTAGCCCCACAGTAGTCAAAGCAGGGCAACAAGGCTGTGCAAGACCAGAAGGAGAAAGCCCCATGGTGCTCTGCTACGGATGAAAGGAAACAATGGCCACAGCCCCGGGAAAAGGGAGAGAAAGTGGCACGGATAGGGATAGCAACACCACCTGTTAGTAACGCCAAGACTTTTTCTGCAGTTTTCAGGCCTTTATTTTCTTTTACTGATTGATAATTAGACTTAGAAGGCCGTGAGCCTTCAGGGCCAGTGCATGCCCCAGATGCTGTCCTAGCCGCTTTCAGCACCGCCTGGGGCATTGTTCTAGTGCTGCTGGTGGGGTGGCTTCTTCTTGGCTGGAGAAGAGGCCTCAGGGCTGCCAGCCCTTCTCTTTGGGGGTCGCCATGGCTCCCCAGGGGAGCATTTGCTGCCCCAGCCAGAAGCAGATGGATGTGCCATGGCCTCCTCAGACTCCTCCAGGGGCTCCTCTCGCTCCCCAGGGATAGGAACGGGGGCAGACGGGCTCCCAGGACCCCCATGAAGGGCAGCTGCTGAGGTGCTGGGGAGTCATCCACACTGGTTCCTTCAGGGCTGACAGAGGGGTCTGGGCCAGGTGTGGGAGACCTTCTTTGGGAGGCAGCAGTGCGGTTGTGGAGGGAGGCCCCCAGCAGTGAGACCAGTAGATCTTCATCCAGCCCAAAGAGAACCAAGAGGGACATGACGAGGCCCTCCACTATGTCTGCCCGTGAACGCTGGTTCCCAAAGATCAGTCCCAGTTCCTGATGCACCCAGGTCAGAAGGGGATGGAGGAGGGCTGGGTGGTCCCAGAAAAGCGATGCCCAGGTGTTGGGCCGAAGGCCACCCAGAGGAGCTGTGGGCACCAGCCCCACAGGCTGTGGTTGTGTTCCTGCAGTGCCGGAGCCTGTGGGCAGCTGTATGGCCAGGAGCTACTCCTGCCTGGTGGCTGACGACTGATGATGCTGCAGATGGCGTGATGACATGCTCTTCAAAGTTATCGTCCACCTGCACTGAGAGCATGATGGAGAGGATCCTCCTCTTGCAGAGGGAGCACTCGGTCTTCCTCTCAGCCCTCTGCAAGATGCACAGGTGGCAGAATTGGTGGAGGCATGGTGTCATGTAGCTGGCCTCCTCCCAGCTGTCCAGACATATTGAACAGCAGTTGTCCAGCTCCATGGCCATGCTCTCAACGTGCTGCAGTGGCCTGGGAGGAGCTGGGGATGTTGAACCACTCCCTCTCACCGGCACTGCAGCAGTGGGTGTCACGCTAGGAAAGGAAGAGAGGCCATGGTTATTGGCTGGCCTGGGGAGGGGTGGAAGAAGTGCCCAGGTCCCTCAAGAAGGAAACCCTCCCAGCTCCCACCCCAGGGTGAGGTGTCTCTGCATAGTCACCTCTACTGTTGCAAGTGCACCTTTCTGGGTGCCCCAGCTGCCTGAACCTGGCAGGGCTGGGGAAAATCCTTCAGTGGCTCTGGGGTTGGGCACAGAGAGCTGCAACAAACAACTCCCTCAGCAGGACACCAGCACCAAAGGCCTCACTCAAGACTCCCAACCTCGTGAACTCACTCAGCTCGAGTGCGAGCATAGGACAGCTGAATGAGACTCAGTGCCCAGATATAAGCAGCCAGGGTCGCATAGTCACGATCCATCGGTCAGGGACGTCATAGTCTATCGCTTGGAGATGTCACAACTCAATCCGCGGTTATATGAGAACCCGTAGCTTGGGAACTCGGTGACAACAGAATCCATCACTCGGGGACGTCACTGTCGATTGCTTGGGGATGTCACAACGGGCCATCCTCACCCACAACGTTTGCCCTGGCAGCGCTGCGGCCGGAGCACATGCGTCTGGGGTTACTGCAACACCACTGTTTACTCCATCCCCCCATCTCTTGTCTTGTGCTCAGCATCAGTCACTGAGACCGCAGCTGTGTCTTCCCAGGGCCTTGTCAGGTTGCTCTGGCCATGGCAGACGCCCCCAGGCACATTTGGCAAGGGGGTTCATTTGATAATGCCTCATGCCTCCCTTGGTGGGCATACCCCAGGAAAAGGGGGAGAAAGCAGCACGGGTGGGGGTAGCAACACCACCTGCTAGTAACATCGGGCCTTTTTCTGCAGTTTTCAGGCCTTTACTTCCCTTGACTGCCTGGTAATTAGAAGGCCGGGAGCCCCTGAGGGCCAACGCATGCCCCAGCTGCTGTCCCAGCCCTGTTTTCAGCACTGCCTGGGGCATTCTCCTGGTGTTGCTGACCTCCCCAGACTCCCAACATCTTTGGTAGGTGGGGTTCTGCTAGCTCCTTCAGTACTCTGGAATGAATCCCAACAGGCCCCGTGGAGTTACAGACATTCAGCTGACATGACTGCTCCCTTACAACTTCCACGAAACGCGCTCCGGCCCCTCCAGGGCCCAGGCATGCCCTTCTGAACCCGTCTACACTGCCACGGCGTCACACCTTACAGAAAATGCACCGAGCACTATGCGGGCAGTGAGGAACACCGAGCAGCCTTGTCTGGGCAGATGGCTGAAACGACCTGCCGAGGTCCCTTTCTGGCGGGTTTTTTTTTCTGCTACAAACCGACACCTCACAGACGTCCCGGCCAGGGCACAGGCCATGCCAGCCGGGGACGGCCCCCCAAAGGCCCTAAACCCTCACCCTGCGGCCTGCCTAGAGGGGCCGCCGGCCCATCCCCCTCTCTCTCACGCACGCCCCCCGCCTCCTCGCCGCGGGGCCCGGGCAGGCACGGTGCTGCCCCCGCCGCGGGCCGCGGCCGAGCGCCGGGCTGCCTCTGACGCGGCCCGCTGGTCCCCGGCGGCCGCCCCCCGCGGGCGCCCCCTGGCCGCAGCGGCGACTCCGGGCGCGCTGCGCGCCCTCTCCCGGGACCGGCCGCCGCCGCCTCCTTTCGGGGCGGGCCTTGGACCCGCCTGTAGGCGTTTGCGGGGGAGAAAGTAACATGGTGGCCGCTTCCTCCCCAAACAGGAGCGGCGGCAGGTCCGGCGGGTCGTGAGGAGGCGGAGGGCGCGGGGCAAGCTCCGGGCCGGGAGCGCCGCGACCGCTGGGGCGGACGAGGGGCGCCCGGTGGCGGCTGTCGGCGGGCGAGCCGGCGGCAGGTGAGCGGCCGCGGGAGAGAGGCAGGCAGGCAGGGAGGGAGGGAGGGAGGTAGGGGGCCTGACAGGCGGGGAGCGGGCGCTGGACCTGGCGCCTCGCCCGCCCTCTACCGCCCCCTCCTCGGGGCGCGGCAGGAAGCTGGCGCTCCGGCGGGGGGTCCCCCTCTCCTGCCCCCGGCCCCTTCCTTCTTCTCTTCCACCCCGGAGGAAACTTCCCTCCTCGCCGGAGGAGGCTTAGGGTTGTTCCCCTGGCGCCGAGTCGGTCCCTGAGAAGGGCTTCTGTTTGTCCTCGTTCTTTCCTTCCTTCCCTGCCCCGCTCCGGCAAAGCTTCCGCGCTGGGACTAGCCCTTGCCCCGCACCGCGCGGGGCCGGGAGGGCGGAGGCGCTTTCTGGGCTGAAACCCCTCCCCTCCGCCGGGCCCCGGGGGGGCCGGGGGTCGGCCTGCGGGGGGCGGGCAGGTGGCGAGCGCTGCAGGTGAGTCCCCGAGCAGCTTCCTCCTTTATTTCTCCATTTTTCTCTCCTTTTCCATGCCCCGGCTCCTCCCCTAGGCTCCGGCGTCAGCGGGTTTAACCCTTGCGGGGACGGAGGCGAGGCGAGCTCCTGGGCAGCGCCGGGGCGGCGGCGAGCCCCCCTCCCCCCGGGCGCTTCGTGCGGGGTGTCTGCAGTCGAAGTGTTTTGCGCTTCAGGGCTGTCGGGGCTTACTCTTGCCTGGGCCGAAATTGAGATGGTGAGCAGCGGTGCCATGGGTATTAGAAGGGTGTTTGGCTAGCAGGGGGTCGTCCCTCCCCTCCCCTCCGCTGCCCCGCCCCGCCGCCTTGTGATAAAGGCACCATTACTAACAGTCATGCTGTGTTTTGGAAGCTGATCGTATCAGTAGAACTTACTGTTTAGTTCTGCAGATTTTTTTTAAAAAAAAAAATTAAAAAAAATAGAGCCATAACTTCTAATCAACCTGTGCTATCATCTGGGGATATCTGATGTGTCTTTGCTGCACGACCAGATAATCTGTGTAGCAACAGGATTGGGTGATACGCTAGGGCCTTCATATGTCAAACGGGGAGAAAACATTCACAGAAGCAGTCAGAAGATTTAAATGTCATGTAAGCTGATTAACTGTGCTGTTAACGCCAAACATGATTTTCTGAAGTGGCTGAGCACAATTTAACGTATTGTTGATGCTGCAATCTCAGAAAGCATGCAAAAACTGAACAAAATTATATTTTGTAAAAAAATTGCCTCTTCTCTACCAATCTTTTCAGTGCAGTTTTCTCTTTTGCTGTTAAGATCAAGTATGTTACAAACATGGACTGTTGTGCTGATTTCAAACTTAATGCCTGTGGCTAAACTTTTAGACCTGCATGAGGACTTAGCCTGTAAACAAACAGGACGTTAATCTTTCTTTTTTTTCTGTAAGCTGTGTTAGCGTGACTCCTGGTGACTTCTGTAGTATTTTATTGGCTTACTATGGTGTTTTTAACCAAGTTAAATTTGAACCTGTACGTGGATGTGATAGTAAAAAGAAAATGACTTGCTTTTAGTTAGTTTTGTTGGCTATTTTCTTGTGTAGATGAAACACAAAGTTAGTAAAAGCTTTTGCATCACACTTTTTAAGGTAGCATGTTAGAAGTTAAGGCCGTAAATGTTCTTGGGGGGAAAAATAATGATGGAATGCAAATTACTTCATACCTGTTTGGAAAATGAAAGGATTTTTATTTGTATTTTTTTGTGAAAAGCAGTCATGACCAAACTGAAGTGACTAACCAGACTACTAACTAGATTAGCATATATATTTCAAGTGTTTGACACAAAGGACACAAACTAAAAAAAATCAAAACTGTTAGATAGTTTGAGAATGCTTTTATTATAGATGTGACTGTAAGTCTTTTTTAAGAATTTTTTTTTTAATAATTTGCTGACAGGCTGCTTTTTGCCATTCCAGTGGATATGAAATGCTAATAACACATTCTGTCTTGAGTGGTCCAATGAAAGAGTTCAGCAGAAACCAGAAATTTAAGTATTGGCTTGCCTGCCTGACTTGTGACTTCTATGTTAAAATGGTTACTAGCGCACATAGACACTTTTAACTGCTAAAATCTCATGAATTGCATTTTTTTTCAAAAAATTATGTTATAAATTAAGATGGGCATTTTCTTAAATACTTATGGATAAGTATAATGTTACATTTGACTGGTCCTCCGTAGGCTAAGCTTGGGCTTTCTATAGCCCAAAGTAAACATAATGAGATCTTCTTGGACCATGTCTTACATGTTTGTTTTCTTGTCTGAAGATTGTGTGTGGGATTTCTTTCCAATCAACTTTTGTGCTTTTTTGGAATGAAAACCATCTGATTTGAGCAAAATTGGGATATCCAAATGGTGGTATGAATAACATCCCTCTGACTCAACATGTATGAGTTCTCATTTGGAGTAGCAATACCACATATTGTTGAAATATAGTGCTTGAAATAGTATCTTTTGAAGCGTGGTTCTTTCTTAGGTCTGTGACCAGTGGAGAATAGAATTTGGAATTCAACCTCAATATGCTTTAAGGACAAGTAAGTTCCAGTGTTAGCCTTGATACATGTGTCTGGGTTTGCTTCAAAACACAATAGGAGAAAAGTCTCAGTAGAATGAGGTGGGGAAAGTATATTGCCAAAGTTGTAAGAGAAAGGTAAAGTACTCTTTTGACTCTTACGTAAGATCAGATGTCTTACGTGTTAAGCTCTCAGATAAATTTCAATGGCAGTCACAGGCATAGAGCAGTATGCGTAATGACTAGTGTGTTTGGTGATCTTACTGGTCTCATGTAGCAGTGTCTCCTTTTTGGACTGACTTAGCCTTCTGACTGAAATAACAAAAAGCACCTGTAACATCTAAATCTGGCATCTTTTTGTTTAAAGGTAGCTTGTACTGTAGAAGTCTGTCTGGTAGATATTTTTATTCCTGTGCTTGCTAGTCATCCCAAAGCATGGATTACCTACCTTCAGCATGCTCATTTCTTGAATAATATTCAAGATACTGAAGATCTTGGTGTAGGTGACCTTTAAAATAGTTCATGTGGATCATAGTCATAGTGATTAAATTGCTTCCCGTGTGACTTGCCAGGTAGTTGTCCAGTACTGCTTATTTAGGTCTGTAAAATGAGAATCAGTTTGCTGCACTGTGCAACACAAGATCTGCTTTCCTCCTATAGCGCTTCAGACTGTAAAGTGAAGTATTTGGATTTTTTTGATCTACACTTGAGCTTTTGTCTTGCCGCAAAAGTCACCCTTCTCTCAAAATTGGTGCCCTCGGTTATGCAGAAATGTGATGCTGCTTTTTTCCCATTGGATAAAAAAGTATTGTTGTGTCTATGCCCATGATGATAATCAGAGTGCTTGCTTTCTGCAAATTTGTGGAGGTAAAGGCTCACAACTCTGACCTCTGTGCAAATGGTTGTTAGAAATGAAGTGAGTTAGTTCAAGACTGTTTCTGGACTACAGCATATGTTCTGGTGGGGTGTGACTGTTTCATGTTATTCTTGTGAATGCATCTGCCACAAAATGTGTGCATAAAGATTTACTTATTCTAAAGTTTCAGGAATACAGTTACACTGTGCTATGCATTCCAAGCTGGAATAGAGCAGAAAATTTTGTCTTGTTTAATATCTTGCTCTAGTCCCCTGTTCCTGCTTACAGGCTCTTCAAGGGTATAAATGTGGTCCTGATGTTTACTGTTTGCTTTGGCAGACGGGAAACTTGAAAACAGTTTTCAGAGTAGCAAAGATTTATAATCTTCTGATGTTCTCAGTTTATGCATGTGACTCTGTTTCCACTTCTTTTTGAAGAGCAGGAAACTCAAGTTTATTGATACAGAGAACAGTAAAAACGTACCGATGATTTCTTGCCTTAAGGTTGGCTTGCAATTCATTAAAAACTCAGTTTGCTTTGTTTCAGTTAAATGCAGTGAGCCAGTTTTGCCTTATTCTGCTTTCATCTTCACATTTTGTGACGTTTCAGTTCTTTTCCCTTACTCTCAAATCCTCTCTAAAGAGACTTGATGCTTTTCAAGCATCAACCAAAAGCCTGTGTTTTTCTGTCTAAAAGATGTTAAAAATAGTGTAAGTTGGGGATTGACTTGCAAATTAAGTTGTTCAGTTCTGGCAGCAAAAGCTGAGTTTACAATTACAAGTCTCCAAAGTAGAAGAAACTTTCATACTCTTGAAATGAAAGTGGTTTCCAGTTATGAATTAATTGGAGCTCTACTACAAAACTTAGCCATTTTTCACCAGAGAGGCAATAAACCCCATGTTTTTGCTTTCTCTCGGAACCTACTCATTTTAGTGATAGCTTTTGCCTTTATAATTAATTACAGCCTTTGATCAGTAATGCTTAAACTGAAGTCTAGCCACTGATGCATTCTTCAATGCTTCTCTTCCCTTTGCAAGTCTTTCATGTTGAGGCACTGTGTGACTAGTGAAAACAAGACTTTTTTTTTTACTTTGTTTTTTTTCTTTCCTTCCCCTGTTGGGCAACCCAGTGCTGTTATTCCTGGTGTCACATAACGTGGCTCCAGCCTTCTTTGTTATCCTCTGGGGAAGAAACTATACTCTCACCCAGACAGAAACCTGACACAGATAGTAGTCTTGTGAGCAAGATATTCTCCAGCCATGTCTATATAATGTGTAAACTATATCTTTCTGCTTTCAGAAGGGATAAAAGTGTGGTAAGTTGGGAGAAAGAGAACCACAATTAGAGAGCAGCTACCTAGGAGCAGCATGTGAAGAAAGAGAAGTTCTAGTGCTTAATTAATGTTACAGGAAAAGCAAGAAATCAAGGCATCTATAGCTATATAGTTAAGCCCTGAAACTGCTACAAGATATCCATCTCAATCTAAGAGAAAGTTATTGAAAGGAAAAATAAGGTGAACTGCTGAGTCATAGCAGCAGGCTATTCAGTCGGTTACTCTAATTATTGAATGGGACTATTGCAAAATATGAAAACTGGTGTGGCCAGTTCTCAACAGTTGAGCCATCCATCCTTGGAAGTAACAGTAGCAGCTTGCCCAGACCAGGGAGTCATTTGTACCTATGCCTTCATTGTTTTCTTGATGCTTGAGTTCTCTGGGTAATATTTTAATTAATGAATGACCCTAATGAGAATATAAACTGCTGGGTATCTAGGTGTAAGTGGCAGAAAATTGTTGTGTTTGAAAGTAATACGTACTAAAGTACACTGAGGTTTGGGGTTTTGGGGTTGGTTTTTTTTGAAGGCATAGACAATATCTTTTGCAGGTTCCCTTGAAACAAATCATTAAAAATAAGCTGTGTGTTTGCCAGAGAAAATACTTTCAAGGATGTGGATAGCATGAGAAGTGTTTAATATATGTAAAACATGTGTGTCTTGTACCTGTTAAACTTCTGAAACCACCAAAGATGTGGCTGAAGAGGAATATTGACAGAAGTTAATTTTAGCCTAAGGAGACCCATCTTTTTCAGCTCCCTTCGTCACCTGTTATCCACCACTTACTTCTTAGGGGGTAATTCCCATTGAGAGCCTGATTTCAGGTGCCCTCAATTATCATTTGGAACTTCTCTTCCACTTCCTGTAGAAGGAACCTAGCAAAGCTAACCATGTGAGGTAAAGTTTAGTTTTCCAAATAGGTCCCACAAAAGTCTATGAAAAAAACTTGGATTTGGCAGGAGGAGGAAGAGTATAAGTCATTTTTTTGTAAGCTTTTTAAGTCATGAACCACTGTGATGTATAGATGTGGTTTATTAATAAATGGGAGCAGTATGCCTCTTATTGGTCACATCCAGGTTTGTTTTCAGTTCTGAATATTAAAGGGTAAGCAGGACATAAAAGAGAAGAATTCCTAACTTGATCAACATGTTACTGTTTTCTCTGAGTTGAGATGGAACCAGAAAAAGCAAGTCTACATGTCTTCCATACAATATTTACTTGACTCGGAATGAATTCTTGCAGTTAGACTCATCAGTGAAAGACTTGAATTTCTTCTGACCTTAAATTCTTGCATAACCTTGGGGATGCATCCTTACTTAGCTTTTTTTTCTTTTTTTTTCTTTTAGTTACGCCTTAGTCTTTAAGTAGTAGTTCTCCCTGTATAGAACTGCTTATGTCTTGTTAGGTAGATAAAGTATAAGCATATCACTAAAGTTTTCCAATACTAATAAGCTGTGTAGGCAAACTTGGAAGTTGTACTGGTATAAGAAAATCACAAGTCATAAATGGAACAGTCTTTGCAAATGAAAAACTGGTTTTGCTGGTGGTGTACTTACACAGGGGCTTACACCAGAATACCTGTATGTCTCTGAAGAGCAGAATTCTTCTGTGCACTCCTAGCTATGCTGGTACAATTCTTCTATGAATAAACCAAACCTACATTATGCATAACAAAAGGAGGAGGATGTTGTTCAGGATTGGGTAGGCCAAGCAGAAAGTTTACCTTTGAAAAAAGGCACAGTATGTGACCCATGCTTTCTTAAAAAGTGAGTGTCATTTCAAACTCTGATGTATATACTTTGTTGCATTTCTGCTTTGAACTTTTTTGTAGGCATGTTCTTGTAAGTTAATTATATGTAAAAGCCTTAAGTTCCTTTGGGGTATGATGACTCATTCACTGTGAATGTAATGACTGATGTGACATTTCAGTTTATTTTAAAGAAAACAGAACAAATTGTGCACAAAGACATTTATAGCTTTCCTTCTTTCTTCTGTGAGATTTAGATGTATGGTGTGTGCACTGTTAATCTCAAAACCTCTCCTCCTTAGTTTCTTTGATCTAATTGATTCTGCTAGGGAAAAAAAATCCTATTTAATAAGTCACTTCTCTAATTTTAAACTGTTTTCCTAGCTATATCAATAGCCAGATGATGCACAAATCTGAGAAGGGAAACTGGTTTGAGCCTCAAGTGCTTAATTGTCTCTTGTCCCTTTTTAAAAAAAAAGCTCATCCTTAACTGGTATGCTTGCTGGATTGAACGTTTGAGTTTAAATACTTTGCATTTGAGTTGTCAAGGTTGGTAAGTGCAAAACTATCTTATATCACTCCATCTGTATCCCTACTCTTTTTGTCTGTATGGAGTTTGATGCTGCCCTAGACCTGCTAAAAAATGACAGAGGAATAATTAAAAAAAAAAAAAAAAGTGTAAAGCATTAAAACTGTGTTATGGAGGGCTGTGTAATGCCCTTTCTTTTGAGCAGGGACTGAAATGCTGGTAGCCCACCTCTCAGCTAAATCATCTGACTATGGAATGATCGATCCACCTGCCTCTTCCCAGAGCCAGTAATATGTTAAAGTATACATTGGAGCAGTATCAGTGGAAGAGAATGAGGATGTTCTACTACCATATACTTGGGAGCAGATGTGAGGGGTGGCATACTTTTTTTTTGCAAATGGAGAAATTGTGAATTCCACTCCACCCTCTTCAGGGAAATGAATATAGGGGTCTCGAATGTTTTGTGCATGCCACAGCAACTGAGCATTGAGTAGAGCGATGGGACTGTGCTATTGTGTAAGTGACGTGGGAACAAATCTTGGGAAAGGGATGTCTTTGAATTTCCAAACAATCTGGAAAAAGCTGAGATCAGTCCTCTTAATTGAATTAATCCATTCCTAGATGGTTAAATTGGAAAAAGGAATGCTAACAACTGTGAATTATGTCCACAATAGTCATAGCCTGCTTTAGGAAACAAAATTTTTCATTTTTAATGTACTACTAAGCAAATAAAAATATTATGTATCAAAACATTATGCATCAAAAAATACATAAAAACATGCATGAGGAGTATTTTAAGTAGGAAGACAAGTACATATATTAAATTATGACAGAAATGGATGTTGCAAATAATAAAGGGTAATAACAATAACAAGAAGGGCACAACAATATAAAACAGTAAATCAACATTGCTTTTTGCCTTGCTTTCTCTTTGCACAATAGAGAATATGACTTAATACTTAAATTTGCTTTCAGAATCCTACCATAGGTAAGTTATAGGCTCTCTGATGGGATATTTCTCCAGATTTTTAGGCAAGTGTGTTGGAGCCTGCTGGTAATGTTGGCTGGAATTTTAAAAAAGGTAAGTTTTTCTTCCCTTCTCTCTGTATTGTAACTATGCAGGTATGCTCTTAGTGATTATCTAACTTAAGCACTTCTTTTATTGTTTAAAATCTGTAGAGTTCATCCCAGAAAAACTGAGTTTCCTGTGTTTTGTCTGAGAACTCCACCAGTGTGTGGAGTAATAAAATATATATATTTTGAGTGTTAGATGATAATATTATGAGAAGGATCAAAATATGTGTAATGTCAAGCTTCTCATTTAATTCCCATCTGGTGAGTGATAAGGCTTCATGACAGAGAATCTCAGGCTTGCTATCCTTTGACAGCTTTTCTTCGTGTTTAAAGAAAATATTTATTGATACATTTGCATATGTAAGTAGTACCTTTCTAATGTGTTAACATTCACGATTATTTTCTTCACAAGTTCATATAATACACAGCATCATTTTAATATTCAAGTGATCTTACATTTGATGTACATTCAGAATACTGAAATATGGGCTTCAATGGATTCATGTACTCAGTTCTCCTGAATATATGATTTGGGAATATAAGTGAGCACAGCAAGAAGCAAGGGTTGATGACCAAAGGCTTTGAAGGGGTGGAAACATAAGTTTCTTTACACATATTGCAGAATTCAGAGGGGAAAAAAGATTTCTTGGTTTTGTGATAAGTTTCTGTATAAAAATTGGATGTTCTGGTTGTCTCAGAAGTGAGTGAAAATTTTAACAAGAAAATAAGAAAATAGAAGATTTTCCACAGAATGACAAAATTTTCTTGTCTATGGATAGAAGTTAACTTTGTCAGTACAAACTTAAGTAATATTTTTATGTTTATTCTGGAGCAAGAGTTGTAGTCATGATGAAAGTTTGTGTCACTTCAGAAGTATGCTTTTGCAGATCCACAGTCTACTTGATGACTTCTATTGCGGCCTTTCAGTACCTAAAGGGAGCCTATAGGAAAGATGGGGAAAATCTTTTTAGTAGGGCCAGCTGTGACAGGACAAGGAGTAAGGGCTTTAAAATGAAGCAGGGTAGGTTTAGACTGGATATAAGGAAGAAATTCTTTACAATGAGGGTGGTGAAACCCTGGAACAGGTTGCCCAGAGAGGTAGTGGAGACCCCATCCCTGGAAACATTCAAGGCCAGGTTGGACGGGGCTCTGAGCAACCTGATCTAGTTAGTGGTGTCCCTGCTCACTGCAGGGGGGTTGGACTAGATGACCTCTAGGGGTCCCTTGCAACCCAAAGCATTCTATGATTCTGTGATTTGTGAATGCTTTTCCATTTCTGTACTTTTAATACTAAGATAGCTTTACTATCCTTTAGGTGGCTTTGGTCTATTTTGTTCTGGAGTTGTGACTGGACTGGAGTGTGGTTGCATGGGTCCTCTTGTGAATACTCTTTAAAATAAATTAGGAGAGTCATGGGAGGCAATCATTGACAGTTACTCCACTTCATACTACTGCCTAAGCTTTTTATGTGTGATTTATGTTTGTAAGAACTTCAATGCAAGGAGACCTGCAAAGTGAGTAATGTAGAGGGGTTACGTGGAGGCCTAGCCAACACTTTTTTCTGCATTTGCTACAGATGAGCTAATGCAAACCCTCACTGCAAAAATGTGCTGCAGATCAAGATCATGGTATGCATCGTGCAGCGTAATGAGCAGAAAGACAGTTCCTCCTCTAAGATTCTCACTGCTGCAGTGTAAGACCAAAAGCACGAATATTCTAACTGCTGTCAAGCGTGTGGTTTGGACTTTTTTAAGCCATCTTGGCAGAAGAAAGTTTCTTAATGAGGAGTTGGCAAGAGGATTAAAAGACAGACTTCTGAAGTGTTAATAAGCTCCTGCCAAGCTTGAAAAGCAGCCAAAAAAGAATGAAAATGCTGACATGAAACTGGGTGGTTTGAGGCTGGTGTCATAGGCCAATCAGAAATGGGAGTCATCCTCTTGATAGCCAGGAAAGGTGTTCAGTGGGGTGGGGATAGGCTGTGAGGCTCTGAAAGTATCAGTGAAGCAGCCTGTGTTTGATGTGATAAAGCTGTCAATGGGGAGACGTACAGAGAAGAATGAGGTCTTCCTGCAGTGTTTTTTTCCCCCAAAATATAAAAATGAGGAAAATCATGTTCCTCAAAACCAGTGAATGGGTTTTCTGCTCTGGATTTGTGGAGCCCTTAGGAGATGATTTCAGGTGGCCTATGGCTGGCTGCATTGTAGGCAGCTAACAAAAATGAAATCAAAGCATGATTCTGTGATCTGGCAAATCTCTGTCACTGGAGATTCTGCCAAAATAATTTCAATGCTAATACTTGCATAATAACTTCAATGCTTAGTTGAGAGAGCAACAAGAAAAATAATATCTCAAACTCTTACAGCTTATTTTGAGTAACTGTTCAGCGGATTTGAAACAGAGCATCTTTTCTCCTTTGACCTCTCAAAACCAAAACATAGTCTGGCCTTACCCCAACCAAGAAGACAGCACCAAAAAGCCTACGAAGAGCAATCTACGAGATATGTGCTCCCAGAAGGCACTTAACCACTGGACTATTATCTCTTGACTTTTTCTGCACTGTTTTATTTTTGTTTCAGGCTACTATATCTGGCTTTGTTCCAACGTAGTTTCCAATTACAGAAAGAGTTCTCTAACAAAGAATGTTTCCAGGGCTACAGATGTTTCACACATTATATAATACTGAGCATGGCTAACCTTTAAAGCTTGCAACTGGGGCAGTAAGTGCATTTTATAGAGTACTTCCCTTGCTTTGATAAATAATAATAATAATAATAATAATTTTCTCAGACTCTTTTCTTTGCAGCCTCTGGAGTATTTGCTATCTTCTATTGTCTGAAAGAAAAGTTTAGGTACAACACTTGATGAAACACGATTAAACTGGTTTATTAAATGACTGTAGCTGGACTGCTTGCTGATTATGATTCTTCCCTTCTCACATCTTTTTTATTTCTGTTTTCTGTCCTTGGCAATAGAATTTGATTTATTGTTACCAAACCTGCCTTCATTGATTCCAGCTGCTTTTCCTCTAGACTCTGTAGGTCACTTCAGTTTTCTCAGTCACTTGTTTTTTGGCCTCACATGTCTGTATCCACTCCAATTTTTATACCATCGGACAACTTGAAATAAATGCACAATAGGAAAACTTGAAGTGTTGAATATGGTAGAGATAGTCTGGAGTTGGGTTTTTTCTTTCTTTCTTCTTTTTTATTTTTTACTTTTCATTTTTTTTCTCCACTTAGGATTTTTCTGAGGGCCATTTTCATATACCTGAGCATCCTGGATCACAAGGTCCATTAACCTAGTGATAGCTTCAGTCATTTATAACTCATAAGTAGCCCTTCAAATTACTATTGCAAAACTTTGCTTCTGAAAACTTTAAATGCTTGTATCAAACATAACATATCATAACATCATTGCCCCACTGTTTTGTAGCAATGGTGACTAGTTTTGCTGACAATCAGAAAAAAAATCAAACTAAAAGCACAGTTCTGCTTCCTAAGACAGAATCTTAAATTGCTAGTAGTTTGCTTTTGTGTCTTTTCTGAATAATACCAATTTATTAAATATAAAGCTGAAAATTTGTGACTAGTTTCCTCCCTTCCTTTGATAATTTTTGCTCCATCAGTCCAAGGTATTGCACACAGGACAGAAAAAACATAGAAAATGCAAAGAAAATTCAGGATAATGGAGAACAATAATATATTTTGTTTAAGGGCAAAATTATCTTAAAATGTTGTCCTTTTGTTTCTAAAAGAGCTCTGAAAAGCTGTAAGACTTCTCAGTAACAAAATCGGTGCTTAAGTGGTAAACTGTATATGCCTTACAAAACTGGAGAATTATTGCTGTGTAATTATCACTTATTATGATACCGGATTTGCAAAAGTTAGTTCATTTCCTCACCACCCTTTCTTCATATGAAGAACACTAGTGCATCATTTCAAAGGCCACAGTTTGAATTTGAAAAGGAAAACTGCATTGGAAGAACACAGATACCTGTTTCCTATTATATGAATGGTGTATTTGTTAGTGGCTCTCATGAAAATGTCATTTACAAATCCCTAAAGAGAGATACCAAGTATCTTAGTCAAGTTTTAAAGAATTATGGGTATCTTTAGCCATTGTAGAAATTATAGTTAAAAGTGTGAAAAAAATATTTTAATTTCCCACCTGTGGTGTTTTAGCCTTTGGTCTTTGGGTTTTAAGTATATCTGCTAATTTGATGTTAAGATTTTTTAAATTTAATCGATTTATAAAATAGTTTGTTTTTCAGCACTAACTGTAGAGCTGTGTTTGACATTTCAGAAGCTTAAAGCAGAAGTCTCAAACATTCACAGTTTGCAGAACTCTGGTGATCCAAGGACTGTTTTTGTATAGGTGGGGAAAGAAAAAAGGCAACTGTTTAATCAAATTATTCCTAGGCTTGGTGCCTTTGCTTCCATAGGAATTTCTTACCTGAGGTTATTTGTTGTGATATTTCTGCTCCTTTCCTACTGTAGTACCCTGATCTATTGGAACGTTTTAGAAAACTTTCCCAACAAACCGATTACATTCATTTTATGCCTGGTTTTTGTGTTTGGATGCTGTCAGAAAACAGTCTGGTACACAAACAGCTAGTACAGAGTCAACTTCTTTTATTTGCAACAATTTAGCTATCTAACACAAAAATCCAGTTTAGATTATTTGCAGTACAGGACTTTGATACAAAAGCCATCCTATAGGAATACTTCATTAAATGTAATTGGCAAGCTTTTTATCTTTCACTTTGTCCTTAAGTTTATTTTTCACAATGTTATAGACCTCTATAGGATAATCAGCTTGTAACTTGCAACCTATTTCAATTGTGCAACCATTACATTCTCAAGTGTTTACTTGAAAACTGCTAGGAAGGAATGATCCTGTATTTGCATATATGCATGTTCAGACCCATTTGCGGGTGACAATCCAACCATTCTTGTTCCACAAGTCCTTGTGTTAAGTCAGGTAGAAGGTGGGCATTGCACATCTGTGAAGTTATTTTTGCAACTCTAGTTTTTCTAATACTTGTATGATTTAGTCAAGTGACTGTTACTGTTATTTAATTTCATAATTTAGGACAATGTGAGATGCATTCCAAAAAAAGAAAGTCTTTAAATGTACAACTAGGAATTCTTTTGCTTTGTTAGTGACTGGCTGTGGCTAATAATCTGTGGACTTTTTTTTTTTTTAATCCTGGTCAGTCTAATGGTATGCTTGAAGTAATGTTGCCTAACATTGTCTTTTGTTGTAGTGTGTATATATATACATGTGTGTATATATTCATGGTATATTCTTACACATAGTAAAATGTGCTTCATAGAACTCATATAGACATATCCATGTAACTTCCATATGTGTTGCTAATGACACTGTGTTTGATAACCTCCTTCATTCATCTGAACTTGTTTTAACATTGTTGAATAGTCTAGTTTATAATGTTCCATTCTGTAGTAAATTTAATTCATCTGTGATGCATATGCAAGGTCTGATTTCTGCTGTCTGCATGCACCAAACTGAAATGCATAAGCTGGAATTAACACACTTACCTGAATAGAAATGGGCTTGCTTGAAAATGACTATGGTATGGGCAAGGATACTGATGCGAGCAATAATAGTGACGATATGCTGGAAAGGACAAGCAAGTGGAGTGCAAGCTCTTGGGAACCCTGTGTGTATAGTCCAGTATGTTCCGGTTGTTAAATGGCAATATTGGTGACTGTCTTTGCATATGCTGCTTACATATCTCTATTTTGTGTTTAAAAAAAACAGCCTGAAGCTTCAATTGCTAAGTATAGTCCATGCTTGCATTGCTCATTGCTTTTCAAAGTGGCTTCAAGTATTAGCTTCCATGTCTTGAAATCCAGTTAAACAACAAAATTTGAGGCAATTAGAACAAAAGCAATCATTCTGATTTATTTCATACAATTAACATTGAGAACCACCTTCACTGTGTTCTTTCTGTTGCTATGGAATACAACTAGGAAATAGTTTAAAAAAAAAAAAGCTGAAGAAAGCACTATTATTGATGCATTTCCACTAATGTAAACTTTTAAAAAATAGCATTCATACTATTAGTACTTACTATTATATCTAATAGTAGTTTCAGTCCTTTAGCATTTGTATTTAGATTTGATTTTTATAAACAGTCCTAGACACAAAATTCTGAAGTGTCCAAATCATCACTGCTGGTCAAACTTTCTAAGTTAGGTCTTCAGGTTCTACCTTCTCCTGTCCCAAGTGACCAAACCTTATTGTTTGATTTAAGATCACCTGTTTCTGAAAAAAAATGGTTTTTTTAATCAATGTTATCAGTTCATTCACACCAACTTTGTCATCTTTACCACTCTTGCGAAACACTACATAAAGATTTTTTTTTTTTTACCAAGGCCTGTAGTGACAGGATAAGGGACAACAGTTCTAAACTGAAAGAGGGTAGGTTTAGATGGGAAATAAGGAAAACATTTATTATGATGAAGGTGGTGAGGCACTGGAACAGATTACCCAGAGAAGCTGTGGATGCCTCCGCCCTGGAAGTGTTCAAGGTCAGGTTGGATGGGGCTTTGAGCAACCTGATCTAGTGGAAGATGTCTTTGCCCATGGCAGGGGGACTAGATGACCTTTAAAGGTCCCTTCCAACCCAAACCATTCTGTGATTCTGGTATTTTAAATGTGCGCAGAAGGAACGGGGGCAAGCTGAAGGCTTAACGCAACCTAGCTGTGTCTCTTTACTGTGTATCACAGTGGTTTAGCTTATTCAAACATGTCTTTAAAAAGGCATTTACAAATCTTGTTTTAATTCATTCCATTTTCAGTTTTAACAAATAGCTGATATTGCTTTATTTCAAGAAGTCTGCTGTCTTGCTGGTTACTTATTTCAGCTAACATGTATGCATGTTACATAGTGCTTTTAATGTGAATCAGGGACATTTCTGAAGTCACTCATTAAAAGAAATTCTTACTGGTTGCTGTGGTATAAAATTGAGATTTAAGAAGCATCAGTGAAGATTCTTCTATGCAAAGGAGAAGCAAATGGTTCTTCCCATCCCTTCACCAATAAAGTTATTTAATCTCAGCACAAGATAAAAGAATGGTCTGTATGAATAAAGAATCAGATCTCTCCCTTCTCTACCAGAGCAAGGAAAGTTTCTTTCTGAATTTGCAGAAGGTGAACAAACTTTGCCTACTCTTTCTGTCTTCTGATTCGTTCATTGGAAATAATAGACAAGTTGCATGTATAAAGACTTGGTCACATAGCTTATTAAGTTCTGTACTGGGGAGTGAGATGCCTGTGGTAGTCCTTGTATTGTCTATGAAGTTTTGCCTAGTGCAGTGGTTGAAGAACATAGTAATGTTTCTCTCTTACTCAGATTGTAGCCAGTAAATTTTCCAAGTGTTGCAGATGACCTCCTGACACACTGTCTTGTATCCATCCAGTACAGACTTTGTCTTTTAAATTAGTTTAGCAAATCTGGTGTCTTCCCTAGCCAGTTTATTTTAGAAATAAATCTCAGAGAAGAATGCATATAAATTTTCCTTCTAACTTCTTTACTGCTAACAGCCAATTATAATTCACTTGCAAAACCAAGGATTTGTGTAGAAGTCCTGAGTTGTGTTTAACATCTACCTTGCTTAAAAATCTTATCTGTGTAGGCTGTCTACGAAATAGATGTTTCAGCCACAGTGTGCAAAAAGTGCTGAAGCTATTCTTCAATCCAGACTAAGGCTTATGTCCTATGCAAAAATATTTTCAGTTATGAGGAAAGTATCCCATCTTGTCTATGTTCCTCAGTCATCTGTATATGCATGCTGTAGGCTTCCACACAGCAAGTACTTAGTAGTAGTTTCCACACAATGTAGTTTTGGGGCACTGACGGTATTTGAAAGAAGATGCAAGTAAGTTTAATAGATTGCAAAGTCATGTGTTAGCCATTAATCACTTGCAAAAACACCTTTATAATTTCAGTTCTTTGACCTCAGCTCACCAGTATTTTCAGGTAAATAGATTTCTGGACTTTGATTACATTGCAAATGGGCTGAAAAAGCTCTTTATGGCTTTATTTTTATTTGTGATTTAGGGTCAAGAATATCTCAGTTCTGAGTCTTGATGTGGGTAGTGAAAGAAAAGGTCACTGATTGTAAGAAAGTTGGTCTTTCTTACGAAGTATCATTAAAAAGCCATCTGCTTTTTCAAGGGAGTATTGTGTAAGATAATACAGTTACTTCACTGCTACTTACTGCAGTGCATGTTTATTCAATTGCAGGAAGACTGTGTTTTGCCTGTAAAACTGGCTGTCATGTCTCTGATGTTAGGCTTTTACTGATCTGATTTTTTTTCTTTCTAGTGGACACTTGCTTAGAGTTCCACTTCTGGAAAGTGGAGGACAATATTTTATATTCTCCGCTACTTTTTTTGAGCAGGTCTAAACTGTGTATTAGAGATTGGTTCAGAAGTGCCCAGGTTTCTTTTATTCAACATGGTAGGCCCATGTGGTGTTGAGACAGTCTTGCGTAGTGATAGCTGTCTGGTTCTGAAAATGAGATGGCTGCAGAAGTTCTGCTGATAGGCCAAAAAGGGGACTGTAGTTGGAGTAGCATATTAAGACTTATAGGGCTGTGTTGCATGTGGTTTCTGAGTTGGTGCTGTATCTGCTCTGCGCAACATTATTTGGCATGTAAGTTATGCTGATGTCCAAAATGTATTTAAAATGCTTTCTGAAATACTTGAAAACTTCTAATACTATACACACTGCCTGCCAGATAACCCTCCTGGTCTCATTTCCAAGAGCCTTTTCGAGAGTTAAGGAGGGGGCCTAAACATTTGACAAGGTTAATAGATCTTGCATCTCAGATACTATTTTCAACCATTTTTCCTTCAGTGAATACTATCGAAATAAAACACTGAAAAGAAAGGCTGAGATTGAACTCTCTTTCTAAAAAGATAAAAAAAATTGCACGTGTCATGCATATTTTCTCATAGCAACTTTCTAACATCTAATAGTATTAGAAAATAAATAAAAAATTCTAGGATATTAAGGTTTTAGCATAGTAATTTTGCTGGTATTTGTTTCTGCTGCATCTATATCTTTACTCTCGAGGACCAGCACTTTCCTGTAATTCCACACTTGAGAAATGAAGTAATGCTCACTTTACTCATGCTGTGGAGAATTCTAAGCAAACATTAGTTGACTACAAACAGCCGGTGCAGTGGTAAAGCAAATGATGTCATGGGGTTCAACAAGGCCAAGTGCAAGGTCCTGCACCAGGGTCATGGTAACCCCCAGTATCAATACAGGCCGGGGGAAGAAAGGATCGAGAGCAGCCCTGCCGAGAGGGACTTGGGGATACTGATGGATGAAAAGCTGGACATGAGCCGGCAATGTGCGCTGGCAGCCCAGGTGGCCAACTGTACTCTGGGCTGCATCAGGAGAAGCGTGGCCAGCAGGTCGAGGGAGGTGATTCTGCCCCTCTACTCTGTTCTGGTGAGACCTCACCTAGAGTACTGTGTCCAGCTCTGGAGCCCTCAGCACAAGAAGGACATGGAACTGTTGGAGCGGTTCCAGAGGAGGGCGACAAAACTGATCCGAGGGCTGGAGCCTCTCTCCTACGAGGACAGGCTGAGAGAGTTGGGCTTGTTCAGCCTGGAGAAGAGAGTTCTGCGGGGAGACCTGATTGCAGCCTTTCAGTACTTAAAGGGAGCCTATAGGAAAGATGGGGAAAATCTTTTTTAGTAGGGCCAGCTGTGACAGGACAAGGGGTAATGGTTTTAAAGTGAAGCAGGGTAGGTTTAGACTGGATATAAGGAAGAAATTCTTTACAATGAGGGTGGTGAAACACTGGAACAGGTTGCCCAGAGAGGTAGTGGAGGCCCCATCCCTGGAAACATTCAAGACCAGGTTGGACGGGGCTCTGAGCAACCTGATCTAGTTAGCGGTGTCCCTGCTTACTGCAGGGGGGTTGGACTAGATGACCTCTGGGGATCCCTTCCAACCCAAAGCATTCTACGATTCTATGATTAATAAATTTAAACAGAGGAGTCTTGTGAAAATAATTGTGGATCAACAATGTTAAGATAAACATTTGCTATACTCAAGAGTATGACAGGTAGCTGAAGCAGACTTCAACAAATGAACATGTGTTAGAGAAGTCTCCTTCTTCTGTGTTTTACAGGTAATACAGAAGAAAACTTTTTTATATATCTAAAGAATAGGAGTCCACAGCTGGCAATCTGTGTAAATGAAGACTGAGAACTTTAAATTAATGATCTCCATTTTGGAATTGAAAAGCTTGTAACTATGTGATAAAAGCAACATAGCTATGAAATAAAATACAAATACTGTATTTACTTACATTGTCATCTTTATTTCATTATGGCTGCTTGTAACTTGCTCTCACAAATTTTTATGTCTTTGCAATAACAACTTTTTGTTGTGTTTCAGCTAACTGTACATAGAGGAAATTGCAGTCTAGAAATATTGAAAGAAAAATCTAACTGGCATTTTAGACAGCAGTCAATAAACTGAAGCAATTTCTAATAATGTAGTATTTTTTTCATAATTGTTCAAAATTCCTTTTCCCCAAGGCAATTTCACTGTGAAATTTCTCCTTAAGAATGGGCTATGGCCTGTATGAAACGAATAGTTGAGTTGCTGTATTTTTTATATTATGGAAGAAGTGTAAAATTACACAGTGGTTATGAGAAAGGCTGTTGTCTTTTTAGAGAAGTCAATCTTAAATTAACTGTGGGAGAGAAGAACACTTGGCCATATTTCTGGTGTTTAGCAGTGAAAAGAATTTATTTCTTTTTGCTCCTGTATATTTTTGCTAAACAGATCTCTTGACTTAGACTAGTCATACTAAGTGCCTTTAAGTGTTATCTGTGCAGGCTGGTTTTGTTTTTCATCTACAAAACTTACTACTTCCAGTGGGATTCTTTTAGGAAAGCATGGAGGTAATAAAAGTACATCTTTTATTCTGAAGACATTTTTCCATTTTTTTCTTTTATTTAAAAAATAATTTTGGTCTTAAACTGCTTATAGCAAACTCCTATTGTGGCCTATGAATGGACTGGAAAACTAGCTTCACTTAAATAATTTCTCCATAGACATTATGGATCTATATGGACTTGGAGGTTTGTAATTCCTCATATAGTATGTGGTGGTTTGACCCTGGCTGGATGCCAGGGGCCCACCAAAGCCGCTCTATCACTCCCCTCTAACCGGACAGAGGAGAGAAAAGTAAATCAAAAGGCTCGTGGGTCGAGATAAGGACAGGGAGAGATCATTTTATCAGTTACCATCATGGGCAAAACAGACTCCACTTGAAAAAAATTAATTTATTACCAATCAAAATCAGAGAGGGAGAGGAGAAAAACTGCTAGATCTTAAAAACTTCCCCCCACCCCTCCCTTCTTCCTGGGCTCAACTTCACTCCCAGTTTCTCTACCTACTCCCCCCAGCGGCGCAGGGGGATGGGAACGGGGGTTGGGGTCAGTTCATCATATGTTGTCTCTGCCGCATCTTCATCCTCAGGAGAGGACTTTTCCCCTGCTCCAGCGTGGGGTCCCTCCCATGGCAGACAGTCCTCCACGAACTTCTCCAACCTGAGTCCTTCCCACGGGCTATGGTTCTTCACAAACTGCTCCAGCGTGGGTCCATAATTTCCACGGGGTGCAGTCCCTCAGGAGCAGACTGCTCCAGCGTTGGGTCCCCTGTGGGGTCGCAAGTTCTGCTGGCAAACCTGCTTCGGTGTGGGCTCCTCCCCCCACGGGTCCGCAAAGTCTTGCCAGGAACCTGATCTGGTGCAGGCTTCCCACGGGATCACAGCCTCCTCCCTTCAGGCATCCACCCGCTCCAGCGTGGAGTCCTCCACGGGCTACAGGTGGAGATCTGCTCCACCGTGGACCTCCATGGGCTGCAGGGGGACAGCCTGCTTCACCATGGTCTTCGCCACAGGCTGCAGGGGAATCCCTGCTCCGGCACCTGGAGCACCTCCTCCCCCTCCTTCACTGACCTGTGTGTCTGCAGGGCTGTTTTCCCTCTCATCCTCTCACTTCTCTCTCCAGCTACTGAGCCGCAGACGTTTTTTTTTTCCTTCTTAAATCTGTTATCCCAGAGGTGCTTCCACTGTCACTGATTGGCTTGGCCTTGGCTGGCAGTGGACACAGGGAAAACTTCTAGCAGCTTCTCACAGAAGCCACCCCTGTAGCCCCCCCACTACCAAGCCCTTGCCACAGAAACCCAATACATAGTATTGCTCATGTTCTTAAACCAGAATTCCCAATTTTTGATTTCAGTTTATTTGACTGAAACTGACGTATCTTTGTAGACTTAAAAAATAAACAGACCTTTCATGGGACTTGTGTTTTGGGTTTTTTTTCCATATGTCCTGCATTTTCATCACCCAACACCAAGGTAAGAGTTTTTATTTTTAGAATTTTTTTGGTTTTGAGTCTTGTCCTGCAAGGGACAATTACAAGAAAAATCTTAATGTTTTCTAAATGTTGAGTTTTCCTTTTAGTCTTGTGACATGCAGAAATGTACTCACAGAAAACTGACAGAGGACAGTATCTCTTGAAATTATGGTGGGAAAAAGTTGCAGTGATAAAACTTATGGTAAAAGGTTTCTTAGAAGACTGTTTGGCCCTTGTCTATTAAGAGAAACAGTGTGCATACTTATTCTTGTGTGAGGTATCACAAAAATAGTGGAAAATGGTAGTGGATTCATCTTGTCCCTCTCCAAATTATATGTTTATTTTACAATTATTATACACCATTCTGCAGTTCAGAAGGCAAAGTATCCTTGGACTAACTGAATTCTGCTGTTTCTGTTTGTTTTGGTGGCTATCTGCTAATTTATAGTTTAGTGTCTATTTATATTTACAAAGCTATTGCATTAAAGAAGATAACCATGGCTTAATTAAGAGCCATTACTTTAAGGTCTCTTTTGAGACATCTCGTCACTTTAAATCTGAAATTGCAGAGTAAATCCTTGAAGACCTGAGTTGTAGTCCTTACTTGTAAACCTTAACTTCTCTTATTCATCAATGACCTGGATGAGGGGACAGAGCGTACCATCAGCAAGTTTGCTGATGGCACAAAACTGGGAGGAGTGGCTGATACACTGGAAGACTGCGCTGCCATTCAGCGGGACGTGGACAGGCTGGAGAGCTGGGCAGAGAGGAACCTGATGAAGTTCAACAAGGGCAAGTGTCGAGTGCTGCACCTGGGGAGGTTGAACCCCATGCACCAGTACAGGCTGGGGGCTGACCTGCTGGAAAGCAGCTCTGCCAAGAGGGACCTGGGAACTCTGGTGGATGACCAGCTAACCATGAGCCAGCAGTGTGCCCTTGTTGCCGAGAAGGCCAATGGTATCCTGGGGTGCATTAAGAGGAGCATGGCCAGCAGGTCGAGGGAGGTTCTCCTCCCCCTCTACTCTGCCCTGGTGAGACCCCACCTGGAGTACTGTGTCCAGTTCTTGGCTCCACAGATCAAGAAAGATGAGGAACTCCTAGAAAGACTCCAGAGGAGAGCAACTAAGATGATTAGGGGACTGAAGCATCTTTCCTATGAGGAAAGGCTGAGAGAGCTGGGCTTGTTTAGCCTGAAGAAGAGAAGACTGAGAGGGTACCTAATCAACTTGTACAAATATCTTAAGGGTGGATGTCACGAGGATGGAGCCAGACTCTTCTCAGTGGGACAGGACAAGGGGCAATGGGCACAAACTGAAACATAAGAGGTTTCAGTTGAATATGAGGAAGAACTTCTTTACTCTGAGGGTGACGGAGCACTGGAACAGGCTGCCCAGGGGGGTTGTGGAGTCTCCTTCTCTGGAGATATTCAAAGCCCGCCTGGATGATGTCCTGTGTAACATGCTCTAGGAGAACCTGCTTTAGCAGGAGGGTTGGACTACATGATCTCCCGAGGTCCCTTCCAACCCTTGTGATTCTGTGATTCTGTGAAAAGGAAGGGAACTGTTTTGAGAGACTTGGAACATTTTTAAAAACTCACTAAATGTTGTACTGACATATGAGGCTTGTGTGCTAAGTTTCTCAGCTGAATTGTCTGGTGACTCTGACTTTTGCCAGCCACATACTACGCAGAGTTTCTGTGACATAAAACATAGCCATGGCTAAGAGAAAAGTATAAAATCATAGATATAAGCATATGCTCCTTGGCAACCAATTGCTACAGTTTTATTGATCCCCACTGGAAAAAATTGAGAATGGATTCTTTTCATTTGCATGCTAAACTTCTGAATCTTAGTATTTAATTTTTCAGGTACTTTAAAATTTTTTTCTCTCTGTTTCCCAAGGAAAGCTGGATTTTCACTTTAAAAACATTTGAGGACAACAGCACAATTCTGAGAACTACAACTGTGATTAAAAATACAAACTGTTGTGAGATTTTTGATGTTGTATGCTGTTATCGTTGCTGTTTTATTTCCTGCTCTGTGTTCTAAAACTAAATGTGGGTGACGATTTTAATGTTGCATTGAGAGAACATGCTATTGAGCGGTGTGAACACATAGCAGATAATAAAGGCTTGATCGTTTAACAAAGGTTTTGGTTGTTTGGTTTTTTTTTAATTTATATGATTTGGATAAAAACATTTATATGATACCAACCATTTTGTTGGTTTTAGCAGCTTGTTCCACTAATTTGGTTTCACATATGTCAAGTGCAAACAGTACTTTCCAGATTACAAGGTATTCTGGCTCAGGCCTTTCTTTTCTTTTAAGGGCAGCAGGGAGATGTTGGTTTATTTATTTATTTTTATAATTCTGTGAACAAGTCCAAGCATCTAAGAGGCAAGACTGAACATCTTAGACTGAACAGTTTTATGATTAATCCAGTGCAAGTCAGTGCTGCTGCTGAAAGGGGCATTACTGCTGCTGCATTTGCGCTGACGCAGTGGGTCTTTGGAGAGCTGCTCTGGTTGAACACTAAACAGTCTTTGCCAGGTTAGCCTTCAGCCAGAGCAATTCCTTGTTCCAGTTCATTACATGGTTGCACAAACTATAGTTCTGGACAAAAGAGAAGGTGGGAATGAGCAGTGGCAGTATGAGGAGGGACATTTTAACATAAGCACCAGTTTATATGAGAATAAGTTGAAGCCCTTACCCCTGCATTCCATGCTGACTTGTTTACCTGTAAAGGGCTTTATGACTGATTTCATATTGTTTATGACAGTAAAAAGGGTGAACTGCTGCAAATTCTGAAGCTGAAAGTGATTCAGAAGCTTCACAATAGCTATGGCTTTGGAGTCACTTTCTTGTTCTTCAGGAGACCTAGGCACTGAAGACCTGACAAATTGCATAAACCTTTTGTTGTTCCTGTTGGTATGGCTTCCATATGTTTTAGGCCTGAAAACTCAGTCATGTGAGTGGCTGTCCCACAGCTTCCCCCTTTTCAGGGGAGCCAAACACTTCCATGTCTCTTCCCAGGATCCCTGTTTATGGATTGCCCTAAAAAAGCTGTTGGCCAAAGTGTTTAGAGAATACTGAAGTTATGTGAAAAGCATTGTGGAAAAATACTGCAGAAGAGTCTTTTAAAGGGTGTCGGTACTCTTCTTTTAGGTTTGAAAGGATTTGAAAAGTTGTCATTTGAGTGTTAGAAAAGACAAAATTGAGTTAGTTGGCTTATAGAGGTCGTACATATTTGCTTGAAGTTATTTCCCTTCCCCTCCCTCCTTTCATCTCATTCTGTAGTACCTTGCAATATAGTGGCTGTTGGCACCGAAGTTGCATAATCTTATGCTAAGATTTCTTAGTGAGCATGCAGGATGAATAACTGATTTTTCCTTCAGCTGAGTACTCAGAACACTTTTGATAATAAATTTTAGAAGTCTTGTAAAAATGTGAAGTTGAAAAATACCTTTTCAGTATAATTTCAGTAAGAAAGAGCAGGATAAGAACAGGAGGAGAAAACAGGTTGCAGGGAACAGGATTATACTGTCTCCACCAAACCACCTTTCTGTTAGCAGAGGCCAGTATTTCTGCATTTATCAGACTAGGGCATCCTAAATACAAGAAACTTCTCGATTTTGTTGCACTTATTATTTGGTAATACCTGTGGACCACCACTCCTTGGTAGGTGGGACCTTGGCAGCTGTGGCAGTCTTGTTTTCCAAGGTGGGAACCAGACTTTCATTCTTTGTTAGCTTTCTAGATGGGATCCCCAGAAATCTGGTGATGGAAACATGGGGATCTAAGACAAGGTGGTTCCTAGCTCCCTGAAGGGATGTAACAGTATTCAGGTTTATTGCTTGGCAACTACTGTTTAAATATTTCTCACTCAACTTCTAAAAAGATAGGTATTTTTTGAGGTCAGGTCCTTGTGATATTTGAGCATAGCCTGTCAGCTAGTTTTGCTCTTAGCAGAAACTTGTGTCTCACCGCTTTAAAATAATATGCTTAAGTGAACATCGCTGGCATTAGGAGAACAAATCTTTCCAGATCTGGAATATGCAGCTGAGCAGTGATGTGTGCAGCCTGATCAGCTGATGAAATGTGGGTTTGGATGTGTGATTTTCGTAAATGACTTCCAGATGTTACAGTTGCCAGCTGAATGTCTCAAGACTGCACTGTTAGGTCTAGATTATGAAACAAAATGAACAAAATGTGCAGAAGACAAACTAGCGAGCCTATACTTGGAATCGTTCTCTCAAAAACAAAAAGAAAAAACCATGATTCTATAGTTAAATTACTCACTAAGCAATGACAGAAAAATACAGATGCTTTTAATTAGAGGTACCTGCATTAATTTATAGCCTGTGAAGAGCTTTAGTGGTCTAATAGCTAACACAAGCAATGTTCTGTATAGCTGCTGTGTTAGGAGCTTTGAGTTCTTGTTTATGTCACTTAAACTTCCTTGTGTTAAAACATGACTGTTATGGCGCTAGAACTGAAATCTGATTACTGACAATACTATCTTTCTGAGGAGCAGTAGTCAAAGTTTGGTTTGGAGTTTCCCTAGAAATCTATATTTTTCATGATTTCTATTTATAGGAATTTTTTTATTTGCAAAAATGTCTTTAAAGGTTTTAAATCTTCATACTTGTTGAGGGAAGGGGTTTAGCTTGAAAGCAGAGTGTTTGATTTCTCTCTCTCTATTTTCCCCAGGAAGTACTGACATAACCATGATAGAAGACAAAGGTCCACGAGTGGCCGACTATTTTGTAGTGGCAGGGCTCACTGATACAGACACTGCAACCCTCCTGGACCAAGAAATAAGCCGACATGAAACAAAGTCAACTAGTCCAAAGGCTCCAATTACTGACATTGCTGTGATAATTAAATCAGCTGGTGAAACTGTCCCAGAGGGATACACCTGTGTTGAAGCCACCCCTACAGCCCTTCAAGCCAACTTAAATTATGGAAGTCTAAAGAGTCCTGAACTTTTTCTTTGCTACAAGAGAGGCCGGGACAAACCTCCTCTTACTGACATCGGGTGAGATTTCTGTAACAATTAATTTCCTCCTTCAATAATGATCAAATATTATTCTTCATAGGTGATGATGAAAACAAATGTGAGAAAACTTTTGAAAACATACTGTATTTTAATCTATATTGCTTATGTTGAGTACTGTATAGTATTTTCTCTCTGAAATAAGTTGAAAAAAGTTTCAGTCTTCTACTGAACTCGTCTTTTTAAAATGAGTGATAATGTTTTAACTCAAAAAGGTGTGAGAGAGAGAGAGATACTGAGCAAATCAAATACAGGATATTAAATTCTCTGCTGCAGTTTTATGAAAGGTGAGAAAAATTTTTGGAATTAAAAAATTAAACTGGTAGGATACTGAAACAAAGATCTTAAAATTATCCACATATCTAGAATCTTGTAGCCTGCGTTACTGTCATATCAGAGTATTTGTGAGGTTACTTACAAGTTCTGACATGACTGGCTGCAAACACTGGATTGTGTAGTCTCTTTGTAATTCTGATCGTGCTTGTATATCAAAACCCATACTTTTTGTTGTCTGAGGTGTAAATTCCTAAAGAGTCACTAGTACTGTGTTCAGAAACCTTAGATACAGTCAATGCTTTAAGTTTAATGCTTATTAAATGCATGAGGCAACCTGACAGGGAAGCTCTGAACTAATTTTGTCACTTACAGGACATTGACTTTAATGTAAGTATTCAGGACCAAGATCACAAAATCCCCCAAGATCTTGAGGTGTTGAATATTATAGTCTGTGCTACTAGCATATTGAGGTAATGCTGAATCTGTAATAACCCATGCACAGCTATACTGTTGTCTAAACTGCTCGATATAGCACTTCTACTTCTCTGGTTTGGATAAAGACATTGTAGAATGAGAAAGAGAAAATGGAGCATGGGTGGAGGGAACAGTTACAATGATGGCGAAATAAGGAATGTTTGTGGTTTTCCTTATTTAGTTGTTAAATAAATCGTAAAGTAAAAATCATGCATCTGTATGTAAGTTATAATAAGTTTAGTTAATTTCATTTATAAGTTTAAACACATCAGACACAATGCCTACATACCCCACTTTTGACCTACAGCTTGTGTGCCAACTGACATGTAGAGTCCAGTCCATAAGAAACTGATAGTGAAATCTTAGTAATTAAATTAGCTACATGGCAAGATCTCTGCTCTAAGCATTGTAGTTCGAGTTGTATAATTAACCTGGTGCATTCTAATTTCAGTTCATCTTGATCATCTAACTATGTTCCAATAATCTTCAGTGAAACTGTGATTTTTAAAATGGTCTTTTCCCAGCAAGATGAGGTAACTGTTACAATGGTATTTGACCATGTACAATTGCAGTATGAAGTTATTCTGTGAATGATACATCAAACTTCAGTAAGTTTTAGCAGAAGGAAGAATTTCTAGAGGGATTGATTCCTCAAAGGGATTCCTAAACCATCAGTCTTCAGCGTGTGCAAGTGACTCCACTAGCCCATGGTTATTTCTATGCCTCTCACAACTTTAGGAACTTGAATGCTTGGGTAGATTTCATAGGGAATACCCAGTAAGTAAAACAGGCAAATAGTTGGCTGACTAAGGGCTTCCCTAACAGAGACAGTTTTAAAAACTATTGGTGGAAACCTGGGGTGTTTGGCAAGTAGTATTTATTCTGTATTTTGTTTTACACAGGTCTATTTAGGGCATCACACCTAACAAATCATAGCAGACTTTTTTCTCCGAGCAATGATGCATGTGAATGGTTTCTCCCTGCTGTTCCTGCTTGTTTGCAACTGCGTGCAAGAGATAGCTAGAGCAAGGGATTTTTTTGTTTTGTTTTTTTGTTTTCAGTGTGTTCAAATGAAAGTGGGGTTTGGGCAAGAGATGTATGTACAGTCTGAAGGTTAATTTATGCTGTTCTCTACTCTTTTAATTAAAGAACCAAATGTGAAAGAATATGTTAAGCCTTAAATATCCATTGAGTCAGCTGACATGCTGAGTCAACTTGGTAGGTGGGGTATGTCCCTTTAAAGGGTCAAATCTGTAGTCTTGTGTCAAGGTTGTTAATGTGTGTATATATATATATATGAAGTGGAGTTATAGTGTGAGAATTCAGATGATTCCTGATAAATGTTTGTGTGAGTGTGTGTGTATTTATTTCAGGGCTATTTTTAGGGAAACTAATTAAAGAAATGCTGTTTGGAAGAAGGGGGACATGGGTGTACGCTCTACTGATTCTCTGCCACTGTCGTTGTGTTCTGTATTTCTGTGCACTCCATCCTCTTCCCTTCCTATTCTTCCACTGGTTCTCAAGTTGAGGTGTTTGTAAGCTGCTAGAATGACTTGCTGCTGCAGGTTCTCACTTACATATAGTTAGGCCATGTGCTGTGCCTCTGGATGTTGCATTTGCTGTGGCTGTATTTCGTTGGAAGAATAAAAGTTTGATCCTAAGACAAGAGATCTCTAAGGTCCTTTTCCTACATATAGCTGTAAAATTTAGTATCTTAAGCTTATATGTGTATAAATAATTCACCTACTAGTCATTGTGTTGCTTTCCTAACCAATATATTTGCTGATGTTCCAGATATAGACAAGAACTGAGATTTGAGATTTGTTTCCATTTAAGTGCAGTGGGACCTTGAAACAAGATCTCATCTCTCTTTGTTTTACACTTGAGTTAGGAATATGGGAGAGCTTAGCATTGTTTCTTAAATGGAAAAAAACCTGACAGAAGAATGCTTTTTAACTGTAAGTGGTTTTGCAATTTGTAACACTTAGTTGAAAGGATGAAGGAAAGAATATCACACTTCTTGTCTGAAGCAGAGGTTCTTGTATTACTGGGTAATGCAAAAGTTAGCTAACTCGCATTGTGTAAGTAAAGAAATATTTATTTATTTAGTTAGTTATTTTAGCTAACCTAAGGAAACCTTAGTATGGTTAGTGGTTCTGTGCCAAGGACCCATCTCATTCTGCATGCCTGGCTTCTGAAAACATCTGCAAGACTATTGATTGAACAAATGTTTTTCTTTACTGGAGATGTATTTCAAAAATGAAAGTGAACTCAAATTTCAGGAAGCATAGTAGAAGCTGGAAGACATATTTAACAGTCAGCATCCTCCATTGTTCCTTAAATTCTGCCAGTGTGACAACTGCAGTTGGGTGTTTCGAACACCCTAGGATAATAATGATGAAACTAATCACTTTTATATTTAGACAAACAGTAATAGTGGTGGCAGTAGAAATAAAAGCTAAGTTAAGATTGGTCTGTTTGACCCAATGCTTTTCTCTCTTACTGCCTAGTATAGTTATTTTGGTTCTGTTATTACTCAATACTTGCATACTGCTTTCTCTTAAATGAGATGGGAAGATTGTTATAAAGAGTTATTTTGCATAAGGACTGTGAGAGGCAGAAATGTGGTTGGACCTAGAGGAGAAGTCAAGCTGGAGAGCAGCCCCACATGATGCAATTTGCAACAGTCCATCTATTTTGCAATGGTTTTCCAGAAGCATATTTTTCTGTAGTTTCAGGTTTTTAACTCAACAGTTGCAAGAAGGTAGTATTTGTCTTTCTAAACTCTTGTTATCTGATGTATTGGAGTGTACTTTTAAATCAGTAAAACTGAGAGAACTTCCACGTACAGTGTGAAACAGGCTTACAAAGAGATAAGACTTTTTGGCCTTTCTTACAAAGAAAGGACCTAGCATCTAGAGGAAACCGCAGGTTACATTTTGCTTGAAATGAAATTTTATTAAGTTGGTAGAATAATGTAGCAAATAAGGTGTACTTAGGATTGAGGCCAAAGTATAAGCTCATAGAAGCAGGAAACAAATCTTATCCTGATCAGTACTAATTAATCGAAGGCGGACATTGGGAAGTTGAAACAAGTAGAAGTAAACTTACTCTCTCAGGGAGAACTTTGTATATACAGGGTGTCATGTTACATATTTCATGCAGAATTTCTGAATGTTTTTGTCTGAGTCATTAAAATTGTTGTTTAATTTGAGTGATCCATGGGTGGTGGTTTTATTTTGTTTGTTTTCTTAAATTCAGTGCTATGCATGAGGTCAGGAAATGGTGTGGTTTTAATAATACTTCTGCTGGTATATATGTATGTTGCTTTCATTTTCTTTTTGCTTTTGATGGGAGATGACCCCGCAGTTACAGTCTTGAACACTGGTCAGCCCCTTACCTCTTAGAAGTATTTGCACAACTGCTGGAATTGTCTGACTAATACTGTTTTCCTTCTGAAAAGCTGTTGGCTGGCAAGCCTTTGACACTGTTTCCCACAGCATTCTCCTGGAGAAACTGGCTGCTCATGGCTTGGACAGGCATATGCTTCAATGGGTAAAAAAACTGTCTGGATGGCTGGGCCCACAGGGTGGTGGTGAACAGAGTTAAATCCAGTTGGCAGCCGGTCACAAGTGGTGCTCCCCAGGGCTCAGTTCTGGGCCCAGTTCTGTTTAACATCTTTATTGGTGATCTGGATGAGGGGATGAAGTGCACCCTCAGTAGGTTTGTAGATGACACCAAATTGGGCAGGAGTGTTGATCTGCTCAAGGGTAAGGAGTCTCTGCAGAGGGACCTGGACAGGCTGGATTGATGGGCCAAGGTCAACTGTATGAGGTTCAACCAGGCCAAGTGCCGGGTCCTGCACTTGGGTCACAACAACCCCATGCAATGCTAAAGGCTTGGGGGAGAGTTACTGGAAAGCTGCATGGTGGGAAAGGACCTGGGTTGTTGGTTGACAGCCGGCTGAATATGAGCCAGCAGTGTGCCCAGGTGGCCAAGAAGGCCAATGGCATCCTGGCTTGTATCAGGAATAGTGTGGCCAGCACCAGCAGGGAAGTCCCCTTGTATTCTGCACTGGTGAGACCGCACCTTGAATACTGTGTTCAGGTTTGGGCCCCTCACTACAAGAAGGATATCGAGGTGTTGGAATGTGTCCAGAGAAGGGCAACAAAGCTGATGAGGGGTCTGGAGCACAAGTCCTATGAAGAGCTGCTCAAGGAACTGGGATTGTTTAACCTGGAGAAGAGGAGGCTGAGGGGAGACCTTACTGTTCTCTATAACTGCCTGAAAGGAGATTGTAGCAAGGTGGATGTCGGTCTCTTCTCCTATGTAACAAGCGATAGGACGAGGAAATGGCGTCAAGTTGCACCAGGAGAGGTTTAGATTGGATATTAGGAAAAATTTTTCCACTGAAAGTGTCGCCAAGCATTGGAACTGGGTGCCCAGGGAAGTGGTTGAGTGACCATCCCTGGAGCTGTTTAAAAGACGTGTAGACGTCATGGTCAGGGACATGGTTTGGGGATGGACTTGGCAGTGTTACATTTATGGTTGGACTTGATGATCTTAAAGGTCTTTTCCAACCTAAACTATTCTGTGATTCTATTCTATGTTTCTGGAACAACCAAATAATATTCTGGAATAATAATATAAATTCTGGAATAATCCAAATTCTTTAATTTTATTCAAACTACATGAAATTTAATAGAACTGAAACTTCCATTGGAGACTACTCTGTTAATATTATATTCTGATTAATGTAAGGCAGTGATGTGAAGAGTTCATGTAAACTCTTGATGTACAATGAAGGTGGCCTGAGAGCTGCTACCATTGTAGTTGTTGGTTTTGTGTTTGCTTTGGGGTTTTTTGGGGTTTTTTTTTAACTTTATGAAGTAGGTAACCCAATAAAAAGAGCAAAATACATGTTCTTCCAGAAGATTTAGTTTAGGAGTAATCTGAATAGCATGTACTTTCTCTATATGTACCTTGAACCAGTGGGTAGTATATTAAAACTAATGTTGTAACTTGGAAATAATGGTATCAGGCTGGTTTTGAACCTGAGATTACACACTATTTTAAGTGTAGCAATGTGGGATGGTCAGACTCTTTAAAATTGAAACCATTATTGAAGGCAAGAATATTGTCCTCCATGAACTAGCTGAATAAATTTATATGGCAGCCTGGTAGCTACATTGATATACTCCCAACTCATGATTTCCTTGCTTTATTAAAGTATTCTAGGACTGTAGGTCACATATGTCCTCAATACTATGATAAGATTAAGGGAAACATTGTGCCCGTTTTCAAAAAGGGTAGAAAGGAAGACCCCAGGAACTACTGACCTGCCAGCCTCACCTCTGTGCCTGGGAAGATCATGGAACAGATCCTCCTAGAAGCTATGCTAAGGCACATGGAGGCCAGGGAGGTGATTCAAGATAGCCAGCATGGCTTCACCAAGGGCAAGTCCTGCCTGACGAACCTAGTGGCTTTCTATGATGGTGTGACAACAGCGGACAAGGGAAAACCAATGGACATTATCTATCTGGACTTCTGCAAAGCCTTTGACACAGTCCTCCACAACATCCTTCTCTCTAAATTGGAGAGCTATGGATTTGATGGGTGGACTGTTCGGTGGACAAGGAATTGGTTGGATGGTTGCATCTAGAGGGTAGTGGTCAATGGCTTGATGTCTAGAGGGAGACCAGTGACAAGTGGTATCCCTCAGGGGTCCATACTGGGGCCGGTGCTGTTTAACGTTTTCATCAATGACTTAGACAGTGAGATCGAGTGCACCCTCAGCAAGTTTGCAGATGACACCAAGCTGACTGGTGCAGTTGACACGCCAGAAGGACGGGATGTCATCCAGAGAGACCTGGACAAGCTGGAGAGGTGGGCCTGTGTGAACCTCATGAGGTTCAACAAGGCCAGGTGCAAGTTCCTGCACCAGGGTCATGGTAACCCCCAGTATCGATACAGGCCAGGGGAAGAAAGGATTGAGAGCAGCCCTGCCGAGAGAGACTTGGGGATACTGATGGATGAAAAGCTGGACATGAGCCGGCAATGTGTGCTGGCAGCCCAGAAGGCCAACTGTACCCTGGGCTGCATCAGGAGAAGCGTGGCCAGCAGGTCGAGGGAGGTGATTCTGCCCCTCTACTCTGCTCTGGTGAGACCTCACCTAGAGTACTGCGTCCAGCTGGGGAGCCCTCAGCACAAGAAGGACATGGACCTGTTGGAGCGGTTCCAGAGGAGGGCGACAAAACTGATCCGATCCTATGAGGACAGGCTGAGAGAGTTGGGCTTGTTCAGCCTGGAGAAGAGAAGGCTGTGGGGAGACCTGATTGCAGCCTTTCAGTACTTAAAGGGAGCCTGTAGGAAAGACAGGAACAATCTTTTTAGTAGGGCCAGCTGTGACAGGACAAGGGGTAATGGTTTTAAACTAAACCAGGACAGATTTAGACTGGATATAAGGAAGAAATTCTTTACAATGAGGGTGGTGAAACACTGGAACAGGTTCCCTGGAAGCATTCAAGACCATGTTGTCTCTGAGCAGCCTGATCTAGTTAGCGGTATCCCTGCTCACTGCAGGGGGGTTGGACTAGATGACCTCTAGGGGTCCCTTCCAACCCAAAACATTCTATGATTCTATAATTTTAAGATTCACATTTGTTCTGTGAAATCAAAATAAACAGTAATAGTTACATATTCCAGTTTAAAGATGAAGAGTAATATTTAATATTTTGGGAAGTTTACTGGTATTTTTTTTTTTTGAAAGTTACGAGAATTGTTGCATCTGGAAAAAACCTTTTTTTTTTTTTGGCTTCTGCACATGACTTTTTGAAGTTTTCAAATACATATTTACTAGCAGTCTGTCAAACATTTAACCAAGGGTATTTTGAGATAGTAGAAGATATATTGCCTGGTTCTTTTTTATTTTAAAGTTGTGATGGACTACATGTGGGAAGCTGCAGGTCACAAAATGCAAAGTTTTAATGTGTTACCTTTATCCTAAATCTTGCCATGTATTGTAAAGATGAAAACTCATTTGAAGGTGGCAAGTACTCTGTACGTACTGCAGAGAATCAAGCAATGATCTTTTCCAACCTAAATGATTCTATGATTCTAAATGGAACCATTGCTTATTTGGGTATGGAATGGGAGATAAAACTTGCCCTATCATAGCATCGGTGCATTAAAAATATGCAGTGGTGTATGGTTTGATTTCCATATGGTTTTTCTTCTCATGTTCACTTCCTAATAGCTTTATGTTTGGGAAAGATTGGAGTGTAAAGTTTTAGCTCATTTAGGTGCTGTGAAGCTGTGAAGGATGTTTCTTTTTTTGCTAAGAATATGGTGATCTAACCTAGTGATTGGCCTAAAAAATCCAGGTACCATGTGAATGTTGCTGTACAGCCGTGTAAGATATATTCTGCTTTCTAGGGGTACAGTCAACTGTAGTTATTATTTCTTCCTTTTCTGTGGAATGAAGCATTATTTTGGTTTTGGTTCCCCCTCCCCTTCCCTTAGGGAATATTATCCAAACTATGAATATAAATAATTCCTGGGTTTGGGTTTTTTTCCTGTAAAATTAATCTAGAAAGGAAACTTTTGTCTTCTGTTGTTCTTTTTCAACAACATTCCTTAAAAAAATTAATCTCTAAGAAATTATCAGGTATCATGTGTGCAAGAAATTTAAAGCTTTCTTTCTATTTAATTTTCATTGATAGTGTAGCATTCCTGCAAATTCCATAACTAAATTCTTTTCAGTGTGACTTCATTTTATTTTTCCATAACTACGATTTGTTCCCACAGAGATTTCTTGCAATATTTAAATATTTCTGAAGAGTTTCTTTGCCTCAAATAGTGCATGATGAAAGGCAATGTATAGAATGCACATTAGAATGTTGCAATGATGACATAAGGTGCTAACAGGTGTACAATTTCTGTAAATTTATTCAAGTAACTTCATATATATTTGAATGTGCGTAATATTTTGTTTTCTTCCTGTTTACAGAGTTCTATATGAAGGGAAGGAACGCATCATTTCAGGCTGCGAAGTGATTCAAGCTACTCCTTATGGTCGTTGCGCTAATGTTAACAACAGTTCAGCTTCTTCTCAACGGATCTTTATCACATATCGACGGGCTCCTCCAATACGACCTCAAAATTCATTGGCAGTGACGGATATCTGTGTTATTGTTACCAGCAAAGGAGAAACCCCTCCTCATACATTCTGCAAAGTTGATAAGAATTTAAATTGTGGTATGGTGAGTATTTAAAAGCTTCGGTCTTTTTTCTTTTTTTGAAACTCAACAAACAAAGCCTAAGTAGTAGCTCTTTGAACTCTTCTTAGCACTGTTATAATCGTGTTCTATCACCACATTGTAATTCTTTCACTCTGTACACCATGTGTGAGAGAAGTTTTGTGTGTTTTGTTGCTCTGATTTCCTTTGGTGTTAGGAATTACTACTTCATACTGATTACTCACTACTTCAGTTTGCATATTCATGTCTAGTTGCTATTTAGGAGTAGTGCAATGGAATTTTTTTTTTTTTAATTGTCCCCCTGCCCCTTGGTGATGCTGACACTCAGGATGAATCACAAATGCTTTTTTCTTAGTTATTAATAATGCCTCTGTTACTGAGACATGTAAAAATTATAATGACCGCTTATATTTTCTTCATGTATTTTTTTTCTGATCAGTTCACTTTTGTATAGTCTGTTTTGCATTTAGTTTACTCAGGCTGAAATAAGTGGTTCTTTTTGAATGGTACAGTGTATTTAGACAAACTGCAAAAACACTGGTAAGTAACCAGTTTATGGAAGTATGAGACAAGCTTCAAGTGATGATGTTTAGAATTTAATTTCCACTGATGAGGTTCCCGTAAGAGTCTTATTTTAAATAACAAAGAAAATGTCAAGCTGCAAATCATCTGCTTCACTTTTCTCTGTTCTTCTGTTGGAGTAAGTCAAAGAGAAATGTGTTGGAGTGATTATTTTATGTAACTCCTGTAATCTCTAAAAATGTGAGAAGGGTGAATTCTCAATTACATGATTTACATGCACTCAGCAGCCAACCAGTTACTTCATTCTTTAATGCTTTTTATTTAAATGTCTGCTTTGTTTGTAAGTGAGAGTATATTCAAATGCTTATACTTGATTTTTCTGCTGCCTGTTGTCATCTTTGCTGGTTCTAAGATGAAACTTGTGTCTTCCAGTGGGGTTCCAGTGTATACCTATGTTACAAGAAGTCTGTACCAGCTTCTAACTCTTTAGCATATAAAGCTGGTAAGTAATTTAGAAGCAGACGCTCTAAACATGCTAACAGAAGGATTCAAATGCCTTGTTGAAATCAGGTAATAATTTTAAAAGTTAGGTGCTGTCTGCCAGAATTCTGTTCCTAGAACTTGTCAGTTGAAAACAACTCCTATTAATGCCTTCTTTGCTCTCCTCACTTTTTCCTGGGGGCAAAAAAAAGCCTTAATAGGAATAGCATTGTTCTGTATTAATTTAGTTCTTATTGTGACAGGTTTGGTGGCTTAGAAGCTTTAGTAGAAAGCTTAGCAAGCATTTTAGATGTAACGAAAGACTTCATATTTCTTGTGTTGATGATGATGGAGAAGCAGTAATTAAAAATTCCATTCAACCTTACTCATATTTTTTTGTGTCTCACAGCTAACACAACATCTTTTGTTTAATTTGAAAGTTAAATGCGTTTCTTCCCTTCAGTTCCACAACTATTCACTTGTTTCTTATTTGAGGAGAGTGAAAAATGTTCTAAACAATAAACGACAAAAAGCCTTTTAAGTCTGGCGTTTATGATTTTATTAATGCATTGCTACAGATTTTTTTTTCCTAAAGTTAAAAAAAAACTTTCAAAAAGGTTTCTGTTGAGCACTAAGTGCACCAAATTCCTTTGAAAGGAGTAAACTACCAAGTAGAAGTGGAAAGCATAGATAATGAAGCCAGTGTACCATAAAATAAGCTGGATGAACAGCAATAGTAAAGCAATGCTTGTGTGCCTATTTTCTGCCAGCAAAAGTTAGTTATAATTCTGAAAACTGAATAAATGATCTGTTTAAGCTGAACATATTGACTGATTAGCAGAAAATGTGGACTGTCAGCTAGTTCATCCTATTTTCAACTGAGTTATTGATGCATTTCTTACAGTAGATAAATTCTCGCTCTCTTCATAGGAATCTCTTTGTAATAAAATCCATTCCAATGGCACATTTAAATAGCACAGGTAGTTCCCAACTGGTTTAGAGTAAAGGTCTTCACTAATTAGTTTTTACTATGTACTGTTTTTTGAGCAGTTACCAAAAGGGAGTGATTCAGTATTCATACACAATTTTAAAATGATTGTTACTTGGAGGACTTAGTCTTACTGTCAACTGAGAGACTTCCTTCTTCTGCAGTTGTGGTCTACAGTTACAAAGTCCAGATAGCCAACAGACTCTGCTGTACATTGTGGAAAATACATTGTTTACATTATTTAGGGCTTGCAGAGCAAATGCGCTTATTTTTCCTTCTCCCATTCTCAAGGCTTAATTTTCAGATATCCTCAAGAGAACTATGAGTCATTCCCACTGTCGGAATCTGTACCTCTCTTCTGCCTTCCTATGGGAGCTACTATTGAGTGCTGGGACCCTCAAACCAAATACCCACTACCAGTGTTCTCAACATTTGTACTGACCTGTTCTTCTGCAGAAAAGGTATGGCTCCACAATGTGACTAGTTTTTGCTTTTAGTTCAAATGGCTGCTATGAACATAGATAGGCATGGTTTCTTCTGTATTTGAGAAATGCTACAACATAAATTGTTAAATACTTCCCTCATAAAATTGTATTTCTTAAGCCTTCATATAAAACAGAAGTGAACCAAACCAGGAAATAGCTGGAAGAGTATGTGCTGTTTAATTCCATGTAAGCTGAACCATACACTTAACAAAACCAAAACTCACAGTGCATGGATTTCCCTGTTCTTTCAAGTAAGAAGTTTCTGGGAATGGAAATGTAACCTACATGTTAAAAGAGATGTTCACTTCCCATGTGCGTTAGCAATGTTTAAGTTGTTAGGATTTTCCTATGGTTACCTTAAAAGCCACTTCTGTAACTGTAACAGCTTGTGTAACTGAGCTCTGTAGGTATCTCTGTGCATGAATAGGAGAATAGGTACCAGAAAACAGCAGGGCAGAGAGAGGAAAAGTATGTGCTGAGAGGTAGTGTGTGAAAGGCTCTGAAGAACTGATGAGCTCCTCAGACCAGTGGTCCTGTTGAATTCACGTGAAGGGGTAAGATTCAGAACACCCTCCATCTGCCAAATTGGTATAAGGCCACCAGCACACATGGGCACCAAAAATGTGTTGCATAACTCAGGTGACATGTGAGAAGGCACTGTCTGCTATACACAGACAGAAAATACAGGATTATAAGTATACCTGATGAAGCAAGGGAGCCCTTGTTTGGGGTTAGCCCCCCCGCTGTTGCTTCAGCTTGCCAAGTGTGTCTCTGGGTGAACTCTGCATGATGGAATAAGTGATTGTAATATGTGATTAGCTTTCTGTGGCTAATAGAGAGAAGTTTGGCCCTATTAGTGATGACAGCTCAACTTCCACTCTGCCTCAGTTCCCTAACAGGGAAATTTATGTACTTACCCATTTCCAAAGAACAAAAAAAGTCTTTCTCCAATATATTAATACATATTTTGCAAGGAGGAATGCAGTAGCTGCCAGTATTTTTCTCAGAGAGAATGTATACTGTGGTATCCGTCTTTCCTTGTTCTCCTTTTGCTAACCTTGCTGGAATAATTCAGTTAATTATGAAACTCTGACAAATAGGAGAGGAATATTAGAAAAGGTCAGTAGCTGTTTAGCTTGATAAAATGGGTGAAATCAAAACTAAAATAATTTTATTGTTTAGTGTGGTAATGATAGGGGAATTTACTGTACACAAGCATTTCATTATGGTTTTTTTTTTTTTTACCATAATGGTTAATGGATAGGGTTTTGTTATGGCGTGCAGTTTGGTTCCTTCCCTTTCAATTTACCAAGTATGAGTACTTTGTTGAGGAAAGTGCAATCAAAAAGAGGAAGAGAGGCACAAGAGTCCACAGCATTAATATATAAGGATATTTTGCTTATGTTACATAAATTAAAAATTATTTCACAAGCTACCAGCAAAAGCACTGTAGTGTGCTTGCAAACTTAAGGATGCTTTGAAAGTTCTGACCTGATCTGCTGTTAAATACTGGGTCTGCTCAGCTGCTTTTCTTCATCTTTTAGGTTTATGGTGCTGCTATTCAATTTTATGAGCCTTATCCCCGGGAGCTGCTAACAGAAAAACAGCAATCACAGCTGGGTCTCCTGACAGCTGTAGAGAGAAAAGTGGTTACTTCCAAGTCCATCAATTCCAACAAATGCATCTGCCTTCTCTCACACTGGCCTTTCTTTGAAGCATTTCGAAAATTTCTTATGTTCATCTACAAACTCTCTGTCTCTGGACCTCATCCTCTTCCCATTGAAAAGTATGTAAAACATTTTTCAAGTTAATGTGGGAAGGTAGTTGTATCAGCTCAGGAAGTCATGTGATTTATACATATCACACTTACATGGTGTATTTGCTCCCTCCTCTTGCTTGCACCATGTAGTTTATGTTGTACTGATAGAAATTATTGCTGCTTAGTTTAATAGTAGTGAACTGGATTTTGCTGTGGCTTTTCTGTTAGAACATGTCATGCCTGTTTACCTTTCTCTTAACTACATCAAACACAGAAAATGGCTGAGCTCTAAGACGTGCTAACGTTTGCAGTCCTGCATTTGAGGTGAATAAATACAAGCCCAGGGACTCTGTGCATTAGCAAAGAGTATCTGGGTCTGTTTCCGAGCTCTGCAGCTAATGCAGGTATGAGAATGAGAGAGATTGCTGAAATACGATGTTACCTTCAAAACTGTATTAGGTGTCTGGCAGTGAAGTATATCGTTTCTCTTAGCTAAAGACTCATTAGAAACTTTGTAGAATGAGCTTAGGCTCCCTGGGATTTTGAAGGGCTTGCCTAAATGCCTCTGGGTTCTTATCTTTTGCATACATATCTGAAGCTTCATGCATGACATGTGAGTGAATGGAGTTTCTTTGTTTCAGTTTGCATAAGTTGGCTCTTAATCTTATCAAGACAGTAAATAAATAGTAATTCCAAAATGTGATTAACATTGTTTTTAGTCTCTGATTAGTGCTGGTTTTCTACCATCTTGTCATCTTTTCAGGCACATATCCCATTTTATGCACAATATACCTTTCCCTTCACCACAAAGGCCAAGAATTCTTGTGCAGGTAACCAAAACATTTGCTTCCATATTTAGTTACAATAATTGTAAACCCTCTTTCTTGCTTTTGAAATCCTGGCTTTTTCCTTCACGCTTTTTACTCAGCTTTCAATACCCATCTGCGGAAAGGGAGAGGGGAGGAGATGGGTGGGTTGGCCTTCTCTTTCATTGATATAAACCTGGGGTAATTTAGCAAGGGAAAGTGTTTCAGGCTTCAGGTTGTGCGGATGGCAGCAGTGTCCTTGCACTTTTGAAATTTCTGCCATATATTACCCTTTCGTTTTATAGGCACCATTTGCATGTGTGCGCGCGTGTGTGTGTGTGTGTGTGTGTGGTTTTTTTCTGTCTTTCTCTCACTTGTCCACCCACTACTGTGGTTCAAAGGTAATCCCCCAGGGTACTGTCTCTTGTGCTTCTCTGTTTAATCACCTAGCAGCAGCTACATGTTCAACACTGAGTCACAGACAATTTCCTGTAACTTCTGAGAATCGTTTCGGTGACTAATACAAACTCTGTTGACCTAGTGAACAGAAGTCCCAAAGATTGTCTCTGATTTGTGTCTCTTGCATGACATTGGTGACTCTGTCTGCCAGGCAGTTTACGAGACTATGGTTATACATTTATATTGGAATATTACACTGTATTAACTTTGGATTTGTCCCTATCAATCACATATTACTTTATGTGTTTCAGCTTTCTGCCCATGATGCATTAATATTGTCTCAGCCAGTTTCTACACCATTGCCACTGAGGTATCATTATTAATACTTTAAATGTATATTACTTGAAAAATTCAGAGGCAAATAGGAATAAGTCATAGAAGGAAGCCAAACATGACTGCAGTATTACTAGATCTTATAAACAGAAAGCTCAATATGCATTTATATTATACAGTGTTGTCTTTTTGACATAGATCTGTCCCTTGTGGAAGAACAGTGTCACTAATTATACTGAAGTAAAGATGACTCGCCAGGTTATTGTAGGAACTCTAAAGAAAGTAGCAGCAGGCTGTGAGGAAAAAAAAAGTGTTTAAATATCTTGTATTTTCAGAACCTGTGTAGTAAGCAAAATTTTTTTTAATAGCATAGATAGACTGTTATCTTGTTTTTTTCCCTTTTCGGATGCAAAAAGAGACATTTCCATCAAGCAGTTATGTGAAATCAGTCAATGCACAAGCTTGCAAACATTTCGGAAAGTCAAAATTATACCTAAAAATTGGTACTTGTGCTTGAAGGTTGATGCGGCCTCTGTGGTTACTGCCTGCATCTTCTAGGCTGGAGCTCCCTATGATTGTGATATGGGGTTTTGTTTGGATGGTTTTGTTGATTTTTTTGGTTTGTTTTTAAGTTAAAAACTAAAATATTCTCCCTTTTTTATTTCCCCACCTCCCCTTAAGCATTATCATATAATATTTGGTATGCAGAAGAATCCTGTGTTTAATCACATCTGTTACATTGCCTCTTAAGTGAAAAATTGCAGCCAGACACCAAATTGAAATCAACATATAAGCACTTTTTTCAGGACATATTTTACATCCCTGTGCTCTTACGGATGTCATTACAATTCCTAAATGTGTACAGTCCAAACAAATGAAATGGAGTCTAAACTGGAGAAACTAAAGTCAGTTGCTGTCAGAATGCTGGATTGATTTTACTTGACTAGTATTAGAATTTGACGCTGTGATTCTGAGATCAAATGCATACCCTGGTTCATTATTTTTGCCTGAGGTAACCCATCATATGAAACTACTAGTGTTATTTATGCTTGGATTAGTTGTTAACAGGTTAGATCTGGTTTACTGCTACAAAGACAAGATGCCTGTGCATATATGAAAGAGCGTACCATAAGCAACACAAACTCAGGAGCAGCATGGTATAGCATATGTTTCTCTAGCAATAGAATTTGAATATATATTTTTTTTGTGTCAGTAGAAGGCTCATATTGAGGTGATAGCTATTAGGTAGATGGGTAGGTATTTGATGTGTGGTAAAATTAGCACCATTCAACTAGTTGGTCCTGAACAGTTGTCAGAAGTTTGATAATAGTGATTTTTATTTATTTATTTATTTATTTAATCCTGTAACATTCTTATTCTCTTCCCCCTTTCCACCCACCCTTCAGCGGAGCAAACTTTAGCACTCTGCTCATGAATCTTGGACCAGAAAACTGTGCTACTCTGTTATCCTTTGTGTTACTAGAAGGCAAGATTCTCCTCCATTCTCTTAGACCAGCTGTGTTGACAGGAGTTGCTGAAGCTGTAGTAGCTGTAAGTACAAAGTGTTCTGTACAGCAGTGAGAGAAATCAGTTCAAACTCCACAGTTGTTACAAGGCTTTTTTAAGTGAAAATGTTTGATGCACAAAATTATTATTTTTCCCAGCAATAACATTTAGTTAAAGTGCCATAGCATGTCTTATTGTTATAATTATTAGAATGATCAACCTTTTTGCATAGATAAGTAAGAGATGTGCTGTAAATAAGTTGTCAAATTTGAATACTCTTTTCTGACAGTGTTACAAGGCTTTTAGCAATTTCATTTCAACTTGCTGCATGTAACTTCTTGGGTTTTGTTGTACAGTATCTGTTGTCATGTTTTAATGTGTTGATTTAATTTAATTTTTCCTTCAGATGATATTTCCATTTCAGTGGCAATGTCCATATATCCCCCTCTGTCCTTTGTCTCTGGCCACCGTACTCAGTGCACCTGTTCCATTTATTGTCGGAGTTGATTCACGATACTTTGATCTGTACGATCCACCACAGGATATTGTGTGCATTGACTTAGACACAAACATGGTGTACATGTAAGTTCTATGGAGTTTTTACATTTTTCTGTAGATGGAGAGATTGCTGGAATGCTCAGGAGCACTGAGCTAAACCACTGTTTTATCCAATGTGGTTTGTTTCTTACTGCCCTCTGTTCTTTTTCTCATTTCTAATGTTTCATAGCAAATTAAAACTTACTAAGTCAAGGGTCAGCACTTGGTGCCACCTATGAGAAATGTGATGCAGAAGCTGCTATAAATTTAGTAACAATGGTAATGTGTTCTGGTTTGTTTTTCCGCTTCTAGTACTGCTTATTAGGGAAATGGGTCAAAGGCTAGAATAACAGAAAGAAGAGTTGTTCTGGGTTTTTTTTCTGCCCCCACATTTCTTACATTTTCACTACCACCTTGAATTTGGTTCACTACCACTTTTGAATTTGGTTTCCCTTTGTTTGGTGACTGTTGGTATGAACATGAGCCCTTCAAGACCCTTCATGATAGCTTTTGATGCTGTCTTGCCCTCGGGGCACTTTATGTTAGTGTTAATAAAGAATCTTTCTGAAGTTACAAGGGCCAAATTTTTCATGAGATCAGCTAAGGAAAATGTTGTGTCTTGACGGCATTCAATCTATAATATTTTCAGTTAAATTATTATGGGTTTAATGTTTTTCTTAAATTGAAGGTGTTGCATGAACAGTTTCTTTGCACCTTCTTCAGGAAAGGCTAATTCACAGTAATTCTTCTGTTTTTCTCTAATATACCTAAATGAGATTACAAATACCTGAATTGAAAATTCAGTTGTTTCAGGTGTTTAATTTAGCAACTTTATGAATTACCTTTCCATTTTAAATTAATTAGATCATAAACAGAAAGAGGCATCTAAGCTAGCTCAAGATGAGGGTGAACATCACTAAATAAAGAGCACATCTTTTCTCTGTGAAAATGTTGGTTTACATCATCTCATGTCACTTTTTAACTCTCAACTTTTGTTTTTACTAACGAGTTAGCATTAGTCACTTGATTTATGGCTCAGTTGAATGCTTTCTCGATTTTCATTGTGTCAAAAGGACCCTTCCTCTACTGAAGCAAATGGTTACATTACTGAAATGCTGTGTTTTATTAGTAGCATCACAGGAAATAGTAAACAGTGGAGCAGGAGTTTATTTTTTTATTTGTTTTTTTCCCCTTCCCCTAGGTCCCCATTAAAAACACTGCAAAAATCATTTTCATCACTGAATATCAAAGTATTATTCCACCAAAAGAATAAGTATAATAGGTATTGTGAAAGAAGAAGGTACTGAAGAAACTCAAAGAGGATAACTTGTTTATATGAAGATATTTGCAGTATTTTGGTCATAAGTAGAATGGAAGTTGAAGACTGGGTTGCAGAAGAATGAAGGAGATAGAAACAGGGGATTTAGCAGGGAGATAAGGATGGCAAGATTCCATTGGGATGACTGCTAGAAAGACCACATACCAGCCTTACTTGGATTGGTTACTGAAGTAAAAATCTACCAGTGGCTGACCTCTTACGAGGCGCTCAACTGGGAAGATTTTTGCACCTTTTCTTTGGCTGTCTTATAAGTCCTTTCAATAGTCAACTGACCTTTTTCTTTTTTGCTGCCCATTTTTCATATATCTCATCTGTACCACTTATTTGACTTCCAGAGGAATTTGACATCTGTAACATTTGACTTAGTAAATGGGAGATGATGCTACCTGTATTCTAAAACTTTTTTAACTTGTAAATGAGGATATTTTTCAGTTTTGGAGATGAGTGGGTAAAACCAAATCTCCATAAAGCACTTTGTGTGAAGATCATATAGAATTCTAAAATACTGCGTTATTAGCAAGTGAAGATTAATATTCCATTTTATTTTATCCACATCTGTTTCTACCCCTCTTTATTTCTGTGACAATACTGCTTTTTTTTTTAAATTTTTTTTTGGTGTGAATGCATTTTACAGCACTGTTGCTAACTTTGAAAGACTGCATAATAGAAGAATAACAATTGAAAAATTCAATAATTTCTAGTGCATCAGTCTGTCTTTGTAGTGTCTTTTTGGAGCAAATTTGGTGCTGTCCGCCTTATGATAGACTGAAGATTTATTTACTGCCAAAAAATAGTGAAGGCCTTTTATTCATTCAGCATCTTCCTTAATGCCTTTTTTGGGATGTATTCAGCTATCTCTGTGATGGTAATGTTGAAAGCTGGTTCAGGAAAGTAGCCTTTTTAGGGCAAAGATTTGAGAGTTTGTTTTATTTTTATAGCAGGATTTTTTTTCCTTGCATTTTTGAAACAGTACCACTTACATTGTTTATAGGCATGCCATTATGGTGGAAAAAAAATGGGCAAAGGCATCTGTAAGCATGCGGGTTTTTTTTAACTCCTGAAACTCTGGCTTCCTTCCTAAGATAGTTCTGTGTCGATGCCAATTGAGCAAATAGTAATTGAACAAACATTTCACTAATGCAAAGTGAGAAACAAGGAGTGACAGCTTGGGTAGTAATAACTGATTAGGTCTTGTGGCCACAAGGTTTGTTGTACTCCCTGTTACGGACATTGTCCCCCACCTTCTGCCTTCCAGAAATCAGCATAGGAGTTCTCAGGATTTACTCCCTTCTCTCTCTTTATACCCAGCTTAAACAAAGTCTGGCATTATACCCGTTGTCCTTCTAAGAAAGATGAGCATCCCTGTAGGCCAATTTACCCCATTGCTTTATCAACCACATAGTTTCCAAACTGTGAACTGTGAATTCCCAATTTTCCTGGTCCCTGCTAGTCTTGAAGCTGAAACTGTGTTGCCATAGACATGTTACAGTGTGCCATATGACCCTAAAGCTACTAGACTGGTCTTCCAGCATTTTGTCATAACGTTATGAGTTCATGTTGTATTCTAAACTGCTTTTATGTGTATCAGTAGCAGTATGGCAGGTTTATGGTAGTATAGACTTTACACAGTAATCACATACAGATTGATATGCTTAAATTACCTTAGCAAGACTGATAAAAATTCTGAAAGGGAAATCAGCTAAGTGAAACTTCAACTAAAAAGTCTAAATCAAATCTTAATGCAGATCCTCCTTACAGACTGGAGAAAACTCTACTCATAACTCAATTTATCCTGTTCTGTACCTGAGGAAATTAAATTCTGAGTTATGTCACTCCCATTTTATTTTATTTTTGACAAATAAGACAGCAAAAAGATTTATTTTAAAAAGAATTTCTTTTTCTTTAGTTACTGTGTTATGAAAATGAAGCTACTTAGGGCTGTGGAAGCTATTATTTTTTATGTAGTCTGTATTTTATATATCTTTTTTTCCCTCCCCTGTGTTTTAGATCAGATGATAAGAAGAGCACCAGCTGGAAGCAGTTTCCTAAGAAGCCATGTAAAAGTCTGCTCAGCACCTTAAAGAAACTGCACCCACAGCTGGCAGCAGGTGAAATATATAAAATAAAATGGGAAGGGGTAAGAACAGAAACTGCTTAAATCAGGGAAAGTAAATGTTCAAAGAAAACGACTAAATTTTCTGATACACACCTACAAGTCTTAAATTACAATCAGTATATAAATATAGGGACATTCCTCTATCATATGTGGTGTGAATTACTTAATTTGACCTTTTTTTTTTTTTTTAGCCTTTACTCATCATTAAATTTTTTTTAAACAAAGATTCAGGTAAAATACGTTTGGATCTCGACCTAAAACAATATTCACAGTTCTGATCAAAAATAGTAGAGAATATAGGGATATGAGTAAAATAATGTTGAATATCTCAGGTATTGGGCAGATACTGCTGAAATATCTCAGATAATGACTTTTCTACAAAAATAATCGAGTAGCTAAATTTTGGCAAAGTATCTTGTCAAAAAAAAGAAAAAGAAAACCTGACCATCTTCAGCCTAATGGCTTGGATAGGTAAGAGCAAAGTTGTAGCTGACCTAACAGTCTTCAGGTATTGCTTCTTTCTGACTGTAGATAGGGTCTTTAAGGTGAGCTGGTTCAGAGTATGTTAGGTTGCATCATTATGGAGAAGGAAACAATGATAGCCTTATAGGTATATAAGATATACAAAATTTGTAAATTACAGAAATAGAAAAGTGCATTAATTAGGAGGTAGGTGTTCTTGCCTCAATTTTCTATATTTTTTTTTGCAGATAGCCTTTACTTCACCTGTTAGAAAACCTCAAATTTTCTTTTGGTTTTATCAGCAGGGTATGTCATGCAATCTGCCTAATGTAGAACTACTTCCTAATTTTAACTTGAGCCGAACCAGTGGTCTTTTTTAGATAGATAGTGTTTGTATTTTGGCAATATTGTAATAGATATTTTATAATATTAATTTATATTTATATATAAATATTTATATTACAGTAATTAATATTTTTGTTATAATAAAAAGCATGGAACTTTAATTTTCAGTAATACCCACTACTGGTTTTTTAAGAGTGCAAGAGTAAGTTCTCAATGTCGTCTACTTATTTCTACCCTCTGGTGCCCTAAAATGTTAGAATTTTTATTAGAAAAGTAGTTTTAGGCCCTCTCTTTCTAGATGTGCAATCTTCAGAACAGGGAAAACATGGTCCTTTGTGTTTGTGTTGATAAATTACTGGAAGACTACATTCATTTGGGTATGTGGTAACATTAACTCAACTGAGATCCTCCTTGTTGTTTCATGTCCCAGAGGGCTATATGAGTTAGAAAAACACATAGTCAACTCTTGAGGTAACCTGCCTTTTATGTGGGACAGATCAGCTGGAAAACAATCCCAGGATTTCTAATGTTTGTCACTTCTGATTGTGGGCAAGTAGAAAAAAGAAAAATAGTCTTTGGTGTCTTGCAAACGTTACCTGTTTGAATGCACTGTATTTTAATATAGGATTCTGTGTGTTGCTCATTGCTAGTTCACAGGAAAACTCAGGAAGGCTCTGCAGTGGAGATGACTCCTATTGAGGCAGATTTCTCCTGGCAGAAGAAGATGATGGAACTCGAGATGGAGATCCAGGAAGCTTTTCTCCGTTTCATGGCATCTATTTTAAAGGGTTACAGAACATTCCTGAAGCCAATCACGCAAGCGCCTTCAAATAAAACAACTGCTGCTGATTCTTTGTTTGATCATCAAGGTGAGGGTGAGGCAAACCAGCTGCTGGTAGCATTGGCAGTGTTACAACTTCAGGGTTGAGGAGCTGCTTAACTTTAAAAGGTCAAAGTTCCCTTTGGTTGTACAATTCTTGGCAATATTTAAAATTGCAATTGTATAAAGTTAAACTATTCAAAGTAGATTAGAACACAGATATATGCACATAGAACTGCAATTTTGCAATAGCTGTGGTATTAGAAAAGCTGTCTTTCAGTCGCATGATGCCCCACTCTCAGTGACATATTCCATAAGGGCAGGTCTTGGGAATGAAAGAATATTGCTCAATTTGTACAGAACAAAAATGCCAGAAGCCCAGTAATGAAGAACAAAGTAATGTTCTTGATACAAATGGGATGATAATAGAGAATGGAGCAGAGATCAGAAGCATAACAAGATAATAGTTAGCAAAGGTCTTCTTATTTTTCTCATCTTATCACTTTAACTTTTCAGATATGTTTACTAGTCAAATGCCTGATAAAATTTCACAGGTATTTTGTTTTCTGTGTGGTGGTTGTGTTTTGGCGTTCTTTTTTTTTGTTTGGGGTTGTTGATTTTTACTTTTTTTTTTAATTGCTGGAAGAGAGATTTGAGAAGAGATTTTTAGTCAAAGGCTTGGAAAGTCTTAAATATTTTCAGGCCCATCACCTCTTAGGATAATGTAATTTTAATTTTAGCATTGTTTTAACTGTTAGGTACTTCTACTTTTGAAAGAGGTCATAATTTTCTTTTTCTTGCACACATAGTCAACAAACACAGTGAGAAGATTATATGGGGGTGATTCTTACCAAGTATTGTTAACTATGATGAAAAATAATTATTTTTAAAAAAAGCTGTTACTTTAGTTTTCCAAATGCAAGTAGTGATAAGTAGTTGGTTTTATTGATAAAGCCAATAGTTCATGTATTACCACTTTAAATATTGTATGTTGACATTTTATATGTTAATTTCTTACGGAGCTCAAAACTGGTATTTAGTTGTGTGTTCCTTTTTATAACCAGGATTTTTAAAAAGCAGAGACCGTGCCTATACAAAGTTCTACACACATCTCACCAAAACGCAGATATTCAGCAGCTTTATTGAAGAGTGCAGTTTTGTGAGTGACAAGGATACTGGCTTCGCATTTTTTGATGACTGCATAGAAAAGGTGAAAAACATGTAGCAATATTATTAAATTATATGCTTCTGTTCATTTTGTGTTATTGTCCTGTTTTTTAGTGCACACTGCAGCAAGTGTTTTCAGGGATTGGAATTCTTGGTGGTTATTGCTGAGTCATTTTCTTCTTCACCTTCTTGCATGCTCATCGTTTTCTGTGTTGATGCAGGCAACTTTCATTAAAGCCCTGTAGGATGTCAAGCTGTAAGATAATGTGAGAAATACCAGTAGCTGACACTTTAGCACAATGCCATCCATGTCTTCTCTTTAAATATTAATCACTCTCCCTCTAATGTGGAAGTATCTACCAGTGGTCATCAGTATCATTGCTCTTTTTCACACAATTTAAACTTAAAACACTCAAACATACCTAGTGCTCCATTTGTGGTCAAAACTGATTTATGTAGATAAGATCCCCTTTCACTGTCTGTATTTTATATGGGAAAGCTTGCTGTATCCCATTCTTGTTTTTTGAAACAAAGTCTCTTCAGCATGGTTCTGGACTAGATGGGTTGTTGAGTTTATAGCTTCATCTGTAAAATGCCAAGTTCACAGTATAGAAATTAGGAGCTATAGGATTATATGTATTTTTATAAGGTATACATATATGATTCCTTTTAGACAGAATCTTCATTTGTTATACCAAGTTCTTATGGAATGAGTCTTTGATTCAGTATTGATTCCTACCAAATTAACAGTTGGAAACAAACCACAGAAGAAGTGTTTAAAAGTTTTTTTGCCTTTATTTTTCTTTCTGCTGAGTATGGGGTATGCATCTAGAGTATGCATCTAGAGTATACTTTGTTTAATGTTGTTAATAATTTGTTATTATTGCAGGTTGCTATTGTGTGGCATACAAATTGTCATATCAAAAATATCCACAAAACAGCAGTTTCTTTCAATTAAACTAAATGAAAGCACTTTTCTTTGATATATTTAAGATTTGGTGTATTTAGTAGATAATGTCAACAGATTGAAAGCATGTTGATTACTGCATTTCTTACTTTCAGCAAAGGAAGTATTTGAAAATTGCTTCTACAGTAATATGAAAATTTAGTGTTTCTTATTTAATATTTCAGTAAATGACACAGATGTAACAGAATTGTTTAGGATATTTTTTTGAGTTGAGAAGAAACTGTGAATTTTGTTTTTTTCTTTTTCCCAGCTCTTTCCGGATAAAGGAACAGAAAAAGGAGAGAAGGTATTTTGTCCTTCAAAATGTTTAGGGTTATCTGTTCATTAAATAAAAATGAAAAGACAAGGCTGTGGACTTGATATTGGAGTAATTAGAACAAATATAACTTATTTTATATATTTTTAATATATATATACCACGAGACAGTATATATTAAATATATTTTTACATATAGTAACATAATTAATGTTAAAAAGGACATTTTATCCCAGAGCCGAACTCTTTACTTAGAGTACAAACTCTGTTTTCAGGTTGATGTAGATTCCGTCGAAGATGCACGGTTGATTGAGCTTGATGAGTCACAAAAAAGTGAACACACGGTGTTCATAATGCCACCAGAACCGCCCACTGATGACGGACAGGATCAAGTGCCAAAATACAGGTACAAGTTAAAACAGGCACATGTAGTGAAACTTATGACATTAAGCAGGGCAGATTTTGGTGCTAGACTTGCCTTAATGTAATGTTTGGAAATATCTTTAAAAAGATACAAACTGCCTGGATTCTGGTAAGTTTCTGAAGCTCTAGAAGTCAATGTTTTGTGTGTGTCTATGTCTGAGGGCATGCGGATTTTGGTTTTAATTTTTCAGTAACTTTTTTCCAACTTTATAGTAATACTTCTCTACATGCATTCAATGTCTTTCTTCCTGTTTGAGCTATTTATGTGTATTTTGTAGCAACCGCAATGCTCTCTGTTTCACAGTGGGAATGACAGGGGGTGGGTAATGGATCTGCCTGGTACTGTTGATCTGCAGCTGATGAACCAAAAGAACAAAACACCCACCCCACTTTGCAGACTTTTTTCATTCAGTGTTTTTCAGCCCTGTGCAGGAAATGTGGTGTTTCACTCTGGGGCATGACTTTTTTCTTCCTGTCTCTCTTGGAGGTCACAAAGGTTCTGTTTTCCAACTGTTGTCCTTGTTAATCATGATCTGTGCTTCCCTGACCTTCATGATATGGATGTCAGTCTGGTTCTTGTTTCCATTGTCTATGAGGATATTCTTGTGATATCTTTGTGAATAAGACTAAGACAATCTTGTTATCTTTGTTACTTTTTTTTTCGGTTCCCCCCCCCCCCCCCCCCCCCGGTTCGTTTTTTTTCCTCTTTGTCAGTTCTTTGCACGCAAGTTGTCTTTGTGTGGCATTCCTGCTATCAGCATGGATGTGAAAAGCTTTTATTTTATTTTCTTTTTTTTTTTTTTTTTTTTAATCATGTATATAGCTATAAAAACTTCCCACGACTAGATTTCAAGCTCTTTGACAGGCCACAGGAACTCAAGCTCTCCTTCAGCAGACACCCAGCTGGAAGCAGCATGTCAAATAGTCCCGCACTCATGGCAAAGAGGACAAAACAGGTCAGATGAGTCTTACTGTGATCACTGTGTGAACACTGAAAGATACAAAGTTTTTTGGTAAAATTGCCACTACCTATTTATACTATAAGTTAACGCTGTTAGAGGTTAGGTCTTTGTAACTATTGAGAATAAGCACTTTTGAAAGAAACAGAAGGCAACAAATAAATAAATTAGCATCTGAGAATTTTTAAGCTTTAGACTATAATATAAACGAAAAGGAAATAAAAATTAATGCTTGATGGGAAAGAAAAAAAAAAGATAATTAATTCTGATGCTAGTTTTTGCTAGCAGAGAGCCTTAATAAGAGAATGGTAAGAGGGAGGTTCTGTTGAATGTTTGTCCATTATTATTAAATCCTTATTTTTAAGAAGCCAGTATCTGAGTTAGTAATGGCTTCTAAATTCAGGATGTTACATCTTTTGTCTGCTTTTTGCTTTGTTTCACCTTTACAGGAGATAAAAACAGCCCATAAATTAGCCAAGAAGTATTACGTAAGCCCCCCACAGTGGGCTAAGTGTCTCTTCAGTCATAGTTACAGCCTGTGGTTTATTTGTCTGCCAGCCTACATCAGAGTTGCACATCCCAAGGTCAAAGCACTGCAGCAGGCATACAATGTTCTAATTAAGATGAGGAAAACTGATGTGGAACCACTGGATGAGGCAAGTGTGAATAAAAAAACGTTACCATAAACATGGAATAGAAGACAAGGTGCAAATTTAGCGTGTTTCACCGCCACCACAAGGTTAAGCATACTTACAGTGTAACCTGTTGTAAAGTCACCTTGAAACAACCTCAGAGAAGTCTGCTTAACTAAGGCAACTGGAAATTAATTTCCTTTTTCACCACCAGTGTAGTGTCAGCTATGCCAAGTACTCCAACTTAGTGTTGCTAGTCTTATCCCAGACCTCTTCAAGAAGGAAGTTTTAGAATATCCCTATTTTTTAAATGCACTTTGAATTAATGCTTTGCAGCCTTACTTGGACTGAAGGGAGAACGGGTTTATGTGCAGCATACCATTCTCTCAGTAGTATCCACAGGCACATGGCAGCAAGTTATCCTGCTTTTTGCGTGGGAGTTTCCTTCCCTCCTTTATTTCGCAAACAGAAGAGCCGAGTGGAAAAAAATTCAGCATTCTCAACAACGTGACTGCTGATGTTTTTTCAGCGTGTGTGATTTCCTGTTTCAGTTTTGCTCCCTCTTCTGGCTGTTGAGTAGCTGTGTACCAAAAAGCTGCTCTCGCATGGTTTTTCTATTTTACACGTGTAAAAGTTGGAAATGGGGGAAGAGCTTAAGCTGTTTAAAAATCCTTGTCATCAGTCCATTTATGCATCTCTGTATCTTGTCAGGTCTGCTACAGAGTTGTAATGCAGCTCTGTGGACTATGGGGTCAGCCTGTTCAGGCCGTGAGAGTCCTTTTTGAAATGAAAAATGCTGGAATACAGCCAAATGCCATCACTTACGGTTATTACAACAAGGTAAGAGAAGTCTTGACGACGGATACTGGACCAATATCTCTCTTGCTGTTGCCACTCCCCTTGTCCTGTAGCATGTTTTGAAGATTGTTTCTTACAGCTCTTCACTTGGATTTGCTGATTCTCTTGGGCAAGCAATCATTTTGGACATGCTTACAGTTCATTGGATCTACACTGCATGGTTTTACACTGTTTACATTCCTGTGCTGTTTGGCTAGCCAAAAATTCTGTTGAAATATACATTTACAGTGTTTGCATTTCCAAGTTTTGGAGTCTGTCTGGTGCTTCCATGTCAAAACCATCTGTTCCTAGTTGTATGCTTTAAGGTAGCAGGATGCAAGATGGATAAAGGCTGGAATTAGGCTAGTTGAAGTAGCCTTGCCTCTTCTCCTTGCTTCCAAGTTCCTGCAATATGCTGGTGAAATTTCTTAGTAATGTAAACCATGTAAAGTAATAGGAAAAGAAGTGCTGCTATGGCCTTTTGTTGCTACTGAAGTCTATAAATAAGAACAAACCTCACCTTGGTTACTTAGAGAAGTCTTGCTCCATTGTTCGTTGTTACTCAGCTGTTGTATCCAGAGCTGTGGGATAAAAAGGAACAGATCATAAAAGGGAACAGCTCATAAAAACTCGAATATTTGTCCTTCTTCACATGGTTGACAGGAAATGCCTTTTATGAGTGTGGAAAGAAAAGCTTCTCACTGTACTATGTTTCTGAGTGTAACTTCCTTACTGTTTTTGTTATTGCAATGTCTCTTTTCCGTAGGCGGTTTTAGAGTCTCCTTGGCCTAGCAGTAACCGCAGTGGCCTATTCCTGTGGACAAAGGTACGAAATGTAGTTCGTGGCACAGCACAATTTAGGCAGTGCTTAAAGAAATCAACGCAGAGCCCACGAGTACCTGTCATATCAGGTAATAAGTTAGTTGCAATGGATTTATTTCTGCTGAACAAGAGCATGACGTGCTTTCTGAGGGACTGCAGCTAACATTGTGGCTTTTACACATGGAAAATTTTTCCTTAAGTGTATAAAAATTGGTAATTGCCAGCTTGATGCTTGAAACAGTCTTAGAATGTCTTTTGCACGCTGAAGAATTAATTGTTGAATTCTGTTGCTGGAATTTCATATTCTTATTTTACATGTGCAAGCAAAAGTATTTACTGTTGTCTGAAGAGGTTAGATTTGTTTAAAAACCTGAAAAGTTAAATCCTCTCTTATTAACCAGCTCTCGTTCATGTCTTTAGCTCTGCGGAGTGCCACGGGTGGAAGTGATGGGGACATGGTGAGCCATGGTAGCGTGGATAGTTCTAATGATGCTAACAGTGGGGAGCACACTCTCTTCGTCAGTGACTTAGTCAGGCTTGATTCCATTGATAATCACTCTAGCACAGGTACTAGATTCTGCTGGGTTTCACTACTAACAGTCCCCCAAAAGGCTAAATTTTCTAGTCTCCTGTTGATTTTCCCTCCACAACCACCACCTTCCCCTCTTGAGACTGTAGAGAATGAAGCATGGAGTTAGTTATGTAAAGAAAAAGAAATACACTGTTGAATATTACTCCTTTACCACAGATAATGCTTCTTTAGAGTGAACCGTAGCGAAAGTACTGTTATGTTAAAATAAATGTCTTGCTGTGGTCTGATGAACCTTGCTTTTTGTGCTAATCTTTAGAAAAGGTATGAAGCCTCTGACATATGAGTCTGTTCAATTTTTGCGTATTGTCATTTATTCATAGAAATGATAGTCTGTGAGTAAAACCTTTCTCTGCATTAAAGGAAAGGAGTGAAAGTTGCCGAGGTGATTAAAAGCTAACACTTTAAAATGTTTCTCCTTGGTGGTAATCCAGAAAGGTCTACTTAGCATTCCTGGAAGTAGTATGCTATGTTTCATTATAGTAAACTATCCTTTTAAAGGCCATATCCAAGCTTCTTAATAGTAGTTGCTAAACTTGGAAATAAATACAGAAATTATCAGAACCTTATCATGCAGTCTTTATGAGACACCCTGGGAATAGAAAGACAGGTGATAAGCTGGAGGAAAACTCTTAAACGTGACATGCACTCTTCCAGACAAACTGGAATAAAAAGAATGCGTGGGAAATTAATCACTTGAGATGGCAAGACAAAATTCATGGTTCTTCATATCTCCTTTAGTACAGATTGCATCCTACCTGTGCACAGTCTCAACTAAACTTCCTTTCTATGTGTACTTCAAAACTTAATGTACAAATGGTTCTTTGCACACTCTTCATGTTTTTAATATCTTGAGCCCTTCTGTAAAGAGAACTTTGAGTCTGATTCCTGTGCTTCATCTGATATGCCTTGCTTAGATTACTGAACTTCCCTTCTCTCTGCTCTTTGTTGCTCTGCTTTTTGCTCTTTGCTGTCTCTTGGGTGCCGCATTTGTCCTTGGCTATCACGGTGTGGGGTGCAGACTTAAATGGTGTGAAGCCTTGGATGCACGTGTGCATTATTTCTACCCTTGAATGTTACTTCTGCAGGTAATTCACCCATTTATTGATAGGGTGTTTTCACTTCTGTGCAAAGCAAGGATACTAACATTATTGAAATCATGATAGAAAATAAGGACAGGAGAATGTCAGAACTTACTTTTCTATATAAAAGGCTTTTCCTGTAGTAGCCAAATGTAATAATTGATGGCTGCTCAAACTTTTAAATTTAATTCTTTTTTACATGTTTGCTCTTTGTTGGTAAAATAAACAGCGGTAATATGTATTGTAGATAAATTATGTCATGTCAAATTTTACAGAGCTTTCTAATACCTTTAATACACAGTGACTTATACTTAGATCTTTTAAAATACTGCCATGTATTCTAATAGGTACTCTAAGACAATCTAACTCTAAGGCAATAATCCTATTTAACATGTTCCTGTGGGATGTGTCCCATATAGTATTTTTGTATTTTTGCATATGCAGCAGCACGTCAGATAAAAATAACAAAGAAAAGAGTGTCTTTCTGGATTGTTTCCTACTTTTGGGGTACTGTAATTTATTTTTTTTTATGGAAGAATGAATTATGGTTTAACTGGTACTACGGAGGAACAAACTTCTTTTACATGTTTAGGTTTTTACTTATTTTCTTTTACGTTTTATACTTTGCACTATGGCACAAAGATGTAGCACAGTTTAGGTGCAGTTCTTTTTAGGGATGCATTCATTATTTGAAGCTTACTCAATTACTGTTGCATTTGCCTAAATTTCTTTTGTAGATGCATTTGAGAATTTAGCTTGCCCAGCACTGAAATATTTCATGCTAATGAGAGGGGAAAGGAATGAAAGGAAATACAGTGTATTAAATGTAGTTAGACACTACAGTGTTCCTGGGGGAATAACTTGTATTTAATGCAATAGTTAGAAAAGTAAATTTGGATTGTATAGCCTAATTATCTCTGCTGTCACCGTCACCAAGTAGATCTGCACACAGATTAGGCATTTTGGTGATCTTACTATGAACTTTTCTGGTGAAACAAAATGCGACACAAATTAATTTCAGTTCTTTTATTTTCTTATTGAAAAACAAATTTAGGAAATAAATGAGGCATGTGTTTGTATTTCTTCAAACAGGTGGTCAGTCAGACCAGGGCTATGGATCCAAGGATGAACTTTTAAGAGATGATGGGGATAGTCTTCATGCAACTGAAACACAAGTAGAGAAAGATATTTCTTCTAAAGCTGAAGACCTAATAGGAGGTTAAGTATGCATGTTTACATTGATGAAGGCTTTTTGTAATAAATCTGCTTCATGCATTAGACTACCACAAATACTTAGTGTATTGAATTCATAATGTTGCCAAGGTCAAAATATGGGTGTATGAGATCCAGTGGACTACTTCTGTGCCCTAGGTAGTAGCAGTGGAATACATATCAGTAGAAATAGCCTTTTATTAGTCTAATTTAATATAGATAGAAAAATGGGACAAGTGCTGGGGCACACAGTATTTTGTATTCCATTCCTCTCATTTGTATATTTGAAAACTTGACCATTTTTTAGCCGTACCAGTTGACCTAATAAAAGGCACTACTTTTTCCTATTAACTCTTCCCAGATGTAGAAAATATGGTCATCTCCTGTATTCTATCCAGATTTTGTCCTTAGTTTTTCTGTCTTTTGTCTGTCTCATTACTGAATCTGTTTCATATCTGTATTACTAGATCTTTAATGTGAGTTAGAGCTTCTAAAGCTGTCATTAGACAAATAGCCCTGCATGAAAATCTGAAAACTGCCGTTACCTGCTCTACTTTGGTCAGTTGAAAAAATACCAAGGGAAGAAATTGGCATATGCTTTAACCTTGTGAACAGCTCAGCACTCTCTACATAATACTGTCTACTGTCATCTGTCTGGGAATTACTTCCAGGAAATGCTCAGTACCTAGTAGGACTGATCCTTTAGGTTGTAATTACATAAGGGAACAGTGTTTGAGTTTGTATTTTCCATAACAGTGCAAATGAAATTATTTAGTTAAATTAATGAAAGTTCACATTCTCTTTCTTGTAGAGGTTTGTACTGAGAAATCTGATGAAAAGCAACAGCTGAATATAGAAACTCATACTCCAATTGAACCACCTGCTTGGGGTAACAGTATTGTGAAAGTTCCATCTGGCATTTTTGATAGTGGAAGGAAAAGCAGTGGTGGTGAGTCACTGGATGAAACAGAGTTTGCTTAAATCCTGATGTTGTTGTGCTATAGTGTTTTGCAATCTTTTTCCTGGTATGCAGAGAAACAAAACTTCTATTTGAGGTTCAGATACCTTGCACAACATTTGCTTTCCACCATTATCCTTTGCAGGTGACATAGAAGGAACCTGTGGATTCTAAGGTTGAAAATCACTTTGAATAGATTAAAATCAAGATTTTCCCTGTCCTGCACTGAGAATGTTTCAGTAATGTACTAGAAAACCAAGAGAATTAGGGTCTCTGCTCTTGATTTTGTCACCTAGAACTCATTGACCTTGGACAAGCCTCTTCATTACTGTGGCTTATATTGCCAATGTATAACCTGGGAACAATGCATGGGGTTTTTGTGCCATGCAAAATTTATTTACATATCTGGAGCTTTATGATGAGGAAGACTTATGGATGTATAAAAGCCAGATCTTGGGGCTCATTTTTTTTCTGCCTTTGTGCCTGTCCTTGACTAAGGCAGTGTAGTCCAGCTTCAGTGTAGCCTGATAGCAAAGGATTGAGTCTCAGGCAAGAAGTTGCCCAGAACCTTTTTAGCAATTATGAGGGCTGATGACTAGTCAAGAAGCAGAGTCGATCAGAGACTCAAACATTCTCCAGTAGTGGATATGGTACATTGTGTTGTCTGTTAGGATCCTAATATAGTAGAATTCCCATACTTATGGAGGTTTTTGCCTAGCTAACACAGCTTTCTGGGTAATAAATATTCCCAATTCATCTGGCAAAATGAGAATATTTATAAGATTAGTTTATGTCTTCCACATGCTAAATTTCATTAGTTTTTTCTAAATATGGCTGTGTCATAAACAAAGTAATGCTTCTGTGTTGTGCAGACACAATAATTTTTTTTCAGAACCAGAATGAACTATGGATTTTGATATATAGATCTGTGAATACAGCTCTAGAAAAGAAAATAGAGCAATCTTTACTTATAATTGTACTTTCCTTATGTTCATGGTTGTAGTACCTACTCTCTGCTGGATGTTGGCACAGGGAAAGGAGGTGGAGGCCATAAAAGGCTTTGACTTCAAGGAGTCAAGGAGTAGATGACTTTTGCTCTACAGGATGCCTTTGCAGCCAGGAAAATATCTTGTTAATACTAGTGTAACTTCTTAATGGATAACTTGAGATTGTGGTGTTCCCAATCTTCTCACCAGTAAGGAGATAAGGAAATTTCACATTATTTCAGGAAATAAACATTTTTTGTGGCTATGGATACCATATTAATGCCTTTTCTCTTGTAGAAATTCGTTCTAGCCCACTGTTCATAACTCAGGATTCAGTTGAAGATGTAGTCTTTGGTGATGTTTCTCCTAAGAAAACAAGTGAAAAAGGACAGAAGAGGCAGAAACTGTTTTCAGAGAGAAGCTGCAGTTTCAGCAGTGAAAGCAGAGCAGGAATGCTGCTGAAAAAAGGCAGTTTGGACTTGCATTCTAAAGAAATAGCAATAATGATGGGAGCAGATGCCAAGATCCTAACAGCAGCTTTATCTGGGGCCAAAACTTCACCCTCTCACGTGAATAAATCCCACAGCTTTGAAAGTATCGTTGACCAGCAGGTTTCTGGCATAAGTGGCACTTGGAGTTGTGTGACTGAGAGTGATTGGGAATTGGAGCATAGGTCTTCACCAGTGCTGGAAGAACCTGGGGAAGGGCAGGAGCATCTTGAGAATGGAAGAGATGGAAACATGACCACAGTGGAAGACATGAACCTTGAACAGTCAGCTGAGTCCAAAAACCAGAAACCAGATTCCAAAGATGCAACTACTAAAAGGAATAGCTTTTATGGAGTGGGTAAGCCTATTGAAAGGGAAGATGTTGAAGTAGGCTTGGACCCTTTATCTTTGCTGGCTACTGACAGTGCTCAACCAAGGCATCCAGCACCTGAGGAAAAGTTGGTGTCACCAGTTGCAGCACGTAATTTGGCAGATGAAATAGAGAGCTATATGAATCTGAAGAACCCATTGGGTAGTAAGTTTCCTAGCATGGAACTGCACAAGCCAGATGGCGAAGCAGAAGCCTCTGGTACACTTGGTCACTCCCAAGAAAGGAGGTCAAGCCTGCCTTTGGATCCTGTCCTACCATCCCCCAAGTCTTATGAAAATCGGAGAAGTCCTTCTGTCTCCAGATCCAAAACATTCACTGGACGACCAAAGCAGCAAACCCATCCACGAGTTCAAAAGGAGCGGTCTTCATCTTTGACAGGATTGGGTCGTTCTTCTCCACATGGCTCTTTAGGATCTGTCGTAACAACTTTATCCAATCTGAAGTTAGACAATATACTGTCTGGACCAAAAATGGATGTTCTGAAATCAGGCATGAAGCAGGCTGCCAATGTGGCCAGTAAGATGTGGGGAGTTGTAACTTCAGCATATAGTTACTCAGATGATGAGGCAAGTGTTTTTCAATATGAAGAATTTGGGGAGACGAGTTAGAGGGGTAACTTCTATATCTGGAAGATTGTTTCATGAGATGGTGTTTCTTATTAAGTATCGACTTATTAGCTAATTGAAATTGTATTTTATGTATGGTGGAGTTTTCCTCTGTCATTTAAAAAAAAAAAACATTTTTCAGACAAAAGCAAATTAAATGGTCTTGATGCAGTAAATTTAAACATTTTGTTCTCAACATCCCCCCCAATTATTTATTTCTCTATTTATCTTTTTATTTATAGTTAAAGAAACTGCGCCAAGAAACCCTAGCAAGAACAAAACTATGTTATCTTAAATGGTATCATACTGCCTGCCTTATTTTGAAAAATTAGGAGAAGGTTGTGAAAACAAATCACAAACCTAAGACGTCAGGTTGGTGAGGATTAAAGTTGAAAGTAGTAAAGTAGTAAAGGACAGCCCTGAGATCTAGCAAATTCACTCATCAGGAATTTGGAAACTAAATGTTATGGTTCTTGTGTGACCACACTTGATTAACAGAGTCCTTTTCAGAGTAAAATATTTCAGACTATAATGACACAAATGAAAGAGGAGATGAAGGGATGAATATTATAACTTCCTTCTTCCCATATACATCTTGTTATTTTGCCTCCAAACATAGAATTCTCTCTTAGAACGGTCTCTGCTTGACCCTCTTAATCCCTCAATTTGATTTTGGCTTTAAGGATCTTTTGTGTCCCCTCTTCAGGCTGTTAAGATAGCTTCTTGTTTCCTTTTTCAAATTCTCCCTCATTTCCCCAATCTCTATAAAAGGTGGGAAGGGGGATAGATAGCTGTCTGGCTTTATTTCTACGTGAAGCAAATAAGAGGGTCCTTTCTATTAAGTAAAAAACCCCATTTTTCTAAATTTTTTTTTTAACCAGATTTTGCCTGTGACAATGAAAACTCACTGGTTTGCTTTCTTTCCACATCTTTTTTCCTGTGATCTAGGTTTTCCTGTTATACTGTTATACTGACCTTTCTGTTATACTGACCTATTACATAGAATTTTGTTCAATGGCACATCATAATCTTCTTAACATAGCTCATTTTAATTTCCTTCAAGGATCCTTTCATTCACTCCTCGTTTATTTTTGCAACTTCCCTTTTTTAATAACCTAATTATTATACTTTGTCGCATCCTGTATCTTAGTAACTGTTATTGTGATATGCTTCATTCCTGTCTTCAATTCTCAAAATACGACTTTAACTCAGACCTTTTTTCTGATAATTCCTTAATTTTGTGTAACGTCTGCCAAATCACAACTACTGCATCGTTTTTGCTGTTTCTTGTGTAATGAAGATGTTTATATCCCTGTCACTTTGTCACTGTTTGATCCTCAGCTAAGTATTTTCACTGCTAAAGCCTTTCGTTTTTCCAATATCCTTCTACTTTGTCCAATACCTGCCCTTTTTGGGGCTGCATAGATTTATCTTACATCTAATAAATTTTTTACATCAGAATTTTGTCTTAAACTGCTACTTAATTATTTATGTATTAGGATAAAGATGGAAGTCAAGTAATGGATCTGGAAGTACTCAAGAATGCTAATTTTCTTCTTTTTCTGTTAAAGGAAGAAAACAATCGACCAGACTTCAACTTCCCTGCTGGTTTTGAAGATAATATTTTAGGAGATAATCTGTCATCAAGAACTGGAGTCCCAGGGCTAATTACAAATGAGCTTGCACAAAGCACTACTAGTCTTGGCAGTAGCAGTAGCAGTGGAGATGCAGGAAGACAGCATTACAGTGCAGGTGAGATATTTGTTTGTTCGTGTCCCCCTTATAACTTATCTATAATATAACAAACAGGGAAAACTATTCTGTGTGAAATCATTCATAGTAGTGGAAGCTAGGGTAATCTGAAATTAGTTCAAGCCCTTAAGATAAGTACAAGCAAATTTGTACTTCCATTCTATACTTTTCTCTTGCAGGTAATTGTAGGTAATGCTTCTCTCTTTGTTGAATGTATAAAAAGTTGATACAAAATACAGGGATTTAACTGTAAAAATACTTCCTCTGTGTTTGTGATAGGAAGATTCCTAAGTAGTCATAGCCAGGAACACCTGCTCACTTACGTGAAGTCATAATACCCTGAAAGTTCATGAAATATTAGTAAAGAAAAGCAGAGCAGTGTTCAAGAGCTGCAAATAGTTGCAGATCTTTTGAGGGGAAAAGAAAAACCAGACCAAACCAAAACCAACCAACCAAACAACCAAAACCAACCCCACAGCCCCAAGCCCACAAAAAACCCAAAGCAACATACAAAAAATCTAGCTGTTTTAATGTGGAACAGAAGGTACTGGATGCGTAGTTGGTTTGAAGTTGTGAAGGTAAATAATTGATGAATATATGCGTATTGCAAAATTGTCCTTCCCCCCTTCTCCCCCTCTCCGCAGTTCTAAAGCTGGATGAAGTAAATCTAATAATTTTCAGTTCAGATTTGATTCAATTTGATTTGATTCTTATTTTGAGAAAAAGATGTGTTGCTGAACCCAGTGGGGATTTGGTTTAGCTCTTTTTGCAGTGTTTTAGTGATGCAAATATCGTAAAGCCATCTGCATCAAGAGAGGAAGAACTATCTTGCAGACTGGACATAAGCTGGCCCTGTCTAGCAAAATCTTGATATCTTCTGGTTCCAGTCAGTTAGGAGGGTTATAAGAACTAACTATAAAGAGTGGCAGCCATCAACAGGATCTGTAAAATTTTTTCACAAACATAAACTTTAGCTGGAAAAGCAGAGGAGTCTTCTTTATGATGAGGAGAGCCTGGTAGTGATTTTTTTAATAGGAAAGTTTGACTGGACTTGTCAGAGGAAGTGATGATGATAGTTTTGCTTCCTAAAACTGATTTCAGCTATTTCCTTCTGGTAAATATATTCCAACTCCTTTTCCCCTTCTCCTGGGCAAAGCTCATAACCCGAAACCCCAGCCTTACCAAGGAAAGGTTGTTTGTTTTACTGCAATGTTAGCCAGGGAAAACTTAAGCACAGTAATGGCATTTTTGGTATCATGTGTCTCACCTGGTACTATCCTTCTGTAATGCTTTTACATATGGATGTATCATTCAAGAAATCTTGAACAACTTTTTAGACTATATATTCAGGAATCTTTCTGCTCTTTGCCATTCTTTATTCTTTCTTTGTATTTTCAGATTTTATTCACTGATACTTTTTTTGTCTTTTACCAGTCTGTGATACATTGTGTTAGACAAAAATAACTTGAAATGTTAATCACAAAAATTATATTTATCTATATTGTAATTATAATATCAGTGAAGTTACAGGGCTACACATATCTCTGGAGATCTTCTGGTAAAATTTTCTGTCTTGGTTGAACAGAAATTATTTTCTTTGGGAATGAATGAATTTTCTCTTTCTGTGAATGCAAGACCCAAACAACTCTTTCTGTACAGGTGAAGTTTCATTCCCAAGAAGTATGAAAGTTCTAGATTCTGAGAAGTCAGAGCACAGCTCTTCACATAATACTAGTTTATCCAGCATTTTCCAGAACTATGCAATGGAGGTAAGATTAATAAACTCATATATGAAATATATAATTATTCAATGTTACTGTATTCATTAATTATCTGTTTAGTTGGATTGTGGTTGGATTTTTCAAAACAATTTTTTTCCATATATTCTACTGCAAAAATGCTTGATACTTTTAGCCCAGGGTGTGACAGTAGCTTTAAAAAAGAAAAGTGTGTTAAATGCTTTTACGTATCTCTTATATGTAGAGACGAGAGACAGTGAGGGAAGGGTCAAAAATTGAACTGAGACAGATACTAGAGAGGAAATAAGATTTTTTTTTTTCCTTTCAAGCTTTTTTTTTCAGTTTTTTTTCCCTTTGTGAAAATTATGTGTTGTTACTATATGATTGTGGTGGGTTGACCACAGCCAGCAGCTAAGCCCTCACCCCTGCACTTGCTTAGTCCCCCCTCAGCAGGATGGGGGAGAGAATCAGACAGTCAGAAGCAAGAGAAAAAAAGCTTGAAAATTGAGATAAAGACAAATTAATAAGTGAATTGGGGGGTGTGGAACAAAATAGGAGGAGGGGACAACAAAAAACAAGTGATGCAAAGACAATCAGTCAGCACTATGACACCGCAAGCAGCAGCAACCTTGGAAAAATTCTCCCACACAACCAGTTTTATTGCTGAGCGTGAGGTTATATAGTATCTCTTTGGTTAGCTGAGGTCAGCTGTCCTGGCTGTGTCCTCTCCCAACCTCTTGTCCACCTGCAGCCTGCTCACTGAGTTGGCAACAGAATGAGAAAGAAGAGGCCGTGGTAGTGTGTTAGGCACTGTTCATCAATAGCTAAAACACTGGTGTGTTACCAACACAGAGTTGGTCACCAGTCTAAAACACAGCACCATAAAGACTCCTATGAAGAAAATTAACTTTATCCCAGCCAAACTCAGCACAATAATGATTTAGTGTGCATCTCTGTTTCAGTTACCACTTGTAGATGCTTTCAGACTTCAGACACATAGGCAGTGGTCACTAAGTTTGCCTTGGTCACTTTTCTCTCAGCTGTAGTGTTACTCTGCTAGGTCCCATGTAATTTTTGTTTATGTGTTTGATCTTCTGGAGATCTAGGCTTGTCAAACTTCTGCACTGCATTATATAAGGAGCTTAGCATAGTAAAAGAAAAACGTTGCCGTTGAGAAAATATCTAAGATATATTAGATCTAAAATATATGCTGTGTTTGGTGATGGTTTTTCATTTTTGTTTCCTGTGAGAGTGAAACAATGAAGTAAGAGGAAGCCTAAAAAATAAGGATTATAGACCATTCTTCAGCTAGTACAGGATTATTTTCTACCATCTTTTCTTCAGTTCTCAATCTAGTTTAGTGATAAGACTTTTACTAGGTAAAACCCAAGTTTCCGATTTTACCATTTGTATTGGGTTTGCGTGGTGAGGTTTTGGTAGAGGGGAAGCTACAGGATTGTCTTCTGTGTGAAGATGCCAGAAGCTCCCCCTAAGTCCAATAGAGCCAGTTCCAGCTGGCTCCAAGCTTTTGCTGCTGGCCAAAGCTGAGCCATTTAGCAACAGTGGTAGTGCCTCTGTGATAACGTATTTAAGAAGAGGGGGAAAAAAACCTGCTGCACAACAACAGCTGAGGCAGAGGAGTGAAAATACATGAAAGGAACAGCCTTGCAGACACCAAGGTTGGTGAAGAAGGAGGGGCAGGAGGTGCTGCAGGCACCAGAGCAGAGATTCTCATGTAGCTCTTGGTGAAGCCCATGGTGAGGCAGGCCATGGCCCTGATGCCCAGGGGGGCTCACAGGGGAGCAGATCTCCACCTGCAGCCCGGCAAGGACCCGGCACCAGAGCTAGTGGATGCTCCCAAAGGAAGCTGTGACCCTGTGGAGAGGAGCCCATGCTGGAGCAGGTTCCTGGTAGGACCTGTGGACCCATGGAGGGACCCACGCTGGAGTAGTCTCTTCCTGAAGGGCTTCACCTTATGGAAAGGACCCATGCTGCAGCAGTTCGTGAAGAACTGTAGCCCATGGGAAGGACTCCTACTGGGGGGGGTGAAGGAGCAGCAGAGATGTGTGATAACCCCAACCCCCATTCCCCATCCTCCGCGACCCTCAGGGGGATGAGTTAGAGAATTTGGGAGTGAAGTTGAGCCCAGGAAGAAGGGAGGGGTGGGGGGAAGGTGTTTGGGTTTAGGATTTTTTTTAAAGATTTGGGTTTTATTTCTCATTACCCTACTCTGACTTTTGATTGGCAACAAATTAAATTAATTTCCTCTAGTTGAGTCTGTTCTGCCTGTGACGGTAATTGCTGAGCTATCTTGCTGTCCTTGTCTTGACCCATGAGCCTTTTGTTGTGTTTTTCTCCCCCTGTCCAGATGAGGAGGGGGAGTGGTAGAGTGTCTTGGTGGGCATCTGGCATCCAGACAAGGTCAGCCCACCACACCACTATAAAGGTTTCTTTTGTGTTTTGTTTTTTTTTTTTTATTTTTGGAGAAGTAGATATGCAATTACTGGTACAATTCAAAACAATTCATATATGCTGAAGGCTTCATAGGAGTGAGCAATTGCAAATGCTAAATTAGTAGCATTTCAGGGTAATGCTTCTTTCAGGTCTCAAAATATCTAACAAAAATAAATTATTAGTGTATACATTTCATAGGTAAAAGTTATGTGGACAAGATAACTCTGAATATAGTGAGTAAGTAGTGATAAACTTATGCCTCCCAACTGGCATTCTGATATCTGTTAAACTCCTGTGGATAGTAAGCCTATAATGCCAATTATAAAAGAGCCCTGAAACAAGACTGATAATATGCATTTTTTGCTATTCTAGGTATTGATGTCAAGCTGCTCTCAATGTAGAGCTTGTGGTGCTTTGGTTTATGATGAAGAAATTATGGCTGGATGGACAGCAGATGATTCAAACTTGAACACTACCTGTCCTTTCTGTAAAAGTACCTTCCTACCTTTACTTAATGTTGAATTTAAAGACCTACGTGGTTCTGCAAGGTTAGTGGGTTTTACAGATACTCTATTTCTGCCTTTGCACTTGTACATAGTTATGTTTTTTCACAAAAGGATCTTAGTTATATCTCCCAGTATTTTTGTCTAGCTGTTTGTAAGAATGTCACTGCCTGTTTGATGGTAGCGATTGTACTGAAGGAAATTATAAGTCATGTAAACTATTGAGTTTCATTGTAAGACAGCCAAAAAGTAAAGAACTGGTTGACTTCTTACCACTTTTTCTTTTCATGTTTTCTTTTTAAGCATAACTGTACAGAAGGTTTAAGTCCGTTTTCATTTTGTTTAGCTTTTAAAACAAAGCTAATGGATCATGAACTTTTTAAAAGCATGTGAAGCAGTTTTAAAATCTGTCAGCAAAGAATTTCTCTCAAATTAAATTTACTAACAGCTTTTAGTTACAGATGCTCCAGCTGATTGTTTGTCCAGTAGTTCTCCAGTTTAAGCTTCTCTGCTTACTATTTTTACCTCTTTTAATTGCATAGTGAAGGCTGGAACTTATTTTAAGGTAATTTAAAACAGATCCTCACTGTAGTTGTTATTGCTGTGAAACAGAGCTTCCATTAATGTTCTCTAATGCTGAAACTGAACATCTGTAGAGTGTGTAGTTAAAAAACCTTAGCAAAGCAAGATGTGTTCCTGTTACCCTCCCTTTTTTTTTTCTGTAATGTCACATTAGAGTAACAACCATTTTCAGTGATGTGTCAGCTTACATCCAGTGCAGGATTTCTAATTTTGCAGATCAAATTTCTGTATGTGTTCATTTACTCTGCCTATATAAGTTTCAGTGGAGAGAGTAGGATGAAGTTTGTGTCCTGTTGTCAAGCTTTTTAACGTTGTGTTTCCTTATTTTTGCTACTTTTGGAAAGTAAATGTTGAAAATAGCAACTTTTTTAATGACTTTATGCATACATCTTAACCTTTGTATTTCTTTCCCCTCCCATTGGTGGTGTAACTTAGCTTTTTCCTGAAGCAAAGTACCTCAGGAGATAGTTTACAGAGTGGTACCCTTCCATTAACCACGGATCCCCTGGAGCAGAAGCTGTTGTCCAGTCCAGCTGTTGCTGACTTGATCAGTTTTTCAGATCACCCACAGTGCAGCCACACCATAGCTGAAGAAACTAGCTGTGCAGCTGAGCAGAGGTAGGTGAAACAGGATTGTTAGTTCTGTCAGAAATGTATCAACACTTCCAGTATTTCTCTACTTCTAAAGTGAAAGTTGGCTTATGTACCAAATGTGGTGGTGAAGTACAGTTGTAACCTGACAATCGTCTGTTTCCTCTGACTCTTTTTGCACATTTTGTGCGTGTTCTCAATTCGAAGTAAGCAGGTTCCACTCAATGAGTGGTTTTTAGAGAAACAACTACAGAAATAAATCTTCAGGTCCATCTGCTATTGAATAATAGGTAAAACTTCTACTTAGTATTGTCAGAACACACCTTTTAAAGACAAGCAGAAATTTAAGCATTACTTCCCCTTTCCTTGTGTTTAGAATTTAACAAGAAGGACACTGCATTATGGGGGAAAATAAGTCCATTTGCTGGAACATTCTTTTTTGAGAGAAAGTGTTTTATGACAAATAATACTGATGTAAAACTGAAACTCACAAAAACAATACCACTTTTGAAATAGTTTGAGGAAAGAAGTCTTGTTGGAAGAGGGAAGAACCGAAATAGTGCCTCTGTGAATGTTGATGTATTTGCTGGAATTTGTTGACATTTTGTTGTAATAGGGGTTACTTTAATCATTATTCAGTTTGGAATTTTTCAGTATCAATGCCTGTGAGCTAATGAGCTAATGCCTGTGTCAGACTATTAAAATTTAAATCAATGTGATAGTGGTTAGTCTTAATACTCTAAAAATGAAAGGTGGTATTGCTTATGTAAATAACTTTGATGTCATATATTTTTAACTAAAATTGAACTTAGGAGTGACGGTCACCTCTAAGTTAATCCCTTCCCTCTCTTTGCAGATTATTTGGAAGCAGACACTTTCTGTTTAACTTGATGTTTTTCTTTCTGCATTATAGTTGAATTGGTTTTATCCATTGTTTCAGTTATAAGGGGCACAAAATGGGTATTTTCAGATCTGCAAGCAGCTTGATTGTATGGGTTAAATTTGACAAGCCTGTAATAGGACTTTGCTTAAATTCTCTTTTTGGATGAGTTTGACAGTTAAAGGTTTGTTTGGTTTTTTTTTTCAGTTATTTTAGCGTGCAGCTTATAAATTGTTCTCTGTAATATTTTTGCTTTGCTTATGACATTTAGAGAAAGTAAACATAAAGGAAAGAGGAAGTAAAAATGAGCATAGTCAGAACAAGATAATCTTTGTGTGTTGACAAAACTGTACATTGCTGTTTTTCTAAGCAAGGTTAAGCTTTACCAGAGCAATGGTACCCATACAGAACTGCAATGCTTTTCATATCTTAGGTTATACCTAGCTGCTGTTCTGGAGGGGTGGTTGTACTGTTCTGAGAGGTGTTTTGTTTTGTTTTGTTTTGTTTTCCCTAAACTGTGGAGCTAACTGGGCAGATATGATTCCCTACTAATAGAGAAGCTTGGTTTGGGATGCTTACTTGGCAGCCTTTCTCTGCTTCCTTCCTGTTGCCATAGGAATGCTGAATAGTTTCATATTAGCATATTCTCTTCTAAAACCCAAACAGTGATGTGGCAGAAGAACAGAGTAAAGATCCCAGAACCATGAAGACATCTGCCCATAATCCACCAAAAAGGGGAGTGTCCTTGACTCGGAGCCACAGTGTTGGAGGTCCACTGCAAAACATTGATCTTTCCCAGAGACCATCTCATGGCATTTCAACAGTTAGTCTTCCAAATAGTTTGCAAGAAGTTGCGGTAAGTCTAGAAGCTAGTACATTCAGTTGACAGCAAAGTATTGAATGCAATGAACTTAAAATGAATAATGTTCTACTGCTAGCATTCTTGTACATTTGGGGAATGGGAATGGCCAACCATATTTTCATGTTCTTATGACAAAAAAAGTCTTCGTTCAGTTAATCTAAAATTTCTTTTTCAGTACATTGTACAAACAACGCTGCTTCATTTGAAATGTTCTCTCTAGAAGAGAGAAGCTAATCTTTGTCTTTCTAAAACTGGAAGTTTGTTTTAAAAATAACCCAACTTCTACAGCAGACTGAACACAATAGTGCAAATAACACACTATTGCAAGAGTGAAAGTTTGTTCCTTTCCACTCATTTACTTACACTCCTCCTCCATATTCTGTTAGGCTTACCTATTGAGCAGACGGAAGAAGGTAAGAGGCAGTACTGAGACTATTACCTTATTCTTGCATGTGAAACAAAGTGTTTCTCCTCTCTACTGATGTTTTTTATTGGCAAGGGGCTTTCTTAACATGTGAAGTCATGATTCAGTCCCACAGCTGATGTAATTACTGACATTTTTCTGCAATCTTTATTGCCACTGACTTAGATAGCTTGAAGCTGCACAATCAGGAACAAGGTGTAACAAATTAGCATTTTCTCTGTTTCACATAATAGAGAGAGCTTAGGTGTTTGTTCCTTAACAGTAAGAAACACCTAAACAGTCAAAACTGCTGATGCTATTAAAGTTATTATGTGTTCAGTACTTCCAGAGGAATCTTCCAAATATCAAAAAAAAACCCTCTGCAATGGGTATTTTCAGGGCAAGTAATCCTGAAGAGTATTTCTGGAAGACAAATCTTTGATTCTGTAAAAAACCCAATTTTTCTTCTGTGTGTGTTTTTAGGATCCTTTAATAAAAAGACCTAACCCTCTCCCTGTATCTGTACCCTACTTGAGCCCTTTGGTACTGCGTAAGGAGCTTGAATCACTGTTGGAAAATGAGGGAGAGCAAGTAATTCATACATCCAAATTCATCAATCAACACCCCATAATTTTCTGGAACCTAGTCTGGTATTTCCAACGGTTGGATCTACCTAGCAACTTGCCTGGACTCATTCTAAAATCTGAACACTGTAATGATGGAGTGCAGGTAAGTGGCTTCGTCATATTAGAACTGCAGATATTAGAGTAAGCTAAATTTCAGTTTCATTCAAAAAAAAGTGGGTAAGTAATTTCTGAGTAGCTTGGATCTAGGTTCCTGGTTTTTATAATACAAGTAGATAGGTTTGTTTTCCATGAGGAATCTTGAAGGAAAATGAGTGAAAACAACATTCAAATTATAGTCAAGCTGTTCTCTTTTAAAAAGCCAGAGAGTAAGATTCGTTGAAGAGAATGCTGGTATATAGAAGGAAACAAGATTTGTCTGTGGAGAACTCAGAAACTGCAATACTTTGAAATTCACATAGCATGGGTTATATGCTTCTAGACCTTTTAAGTTATTGGTCAATATCTTTTGTTCTTTTCCTCTAACAGTTTTTGTTAGTAATGAAACTCCACTGAATTTCATTACTACATGAGTAGAATTAAAGAACATAGAATGGATGCTATCTTTTGAGTATGTTGCTTTTCCCATTTTAGGGAGCAAATGTTTTTCTGAAACCTATATGATTTCTGTATGTAAGTATCAAATTCAATAGGTATTTGGATATGATGCACATGAAAATGTAGTATTTTTCCTACCTACTGGTATGCACTTCAACTTTAAAATTCTCTCCCTCAATTTTAAACACCACCCTCCTGCCCCTAGAATCAAGAAAAGTTTTCCAAGTAATGTAGTTGAAGACCAATACTAATGAAATCTAAAGCATACTGGAAAAATACAATGCATTAGCAGGGAAAACCACAAGATGGGACATAATATCTTGTAGTCACTACTTTAAATTGACACAGCAGTGGTAATTTTTTCTTGCCCACTAATTCTTACTGTATTGGTGATTCCAGAGGCACTTAATTTTACAAAATAATTATGGAACTAATGTTTAGAGTGCCATAGATTTTTAATGGAAATAAATGGTTCATATTTGTATGCAAATGCAGATTATTTCTGCTTGTTGGGAAGATCAACACACAGACATGCATACCAAATCTTAATCAGGTCAGAAAATACTAAGGTACAGCATGATAAGTAGTACAAATCAAGTAACATGTTTGATGCACAAAAAATATTTTTGGATACATACTCATAAATATTTTCTTCAGATATCTGTAGAAAACTGAATGGTCTTCTCATACTTTAGGCTAAACTAGAAAAGGCAATTAAATGTTGCAGGACTTTTGACTTTGCTCTGGTTGAGTGCAGTTTCCTCTAGGAGACATCAATTGCTCCTGTTTGTTGGATTCAAGATAAAGAAATACTTTTTTTTTTGTTTGCAAAACGAGTAAAAGAGCAGTTTTTTAAATAAGAAGACTGGATTGATGTTTTTAAAACTTCTTCCCTTTCCTTGTGTTTTTTAGCTTCCTTTGACATCTCTTGCTCAAGATAGCAAGCTAGTATATATCCAACTTCTGTGGGACAATATCAACCTCCACCAAGAGCCTGGGGAGCCCCTGTATATATCTTGGAGAAATCTCAGTAAGTAAACCAAATGTTACAGAAAGCAGAGGGAGCAGAGGCTATGGAAAGAAATGGTTGTTTTGTAGTGTCTGAAGTGTATACAGCCCATCATGTTGGAAAGCTTTTTTAGTGTGTGAAGCATCTGCAATCACTTAGGTACTGGGTGTCAAGTTATTTGTGAAAATACCTTACTGATCTGTGTGAAAAGGTATGTTAACTGTTCGTTATGTGTCATATACTTACAAACAGGGTGGGAGGGTTTGCTCTAGATGTGGTGCTAAATAAGCTTCATCTGATTTGAATGATTCACTGCATTATCTGGTTATATCTATGTAGGCATGAAAAAGTAGACTTTATTACAGGAAAGTATCTTGTGTTTCTATAAATGAATGAAAGGTCACAGGTCTCATTAATATGTACATTTGGCAGCCTACTTGACTGTCAAAAAGTACAATCCAAGAAAGCCTTTGTCTACCATAACTTGACTTGGAAGGAAGAAAGAACAGGCAGACTGGTTATGAGAACTTCAGGATTTAATTACTTCTGATCAGCAAAGAACCTTTTGACCTAAACTTCTCAGCCTTGTGTTTCAACTTCTAAAACTTCTGTGAAAAACTAAGTAACATTGCAATTCTGGTTCTAAGAAAGAAAAAAGGTTTGTTGGAAAGTGTTCTAAAAATAAACAGACTGATCAGAAAATTACAGTGAAGAGCACAGAATAAGATGTGGTGTTTACCTTAGCTTCTACAAAATGATACTGATTTGAGCATAATACATGAAAAGCGTCCCCAAAGCATTCAGACATGAATGAAGAGCCATAAATACATGTATTTATGTAAAAAAAGGAGCAAAAGGCCTATTTTAAATGTGAAAGAAAAGTAGTAGTATTGTAGATAGGCAGATATTGTAGTGTCAGAAAGTATTTGGAAAACAGGAAATTACATCTGTAAACCATTATATACATCAATTTTATGAAAACTTTAGGTTGGTGTGATTATGATCACTAACCTTAGTCTGCATTTCATTTACATACCACCTGCTTGCTGCCTAATCTGTAGCCTTATTTTTTTGCCACTAAATGGACTTACTATTCCCTTATGAGTCACTGTTTTCCAAAGAATGTTATTCTGGAAGTGGCAATGTAAACAACAAGTCATGATGGTAAATGTCTTGATAATTTTCATTACTGTTTGACACAACTATGCAATATCTATTTCAATATGTAGCCCAAAGCGATCTGTGAATTGTAGGTGGCTTTTAAGAAGGGCTTTGATAAGAAAAGTTTCTTTGATAAGAAATGTGACAGTGTTTTCTTTTGGGTTTTTTTTCCCCCTTTATGTAAAAATAACCTTCTTGGAGTAGACTTAGTTTTTGAAAAGTATAGCAATAAATCTGAGCTAACAAACCATCACAGGCAACATCTGATGCTGGATACTCTTCAGTCTCTTATATTATTTCTCTGTCATGTGGGAGTTCTTGCACATGGATACTTGATGCATTCTGTCACTTTCATGGTGATGTAAAGACTATAAGCAGACAAAGCCTTTCCATTGTAACAAATTTCTGTAGATAGAGTGGAGGTTCTGTATGTATCTCACTTTCTGAAACACCTTCTACTTACTAAAGTGAAAAAAAAAAAAGAATTCTTTACTGGTTTAATAATCTATATGGTTCCATTTCCCAGATTCTTCTGAAAAGAGACCCTCCACACTGTCAGAAGATCAGCAGGCAATAAACACTTTGTTGGAGAACATCAAACTAAGTATTCAACACAATAACGTTGATAAACCAATCAACTTCCTTCTACAGAAAGTTAAACCAGATGTGAAACGACAGAGGTAAAGGGGTAATCTCTTCGTACTTTCTCCCCACTCAAAGTTAAATGAGATCAGACCGTATACACTTCATAATGATAATTCCATAAGGGTCTCTCGGGAATATTCAGTTTCATTTGTGTCCACCAAACCCTGTGTATATTTGTTTATGCCCATGCTTACAAACAGATGCATTCTGTAGCCAGATGCATAATTCACCCAAATCAAATGCATAAATGTAATTCCTTAATCAAAATGGACATTTTACAAATTAGTAAGAAAAACAGATATTGACTATACTGATTTTGGTGTTGCTCCATAAATACAAGTGTGCAGTATCCTGTTGCAGTGTCTGGATTATTCTCCAAACTACCTAGTTATACCTATTGAAATTCTACCAACCTGGAGTACTGGCCAAGAAAAGTGGATACAGCATGATCCACAAACAAAGGGAGACAAGTAAATAACACTTGTGTGGTACATTTTGCCATCTGCACTACAATTCAAAGAGGGCTTTGTACAAAAGCACATCCTCTGAAGTAAATTACAGCAGATACAAGATGTGTTTAAAGTCTATCATGCTAAGTCATCTTTGCTTCTGTGGTCTGTAGTTACTAAAAAGAAACAAGAACTAATTGGCCTAGAGAAAAATCTTTGAGTTCCACAAGGAAAAAAATTAATATCTAACTGTTTAGTGATACCCAGTTCTGAGATAGATCGTGACATTCTGAAACAAAAAACAAAATATGGGTAATCTGAAATAAGCCTGCTCCCAGTACTTCACCCTCAGGCAGGAATTAGTTAATAAATAAGTGTGCTTAATTTTATATTTCTTTTTTTTCTGGAGTTTTTATGGCACATTTGACAGAGGGATTTTTCAAAGAAAATGTAACTGCTGGGATTTGGTGATAATATAACTTCAAGTGTTAAGGAAAAATGTTCAGGCATAAGAAACCTTGAGCTAGTAATCATATAGATCGGTCACTTTCTTCCTAGCAAGATTAACAGAACAGTTGCAGAAACAACATAATGGAAGATTAGCATCTTCAACATTGACTTTCTAAACTTAGGATAGTTGGTGCTTTCATTGACCTGCCCTTCAAAATATTTCCTAGGAGTTTTTACAGAGAAATTCTTTTCCTGTCTCTGGTGTCTCTTGGAAGAGAGAATATTGACATTGGTAAGTAAAAAATACTGTGAAATGCGTAGTGCCTGTATATGAAATATATGAATTTATTATATATATCATTATATTTATTTATTTTATATGAAAACTAATGTATAAAATCGATTTTTTTATCCATGAGTTTCTAAGCAACTTTTCAATTGCTGTGTTTTAGTGGAAAGTACTGTGCTGTCACTCTTGAAGTAGGTGTTGCTTTTATGAAAATGTAATTCAGATGGGGCCATTTATTTTGGCTTTGTTTGAAACCAGTAATCAGTTATTTTAAACAAAGTTTATTAGCTTGCAGCTTTAACTCCTCATGTCTGAAAACTTGTTCCCAGTCTTGTCCATCTTCCTCTGGCCCACATATTAGACCTATGTCCCCTAGCCACCTGATTGCCCACCCCTTCCTGATCTCCTCTGCCCTGACTTCTGTTTGGTACTGTGCAAGCAAAGGAACTCCCGTATGGGATGTGACAGGGGCAATGCCCTGGGAACAGGCAAACTGAACTGTGCTGGAAGTAATGGGCACCCAGTGTCAGGCAGCATGATGCTCCAGTGTGAAAATGCTTTTCTGATCCTCTCTGAGAGTATGCATTTTGAAAAAAAAAAAAAAAAAAAGGTGACTAGTTAAGATAATGATTTTGTTGTTATATAAACATCACCAGAAGTATTTTATAGGAGCAGTAGTGTGCACTGTACAGGGTTTCTTAAGTAACTTCAATTATGCTTTTTCTATTTCAGAGGTCTTTGATAATGAATACAGAATTGCACATAAAAATCTACCGAAGGATGTTCTTGAAAAGATGCAGAAAATAGATGCTCCACCAAGCAGCAGGGTTGAGTGGTGTAGGAAGTGCTTTGGAGCACCTTTAATATAAAAATGAGGAAGACACACACTCAGCTTCAGTGAGACAAAAGTAGAGGTGAACAAACCAGGAGCATGCTGATATATACACTTTGAATCCCAAAAGGTGACAATTGAGCAATTTGTCAAAGCAATTTCATTGAGCTACAACATATACTCTTGTCTTTCATCTCATAAGAGACAGTGAGACACAGTACGTTAAAATGTTTTAAAACTATATTAATAGGGTGAGTTGGTTTCAGTGATTGATCTGCTTTTTTTTTCCTGTATGTATGTCTCCTTTTCCTTCCTCACATCTTTCCCCCACAATATCAAGTTGTTCAAAAAGGTGATGATTAAATGGCAGCCTATAGTTGATGACTTTCTTAAGGGCCACCAAAATTTGTGTATTTTAACAAAATACCTTTCCTGCCATGGAATACTTAGATTCTTCACTACTTCCTTAAAGTTACCTTTACTTAAAGAGGCATCTTTTTATTGGTGTGCAGTACATGTGTATGAATGTAAATATTTGAGTTCTTGGATTGGGAGTTGCAATGTGGTTGCTTTTGTCAGATCACAGTACCTAAATTTGCTATCCTTCTCCTGACCCTTGTCCCAATCAGTATTTTAAATTATCTTTGGCCAACCTTTTCGTAATGTATGTCTATAGTTGTAAAAACCAGAAACTAACACTCAGTTTCCCTGTATTCTCTGTTTAACAAATTAATGATCATATGCACATACCGCCGCTTTCTCCAAAAGAATGATAGGCTTCTACACTAAGCAGCTCAGAAATGGATGGCTTTCTAAAAATGAGATAGGAAGCTTAAATGGCATTAGGATATATACCGGGTTTGTCAAACAGACACTGTCTGAAAAAAATATGCTTTATACTCTATGCATGTATGCTTAAAAAGTGTCTTTTCCTTGAATTCTTTTATCACCCTCTCCCATGGTTTCACACTAGCCTGTGGGTTAATTATTTTGCACTGATAGTCTAAATTCAATATTTCAATTAAATCGTATTTATAAATGTGGTCTTCAAGGTATATGTTAGCACAAATGAAGTGCTTGAGAGTATGATCTGAAAAGATGAATCCATCTTTTGGATTGCTTCTAGTAGATAAGACACTTCCTCACCTCACATACCTAATTGACTACAGTAGTCGTAGTCATGGCAAGAAGAGCCTGGAATTCTGGTCAACAGTTTAAATGTTTCTGTTACTTGAGGAATATTGTAAGATTTATTCCAGGTTTTTTGCTGAAATTGAATGGTGTGGCTTTTATGATGGAATTATTCCTAGTGAAAAAAAAAGACTTAAGATTTGTAGCATGTTAAAGGAGCGTAGCTAAAACTATAATCACATTTGAGTATGAATGTATTTACTTCATACTACTCTCTTTCTTAAAAATTTTCATTCTTGAAAATGATGAGGGATGAAGATCTGTCTGGAACAGCTTCTACATGAAAAAACAAAACCAATTTTTGTTTTGTCATGAGGCTAAAACAAAGGATTTGCACTATTTGTGACAAAATACATTTGCATCATAGACTGATTCTTCGTATTTTGTCTAAAAGTGCTGATCCTAAGTTAATATGGGGATATTGCCTGGACAGATTATCTCCTGATGAAAATATTGTGCTTTCTCGATAATTAAAAGCAAGAAGGCACACGCTAACTTTTTTTCATTCTTTATTCTTTGCATTTTTGCATGGCTGCTTGCAGATATCTGACCTACATCACAATGGAAGAGTAGAGCTTGATTCTTCACAATTTTCTCTCTTCTATTACATAATAGACATGCACGGTTCCATCCTTTTAAAATAAAAGTCTCTCTGAAGCTTTCGTCCAAACAACTTAATACTTCCACAAATCAAACCATCAAATTGTCCTGGATAATTCCGTACTGATCTTAAACACACAGCTATACAAAGACAATTTTTGAGCATTAAATGGACAAACCATATGATTATGTGATGCAACTTGCAAGGAATCAAGTTTTAGTTTTCCTTAAATTCTCCCAGCTCATTAAATTACAAAGAAAATCTGTCCAGTGAGTGCTGTTGTAGGTAATTGATGGCATCCATATTATTCTAAACCATTGTAAATAATATTATTATGAACTAAATTCTGTAAGCAGATCACCTTCATTTCACAACAACCTTCCCATCTGTTGTTGAAAATATAATCAGGCAGTAGTGTTGAGGAAACAGCAAAGCAGATTGTGTCACAGTATCTAGTGCTCGATGTTAGACTTTCCCCAGGCATATACACTAAACAAAAAAACCCCTGAAGCCTGAGGTGAAAAGGGCAGCTGCAGGACTGAACTTGCTTTGATCTGCTCCTGCATATTGGCATTTCTGTACACTACAAAGTAGCTTCTATTCTTGTTGTTTGTACCTGGATTTCAGCGTGGTAGAAGTCCTGCATGTAATTACTTGAAGTCTTGAATCTGACGATTGAAATTAATTCTTTAATATACAGTGACAAAAGTAAGCGCTTACTCTTTTTTACTTTGGATTTTTTTAATAGCTAAGTAATCAGCTGGATCTTGAATGAAATCCATAGTTCAAATGAAAAGGGAGATCTCTGAAAGCTATTTGTTTATTAAGTTTTCTTAAGGAGATGCTTTTTTTTTTTGGGGGGGGAAGGTTAAAAAATTTAAAGGAATTTTTTTTCCAATTTATTTTCTTTTAAATGCGTGATGGCACTTCCTGTGCTTCCTTTGACTTTTAGGTCTCCTCCTACAAACAGGTAGAGACTGCAGGTTTTCCTACATAAACCTTCTGAGATGCAGGCTTCCCTAATTTGAATGCTGAAAGAACTGTGAGCATGCATAAGAAAAGGGCATGGCATAAAATAGCTTAGCATGGCTCAATACCGGTATGGTTGAAAATTTGGCCAAAAATAAACAGGGAAAAAGTCTTCAAAAGTTTTTTGTGAGTGCACTGCAAACACTTTTGCTGAAAATTGGGCACTAAAGGTGTAATACATTCTTCGCTGCAGGACAGGAACAGCATGAACTTCTTGGGCTACAAAGGAATGACTTCGTTACCTACAAATGCTTTGAATTTGTTTGACACCCCATGCCTAGTAGTCCAAATTTATCCGAATCTGGAATGCATGAATGAGCTTGTCAGAGTGTTGTGAAGGAGGGGCATGAATAAGCTTGATCTTGGTTGTTTTCCTCTCAGCCTAAGCAGAAAAAGTAGCATTTTGCTCACTTGCAAAACTCCTGCCTCCAGATGCTCTTTCCAGTAGCTCAGCAGCCAGTGTTCTGGAGGAGGTGGCTCTTCTGCGCATGGTTGGGAATTCTCACGTATACACGGTTGCAGGTCAGTATTAACTTCAAAACCTGCAATGTGTGCACAAAGTGAGGGTGTAAACCAAACCAGTTACGTATGTGGATGCAAACCGTTAAATAATTTCAGGCAAGCCCAAGAATTTAGGAAGTTTGTGTTGGAATAACAGTTATCACAGGGAAGCTTCCATGAATTGTTGCCCTAAGGATGCTGAACTGCAGTCAGCTATGCTGAGAAGGTACTGTCTCGCACCTTGCACCCAGCTGTAAAGCAGTTATGTATAGCCCAAGTGCTTGTATCAAAATAGCTATTTTTTTTAGAATTAAAACAACAAATGCGGTCTTAAAGGTTTAAAATCAGGATTCTTAAGTGACAAAGTTTTTCTTTGTAAATTATAAACATATTCAGGCACATTAGCAAGACATAAAAACTTGCAAAACCCCGTAGGTATAGGAGACTGATGTGGCTGCAGTACTGGCACAGTAATAGGTACCGGCTTTTACATGTAACTAGAAGCATCTGTATGTTACAGTCCTATCCTCTCTTCACATCTTATATAGCTTGAGTTTAGACAGTACAATTTTAATAGAAAATATTTTATTTAGTGTACGTGTTTCAAGCTAAATTAATTTGTTTTGCAAGTAACTTAGTCTTGTTGCTAGTGGAATTTCACATTGGTTAAGCTCAAGCTACATTGCACTTGTGAATGAGTAATTTTATTACATTTTAACTGTGAATTAATGGCTTTTTGTATTGCTGCAGCTAGAAGAATATACCTTTCATTGAGTTTACTGCTTTCCTTGAATAACTGCAACATAGGGGATATTTTCAAAATGTATATTAAATTAGATCATAGAAATTATATTTTTAAAACAAATTGTTAAAATCCACTCAGTAGTTTTCTCTTTTTAAAACTCTTAATTCAACAATTATTTCAATGCAGATAACTTTATTTCATTAAATGGTATGCAGGTTGTCTTATTCACGTAACTATACATTCTCAACAAAGGTTTTTTTTCTTTTAACTAATAAAAGCCTTAAGGTGCCTTCTGTATATCAGCTTTTCATTATGGACCTTTTTAAAAAACATGCACCCACCTTGTAACTTTTAACTCTTGAAACTGAATGGTTGAATTGGGCTCTAGTTTCTATAGTCTACTGTGCTGTATATTGTGATGCATACGAGGAGAGAAACGGATGGGGTTTTTATTTGTTCTTTCGGTCTGCATCAATCAATTGTGCAAATAAAAGGGATTGTTTGCTGGTTTTAGAAGCACATTAAACTCCTTTTAGGAGCTTAAAATAAATTGTATTGTAATGAGGATGAAAGGATGTAGTGTGAATAAATTATGAATTTATTAAGTGAGCTGGGAAGTTTTCTTAAATGCAATAAAATTTGCACTGGTTTAGAGACTGTTTTGAACTGTTGAAAAATGGCATCCATTTACTGTGCTTTGATTAACAAGCGTTTCTCTGTAATGTTTTTGTACATTTGACAAATGTTTCTTGAGTTTAAAAGGGCACTCTGCATATTCTGAATTCTGTATAGAGATCCTAGACTAAGAAATGATTTTTAATGTATTTCCCAAAATAAAATATGTATGCATCCCATGTAAAAATTTCAATTGTTCAGCTTTTCTGCCTTTGGAACTTACCTGCTTAATCTTAAATGCAAATTCAGCCTATAGTTGGGCAAAAGCAGAGGCCTTTGACTGCCCTTTTTTGGGAATTGTTTCTTAGTACCCCAGTGACTTTTGAACAGTGGGAAAGAGCGGGAGCAGTTGGGGCAGGGGGAGAGGAAGAGAGAAGATGGGATTCACTTGTGGAGATTTGGTTCATGAGAGGGGATGGCTCTGTGGCACCTTAGGCAAGCCAGTTACTGGCAGAGGCAAGAAGAATGGAAAAACGGGGCTGAGGGAGGCAGAATCCACAAAGGTCTTGTTTGCAGGGAAGTCACAGACCCTGGTGTCCTGGTGAGAGGGCTACTGCACTCTGGTGACCAGGAAAAGCATCACTCATCCGGGGTGGGAGCGGGTTGGTGCCTGTACTTAGGGGAACACTTCCCAGGAATTCTGCTTTCTCAGCGGCTTTGTAGTGGGGGCACAGGGTGATGCATTCAGTGACGCATCCTAGCTTGCAAGAGACAGTTGGTGGACCTTCTGCCTCATACCATACTGGCAGCTTTACACGCAGTTTCCAGATTTTTCTTTTTTTTTTTTTTAAAAATGGGGCAGCTGGGATGAAATTTAAGCAAGCCGAAACTGCCAGTTACTGTCAAGTGCTTCAGGCCTTCACAGCTGAGTATCTTCCAAACTCCCTCCTGTATGGCAGTCAGTTCATTAATCTGTTAGTAAAAATAGGAGTACCAGACCCTGAAGACCTCTCTCTCTGAAGAAACTGGTACACATACCACAAACTGGTAGCTTGTGGAGAAGATCCATAATAAACTCATCCTTTCAGGCCTGTTTTTAGGTAGGGAGCTCAGGAAAAGTTAAGTGGTTTGGACTTTTATAATCTTGTCAGCGCCACAATGACTTTGTTGTTTTATCTGACTGCTTTTGTTGCTGCTACCTTTTTAATAATGCTGCCTGCTAAAAATATTACACTGCCTTCCTAATATGCTGCCTTTAATGTGGCTGGCTGAGAGAGGAGGCTGAAGGAGGAAGGGTGTAACAGGCAGGAACAAAAGTTTGCATTTGAGGAATCCCCAAAGAAGCATGAACACGGGATTTGGGTTTGAAGCTTGTAGGGAAGAGGGAACTGCTGTCTCCTGTGCCAAAATCAGGTGGGAAACTTGAGGGGATGTGATAGTAGAAGGCGACATCAGGAGGAGCTGGCTTAAGGAAGCTCTGATCTGTCATGTGTTCAGATACCCTCGGAATGCTCCTAGGCAGTAATCCCCCCACCTCTGTAGAGACGGACTTCTGCTGCTTACAACAAGGAGTCAAGGCAGAGTCACTAACTTGCCAAGCTGGAGAAAACCTGACAGGGTTGAAAAAGAAACACAAAGGTCCTGTGTCTGGGTAGGAATAACCACACACCGGGGCAGACCAGGTGGAGAGCAGCTGGGTGGCAAAAGATGGAGGGTTCCTGGTGGGCACCAACCTGGCTGTGAGCCACAGAGCACCCTCACACACAGCAAAACAAGCCAAGGGTGTCATGGGGTGAAGCTGGCAGAGCACTGCTGGTAGGTGGAGGGAAGTGATCAGTGCTGGTGAGACCAGCCTGGGTGCCATGTCCAAAGTCAGGGCTCACCAGTACAAGAGAGACTTGGACACCCTGGAATGACTCCAGTGAAAGGCCACAAGGGTGAAGGGCTTGGAGCATTTGTCACACAAGGGGAGGCTGGCGGAGCTGGCACTGCTCAGCCTAGAGAAAGCTTGGGGCAGGGAGAATCTCATCCATGTGTCTAAATACCTGATGGGGTGGGTGGGGAGAATACAGAGCCGGACTCATCCCAGTGGTGCCCTGTGGCAGGAAGAGGCAATGGGCACAAACTTGGAACTACAGGAAAATCTACTTCATTTCTTTTAACTGCAAGGGTGGTGAAACTGAAACAAGTTGCCAAGAAGATTGTGGATTCTCCATCCTTTAAAAAGGATGACCTGACTGACACTGCCCTGCAGCAGGAGGGGTTTGCACCTCCAGGGCTGTCTCAGTGGCTCCTTGGGGATGGAGGGGTGGCAGCCAGAAACTGCTGGGAGGAGCAGAGTTTGGCCTTGCCTGGTTACTGGAGTAGTTTAGAGGGATGTTCTGCCATTTTTGTTTAGGTTTCCTCAAGGTGTTTTCCTTTGGTATTTTTTCCCCCTCATTTTTTTCTGTAGTCAATACTGTCTGCATTCAGACCTTGCCAATTAAAACTGATTACATCTGTAAATGTTTTGTGTGTTCTGTTTCCTTGGGTTGTGAAGAGATGACGTAGCAACCTACCAGGTTGTGGCCAGAGTCCCTGTTACTTGCCCTGAAGCTTTAAGATGTCTCTGAGGTTGCAGGTGAGCTTCAGGCTTGCTGAGAAAAGAGCCCTTGAAGAGCAGAATTCCTGCCATAACTGCTGTTGAAGCCAAGGAAAAGCTGCTGCTCCCAGACAGCACTTCTTCCTTTGTTACTACATTCTGCATCACAGGTTTTGAACCACTGCTAAGGCATGTGGAGACTCCTGCAGCTACTGGCCTGCAAAGTTTCATTGCAAATCCTCCTGCAGCTATGTCAAGACGCTCACAGGAGCAGAGAGCACACACTACCTCATTAACCTCTTCTGAGCTGGGGATTTGATTAATCCATGACCTAAAGCCATGGTGAGAGCAGGTGACTGGGAAAATCCAGATTTACCAGTGGCAAATCATGCCAGACTAGCCTGATCACCTGCTAAAACTAAGTATCATCTGCCAAGCAAGGGAGAGCAGCAAGTATTAACTGGACTTCAGCAAAGCACTTGACACCATTTCCCACAGCCTTCTGGACAAACTGTCAAGATACACAGACTGGATGGGTCATCTTGCAGGGTGGGCAGGGAATTGTCTCACAGGATGTAGTCATATCAGTGTTTTTCACTCAGGTGGGCAGCCTGTCACAAGCTGGGTCTCCCAGGGATCAATACTGGGCTCTATGTTATTCAACAACTTCATAAATGTGCTGGACAATGGGACTGAAAGCACCCCCACCAAGTTTGCTGGTGACACCAAACTGGGTGGTGAGGTGGACACGTCTGAAGGGAGAGCCATCTCAAGGAGAGACCTGGCCAGGCTGGCAGTGGCCTAGCAAGAACTGTATGACATTCAACAAAGTGAAAAGTCCTGCATCTGGGATGATGTAACCAAAGAGGTTACAGGCACAAGCACAGGCTTGTGGCTGGGGAGCAGCCTTGCTGAGAGGGCCTGGGGGTCCCAATGGACAAGTGGAACATGAGTGAGCAGAGCACGACTGCAGCAACCAAGGCAGATTGGATCCCAAGCTGCATCCTCAGGGGCATTACTGGCAGAGATAGAGTTGTGATCACCCCACTCTACTCAGCACTTGTCAGGCTACACCTGGAGTACTGGGTCCATTTCTGGGCCCCACACTTCAAGACAGACACAGACTGGAGAGGGTCCAAAGGAAGGCCACAAAGATGATCAAAGAGCTGGACAAACTGCCCCATGAGGAAAGAATTGGGTCTTTCCACCCTGGAGAAGGCTCAGGGGAGACCTCATCACATACTCAAAGGGTGACTACAAAGAAGATGGAGGCTCTCACTTTGCCAGAAGCTACATGGCGAAAACAAGGGGCAACAGACAAAGGCTGTACCAGGAGGCTTCATTTCAATGTAAGAAATTTTTTTACAGTGAGAACAATCAATCACTGGAACAACCTTCCCAGGGACACAGTAGATTCCCCATCACTGGAGGCTTTCAAGACATGACTGGACAGGGTGCTAAATAATCTCATCTAGGCACTTTCTCATGAAAGGCTGGACCAGATGATCTTTCAAGGTCCTTTCCAACCTGGGCTGTTCTGTGGTTCTATGATTCTAAATCACTGTACACCCTATTTGCACTTAGAAATCCAGGACCAGAGAAGGAAGCACCAGAGGCACCACAAAGAATGATTCAAGGAACCAAGTGATGGAAAACAGTGCAGGGAAGTCTTTTGTTATTGGGGATTGGGCTATGTATTTCCAGGCTCTGACAAGGCCACACATTCTCATTTGACAACTCAAATACAATCCGCACCCCACCTGCTTTTTTCACCCGTTTATACAACTGGGTTATTAGTTGTGCTGCTTCAGAAACAGATTTATTAGCAGCCTCTCAGTGCTTGGTGACCTTGACTAGCGCAAGTGCCTCTTAATCACATGCAAGTACCTGCTACTGGAGCCAAAAGATAAGGCTAGTCTGTGTTTATCTTCTGCAGATTATTGTGAAATTCTCAGCATTGTAAATTTAGTGGATGCTTTTCTCATAAACACTTTTGCTTGACAGTGCCTGTTGATATGACTTCGTTACAGTGAACATCTGTAATGCGTATGAGCAAAGTTGGTTTTTTAGTAAGCAGGATGTCATATGAAGCGTATTTGACTGCCAGATGATACAGAGATCTATCTGTATTTTCTCCATATAAATTTTTGCAGCTGAGACACATTAAGTTGTAAGTGGATTTGTGAGTGAAGTTCAGGCTTAACAGGGCCTATATGGCTATCTTCGCTACGAAGAGTAAAGAACTTCTTGTTTGCAGTGAAAAACAGTAGGTCTTGAACATGGCCTCCATTAAAAAAAAAATCCAAGTGTATCTAGTTCATCTTGTATAGAAGCTTGGAGTAACTGCTTTGGCCAATTCTCTTGGTCTGAGAGTTCTGCTGCACACACAAGCCTCATGGCACAAGTTCTACCCTTGTCAGAGATCAGTATCCTGTCACCCGAATACAAACCGAAAGTTCAGGGACTGCAGTCTGATCCTTCTGTGCCTTCTACTGCCACCATGTCCTCTGTTCTGCAACTCCGATTTTCTAGAGTCCAGATTCCACATTTGATGTATTAAAAAATTGATTCTAGACAGTCAGGCAGGGTCCCGACTTAAAGAGTCTTGCCATCCACACAGAAGGAAAAAAAAGCGCTTAACTTCTAAGGATGTGATAAAGCTTAATGCACTGAAGTTTTTTACTGGAAACAGAAACACCTATCTCAACAAAAACTTACGTGGATCCTGATTACTGTTTTAGCAACAACCAAGACAACTACTTAGCTGCAGACCATTCTAACATGGAACATTAATATGCATTCTTCAGTCAGAGCAGAATGCCCACCACCCTTACCTGGAACTAGATCCACAGAAAGCACAGCACGAATACATAAAACCGTAAAGTTTTTTTTATCCCTGAGTGAAATTTTTAAGTCAAACCTTTTAATGGCTGGCTTAATCATGCTCAGTATTCAGTACTACTTTCAAGAGCAGAATGCTGAAATACAGAGTATCTCAAATTGGAAGGGACCCACAAAGACCATGGAGTCCAGCTCCCTCCTCCTCACAGGACTACCTGAAACTAAACCAAATGTCTAAGAGCGTCAGCCAGATGCTCCTTGAACTCTTGACAGGCTTGGTGCTGTGACCACTTCCCCGGGAAGCCTGTTCCTGTGACCAACTTAATTCTGCCAAGAATCAGCCGAAGGCTTTATGTTTTACCAATCTTACACTCAGTTTCAAAAGCAAGTGATATGATACCTCATCTGGAAACACCACCCTGTACTTAAGATTAAAAAAACCCCAAATCAACCACTGAACAGTACCAAGTAAGTCCTACCCACAGCTCCTAAATTAGCTTAAGTTTAGTTCCTGTGGACACTGCTGAACCATGACACAGGATTTTACAGGCAAATCCTGCTTGTAGGAAAAAAACCCACCAAACCTGCATACATAAGGTTATTAGAAATTGGAACTTCTCACTAAAGACAATATATGTTACAAGTTCTCAGAGGAGAACTGAATCAAGATCAAGGCTTCTGATTTCAGTTTGGCCTGCATGTCTGCAGTTAGCCTAGACTACTATTTAAGAGATGACCAGTAACAATATGCACTGTAAAGTCTCATGCTGAAAGTTAACCACAAAAGGGTTTATTTTTAGTATGACATACATCTTTACTTCTGACTTGACTCGGACTTAGATGTAGAAGCTCTCAATGAAGAAAGCCGGCGTCTCTTCGCAATCTGCTCCTGGCGCTTCTCCTTGGCTTCCTGAAAAACAAAGCAGCATGAAGTGAGTACCGAGATGTTCCATATAATCAAGCACTTCAAAACATCTACAAAGGAACAAGCTAGGGAAAATGCAACCTGAAGGACGCTACCAGAAAGAATGGATTCCTTAAGTCAATAAAGCAAAATACAGTTTCCCTTTGCAGATCAGAAGAATTCTGCAAGTATCCAAACCTGTACAGACCCATGTCTTTAAACAAGAAGGACTAGAGTCCATACAGTAAAGATACTAATGCAGAGCTCACAACATACTAAAGGTCTATCAACTATCATTTTCAGTCTGGAAGTCATGAAACACCCCAGTAACTGTGCTAAATATTCCAACAGCATTGCTTCAGCAGTCACTGCTGTTTTAGGTGCGAGAGCAAACTCATCCAAACAAATAGCTTCTTGCCACGTTATCTTCCAGCCAGGTCAACTGCTGGATCCCATTTCTCCACACAATCACTCAAATGCTAGGGCATCTGAGCTAAACTAGAATTCATATGAACTAAAATTTCTACCGCAAAACTTATCTTCACAGGCCGTTAACTGTTAATTGTTTTCTTCCAAATCAGCTCTCAGTAAATTAATCAGTCTAGCTGATTTCTACTCTTCTAGGACCAGCAAAAATGGATAGAAATGCCCACAGAAACATTTGACCAGCAACATTTATACTCATGATCAGGCATTCATATTCAAAATGAGCTAGGTATGGAGCAGCTCTTAAGTGTACAGTAAAGCTTATCAAATCTCTTGATTCTGGGGTGTGAGGTATTCTGTACAGCTAAGTTATAAAGGGCAACCGCACCTTCATTCTCTTGGCCAAGAGCTTTGCATATTCTGCCGCTTCCTCCTTATTCTTTTGAGTGCGTTGCTTCTTCAGAGCAATACGTCTGCGCTTATGTTGCAGAACTCGAGGGGTCACTAGTCGCTGGATCTTAGGAGCCTTGGTTCTGGGTTTCTTGCCTAAAAAAGCATTATGGATCAGCAGAAGTGGCAGGTTATCTCCCAGAGAGGCCTCAGGCCTCATCTAGCAAGAGACTTCGTTCTCGTCACTATTACGGTAACATTATTTAGTGTGCTACATATTATAGCAACTTATACAGCACTGAACCTCTTGACAGATCTTGCAGGAAAAGTGATCAATTACTGTTAAATGTAGCATTAACAAAATACAGTCTTAATGCTCATGATTTGTTACCAGCAATGAAGTGTAAGTAATGCATCTCTAACTCCCTGCATTTTTGTGAAAATTCCTATTTCTCAGCAGGCCTGTCTTAAATAATTCCCCCTGACTTAAAACATTTAAAGAGCATGGAAACTCATCATCTAACTTTCAGAACTAGCCATTATGCTTTCAGTGTTAAAAAGCTCTCTACAATTCCACATAGGCTGAACATGTCTATCTCCAAAAAGCAGATCCACATAGCCCATAATGAGCAACCAGAAGACACCACCACACACATCCGTAAAATGTCACTACTCAAATCCTGCCTGACTTCGGTAGTCACAACCAACAGCCTACCATCTACCCGCATCACATTCTTTTATGGACAGAATAGTTCCTATGATGCAGAAAACACCAGTCTTTTACCCATCAAGCTTTCACAGTGCCCATGCTTTCTCATGTCCTTTCTGCTAAAAATCCTCACCCTTTCTGTTCCCTGATCAAATGCAGAAGAACCTGGAATTAAAATCTTATGCTGCAAGAGACAGGTGGTCAGCAACACAGTGCCCTCCCAATAAAACTGATTTTGAAGACTGCCATAAGCAACGGCGAAAATCGTTAGTGTCTTCCCTATATACAGCTTTTTATCTTCCACCCCATAAAAATGTTTCAAAAACATTCCATCTCTTATTTCATAGAATCATAGAATGTTTTGGGTTGCAAGGGACCCCTAGAGGTCATCTAGTCCAACCCCATATTTAGCCTTTAGTAATAATTATTTTTGGATTATTCTTAGAACCATTAGTAAATATTACTCCAGATTCTATCGAACATTTAAAACTAAATTGTGCCAAAGCAGATGGAAACGGAAGAGAGGAGTAAAAGAAGCGGGGTAACCAAGGAACTGCGCTTCTTATCTACAAGTTAGAGCTGACAAAGTTAAAATACTGTGCCAGTCAACTCCTGGACCTACTGCTATAGCATGCTTCATTAACTGCAGTAGGCTGGACACCACTTTGCCAATAATTACACGAAACCAGGGAGTTCTAAAATTTGAGTTCTCACCTTCTTTGTTCAGAGGCTTCCTCACAACATACTGGCGAACATCATCCTCCTTAGACAGGTTGAACAGCTTGCGGATTCTGCTAGCCCTCTTGGGACCAAGACGACGAGGCACAGTTGTGTCTGTCAACCCAGGAATATCCTTTTCACCTTTGAGAATGGAAGTTTAAACATGCCAATTAATCCTGCACCTATTGAACATCTTCTTTGTTAGTGAGTGTCAATGTTAAGTTTAAAATGCATAAAAATTCAAGATAATACTAGATAACCCTTGGAGTTCACCTGCCAATAGCGCCACCCCTAGCCGATTTCATGTGTTGAGATTGCTGGCAGTGATGACAAGTGTTTCAGTGTCCAGTTTTAAAGCTACAAGAATGTAATGCTCAGAGGGAATTTCAAGACACATTCACACTCTGAAATTGGGACTGCATTTGTATTCTACAGAACTTCTCAGCCACTGGCAAGCAGGCTCCTTCCAGGTGCCTACTTCTACCTATTGCTTGCTCCATTCCAGACTCTTACCCTTTTTCACTATGACCAAGTTCAGAACACTCAAGTTGGCATCAACGATGCAACCACGAACGGATTTGCGTTTTCTCTCTCCAGTTCTTCTGGGGCGATAGCAGGAGTGGCCCTTGCTGAGCAGAAGGCGGACACGTCCATGTGTCAGGACACCTTGCTTCATAGGGAAGCCTTGTTTGTCATTGCCACCACTAATCCGGACAACATAGCCCTACAAAAAACACATAAAATACACTTCTTAGCTGCTCACATGTCTCTATGACTTCAAGGAGAAGTGGTGGATATCACAACATACTGTTCAAAACAACGGGGTACTGTGCTCATGATCCAGGAAAAGTCACTGTTACCGCCAATGCAAACAACTTCTTTAACCAATCACTCCAATGGTTCAGGAATTTTACTTAACGAATGTGAAAAATACCTCTGTGTGAGAATTTATGTTTGTTCTACTAATCTTTAAATATATATACAAAAATTAAGTTCGCACCCATTCAAACTTTTGTTTAAGCTACACCAGGCTGAATTTCATCCATTATTGTTTAGCTTTTCCTTAATCCTAAACCTAACCAAAGCCTGTTACTACCACAAACTGGAAATCTGCAAACACAACAGTGTCTGGAGTATGAATATGTGGGTAAAAAGAGTAAAGATTTTATTGCCTTCCTCGTGGAGGTGGCAGCAGAAAAGATCAACTTGCCCAAATTCTGCTGGACTGTCTGTATTAACACTCAAATATTCCAAGCCCATCCACCAGGCCTAACACACTTTTTCCCAGGCACTAGCAGCAGTTGAAACACACTGAAGGCAATTTTGAACTTGTTCAGTAAAGAAGGAGTCAGCAGTTTTACAGTACAGATTTGTTTTGTATACCAAGACGACACTGAAATGAAGAACAAAAAACTAGTGCAAAGAGCAAGCAAGAAACTCTAAACACAAGGCTTAAAAAGCCCTGCACTTAGATAAATCAAAGTACAACAGGCTAGCCTAATCACCAAATTCAGTATATACAGCAAGAGAAACTTGCAACATACCTGCCAAACACACACCACACAAGCACTCTACTGTGACAACTGCACACTGGAGAAATGTTGTAATTTAAGGTCCCTGAATACAGCTCTAATGCATTCTTCTACACGCCTTACCTTCCACTCCTCACCAAGAGAATCAGCCGCAACCTCCGTGGCCATACGTTTTTCATAGAATGTTCTCAGCTTGCGCTCATCATCCACTTCAATGAGTTTCTGGCAGCCAGTGGCTGGGAAAGAGATGTTCAGCTAACAGAAGACAAAAAAAAAAAAAAAAAGAAAAAATTTGGTTGAAACTTCTCATCAGACATTTTAACAGATAATTAGCATTTTTCTGCTGGTTTCACCTTCACATTTTAAAGCCGAAATTCCCCATCTGCTTACATGAACGCTTACTAGCCATAACTTGTCACCAGCATGCTCAGAGAGCCAGGCAGGTCTGTCCTTGGCCACACTGGGCTGTATTATTCGTTGCTACACAAGAAATCGGCTTTACTGTATCTGACGCTTGATCATCTTCAAACAGACTGCAACCAAGCAACTCAAGGCCAGGGCAGCAAAAACCTCTTCTCTCTTCTTCTGCGAGCCCTTCGCAGCACACGCTGCACTAGTAAATTGTATACGCAACCTCCGCGGACCGACACTTGCCGCTGGTGATTACTCGTACTTCTTGGGGGCCGGTACAAAGACCGGCGGCGGTTCGGGGACGCCGTCCGGCACTTCCCCCTCGAGCACAGCCTGGTATCAGGACAGGCCCAGCTCTTCCGCACACGGTGCCTTCCTGCTAGGCCCCGCTACCAGCGGCGCACACCTCGCACTCGCCAAAGTTCTTGTAAGCGGATGAACGACCGCTACTGGAACCTGCAACTCGGCGGCCTGGTGGCAGGAGAGGCCCCACTGAGGGGACGGGGCCCGCGCGGCCGCCATGTCGCCCCACCAGCAATCCGCTTCCATCCGCCCCACAGCGGCGCTCCAGCCTCACCACCAGGGACAATCGCCCTCCGCCAGCAGCCCCGCAGGCAGCGGCGAAGCCATTTGTGGCGGGGGAACCCGAACCCTCCCGAGCGCAGCCCCGACTCCCGCGCAGCCCCACCTTCATCCTCGCCAAGCTGGGCCTCCGCAAAAAAAGGCCGCACTTCCGCCCGCAGCCCGCACATACACCCGCCAACTCTCGCGAGACCTGCACCGCCCGAGCCCCGCGTGACCGGAGCCACCCAATGGCGAGAGAGGCTTCCCCAGCCGAGGGGCGGGGCGGGGCGGGGCGGGGCGGGGCGGGCTCTATCTGCCGGCGGCGGAGCGCTTCGCCGTGTGGCGGCTCCTGCGGGCCAGCGGCGGGCTACGCCCCTCGCTGCCGGTGCTGCGGCTGCAGAAGAGAGGCTACGAGCGTCGCTCGGTGCTGTGGCCGTCACCGGCTCCCGGCGCCTTTCTGTCGCCCGGGCGCGGCGGCGGGCACCCGCCTTGAGGAGCGGTGCGGGTGGGCGGGCGTCCCCTTGGCCGGGAAACTGTTCCTCGCAGTGTGGCCCACAGTGAGAAGGTGCGCCCTGACGGCAGGACGAGCAGTGGCGTCAGAGAGTGGGCTGACGCATCCCTCCTAGGGCTGGCGGCATCAACAACGGGGACAGGAAGCGCCATCAAAGCGTGCGGCGCTCGCGGACTTCTTGGGGAGAGGGAGGGCGGGAGGAGCGGAGGGGGGCAAGCCCCGGTGCTTGCGCAGCCTGGGCGGCCCCCGCCCCCGGGGGCCGGGGGCCGGGGGGGCGGCCCGCTCCCCCTCCGCGTCCCCTCGGCGAGAAGCCGCCGCGCGCTTCGTCGCGACTGCCCGAGCGCGTACGCTCACGGCGTGCGAGGCGGGGGGGGATGGCGGGGAGGCGGGCTCCTCAGAGCCGCCGGGGGCGGGGGAGGAAGCGCTTCGGCCCGCCCGGCAGGCAGGGGTCCCTGCGGGGGGCCCCCCCCCGCGGACAGCCGCTCACCCCCACTTCCCGCCCCGGCTGTGGGGACGGGTGCCACTGAGCGCGGCCAGGCGAGGGGCTGCCCCGGCAGCCCCCCCCCCCCGGCCCCGGCGCGGCGGGCGGCGGACGGGCAGGCCGGAGCCGGCGGGGCCGGGCGCGCTGCTGTGGTGGGACCAGCTGCGGGCCGGCAGCTCGGAGGTGGACTGGTGCGAGGACAACTACACCATCGTGCCCGCCATCGCCGAGTTCTACAACACGGTGCGTGGCGGCGGCGGCGGCTGCCGCTTCTGCGCCGGGGGACGGAGAAGAGGCGCCGGGCTCGGCGGGGGGCTCGGCGGCGGGGCCGGGCGGAGCGGGCCGACAGGGCCCTCTCGTGCCGGGCGGACAGGCGCCGGCCGAGCTCGGCGGCTGGCCCGGTCGCGGACCGGCGGGTGGGCGAGGGTGGGGTGGCTGGAGCCCTGGGGGCTGCCGCTGCCGGCCGAGTGCGCCTCGGCCGTGGCTTTCGCGGGGTTGTAGAACGCCCTCCCGTCGCTGCCTACTCCTCCAGTCGCCGGTGCGCCTGAAATTCAAGAAGAGCGGAGCGGTTTGGTGTTCTCGGTGTAAGACCGGGAGGTTTAGAGAGGGCTTACGCCAAGCTGTTGGGTGAATGGCGTGCAGCAGGCCCCCTCTTCGTCCGTGTCGAGCCTTGCACCGGCTGAACGCCCAACTTTTGGTGCTGTGTTGCCTGCGTCCGGTACCCGTGTGCACAGGTGTCAGCTGCAGGACGGTGTGCAAGGCAGTGATGGATCAAGGGGAAAAAAAAAAACAACAAACACCTTGGTGTTTGGAAGCAAAACTGGGTTTCACCCAGGTAGGTTTGGCTCCAAGAAGGCAAAGCTTTCCAGAACAAGTTGTCTTGAGATTGCAGGATGAAGTCAGCAATGTACTTTTGGGAGAAGAGCTGTTTAAGAAAGTACCTGACAAAAGGAAGGAGAAGGAAGAGGGCTGATGTAATTATTGCTTCCTTCCATTAAGCCGTAATTCATCCCTAAGTCTTCTCATGCCATCCCAATACTTCTCAGCTGCTGGAGGGAACTTCTGAAAACACAGCCCCAGGAACTGAGCCAGACTGCCCTGTACCACGCATCTTAAGAAGGGAAGTAATGCTCCTTACATCCTGTTGATGTGAAGAATTGCAGTGATAAATAGATCCACCAGTGTGAGATAATGCATCAGGCTTTCTGGTAGTTTGCTTTTCCATGAAAAACACATGTCCAGGGAGCGAACTCTGCAAATGCCCTATCCTTTTTCTGTTCTATAGTGGGTGGTATGTGCATGAATGAGGAGCTGGGCTTCTGCTTTGCCCCTTTTGTACTTTAAAATGGTCTTCTAGGGTTTTTTCTCCCAAATTCCATCCTTGTCTGAGCTGTCTTTCCCTTTCAAACTGTTTTTCTTTGACTGCTGACATCCAGTGGAAGAAAGACTTAAGGGTCTGGCTTCACTCACTGGAGTGTGTATCATGGGGGGTGCCTCACACATAGAGCAAGTAATTCCATGGTGCAGTGTACCTTGCTAACCTGTTGTTTTCTCTTGTAGTTTGCTGCCAAAGTCTTCTGGGTGGTGGCTGGTCTGTGCCCTTGGAGAGCTTTGAGGGCGTGTGGGGGAAGCTGTCTGCTTGCTTTGTGTCTGATGTCACTGCGCAAGAGCCAAAAACAAAGGGAGGAAAAGGTCAGGGTGAACAAGTTTCTTGAAGGCAGCAAGTGTGTTTTGGAGCCAGCTGTGCAGGGGGATGGGTATCGTTCTGACTGTACCGAGCTGATCAGCAGTGGTATAGGAGCTTGCACAGTGCTAGGAGCTGCAGGTATGTCCGTATGAGTAACTGAGGTTCCAGACAGATTAACAGAGAAACACAGCAAAAAGTTTGCCCCAAAGCCCTCTGTGTTACAGCCACTGTGTACAAATTGCTGGGCTGTACACCGAAAGGGGAGGAAAAAAGAGGCTGTGTCGAGGGTAGTCATGTTTACCCTTTACAAGTCACTGTAAGGGTTTGGCTTCTGTGTCAGCAACTTCTGAAAATTAGGACAGTGACTTGCAGTGGATTGATTGGGTTGTGCGACTGTATCCCCAAAAAGTCGGATGCTCACAGGACGGTTGAGAAATTTTGGCCCTACTCTAACGGGAACCTTAAGTGGAGTCTGAATTTTGTTCCTTCTAAGACGGTTCAGCTCTGACTCAGACTCAAACACTCTTGAAGTGTCAGGAAGGACTCTTCAGCAGACCTGAATCTGGCATCTGGGACTTTAAGCTGTAGATTACCTTGCTAATCTGCATTTCAAACTGTTATGGCTGAGGTCAGAGTTGCAGCTGAGGTCTCATACAATGTTCATGTAAGCACAAAACTGGAACAGCTTATCTGAAACGTATTTTTAAAAAATTTATTCTGGTGGGACTCCATCTTCATCTGTTATGCATAAATTTAACTTGATTTAGTTAAAAAAGCAAATCAAAGTGCTCAACAGGATTCAATCAGTAAGACAATATCTGTTCAGAGGTTTGCTACAAATTGATCAGACTAATTTTTCTAAATGTACATGAGCTAGACTGATGTGATTTTGTGTTCAGGTCTTACACTCTCAGTAAAGAGGCCATGAAACACTTTATAACTCAAATTGAAAGAATAGTTATAGAAAAACTAGCTTTTTCTTTGGCTTTGTTTTTTTTTTTTTCCTTGAAATGAATAAAGTAATGTGTCCTGATGCAGTGTACCCTACTCCAGAACATACACAAATGCCTCCAGGTGATCAAAATTTACCCTGTGCAGAGGTATTTACAAAAAAAAGCTGTTTGTGTTTGAAAACAGTGCTATTTTTTTTTCTGTTGCTAGTAGAGTCAGTACTTTGCAGTTCAGTATGTTGCATTCAGTTGTGCATATAATACATATTTCTTGCCAAATCTCCATTTATAGAGGGAATTGCAAGTGGTTTTATTCTTCTTTTCTTCTGTAGTGACATCTAGATAAAAGATTTTAAAAGCTATTAAATAGTCTTAAGAGTGTGAGAGAATTCTTGTACTCTCTCTACATCATCTTTTTTACTACAAAAGTCTTTTTGTGTATGCTAGTGGCACGCTTATGGATCAGGATATAGAAGATACAAACCCCCTGAATTTTGCTTTCTCCTGACAAAGAGGTAGCGCAGTAAGTGTTGCTCTGGTGGTTGAACGCTACAGCTGCTGTCTGGGAGACATACCAGGTAGTATAGAATACTTGAGCTTTGGTAGGACTGCAGGAAGCACCCAGTGTCAGGACTGTGGCCAGATGTGGGTGAAATTACGTGGTCGTGATCTGAGCAAGCCTCTGGCATTCCCTCTGTGGCCCATGTTCTATATTCCTTTCATACAATTAAGTAGTCAGAAATTAAAACTGAAGGTCCAGAATTGTATGAAGTTGGAGGATGGACTGATACTGATGGGCCGCTTACCTTTTTTCCAGAACTGTAACTTTTAATTACTGCCTTTTGCAGATCCCAAAGGAAATTCTCTGTATTCCTGTTACTAATTTTTGCACTAATCTTAACTATATCAGCATTTGACTGAACATTATTAAACCATGCAGGCCAGTTGCATATTATGTAAAAAATTCCACATGTGACATACTTTCTGAAACCACTGCCAAATGGATAGGTGACTCACTTGTTTGGAAAGGGTGGTGTTGATAGTTGCTGTGTATCTAAAGGTGTGGTCCTTGCAGGGAGCCAGGCTGATACCAGAGAATGAAAACCAGCAGGTCAGTTCCAGTGTTGATCGGTTGATGCTGAACTTGAAACTGGGAGAACTTAAACAACGTGTTTCAGAAAACGTTCCAGAGCCCCGTTTTTAATAAAAATTGTGGAAAATATGTATGGGCTATGAGAAATAGAGCTAAGCTATTGCATGAAAGAGATACGTGATAATCACATTTTTTGTGAACTTAATAGAAAAGTATTTCAGTACTAAAATTATTTCAACTTTTATGATGTTAGGAAATCCTCCTGGTGGCCGTTGCAAAGAGCACAAGTCATGGCCAAGCTCCAGGTTGCAAGGGTTTTCTTGCATTTGCAGGCAGGACCTTAGCATGAACGGGAGTTCAGTACCAGAAGAGCACTACTGTAGGGCAGAACCGCTCCCTTGTTGTCTAATTACTAGCGTAAATCTGCATTGCTATGGGTATGGTAGGTAGATGTGTTTCCTTTCTCATCTTGTTCCTAGGCAGAATAAGGATGTTCTAGCCAATTTTTTATAGGCTGTGATTACCTGGTCTGATTTTCTGAGTTGGTCAGCTCTAGCTGTAGAGGTGGAAAGGTTTTCTTCCACACCACTTTTGTTTATAACCATCTGGTTTTTTTCCAAATGACACCTCTCTTTGGCCTAACTGTGGCTGAAGCCTAAAATGTGTAGAGCACTCCCAGATCCCCACAGGACTTGTTCATACTCCATCATCCCTGCTACCAATCACCATGTATGCTTTTCTTACCTGTTTTGGGGCATGGGGAGCCCTCCCACCCTGTGCTTGTATCAACACATCATGCGCTGGGATCCTGGTCCATGGCTACATTCCCAGTGTTGCTAAAGTTCTCTGCTGCATGGAGCTGGCGGGTTTTTTACGCATGGAAGATGCTCAAGTGACTCTGTTTGGTTGAATGTGTAAGTTGTTTTACATGGATTGGGCAAATTGATCTGCCTCTTAAAATCTGCTAAAACAGGATACTACTTTATAAATAACTCTTTGGCCTTTACCTTGCCTCCCCAGGGCTGTGCAGTATCCTGCACTCTGACATTGCCCTTGTTAACCTTCCACCATCTTGATTTGTGAGCGACAAAGGCTGAATTTGTGACCTTGGTGGGGTGAAGGACTTCCCTAAGAAGAATCCTTTTATTCCTGCCGAAGAGGTGCTTGGTCTGTGGCACTGTTAATCAGTTGGTGCCCCCACAGGTTTTTCACATCTGCTTTATGAGGCTGGCCTCCTATGTGGTAAAACACACTGTAGGAGCTGGTGATTAGCAAAAGGACTCAACCCTTGCATCGTTTCAGAAAAGGCAGTCCAGTGGGAGGTGGCTCTTTGGCACCTTTCCCGGCATGACTGGTCAGTGTTTGTGGTATGACTGCGAGGAGCCCTCTGCATTAGCAAGTCTTTGCTTGGGCTGTGTGCTGTTTCCAGGGTGCTGTGGCAGAGATTTGCATAGTATTTGCAGCTATAGACTGCATGGGTGATGGCTTTTTCTAAGGATTTTAATGAAATCTAAAAGATGAGACTTTGGAAGGAAACGCAGATTGTCTGTGAGGTTGTATATTTAGCGTGAGGGAGGGCGTCAGGCATGAAGTGGATGATGCTGAGAAACTGCTTCTGTGATTATTGTCATTTTGAGTGCCAGCCTAGGAGTGTGTTTTGATGAACTTTGCAAATGGTGAAATGAGATGTGTCCATTTTAATCATTGTAAGCTCTGTTCTCAGACCATGTTGGGTTGTGGACAACTGTAGCTGAGCAAACAAATCCCTTCTCGGTATGTTGTTCTTGAATCCTTTCTTCACTAGATTTTCATTACTATGAGTAAAAGTTTTTAAGTCTCTGCAAAGAGGGGATCTGTCCCAAGGAAGTGCTCTTGTGCCAGAGTTATTTTATGTGTCCACTTTAGGGGAATGCTGCTGGGGATGATGTTCTCTTGTGCTTGGCCTAGTCAGGGGAACATGAAGAAGCTGAGGTTGGGGAACTCATCCTGTCCCCTGTCCTGTTGTGAAGCAGCAGTAGAGTCTTTCTGAAACTGCTCAGTTACAGTGCCGTGGTTGGCCCTCAGCACTGGCAGCTTTTTCTGGGGAGAACCAAGTGATCACTACAGTGATGGCTCCTGCTAATTGCCGGTAAAGAGTTTTCAAGCCTTTAACTGGAGAATCATGCTTTGGATTGTTGGTAAGCAAGAGAAAATAGGTCTTTGTTCAACTCTTACATATTAAATTAAAAACAGCTAGCAATGGTCTGAATTACCAGCCTTTTCACCTTCCTATAACTAGTTTTCAACCCTATTCAGTTGTTCCTGTAATGGAGAAGCGAGAGAAGAATTGAAGTCTGAAAGGATTTCAGCTTCAGGCTCTCCTTACCCTGCACAAAAATGGTTCTCTTTTACCTTAGCTTTGTACTTCCGCCCTTCCAGACAAGTGGCTTGACTTCCGCAAAGCTAGACTAGCCCTGTCTAGCGCGAGTACTTCCAGTGCTTTTCCATGCTATGCTTGACAGCCATTGAGAGGACAGGTCACTTGCCAGGATGTCCTGTTCCTCAGCTGCTTGCTTTTGTAAGCTTCCTGAATTGCAACAGTCTTTGGCATTTGTAGGCTCTCAATAAAATTCCTCTGGCAATAGACTTGAAAGGTAATTTAAAGATGTGACTAGCCACATTTTATGTTGCTTGAAGTTCTTACGCTGTTACTAGTTTAATGATGTTAAGCAGAACAAGTTGATGCTTTGCAAAACCAGCTCAGCTTGTTCAGAAACTGAGGGCCGTAATTTGTTGAGCTGGGGCTTCGCTGGATGACACAATGTTTTTATTGATGTCTTTGGTAGCCCATGAATATTTAAAGTTTGTTTATTTTCTGTCCTTGTAATACTGTTTGGTTTTTTTTCCCTAGATAAGCAACATCTTGTTTTTTGTTTTACCACCCATATGTATGTGCTTGTTCCGTCAGTATGCAACCTGCTTCAACAGTGGAATATATTTAATATGGACTCTGCTGGTTGTGGTTGGTAAGTTGGTTAGTCTCTGTTTGCCTGCTCGTGCATGAAGTGAGAGAGGAAATCCATTTTTCCTGCTTGTGTTTGATTGTTCTGCAAAACAAAGCAATCCTGACGTCTGCAGAGGAGTTTGCTTGTGCTTGCTTGAGGCTGAAGCAGTCTTGTTTCTGAAAGGAAAATGCCTTTTGCAATTTGAGATTGGTGGGAACTTTGGCCTTAGTTTTGTTGCCTTCCTATCCTTCCCTTGCATAACTTCTTTTGCTTTTGTCTGGGCTTGCTCTACAGCAGTTCTGACCCTTCTTACTCTGTCCTTGTTGCTTAAATGAGAGCTGAAAGTGCCCAGCACAACTGAAGAGGATAACGGGTTTTACATTGTACTGAGAATGCCCAAAGGCTTAGATATTTTGTAGATGTGTGATTCTAAAGATTTTGCATTCCTGGAGGCACTGGGAACTTCTAAAGGGGTAATCAGAGCCCTGTGGGGCAAGTGTCACACTTTCCACCTGTAAACCTGTATCATGGGGTAGTCATCAGATGCTGCTTTTCATCTTTGTGTTATCCATTCTTGTGCTACTGAGAAAATTCAGAAGCGGCATTTGGTTTTTATTTCTTAATTGGTTTTGCATTTAACTTTACCACCTGACGGTTTTTTTACATACATCTGCTTTTCTAGTAGAAGCTGGCATCTTTAGCTGCTGCTTTTGTAATGTGTTTGCTTCATAATTAATGTGGTGCTGATGATTTGGATTGCTGCCTTAAGAAAGCTGGCCTTTGTTTTCCCATTTTTTTTTTTTTTTTAACCTTGCCTAGACCAAATGGTATCCACCATTTGCTCTGAACATGAGCAGTGTGTTTCAGTCTATACAGTACTGCAGCTGTTCATACTGCCTGTTGATTGATTCTTCCAGGAATTGGATCTGTTTACTTTCACGCCACCCTCAGTTTCCTGGGTCAGATGCTGGATGAGCTGGCTATTCTCTGGGTCCTGATGTGTGCTCTTGCCATGTGGTTCCCTAGGAGATACCTGCCCAGAGTTTTTCGGAATGACAGGTAATCATACAATCATACATGTTCACTTTCATGTTTCCTGAAACTTCTTACACTAACAACCTAAACCTGCATGTAATGGCACTGAGTTATCATCCAACCTTAACCACTGCCACTGCTATCTTTTCTCATTCCGTTCTTATCCCATTGCTTGTATCCCAGCCCATTTTGTTCAGAATTCCTGAGTCTGCAGTTGCTGATGGTGGGGTTTACACCCTGTAACTTCTGGTTTTGGGATGAGGTGACTTGCCTCTAGAAGTTGCCTGTTCCTGTTGATTCTAGGGAGACCTTTACATGACTTTATGTAAATTGCAGCTAAAGTGAGAGAGGCCCTCTTTCCCTCTTCCTTTTTTATATCCTAAAGTGTACATACAAGTGGACCTATGGAAGTCAGCTGAATTTTCATCTGAATATTTACGGCAGTGGTTAAGGATGGTGTTTAAGTTTTCAAAGGCTTAGTGTTTAGAAGCCTATTGTTGTGATTTTTTTTCTTGCAGGATTAAAAAAAGTGCATTGTAGCCAGTTCAAAGAATCTGGTTGTAGTTTGTCTCCCCTGTAAAAAAAAGTGCTATCATCTTTGCACATATTGCTCTTTTAATGCAGTACAGAAGTTGAGGTAATGGAGAGGTTTGAAATGCAGCACCAATGTTCTTCTCTTTGAAGATTGCTAAGGCTGCTGCCTCTTGCCGCCTTATACTGTTACTGTCTGCAGGGGGTTGTATTTTTTTTTCCTGAACATGTGCCTCATTAGAAGTTGCTGGGTGGGTGGTGGGGAGGGGAGAGAAGATTGGTGCCTAGCTTGACCATTCCTCAAAGTAGCTTGTACTGAGAAAAGTGTATCTTGACTTACTGTGTACAGTCTACGCAGTCTAATAGCTTTGTCATGTTGGTGTGAATTTATTACTTCTGCATATTGCAACACAGTGCTATTACAGGACACCATCAACTTAACAAGCAAGCAGGTTTTACTGGGGTGTTTTGGTCGTTGACGTGACTTTTAGACATTTAGTTCAAGTGAAGAAGAGTTCAGAGTCTTGAAGAATTTCCGTGACTGCATGTAAATTATTCCTCAGAAGGGTATTGTTGTATGTCATATGTCACTATCTTCTCATAGTGTGCTGGGTAGGTTCATAGTATGGGCCAAACTGTATCCTTTCTAAAAGGAATTTAGTAACCCTTTTTGGGTAAAATCCTGTTTCTATTGAACTTGGTGTTAAAACTCTAAATAATAATCTCCCAGGTTATAACTGATTCATAATAATACTGAGATGAGGTGAAGGATGTCCCTATCCTACATTTCTCAGAACACTTTTTCCTGAGAATCTGTCAAGGCAGTTTTGTATTAAGGTCTTGATTCCTTTCTGAAGGGCACAGTATAAAGACATTCCGGACTACAAACCGTAACCCAGAACAGGTTTGGTTTATATTGGAGACAATCTTTTTAGCAAGACCTGCTGTGACAGGACAAGGGGTAATGATTTTAAACTAAAGGAGGGTATATTTAGACTGGATATATGGAAGACATCTTTTACAATGACGGTGGTGAAACACTGGAACGGGTTTCCCAGAGAGGTGGTGGAGGCCCCATCCCTGGAAACATTCAAGACCAGGTTGGATGGGGCTCTGAGCAACCTGATATAGTTAGTGGTGTCCCTGCTCACTGCAGGGGGGTTGGACTAGATGACCTCTAGGGGTCCCTTCCAACCCAAGGCATTCTATGATTCTATGATTCTGTATTTTTGGGTTTTTTGCTTTGCCTAGCTAATCCTCTAATATTGTATGTATTCTGTGCTCACTGCTATGATCTTCACTTTATTCATCCTCATCACACTCTGAATTTTCAGTGCTGCAAATGTTATTATCTACCATGATCAATTGGTGGTATTTTTAGTCATTAAGGCATTCACGTCAGATCAGAACTTCCTACTGAAGTAACTTGTTGTCTTCCACCAGAAAGAAAAACTTTAAAGCAAAAGGCAGATGGAATGAGCTAGGTGAAGGTGATGATACTTGTGGCCAGGGAATGGTGCTGCACAAGTATACCAAGACCCTACTTCAGACATAGCCATCCTTGGATATCAGCTGGTTTTATAAAGCTATGGGCCAGTAGTTGAAGGGCAGGGTGATGAGCCTCTGCCTGCCGTAGTCCTGTCACAGGCTGGATATGGGTTGTTTAAATTCCAAACTTGAAGTTTAAACAACAGTTAACATATATTTAATTTAAAAGTTGGCAGGCTGTCTATATAGGGCCCAATTGTGATTTCATTTATGCTAAAAATATGTGTGGGAATCCCTCACCTACTGTTGAATTTGGTTAAAAGAAATGTTCTTAGTTACTCTGTAGTTTTCAGTATCTTTAAGGCTTAAGAGAGGTAAAGGAAAATAAAATGGACTGTAACATGACTCTAGAAGCTGGGGTGTTAATGGTAACAAAATATCCTAAAAACTCCATGTTAAAAGCATGAAGAATGATGACACAACACTGCTTTGAGGATTGCTGTGTGCAGAGATGGACTTGTTCCTACTTATTGTGGGAGGAGGAAGATCGGAGGGTGGTCTTTGGATTTTGAAACCAGTGTTTAGTATGTGAGAGCGCATGCGTATCTATACATACACACGGCTGCTTCAGAAGACCACAGTCCAGCAAAGATTTATGTATATGATTAACTCTGCATGTGTAAATCTGTGCGAGATCCGCATCCAGTTTATGCACATTGTCATTTCACCTCCTGAACACACCAGGAGAAACCTAAATTTTGTTAAATTTTTAAAATTATTTTAAGATTTCTGGTTTTAGTAATTAAAAGTTTTGAATAAAAAGCAGTTTTTTTCCCTGAAAAACCCTATTCAGGAGCCGATTTAAAGCTGCTGTGGGTGTCCTGTCTGGAGTTACTACCTGCCTTGCCTTCATTAAGCCTGCCATCAACAACATCTCATTAATGACTCTGGGTGTTCCCTGCACAGCTTTGCTCATTGCTGAGTTGAAGAGGTGAGTACATTTTTCCTGAATGCAGTGTTGCCTTCTGAGATCTTTAGGCCACTGTCTGATGATACACTAGATCTTCACTGCTTGTGATAGCAGATCAGAAATGCTTCTCCCACATGCAAGCGCAGATCTGGCATAAACTTGCTCTGCCAGTTCAGACAGTTTTGGCAATGATTTTTTTTTTTTCCCTAGGCCATTATACTAGGTCAGATATTGTCCGTCTTCTTGCAACATACCCCTTGCTGCAACCTGTTGTAACTCACACTTGTTTCTTTATTGTGAAATCAGGGCAAGGGTTTCACTCTACTGACAGTGTTTCGGTTACATAGCCTGCATAAGGGTGAGGTGACTGCATGATCACAGTCTGGGTACTAGAAGGAATGTGGAGCAAGGCTCAAGCATGTATGGAAGATGTTCCAGCTCTCAAAGTTGTACTGTGAGTCTTACACCACTTTGTCTTCTGACATGAATAAAAATGATGGAGTCAGACTGACAAAGATAAGGTTAATCACTAGATTGTGGAGGGTAGCTGTCAGTCAGGGCTTTAGAAACTATAAAACCAGAATGCAAATAAAGAAGAACCTGAGACTGATCTTAACATTTTAAAGAGTCCTACCATGATAGCTACACCAGCAGTAGGCTTTTTTTTTTTTTTTTTTGGCATCTCTTCACCCACTGCAAAAAGGACCAGGCAAGTTCCAGCATACGAACTTGTCCTTTCCCCCTCTCCTCTGGTGTTTGAGAAGGATTTTACAATTTGTGTTGGCTCTTACATATTGCGTATGTAAATGTCCATCAAAAAAAACCAAGAGAAGGACCAAGTATCTGCATTCTGACTGCTCCTGTTAGAATTGAGATTCTCCTGTTTGCTACCTTACCCTGTTCTGCTGCTGCTCCTCTGTACAGTGGAAGCCTCTGCTAACAGTGTTTTGTAAAGGTGTTTGAGTCTTTTCTCATTAGACATCCTACAGCATTTATTTCTGTGGTCAAAGAAACTTGGGAAACAGTGCACAAGTTAGTTGTAGACAAGAAGGTCAGTAGTTGGAGAATGTTGGTGCAGGTGTCTCATTTTGATGAAAGTACCAGGAAACTACTGACAGGGCAAATGGAGATCTGTTTGTGGCACTGAATAATTTATGTGAACTCTCTACATATCAGTTTTCCAGGCATGAGCTCCTGAGAAACTTAAAAGGACAAACAGGTAGTGTCTCATAAGTTTGAATACTATTGCGTCAAATCTAAGAATTGTTATGCCTGCAGGTATTTGCTTTTTAAAACGCCTTCTGAAAGGTCATATCTTACTTATTTTAAAATGTGTGTAGTTTCCCTGTCTGTTTTTTGAGAGAGAATTAAGGACACAGATAAACTTTCTTTTGAATGGTGATTAAAAAGAGACGTGATATATGGCCCTCTTAACTGTGCATTGGGATGATGTAATTCATATGATATTTTTTTATTAAGTCCTAAGTGTAAAAGGCAAATAATTAAAGGTTTTATTTTAAGCTATGCTGATCCCTGGGAGATTTAAATGAGATATATTCTTGTAAACCCAGAGGAAGGGAGTCATCTCATCCCTTTCTGCAGGAGAAAAAAAAATCTAATTATTATTTAAAATGCCTGCCATTCTCTTATTTGCTACGGCTACAGTCAGTAGGGGGCTACACATTCAAGTCCTGGCAGTCTGCAGCAGAAATTTGTCTGTGAAACAGGTATTTGAGGAAGGAAGGAGAATAGCTTCAAGAGTAGTTTCTTCTGTTCCGTGCTGAAATTTGTGATGTGTTAGAACAAAACTCCCTGTTGTTATTCCTGTTCTAGGCTGGTGTCAATCTTGTACAGAATTCTGGTGAATCAAACCCAGTGTGTTTTCAAATGAAAATTTTCTGCCTCTCATTTTTCCTGGATGAGGAGATATTATTGTCACAAAAGAGCATTATGGTTTTAAATTTGGAGCTAGTAGGGTAGAGTGTATGCTAGGAAGTACTGTGGGTGGAAGATGATCAAAAGAGCAAAAGGTAGTTAGGTGCATACTTATTCTTGAAAGACAAAGAAATTGTAAAACTTTATTCTCACTTCTGTCCAAACAAATCCCTTGATGCATTTCATATAAAAAAAAAAAAGCTCTCCTAGGGGATGGTGTCAGGGAGAAAGTGGATGTGGATCCCGTGTTTTTCCTGGTCCATGCCAAATAACCATTGAGATTATAATGTTGTCAAATTACTATGATTAGTGAGGTATCATCAGGCATGTAACTAGCTCCATGTGCAGATATATGCTAGAATATTGTTGCTCAGCTCACATGCCTTGAGCAGTGAAGGTTTACCCTAGCTTCAGGTCTGTCTGTTCATATTTGATTCTCCTGATAGAAATCTGGCTGTGGGGGAGCCTTGCTTCATTATTGCAGGTTGCTCACAGTTCCCTTGTTACCTTCACTAAAGGTTAAGCTAAGTTAAAAGTTTAAAATACTCCTTAGGGTATAAAGGGTAATACCTGTGTCAAAATGGATCAAGCAGTTAATCAATATCCAGGAACTTGCACTGTTTTGAAGAAAAACTGGTATGTTTTGTTGGGCATGCCATGACATTGGAAGATAAAGCTGCTGGAAATATGCACCAGCCCAGTCCCTCAGATAGCAAATGGCTGGGGTGCACCAGTGTTTGCAGAAACTCTGGTATTTAAATAACTGCTGTTTGTGTTAAACAGAGAACAAACACCATGCATTGTATAGCAAAAGGTGCAAATGAAAATGCAAGCTTTGTGGGGTCCAGTTTCTTTCAGACTAGAGTAGGGAAGGAGCATGTCACAGATCTGTTCACAGCAGCATGAACAGCTCTTTTAGACCCTCAGCTGACAGGTTCTGTTTCAGTGGTAGTTTGATCAGTGCCAGTGTCTACTGAGAAATAAAATAGGTTGGGTCCACGTCTCTTGCCAGCGTCCAGGTGGTGTTTGCATTACATCTCCTCATTACAGCAAAAACAGTGGCGGGTAGGAAGCTTTGGCTTTGCAGTCCCCTGTCTCCTCAGAAAGCATGCCCTCAGCCCATCCGAAGCAGAGTCACTGCAGGTACTGAAGACTCTATGATGGGTGATCACAGAAAACCTGGCAGTATTGCACAGATTAGCAGTACTCTTCTCATTTCTGAGGAGAGAATGAGTACACTCACTCTTTCTGCCCTAGTCTTTTGCAGTACACCCTGCAGCATCTAGTCTTACGTTTATAAAAATAAATCACAGTACTTTGTGGTACTGAGAAAACCTGTCATTACGATCTGTACCATTTCTATGGCTGATCTTGTTTTGGCAAAGTTTCTTCAAGTAAGCTTTCGGTTGTCCTTTGCAGCCTTGAACTCTTTGAACTGTGCAGGTTAATTGTCTTCTCCTCTTGGTATCCAGACTAGTCAGTTATTGACAGGCATTGTCTCCGACTAAAGGAGCTGGATGTTTGAGGCCAAGCTTCTTATCTTAAATGGGATATAATTGCACGTGTTTATGCTCTTCAGACAAGCCCAGAAAAGCCTCCTCATTCTCAGTACAGACACTCTTTTCTCTGTCAGAATGCACAAGTACCCATTGCAGCAGTCTAGGTTTATCTGTCAAATGTACAAAATTAATCCATGCGTGTATCTACTTAGGTACTTGATTTAGTGTCTTGCTCTTACAAATAGTTGTGTGTCTGACTGTAAATCTGCCTTAGCATTAATGGGAGAGAATTAAGCTTGGTATGCTTAATACAGCGGTGGTTTGTGACCAATAATGATTTTCCCCCGTCTTCTATGAAGAGGTCCATTCTGTCTAGCCATTTGGTAGAAGCATGAATCCTCCAAAATAAGGAGGATTTACCAGTATAGTTTTACTGATAAAACTGTGCCAAGTCTTAGGTATGTTTCTTACTGGGGTGTCTCATAAAGGTGCAAGGAAGGATTAATGAAGCTGCACTCTGGAACTTGATAGGCAACTAAGAAATCTTACCATTTCTTTTCTTCATGTTTCTTGTAGTCTTTTTAAACGTAAAGACACTATTTCAGAGAAACAAGACTTCTTTACAGTATGCAGCACAATCTTGAAACCATCTTGGGTAAACCCTGTCTCCTCTGACTGTGTCTTGGTGGTTTGCCAAATGGGTTGGAGGACTCAGGCCTAAGAAAAAAGCCATTTTGGTTTATATGCCATGTTGAATATTAATTTTTGTGGCAGTCATGTAGGTGTTTTTGTTATGAAAACAACTATTGTGCTATCTTTCTTGTAGAGGAAATCACAGTTTAGCCAGTAGTTGAAGCACTTTTTTGAGTTATAGAGATAGGTGTGATGATTTTGAATGTGACATTATTTATAGGTGGCTTAAAAAAGGAATGCCAGATCCTAAAACCAACTTGTGCAAAGAACACTGGAGAAGATCGTCTGTCAAGAAGATTAGGCACTTGGTAGTTTTTCTGTCATTAATCCAGTAGCTATAAAGATGCTTTCTGCTCAGCCTTAGGAATTTCTTAATCCCAAATGCCAGTTAAAGTGTCAACTGAAATAGCATTTCAAGAGTGAAAAGAATATCCTACAGGGAAAACTACTAATTCTTTAACTTGCAATACACCAGTGTTGTGGCTTCACCCGGCAGGCAGCTGAACAGCACACAGCCACTTGCTCAGTCTCTACCCCTCAGTGGGATGGGGGAGAGAATCAGGAAAAAATAAAACCCATGGGTTGAGATAAAGACAGTTTTATTAATAAAACAGCAGAGTAAAATAATAACAATAACAATAATAGTAATAATTATGTTAAAAGAATATACAAAATATACAAAACAAGTGATGCATAATGCAATTGCTCACCACCTACTTACTGATTGATGCCCAGCCCATCCCCGAGCAGCAATTGCTGCTCCCCAGGCCAGCTCCGTCCCCTCCCCCCCCCCCCAGTTTACATACTGAGCATGACGTCCTATGGTCTGGAATTGGCCAGTTGGGGTCAGCTGTCCTGGCTGTGCCCACTGCCAGCTTCTTGTGCACCTGGCAGAGCATGGGAAGCTGAGAAGTCCCTGACCAGTGTAAGCTCTGCTTAGCAATAACTAGAACATCAGTGAGGTATCAACATTCTTCTCATCCTAAATCCAAAACACAGCACTATGCCAGCTACTAGGAAGAAAATTAACTCTATCCCAGCCAAAACCAGGGCACAGTACATAAAACCAGGACACAGCCAGGTATATCTCCTGCAGTATATTCAGAAAAGTGTTCCTGGACAGAGCGCTCTGTATGTTATTAGTTTTTCTGAATGCTTAGGTAGAATCCCTTAGCAAAGCTCTGGTACCAGTGGCAGTTCTGCTTTTCCACCACAGAGAGGCAGGAGTCATTCTCTGTTCCTGTCCTCTTCCAACTCAGTAGTTGGAGATCATCTCACACCTGCGGGAGGGTGTAGTGACAAATTTTAGCTGGAGAACAGAGGTGGCATTACTACTTACCTGACAGTAAATGCAGGGTATCCTTGTGGCTTGTAGGCTGTGCATGGCCACGGACACAATTAGCAGTAAATGTTGGAAAAATCAGAACTCTGTAAATGTATCAAAAGACAACAACAGGTTTCAGGCTGAGAAGTATTTTCTGTGGAAGACAGAAGGACCAAAGATGTTTTGGTCCATGCTGGACTGTGTTAGTCAGTTGTCAGGGTCAATCATCTTTTTCCTGAATTTACTCTTTTGAGCAAAGCTGCATAGTTGTTAGGATAGTTCCCAGATGTGGAAAAGAACAAAGCATCATATAGGGTGTAGTGGTTTGACCCTGGCTGGACGCCAGGGGCCCACCAAAGCCGCTCTATCACTCCCCTCTAACCGGACAGAGGAGAGAAAAGTAAATCAAAAGGCTCGTGGGTTGAGATAAGGACAGGGAGAGATCATTTTATCAGTTACCATCATGGGCAAAATAGACTCCACTTGAAAAAAATTAATTTATTATCAATCAAAAAATCAGAGAAGGAGAGGAGAAAAACTGCTAGATCTTAAAAACCTTCTCCTCACCCCTCCCTTCTTCCTGGGCTCAACTTCACTCCCAGTTTCTCTACCTACTCCCCCAGCGGCACAGGGGGATGGGAACGGGGGTCAGTTGGGGTCAGTTCATCACACGTTGTCTCTGCCGCATCTTCATCCTCAGGAGAGGACTCTTCCCCTGCTCCAGTGTGGGGTCCCTCCCATGGCAGACAGTCCTCCACGAACTTCTCCAACCTGAGTCCTTCCCACGGGCTATGGTTCTTCACAAACTGCTCCAGCGTGGGTCCATAATTTCCACGGGGTGCAGTCCCTCAGGAGCAGACTGCTCCAGCGTTGGGTCCCCTGTGGGGTCGCAAGTTCTGCTGGCAAACCTGCTTCGGTGTGGGCTCCTCCCCCCACAGGTCCGCAAAGTCTTGCCAGGAACCTGATCTGGCGCAGGCTTCCCACGGGGTCACAGCCTCCTCCCTTTGGGCATCCACCTGCTCCGGCATGGGGTCCTCCCCAGGCTACAGGTGGAGATCTGCTCCACCGTGGACCTCCATGGGCTGCAGGGGGACAGCCTGCTTCACCATGGTCTTCGCCACAGGCTGCAGGGGAATCTCTGCTCCGACACCTGGAGCACCTCCTGTTCCTCCTCTTCCTGCCTGTCTGCAGGGCTGTTTTCTCTCACATCCTCTCACCTCTTCTCTCTCCGGCTACTCAGATGCAGCCGGTTTTTTTCCTTCTTAAATCTGTTATCCCAGAGGCGCTTCCACCGTCATTGATTGGCTTGGCCTCAGCCAGCGGCAGACACAGGGAAAACTTCTAGCAGCTTCTCACAGAAGCCACCCCTGTAGCCCTCCCACTACCAAGACCTTGCCACACAAACCCAATACATAGGGAAATAAGATTGTGAGCTTTTGAGTAGACATGCAACACAGGTAATACGATGCAAGTATCCTGGCATCTGCTGTTGTATTCAGTGGTGGTCACCTGCAGACCACCCCACATATGACCACAGCAAATGTTTTGTGCTCTCTTTCTCTCTGGTGTACCTCTCTATGAACAAGTCAGGTTTCTTGTTGAGGGAGAGAACTGCAGCTTAGTCAACATGAGGAATTCTGTTTGAGATGTGGATGCCTGCACTAAAGCATGTTTCTTTGGGCCCTCTGGGTGGAGGCTCCTACCCTAGAAGTTCTCCGGAACTGTTATAATGTACAATACTAACTTGTAGGAGGAAAAAAATCAACTAATCAATTAAATAAAAAACCTCATGCAATTCCTGTTTTTACCAATCTTTATGTAGTGACAAATACAAACAAATCTGAGTACTTGCTGCATGGCTGGTTGTTACCAGGCAGCACGTGTAACTAATCACTAGTTGTCCTAGATACCCCTCCCTGGATATGGGTGCGCTTTGATGTTTGCCCACTATTTGCACATTAGTATTTAAGATGATACCCTAACCACAGCTACCGATTAGAAGGTTTGTTTTGTGACCTCACCACTGCCTTGCATCAGAGCCATGTTTACTGTAAGTAAAGTTCCTCTGTTAAGGACATTTATGGTGGAATAACTTTAAAGATGTGTGCCTGGCATTATGAATCCTACCCAAAAATACATACAGCCAAAAATCTTCAAGGTGCACTACAAAGCAAATTTTGTTTTGTTTTATAACAACTTCTTTGTGTTTTTCTCCTCAGGTGTGAAAACCTGCGTGTGTACAAACTGGGTCTCTTTTCAGGTCTTTGGTGGATGCTAGCACTTTTCTGCTGGATCAGTGACAAAGTGTTTTGTGAGATCTGGTCCTCGTTTAACTTCCCCTATTTGCACTGTGTATGGTAAGTATTGTGTATAAACTCCACAGTTTGATTCAAATGTGATACGTCCTCACCACATTACCCTTCTGTGCTGCCTGGTGGCTATTTCTGGTTAGTGATAGACAGAATTACTAGTAAGACTATAAGCCCAGAGCAAGTCTCATGCTATGCAGGGTGGCAGATTTAGGAGTCTTTTTGGCCTGATCAGATTCTTCAGACACTTAAGTTCATTAACTGTAGCTGAGTTCCTTGCTCTACTGGTTACTAACAATCCCACAGCACTACTCAACTGAAGCAGAGACTGTGAAAGCTTAAACTTTTAACAAGTGAGGGTGAAGTGGAGGAGCAGTGAAGGGCTTTGATGCCCTTTCTCTTTTACCACCCGGCAAATTGTGCTCTCTTATTCAAGGTGCCATATCTCATAATTTCTACATGTATCTGTCAGGTGCAGAGAGGCCAAAAAGCTGCAGCCAGTTTAGACTAAGGATAAGCTACGTATTCTTTGCCTGTATGCAATGGGCAGATGACAAGCCTATGCGGGATGCAGGAGAAGAAGGTGAAGGACAAACTGATTTTAAAGCATGATGATGTATTTTGTTGCTTTATTGAAGTCATGTTACTGATTTTTTCTTTTTTTGGGGGGGTGGGACGGGTGTCTATTCTCAGGCACATTTTGATTTGCCTTGCGGCATACCTGGGCTGTGTCTGCTTTGCTTACTTCGATGCTGCCTCTGAGATCCCTGAGCAGGGCCCTGTCATAAAGTTCTGGCCCAGTGAGAGATGGGCGTTCATTGGGGTTCCCTACGTCACCCTTCTCTGCGCGCACAAGAAATCACCTGTGAAGATCACGTGAAATTTACCATGAAATGGGGATGGAATTTCAACTTATGTTCCAGCACAGACAGTATTTAAATGATGATAAATTAATAGGGTTGTATTTTATCTTCATAAGATAGCAGCACTTCAGGTGTCATAAAAGAGGAGGCAAGTGTGTTCTTTTCTCCCTCTGGAGAGGAGAGAGGAAGCAGGAAGGTGAGGCTCTTGAACACTAAAGTAACCACTAGCTTCTCTGGTTGGCTCTGTTTTGCACTGTTTTTTCAATGTAGCATTTCCCTTGATAAAATCTCTTTCCAAATACCAGGGTCTAGAAATGATGTTTCTACAGTAGGTCGCCTCTGGTGCTTGATTCACTTCTTTTGTAACTTCTGGCTTAAGGCCGCCTTTGCAAAAGAAGCTAGGCCAAGATGCCTGCATGCCGTCCTGTGTCCTTCTCAGCTCTGATTTTGATGTGGTTGCACATGGCCACAAGAGTGTGCTCGAAGCACGTGCTCCTGCCAGCCTAGCATGTAACACAAGGAGTCCAGGTGTGCATCACATTGGATCACGGAGTATGTGGTCGCTTCCCCAAGTACAGCAAGGAGACCAAGTTCAAAGTGTTTGCAGCTGGGTAACTGGATCAGTGCAGTTAGGCAGTGTAAATGCGTGAGTAGCTGACAGAAGATTCAGTCCCTAAAACTAAATAGGAGTTCAAGGGTTTTGAATTTTTCTGTGTTTCCACTGACCTGTGGACATTTGTGTGCTGCATATTTCACTTTTACAGAGATGTCACAGAAATCCCTCTCTACCTCTGCAGACATCTTTGGTCTTGAATTTGGTGTTAAAGCTCACACAGAAGTGTGAACATTAACTTCAGTAAGACCTCAGGTCAGCGTGGTTTGACAGTGTGATTAAATCATAGAAACTTGTAGGTGCCTAGCTGTACCTCTAATTTGAGAGTTAAATTCTCACCAAAGCATTGCAAAGCAACATGAACAATAGCCCAGTGCTCTACTATACTTCAGAAAAAAGCAGATAACCACTTAAGAACCAAGCTGAAGACTTAGATTTCAGTGAGCAATGAAATGTGACATTGAGTCTTGCATTCTTACAAACGAATAGTAGATGCAAGTTTTCTGCTTGTTTTCAAGCCTGTTCTGTAAAGATAAGGGATGTCTAGAGCCATTTAGTTTCAAGGTTATAGTTTGGGGTTGAAGTTCAGGAATGGCTATGGTTCTTGCAAGCAATTTGTGCTAGGTCTGTTTAAAAAATTATGCAAAGTGAGGACATGTTTTTCAAATATTAACAGTTGTAGCTGCTAACAGCTGCAGTCTTGGAGAAAATAGGGTCTGCTTACGTTCCACCTAATATCAGAACTGTAAATGGGTTAAGGCTTTGGATGTACACTTTTATTAATAAGTGGTATTTCCTTTTTTGAATATTAGACCAGGAAATACCATTTCCTCTGTGCTTTGCTTAGAAAGTCTTAATGTTGTACTTGTTTTTTATCAACGTGAAAATGCACTCTGTACAGTATCATCTTTAGGAAAGTGGCTTTTAACAAGAACTTTGGGGTGAATTAACTTCCAAGCATTGTAAAAACGTTTCAGATAACTTTTGTACTCACATTTATGCTCAGAAAACAAGAGATAAGATGTATGCTGTTACACTTAAAGCGAAGTTGTTAGTGGGAGAACTTCAAAGCGGGTGAGTAGCCTACTGTCAGATTGACAGATCATAAAAGAAGTAAAATCTGTCTGGTGGAACAATGCAGATTTATACCACTTGATGGAAGATTTGTCCAAGAGAAATGTGTTTTATGGACACACAATCATATAATTTTTGTATGAAACTTGTTTTTAAAAATTCATACAGTAATGTTTGTTACTCTTTGAAGCACAGCTGCTTTCTCCTTTTCTTCCTCTCTCCCTAATTATGAAATGCTCAGTTTCAAACACTTCTCAGGTATTAAAAGTCATATGATTAGATCCTTATACAGATAGGCTTGCTGGCTGGTACCCAGCTAAGGTTGCTGATGCCTGGCGTGGCCCCTTTGAGTAAGATTTTCCAATACTTTTTGCTAAATTATTATGTTATGGTAAATAAGTTATTTTCAGTATTGCTTGGGAAATTATTAACTGCAGACATAATATCCTATTCAAAATGACTGGAACCTTCCTACTTAATATTTTGTTTGAAAACAACCTGTGACTCAAAGGGCTCTAAGCAACCTGCTGTCAACTGCTGTCTTCTGTTCTGCAGAGTCTAACTGCTCATAAAGAAGTAATTTTACAATTTAAAAAATGGCAGTAGTGCATTCAGCTATTGCAGAAGTGAATGCATGCAGGCCAAGAATAATCTCCTTTTTTTAATTAACTAATCTCCAGCCTTTGTACTCTTTATAGGAGATTCTGTGAACAAAGATCACTAGCTGATATTCAAAGCTCCACTGTAGTACTGGTTGGGAGTATTCCACTGTAACAGCAGCCCACCCCTTCTAGATGTAGCTACTGCACTTTACATTAAATTAATATTAACTTATATGTTCTGACAAAAGCTACATTTATTTCAAAAAAGAAAAAACATGCAGTTTTTACCAGATTGACAGCTTTACAGATTGCACTTTGGACTCAGGCTCCAGTTCACGATAACATTAGTACCCAAAGAAGTATGTGATTGGCATACAGAGGGGTTTGTGCACTGCCCTAATCATACATATGAATAGACACATACGCACAGGTAGCCGTATTATATCGGAGTTTAAAGTGATGTATACGCACCCTCAGGGTTTAAAGCCCCAGAATGCTTTCTTCCCTTGCTGGCAGGAAGTGACTGGGTTCCTAGTCCTTAGGTTCAATTAGTATTTTAGTTTAATTAGTGGGATGCAATACTGTGTTGAGCATAATGTAGATTCTATATATTGGCGTGTGGTATCAGTCATCCCTTGAATGTTAAACTTCAGGTTATTTAAGAAAGGATGTTTAGCTCTCAGTGACAGCAAAGACTTGCCCAATTCACAATCACTAAAAACTCAATGAATAGTATGTAAGGAGTGGTGTTGGGGTTTGGTTTTTTTTCAATCTCTGTTGAAGTCTGTATACTGAATGTTTGTGGAAAGCGTGTAATACTTTGCAACATTAAAATCCATTCAGAATAAATATTGTTTGCCTTTTCATACATCGTGTTTGTAGAGAAGAATGCAGCTGCCTATGTAATGCCTTGAAAGTATAGTAAGGATAACTTCTCCCTCACACAGGTAACAGCAGTTCTCTTAGAGGGGGAGGGAGATAGATAGAAGACCATTAATTAATAGAGATTACTTGGCTGAGCAAACTGAAGTTTTGCAAGTAGAGCAAATACTTGGAAAACTGCAAGGCCGTGAATCAACAGGGACAATTAGCAAGAAATGGCTAAAAATAAGTGGCGTGCATTTCCACAAATCCAGAAAATTGGGTCAGAGTGAGTACGCCTGGGAGAACAAAGTGTGAGTCTTCAGTATTGGTTACCCAAGACTGTGCTCCCAACTTAGGGAGGGAGCTAATGGCTGTATAGTAGCCTTGCACCCACCCCTCCTCTCCTGCTTCCCTTTTGCCACAGTTCATCTCTCTCCACATAAAAGACCTTCTTCGAGACATTTGCAAATCCCCATAAACCAGTGTGATTGAGCTTGAAATAACTTGTGAAAGCCTTGCTATCACTGAGGAATGTTACTCACTCAGAGTTAAGGTCTGTAGTTGGCAAGATATCAAAAACAGCTGGTGGATTGGCTCGTATATCATCCTGTCACTCAGCCTGCTCTATCTGGAGATTACGCACAAGGTTTCCCAAACGAGGAGAACATCATTGTACCACTGCATTTCTCTAACTTCAGAGCTCCTGGCTTATTTTGACCAGATCTGTCAGAGGCAAGAGCCTTAGAGATAATTTCCTACAAGCTGTGCAAGACAGATGGTCAGGTAGAGAAGCCAGGCCTCTGAGACAAGCTGTCTCAAGAACTGTATTGTGAAAATATCAGAGAACTTCCTCAGGAAGGAAACTAAAGCAATGCTCAAGTTCTGGGTGGGCTTTGATTCTGGCTTGTACCAGCTGCAGCTTCAGGAGCTAGTTACACATGGAAGGAGTTTCACAGGCTTCTGTTCCAGACATGGAGGACGCACACAAATGTGCCTTTTTCTCCAAACTTATGAGGCAGAAACTTCTATAAGAGGGGCAGTTGGAAACCTCGTTATCACCATACACTTGGCTGTCAGTTGAATACAGTGCAACCTGAGAAAGACTGAAGTCTAAAGGAGGTGACTTCTGTGCCCGCAGACTCAGGAACCATAAAAAACTGTAAACTCCCAGCATATAATGAAGAGGTGAGTAGGGGATTTTGTCAAGAGCAAGTTGTGTGTACCTAATTTAGTTTTCTTCTACAATACAGTACTTGCTGTCCCTGTGGCTATGGAAGAAACAGTGTACTGTTAGATTTTGACACGGATAAGATTTCTAGCACTGTCTGATGGGACATTATTATGAAAGTGCTAGAAGACTTGGGTTTGATAAAAATTCTGTGGATTAGTGTGAAATTATTTGGATAGCTGCTTCTGAGCTGTTCTACACAGCCCTTTATAAAACCCGAAGGCAGTGTCCAGTGGAGTTCAGCAGGGAGTCTCCCCTGGGTCGTCATCTGTTTAATTGCTCAGCAGTGCCCACATGGAAGGTATTGATAAACTGAAGTCTGGGAAGGTTCGCGAGAACCTTGAAAAGCAGGTCTAAAACCCAAAGGTAGTTTGCTGACTTGTAGAAAATAGAACAAAATTGAGTAACAGTGAGGTATTACACATGTATAGGCATCATTGACAACACTGAATGCAGAACAACGAGGAAGGGAGTGGTTCTTTGAGAAACTGAAGGGTTAGTGTGGATCAGGACCCAAATATAATACAATAAGGCCACACTGCATTAAAAAGCAAAAATGTCATACTGGGAAAAAAAAAAAAAAAGGATCTGTAAGACAGGAAGAAATCCTCTCCCTCAGAGGGGGATAGCAATGAGGATTACCAGCAATTGGGAAGAAAATGGCCCATGTGGAGAAACAGGCTTAGTCGGCCTTAAAAAGCAGTGTGAGATGGGCATTAACAGGTTTTGAGAGCGTAGAAGGAAGTATGCAAAGATGCAGACAGGGCATTAGGAGAAGTGAGGTGTAGGGGGCACAGGAGTAGACTGATGGGGGAGGGGGTCAGAACCTCTATCTCTTCATAGAGATGGATATTTAAGGAGCAGTGGGAGAAGCTATAGGCATTTCTATTGGCCATGAGCATAGCTGATCCTGCCTTGGGACAGGGACATGGGGTAGTTGGTGGTGGTCTGGTGACTCAGACACTGGATTTTTTTCCTCTCATTTCTGTGCTTACACACACGGGCTGGACAAAGAATGGATTGTGGACAGAGCTGGAGATCAGGACTTAGCCTGATTGCCCTGGCAGGGAAGTACCAACTGTAAATAAGAGCATCTGTGCTCTCCGAAGAGACCAGGCTTTGTCAACTGTCAGTGTCCCAGCTTACTTCCCATAAGCATGATCATGGCTAGACACTCATGGTCCTGGACTCTCCTAACTTAAGAGTCCACACAAATCACAATGGAAATTATTTCCAGTAGTGGCCATAATGCTGACCACTAGGAGGGGAGAAAGGTGGAACCCAGAACAAATTCAGTGGTGTGTATACTGTGGAGCACACATCTTTAATCACCTTCCCAACCCATATTCTGACTTGCTCACTTTCTCCTTGCTGCTTTTAATTACCCTCAGCATGCAGAAAGTTGCCTAGACAGACACTGCCTGCTCTTTGACCCTCTTTCTCCAATATGAGTACCTTTCTTTTAAAATGTACATCTTCCTTGTCTTCTGTGAATTTTACCATTTTGTTCCTGATGCAATAATTAGTTCAAACAAAGCAAAGGCCTACATAGAGGCAGCCCAAAGCTTGGCTTTCTCAAAGCATAGGCAGAAAAAACCTTGCATCTTCTTCACTCTCAAGCATACTGTTTTTTTAGGCTTTCAGTCAGATGTAGAATCATAGAATCATTTGGTTGGAAAAGACCTTTCATCAAGCCCAACCGTAACTGTCCACTACTAAACCATGTCCCTAAGCACCTCGTCTGCCCATCTTTTAAATACCTCCAGGGATGGGGACTCGGCCACTTCCCTGGGCAGCCCATGCCAGTGCCTGACAACCCTTTCAGTGAAGAAATTTTTCCTAATATCCAATCTAAGCCTCCCCTGGCGCAACTTGAGGCTGTTTCCTCTCATCCTATTGCTTGTTACTTGGGAGAAGAGACCAACACCCACCTCGCTACAACCTCCTTTCAGGTGGTTGTGGGGAGCAATAAGGTCTCCCCTCAGCCTCCTCTTCTCCAGGCTGAACATGTAGGGCTGACATAGGATGTATTTCTTGTAAGCAGCCCAATAGGAATATGGCTGGCATAGCATCAGACCCTGTAGTATCTGGATGCTGTCTGAACTTTAGCTTTGGCAAGAAGTTGGTCCCTGGTCACTGTTTTTGTTAGCTGCCAGGATTTTCTCATACTAAGGGGCTTTCCCCTGCAGAGGAGACCTGGCAGACCTTCATTCAATATTCCAATTATTTCAGGGGTCTCAAGGGTTCCCAGGCCCCTGGATCACAATTTAATTTGTGAGAATTTTCCCCAAGAGACTCAGCAGAGAGCATGCTATATGACATAGCTTATTGTTGACTACAATGTACTTCACTGCCAATTTATAAACCAGATTGCATGTGTCATGTTATCACATACATTAATTGGTTCAATCTGTGACTTACCAGAGTTACAGGATTTATCTTTCTCAACCACTCAGTATCAGCTTTTAAAGTGTCATAATGCAGACTCCTTTTTAAAGCATTTAGCTTACTTCTTTGCATTGTTTTTAGAATTCAAAAGGAAAAGCTGAAATTTGCAATTTTTCTACGTCACTATTAACTATTCACATTTCTTCTTCATATGCTTGACCAGAAAAAGAAGAGAGAACCAGTGGGCAGAGAGTCCACACAACTTTCATTGTTTTTTACACCTGCTTCTGCCAGAGTCACAGAATCACAGGATGGGGCCTCGGGAGATCATCTAGTCCAACCCCCCTGCTAAAGCAGATTCTCCTAGAGCAGGTTACACAGGACTTTGTCCAGGCGGGCTTTGAATATCTCCAAAGAAGGAGACTCCACACCCCCCCTGGGCAGCCTGTTCCTGTGCTCTGTCACCCTCAAAGTAAGGAAGTTTTTCCTCATATTCAACTGAAACCTCTTATGTTTCAGTTTGTGCCCATTGCCTCTTGTCCTGTCACTGGGCACCACTGCAAAGAGTCTGGAATGGTCTAGCAAAATAGTCCCAATTATCTTTGAAAAGTTACCAAAGGATTTAATCTACCTCTCCTTCATAGCATTGAGAACTACTGTGGTTCTGTCTCTATTCCCATTATCCCAAATATCTTTGTTCATGTCATGAAACATTCTTACAATTACAAAGTGATGAGCTTAATAAATACTAAACGAGAAGGAAAATACCTGCAACTCAAAAAAGCAAGAACAGAATTCTAAGCAAGTTGTTTTGATGCTCATGTTCTGTATAACCTTTGTATCTGCAGGGACCATGGAGAGTTCAAGGAATCTAACAAGTCAGGAAGTTCTTTTTGAATTACTTTCATGGGACTGGATAAAACGTAAAACATATTTTGGTCGAGAAAGAACTGTGCAGTACAGTCAGGGCATGGAAAATTCAGGTGTTAAAAGACACATGATCAGTAACTAAGTACAAACTGAAAGCAAAACCAAATGGGTTAAAAAGGTAGACATTTAATGTAAAAGGATTAAGGTTATTCTAAAACACTCCATATTTACATACACTCAATATCTACATTGTTGGCTGTAGGACCTCATTATTTGAAATGTACCATTTGTATCGACATGGTGTCAGGTACTCTTTCTCCATAAAAGGAAACTACAATCCCCTGCAGATGCTAGTTTATGTTGGAAAGTGAGTTACATGGCCTGGAATAATTTTTTTTTTCCGCGAGAAAAATAAAGAGTGTGTATTTAAACTGTGGGAGGGCAAGATCTGTGCAAGGCTGGATATTGTGTTTGCAGTTGTGTTATTGACATTAATGACTACTTGGAGAAATGACTTAAAAGCTGGGTAATGACTACTTGGAGAAATGACTTAAAAGCTGGGTTGCAAAACAAATGCCTTGCTAGACATCCATGGGGAAAAAAAAAGGGCTGTGGAGGTGACTGTTGGTTCAGGGAAGATGTTCCACTGATAAGAGGAAACTGCTAAGATGCCCATGAGAGAAGTGGGAAGCAGGCTGTGAATGGTAGCCTTGCTGGTAGGTAAGAGGGAAAAAGTCATGAGCAGAGAGTTGCTTAGGAAGAGACTGAAGGGAAAAACCTCAAAGGAAAAATGGGAATTGTAAGAGGGCTGCAGAGAGGGGAAGATTACCTACTTTGTTGTAGAAACCTATCCAGCACTGCATGATTGTCGTGGTTTAACCCCAGCTGGCAACTAAGCACCACGCACCGCTCGCTCACTCCCTCACAATGGGATGAGGGAGAGAATCAAAACAGTAAAAGTGAGAAAATTTGTGGGTTGAGATAAAGGCAGTTTAATAGGGAAAGCAAAAGCTGTGCATGCAAGCAAAGCAAAACAGGGAATTCATTCATTATTTCCCATGGGCAGGCAGGTGCTCAGCCATCTCCAGGAAAGCAGGGCTCCATCACGCCTAATGGTGACTAGGGAAGACAAACCCCATCGCTCTGAACATTCCCCCCTTCCTTCTTTTTCCTCCAGTCTATATACTGAGCAGGACGTCATATGGAATACCCCTTCGGCCAGTTTGGGTCAGCTGCCCTGGCTGTGCCCCCTCCCAGCTTCTCATGCACCCGGCAGAGCCGAGAGCCAAGAAGTGCTTGACTATGTTTCAATATTGTACCATCACAGCTACATATATTATCTCCACAGAGGTGTGATGTGGTCTGTCTTGTGGACCACAGGGCCTGGACTGCCTTTGTTAATTGCTAATCTCCTTTGTTAAAAGGAGAGTAGTTGATCGAGACAGCAAAAGCAATGTATAAAGTCTGCTCTCAAGAAGTCATAGCAAAATAGGGCTAGAAAGGGTCTCAGGAAGTCATGTAAACCACCAGTGGCTCAAAAGCAGGCTCAGCCCTTCAAAAATATCCCAGGGAGATTTTTGTCTAGGCTGTTCTTCAAAAATTCTAGTGCTCCAAACCCCACATTTTCCCCTGGTTCCACAAGCACTGGTGGACAAACAGGCCCAAAGCCTTTTACTCCCAGCGCACTTGTGCAGTACAAGGAAGATGCAGTAGAGGAAGGCTTCTCTGCTGGTCCTACACTCACATGCCTGGCTGGGGCAGAGCTTTGACAGTGCAGAAGCACCCTGAGTAATGTGCCAGCTAATTTGCCACCTCTGCAAATTGCAGTGAAAGGGAAGGGTCAGGCAAAGGGTGGGAAGATTCTAACCTAGCCTTACCTTCTGAATTAAGCCATCAAAAAAACCCCCAACCAAACCCAAAACAAAACAAAAAACATGGCAGAAGGGACTCATTGAATCAGTGATGCCTATTAGATCTTCCTGTAAGAACAGATAGGTGCAATCACAACATGACTTTTACTAATCCACTATTATAATCTGAATAAGCCCTGATCCAGAAAAGGGGAGGACATAATGGCAGCTATCTTTGGAGTCCCATTATGGTATTTGGAATAAATCGAAAAGTAGGCATGTAAAGAATAGATTAATTCAAAACTTAGGCTGAAGCAATCTGTTTCCAGAACCTGCCCTTGACAGTTTTATGAAACAGGATGGTTTATCTTAGTTTCTGTAAACTCTTGGCAGTTATTAGGGTCACTGGGAGAAAGAAATGTTAAACCCATTAGCAGGATCATAACCTGCCCTGACCTGCTCTTTACCCCTCAGTAGATGCTCTGGATTTATTACTTCTGATTTTTTGATTGTAACTTGTGATGCTAGTGCACTGTCCCCCAAGCTCTCTAACTCTAAATGCCCTAACTTGTGGTTTTCCTGGTATTCATGCAATCTTATGAAGAGCTGCCGAATTGTTTTTTTATGACAATTGTTTTTTTATGAAAGTCAAGGCAAATCCTGCCTCTGGTGGCATGCAATCAGGCAGAGGGCTTCAATGCCTTTAAAAGCATACCACCAATGGGACTGCTCTGGCATATTCATGTTTGTGTTCATATGAATACCCTGGAATGCCTCTGCAAACACAGCCCATATCTGCAGGGTCTTGCAGATATGCTACCCTCAAATAAGGCTGTGGCTCAATGCTCACTGGTGATAAGTGAATTCCCCATCAAATTCAGCGATACTCTCCTGTGCCTTAGAAATCTGGGGACCAGGTACGAAGGCAAGACAGGCCAGCTCTAGATACATTGTTGTGAGTCTTTCCACAAGATTGAGAAAAAGGTCATGCCAAAATACTATACTATTTTAAACTGTACGGAAGTGAGACTTCATTCTGGTGTTAGCTCGCACACACGTGCAATGTCTTAATTCCTTGCTTTGAAGTAAGAGCTACACCTTTGAGCCAGAAGTCAACACTCCATTTTGTTTCTATAGAACCAGATATCACAATCCATACACAGAACTGAGGCAGATCATCAAGAAGTTTGAGTGACCTGTTCTTCATCCGTTCAGGAGAATGAAGTCCTCTCTGGCTTGGGCCTCCTGGTCTCCGAACTGCAGCATGATGTCAATTCCCAGTGAGCTCATGTTTCTTTTCACGCTGCAGGATTGTGCCCTTGTCAAAATAAGATGCATTTATAAAAGGTTTAAAGTTAAATAAAGATCCTTGCACCAGGTTTCCACCACACGAAGTCTTTGCTCAGCTGAGATCATGAGAAACAGACTGGGTAAGGGGCACGTGTCTTCTCCACTGGCACAAGGGAGAGGAAGAGGGTTAATGACACAGAGCAAAGCCTCACAGAGCACAACATAAGGCACCCAGCAAAGGGGAGACTATGTCTGCTGTCTGTCTAACAAATTATCATTTCTTACTTCATGCTTGGTGTTCATCTTGTGTCACTTCCCAAATTGTGGTGGACGGCACTGTGTATTTCCACTGAGGGAAAGGAGTAATTAGCCCGGGGAGGGAAGAAGCTTAGTGCACCAGAAAAGAGGTGTGATGGGTGTTGCCAATACCAGTTTTAGCTCATCTGCAGAAAGGAGAAATGCTGCAAGGAGAAAAATACATAGGAAAGGAAAAATCCCACAGTGTCATAAGTGATGTTGGTGAGAGTGCTCATGGTGTTTTGCCATCAGAGACCATGTGGCCCAACAGCCTCGTCCTTTGACTTTGCTGCTCGGTGCTTTTTCCTCAAATCTTCCCATGCTGGTCATCTATCTTGCTTGTTACCCTGATGTGTGGTTTTCCAATTCTGCATTTCTTTGAATTTACCCTCTTTTCCTCTCTCTCTTGTTCTCTGCAGCAAATACAACTGCTGTGTCCTAGCTTTCAAGCTAGTACCTGTGCCAGCGGTTATTCGATCTTTAATTCTTTGCCTGTGCAACCACTGCCAGTGATTGCAGCACTGAAAGCGAATACAGACAGGAGAGCTACACGGTACCTCTAACCTGCTAATACTGGTGGTAGTTTGCAGCCACAGTGTTCAGCAGTATAGAAATGCCTATGTACACTTACATACATTGGACCTGAGTATACAAAGCATAAGAAATTCTACTGTAAGCCGTAATATAAAGACCTATCCTCAAGGAGTGCTCTGCTTGTGCCTGAAGTGAAAGGTGCTGTATCTCTTGCAAGAGGGATCAGCTTCTGCTTAAGGACTGTGCTATATTTATGCTGTGCGTTGCTGTCATTTATACGAAGGGCCAATCCTCCACTGAACCATGATGAGTGCCTGGCTTCGAATATACCTCGTAGCTATGAGCGTCAGAGTTTAATTATAAAGTGTGAGGGTTTGTTCCTTTTTACAAGTGCTAAATCTTTTGGGTCATTATTTTTATACTGGGAGAAAAATGAAGAATACAACTTGAGATCTGTCTAACCTCAAACTGTAACGTGCTGCTTTATAGCTGATAATTATCTACAATAATGAAGAATAATTAAGACAACTTAAAAATGTATGTTTTATCCTGGTCAGTAATTAGATGCAAGGATTAGGTTTTGCTGTAAGGATCTGTGGCTTTTTTCTAATAAAGCTGAGCATTTAGATAAGCAAATAATTCTTACAATTTTAATTAACCACAGCTTATTTCTTGCTTGTTTACAACTAGAGAAGTGTATTATCTGTTAATACTACTGCTTCCTTTTGAGAAGCTTAGAGATGGCATTCGTAACACAACTCATTGTCTTGCTGGTCACTGCAGCAATCAAAGCTATAGCACAGGCAGGACAATGACAAATGTAACATAGAGTGGAAGACAGACTGGGGAGAATCGCAAAAGTCTTCCCACCTGCCAGCCCTGACTGGCATTTGTGACAGATTAAAGTATTATATCGTAGAAAAGGCCCCATATGCTGCATTAGTGATGTTACTTATTGGACCTAAACAGCCTTTAAGAAGTACTTGCAACCTTGGGAATTTCAGCTGGATCCAGAAATGGAAGGGACAAAACCGCAGAAAGAACTGTCATTTTTTGTTATCGTTTAACTTGAATGGGTGGGTGATAGCATCTTGATAGTGTGAAAAAATACATAAAAAAAATCTCTAGACTGTGGAAACAGCTTAGAAATGACTGACAAAAGGTTTACAGCTGAATGCCAGCTTAGGTGCTCCATGAGAGCTCAAGTCAGGCTCTCTCTGTGAGGGGTCACTCCCATCCCATGAAATGTTACTGAAGAGAATAGACAAACCATCTCTTTGTTCCTTTTTTATGCAGAACTGGCATAATGGAATATGTGGTTGACCCTTAAACTGTACCTAGCAATAACCATACTGGCAGGAAAGAATGGACATCCTAATAGAAAAATAACATGGAAATATTCCACAGCAATCTCATGTTTTGCTGTGTTCCCATTGCTTCTTCCTTCTCTGCACCCAAATGTTCATTCTAGGAAAAGGATGACTCACACAACAGAAAACTGCCTGAGGTGAATGCAGGCATGTATGACATTATTTGTGACTGTGTAAATGTGCACCTTAAAAGGTTGTACAGCCCTGGACCTTTCTTTAAAAGCAGAAAGGTCTTATAAGGTCAAAGCATTCAGAAATATGGGTGAGACATTGCTTTCTGTAGATACTACAGTATCTGAATGCTAAAATGCATGCTAGCTGATGGAGAAGATGAAAGTGATATTTGTATTGTCTAATATAGATACTTTCTTGTTTCTTATAGCAGAGGTTTGGGGTTTGTTTTGGGTTTTTTTAGAACCAAAGGATTTTACACTCCTGTTAGATCCAGGAGTACTTCTTGGTGCCTCTCATCACTCAGCTGGGAAAGCCAGTGGTAGGGACCCTGCTGTGGTATATAGGATGAAGACATTAAAAAAGTGTTTCTTTCAACATCTCACTTTACAGACGCCAAACTTTACAGACGCCAAAAGAAGCGGGGCAATGCTGTTCATTTTGGATTAGCTGTATGGTGAGGGAAAGGATGGGACTGATAGCTGTTAACTGCGGTTGGGTCTCAGCACTTTACAAATAGCCCAGGCACTCCATCTCCCCTTCTAAAACACTTGGTTGTAAACTGTTCCCCTCCACGGTTCCAAGGGAAGAGGGTTGCTCTCTTTCAGGGGTTGCTCCCATCCCATGAAATGTCACTGAAGAGAATGGACAAACCTGGGAACTTGACCTTGCATGTGACAGAGACAGGCTGTGGACACTGTAATGGTTTGTGTTCCTGACTAATGGCAGATGACCAGTGGAGGGTTAAATCCAAGCAGTGAGGAGTTCATTATGGTATTTTTACCTCTTCTTTAGCATCACCTGTGAGTTTACCTGCACCAGATTTATCATTAGCCATATGACTGTCATCTGAATGTTACTGTTCTGCAGAGAGTAAGAAGAACTGGGAATGGTGCAGTCTGACAGACATTGCAGTTCTGTCCAAATTATCCAAATATTCTGTCATTTGAGTCTCTGTTGTCTTCACATGAACCTCATCAGCAGCAAATAGGATCTGCAAAAACATTTGCTTTTCTTTATGCCTCCATCAGACAGGTATTTAAATTAAGCAATAGCTCACAACAATGATTTTTCTTTCATGGTCTGGTTGGTACAGCCTGCAAATGACTCAGCTGTATTTGTGATCCAGGCGAGAAATACTTGACAGTAGTATTTCCTGAAAACCATAAATAAACCTGGCAGTATGATTATCTCTAACTGTCTGAATGGGATACTGAAGAAAGATTTCAATGGGCTTGCTTCTAGAAGAGTGGTGAACTACTAAGATATAGTTTGTGAGGTTATTACTAAGATATAGTTTGTGAGGTTAGCTGGGTATAACAATAATTTTTGGAGCACCATTGAGACTATTTTGTTCTTTTAGATGGTGGTAATTTTTACCTTAAAGGGTTGAGGATGTCTGGTTTTTAGTGTTACTGGTGCCCTTACCCTTCCTCCATTGCCAGGATGACATCAAATTTTACAATTAGAAGAATCATGGGGAAGAATCTGAAAATTCTGTTAGGCTTTGCCTGGCCAAGTTAGGAAACAGAAAGTCTGCTTATTAGGGCCACATTTGGCATATTGCCGGTACTGTAAAAATCAGTCTTCTTGATGGCACACAGGGTAGCTTCTCTGTTAGCTAGATTACTCATTCCTTGCTGCAAGTGGTGCTGGGCTTTAAAAGAAAATAAAAACTCAGTGGGTGAGGATTTCTGATGCAGATGCATCAGGCCATTGCTCAGTGGACGATAGGGGGAAGATCTGTTGCAAGGATTCTCCTGCTTTCAATCAGCACTGGGGTGGGGCCTCAGGCTGTGATAAATGTCTTTTGAGTCTAATTCTTTTGCCGCTAGAGATCCATAAGAAAACCAAGGGTACTGCAGATTACCACACGTATCTGTTGAAGTTAATCACTAGAGAGAGAGAATTAATCTTTTTTCTCCCTGAAAATATGTTTAGCTGTACTTCAATCAGAAGGCTGGGAGTTAATCCAATAGGCAACCTTTCAAGAAAGCAGGCTACAAAAATGTCATCATCCGTCAGTGTTAGGCATGCAATTCAGACACAAAGGTCATCTTTCTGCATGTTTCCTTTCAGATATCTTCAACAGGAGAAATCAGACACCAGATTTCCTTCTTAATATAATCCCTATTGTGTTTTTAAAAGAGAGTGTGGAAATACTTTCTAAAATATAAGAAGTTGCTCAATCCACTCAGATGAAAAAACTTGTCATGTCAAGCAAATAAAGGTCTCTGATAACCAGCAGCCTTTGATGGTGTTTCAAAACCCCCACAATATATTCAGCCAGGATACACCTCAGAGATGTATGTCGTGTAACACATGTATAGGAATGGGCCAAATTTTACCCCATTGCAATGGGGCATGATACGCAGGTTGGGTTTTTCTTGTTCAGAAGTTTTTATATTTTTTCCTCTCAGGAGACTGATTTTGTACTCAGTGTTGCCAAACTGTTAGCCCCACTGGGGAACAATCACCTGGGATAACTAGAAGTCCTCCTCTCCGTGCTGCCTGCCTGTGGCTGGCAACTGCTCCCAGGGTGGCACCTGCCTCAGCCCCGGCCTGGGAACCCTGGGCAAGAGCTTGTAGATGGCAACATGGGTCTTTCAGACCCATACCCTCCAACACTCCACGGGTTTCCTAACCCCATGCACTACTTGCAGGACCACTGCTACAGAAGAGACTTTGGTCACTATAAAAGCCAGCCAGCCAAGGAAAGCAAAGGATGCATGGAGCACCACAAACTGATGAAGTTGGACTTAGAACACTTCTCTGCCTTACACACAAATTGAAAGACTTCATGTCGCTGAGGTATTTATAAGGTCTCTGGCTCTCCCTCCCATGACTTCTCTATGTCTAACGGTGCAGAAGGTCATTCACCTGTTTTTAAGCAGAGACACTTGACAGCAGCTATTTCCTCTGCTCTAAGGTGGCTACTTCTATGAAGCTCATGGGAACTGAATTACCTTTGAGATCTTTGCCTTTCTGTCAAATCTGAGTGAAACTAGCCAATGAGTAAAATATAAGAAAAAGTCCTGACTGGGAGAGTCACAGGGGCAGGCATCCTACCTTGTTTCCTAAGAAAATAAACTCAGATTTTTAAAGGAAAGAGACAACTGAGATATTTGCGTAATGTATTTGCTATTGATCCCCTATTATTTTGACTGCAGCAGACTTCACACTTGCAGGATATTTCTTCATTACACCTTGCAAGACAAAGGTAACTCTAAAATCAGCAATTACCGTTCTGCAGGATGCATTTTATTTTTTTTCTTTTTCCCTACCACAGTATAACAAATTTGAACTCAATGTACTGTCTCCCCAGCCCTTTGGTTCATGAAGAAGTACTGCACGAACTGTACTCGCCTCTGTGTGTTTTTAATCTTCTGTCTTCACTAATGGATTTATCTTGCTTTCAGTTCTCTTGGTACAACCTTTGACAGCAACGGCCCAACAACAAAGACACAAAGTCACTCCTTTAGACTCACTCTTTGTGCATCTACTACATCTCCCAGTGCGAAGCCAAAGGAGATTTTGCTACCGCTGAGGGCAAGGCCAGGCCTGTAGAGGCTGTTTAGACTGTGAAACAAGCTAGCTTGATAGTTAACTCAGGCTGCACTGCAAAATTAAGGAGAATACAGACTCCAGTAGGAGCGATGCAGGCCAGTTAAAGGGGATAAAGAACTATACACCTACCAGAAACAAGACAAGGGGTGGTGTCATGCGGAAATGGAAATGCCCCCTATCTGTCCTTCCTTTCCCGTTGTATGTCTCTCTCCCTTTTGTATTCTCTCCCTGACCTCTTCTGTCTGTAGCTACAGGATGATCAACACTCAAGCAGCAGAGCCGTGCTGTCTGTGGCTTTGAACTGAGGGCTTTAGAGAACCCCGTCACTGAAGTCTCCTGCCTGAACTTTTCCCCATGGTCCTCCAGACAGAGGCACTGAAGGTAAAATGAATGGTTTGTTCTTCAGAGCTACTCAGGGGCATTTTTCCCCCTGCTGTGAATCCTCTGATCCCCAGTATTGCCCTTGACCCAGAAAACATCCCACAGTTAGGGGAACTCACAGCCCTTTTTCAGCCTCAAGGTCTGAACATTGTTTATCCACGACAGAAATACCTTCCTTCAGACAGCCATGTAAAAAGCAATGATGGAAATTCACCATGTGTTGCTTTGGGTATGTGTCTCGGGTATGAGAGATCATCATTCCTCATGGGTTCTCTCACATGCTGCTGTGCACAGTAAACTGAAATGCATGCTAGAGTGTGTGGTATCAGACTAAAGAGAAGTCAGTAGCAGGAATGCTATAGTCAAGAGATATCACCTACCTCAAACCTATTTTAGCAGATGGTGCTCTGTTATTTAGCATATGTTGCACTGAAAAATGAAATATGCACTGGTTTCCAGCAGTATTTTTTTAAGGTGTAAAAACTATCTCAGCTTAATAATGCACATGGAAAACACATGTGCTTTTGTAGCTCTGGATGCTGAGCAGATGTGTGCTTTCACCCAGAGTCTTCCTGCGGGTACATAGAGACCTTCACAGTCCCTTTCTCAGGAAATGATGGGGTACGCTCTGTTTCTTGGCATGCAGTTGGGACACATAGTGAACAGGAGAAGAAAATCTGTTGAATTCTTAGTGCAGAAGGGAAATACCAGCCGCAGCTCTTCACAAGCATGTGGTGGGGCTGATGAAATTCACCCTGCATGAGTCCAAGTGAGAAGCAACTCCTAGCAGGGCTGACGAAGAAAGGCAATGATCCATGTAAGCCCAGCTGCTGCCTGACTTACCTGGGACTGGTGCAGGAGACTAGAGGAACCTAGAGCTTTGTTTAGGCACTTAGCCTGTACTGGAAGATGTAGTCAGTATTTACTGCACTCTCTTTATTATCGCTGCCACTGCCCTTATTCTGCGACATTCAGAATTAAAATCAGTCCAGAGGATGATGCTTTTGTGGCAAGGAAGGCCAGCAGGGATTTTGACTGGGGAGGAGAACAGCTGCTGTAGCGCTAAGGGAAGTATATATTTGGAACAAGGACGTGAGGAGGTGTATCACCCTGCTTACTGTTCTTGCCTTGGCTGCACATTGTTCTCTCCTGCATTAGGGGTTTTATTATTACCTCCTTTTTGTCAGCAGGGACGATTGCCTGCAAATGTCTGCAAACACACCTGCTGCCGGACACTTTGGTATCGATGTAATTCCAAAAAACCAAGAGCTTCAGCAATCATGCTGTCGCCAGTTATTAATCCAGATAAGCCACCTTCTGTGCACTGGGGATATGACCTGTTTGTGTTGCAGCCCACCTACCTCCCTCAGCACTTCCCAAGACTGGTGCTTGTCTGGGGGATCACCGTGCCCACCCCTTCCTGATGCAGTTTGTGGCAGAGCTGGTGGCTGGCAGATTTTAATTTTTTTGCCCCTTCCCAGAAATGTCTGCTCATAAGGCCTGCATGTCGGAGTCTGTGCCTTTAGCTGCTCCAGACGAGCTGGAGCAGGTCCCAAAGCACCGTTATGCCAATGAATTGTTTCTACTTCCCTTCTGTAAGCCAGGAGTAGCAGAGCTCACCTGTAAGGCAGGTGAGGCAGGGAGTGCACATACGTAGAGTCCCCTTTCTGTTGGTACCCAGGCTTTGGCACAAACCCACTGTGAAACAACTGAGGACACCCTGCTTGTGCCAGTTGCGCTCTGCTCCTTTCACGATGCCTGGTGGTGCCTGCAGAGCTGACCCTCACTGCTGCGCCTTCGGCTGCCAAGTGATAGCCAAAGGCAGCTAAAAGCACTGTCAGCTGTGTGGCCAGCTGGGGTAAACTGGCCTTGCCGGGAGGATGGCAGTGCCTGCAACGTGCCTGAAGGGGAGCATTGCACTGGCATCTGACAGGGCTCTTTTCTGTAAGCAAAACCCAGGCTTCTCTCAGGGGGTGTGGTAGATTACAAAAGCACAAGTGGCCTACTGAGACACTAATTAAGGTGAAAAACGGTGGAAATCCCAGGTATAAATAACACAAAACTTCAAGCACAGAACCCGAGTTGCGGCAAGGCTGTTTTGTGCCCATCCAGCCAGGGCTGTGGCTTTATGTCTAGATGGGGGCCCTTCCCACTGCCCAAATCTTACGAGGGGTAAAGAAGGCCTGAGCCCTGCATGCTCTGAGCATCGCCTGCCTCCACTTGCTGGGGCACCCCTTGCGAAAGGATGTGTTTTGGATGCTGGGCAGTGTGGGGAGCAGAGAGGATGGCAGCATAGAGGGGCCCAGGGGAGCCAAAACGGGGCTGAGGACAGGGCAGGTGTGGCTCCACCATACTTGTCTCTGCCCTTCTCAGGACAACACCCTGGCAGGTTTTAAACAGGTTTTTAGCAGGACGGGTGGTGGTGAGAGGTTGTCCAGGAAACTTATTTTCTGGGCAAAAATTGTTTATTAACAACAATGAACCTTAAAGAATTTCTGCTTTTTGGTAAAAACTTTGCTGAAAGTCATTGTTCTGAGCTGAAATTTAGGAAATAGTTCTGACTGGATTTTAGGAAATAATTTTTTAAAAATAGGCTATAAAATGTAACAGAAAATAGGTTTACTGACACTTTTGACAGAAGCACAAATGCTGAACAATACAGCATGTTAGCCTGGAATATCCAAAGTAATTTTTCTTGAATAGTCTTGCATGTTGTCAGATACATAAGTCAAGCTCTTTAGAGCTAGTTTTGGCTAGAAGTATCTCCTAGCTACAAAGGATCAGGCTACAATCCCTTAGTCAAGAAAATGCAAATACCAAATTAGCAAGAGTTTGTCATGGCTGTGGAAGGCAAATTCTGACCAGCAATATGGCACAGTATCAAGGCAGGCAGGCAGTACACGATGACAAGAGTAGGTCTAGATCTTCACAGGGGCTTAGAAAATTCTGAGAGTAGTTTCCCTTTTCCTTCATCCTGGGTAGCAACCTGTAATAGGAAATAAGTGGGGGGGAAGCAATGTTTTTTTCACTGCCACCAAATCACAACATTGCACAAAGCCTTTCCTTCATTTTATGGTAGAATTAAACTGGGCTGCAGAGAGACATGAAGGAAAGCAGTCTATTAACTGTCCTTTTAGACAAGAATTGTAACTGATCATTTTCTTAGCAGCTTTCCTCATAGTCTTCCCCTCCTGTCCTAATCTCTGGAATACAGCCTCAACCTCCAGGTCCAGTCAAGTGGCGTCTTTTCCCTAGCAAGACAGTATGCACAAACACCCCCTCACACCCACCTCCTCCTCCTCTGCCTCAGGCAGCAAGCCAGGCCTCCTCTTCGGCTCTGACCCAGCCCCGCTGCCATCGATCCTCCATTACAGGGGAACCAGCACGTGCAGGTTCACATGCTTAAGGCAGCATTTAGGGGAAAGTCGTAGCGGAGGGCTGGTGTTTACTTGTCATTGCTGGTAGACAGATGAAAAGTGATTGCAGTTAACTCAAAGCTTTGCAGGACACCTCTTGTTCATTCAGAGATCCTCATCAATCTGTTGCTTAAACATCCAATTTGGTGTTCTTTAACTTAGGGGATGCTGGTAACTTCTCTGCCTATGACCCTTATAGTTAGCATGCAAGAAGTGGTTTGGTTCAAGTTTGAGGCCTCAGAGGCAATGCTGCAGACTTACAGACTAATCACTGGTACCTCATCACCCTGCCAAAAAATAACTTTGCCCACAACAAATGTATGTTATCCAAACTGTGATGAGGAAATTTGCATAAATAGGAGGTGAAGGGATGATTAAAACATCTCTTTAGGGCTATAATCTGTAGTCTGCATTCTTTGCAAGTATCAGGAACAAATATTTATTTCTCTTGAGAGATGTGTTGACAAGAGGGGAATTCCCTGTTTTAAAGGGAAGCTCTGAAGTCTTTCCAGGGGAGGGATAAAATACTCAATTTTAACAACACACATTGCTTTTCTCCTTGCCAATGAACATCCCAAAAATAACTACTTGTAAATGAAAAAGTAATAGTGAATGAACAGATGTTTGTTTTTTCAGGCACTACAGATAAGGCAATGAAGTACTTGCTCATGGAAGGGGAAACAGGTGACAAAGAAACTTGCCATCATCTCTCCAGGCAGGATTGAGAATGATATTTAATATATTTTTCTCCTTGTGCTGCTCACACCAGTTGTATACCACCAAGGCCTGCTGCAGTAATGAAGCATTTTAAATCCTCTGCTTCCTTTCAAAAGTGGCTGGAGTTGAGGCAGGGATCAAGCCTTGCCAAGCAGTGGGGTAGGACAACACACACCCACAGAGCATGGCCTCTGTGTGTGTGTGTATGTCTATACATATTCACTTCTCAGATAAAGCCTAACACAGTCTTTCTTTCAAACTCTCCATCTCCAACCTAAATTTCAAAGCATCCCACATGTGCCCCTGTGACTTGCAGCATACACCAACTTTGCTTTTTGTAGGATGTGCTTGTTTTTCCCATTCGGCAGGCATGAGTGTGTCCAGACAATGACCGTTCTCAACTCCTAGTCTATTTGAAAATTTCTTTTGTTGTTTCCAATCCAAAATGTTAAAGCTCTAGTATGGTTAAAGATGAATGACAAATCTCTGCCCTGAGCTCACACTTCTAGGGTTGGCACAATGCCTTATGAAAAATCTCTCGATTCACTGTGGAGGATGACTTCCTGGGGCTACTATGGGAGAAATAGTAAGTAATAACGTCTATCACAACCTTTTATTAACTTGTGAAGATTAAATGTTCGATTGATTATGGGAAATTTTTAACATTAGGAATTTTCTCTTGCTGTTATTTACTGAAGATCATTCATCCAATCACAGACTAAAAAAAAAAAGCCAAACATCCTAACTGGCAAAGATGAAAAGACTGTGCAGCGTGAAGATGAGAAGGTGTCAAATGGAAGAATGGCATCGAAAACAACCCGTGAGCAAATGTGTCCGTAAAGAAATGTAGGGGAACTTGGCCCAAATGGGACCACAGGGCTCCAGACATACACAGCTTCAGGAAGTTCTCATCTGGTGGACTCACATTGGGCTGTAGAAAAAAATTTCTTGTTTAACTACATTTTAAGCTCACTGGAACACAGATTTTTTCCTTACTCTGTGTATGCACAGCAGATGGCCGAGGGATGCTGCTTGAACACTTATGATGAAGAGCAGCATTGCAGATCATCATTCAACTGAGAGCAGGTAGTTAAAACACTATTTTTGGAGCCATACCAAGTCCAAAACAATTAAGACAGAAGTTACCAAGCAAAATGACACACTGTGGAGTCTTTTAATTAGTATTTATTGTTGTTATTGTGATTCACACTTAGACAACTCAATTACATAGTGATCAGTATGACAAGCTCTGTATTGATATCATAAGATGAGAAAGTGTACACGCCACAGTGAAACATTCTGTAGATACAGTGAAGTAGGACCTTTGATAGAAGGGATTATTTCCGAGAGCCTATGTACAAATAAAGGTAATTTTCGTACTATATACAAACTTATATTCACAGAGAATATACCTATTCAGAGATACAAGAGCTTCATCTAGTGAATAATGATCCATAAACATAAACACATGAGAAAAACTGGAATTTTCAGGGGGTTGCCTGGACTGACTTCCATGGCAACGCATTTTTTTTTTTAAGTTTGAAACGAGTAAGATGGGGGACTTCTTTAGATTTTTCTCACAATAAGTTGAAAATGAGAAAGAGTATGAAAACTACAAAGTGAAACAAACAAGCTAAAAAAGCTTTATTACAAAAATAGCATCTGATTGTCAGTTAAAACATGCTACTATTATTTTCACATGACAATACAGTGGCCTGATCTTGCCATCTTAAGTGACAGAAATCTTTTCTACTCATGTGAGTCAACTCCCCAGAGTCAGGATTGCAAAATAAAAACTCTGTTGATAATGGTAATAAACACAAAACCAAGCGAAAACCCTTTGGCATTACTTATTTTTGATGGGGAATTAAAAGAAATGGTTGATTTCAATTGGATAGCCTGACCCTGAAAATTTTAACTCTTTTGTAAAACAGACGTGACAGAAGTAAATCATCCCTTATAAACTTCCTAAAATATGAGGAGCTTCCTTTACTGTGATTTCAGTGGGGGAGAGCATTAGAGTAACAGGATGATTTAATTGCTTCTTTGGGCCTGACTCTGCAAGCATTGTATTCCTTCTTCTGGGGTGAACAAGGATGGCAGGACTGAGCCCCTGCTGCAAAGGCAGTGTGCAGTATTTCGTACAGCCCCACCGGGAAGCTTAAGAGTATGAGCAAACTCCCCCTGACTTTACTCACAGCTTCACTAAGGCAAAACCAGATCCTGCTTTACTGTACATTTATTTGACAGTATTTTACATCATACCTTAAACAGAGACACAAAATGGATTCTTTACTTTAAAATTAACGATCCCCTTATTTAGAAACCCCATACTAGTCTTCTGGGTTTTTTTATGGCTTCTTTTTGCATTAAGACAACTATGTGACATAAAATAAAAGTAAAAAAAATAGTAAAGTGCAAGATCTTTAAAAACTCATACAAATTTAATTGTTTGGATTGTTTTTGTGTTTGATGAGCGGGAATTTACAATAAATCTACATTCATGTACAGTTCATTTACCAATCTCAAATCACATTATTTCTTACTCAGTCTTGTCCTGGGCCACTTATGGCTCATGTAGGAATGATGTGGCCAGTTGTGTGTCTGGTGTACCCACACTCCAAGTGGTTGTATGGCTTCTAGGCTGGGGCTGACCTTCATCTGGCTGGCTGGGAGCACAGGCTCAGCGCCACGCTAATGAGATTAGATGGCTTCTGGAGAAGATGTGGCTTATGTCCAGTCAGGCAGGAGCATGGGGAAGGGGAATGTGCAAGCTAGCTGCACCCATCCAGGCAGACAAGTCCTGAGATGCTGTACAGAGACAACTAGCAATACATGGCAGATCTACCGGATGACCTGTCTGGACTATGGGGCTGTGATCCATATATGACTTCTGTATCGCATGGGTGCACTGAATCACATAACACATAATCTGCAAGTTACTCTCCCCAGCTCCAATGGAAGTGACGGGTATCTCAATACTGATATTCCTGTAACTGATGGCAACAGATCCAAGAAGGATCATTTTAACATCAACCAGGAATGAAACCCACATCTGTTGGAGGGCTGGAGAAGGACTCTTCTCCACACTGTTGAGTGCAAACTATCCCATTTGCTAATCTCAAAAAATCACTTTCTGCAGTTATGTTTCCAGCTGCAAGTTCTTGCATCAAACTTTCCAGGAATAGCAGGAAAACAATAATCACCCCTCAAAGGAACTAACCTGCCTCCTTCTCAGTTAGTTGTGTCATTGTTATTTACAAGAGGTAAAATGGTTTCCAAGAATACAAGTGAATGCAATTTTTCTCTTTGTACATAGCTCCCAGGACAATTATGTTTGTTACGCAAGTGCATTTATGAAATACGGGATCCTAAGATAAAAATCTATATCTTGCCCAAGTTAATGGCAGAAATCTTACGGATATCAGTGGGCCAGTTGTTGGAGAAGGGATTATTTCTTTGTTATAAATTAAATAAATCCATCTGATACAGACTCATATTTGATTCAGAACGTAAGTTATATGGACCACAAGATGCTATTTTAAGGATTTAGTGCTGAAAGAAGAATAATTAAAAAACATTGTATATCCCCTTTTTCGCAAAATATATAATGAAGTAAATGACAACCAGAGAAATAATCCCTTAAAAAACACCCAAACATTAAGAATATTTCTAAGCATCTATTTTTTACAGTACTTGGATTAACCACATGTTTAACCTACTGCTTTGTGGACCTTCATATCCACACACAACAGTACCATGAGTGACAGTGACCATAAACTACTTCAGAGTAGCATATATGGAAATTACATAGTAGGTTCATTGCCATTACAAACATCAAATGACATCTAGATAAGCTTCTTTGTCACCCACTGGGCTTTATGCTTCATGAGGCTTATGCAGACAGCCACATCAATTGAATAAATAAGCTGAGGCATACAGACACAGAGAGCCTGTCTGCACTACAAGAAAGCAGTAGCTTTCAGTAAAATAGATAATTTAAAATACACAGAGCTTTGCTGGAAGATTTTTTCCATGTCTACATGTAGTACTTGAGGAGATCATCCTCATATTACAGCTTTTATCACACTTTTATAGCATTTACCCTACAGATTTGACCATCGTGGCTTCTAAAGAGGGAAGCAGCCTTTTTTTTTTTTTAGTGGAAAACAGCAAATACTTGCAGGATGCCAGTGGTATTTTGTACTGATGGGGCCCATTCTCTTCTTTATTTCCAGTGAAGTTAGTGCAGAAAACCTTTAAAACAGGTTACAATCTGACCCACAATCCTACTCAGATACTACCGGAAATCCCTTCCAAAAGTCATGCCCAACATCAGTTCTGTACAGGTGTGATGGTGCCACAGAGATTTGGCTATTTAACCTGAAGTTGCATTCGTATCTTACTTACTGTGTTGCCAAACTGGTGGTGTCCTGAAAACACTAAGCTAGAACAGGATCTTGATCATAATGCCAATTTCTGCATTAATTATTCATTTATGTTTCATACGGATTATGCAGACAGCAGCATCAACTGAATAAATGAGCATAGGCATATAGGCAGGTGGAAGAGGCTTCAATGCTGACTAACTTGCTGTAGAATTTGGGCAGTTAGCAGGACCAGATACCTAGTGAAGTCATTCAGAGCTTTGACTGAAGAAAATAGAAATTTGACATCTAGGTCTACAATGTTGAGAGACATTCATGGATCTCACACTGAAGCTGTTATGAACAATGAGAAACACTTCATGCTGGGAAATTTGCTGTCATTGTAAAATAGGGGTGTCCTGACATGCGCATGCGGTAGGCATCTTTGGCCACATTGAGCCTGGGCACCAGCTCTCGGCTGCTCTCTCAGCACTCCAGTTTAAATTTTTTAAGCTCCTCCTGCATGGGATAAGGGGCCATGCTTCTCCCTCCACCCCATTCCCCTCTTTTCTCTACCAGCACTGCTGTTGCCTTATAATCAATGAGCACACCAGCGTGCAAGTATCCTGAAACAGCTTACCCCAGCAATGATGTAGCAAGCTGCTTTGGTAAGCATAACCAGCTTTCATAGCAGCCTCCACAGAAAGCACCTAACAACTGAAATCTCTCCCATTACCTCTGGAGCTGAGCTGCCATGGGCCACACAGTTATGCCGCTGTTTGCATAATCATCTGCCCACCAGGCGCAAGGCAGTGGGAGTTGTGAGCTGTCTTGTTCCCAAGGGGAAAAAACCCACTTTTAATACCTGCCAAGATAAATATGTTGATAGGGGCAAGCAGACACAAGAGAGAAATGAGTCAGATATATTTTAAGACAGTACACAAATGCCATTACAGGATATCAGCCCTTAGCCCCCCACAAAAAATTCTTCCTTCAAGCTGTTGATGCCAACTTTGGGCGGAAATATCCCCGGTGTGTAGGGCTTTCCATCGGTTGCTCTTTTCACCCTACCTGCCCTCGGTGGGGGGGGTGGTCTCTGCTGCTGCTGCCCTCCCCTTGCAGAGTGCACCAGAGTGCTCTTACAGCTCGCAAGACCAGGCAGGGCTTTCTCCCCTCCAGTAAGGGGGTTACACCATGCTGGCCATGAGGTCATCAAAAAAAAAAAAAAAAAAAAAAAAAAGAAAAAGAAAGAAAAATAAAAAGGAGTAATGTACTGAACAGAGATAAGACTCTTGCCTTTCCTTAGTTTCTTGATTTGAAATGTCGGTCCAGTGAATTTGGGCATCCTTGTATATTGCAGGCACCCATATACACAGACCTATCATGATCCTGCACACGCTTTTGTAGATTGCTCTGTCTTATTCTGCTCACTTGGGAAAGGATCGCCTGCTTTGATCACTGCCATCAGAAATAAAAGCATCTGCTGACTCCTCTGGGACAGATTATAGTGTGGCATCAGCTCTGTATTTCGGGGCATCTGTTTCATTTGCGCCCAGAATTTGGGTTATAGATCTGCTTTTGCAAGATTGCTGTTCTCGTCAGTAGAGGGCACTGTAGGCGCGTATATACCTCCCGTTCCATTGTGTGCATCCGTAGAAACAAATGTGAAGAGGTGGGCAGAACTATCGTTAAGACAGATAAGGATTCTGGAGCAAGGAAGGGTCTCAAATGCACAAACTTTTGCTCACAATGAGAGAAGCTCACACGAAAAAGCACTAAGAAGCAAGAGATGTTGCAAATGTATGGTTAAGATCAAATACTGATTCAGAATGTAGATAGGACTTAACACTTCAGGACAAGACATGAGTAGCAGGCATTGTAACTCCTTGTTTTGTTGCTTTTGTTCCTTAGTATCTCACTTTTTTCTTTCACAATATCACACAATATTAACATTTTAGTAATTTTTGATACTTTAATAATTATTTTTTAGTGGTTTTACTGCTTTCTCTACCATTGTTTTCTGTCAAGTCCTTACTCTCTAACCAGATACTCTTATATACAAACACATATAACAGGAAAACAGTAAAGGACAAAGGGGATGAGTGAGAAGCAAACAGCATGGAACACGGGAAAACGCACAAGACAAAATGTGCTGAGCCTTCTGTTACACAGTTGTGAGCATGGCATTGCCATTGTGAGCACAATACGAATACAAACCAATGCTGAAACAGGTCACAGAAATGTGCTGAAATTTCATGAACTCTAACTGCACAAAAGACTTGAACAAACAAATGACGATTATCTGAAATAATTTCATAACACCCATTCCAGTCCGTCCCCTGCCCCCCCTTTTTTTTAGTAATCCAGACTACAGGTAAGATAAACACGTTGTTGCTTTCTCCCTCCTTAATTTTTGTTGTAGGTTTGGACCTTCTCCTCCTCTCAGGATTTCAATAAAGGAATACTGCATTTTCACTCCTTCCTGGGCTTCTTTAGACATTCACACTTCCAGCAATACTGAAAAATATTCATGTAGGTTTCCTGCAGCTCCACTATATTTAAATTGTTAGTTTCTCCTACCTAGTTTCAAGATTTATAAGAGCAAATATGAATTGCCCCAGCTTTGTACATCAGCTGGGGATCACTTCCAGCAACGGCTATATGTAGCTGTGAAGGTCCTTACACTCCAAGTATTAGTGAAAGATAGCCTGTAAAACATATATCCACTTCAGCAATTAGGCTGCCACTTAACAACTACTTTATTTTTTGTATGAAGTACTATGCATAAGCAAATTAGCCTTTTTCTTCCGACATGAAGAGGCAAAATTATAATGATAACAGCATCTGAAAGCCATTGGTACTGTTGTTGGTATTGCTGTATTAGGAAAAATGGTGTGTTCACATAGTAGTTGTATGGTATCTCTGCATGCTGTGTTGCTATTAGAGAAGAAAGAGTATCCCCATTCTGGTCTTTGCAGGTGAATGCAATGAAAATCTGCACCAGTTACAAAATGGCCAGGCAGCGCAGCCCCTTCAGTGCCAGAGCCAGAGTTCCTGGAATCTGACGAGTTTTGCAAGGTGTAATAAACCACCATTAACATCCTGCTGATTGCCTTTACAGACCTGTGATGCAGAGGATCAAAACACTGATGAACTCCCTGGTTTTGCTGAAACAACACCATATACTTCTATGAAGAGATGTGCAAGCCCTTCCCTGCCTGTGACTCGTGCTCAGTGTATGCTTTCCATGCAGGAAGTTTCAGCAGATTATCAGAAAAATCCCACACCAGGGTGTGTGTGGGGGTGGTGCCTCCACAAAGTTAATATTAGCATTCCCCTTAGAAGATGAGAGCTTTAAGAACCAAGCACGCTGTGTGTCTCTGTATACTGCTACAGAGAACAAGAAGTCTGCAGATGTGTACGATAGGCATAGGAGAAGCAGCAGCTTTCACCATTTCCGTGCATGCACAGTATCTCCAGCACTGAGTGGCGAGGGTGTTCTGCAGCAGGCAAAAAAATCTCAGTGCAGCTGGACTCAGCCCTTCACGTGTGACTGCACTGTCCAGCAGCAGTCATTCTTCAGCCCTTTGCATCCTCTTCTTTCTTTCTGTCTTTTAAAATTGAAGGAGAGGAAATTTACAAATCCATGGGTTATTCTCACAGAAGCTTTCCATTGTGTTTTTTCGCGGTTTCACTTTGAGATATATATGTTTTTGAATAAATATATAGGTGTGGGTTTTTTTTCTGGAGAAACAGCACTTTCCACTAGATGGAGACAGGACACTGGATCACTTTGTCCTCCAGGAGGACACTGACAATCAGGAACACAAAATAAAGCCCAAACATGAGAAAGCCCAGGATTTTATTCATCCTCCACTTGCAGAAAGCGATGGAGAGGATGACAAAGAGCAGCATGATGAAGAGGAGGACGATCGCACAGAACAGACCATTGCTGCTGACTGTCACCGGGGCAAAGCTGTTAATCACAGCATACAGGAGCCACGGAAGAGGAAGGCTGTTAAGAAACAGAAAAATAAATTGGAAACATTGCAGAGGTGCAGAAAGGGGCACTATAAAGTTTCTGAAAGCACTTCAGAATACAGCCAGAGGCTTCCTGCATAAAGGGAGGCAGGAAGAGTTTCAATTCTTCTAACATGTACATAAAGCCAGTTTGTCAGCTTGCTCATGGTTCTTGGGGAGAACACATGGGATTTAGGCTCCTCACTCTCCCACCAGTCACATTTGTGAATTACATTTCCCTTGGCTGACAAACCACCTGGCATTCTGTTTGTGAGCAGCAAGACCCCTTTCATTTGTTTCTAGATTTCAGACCACCTGTGGAAGCATCTACTTCCACTCTCTTTCCAAGAGCCTGCATGACAGGAGGGTGGGTCACACAAAGACATGCCCTTGCCATGAAGAACCAGCACTCTGCAAGGCACTGCCCCCAAAATTTGGCCCTTAAAAGCCTTGATCCACATTTACCATATAAACCTGCGTTAAAGTGTGAACTTCAGCTGCACTCCAGTTTAATTTCTATTTCTGTATCTGCTGTCATTGCATTTCTCATCTCTGATGCCACAGAATGAGGAAACATCCCTCTGGAAGGTGTCAAGCTGAAATAAATATTTAAGCCACCGATCACAGTTTAGCAGGCTTAGAAAGCATGAAGAGAGCTGTCAGAAGCTCACAACATTCAACCTTTTGAATAAGCAGCTCAAAAGAGAATAATTTATTACAGTCTCAGTACTAACTACACTAGCCTACAGTTCACCTGTGCCATTTCTGTTGTAAATATACCAGGTCTAGCAGACTGGCAGGAAGACTAAAAATTTTAAGATAAGTAAGGAAGCGTTGCAAAAGAGAACAGTTTTGTAATGCACCCTATGCCCTCTAAGTTTAAGCACATGGTAGTGAATGTTTTCATGTATTTTGCAGGTCTGCTGCTTATAGACATTACTTCAAACACTTTGTGCTTCTGGATTAATAGAAAAAAAGTGGCCCGGTTTTTCTGCTGTGTCCAGAGGTACTGCCATTAGCTAATAGATGGAGTAAAAAAGCAATTTACTATCCACTCTAACTTCAGGATCCCTTTTTATACCTGTGCAGTTGCTGGTATATTTTCAGCAGTGAAAACCATGATCTGTTCTACGACTGGGCTGTTTGGGGCTATGACTGTGACTAGACCTGTTCTTCTGTTTGTGCGAGAGCAAGAGGCAACCAAAGATGGAGAAACTGAGAGTATGGACATGATTCTCAGTACTTCTATCCTGTGTTAAAAGATGGGAATGTGGGGATAAAGACAGAGTTTGTCTGTATATTTCCTGCACATTTTTGAAACACTGAGGCATAGATTACAACATTTCTGGACTTGACCTAGCTTGGTCTCAAAAGGTCAAAAAGGCATTTGAATTCCAACTGCATGCCACACATTGTTATCCTAGAGCTGCCATGAGAAGCAGTAAAGTGTAAATAGCACATTTCTGCACAGTCTTATGTTGTTTCACATTGTCAGAGCAATACAAAGGGTCCTTTGTGTTAATAGAGAATTGGTTTGTAATTTGGGACTTGCCAGGTATATAAAAAAATCAGATGTCAACAAGAGCCTAAACAAGCTACACAAGACATTGACATTCTGTTTTTATTAGAGCAAACATGTTGAATACTGCAGAGGCAATGAATTGTTCCCAATCCCCATTTATAAAGCAAGCTCTAGCACAGGCACAATGAGAGGTAACATAAATAAACCACAGCAACCTGACAAAATTGTAAAAAGCTTCAGAGATTCCTTCTTGGAACAATACTCTTGCCTTGCATACTTTTTAAAGTGCAATTCACTTGCTTAGGCAGCTCTGCAAGGCATTAAAGAGAGAATTAGGTAAAAAATTGGTAACAATTCTGTCATGCAGACAACTATAAACTTCTGAGCACCTGAAAGAGTAACATCCATTGCATATTTGCATCACTGCCCTTTTTAAGCATCAGTGACAGAAAACTGTTGTAGGCAACACCTTGGCAAAACTGCGGCAACATGCGAGGAACAAAAGACTTGTAAAACAGGCACCAGTTTTTTGGTGTAGGACTTACCCCACTGTGATGTCAAATATGTTGCTTCCAACTGAACTGGATACAGCCATGTCCCCCAGACCTTTGCGTGCTACAATAACACTGGTAATAAGGTCAGGAATGGATGTGCCAGCAGCTAGAATAGTCAATCCCATGATTTCTTCGCTAATACCAATGGTTTCGCCAACCTAAAAGGGTTTAAACAAAAACAGGGAAAAAATGTCCTGCAGTGAAGAAATGCTTTCTGCTGCAAACCTGTTTAACTAGAAATGTTATCCTGGAGTTTGCCAGCTAGCTTGGAAAACACAGGCAAGATTGGAGAATTACTAATTTTCAAAGATTTCCACGTGTTTCAGGAGAAAGATAAGATAGTCTACTAGAACCAGTAGGTATTGACAAGCAGTTGCTGATGGCTCTGGTGTTACCAAGAATGATCAAGTCCTGTGGTCAGGACAGCCACAGCTCTCTGAACTACTTTCCATTTACTGAGTAGTGATTTACTTCATCCATGGTGGCAGCTCCTAAAATAAAGCACTACTCAGCATGAAATAGATGATGGACTCTGATTCTAAATGATCTCTCAGTGCAAAACACAACACAGGGCTTGTATTTTGTACCAGTATCACCTCCTTACCTGATGTGCCCACCAGACCATTAAGTAAGAAAAAAATGCAATCCAGCTGATAGAGCCAAAAAATGTGATAGGAAAAAATTTTCTTGACCTCTGAAACAGAAACAAAGAGAAACAGTGAACACCTACGTTGAAAGCTGATGTGCTGTGCTCTTATTTGCTTCACAAAATGAGAGTGGCCTCTCATTTCTTCTGATCACCAATCAGACGATCAAGGTAAATGTCAAGAACCGTGAGAAACTGACTCCCTACACTGGTGTATACTTACCTGTCCCTCATTCTTCCAACCACTTCAGCTGTAAAGTAGCACCTCCTAACAATTTGTAAGATGAATGGCAAGTTTTGGATTGTTATTTCTATCATAATCTGTTATCCTGCGGTTTGCTTATGTGTTTACCTGAACGGCGGTTTGACTTTAATTTTATTAATAACTTCATGCTTATTCAGAAAGAATGTTTTCAAATTGCTGAAACAGGTACCCATACCTTTCATTCATACATCAATAACCCAGTGCAACACCTTTCACAGTCAGTATAACAAAGGCTGCCATATGACAGAGCTAAAAAAATACATATGTAAAATTTATTGGAGCGGTTTACTTTTCTTGGGAAAACAACCCACTTTCTCAATTAGAACAGAAGATACATTAAGCACATATGTGCCATGCTTTGTTTTGTAGAGAAGTTTGTTATAAAAACATGTAAAACACACTCTGAGGACCTTCACTGAATTAAAAAATCCGTATAACACCGAAGCAACTTAATTTTCATTTTCAGTGCCTCCCTTTACTAATATAAAACTTTAAATAGATAGCGTTCTTGTGGCCAGTGAATGGGTTATATTCAAATTAATGATTTATTTTGGTTTCTGTTCTTTCCAGTCCTTTGCATCATCCATATTTCCTATTGGCTAGCTAGATCTATGTAACAAAAAGAGATCAAGTTAAGTACTAAAGGAAGGAAACACGACTGCAGTACTGTACCAGGCAATCTCTGTTTAAATCAAACTAGTGTTTAAAGTGAAATTTGTACCATAAATGAGTGCTACCAGTTTTGAATGAAACAACAATTTTTATGGGCATCAACCTTCTGAACACAGATCCTCACCCCAGATGAATTCTGACATGCCACTAGCAGTGTCCTACAAATTTTCATGAACAACCAGTAGGACTGCTTGTGGAAGTTAAGTTATACCACTTTGAATACTTGTTCCAGCTGCTGCTCGGTCGTGCGCTCCCTTTTCCTGTTAAGCCCTTGCTAAATGCACTTCCACTTTTTGCTCTGCAGGGGCCTCCAGAATTTTTGGGCAGCACACCTTGCCCATACCCCTCTTCACTGCAGCACGTGCCCCTGCTGCACCATGAGACCTGTGGGTCATTCCTAGGTGTGGTGAGAGCAGACAGGATGGCAGGGCTTTCCCTGAACATGACTTTTGGAGGGAAAACACTATCTGGATTTTGCCAGTTCAGCTTGCTCGAGCCATGATAAAGCCCTCTTTTTTAGGGAGTTTACAGGGCTGCACAGCCAGCTTTTCTTGTATAACAAACACAAGAGGCATTTATATGGGACAGCCTCACATTTAGGAATTGATCAGCATGGGTGGCTGTGGACTAAGAGATGCTCAGTGAATTGGGCTGGCCATTAGAGCTGGTCATGCGGGAGTGACACTCTCTTTTGTCAGCTGAACAAGAAAAGAGCAAGGCTGGTCCGCACCTCATTGAAACTGTGTAGACTGTTTCACGTAATGTAAATTGAATGAGATCAGGTCATTACTGACGGGAAAAAGGTATGGTCAGCACTGGCAATTGTGCACACTCATCTACAGGACAGGACAATTAAAAGGTCTATATCCATTCTAGCAGCGGTTGCAGCTGTAGGCTGTGCTACAGAACACTTACTCCCTGTGGGCACGTCGCGTAATGCCAAATGCCCTCCTGAAAACTGAGGTCATAAGCGTTGGCTAACATGACCTATACAACTCCGCAATTGAATATAGATAGGAACACACATTAAAGACTGTACAGATTTAACAATGCTTGCAAACCCTCTCATATATAAATAAGTAACCAAAATTCTGCTGGAGTAAGAAAATCATTCCAGGTTGTGTTTTAAATGCATTATCTTTAAATATAGGCATAAATAGCCCCAATGACACCTGGAAATATCCTTTTCAGATAAATTCCGTTACTGCCACAAGCCCTGTTTCTAGAACTGGCCAGGGTACTTTGGCTGATCTGCTTCTTAACTGCTTCTTAACTCTTTAGAGAGCAGAATTGCTTTTTCAAAACAGAGTTCTGAATTTTTATCAAATCAGAAAATCTGATAATGAGCTTCCAATGTTTAAACCTACTCAGCTGGACTTTTCAAAAGTATTTTCAAAATTTCAAAATTAAAACTTTGCATACATCGGGGGACAGAAAAACTCAGTCTGAAAAGGAACACAATTTGAAAGGAACACAAAGACAGCTGTTAAAATAGTGATCTGACACCAGTGGGAGCAGAATTGAGTCCTGTAGGGAAAAATGAATCTAAACAGGAATTTGTTTTTTTAAAACTAAATAGCTAGCACTTATTTTTCACCATTCTCAGTAGTCAACTCTTTCTACTTTCAACATTTTTGTCTTTCTTGTAAAAACTGGGATTTTCTGGCAACACATGTGTGAATGAGATGATGAAGCAGTAAGATTGTTGCAGCTGGTCACAAAATCCACACAGAGCACCTCATAGCAATGCAATTTGAATACTCACTATACAACACTCAAGATATAAGCATACATTGGCTTACACAAAACTAATACAGCAAGAGCTTTACTGGCGAGTAATAGCTCTCTGCCAGTGCAGTTATATATACCAAATGTTTTTTGCAAAATAACGTGACATTGCCTATCTGAGTCAGACACCTACAGAATTCGGATGGCTAAGAGTTACAAGTCGGTAACTTTGAGGCATGTGTATTCCTAGCCTGCCTTAGCCAATCCCCTCCCAGTAAACCGATAAGCAGCAGTTCAAGACTAAGAGTACTTTAATAAGCTTAGCAGTTTAATTACTTATTTTAAAAGGGGGAACATTTAAACTCAAAAGGGGAAAATTTAAAGCTTGTACATGTTACAGGTGATGAAATCAAGAAAGGACTCCATAGATGCCACTATATAATTTGCACATAGATGAAATTATTAAAAAACAGTAATGAGAGTGCTGATTCTTTTTCAGATGCCGGATTTTATTTCCGGAGTATAATAATAGTCATGTTTATTTTGTAACTAATGACAGCATTCTTTTGGGATTTATCTCATTGCAACTCCCTAGCTCTTGGAAATATAGCGAGCTGCCAATTCCAAGCATTTTCCTAGAAGAATTAGTCAGAGACAGCAGAAAGCAATACTTCTCTCCATCTTTTCTGGTAACTGTTGTGGTGGTTGCCTTGTAAAGACAGAGAGCCCAGTTTATTACCAATTGGTTCTGTTGTGGTCACGTTAACAGGCAAATGAGAGAAGCCATGGCTCATTCAGTTCATATGCTATTTTCTTTTGATAAAAGAAAAAGAATTCTGTAGTTTCACTGTAGATTGGTTGGGTTGGTACTGTTCCTGTCTATCAGCAATCTTAAGGACATTTGTCTTGGTACATTTCTGTATTGGTTTCACGCTAATGTCTGAAAAACAGGACTTTAAGTAGCAGGAATGATCCAAGTATGAAGGTTTTTCTTCTAAGAGCCTGATCCTGCAAGGCAGTGAGTGCTTAATAATTTGCAAAGTAACTGTCTTAATTTTAGCCAGTATCATTGTCAACATCTTTAGTTTACCTTTAACCTGAATGAATCATATGTTTGTCTCGTACATAAATTTATCTGCATTGCAAGCTTTGATTTTCCTTTCATACTTGACAGTGCTTAAATCTGATTACTCAGAACCTGCTCCTGTAACTGGATCTGTTCAGGAACATCTTGTCCTTGTCCCCTTGGTAACAGTGCATCTCTGTACGGCAACAAGAGTTCATATAAGTTGTACCTCTTCACTGGTAATGGGAATTTGCAGCGATACAACAGACTGCCCCATACAGGTCCAAAGACAGCAGGATTGGAGCCCCAATAGCCATTACTCTGGCCCTTAACACAAAGGGATGGACAGTGCAGTATGGCTATAATAAAAGAGATGGTGTTTAATATCTGCCACTGACCTACTGGGCCACCTTGGTCATGTAATTTTCCTTTCAATCTTTCAATATTCCTTACTGCAGGAGGTGGACAGTTACATTTGTGGCCTTTACAGAGCCACTGGGAAATAAGCTACTAGTACAGGAAAAATACCTGTTATTGTTCAAAACACCTGAACAAAAAGACACATATAAAATTCCCCAAGGGCACACCTACCTCAGCTGTACTGCTGGCAACAGTATTGATGTTATAGTAAGGATTTTAATATATACTGGCTTAATGGGAGCAAGTATTATTAAGGCACTGAATACACATTAAAACATGTCAGCTATTGAATCAGCTGAGAGTTAGTGCTACTAATGCATAATCTACTCTAAGTATATAAAAATCTGCATATGTGTACACCAGAGCATAATAAGGCAGCAAGAATTTTGCCAACTTTATAACCAGAGACCTCGTGTATGAAAGATTTTTTTCTAGAGCTTCTGGGTCTTGCGGAGCTAAATATAGCTTGGTGTACTACAAGTAAATGCAGTCAAACCATCTCCATTATATGGAGATAAAATACATTTTAGAAAAGAGACTCTTAGGAGGGAAGGAGAACTCGTTTTTGAAAAGTGGACACCCACAGAGGAAGTCAAAGGCTCCATATGGCCTCTCAAATCAGTATATAGCACACAAGTGTTCATTTTATATATCCACATGCTAATCTGAGCATCCTGATGCAGAATTTGGGTTTCTGACTAAAATTACCACACTTGCAAATCAAGCCCCTGATGGTAGGTCTGCCTACAAAATCTATTTAAGTATTACTTTAGGCTTGTTTTAACTTTTGCCTCACAGGTTTCATGGAAAGTTGTTTTCTGATGCACGTGCTGAGCTGTGAAATTGGGTTTTGGTTTTGTTAGGAAAGGAATAGCAGGGATGGCACAAAGGCGTAAGTGAGAATATTCTAGAGACAAACACACTAATGAAGTGTCCTTGAAAAGTTAAGACACTTTATGCAACCATCTGGTTAATTCTTTGGCAGCAATGTTCAAAGTAAGCAGCTTGTCATACCGATACAGCCCGTTACCTCTTCTGTTATTACTACATGTAATTAAAAACTAAATTTCTTTGACTTCTGTATAAAAAGGTACTCCTTTCAATGAGTGAAATTTTATAAATTTGTTGTCCATTGACGTATCTGGCATGTACAACTGTGCTTATCCTTTATGTTACAGCAGGGTATTTTAGAATGTCAGCATGACAGTTCTGTCGTGAACAATACTAGTGTTAATAACCACATGCATCACACAGTTGCATGCAACTTCGTAAGATATTTGCTCTCCCAAACCATTATTGTAACAACTGTTTTCATTTGTACAGTATGGAATACTGGATAAGGCTACATGTCTATTGATGCTAACTTCAGATTTTCAAAACTCAAAATAATGCACATGCTTATTTCTTAGCAGTACTTGCTCATTTTGGGCCAAATTATTTTAAAAAATGCAGGAATGGTTTTGAATGATGAAAGGAGGGCATAAATACAGGAATAAACAATCTTGAAATTCATGTAGTATGTTCTCTGTGTTACCAAACAAAAAGCGTTTACCAAAGTTGTTTGAAAACTTTAAGAAAAGAAAGCTTAGAGATTAGAAGGGGAAATGTCTGTTTATATCCTTTGAGGAACCTTTATCTAAAAACAAATCAGAAGTCTTATTTTAGCTTGTTTCTTGCACTGAATTGCAGTTTTTCAGTGTGTGGGATGGGAAAGTTTTTCAGGGTGTGTGAGAAGGAAAAAAGAATTCAGGGTGTTGATTTATAACCTTATAAGCTGTGCATCCTTCTTTCAAAGCAGTTTTAAATCTATTTTTGATCCAGAAAGGAAAAGAGATTAAAACACTACTAAAGTATTTTTTCAGCTCTTGATTTTTCTTTTACTTTCCATGAGCTTCCCCAGTCAGGTCTATTTGTATATGTGAATATAAAAGTGGCAAGACTTGGTAACTTGTCACAATAAGTCATTTGTATTAATAGTCAGTATTACATTACTTGAAGCTGTGTTTGGGACAAAGCTATCAAGTATTTAATGCATGGAAGGACTTACAGATCTAGTATGAAAATTAAAAGATGATGAGTACTAGATGAAGGTCTAGTAGAACATGCATTTAAGAGAAATACATATAATTATTTTTGAACCACAGAGAAAATTTAGACAGTTTAAAATCTTTCCAGTTGTACCCTTTAGGGCACTGAAGGTGGACAGACTTCTTCAGCACTTATGTGATATTCAGTGGGGATGTAGAAATGCAGATGTGAAGGCCCCAAAGAAGTTTTAAGAGCTTTCACTTTGTGTCATAAAATATTAGTGAATACAAACGGCACTCTTTATAGAGCTATTACTAACCAGTTGCCCATAAACACCCATTTGAAGATTTGAAGACTGATGTTCTTCTTCAAAGAAGTAACTATCAAAAAAAAATCATTTTACATAAATCAACTACAAGTCCCTTTTGGTCATTTAGCTAGAGAGCCACCCTGTTGTGCAGAACACACTAACTTACAACAACAGTTACTTACAGGTTTTCTGACATCTGGAAGGGAAGCCCACAGTGGGAAAACAATGGGTAATACAAGAAGGTAGGTGAGCTGCTTGCGTGGGGTGTCAGGCCAGGCCAGGCTGAGAGGCTGGTCCTCATCCTCTTCATTCTACAAGAAAAGTCCCAGTGAGCAGAACATTGAAGTGGATGAATGAGGTTAGAGATTCTTTAAAGACGAATCCTGAGGTCTGTGCTGTGTTTCACTGAGACCCTGTGGGGTCTGAAAACATTGCATCAACACACCTACCTAACAACATCAGATAGGAAACAGTAAAAAGATATTGGCCAGGCTATGAGGTATCCTTGCAGACCAGGGACTATGAGGTATCCCTACAGCATGCCCGTTTGTGGCTATGCTGACAGTGATGCTGATCATAGGTAGGCAATGTCTCCAGAATTGCACGGGGATCTAACTTATACCACAGAATAAAGGCAACAGAAAATATGGCCTAAATGGTTCTTTCACATGGATGTGTGTGTGTGTGATGCAAACACTGTTAAGGCTGTGGAAAGATTCCTAGAGAGCTCAGTGAAAGCTAAAGTCCAAAAAAGAGTACCTGGTGAAAACTGAGTGTTTGAGAGCATGAGAGTTATACAAATACTTCGTCATGTAGTGCTCTTGTTTTCTTCTTTTGCAAAAAGATAATAATTGAGAATTCAGTCCTCCCTACAGTGTGGAAGTTACTCTTCCCACAGATTCATAATACAGGTTTCTTGTCAGTTATTGCCCTGTCTGAAGATTACTTACATGAACCTTATGACAATGCTATAAGAAGCAGTCATTTGAACAACCACGTCAGTTATTTTTTTCTAAGCAAAAGAACTACTGATGAAATGTCACCATATATTGGTATTGTTCATAACATTTTCTACTTACCGCTAATTTTGATTGAAGAACAGGTCTTAATTATTCTACTATTATGAACTCCTGAATTGTTCAACTACCCATCCACCTGAACCGATTAGTACCTACAGAAGCAAGCACAGTTCTTAACTCAGGCTCTTCCACCATGACTGTATCACCTGACATCAATGGATTGGAAGCAAATCCCTAATTACCATTGACAGGCTGCAGCTACTTTTGACAGTTACATGTTGACATCAACAGAAGATAATGTCTTGTTAACCCCTACACTTCATGAAACTCGCAAGTTGCATGACTGTAAGACGTCAGTAAAGTGAACAGGTCATAACAGGTATAATCATGGAAAGATTTTTAAAATGTACATAGGCACAATTTGGCATGGTCCACACAGTAATTAAGAGGCTCCTGAGCATCTTAAGAGGCTAGCTTTTGCCTTTAGCTTTCAGCTCTTTGCCAAAGGGGGTAGATGATCTGTACTTCACTGCTGCAATCTATTGAAGCCTGGCTTTTGCGGGACTTAGCTGAGTTTGTTGAGCTACTTCCTAAAAAGCAAATCCATTCCTCTTCCATTCTGGCAGGTGCTGTTGGGGTGGGAAAATCAATATGAGATGGACGCTCAGATTTGAAATATGACGACTGAGGTAAAATTTGAGCACAAAAGGACCAATTGAAGGGTTGCCTAGGTAACTCTTTCTGAGTGGCCTGTGTATAATTAAAGCAGTGGACTCAGCTGGAATAAAGCTCCATAAATGACTGCTTCATGAACAGCACTGAGTGACAAAGTACTTCCTGAATTGCCATCTTTAGAGATTAGCCATGATTAACAACTGTATTTAATCACAACAAAAGCTTTACATTAGTCTGAGTTTGCACATGAGTCTGCAAAATGTACAGATATTAATACCTAAGTTGGTTCATGCAGTATGGTACCAGTACACACCGTACTTCAACACTGGGCCTCATTCTGGACTCCTGTCTGGGTCAAACACCATTGGGCTAGCACAAGCACACAGGCAACATGAGTGGCTGTAGCAACAGACCGCAAAGAATTGCATATGGAGATTGCCAGATGTCTCCTGAGAAACCTTGATCCGTCTGTTTGAGACCTTTTCACTTTCAGGCTGTACTGCCTCATCCCTCTCCCCAAGACAATTATCCCCAAAATATAAGGCCAAATTTGAGCTCATAGCACAGCAGTGAGCTTTTTCTTCCCAGTTTAACTCCAGGATGCATTACAGTTGCTACAGACTGGATCTCCATTTCCTATTTTGTAAATTGGAATCAGCATGTGATTTTCAAATGCTGATCTTTGAAGAATCAGTGGAAGTAAGGAAGTTCAACATATTTGTAAATCTATCTTCCATAAATTTCAAAGCAATGCTGAACTATCCACCAAGGTTGAAGACAGGAAATGGAAATAATTTTGGCAGCTATAAAACCATGCAAATGTGAGTGTCATGCTCTGGACTAAGCAGCAGTGATATAAAATGACTCAGCACAGATTTATGGGAGAGGTTGCGTGCACTGTCTGTGGCTCCAGCCTATCTGCAATGTACATACTGAACATGCATTCTCAGTTTGTAGAAACTAATACTGAAACAATAATTTTGATTTATTTTAGTCTGTATGATGAAAACTTAGTACTTGCAATGTTCAGTATTATCCTCTTCTGCAATGCTAAAAAGAAAAACATAATAATAACATGATATACACACTGGAATTCAGTTGCCTAAACATACATATGCTGATGCCACTATAGATACCTTCCGGTATCTCACTTGACCTCCACATGCTCCATAAGAAGAGGAGAATATTCTGCTTGTTTATGACATACCTGCCACCACTATGCAAAAATCTCCGTTTCTCCAGGCTAGCTGAGGTGGTACTACCTACCCATCTATACGCAAATGAGTCCTACCCCAAAACTCATTCCCTGCTACGACTGTAGCTATTTAGCTTTAAAGATACTGGAGTGAACATATGGGAAAGCTGCATTAGCTGACATTATGGATATGTCAACACATATCTACACAAAGTTTCATATGAACATAAATTTAACTGCTGTCACAAAAGCACAGGTCATATTATAGCCAAGTAAAACCTGAAGCTGTACAGACAATTATGGTTCTTGTACATTTCCAAGTCCATTTTGGTGACTTGTCTGAAGGGGTTGTCCAGAATATTCTAATGAACATAGAGCTGAACAGTTTATACATTAATAACAATAGCATTAACTCTAAGTTTTCTAGATAGTCATTAAACACATCAATACCATTCCTGGCAGAAATGACTGGCACCAGTATCACTTTCTCTTAACCAGAATGATCTTCTGAAGATCTTTTCCCAGGCCCCATTTAAAGGTTGATGTCTGGTAGGTAAGAAGTGATTTGGGGGAAGTGGGAGAGGATAAAGTACTGTAAAATCTCTACAGTTTTCTATAATGATAAGATTGACTGGACTAAAAAGAAACAGCCAGTCACTATGTTTCCCCCCACATCCAACAAAGGATGGAGATTCTCCTTAGCCCTCCTTTTGTTGCTAATGTATTTACAGAAACTTTTTTTTTTTTTTTTTGATTTTGCTGCAGTAGCCAAGTTAAGTTCTAGTTGGGGTTTGGCCCTTACAATTTTCTCCCTGCATAATCTCACAACACCCTTGTAGTCCCCCTGAGTTGCCTGCCCCTTCTTCCAAAGGTCATAAACTCTTTTTTTTCCTGAGCTCCAGCCAAAGCTCTCTATTCAGCCAGGCTGGTGTTCTTCCCTGCCAGCTTGTCTTTCGGCACATTGGGATGGCCTGCTCCTGCGCCTTTAAGATGTCCTTCTTGAAGAATGTACAGCCTTCCTGTACTCCTTTGCCCTTCAAGACTGCCTCCCACGGGACTCTGTCAACCAGGCTCCTAAATAGGCCAAAGTCTGTCCCCAGAAGTCCAAGGTGGCAGTTCTGCTAACCCTTCTCTTTACTTCTCCGAGAATTGGAAACTATCATTTCATGATCACTGTGCCCAAGATGGCCTCCAACCATTATATCACGCACAAGTCCTTCTGAGTTCACAAACAACAGGTCCAGCAGGGCGCCTGTCGTGGTTTAACCCTGGCTGGACACCAGGGACCCACCAAAGCCGCTCTATCACTCCCCTCCAACCAGACAGAGGAGAGAAAAAGTAAATCAAAAGGGCTCATGGGTCGAGATAAGGACAGGGAGAGATCATTTTATCAGTTACCATCATGGGCAAAACAGACTCCACTTGAAAGAAATAATTAATTTATTATCAATCAATCAAAATCAGAGAAGGAGAGGAGAAAAACTGCTAGATCTTAAAAACCTTTCCCCCCACCCCTCCCTTCTTTCTGGGCTCAACTTCACTCCCAGCTCCTCTACACACTCCCCCCAGTGGCGCAGGGGGACAGGAATGGGGGTTTAGGTCAGTTCATCACACGTTGTCTCTGCCGCTGCTTCTTCCTAGGGAGAGGACTCTTCCCCTGCTCCAGTGTGGGGTCCCTCCCACGGCAGACAGTCCTCCACGAACTTCTCCAACCTGAGTCCTTCCCACGGGCTACAGTTCTCCATGAACTGCTCCAGCGTGGGTCCATAATTTCCACGGGGTGCAGTCCCTCAGGAGCAGACTGCTCCAGCATTGGGTCCCCTGTGGGGTCACAAGTTCTGCCGGCAAACCTGCTTCAGCATGGGCTCCTCCCCCCACAGGTCCGCAATGGCTTGCCAGGAACCTGATCTGGTGCAGCCTTCCCACGGGATCACAGCCTCCTCCCTTCAGGCATCCACCCGCTCCGGCGTGGAGTCCTCCACGGGCTACAGGTGGAGATCTGCTCCACCGTGGACCTCCATGGGCTGCAGGGAGACAGCCTGCCCCACCATGGTCTTCATCACGGGCTGCAGGGGAATCTCTGCTCCGGCGCCTGGAGCACCTCCTCCCCCTCCTTCTTCACTGACCTGTGTGTCTGCAGGGCTGTTTTCTCTCGCATCCTCTCACTTCTCTTCTCTCTCTGGCTACTGAGCTGCAGACAGGGTTTTTTTCCCTTCTTAAATATGTTATCACAGAGGCGCTTCCACTGTTGCTGATTGGCTTGGCCTTGGCCAGCAGCGGACACAGGGAATACTTCTAGCAGCTTCTCACAGAAGCCAACCCTGTAGCCCCCCCCGCTACCAAGACCTTGCCACAGAAACCCAATACAGCGCCTTCCCTCGTTGGCTTATTCACCAACTCTGTCAGGAAGTTGTCTTCTACACACTCCAGGAACCCCCCTAGACTGTTTCCTCTTTGCTGCATTGTATTTCCAGCAGACATCTGGTAAGTTGAAGTCTCCCATGAGAACAAGGGCCAGCAATCGTTAGACTTCTGCCAAGTGCTTATAGAATATTTCATCTGTCTTTTCATTCTGATTGGTTGATCCTGCCACCTTCTTTGTGGGAGAAGCCCTACTTCCTATGTGACTGTTCTCAGGCAGTTCCGTAGTTTTTAACACACTGACAACCCTTACATCTTTGATGCTGTGTGGTTCTCCATACCCTACCTCCCAGAGATGGCTAAGGTGTTTGCGTGCATTAGTATAGGGACATTGCAAATTGTGGAGCAGACTGAAGGACCTTGTGAGCACACCGTCCCTAAAACATTGGTGTGCCACCCCCAGGCTTATCTCTAGTGAGCCTGGTTTTATCCCTTTTCCCCTTCATAGCGAGTTTAAAGCTCTTTCAATGAGCCTTGCTAGCTCCTGCACAAAGATCCTTTCCCCTCTTTGAGACACATCTACTCCATCTGTCACCAGCAGGCCTGGTGTCGTGTACACCAACTCATGATCATAAAACCCCAAAATTCTGCCTGGCCTGCTCAGAGCCAGGATAGAGGAGAACACTACTTGTGCTCCTGATGTTTTAACCAGTCATTAAAGGTTTAGCCATAAGCTGCACTAGATCGTCATATATCATAGTCATTAATGTGTTTCTATGAAATTCTCATTAGCTGTCATAATTCTTGCCACTCTTTATTTATTGTATCCTTATGTTTTCTTGCTTGTGCTTGGGACTGTCTTTTTGCTACATACACATTTGCAGTGCTGAATATCATATATATAGTCATGTCTAGATGGGATGGACCTGGTATCCTAGCACATATTAATCAATAATGATAACCAAATTAATTCTCTAATAGGAAAATACTTCCTTTGCATATTCTACCAGGGTCAATGAGGTGCATCTTTAAACTACAAAAAATATAGTTATGATTCCCTGTTTTCAAGAAATAAGATTAGAAGTGTTGCTTTGGTCTGTGTTCTCTTTTATACATCTGTAACAAATACTCTTTTCTTTTAAATCTGTCTATATATATTCATAACCCTAGTCTTGCTCTTTCAATTCTTCCTCTATATAACTAATTACAAACAATAAAAAAGGTACCAAATCTCTGGACGCTCCATCTTTCACAAGTTCTTCATCCAAGAAAATCTATCTAATACTGGTTCTGTAATCCCACAGAAGAAATCTCTTACTGGTTTGCTCAGGACTGGTCTGATCACTTTTCCCAGTCTCCCAAGAAAATTTTTCCAAACAGAGGAAATGACGGTGTGTTTCACATTATATAAACAATACAAACATATGGTGACATTTCATCAATAATTATTTTGTTTATAAACAACAGCTTATAGCACACTCCATCTGCCAAAGTCACAATGTAGTCACTGCTTCCAGCAAACATCAGAAAATCATTGTCTCCATGGATGCTTATGCTCACATTATCTTAGGAAAAACAGCTGCATTTCTGGCACAACATCAAACTGCATTTTTCTACTTTTTCCTGACAGTAGGACAAAACAGAAAACAAGTACAATGAACCACCTCAAACTTATCTGAAGTACTGAATCTGCCACTATTTACCATCTAGACTGTATTGTGTAACAGCTATAGCATATGAATTATAAATATCACATTCTGAGGATTATTCTGTTAGCCCAACTAAGCTGAAGAGCTGAGCTATAAATTCTCATGCTTGTATATTTCTTGTGCATTTTGACTTCTGATATCATTAATCAATACAAAATTAGCATTAGGACCCCAGAAGAAAGGAAACTGCAGACAGGAACTATGTGCAGTTCAATTTGCTTATGCTAAAGTATAGATATTGTATCACCTATAAAAAGGCAATTTCTTTCTTTGCCTGGTAGTGTTACAAAAGACTGTGGAGCTTTTTTTTTTTTTCTCTTTGAAGTGAAGAGCTCTGTACAACCCAACTTCTCACGATGAGTGAATCAAGAAAAAATTAAGATATCTCAAAATGTTACCTCTCTCAGAGGTAAGTACTGATTCTCAGAACTGCGATTGATTTTTTCTTTAGAATAGCAAATCTCACATTAATTTATTTCACTAGAAAGGCAGAGGACAAAGGCAATTGGAGCCCTACTGTGAACAGCCTCGAGTCTCTACTTCCTGTTTCTTGTCTGCAACTTGAATCATTCCTTTATCTTCACCTAATTCTCATTTGGAAAAAAAAAAAACGTGAAAGAAGGTGACATAGTAAGCTAGCACAGTAGTATGCAAATTTTATAGGTTGACTAAGACAGAAACCAACATTTTCCTCATGAATTCTTGAGCAAAATTCAAGCAGGGAGTAAAATTAAATCCCTGAGCTTTCAGAATGCATCCTGTATATATGGATACTCTTTTTAAGGCAGCTAATTTGTATTAATCCTCTCTGCACTGTGACCTCACTGAAAAGAGCTACCTTTTGAGTGGAGCCTATGGGAAGGAGCGAGGCTCAGATTCTTGAGCTCCAGATTCTTTGCTCCAGATTCTGCTATTGCTGCTGGTGTCCTCTTTCAAATACCTGAAAGCACAGCTGCCGGAGCTTATATGCAGGTTTTTATGCCCATGTTACCACCAGCATTCTTTGGGGAATATAAAAAGAAATACTCAGAATGTAATAGTCAAAACTGCAGTCAGCCCACCAGGATAAGTAACAGCTATGGTGTGATGGAGATACATCTGAACAATAAGCGTTTGTCTTCATGCCATTTTTCACTGTCCTAGTCTTCAAGTAAGTCAAACTGGTATACAGCAGAAAAAAATGTGGAACAGGCAACTGAGTGGCCTTGGGAAAACAAAGATCAATTCCCTTTGATGGCAGCACCATTCTCATTAAGTTACAAAGAGCTATACTGGCAAACAAGATGCAGGCATTTACTTCAGGCTGAGTGTGGCAACTGAAAAAATGTTTGGGCTTCGGAAAACGTATTTTTAATGATCAATGAGGCAAATACCAGGGATGCTGGGATATATCATGGCCTAACAACACAGGCTGCTCTAATCTCCTTTACCCTCTCTCTATGAAATAGAAATGTTTAATATAGCCCAGAATCATAGCCTGAGGCAGAGAACGCACCACTACTCAGATTCACATCATGCTAATTTGATGCAAATGGAGTGAGTACTCCAGGGCAGGGGAGATCTGTCCCCACCAGGGGCTCTGTCCCAAAAGGCAGCACACCGTGCTGCTGCTCATTGGTGGGGAAGGCGAAACATGCTTTACCACACTGTTGCTCAGGTAAGCAGATTAGAGCCAATGAAAACAATAAAGCATTTGTGTCATCTTCCTACAACATACAAGTTGCTTTATAATTTTGTGGAAAAGTTATCTCTGACATGGTTGGCATGTAAACATTTTCCAGTGGGGTTTCCATGGAAACAGGTAAAAGTGTGCGCATGTGTACGTGTGTGTGCGTGTGTGTGTGTGTGTAGGTGAGAGGAAAAGGTGTTATCTTCAGATTGGAAGCTATTTTTAGGAAAGTCACAGGTTAAAACGACTATGACTGAAACACACTTAATCAAATGCTTGTTAAGAAGGTGGCAGGGGGGAGGGGAGGGGAGACAATTGAACTTCTCAGAAGGATCATTTCTCTGAAGGGCACACTATAAAACATTTAATGAGATAGTCAGTGTCCTTTTAGTCTTCTTTCTTTTTCTCATACATGCTCGGTACCAGTCTATGAAGTTTTATATAACAGAGTCTTCTCCTTTGTGGCAACCTGCTAAAGGTTAAGAGACAGAATATCATAAGTAGAACAAACTCCCCGAGGAAGATGCACTATCCAGCAGGAGGGAACGCAACTTCTGGCTGCAAATGAAGCAGGAACGTCTTACAGACCGTGTGGTGGGAGGAGGTATTGTTCCCTGCTGTGTGGGTTAGGGGCTGGGAAGGAGACCACAGCCATCTGTCCTTCTAAGCTGGGGATCCTGGTTTTATCAAAGTATAGGAGATCTGCTGCTGCTTACAGCAGGAGTGGAATTATATGAGTCTTACTGTCTGTGATGAAGTACTGGGTTGCTGGGGACATTTTCTGGAAAGCCTTTTTGAATTTCTGCAGGCAACATCAGGACAGAGTTTACCTTGTGGCTCAAGGGCTTGGGCTAGCAAGAGGACAGCTGAGGTTCCCTGGAGCAGGGTGGAGTAGGAAGGATGGAGTTAAGGGCCCAGGAAAAAAGGAAAGGCAAGACAGTGGAGTGTGGAAGAGGCAAATGAAGAGATTAAAAGAAAAAAGAAGAAAGAAAAGGAAATAAAGTGAAATTCACCTAGTTCATGAAACCCTGTGAAAGTTATTAACTGACAGTGTCCTCGACTCTGTCTTGTGTAGTGTTTCAGCCTGGTGCATTTGAAAAATAAGGAAAGAAGGAAAGAATAAGGGTCTGGAAGAAATATAAAGATGACCAAAGAAACCCTAAAGAAACCAGGAGAGGCATAAGGAAAACTAAATCATAGCATTTGAAGTACTATGCTTCTTTAAAAAGAAGTTTAATTCACAAATATATGAAAATTAAAATACAACATAAAAGCTATTTTTTTCCCCTTTTCTTGCAGTCATAGCCTGAGATCTTCCTTTCACAAGGGTCCTTTGCTCAACATTATACTTTTAAAAAAATAGAGGTTCTCTAAGTAAGGTGGATTTATTTTCATATTCTCTTTGTAGTAGTCGAACATACAATTTTTAATGTACTTGTTTTCTGACAATTCTAACTCCAATACAGAACTTTGTATTACGAAAATGCTGGTGTCGAGGGATTTAGACCCAGACACCATAATCTGCACTGGTGAAAAGTAAGAAAAAACACAAATACAGCTATGCTTGTTTTGCAAGAGGGAAAAGCATGAAGACCATAGTGGAACTCGACAATGGAGGAGAATGGATTAGATGCCTATGCATGTCTTCTGTATCCTCACTGCAAAAATGTTTTAGGAATACTTGATGACCTGCTATATGAGTACACCCATTTTCCAGCCTACATTTTTAGGACAATGTTTTTTCCCCAAAGCGTTTATTTGCAGCTTGGTTCCTCAAGGTAGACAGTACCTCTAATTTTCTCCGTTCTAAATGTTCATCACTGGGACATGGAGGCATTAATGGTACGTTTTCTTAAGAGATTTTTCTAAACAGTGCTTATGGATCACAAAACCGAACCATCGGACATACACGAGGGGAAAATTGGAGAGAAGCAATTTTATACTCTATTTCCAGATTCTGACACTACCGCACTTCCTTTTGCATCAGAGTTAGGAAAAATCATCAAAAATTCAAGCCACCAGATTGAATTCTGCTCATGGAACAGCAGCAAATGTTGTTCTCAGTGTAAAATGGAGAATACTTGTTCACAAAAAGATCCAAATTCAAGAGCATTTGTAGGTCAAGACTGAGCTATAATGAATCTGTCCTTGTCACTCAGCTTTAATGAGTGAGTTTTTGAAAGAGAAGGATAAAGTACTGATGGGGACTGGCTGGCATATATCCTGTGCCTTCAGTATTACTTCCCTGAACAGAGGTGCTCTTAGAACTGATACCATTGCCTTTGAATATATAGTATTTCTTAGGGGTACGTAGTGTCTGCATAAAGTTTGGAAAAGCTAAAAAGAAGGCTTGGGAGAGCAGTGACTGATTTCCCTTCCCCAAATTCTAATCTTCATCATAGAAAAAGGTCATGTGAATGCTCTGTGTGTGATTCTGTCATAGCCTACACTTCTATAAATCAGGAGTAATCCTACTACCATCCATGAAGTCAACATACAAAGCAGAAGGAAACTGAATAGCCCAGTGTTAGCTTCAGAGTGATGCCACAGCTTGGGAAGGTGTATCAGGAAGCTGTGCACAAAAAGCCAGGCAATATGTTGAGGAAAGGTCCCTGTACAGTACAGAGTAGGCCGAGAACTTCACAGCAAAGTAGGGTCTTTAGTATCATAGAGACCTATTTATTTTTTATGTGTATGAGTAGACTATTTTTATTACAACATTGCACAAATTCCAATATATACTTTTAAATTACAAAATGGGATCCAGCATATCAGTAACTGAAGCAGCCTGATATAGCAGCAGCTGTCAGGTTATCACTGGAAGAAAACAAAATTAGAAAGGCCACTGGGGAGGAACCCAGCATGGGCCATCTCAATATGTTATTAGGGGACTGGTATTTTTTATTGTGACAGCAGACATCTAAAATCTTTTCTTTCAGATTGATGGAGCTAAATCTGCAGAATCACACCTCCATCAGTTACAAACTTTCCTGCTTGCTCCATCTTGTCATTTGGATAAGGATAAATAATGTATCCCACCTCTGATACAGCACAGTAGTTTTTCACAACATCCTAACACTGCAATTAACATAAAAGTTCCAAACCCTGCCTCACTGAAAATTTAAAATGTCTGAAGGGAGATGAGAGGAAGATACTGCTGAGTAATTTACTCTTGCAATAATTTTCCCTCCTTACCCTGCAGTTGCTTGAAATTGAAACCATTGTCTTGAATGATGAGGCTGCTTGACCTTGCAGATTTCTGAACAAGCTTAGAAACTGCTTCATTACAATGCAAAATGATAGCATATGGACATTGCTGTGAGATGTGATTGCTTAAGATTGCTTTTCCTTCATTGTTTTCACTGAACAATCTCAGTGGAAAAAATCTTACAAAGCAAAAAACCAGTTTCCTTCTTAAGCTACTGAACTCTGTTAGAGTCTACTAGACTTTTCCTACATCCCACAGACTGATTTATGTACACCCTAACAGGTTACACCATGCTATGTCGTGCCTTATTGACCTTTGAGAACAGAAGTCTAAAAGCCACTCTGCTTTGGATTTTGGTTATTTTTTTTTTCTGAAGCTAAAAAATAGTCTAAAGACATATTTCACTGCAGCAGTGAGGTCGGACTCTCAGAACAGGATCCAAATGTATCTGAAAATTGATCTTTCCTTACCTTAAAATATTGAGTATAGAAGTGCAGTGCTGAGATCTTTTATTAGACAAATTTTACTAATCTCATTTACATAAGAGGAATGCTTTGTTGGGCTGACAAGGATCTTCAAGTGGCATGTCAGTTTGAACAACTTATATTAACCGAAAAGGTAATTTAATGTTCTACTATGCTCCCCTTTCCATGGGAGACTCATTATCATTACTGATCATTCAGGATATCAAAAACTATCCACCTCTTTTAGATCCTTGATTCTGATTCTCAATTTCTATTGCCAGATACCAAAATTATCTGTAAACAATGAAGAATTACAGCTATCTGCCAATATTTGGTGCACTAAGATGCTAGTTGGCTAGAATCATCTTGTCATTTCTCCACCTCCTGATATATAAAGCAAATAAAATCTTTCCCAAAGACTCACCCTGCTACACATCACGGTGTTTTTTCCCAGTCTTGCAGAAAAAATTGGGTAACCTCTCCCTGCTATAAGCATGTTTCAGTAAAAATTATACTTTTTCAGAGGGCTAATTGTGTTTAGGAAGCAGCCAACAGACATAAACATACTCTGTTACTTGTACACTGCTTCTCATTTTTTCCTGTGGCTTGCAGAATATTTCAAGGAAAGAATTTAACCACAGATTTGCAGATTTTAACCATATGCAGTAAGAGTCATAGAAACAGTAGTATACTATATCTCATTCAGCTTAATTTGTTACTTGTCTCAAGATAACAGAAGGCAGGATGAAGAATTTTGTGTACGGCTCCTCTTTTATAACTACTTTTAACTACCCCATGAAGAAAACATGACAGGCTATCCTCTTAAGAGAACAGGTTTTGTACAATGTGATGGTAATCAGAAGAGCAATTTCCACTAGCTATATTTAGGACTGTGAACATCTTATCCGATAAGTAAAAATACATTTCCCAAAAGAATACATTCCAGACTACCATCTTACCTTACACTGAAGCATAGGGGGACAAGAGAAGAGCTTTTATATATGGCAAACCATACACTGGGTTCAGTTGTAAATGAAGATTAATATATTGTAGACAGTTCATATTAACAGCTTCTTGCTATTAAGATGTATACTTTCAGTGAAAAGCACAACCAAGCATGCAACATATTTACCAATATGAAAAAAAAGAATAATAAAAAAGACATTAACCTCTTCTTCAACGTTATGGGCTATTCCATTCTGCACTGGTCCTGAATCACTTGGTGGTGTTACTGCAACTTCCACTTTTGCACTTTTTTCTGTGGAATCATGGATAAATAAGAGTAAGAAAAAACCAGAATAGAATATTAACTAGCAAAACTATTAGTGAAACTGATGACATATATTCAGTCTGTGTAAATCATCAAATACTGAAGGCAGACCAACATCTGCCTTTAAAAGAGAGAGCCAAAAATTCTGTCTTCTATTTGACCAGTAGATATTTTGAATAAAATTCCTAGGAATGGTGAGCTTGGATTTGAAAAAACTATTCTATTCATCCTCATGTCCTAGCAAAATTTACGTTCTTTGCAACATTCAGTGAGTTTATGCTAAACTCACTCAGCCTAATATTTCAGGTAAGAAGTGACATATAGCATGCTCCCCAGACATTAAATGATGCAACATGTTGCATTTACAGGTGAGGAGATATATTCAACATGATATAACTTTTATAACACACTAACCCCTACAATTATTAAGTTACTTCCAAGCTGTAATCCTGCTTTTTCTCATGAAAAAATGTGGGAAAAGAGGAAATGGATGGTCTAATAACATACAATAACAGAGGATGATCTATAAAAGAGAATCCTGTAGTCCTTGTGCTAAACTTTTACAGGAATTAAAGGGATAAATTTGGGCCTTTGGTTCCTGATGGCAAATATATTCAAATTTATTCTTACTTTGACTATCTTGGAATTCTCTAAACAGTAATTATCTCTTTAAATATGTACTAGATAAAAACATCAATGGCCAAAAATCCCTTTGACAATATAAAGTTATAGGAAATAGCAATCTAACTGAAGTTCAACATGCCTTATGGTATGCTCTTGTCCACAGAAGTAAATACAGCTGTCTAGATACATTACTGCTATCCTGAGATTCTTCTAAATTAAAAATCTGAGATCACAGCCACAGCAGAGTGCCAGATTATCTGTAATTATTTCAGTGCTTGTGTGCTGTCTCTTAACCCTACAGCCAGCATTATGGTTTATTAAGAGAATGTCCCATCTAACTGCTTGATTCTGGGAGCAAATAGTATCTAAACATAGCACAAGGTCAGAAAAAGTGTCAACTAATAAAATGATTAAGCTTTTTTCAGACACATTTGGATCTGGTTTTCTAATGCAGAGAACATGCTGAGGTAAGGTAGAGAAAACAGGACATAGTACAAATTTTCTTTTAGTATAGGAACTTTTGAACTAAAATACAAATTCTTACCCTTAATGGAAAACCAGAGTAAAGTAATTTTGCATAATTAGCACAGATGGGCCTAAATGACTCTCAGCAAGTAGTAGATAGACAAATCAAATCTTGAATATGAATGTTGTTTCTTTTTCTGGCAAGGGTGATACCACATAAAACACATATTCTCCTAAAGCAGCTCAATAAATTAATTAAATTTTCACATATAAACTGCAAGTAAGTTTTGTCTCTCTACTTCTGTCACTTCAACACATATCCAAAATCTGCATTGCTTTTTTCTTTTCAACCTTGCCAGAAGGCTTTCTAGATGCTGACTTAACTGACTTTCTCTTCTTGCACTGAACTCCTCTCCTGCCCATAAGTTTCATATTCTTTTTTATAGGGCATCAGAATATTTTTACTAAGCTAGCATAAATGAAGTAGAAGGAAAATAAATCCCTAAGGATTTTCAAGCAAAACAAAACAGCGAAAAAGGCCCTCAGGAACAGGACTGTACTGCTGCACTCACCGTGATTAGCAGCTCCATTCTGCCTTTCACTGTCTTCCACCTGGCACTTCTTTTTGGCAATCTTATGCAGAATTGAGGCCCTTTCCTTGAACTTTCCTAAAAGAAAGCATTGTCATTATTAATATGCAGCCATTTTGAGATGCAAAGTTTCTTTGCCATAGCTTAGGCTCCATAAACCAGTGCTGATATTCCATTTCCATCCCTCCTCAAACAGCAAATATGTTATTAAACACTATCTGATATTCTCATACATACTTTTCTTCTTTTTAGTGGAAACAAAAATGTCTTTTTTTCTATTCTGAAACTCAGCAACAAATTGAACAAGAAATTGAATACAAAAGCTATTCTTTTTCTTCAGAAGCAGTCTGTAAAGTTCCACCTACAAATGTGCTGGTGTAGGATTTCAGTCTAAACAGAAGATAAATAGACATGAATAAAGATATTATGAAAAACCACAAACAGTTTCAGCTCTCAATTAGTAGTATACTAACACAGAATTTCAGATGAACCCATATATTGCATCATGGTGACTGTGGTCAGCTTTGTCACTTTGCACTGAGCTACATGCCTGTGACTTATACAGACACTTCAGAAGGGGAGGAAGAAATCTCCAGAATACGCCATTTCCATACCAGCTTCTCAATGGTAAATTTTCTTCTCAACCTGCCAGGTGGTTTTTGTCTCCCATGACATTATCCATGCAGCTCATCATCTAGACTGTCTCCAGGACAATTCATCCCATCCTAAGAGAGGTCCTAGGTCCTGCGACTCTATTGACCACTGAGTCCAAACGACACATTCAAACTAGACAATGTTGAAGATGGCAAATGTTAAGTGAAATTACTTTAATCCTTCCTTTACATTCGTTGATCTTGCTATCTAAGGACTCTTTGGACAGCTTATGACAGTCTATGTCGTGTAGAAAGATGATGTATCTGCCTTTTTTGTTATCCTCATTGCTATTGCTCTTTAAGTCTTTTTTTAAAATCTTTTTTTAAAAGTGTAACTAGTGGGTATAGTACAGTACATTTCTAATTAAGAACAGTATTGCCATACAGGGTCTGTGACTGTTTTAATCCTTCATCTCCATTTAAAAAAAATCCATTGAAAACTGTTGGTGTCCCTGCAGCAAAACCAGATCAGGCTTAAGACCAAAAGATGTTTCAACAGAATCACATAATTGATTAACAGTGGGAAGTAACAGTGAGAAGTCATGAATGAACTCAGCTAGTTGGATAACAATCACTGTTTCCAAGCTAAAATAAACAACACACAAGAATAAATCATTAGTTGAGAAAGAAGTCTTCTCTTCCCTTCTTACAAATGGAAGCTTCAAATCCCTGTACCAACACTTCCGTATATGAAGAACCATATGCAGAGTCCACAGAGAACAGCAGCTATTATTTGCTGAGAAGTGGAATTAACTTGTCAACAGCAAATCACTTGGAAAGTAATAAAAATACCACAAAAATTTAATAAGCAGTACTGTTGTTTCAGCAGCCCCTCTCTTTTTACAAACACATCATGCTCCAAAAAAAATAATTAGCCATTCACAATATATTGCAATATATGGTACCTAGAGTAAAATTGCCTTCAGAACAGTATCTAAGCATAGAACACAACCATAAATAGCAAGCAATCTCATTATTTCAGTGCACAAGGTCAGTGGCAGAGATTTTAGTTAGAAGGGGAAGAAGAAACAAATTGTTAAAGAAAGAAAAAGAGACAGAGAGAGAAAGGGAATTGCTTGGGATATCAGATAAGAGAAGAAAAAACAGAGGAAAAAATCCAAATCATGTTTCCAAATATTTTAAGCTGAATTGCTAAGAGTCAAGTCTGTTCCTAATTTCTTTTGAAACACCAGAGGCATATAAAAAGTGCTTATCCAGGAGCATGTGTACATACTGAAAGGTGCCTGCATAATTTTTATAAAACATGTATGTCAGCTTGCTAATGGATTGCTTTAGGTTTCAGACTCCAACTCAGCTTCATATGTTTGAGAATTCGGCTTGTGATGCCATGAATACACAAATGCATTTTTTGCAAGCAATGCAAATGACGCAACGGAGACATTTTCTGAGAAACATTTGTGGAACCATCCAGGTCTCCATCTACTCCAGGATGCTGTAGGACACTTTAATTTAAGGTTCAGTTTAAAAAGTTTAATTAAAGTGGTGGAGAATTCTGTAAGGATACTCTGGTCTTTTGTTTGAGATTGTTAACGTTTGAGATTAAGTTTTCTTAATAAAGAAACTTGAGCCATTATTGAACTGAAAAGAAAATGTCTCTATTTTAGATTAGCTTAACTGAAGTTGTCTTCATTTTTTTTTCACATTTCCAAAATCTTTAGGAAGAATTTCTTACATTGACTTTTAATATTGTAAGTTACACTGCTTCATTCAGGAGACTGTTATAAGACACTGTCATGGAAATTAACCTCAACATTTGAAATGGAAGCTGTATTTTTGTTTATTTTTATTTCTCAGTATATGCATGGTTCAGCTTACCTTGGTTTACATCATTAGCTTCCATTTGATTCACTCCATGTAGGTAACAAACAGTGTGAGGAAATGATTAGAAGACATAATACCAACTATCAAAAGCATGAAACTGAGGAAAGCAGTAGTACTAGCCTGCATGAAAACAGTGAGATGTAAAAAGACAGCGTAGAGTTATGCCTCCTCCCTCCCTTTCCCTGCCATTTTCCTCCTTCAAACCAACTCAAAACTTGTTCAGCACAGGGGAAGCAGAAAGCCCCCAGGAAAAAGGACCAGGTCAGGATATTTCTAATTTCAAATTTACAGGTTTCCTCTTAGGCACAGATCTTCTCTTGTGCCTTTTTTCTCATCTTTAGGTGGAGTTACTAAAATAATCCATAGGAATTTTATGTTACTGTCCTTATTTCTAGGAGAAGGTAGGAGCTTCCGTTTCCTCTTTAATAGTCCTATGTACTATGGGCTTGATTACCTAAGAGTAATTTTGACACCATCCGGTACCATGAAAGTTTAGGTGAATTAAAATGGTTGATTCCACGGACCCAAAGTAGGATAGATTGTTATAGAAAATTCTTAATTAATCTAGATTTGCTCAACTCAGACAGATCTGTGTCCCATTTTAGTTTACAAAGGATGGGGTAGAAGGAACAGGACATCAAGGCCAGGTGATTAGCAAAGATGGTAGCTTAAAACTAAACTGGTTTTATTTGAATATATGCAAACAAATCGGTATTGTATAATATAGATATGTCTTGATCTGCATGAGTAACTCCAGCTGGCATCAGTTGGCAGAGATTCTCCTCCTGATCAAGGATATATGAAAAAGCCAGTCCTTTGACTACAATCTAATTTGCAGACTAGTTTCCCTGGGTCAGAAAAGCCTTCGATTTGATAGGAAAATAGTTTATCTTCAGAAATGCCCTTGTTTAAAAAATTCAAGGCTCTATCATTTGTCTAGTTTTCAGTCTCCAACCAAATGCAAATTACTACAGCTGTGCAGCTATAGCTGCACATGAGTCTGAAGATGTCAAATCTGTGGCTGTTGACCAGTCTGAACTGTACCTACCAGTCCTGCTCATGGCCAGTTGTGGAACACAACTAGAGGGTCACAACCAATCAAGTCCAGAAATCCACCTCACGTGCTTTCTCCTTTAACTTTAAAATCCTGCAGAAGCATCAAATGAAAATATATGCGGTTTTGTGATATTGTAGGCTGTTGGTGAAGATTACTTGACAGCACAAGATTACTGTCAGGGTAGGGTATATTTTCTCTCCCAGTTGGGCCTGATTAATCTGCAATTAATTTAAAGTCATTTTCAGACCAAATAGGACAATACAGATCAGTTTCTATGACCCAGGCACAATGGCCATTAGGCTATATCTGATTGTGCATTGTGACTGAACCATTAGTTTTTGTCTCTGATTGTTCTGATGTAGCAGCAAGGATAGATGTACCCATGCTTCTCCACTGGAGGACTAAAAGATTTGCCACCTATCTCCATTAAAGGTTTGAGGACCTCGAGGTAAGGATGTACTATATTAGAGAAAAAATCCATGGGTTTTACATGTTCCTGTGACTGACTTTCGGTACAAAATGTATAAAAAGCTCTGTCAAGAAAGGAAGAGAAAAAGGAAAACGGATAATACAATTAATGTGATGCGGAACGATAGTGATTGCACTTTTGAAAATCCGAGAAGAAAGTTCAAAATATAGCACACTTTGATTTAAATACGACTTCTGGGATATGCCATTCATTACTTGCTTTGTGAAAGGCATGTGAAAATGATGATTTTGAGAAGGTAATCTATATCACAGACTTTTGTCAGTATTAATACTCCTAAAGATAAAGAGCTTCCTTTCTTATTTTTGCTAGTGGAGGATTTTTGCTATTGGATTTTTGCTATTGCTGCAGTACGGTCCTGGATTATTTATTCATGAGGAGTACTTTCTTAAATGACATTGAATATTAACAGCATTACTTCAGCATAGGCACAGTATTAATATATACATATATTGTATGCGTCATACTTGCATGGGTATTTTCCCACAAATAGCTGCATTTAACTGTCAACAGAGTATTTATGAATATCAGAAGACTACTAATGTAGTGACTACTTTTGAAATTGATTTAATACTTCAGCACAAAAATTAAAAAACTTAACATACCTAACTCTGAGGCTACAATAAGAAATTATCTTTGCATCTTGATTATAATGAAGATTGAGATAAGACATACTGCAAAAATTTTAGCTCTGGGAGCTGTATCTGAATGGCCTGCATCAACAACTCATTTCAGGTGCTTGAGAAGTATATTTAAACAACATAGGCACTGTTTGCCCAATAAAATCTCCTCTCAGACATCTTTTCTCAGATCAGTGCCACCCCTGTGAATCAGATGGTCAATCTGGGCAATGGAGGGCAATGCAGCAAAATTGCCCTATGAGCTCACACCTGCTACAGAAGAAAACAACATCTTCCAACATCAGGCACAAAAGTGGAAGGAACTGTCTCCTTCAGAATAGTAAGGTTATAGTTGAGTATCAACAGCAGATATAGAAAATGGGAAATAGTCAGAAGTTATCACTTTCTTTTTTCACCTGGAGAAATGATCATGAATAAGTCATATAATGAAGGTTCTCTTAAAATCTTTTTAACTTTTTAAAAAACAGACAATTATGCTATTTGCCTTACAATCCCAACATTAAGTAGGACTAGGTGGCTAACATTTCCACAGGCCTCAAGCTCATCTCCATCCTCAAACACAGCACTAATTACTAAACTGAACATTCATTAAACCACCTGCCTGGCATTATAATCAGAGAGCTGGACAAGAGGCCTTGATCCTACAGACAATCAGGTCTCAGTTCAGGGAAACTTCCAAATTATAGAAATACTGAATGCACTAGGACTGAAAGCATGTGCTGCAAATTTAGTACACAGTTAACTACTTTACTGAAATAGTATAATAAACTGCAATGCTTTTGAATCAGCAGAAAAATTTCCCAAGATTTCATTGACCCCTGATTCAGACCCTAATTACTTCCTTCTTGTATTGCTGGAATCAGGATTTCAAATTGCATAATTTTTACATTGCAATTAAGTATACAATTAATACTCCAAGAATAGTCATGCCTAGTTTTTCAAGTTTATTCATTACTTTTGAATAATACAGTAAACTGAAGTAATTTAATAATTGTTGTCAAACTGAGTGATTTTGATCCATAAATAATTCATCTCCTTGAATGCATTGTAAAACATGGCATAAAATAAGCATCTACAATCTATGTTATACTGTGCCATATAATTTGTGTCTGGTTTTGCATGTATGTTCTTTGATAAAAGCATTCTACTGTATTTCCTTATCTGAAATAGCAAACCAGAAATGCTGAAAACAAAAATCGGAAAAAAGAGCCACAACTGATCGCGCTGTCAATGAAGACATGCAAAAAGGATTTACTCAAAAATGGAGAAACTGAAAATAGGACTAAGAAAAATGAAGGAAAAAGTAAACACATAAAAGGCGCTTAAAGGGCTTCAAAAAAAGCTGATGCAAACAATTCTAAAATATTTCTTACCTTCTTCAGTCATTGTGTCATAATATTTTAGGTTTCCATATGATCCAAGCTCTACAACATCACAGTAAAAGACACAAAGATAAGGAACCAGCAGACATTCAAGAAATGTACATGTTTTTGCATGTGCTTCATAAACTCGAACAGTGATTATGCAAAAAATTCTGCAGGACAGCGAAACACGGATTACCAATATGGTATGGGGCCTTCCCCCCCTGAAATTTCAAAAGTCACTGGCTTTAGGTAAGTAACATACTAAAGTGAGATGCAGGAGAAGCACTGAAATATAAAATTCGGCCTTTTCAAGGTGATTGTCAATTTGGTGCCTCTACATTTGGGAAAACATAATAAAACTTGGCAGTACCTAATCAGCAGGAGCTTTGGAAACTAAGCTCTTTTAACATTCCCCAGGTCAGACATTAAAATACTTGCACATCCAAATTAAAAAAAAAATATCTCAAAACATACAATTTAAGGAACTGTTCATAATGCTGTCCCACAAATGTCATTTTGATACCAGTGCTGATGTTGACTTGCTTTAGAGGGGTTACTTAATTTAAGCACTCTCTCATCCCTTATGAAATCAGGAAAAAAGTATTTACTCACTTCATCAGGTAGTATGAGACCTAAGTTAACTAAATCATTAAGTAGAGCTGAATAAATTGCATTACTATATTCTAGCAGGGCAGAGAAAAGAATGGAATGCAGAGATCTCCAGATATTTAGGGCTACTATTAATTCTCTGTGTGATACAACCTTGCATGAAATCACCTTTTTTTCTCCAGATGTTGCTTCACACTTCATTTCTTAATGTGCTTTTTTCTTAAAGTTTGGCATACACGTAAATGTATAGAAAAATACAATAATTAATGTAGGTCTACAAAACAGGACAGAGAAAAATTAAGCACAAGGAGGAATTTGTAAATGATTTGTCTGAGAAATTTGTGGATGATTTCACTCATCATTTTTATGTAAAGTTTCACAATTGAACTTCTGAGCACCCAACCTTTGATAGATCATTAAACAATGGATACTTAACAGATTGGTAGTGCTGTTTTCTCTGGAAATATTCTCTCTTCATGTTTATGAAACAGCTTAAGCAATTAAATGTACAAATGCTGTCAAATTATTTTGGTCTTAGCTGATACAAATCATGATCTTTAATATTTTTCCACGCAGGTGGATTTCAATAGACATCTGGCTATTAGATTTTAACTGTAAAATACTTTAAATTTTTTTTTTAAAAAACCAAAAAAATTTTTTTTTAAACGGAGATTCATAAAATTTCTTACATCATTTGCAGAGACAGAGAAAGCTTTATGCCATGTAACTAAAAAATACAGGACATTATCACTGTTAAATTTTAAAAATCATTATGGTTGGATTGTAACGATTTTTTCATAGACATACTTTATCAAAACCACTTACAAATATTGACATGGTCTTGCTCATACAATGCAGTGTCTTACTTGCACATAAATATACCAAATAGAATATCACATTACTCTAAGTCTCAACGTGAAGAAATAATTTAAAGACAGAATTTAATATATTGTTTTATAATGATATAAAATGCATCTACTGTTTTGTAAAAATGTTCTTAGCATTGCAACATAATCTTTGTAGCTGCTTTTACATAAAAGAAGCTACTGTCCTACCATCTTGATTTCAGTCCTAAAGATTTGAATTCCTTACCTGGGAAGAGCTCCCAATAACTTCAGTATGGACTTCCCTGCATACAGCATTTGGGACCACATGTGCTGTTTAACTGGGGCTCAGTATCTGCTGATTCTTCAGCCAGCACCTTTGCTTAAATTTGTTCTCTCTGATCTCTGCCTTGCTGTGCCTGGGGGACCACTTTGCTGGAACCTGGGGTGAGGCATCCACTGGAGGATGACAGGAGTGGAAAACAGATGCCAAAAGGAGTCCAAGAGTACTCAGAGAAATTAAAGTACACACAGGAGACAGCACTGCCAGAGAGAGGGCTGCATAAACTCATGGACAAAAGAGAGTAAGGATGGGGGTGCAGAAGGATGAAGTTGAGAAGAAGAAGGTTGTGCCATAGCAACAAACTTAAGAATTAACAGAATGGTAGCATGAGGCCTCTGACTTAATGGGTGAAACAGAAGAGGTTTCAGAAGAACCCAACAACAATGGTGAATTATGCTAAATCTCCAGAATAAATAAAAGCAGCAGCAGAAAGGTTGGGCACTTGACATACTGGCAATTTGGTTTAGATCTAGTTGCTTCCCGTCTGAAGTGAGAGATACAAGACAAACAGGAAAGAAAAATAGGAGACTCTGACCTTACAGAGACTGAAGAGAAAAGAAACAAGGAGAGGCATGAGAGCACATGATGCTGATGATAATCATATTCTGGGCACTTCAGCAATTCAACATGCCAAGCATTAAACTAGGTTAATTCCTGAAGTCAGCAAAATTATTTCCAGGAAAACTCTAATCTTGCTGGTGAGATTACATTTCTCAAAGCTTTTATAGTCTTATACCCAGAGCAGAACATTTTATACAATCACCAGCCCACTGACTGCAATGCACAATGATGATGCCAGAAAACATCAGCTGCACATATTCAAATGAATTACTTTGTGGATTTTGAGATTACCTGGGTCAGTGCTGCTCAGCAGCACAAAAGGTCTGCATGTATGCAGTCTGCCTCCAATATATTGCACTGGCTTCTGCTGTAAAATTTGGACTAAATCTGCTCTTCGGCATTTATTTTTGAATTTTCCTGTTACAAGATTCTGTTCAATATGACTCTAAGTAAACTCAAACTGAATTGAAGTACTTTTTAAAAAAAATATTGTACTGGAAAAAATTCTCAGCTTTTAAAATAAACTGGTTTTAAATGGAATTGAAAATCTGAAATACTGTGATAAGGTACTTGAAAAAATACCCCAAAATCCAACAGTATTAAAATTTAATAATTCCAATTTCTTGAATATGCTATGTGGTTCCCATTGGGAGGTCACAGCAGACAGACTGGCTGACAGCCAATACTTGCATCCCTGCTGGTCCCATGAAACAAAGAGGATGCAGAGATGGGGCTTAACAGCTGATCCTCAACAGTGACAGAGTCACTGAATTAATTTGTTCCCTTCTGCATATTTTTACACCAGAAGAGAACAGAGCGTTCCTGGTAATCCTGTCTGACATTCCTGAAGGATTACAACAACATTTGCCTTATTGCCTACTGTTCTCTACTGTGTATGTAGGTGTCACAAACATCTCAAAGTAAACAAAAGAATAATTTTGTTAGTTAACAGTCCCACGTTATCTGTGATTTCAAATTACATTTGACACAGCCAGCATGGCTTCACCAAGGGCAAGTCTTTCCTGACCAACCTAGTGGCCTTCTATGATGGAATGACTACATCAGTTCACAAGGGAAAAGCTACAGATGTCATCTATCTGGACTTCTATAATGCCTTTGACATGGTTGCCCCCAACGTCCTTCTCTCTAAACTGAGGAGCTACTGACTCAATGGATGAACTGTTTGGAGGGTGGAGGAATTGGTTGGATGGTTGCATCCAGAGGGTAGTGGTCAATATCTCAATATGCAGATGGAGATCAGTGAGAAGTGGTGTCCCTCAGGGGTCCATACTGGCACCAGTACTGTTTATTATATTCATCAATGACATTGGCAGTGGGATCAAGCGCACCCTCAGCAAGTTTGCAGATGACACCGAGCTGAGTGATGTGGTTGACAGGCCTGAGGGACGGGATGCCATCCAGAGGGACCTGGACAAGCTGGAGAAGTGTGCCCATGTGAATTTCATGAGGTTCAACAAGGCCAAGTGCAAGGTCTTGCACCTCGGTCAGGGCAACCCCCAGTATCAATACAGGTTGGGGGATAAAGGGATTGATAGCATCCCTGCTGAGAAGGACTTGGGGGTACTGGTGGATGAAAAGCTGGAAATGAGCCATCAGTCTGTGCATGCAGCCCAGAAAGCCAACCGTACCCTGGGCTGCATGAAAAGAAATGTGGCCAGCAGGTCGAGGGAGGTGATTCTGCCCCTTTACTCCGCTCTGGCGAGACCTCACCTGGAGTACAGCATCCAGCCCTGGAGTCCTCAGCACAGGAAAGACATGGACCTGTTGGAGGAGGTCCAGAGGAGAGCCACAAAAATGATCAGAGGGATGGAGCACCTCTCTTAGGAGGAAAGGCTGGGAGAGTTGGGGTTGTTCAGTCTGGAGAAGAGAAGGCTGCAGGGAGACCTTATTGCAGCCTTTCAATATTTAATGAATGATGTAAGAAAGAAGGGGACAAACTTTTTAGTAGGACCTGTTACAATAAGACAAGGGATAATGGTTTTAAACTCAAAGAGGGTAGATTTAGACTAGATAAAATGAAGAATTTTTTTACAGTGAGGGTGGTGAGACACTGGAACAGGTTTCCCAGAGAAGTGGGAGATGGTCCATACTTGCAATCATTCAAGGTCAGGTTGGACGGGGCTCTGAGCAACCCCATCTAGTTGAAGATGTCCCTGCTTAATGCAGGGGGGTTGGACTGGATCACCTTTAAAGGTCCCCTCCAACACAAACTATTCTTTGATTCTATGATTCTATGAAACAATATACCTAATTACTCAGTTTATTTTCAGTGTTCACTCACTAAGTATTGTAGGTATGGTTTGTGGCAAAATACTAATTTTTGCCTTTTAAGAGTAGTGCCCTAGGCTGTCATAGAAGGCAAGTGTAGCCAGTATTTCTCTTTGCTCTCCTGCTACGAAGATCTCAGATAGACACTGCAGTTGTCCCTAGTTAATATCAGAAATGAGCCTGGCTCAGAGTTTCTCAAAATACTTAAAAGACATACAACTATTTTAGAGATAGCAACCTGCATTGCTAAAGATGTGTATCCTTTCATGAAAAATGTGAGCTCAGACTCTCAAAACAAAGTAATGAATTGTGGTTTTTTTCACCATTTATAAGATTCTCACTTTGCATAAAGAACGTATTTGTATAAAAATTCATGTCACACTTCTCCAAGGTAATTAAACAGCTTCAAAGTTGACATATCTTTTATTCAAAACAACCACTGAAAGCAATCCCTGAATTTTTAGTGTAATTCTGCTGTTGAACTTACTTGACCTCCCTTGTGTTTGACTTCCACAGTCATGAAGGTGTCAAGGCATAATCCTTTATCAGCATTAGTGGGACCTTGGCTTAAAAGGAATTGTGAAGCATTCTGGAACAAGCAGATAGAGAGTATATATTTTTCCTGAGTTTTCATACCCATAAATTCAATCCACCAAAAGGCTGAATATGTAAGACATAAGGGAGAAGTGAAATTAGAGAGTAAGAGCTCAAAACTGATAACGAAATTAAGAATGAGCATGCAGCCAAAACCTGCATCTTAAAAGCAAGAAAATAATTAGCAAAAAGATTGTAAACATGAAGCCTAACTGAGTGCTGGAGACAGAAGAGAATTTTTGTGTGAGAGACTGCACACATAATTCTGAAAATCAGCAAGTTCCTGACAGTCAAAACATAAGTAATCCACTCTTCCCCTTTACATCTTTCTAACACGACCTCTGATTTGCACTTACTGTTGTCATCATGTTTAAGAGGATATCCTATTTTTACTGGATTTTTTTTTTAAAGAAGCCTGACAAGTTAGGCCAAAAGACTTTGTTGCGAAGAAGGCCAATGGCATCCTGGGGCGCATTAAGAGGAGTGTGGCCAGCAGGTCGAGGGAGGTTATCCTCCCCCCTCTACTCTGCCCTGGTGAGACCCCACCTGGAGTACTGTGTCCTGTTCTGGGCTCCCCAGTTCAAGAAAGATGAGGAACTCCTAGAAAGAGTTCAGAGGAGAGCAACCAGGATGATAAAGGGACTGGAGCATCTCCCCTGTGAGGAAAGGCTGACAGAGTTAGGCTTGTTCAGCCTGAGGAAGAGAAGACTGAGAGGGTACCTCATCAACACATACAAATATCTTAAGGGTGGATGTCATGAGGACGGAGCCAGACTCTTTGCAGTGGTGCTCAGCAACCGGACAAGGGGCAATGGGTACAAACTGAAACATAAGAGGTTTCAGTTGAGTATGAGGAAAAACTTCTTTACTTTGAGGGTGATGGAGCACCGGAACAGGCTGCCCAGGGGGGTTGTGGAGTCTCCTTCTCTGGAGATATTCAAAGCCCGCCTGGACAAAGTCCTGTGTAACCTGCTCTAGGAGAACCTGCTTTAGCAGGTGGGTTGGACTGGATGATCTCCTGAAGTCCCTTCCAACCATTGCCATTCTATGATTCTGTGACTTAGAGGAATTCATATTATAACATCAGGGAGGAGTAGGTTGTATTTTCCTAATCTTTACTGTCATTTCTTCTAGCTGTCATGGTCCTGAGAAAATTCAATTAGATGATCAGAGACTCATCCATAAACAAAAAAAGGAGGCCACTTCAAAAGTCTTGCTAGATAAGTTGTAGTCACTATCCAATCTAAACTGGAATCAAAGACTGATTTGGTTTCATCAGTGATCATAGAATCATAGAATCATAGAATCACCTCGGTTGGAAAAGACCTTTAAGATCATCGAGTCCAACCGTTAACCTAGCGCTGCCATCCCACCACTAAACCATGTCCTTAAGCACCTCATCTATCCATCTTTTAAATACCTCCAGGGATGAGGACTCCACCACCTCCCTGGGCAGCTCATTCCAGAGCCTGACAACCCTCTCGGTGAAGAAGTTTTTCCTAATGTCTAGCCTAAACCTGCCCTGGCGCAGCTTCAAGCCATTCCCCCTCGTCCTATCGTCTGTTACCAGGGAGAAGAGGCCAACCCCCACCTCACTACAGCCTCCTGACAGGTAGTTGTAGAGGGCGATAAGGTCTCCCCTCAGCCTCCTCTTCTCCAGACTAAACAACCCCAGTTCCCTCAGCCGTTCCTCGTATGACTTGTGTTCCAGACCCCTCACCAGCTTGGTTGCTCTCCTCTGGACATGTTCCAGCAATGCAACATCTTTCTTGTAGTGAAGGGCCCAAAACTGAACACAGTATTCAAGGTGCGGCCTCACCAGCACCGAGTACAGGGGCACGATCACTTCCCTACTCCTGTTGGCCACACTATTCCTGATACAGGCCAGGATGCCATTGGCCTTCTTGGCCACCTTTGCACACTGCTGGCTCATATTCATCCAGCTGTCAACCAGTACCCCCAGGTCTTTTTCCACCAGGCAGCTTTCCAGCCACTCTTCCCCAAGCCTGTAGTGCTGCATGGGGTTGTTGTGACAAAAGTGAAGGACCCGGCACTTGACCTTGTTGAACCTCATACAATTGGCCTCGGCCCATCGATCCAGCCTGTCCAGGTCCCTTTGCAGAGCCCTCCTCCCCTCCAGCAGATCAACACTCCCACCCAGTTTGGTGTCATCTGCAAATTTACTGAGGGCACACTCAATCTCCTTGTCCAGGTCATTGATAAAGATATTAAACAAGACCGGCCCTAGAACTGAGCCCTGGGGGACACCGCTTGTGACCAGCCACCAACTGGATTTAGCTCCATTCACCACGACTCTGGGCTCGGCCAGCCAGCCAGTTTTTAACCCAGCGAAGAGTATATCCATCTAGGCCATGAACTGCCAGCTTCTCCAGGAGAATGCTATGGGAGACTGTGTCGAAGGCTTTGCTGAAGTCCAGGTAGACAACATCCACAGCCTTTCCCTCATCTACCAGGCGGGTCACCTGGTCATAGAAGGAAATCAGGTTGGTTAGGCAAGACCTGCCTTTCGTGAACCCATGCTGACTGGGCCTGATCCCCTGATTGTCCTCCATGTGCCTGGTGAGCACACTCAAGATGAACCTCTCCATAATCTTCCCCAATACCGAGGTCAGGATGACTGGTCTGTAGTTCCCCGGATCCTCCTTCCGGCCCTTCTTGAAGATAGGCGTCACATTTGCCAATCTCCAGTCATCTGGGATCTCCCCTGTTCTCCAGGACTGCTGATAAATGATAGAGACTGGCTTGGCAAGCTCCTCTGCCAACTCCTTCAGCACTCTTGGGTGGATCCCATCCGGCCCCATAGACTCGTGGATGTCCAGGTGGCATAGCAGGTCAAAGACTGCTTCCTCCTGGATTATGGGGGGTTTATTCCACCCTCTGTCCCCATCTTCCAGCTCAGGAGGCTGGGTACCCTGGGGATAACTCATTGGGCCATTAAAGACCGAGGCAAAGAAGGCATTGAGTATCTCAGCCTTTTCCTCATCTTTAGTGGCAATGTTCCCCCTTGCATCCACTAGTGGATGGAGGTTCTCCCTGGCTCTCTTTTTGCTGTTAACATATTTATAAAAACTCTTCTTATTATCCCTTACAACAGTGGCCAGGTTAAATTCCAGCTGGACTTTTGCCTTTCTAATCTCCTCTCTGCATGACCTGACAAGATCCCTGTGCTCTTCTTGGGTTGCCTGCCCCTTCTTCCAGAGCTGGTAAGCTCTTCTTTTTTCCCTTAGTTGCAGTAGTAGACCTCTGTCCAGCCAGGCCGGTCGTCTTCCCCGCTGATTTGTCTTACGGCACATGGGGACAGCCTGGTCCTGTGCCTTTAAGACTTCTTCCTTGAAAAACACCCAGCCTTCCTGGACCCCTTTTCCCTTCAGGACTATCTCCCAAGGGACTCTCCCAACCAGCGTTCTGAGCAGGTCAAAGTCTGCCCTCCGGAAATCCATGGTGGTGGTCTTGCTGACCCCCTTCCTTACCTCACCAAAGATCGAAAACTCTACCATTTCATGATCACTAAGGCCTAGATGATTTCCGACCACCACCTCTCCCACCAGTCCTTCTCTGTTAGTGAACAGGAGGTCAAGCAGGGCACCTCCCCTGGTAGGTTCACTTACCACCTGTGTCAGGAAGTTATCTTCCACACACTGCAGGAACCTTCTGGACTGCTTCCTTTCTGCTGTATTGTATTTCCAGCAGATGTCTGGGAAGTTGAAGTCCCCCACAAGAACATGTTAAGATTAGGAATAAAGAATTCTCAGTGCTAAAAACTTATGAAAGATCTACTGGAAATTAACATTATAGGTGTAAAATGGGAGTCCTAACCTGTAGCAGATCTTTAATAAAAGATTATGCCTTTGTACATAGACTATTTGAGGCAAACCACAAAAAAATCCCACCAGCTGAAGGATATCAGGCATTGTGAATTTTAAAAAGGAAGAATTATTTTGACATAATTTTCTTTCAGTGAATCTCATCTTAATTTTGACTCCCACCTTTTATGAACTCCATAAACCTCTTAACTTTCTCATAGAGTACTCATTATCCCATCTGGGATAGACTGGGACTGCTGTGGGAGTTTCTATGTATTACCACTCCAGAATGCAGAGGGGAGGAAACAAATGTTGTTTTAAAAAGCAAAAGACTTTTTTTTCTGAGTACCTCCAAATAAACCAAGCTATGCAAGTTATAATTAAATGTTGCAGCCTACATTTTTACTTGTGGATTTCCAAGCTGCCAGCTCTTGCAAAATGGAGGCTTTGTCACTGAGCTGCTGCAGTGGAAAATACAAAGAGACCTCTTTTGGATCTGAGTAATACACTAAATAATAATAGTTGCATGCATTTTAGATTTACATCTTTTTGAATTATGGTACTACCAGTGCTGCTTTATTAACTCTTAAGGAAATAAAGAAGATCATATAAATGAAGACTTTCAGGTACTTGACCAGTAGGCAGTACACTGGGGGTAACTGAATTATGTAATACTTTGTGCATCTGAGCTCCAAAAACACAGGTGGTCACCTTTCATCTTGTCTTTAAATTGCAAGCCTTCTATTCCTGTTCTCTCTCCTCACGTGGCCTTATTCTGTTTTTTATTGTAGGTGGTTTTGTCCTGATAATTATCTTTTTAAAGTTGTCTGCTTTTATTATAATTAGGTTATTGCAATTTTATCAAATGGCAGTGTGAATAGAAATATAATTAAAAATTTATACAATCATATCAGTAGAGATTTGTGCAACTCAAAATAGTCACGACACGCAAAAGCAAGATCTGCCTATTACTTTGCTCTTAGTGCAGCATTTAAAATGAAGATTGAAACCCCACTGTTCTTACAGTCCATACTGTCTACCAAATCTTCCTGTGGTGACAAAAAGAAATTTGTCAGAGGATCCATAGGTTTTTAACTGATACAGGTTAAAGAGCAAATACTTTTAAGGAGATGACCAACAGCATGTTATTAACACACATACGTAACAGAGGAGAAAGTAATTTAAATTACTATTATGTGTCAGACCCTCGTTTTGATATTTTTAAGTTAATTTTTTTTAAAATTTCTTCCTTCATTCATAAGGCACCTTTGTGCTGTCTGCCACCAAACTCTTGAAGACAGGCGCCATACATTGACTAGAACGTAGTAACACTAAAAGACAATGGATATATAATAGAATTGACCCTGCCTGGATCAAACACAATTCCTGTTGATTTTGAAGGGGGTATTTATCTTTGAGAAATTTTCAAATATCCACGAAAATGGGAATTTCAAGATGTAGAAGCGAAAACCTCGTCCTACTGATGATATTGGGAGCTTTACCACTGATTCTGATTGGGTCAGGATTTCACTGCATGTCTGTGAGGCCAGGCACTGTGGCGTACTGGACACATATAACTCCACGTGCAACAAATTCCAGCTGTTCTGGTTTCCAGCATATCCAAGGAAAATAATGCAAGGGCAGCATATGTTCCTCTCACCATCCAGTCATAAAACGACCGGCCTGTGGAGAATGAAGTCATCTGCCATGTGCCAACTGTACTAAAGGCAATCTTCCACTTTCAGCTTCAATAGAAAATCCCATGTAGCTACTATTATTCCCTGATCTGTACAGGTTTATAAATGATTCATGTTCTTTGTTGTTAATATTTTTAACAAGGAAATTCAAAGTTAGGAAGAAACTTAAAATGAGGCTAAAGCCATTAAGCATGGACATGCATAGTCAGGACATCTGTACCCTGCTCTGGGATCACGCTTGTATTTAAATATTCATGTCTTCCTTGCACGCTCTGAAGAATATGCTTTCTGAAGAACAAGGCATCACTGGAAAATATCATGGGGTTGGGAGACAAGAATTTTGCCTGCAGTGAGTATCTCAAGTAGATTTCAGTTAAAAGAATAAAACATGACATGCAGAAATAAATTGTGAAAACTAACATTTAACAAAAAACAAACACAAGGATTAAATTTCAGATTTTCAAAAATGAATCTAAAAAAGCCATTAGAAAACTTCATTATTTAAAAAATTTTCTACCTACAAAGAGCAATACCGATTTTAAAGGGACACCTGTTCTTCAATATTTAAGTAGCTAGAAATTCTGTCAGTGAAAACTACCAATGAGTGCTGCCTTCTCTCTGTATTTTGGGACCATCTGAAGTTAAGCAGACCTGACATTTATTGCTGCAGAGTTTGAAAGCACCACAAAAAAAGAGCTACATTTTGTCACTGAACTCTCCCATTCTGAGAGAAATTTGTAAGGGTTTCTTTCCACCCCAAGTTACATGTAACAAAAACATACCCATTTTTTGATACATGTCACTAACTATAGACACACTGTCTGGATAAAAGTTGCAAGCTTGCTCACCCTGCGGTCATGGAAGTACAGCCACTGTCTTTAGAAAAAGCAAGACCAACATCCCCAAAATATGACAAGAATGAAGTGGTCCCTGCACGTATGCTAAATAAAATCAGTCAGTAAAATAATTCAGACTTCAAAAGTCTACTTCTTTGGTTGTAGATACACATCTGTGATTGACATTTAAATAAATAATCTGAACCAAAACTTCATTAAAAAATTATCTTCATTAGGCTCAGGTATCATTTTCTCTACACCAGAAGCACACATCTTTGTAGACAGGTCAGGTTCCACAGCTGTTAACAGTGACATTTATATCTTACGTGTGCTACATGGAAGTTTGTAAATTTAGCTGCTATCCATTTTTGGCTTTGAAATCTTAAGTAATACTGGGAGAAGCAGATATTTAATTTCTTTCTCTCTCAACTTTCTGACAGATATTAATGGGGCTATTTAAAATACCACCTCTGCCTATTTAAATATCTGCCCTTAGCTGCACATAACTCACAGTTTCTACTCTACCTATGCGGTTGCTCACCCCAGCACTGTGGGGGGTTCTGCCTACAGTTTCTAATTCAGTTTGATGTTGGAGATATCTGTAAAAAGACTCATCTCATCCACATTAACTATGCAATCTCGGGTACCTAAATTAGGAATACAATTTCTGTGGTCTCTGCTGTACTTGAAAGGAAAAAGAAGGGAAAGGAGGCCTCACAGGACAGCAATGTGCCTCGTCACTTCACCAATCTCATTTAGCAGTTTAAAATTTTCCCTTCAGCTTTCTTCTTGCTAATGACTGTGCAGAAAACCACACCACTGAAAGCTGAGCTATCAATGTGTCCTTGCAGCAAAGGCAGCCAACAGCATCCTTGGCTCCATTAGGCAAAGCATTGCCAGCAGGTCGAGGGAGGTGATACTTTCCCTCCACTCAGTGCCGGTGAGACATATCTGGGTGCTGGGTTCAGTCCTGGGCAGGAGAGTTGTGGACATACTGGAGCAAGTCCAGCACTGGGCTACAAAGATCATGAAGGGACTGGAGCATCTCTCATGAGGAGAGGCTGAGCAAGCTGGGACTGTTCAGCCTGGAGCAGAGAAGGCTTAGGAAAATTTTGTCCACATACATAAATACCTGATGGGAGGAAAAGAAGAAGAGGGAATGAGACTCTTCTCAGAAGTGCCCATTGACAGGGGGAGAGTCAACGGGCACAAATTAAAAACCAGAAGATTCCATCTGGACACAAGAAAAAACTTTTTACTGTGATGATGGTCAAATGCTGAGCTGGGTTTCCCAGAAAGATTGTCTAGCCTCCATTGTGGAGATATTCAAAACATGACTGGACACAGTCCTGGGCAACTTGCTCTAGCTGATCCTGCTTGAACAGGGGTTTGGACTAGCTTAATTCTGTAACCCAAGAGGTCCCTTCCAACCTACCTGAAAAAAAACCCCTATTCTGTGAAAGCTAGCTGCATAAAGAGGGTATGAGTATCTGCCTTTGTAAGACATGACACTCTGTTTTGAAGGTAAGCCTAATTGCCCTTTTTACTGGTTTCCTATCTTTGTATCAGACTGACATACCATGGCATGGAGATAAAGGGAAGACACTAGGTTATAACTAAGAGCTATTAATTTGTATATGAAGGAGCCCCCATCTTCTCTGGCCAAAGTCCCTTGCAAACATTTCAGCCTTCAGCAGAGGAGAAAGCCAAAATACTCTGAGCACCCTACTCAGAGGGCTGTTTTTCCCTGGTGAGCCAGAAGAGGAAGTTACAAGCTGGATAAGAACAAGTGTGCAAGAAGAAGGATGCTGAGCTCCTTTGCAAGCCCATGAGTATGCCTAAAGGACGTTCAAGAATGATGAAGGATCTAGAGCAGAGATAGTTAATAACATACAGAATTATTTTTATTAATTTTGTCTAGATTTGCATATTACCTCATTAGATAAAATGCTGTTGTGCTTAGAAGCCACTGAAGAGTTATTTCTTTTATCTCTGGCATGGTGCTAGGAAGTGCCCTGAAGTCCTGCAGCATCCACACACTGGAACTAAAAAAAGTCAAAGTGCGTGGGTTACTTCAGCAATGGAGAAGCTGAGCATTACCCCTGAGTTGGTGTAAGCTGAGCTGCCTGGCCTTGCTTCTCCGGTGATATAACAAATAAACAGCTTCAGTCAAAAAAGGTTCCCAAAGGGAGCGGGCACAGACGTGACGGTGCAGCTTACCTAGGCCATGGGAAGAACAAGAGAACAAGCGTTTTCCAAAATGAGGGAGACCAAAGCTGGGTGCCTGCTGAGTGGCCAGGCAGGTGAAGGTTGCCCAACCTTTGTCAGCGTTCTTCAGGGTAAGATGACATTTGTCATGACATCTCAGAAAAGAACACAAGTAGCAGCAGCAAATTCAGCAAAGTAGTTTGAGATGAAGAGAAAAGCTGGGAAATTCTTAAGATCAGTACCTAGGAACACAACAGGATCTATTGAGTAATTATAAATAATTCACTACTATGCCAAAAACTTTGGGGATCACATCCTTTATTTTCCTGAGAAGCATGAATGCAGGTTTCTGTTTTTTCTTTGTCGGAGCAGACAGTGACAGTACAGTATCCTTCTGCATTCAGTGAAGGGAGCGACAGAGTTGTCAGCTCAGCTTTATGTAACAGATAGTTACTTCTCTCACCAATAACATGCACCATATTTACGTTTTTAAAAAAGCAAAGCACTTAAGATAAACAACTTTTCTCCAGAAGTACGTCCTGTAGTTTTCCACTTTGGAAATAGGACTACAGACAGGGATAGGAGAGAATTGCCAAAGATACCTACTTCTGACTGGGGACTGAGCCATGACAGAGATTTATATCACGCTCATTTTTCCTGCAGAGGATGCCATTTGCATATGAGTTATATCCTTGCCACACGGGAGCAAGGGAGTCAGCATCTAGCTAAATCCTCCCTTGCAGAAGATGTTTGCTTGGCCTGTGGTACCATATCAGCAGACAGAAAAGGGGTGGCATGATATGGAAAAGATCTCGTTCTTCCTGTAGCCTGCTAAAGCTGTGCAAGAAAAGCAAGGTAGCCTCAGGTTGCACTGGTGCTTTGAATCCTCACTTTACCACCAGTATCTTCGCTTTTCAACAGAGTAATCATAGGAGCCTCCAGAGAGGAAAACCTCCCTCCACAATCCTGAAGGAATCGCTCTTTAAGGTAACCTACAGCTTGTAGGGAGAAGGTAGGCTTACTATTCATGGCAGACACTTTCAAACAGAATACTTTTCATGCTTTTCCTTCCCCTGCTCCCACTGCAAACCAGCAGCCCTCTTCTATTAAAAAATCTAAAGTGATCTTTGTAAATCCTGCACTTTCATAACCCAGGGATGTCCATTTCAAAACTAGGACAAAGGTACAGAGGTACAGAACTCAGAATAAAAAAAGCCAAAAATGATCAATGATTGCCATGATTTATGTTCAAGTTGCTTGGATATTGGACTGGGGCCTGACCAACACAGCAGGTCTGATGATGCCATCCTTATTCACATGGGTAATGCTGTTATGAACAGTCCAGTTCACTCCTTGGTGAATACAGGATTGCCAGACCAGCACTTAAACAGAAGCAAATATGGCACAGGATTTCCTGGGGATTAATGACTGGCTGGGAGTTGATGATAGCCTGATGCACAGGCAGTCATTAATCTTAATCCTCAGGAAATTATCTGTACCAAGGTCATTATTTCTGTAAGAAGATAAAAGCAAACAAAAAACTAATGTCATACAGATAATTATATTTTTAACGAACAATGAGTTTTCAACTGCAATGTAAAGTTCACGTCCCATTAACGAATACCATATGCACTTGCCTGTTAGAGTGGCTGAACTCTTATCTTCTTAGAAGCTTTATGCTGAGACCAACATTTGAAGAGGAGAAGCCTTCCTTGTCGTATGCTGTTAAATCCACAGCATGGCTGCACACCTGCCTGAATGCAAAGTGCCAAACATCCAGCAACTCCCACTGATCTCAGATGTTACTCATCTGTCAGAGTTGGGCTGAACACTTTGCAAGCCCACTGATTCCAGTGAGTTTACAAGCTTGCTTTCACAAGACCCAGACAAGACATGGCAAAACCACATTTGTGTGGAAAGGGAAAAGGAAGGACAGGTTCACAAGTGTGTAATCATGTATCAAGATCGCTCTGTTTATCAATATTTTGTGGAAAGTAGAAACTTCTTAATGTCATTTCTCTCTCATTTCATATTTTATTACTTACAATCAAGTGCATTTTTAAGAGGCTTTCAGTTAAAGCAGAGGTTGGTTCTGACTTTATAAATTAACGATTCAGGAGTAAATGTGATGAGCTGGTTTTCTACAAATACATTGTATGTTGATGTAACAATAACACTGTGTAGGTCAAGCTGACCTTTAATAGTCCAGCCAGTTTATACATTCTATACTGCTTATGCTATCAAGGGGACTTAGATGGCACTTAGATGGCCCACACAAGTCCAAATGACAGAGCAGTACACCTTTTCATGCCCTCATCTTCCTTGAAATTATTCAAGAGAATGTAACCAGGAACTTTATTATTGACATAAAGAGAAAGAAAAGCTTATCTTTCAGCAGCAGTGCAACAACTAGAAATTTTACTTCTAATGGCAATATTTGACCTGGAAGCTGTGAAGAGTCAAGCAAGGAGCTCCCGGACTTTATAAATGCTTTTCCAGCAACTGAAAACCCAGTTCACTTGGCTGTGCCAGCTGCAGGGCTGCTGGCATCTGCTTGGGAAGTGCTTTGACTGATGGACCCAGCAGTCCAGGACAGCAAACACTGAGGAAGTCATCCTACAGGAACAGGCTGGAAGAAGGTGGGTGCAGATGCGTGAGATGCAGTATGAGGAAAGGCAAAAGAAGTAAACTAGGAAAATGGGGAAAGAGGAAATGAGAGGGGGAGGAGGACAGGAGGAGTATGCCAACGTGTAGGGGGTCCCAGAGTACCTCTGTATGTGTCAGCTCTGATTTACTCCTTTCACGCTTTTTTCGCTTGAGAATGGCACTTTGTAATGTTCTCACATTCTGTTCTTTAGCTGCAAATCCAACAAATACAGCTAATGACACAATGTTTTTGACCAATTGATCTAAGTCATCATCTGGCAGAAATACTGAGGGGATCTAAACTGACTAAAATAGGGCAGAAAAATTCTCAGAACCCCCTCTGTTATTCCTTTGAGTCTGATCCCTACTCACATTAAATGATTTGGAAGTACCCTTTGACATCACAGGTCAGGTACCGTAAGTATCGTCTCTCATTACATGAGTGCAACAGAGCTAATTTCCTTTGCTTACACGGAACTCAAAACTAACACAAATCACTCATTCATTTCTTCATTATGTCTGGGGTTTTTCTGCAGTAGGAATGGGTGTGTGAAGTGGAGAAAGCCATGTGGGCCAGAGAAGGCACCAGGTAATCCTTTACATTTCTACATGGTCTATAGTTGCAAAGGACTGGTCTATAGAGCAAAGGACTGCACTTCTCAGACGCTTCTGATAAATACTACCCCTTCTTTTAATTCTTAACAATGAAATGCTATCAGCTCAAAAATTACTTAGCTAGCATGGTAAAAGTCTGTTAGAGTAAACACGATGCACTAGTTGATTATTCGATGTTCCTTATACACAGGAAGATTAAAAGACAAGAACGTGGTGAGAGTTTGGTAGGTAAAATTCATACAGAGCCAAACAGATAATCAATATTGTATGCATCAGGTACCCATATCTTATTATCACACATATTTATGAATTGAATGTATGATTCAAGTACAATGTCATCCAAATTTGTTAACTAGTATTACCTACCTTGGCCAGCCACAGTATTTACATCAGCCTGAAATACCTTTTCTTTTATGGAGGTTTGCAGAATCATCTGAATACAGAATAATGAATGTGGACACTTAAAAGCTCAAAATCTCAGGAAACAATATGAGTGTTCAGTGCAGATACCCAATACTCCTGTGTCTGCCTTCCAAACTGCCTGCAGTGAATAAGATCTTGAAAGCCAAGTCTGCCTATAAATGAGGTAGTGCCTCAGAAAAGGTTAACAACCATAATGTGTGACAGAAAAGTGGGTGGATTTTTTTCACATTTCTCCTCCACATCTGGGTGTATTTGTAAAAAAGTAAAACTAGAGTTCCACATGTGAAAATATTTATTGAATTGCACTCCTATATTGGCACTTTTGTGCTCTCATTAATTAAAATTTGAATTTTGTGAAGTCAGTGGAAATTTGAAATACAAGCTCCTTTGTATTAAGACCAAGTGAGGTATCTGCACATACATAGGCTATTTTGCACTGTTGTCTTGGCCATTTCTTCCTGAAAGTTGTGCATTAATTTACAATATTTACTGAAAATGTAGGTATTTTTTTTTTTCCCTTCATAAATTTTAACTCAGTGTGTCAGTTTTCATGAAATGTACAGGTGGTTACTGCCTTGCATTTATTTAAAGGCCACAAGACCTTTATATTCCGTTTCTTAAAGAGTATTAATTCCAGGAAAAATATAAGAGTTTGGAGAGAAAAAAAACCAAAAGTGAAGTATTATGAGCAAAGAAACTCTGAAGAAAATTTTACTGGAGTGATTTAAATAAGATTTATCCATTGCAACCATCTCTATCAAGCCACATTGATCTCAGGTGTTTTACTGACATAATGAAGAACAGCATCAAGTCACTTGATAAACTTAATACCTAATTTACAAAAGTGCTGGGCTTGTGTGTCTCCCAAGATTGATTTCAGTTTTCAAAACCCATTTTTCCTGCACTGTCGTGGAGGGGGAAGCTTCTGGATCACACAATATGGTGCAAGCTTGCTAGAGGGGACACATAGTGAGAAAAGGTCTGAACACTGAACAAGCTATGTCTAGGAAACAAGTGAAACAAGCTTGAGCAATGGAAAAATACCTGAAAACTGAACTTATTTCTGAATCTTCGTTAAGTCCAAACTGAACTCCAGTCAACATTTCTAGCTATCCTGTGGTCTTCAATCTGTCATAAGGGTTCTGTCGCTGCTAATGAGCTCTTCCCAACCTGCTTCTGTTCTGTCTTATTTTTAAAAAGTATTTGAAGAAGTCTATTTACTGCTTCAGATTATTGTTATTTTTGTTTGTGTTAGCACTATTTGAGACACCACAAGTGCTGCTGCAGCCCAGGAACTTTGCTTTAAGAGAAAAGAGGAGCACAAAGGAATGTAATGAAAAATTACAATTTCTCATTAAAAAGTGAAAAATTGAAATTGAAAGTCTTTTCTTCTTCTAGCAGAGTGAAAAGCCTGGCTACCAGGTGGGTACAGATGAGACTTACTGGGTGCAGCAGTCAGAAAGCCTGCTCACCTGCTGTAGTGATGAAAATAAAGGAAGCCAAATGGGTAACTGCAATAAATTTATGTCCTTTTTCAGCATTGAAGGGGAATAGAATCAGTCTGTTGATGACTCTGCTCTAATAGGCAACAGACTTTAGCAGTGAATAGTGCAGCATTAACCAAAGAGAAAAGTGATGTGAATCATGATCAGAGTAGAAATAATGGTGTGGGCACTGTAAGGGCTCAAACTGCCCTTGTGTTGACAAAATGAGTGTTGGCTTCAGCTTTTGAAGAGGAAAATGGAAAAGTAGATTTGCCTTGTCCAAGAGATACAGAGCAATTAAAAAAGTTGTTTGCAATGTTGCAATGAGAAACATAAAGGAACTTAAATGCAAAGAAGTGCTACATATACTTTTTGATCACTGAAGTTTGGAAGGTCTCACTGTCAGTAATATTTCATGTCTCTCTAGTCCATCACAATTCGTTCACAAGTGCTATATCTCAAAACATTTATTACTACAGCAAGAAAAGTCCTGCAGACACACATTCACCAAATAAACACCTGGCCTTGAGTTTTTCTGGAAGTCTACAATAAGCTGAGATTCAAATCACCCCACAATTGCAAAGCAGTTAGGGTTTTCCTGACAACTTCTCAGACCAAAGCAATCAGGGTCTCCCTACTAACTGCTCAAAGAAAAAAAAATAATTACACCATACTTGGATAAAGCAAGCAAACTGTTAATATGCATGTGACACAGAGGGATGTTTGTTGCATTTTTTCAAATGTCAGTGTTAGACCACCCTGAGTCAAACCAGTGGAGTCTCATTCTTTTCTATATTCCATATCACAAATTACCCACCATTTTGGCTTACTTTTTTTTTTATGTACTAAAATCAAAACCAGGAAAGAAAACAAAAAAACACTCTACAAAAGTACAAGAGGATAGAGTTTCTGCAACTTTTAAATTTCTGCTGAAGTCAGAGGTGAAGTGAAACAGTAGCTACAATACACATCAACCAAGTGATCAGTTTTAGTTAGCGCTGCAATGAACACATCTGCTAAGTTGCAAGTCTTGGTGGGAGTACATGTACCATTCCATGAGAGTGCAAATCTCTCTCAGAAAATTCAGACACATTCAGAAAAGACTGGTGAAAGCAATAGAAACGCAAAAAATAGTTTCATGGGGAGCAGGGACAAGGGAAGTATTTGTTAGCTTTTGCAACAGAAAACCAAAAAAATTAATAGGAATACCTTCAGCAAGTGGGTCAAGTGTATGAATCATGAGCTGGAAGATGCTGTTCCTCATTAGACTGTTGTGGAGAGATGCAGAGCTTCCTCCCCGCTGGAGGCGTGGCTTGGTCTAGGTGGAAAAATAAGGGAAAGAATTTAGAGGGTTTTTTGTTGTTTTTGTGGAAAAAGGTCTGAAACAGTAAGAATTAATCTCACACCTCACTACACAGTGAAACATTTTCAACCATCACCTATAGTAGATTAAAGTATACACTGTATTAAACATTGCCATATGTATAGACAATTTCTCTGGAGGGGATGGATCATCAGATTAGTCATTAGTCTTCCAGGGCTCAGGAAAAGACAAGGGAAAAAATAACCCTTCTCTGTGAAAACTCTTAAAATGTTAAGAAAATAAGATCTTCCATCAGGAAGAATTCATAATTTGTTTCTTTGTAGAACCTTGTGGTTGAATCCCTGAGGTAAATTCTAATTTTTATTGCCTCAGAACATTGCAAATATGCATACTATCAAAATTACGGAGAAAAAGGGCAGAGAGTACCCTTTTTTAATGGCAAAATCCTAAAGCTCAGTCAGAGCGAAACATACTCCTCGCTTTGGTTCAATCCATTAAGTGCTGGTTGCAAAAAGAGATTGTGAGTGCGGTAAGGCAGTGCAGACACCTACAGCACTGGAGCTAACATACAAGCATCTTTTATATGCTTTTAAAGACATTTAAAACATATTTTGAGGTTCTTTTCCCCATGCCATTGTCTAGTACAATAATCAACGCAATTACTATATCCCATAGAGGAAGACTGCTTTGTGGATGGCTGTCTGCTTGTTTCAATAAAAAGGATAATCAGAGCCAACAGACTGCTGACTAATAAGACCCTGAAATCCAATTATAGGGAAAAACAATGCTGAAGAAAATAGTATTTTGCAATAATACATGGTACATGGATTAATCTTTGGTGTCATACAAATACTAAATGAAAAATGACAGAAACTTAACAAGAAAATTAATTCACTGCTTTATCTTTGGAAATAAATGCTTTAAATTCTATAGCACCATAGGAGGGGGAAAGAAATCCCAGTAATTTAGGAAATGCTGATGTGTGCCAAACCAAAGTAAGGCTTGTCTCACCACCCTCTGGAGAAATAAATGCTCAGACACATACTAATTGCTGCCTACCGTCAGTGTTTGGTCATCCTTGTCGCCAGCATTAGGTGACTGCATGAATGGGAAAAAGAACAAAAAGAAGTGTCAGATGGAGCATGCATGGAATGGAAAGGCAGTAAAACAACACAAATGTCTGATCCTATGAATGCTGTTGTGATAGGTTTTTTTGAATCACTCGAATTAAAGCATCCTAGTGATCAAGTAAATCAGAGTAAATTCACACTGCAATGTTGCAGGAGTCTTACTCTTGTCAGTTTCTTGGACAGAAAGTGTTGTCATTTCAGGGCTTGGCACACAGCAGCTGGGCTGCAGATCACAATGTTCATTTCATACAAATCACGCAGGGAGGCAAACTCCCTGTATGTCAACCAATTTGAGAGAATGAGGACTGAAAAACTAAAAGCGATAAGAAACTCAGGATTGACCAACTGTTCAATGGAAAGCCTCAAAAGGAGTAACATCTCCTTGATATTTTGCAGGAAGGGAAATGGAAAAAAGGTGTTTTAGTTTAACCACTCCCAGCAAATGGCCATTTAGCCCAAACTGGCAGCTCTGGTTAAGGGCAGGCAACATGGCACATATTGCTCTGCCACAAAGGAAAATGAGACTCTGGATGGAATTTAAAGGCAATTAATGCTTTCAAGTAAATGATGTATCCTGGAGATGATTTGTGATTCCTATGTCCTATCCCTAGGAGAACAGCAGCAGAGCACATCACCAGGAGACACCAGAATTTGCACTGAAAACAAGAAAATGCAAAATTTTGTACCTGAATTGTAGTCCCAAGTTTTGCTTGTTTCTTTAATAGAATTAACGCTTGTGTTAAACAGGAACCCAGAACTTTTGTCACAGAATATGTTTCCATGACATCTTGAAAGTTCTGTGATAAAATTGTGTTATTTTTTCAGTCATTCTGCTTATCCCAAGGAAGGAAAGTTAACACCAGAATACACAGAAATATGAAACTCCAGTCATCAAGAACTAATTAAAATAGGATGCAGTGCAAACTCCAGCTGTCTCGCATTCATTCTTATTTGATCATAACCGGCTCCCCACAAGCTGACATATAAATAATTTCCTCCATCTCAAGGCTCTTGTAAGGCACATTACATAGAAAACAAATCACATTGCAACTGTTCCATGCAACAATCTCCTCAGTGCAATGAAACCCAGTTTTTGGACACGTATCAACACTAACTTCAGGTTAGTTAGTGAATTAACCTTGAAGGTTAAGTGGCAGGCAAGCAGTTATGAGCGAACACTGATTACAGTTCCGTAAGAAGTAATAACCAGAACTGAACTCTTTTTCAAAAAAGTACTCCCCTCTTCTTCCCTTGAAGAAGAGATAATGGGGCAAAGATTTTTATTTCGATAAAGGAACTACCTGTCACCTCTGAAATTAGACTGCCCTCATGTGAGAAATGGTTAGGGAAAAAAAGCTTTATGCCTCTATTGAAGACAAGCATCATGGAAAGAACTTCATTTAATGGAGTGGAAAGAAAATGTAAGAAAAAGAACATACAAAATCTGTGTTCTAAAATGTCCTTAAAACAGTCGATGAATCTCAGAAAATTTTGGCATAATGTGTGTGTGTGTGAGTATATATATAATATCCATACACATGCTCTTTCAGATACAAATATACACTCACAGTCACAAGTCCATTATTTATTTGTGCATACTTTGAGGGACCTTCATGGGAGGGAAAAACTATCTTACAGCAAAATTTGCAAGAAATTTGCAAGAAAGACCATGGTGAGGCAGGCTGTCCCCCTGCAGCCCATGGAGGTCCACGGTGGAGCAGATCTCCACCTGTAGCCCGTGGAGGACCCCATGCCGGAGCAGGTGGATGCCCAAAGGGAGGAGGCTGTGACCCCGTGGGAAGCCTGTGCCAGAAATTTGTGGACCTGTGGGGGGAGGAGCCCACGCCAAAGCAGGTTTTCTGGCAGAACTTGTGACCCTGCAGGGGACCCAACGCTGGAGCAGTCTGCTCCTGAGGGACTGCACCCTGTGGAAATCATGGACCCACGCTGGAGCAGTTTGTGAAGAACCGTAGCCCGTGGGAAGGACTCTCATTGGAGGAGTTCGTGGAGGACTGTCTGCCATGAGAGGGACCCCATGCGTGAGCAGGGGAAGAGTCCTCTCCCAAGGAAGAAGAGGCGGCAGAGACAACATATGATGAACTGACCCCAACCCCCGTTCCCATCCCCCTGCGCCACTGGGGGGAGTAGGTAGAGAAACTGGGAGTGAAGTTGAGCCCAGAAAGGAGGGGTGGGGGGAAGGTTTTTAAGATTAGCAGTTTTTCTCCTCTCCTTCTCTGATTTTGATTGGTAATAAATTAATTATTTCTTTCAAGTGGAGTCTGTTTTGCCCATGATGGTAACTGACAAAATGGTCTATCCCTGTCTTTATGTCAACCCCTGAGCCTTTTGATTTACTTTTCTCTCCTCTGTCTGGTTGGAGGGGAGTGATAGAGCGGCTTTGGTGGGCCCCTGGCATCCAGCCAGGGACAAACGACCACAAGGAAATACTGACATTCACTTGAAAGGGAATGGGAAGAACCTTCATGAATGTATAAAAACAACTAGATGATAATTCATCCCATATAGTTTAATTTGTAGGAGATAATTATGTTTTAACAAGAAAGAATAATGAAGTACATTTTGTATATAAGCTAAGGAAATGAAAGAAAAGTGAAAACCACATCCGAAATAATTTAATTCTTCATGAGTACAGAATGGGATATAACACCGTGAAACAGATTTTTAAATGGTTTTTTCCACACATGATTAGTAACACAATTGTTTCTGAGCTGAACTTGCCAGTCAAGTTACATCCTAGGAGAAATGTTCAAGACTAGAATATAAATAGAATTTTAAGTCAGAAGTGCCTCCACAGTTTTAAAAACAGGAATGTAAAGAATGGTTTGACATTTTGGTGATACTAAATACTTATAATGCCTCAATTATCTCCTGGATTAACAATAATAACACCTTAAAATAGTGGTTTAAACTATGGCAGTGAAAAATTCAGTTGTGATGTTGCTGTTTACATCATGTATTTAATGGCATTTTGTCCCCATTAGGATGGCAATTAAACTATTTTCCTATTGTTTACAGTGAGTTTTGTATTTACATGTTCATTGCTATGTAATTTTGGTATGACACAAGTATTCTAAAGTATCATTTTTCCCTTGTAGAAACAGTATTCAGACATTTTATACGAAGTTTTAATTTAAGATAACACTTGAAAACTGGTCCAAGGTTAAAATGGTTGTGTTTCTTTGCACTGGGAGTGAATACTATATTTTGGACATACTCAATACTGATTCCTTTACAGAAAAGACATGTTTTCTGCAAAGATAAGTTTGCTCTTAAATCATGGAAATGGTTGCATATTTGTTCCCTCAAGATCAGAAAGAGATGGAAATTCCATGTCATCTGTGCATTACATAAATTTCTGAAGGAATTACTAGTAAAAAAATTACCTTTTGCAATTATAATTTCTTTAAAACAATGAATTTATTATTGCAAAATGAAAACAATGCATTCTAGTATACTCTCATACTCAAAAGTATCTGGGGCATGATGCTTTATTATGTTTTTATCAGAAGATTAATCATGAGACAGTTCACTAATTTTTTTAGAGAATCCACCAAAATATTTTGTTGTTTCTCCTGTATGCCATGGCAGTACATTAGAGTTTGTCCATCCTCCTGTTTGTATTGGTGATCATGTATTCAGGTTTGCTCCACCTGAGCTAAAAGTCCTAAAACATTTTATTTCAGGAAGAATCAAAAAAAAATGTCTACTTTGTTATGAAGAAACAGTATATGGTATCCTATGCAGACATCACTGACGTAAGTCCATCAGTGATTAAGCCCGACATCTTCCTTGCCTTGTTTGGGAATGCATGTTCTTGAGAGACAGACTCCTGAAGTAATTCATGCAAGAGATGATGCCTCACTAAGTGTGTGGCAAATCTCCTCCTGCTTTCGTTTAAAATAAAGGGCATCATGACAGTCAAATGAGGAGCAGAATCTATAAAAAGCTGTAGGTATTTGATACAGATACTTGTTAATAAAAGATGGCTAGTAACTTGAATCACCTATTCGATGGTGTATTCCAAAACCAGAATCGGAGAGCTGACTGCCTGCAGCCCTAGGAGTTGCTGCTCTAGCTGAAGTTTCTGTGCTACGGGTTCAAAAGCCTGAAACAATTGGTGAACTGGACTGTCCTTCTCCTTACATGAGAAAAGCAGGCTGTCAGACAACAGCAGGTAAAAACATCACTGGATTTCAACCCCCTTTCTACAGTGTGGGTTCACATCTCTTTCCTGCTTGCTAAATCTTTTCCAACCGTAATAACTAAAAAGCTTTTTTCCTAATCAGCCTTTATGGGAATAATAAAAGTTCATGATGTTTGGTGACTGGCAGTGTGGTGCTGAAAGCAATGTGGTGTCTCTAATTATTGTAGAATGTGAGCCCAGATAGGGTTTTGCTAAATTGTCTCAAGATGTTTTATAGTGAAGGACTTCTGCTACTCTCTCTTACGCCTGTTTTCAAAAGCGGCATCTGGACACTGCAATTTTATACCTGCCAGTGAGTCACTGCTTGTCAGTCCTGAAGTAAATTACAGGTGATAGTTTTCTTGGTGCACAGGGCTCTCTAATCTTTGCAAGACACTTATGCTTAAGTTCTGTGGGTTCTTTGTTAGGCTGGGCTGCAGGAAAATGAGATACATTTCAAAGGTAGCCACTGAAGCCAATCTGGTTAACTTAAGAGCATCCAGATCATTTCTAAAAATCAGTATCTTAAGGACTGCTAGTAGTGTACTTGGAATAGAACTGTTCTTCATTTATTTGAAATTATATGGTAAGTTAGGTTAATGCATAACTAAAATTCAAAGCAACAAAGCCAGCTAGACAGATTTCAGAAATAGCCTAATAAGCTCAATGAAGGAATAAAAAAATTAAGTAAGGTATTATATTATCTAATTCTCTTGACACATACATCTTTGGATTTTACCAAATTAGAATCCCTTAGACATCCTTTCTGTGAATATCCCAATACAATCCCATTTTATAACCCTTGCCTACTTGATGGGTAGGCTTTATGTGGTTGGCAGGAAGCTGAAAAGTGGAAGTCCTAGTAGTCCCAATACATTTAAACTACAATTCTAAATAAGCTAAAATTCTAAATAAACTAAAATTCCATAGAAATAGAAGTTGACCCTCACCACCACTGTCTATGAAAGCTCTGTCAGGTGCTGCAATGGGGCCAGTACAGCTTACTAACTGAAGGAGATGCATCTCATTGCCCCACTCTCTAGATTCATTATGTAGAAAGACTGCAAGTGACTGCAGGGGAATGTTTCTGTATTTAAGCTATAGTAAACTGATGGTAAGGATTTTAATTTACATATTACTGCTTGGTAAATCATCACCTGAATCCAGACTGTGAACTAACATTGAGTACAGAACCTTGGATCTTATTTAAAACAGAGGAAAAAGCTTTTGTAAGCACACTGTAAAAAAAAAAGCCCTACAATTCCCTTTCACTTTGCCTGCCTTCTTCCTTCCTTTCACCCTTCTCTTCCCTAAATTAAAGTAAAACAGGGAGTTCTACCTAAAGAAGACTACTTCTGTATTGTTGAATAAAATAAATATGATTCACAAGAACCATATCCAAAATTAAATTGAGGTTGTAAGCTTGCTTTACTCATCAAAATTAAGATTTTATTAAATTAATGTTGATCTTTCAAAGACACTGAGCTGGACCATCAAATGGGTCCATTTACAACTGCTTATTCACAGTCACCTAATGTGAAAGTTGTAGCCCTGGGCAAAGCAGAATGGCTTTGTTCATTCAGACCAGTTGCCTCTTTTTATACAAGTCTGTTCATGCAATTACCCAATGTGCATACACATAGTGAATCCTCAGAAATGTTCAGAAGACATGCATCTTAGCTGATTCAAGCAGTGGAAAATGGATGGTTTAATGTATCAGTTGCTAAATCACATGCTAATATTAGGTCAACTAATTTAATTTCAGGTTTTTATGCATACTGTTGTATGAAATAGGACTCCTCCCGCCAGCCTGTAGGCCCAATCATGTGATATTTAGTTATTCAACATGTGTAAGAAAGTCAAGAGTCTGCCCCATGTCTCTTACCTTCTCTGAACTTGCTTAAAGTCAGGTATCTTTGGCTTAGGATGGCAATGTAATAGCGCAATCTTAAAGACTTGATGAGTTCTTAATCACCTTAGTGTCAGAAGCAATTATGCAGTTTTAAGTTGTCCTCTTATCCTCCTTTCCAGACTTGTCAATGAAGTCACCTTTTGCTATTTTTTAAATTACATAAATTAGCACCAGAGCTCTGTATGTCTATGTAACTTTCAGGGGGACAAGAGAATCTTTAAAAAAAACCAACCCCAAAACCTGAAGTTAGGTACTTACAGCAGTCATAAGATACTCATGCACACAAAACATTTGTTCACAAGTGACAGTTTAAGTACTTCAGTATGGAAATAGCTACCTTCAAAATAGCTGGATTTAAAGTGCTTAATATGCTGCTACGTCACCAAAAATATTACATGGGAAAGCATTAGTGAGTGTTACAAGATTAAGTTCTCAAAATCTAAAAAGCCTGAATTAAAATCAACCATGAAACAAGCTGCAAATTCTGGGCAGGGGGCTGAGAAGGTTTTCAGTTGAACTCCAGCTACTGGCAGATGTCTGCTGCTCATTTCCTACAACTCAATCAAATGTGAACAGATTAGTAAGAGGACAGCAAAAAAGCATTTCCTAGGACTTCTGCTTACCTAAATACACAAGGATCTGCTACAGATTATGGGGGTTTTAGAGTTTGTGTAAAAAGTTTTCCCAGTAATTCCCGGAGAGGAAAGTGTTTGACAAATCTTAGTGTTTGCTGATGCTACGCCAATTTACAACTACCGAATAAATCTCATCACAGTAAGTTGGCTGTACATTGCAGAAGATTCATCACAAGGGCAAAAAGGCTGCAGTTTCACTGGAGACCCTGAAGGATGAAGGAAGCTCCAGCTGCAAAGAAGAACCCTGCCTGTACAGCCTGTAGGGAATGCTGAATCAGTGCATCTTCAGCTGCCCGGGTCACATTCCCGTTCCACCAAACTCTGCTCAACTCCCTATCTTATTTCACAGCTGCCTTTCCCCCTCAGGTGACTTTTTGTCACCAGGATCTCTGCTGACTTTATTGTCAGCTGGCAGAAACTCATGCTGGATCACAGCTTTCAGGACAGTGACTGCAAGAAGAATGTAGTCAAATGTGAGAGGAGCATATAAAATAACAAATGTTACTGAGAAAGCTAGCTAATAGTTGATGTTTCCCACAGTATCAGAAGGGGACAGAGAACAGAAGGTAAAACACTGGCCCTTAAATGAGACACAGGAAAAGCCTTGGTGTGGTTCACCTATCCTGTGGGACTACCTTTTCCATGAAACTGTAATAACATTTAAAGTGGTCTATCTCGCACTTTTTAAAAAAGAGGGAGCAGGGAAGAAGGAAAGCACCACCAAAACAGTTAGGATGATGCGTAAGGTACAGATGTTTCAAATAATTGTGCTTCAAAACATAAAACCTTCATTCACTGGTAGCGCACTGCCAGCTCCAGGCTGCAGGACTCTGGGCGTCAGTTTTACACCAGCCTAATAAGCAAAATCTAGCAGTTGTCTTCTGTTCCTCCATTTCCCCACCCATAAACTAGAAACAGAGACACTGCTTGTAAAGAACCTTGTTCTGATGAAGAGGGCTGATTACGTTAGGGGCAGGTTACCAGATAAACAGCCTTCTCTTTAGCAGTTAACTGTACTCTTTGGGTTTTGCATCTTCTACTGAGCACAACATACAAGCTCATTGCAATAAGCCACAAAGCAGAACTTCTCGGAGAGCAGCATCTCCAATAGCTATAAGGATCAAAATGTACCTCTTGCAATGTTTTGTTAGCTAACAAACATCAAAGACTTATTTTTTTTTATTCTTTTTTGACTGTTTACTAACACAGACTAACAGGTCTGACACTGTGGGTTTACAAGATTATATGACAATCAATGCAATCAAAGCACACAAAATACTTGTACTTTTTACATCCAGTAGGATGTTTTACAATGCTCCTTCAACATTGTAAAAGGAAACCCAATGAAAATATGTTGGTTTTATTTTTTTATTCACCCACTAACTGGATTATATTACACTTTCTCAGTTTTAAAATGGGAAACCAGACATTACGTCTGAGGCAAAACAAAGTATTACTAAAAGCAAGTACCTTAATTTTGCTTATTTGACTCAACGGTATTTTAGGCTCTCTGCCTTTGTAACTGACATTGAATACCATCTGCCTCCATATTCACCCTTCAGATAACCATTTTCAGCAAAATAGCTGAAAATACACCACTGCCTCCTACCACTGCCTTCTAGGTCTTCCTGATCACCCGAAAAATGCAGATGTCATGTAAATGATTGCCTTATACCTGGTGGTGGTGTAAGAAATGGAGAAAAACTCTTAAGAAGAAATAGAAAAGAAATTGTACAGAACAACCTGCAGATAAGACACCAGGACTGTACTGCCAGTGAGCCTGACAGAGCTGTGGACAGAAAAGCAAGTCTGAATTTCTAAGTTTCATCTACAGCCCCAAAGCAAAACCAAATTGTTTTCTTCACATTAGGTGAAGAAAAAAAGGACCACATCAGCTTCTGTCTTCTTCTGATTCCTCCTGCCTTTTAACTATTTTTCTACAATGTTCTGTGCTGCATTAAGATGAAAGAGACCTGTGGCTCTGAAATCAAGAGCATCCCTGGATGCTGGGATTCTGGAGTCCACCAGGCATGTGTTCCGTAGAATCTGCAGTGTGCACATGCCAGGTTACTTTTAACTCCTTTGGAGCCAAGAGATGAAACCGAGGCAGAAAGACCTGTGTGACACTGTTTCTAAATGCAGAATTACAACATTAAGAAATTAAACCAGACCTCCCTCATTTTGGCTCTCAGTATTTGGAAACCTCATTTGGGGAATTACGTCCTACATGGATAGAGAGAAAATCTTTGTGCTCACCTTCCTTCATCAGTCTGTCATTTCACACTGCCTTTCATACTATTGATTTGTCACTGCAGCTGTGAACCAGATACCTTCAAGTAATCCATTGCCACACGTAATGCAAAACCAGTGGCTCTGTTGCTTTCCTCCTGTTCCTCCCAGAACAGCTTCCTAATATTTAAGGTAAACCCACAGCTCCAAGGAGAACTCCCACTGTGATCAAGGAGAATCAGGTATTAGGGGAAACAGATGCTCTGGAGTTGGGAGGACAGAATCGTAGAAGGGCTTGGTAGGAGACCAAAGTTACAAGACAGGAGGAGAGAGTTATGGTGAAATAGTGAGGACAGCAGCCTAAGCAGCTAGTGGCCCTAGCTCAGGCTCATACCTGCCTTCCACCTGTCTTTCCCAGTTACAGCCTAGGACAAAAGCATTCCTTTACCTTCAAGCTGCCAGGTGAGTTCCATTGCCAATCATGACATTTCTCATGGACACCTGTCAAAATCACTATCTGCAAGGTCTTTCAATTAGAAAGAGAAACTCACAGTAACTCCATCCATCTTTTATGTAATCCCATTCCACTACAAAAAAAGTAGAAGTCTGGTTTCTCTAAGCACTGCAGGAGTCACAAGCAGGAGACCATACCATTACACCCAGCTGCAAGTCTCCTTTTAGTCAACAGTTGCTCCCCAAATGCTCAATCTGATTCTATCTTTTCTTCTCATGATTTTTCTCCCAGAACTTCTGCTTCTTTCATCATATCTTGGACATCCCTGATGCCTATTTTCCTCCTATCTCTTTGGTAGGTACAACACCCAATGCCTGTGGAAACCCAGCCCACCATGAGCACTGCTGTCCCAAGGACTGGCACATCTCTTTATCTGGGATGGATGTTCTTACTGTTTCAGCTACCTGCTTTCATTAAGAAATGTGACCATAACAATCTGCGTTTACCAAGAAGAGGGCTGTTACACCCCACTGGTTTCAATATTGTACAGATCCACTAGGCTTTCTTCAGTGTAAAAGGTACAAGAAATGGAAGGATCAGGGGAAGCCTTTAACAAAAACTATGCCCTTGCCTTAAGTGAAGTCACCATGACAGAGGGGATATGAAACTGAGACTTGGGCTTGCATATCAGTGCTAGATCCTCATAATGAAATGTACTGGGTGTGAATTCCATTAAAACAAATAAGAATACTTTCTGAGCTTCAGTATAAATACTTTCTGAGTATTTAATAGTCAAACTGCAGTTCCTGTGGCTATGTTCTAGGTTGGCATGGTTTTGGCTTTAATGACATCCCAATGTAAATCCCTGTTTTCAGGTAACGCACACACTGCTGGATCTACAAAAATCTGGTTGTTCCAAGAGGGAATAACCTAGTTCCCTAGGATAAACCTTTAATACAAATTAGTTAGTCATATAAAGAAAACTGGAAGGTGAGGTAAGCCACAAGTCATTATGTGCTTTGCAGTCTTAAGCTGTCTGGAATGAATCCATAAACTAGGTTTTGGTTCTATAGAAAATTCCAGTTGCTATGAATCTACATGTTTCTGTTTCAACATGACTCTGCGATCATTCTGCAAGCATGTAAAGACTTCAGTAAACAATGCAGACATGATTCCCTTCACAATATTCACTTGAACTTCAGGAAACTGAAGTCTCTATCAAGCTAAATTGTCAGTAAACATGGTTCTCTCATGTGGGCATTTGTGAGGCTCCAGTCAGGATTTTATGAATTTATGCCACTTTTTATTATATTGTATTCTACATGGTCTTTTTTGTTAACAAGCTTTTGTACTTACAATGCTGACCAAGGGAGTCAGAATAAATGTATTTGATTCTTGAAATACCATCTTTCCATTTGTAAAACACTGTGTGGGTAGAATGAGAATAAACACAAATTAGAACTCCCCTAATCTGTCTGTCTCATGTTTGTTTTACTGGCAATTTTACTGTAGACACCTCTGTGCATATACATCTTTAATATACTTTGTAAATAGTACTCCTACAGTCCTGCTGTGGATGCCTATGGCAGTATCTGAGGAGTGCTTCTTATTTTAAAATATTTTTTTTTCCTTTTAATTCAAAACCGTGCTTATTGAATGGGAAAGAATCATTAGGACTGTTACTGCCCAATTCCTGTTAACTTTTTCTATTTCCAAACTGAACTCCCTTATATAAAATCACACAAATCTCCTCTCAAACCATTCACTTTTTTCAATATTCTATTTAAATCTGAATAATCAACTTTTTCATTCTGGTTCTTAGAGATTTAGCAGTTACATGACAAAAATTAAGAAGGTAATGTAAAATCATGATTTTAACATAAATAAATAACAAGTACACTGGCATGGAAAACCTCCAACAGATCAAAAGAACAGACAAAAACTGGCTCAAAGTCTGATTTCACACCACTGCAGATTAATTCCATGGGATTAGCATAAAACTAAATGAATTGAGAGCAGGATCTGGTCAAGCATGCAGGAAGAGATGTGATATTTATTCCACAGCACACTGAAACAAGGTGTCAGCTTCATAATTTTTTACATTTAAAGCAAAAAAACAGTGAAAATAAAGATGCACGTTGCAATATGAATGTTTTTCACCCTCAGGGGTCTACTGGCTAACAGATCCTACTGCATGTGCAGCTGTAAGAATCACTACAGCACTCACTATCGCATGTTACTAAATAAAAAGTTTCTCTCTCTGGATGTTACTGCCTGCTTATTAAGCAGTGGTGGTATCTGAGTTCATCTGTAGGAGGTGCTCCTATTTCACACCTTCTCCCAGACCTGGCCTGACAAGGGCTTTTTGAGCCACACAGTCTGGCTCCTCCTCCACCCTGCAGATTGTCAGGACTTTGCCAGCTCCGCCGGGAGAGACTCACCAGCACATAGCCAGGTGCAAAGATTTTGAGACCTTGGTGTAGTTTAAAGTCATGTATCCCTGCCATGCAACACTGCAATGACTAGAGCCAAGAAGACTGGGGGCTCTTAATCCAGTCGCCTAACCTGACAGGTGAGATCAGACTGGGCTAGGCATCTGGGGAGTTCAGCTTCTCCAACAATATCAATTGCCAGAATATTTTTGGAAAAAGCATTAAAAAGTAACTTCATGTCCCACCTATGTTAGTCAGCTCTGACAGCAATAGCCATAAAAAAAAAAAAAAGAAAAAAAAAGTGTTTAAAATTGCTTTCTTAATGCTATGGCAAATTTCTGAGTTGTGCCACTGTTTCTCACAGTGAAAAGGACTGCCCAGCCGCTCTCGTTAGCAGCACCCAGAGCAGCTTTACACCCCACCAGAGCAGCCACAGTGCTGCTCAGCCACGCTCCGCACCCCTCACTGCTTTCACTCCTGGCCTCCACCACCTTCAGAGTCAAAGGCAAGTAATGACTACATTATAAACTAATCACTGAGCTCATTAAAGGATGGCAAAGCAGGAACTATAACAGGATGCAAACCCTTTCATGTCTCATTTCTAGCTGAAAGCTTGTTCAGGTTGGGAATAAACAAGAGCTGCTCCTGTCTGTTGGATTAATAGTGCCATCTGTGAAACAAGGACTGCAGAATTGACCTGGGTGATAGCAGATTTTGGTGTACTATCAGAATCTGTTGCCACATTACCAATGCCTAGCAATCTTATGGGCACAGCCAGAGAAAATAAAAATACAGATTTGCATGGGACAGACTGGTCGTTTCACCAAAGACCTTGTGTCATGGTTTAACCCGGCAGGCAGCTGAACACCATACAGTCGCTTTCTCGCTCTCCACTCCCTCAGTGGGATGGGGAAGAGAATCAGAAAAAAAAGTTGAACCCGTGTGTTGAGATACAGACAGTTTAATAAAACAGCAGAGGAAAATAATAACAATAATAACGGTAAGAGAATATGCAGAATACACAAACCAAGTGATGCTCAATGCAATTGCTCGCCACCTGCTGACTGATGCCCAACCCATCCTCAAGCAGCGATGGCTGCCCCCTGGCCAGCTACCCCTGAGCATGATGTCCTATGGTCTGGAATTGGCCAGTTGGGGTCAGCTGTCCTGGCTGTGCCCCCTCCCAGCTTCTTGTGCCCTTGGGAGAGCAGGGGAAGCTGAGAAGTCCTTGATCAATGTCAGCACTGCTCAGCAACAACTAAAACATCAGTTTGTTATCAACGTTCTTCTCATCCTAAAGCCAAAACACAGCACTATACCAGGTACTGGAAAGAAAATTAACTCTATCCCAGCCAACACCAGGACACCTTGGACCTAAAAGCCAGCACAGAGTCAAAAGTTTTTGCACAGCCTTTGGAAAAACTGCTCTCCAGACTCTCACCTGTCCTGTAAAGAGCGACATATTCATTCCTCTGATGGAAATAAGTTAGTTATCACAACTGTACAAGCCTTATTTACAATTGTATTAATACAGAAAAGGCTCATCCTTTGGTTTAGACCACAGAGAATGACGAAGTATCTTGGATGAAAACAAGTTATGAGATACAAAACCGAAACAGACAAAAATGCTGCCCAAACACAGAAAGTAAAAATTTTTGTGCGCATGAAGAAAGTGTTCTACCCACAGAAGCAGGGGTACTTTTCTCTTATCTATCCTCTTCTTAAATAAGGATGTACATTGACAGCCTGAAAATTCTGTCTTACAAAGCCACGGCTGCAGGGGCAAACTGAATTCTAACCATTGATTTTTTTTGAGAGATTGAAGACTACGTCTTTTTGTATGGAATATTTGTGGAGCAAATTAACTATGCCTTCCTGGACCATGAAAGAATACCCAACAAAAGGACTTTCATAAGTCTCTGATGAAAGTACTTTGAAAAAGCTAATAATAGAAAGACACTGCATCTCTCATACATAAAGACAATTAAATAAATCAGAACAACAAATAACTATAAGTAGCCATGTCCCAAACAAACAAAACCCAATCACTTGCATCACAAGTTCTGCAAAAAGAAGTTGGGTTACACACAGTTGTGAATGTCTGATGTGGCAATTTGAATTCTACTTACATAAAATTTATTTAGAAAGACAAATTTCTTCACTGTCATCACAGCACTATGAATTTCCTATATTAATACCCTGCTTGCTATTGAATTGAAACAGAGTGATTTAAAGCCTTTGCAGCAAATTTTTCATTATCAATTTTAATGTAATTCCTCCTACTGGGAATTGGAGCACTATTTTGTTTAATTATTTTAGGCATTTTATCTCTCGTAATGTGAACTCCTATACAGAAAGGAGAATTAGAATAATCTCTGCACTTTGTTTTCTATCATTTAGGACCTCAGAGTTTATTGTGATGTGTGTGTACCTGACTTCTTTAGAAAAAAAAAGATTAATTTTTTCTTAATTCATTCCCTCCCTTCTTTCATTAGTTGAAGAGAAATCTGTCTCTGTGATCTAAATTCTACATGTTACTTTTTGCTAATGACAAAAAATATTTCATCTGCTAGGTCATTTATCTCCTCTAAATTTGTCTAATTTATCACTTACACAAAAACTAAGGCCTGGTGTCTAATTCCTACAAATTCTTTTGATTTCAGGAGGAAACTAAGCCATGAAGATGAATCTCAGTTTCATCTACAAAATTATATTTTTGCTGCTTTATCCTTGTGAAGACAACCTTGCAAACGTAGATTGACATAAGCCACTTATGAGGATTAAAGACATTAAAGCAAGCAAGTTTCATTTCTGCATTAAAAAGCTGAGCATGGTGGTGTGGTCACATTCAAGAGCTAGTCTAGCATACAGTGAAAAGCAAACATCCTTCTTATACATTATATCCCATATTTTTGTATTTATCTTCCCTAAGGTATCAGCCAAAATTTTCAGCAACGACTGCCACCAAGATCAAGGGTTCCTTAAAAAAGTCATGGGTAGAAGGTATCGGCTTCTTGATAGCTGCTGTTTCTTCCATTCTTCTCAGTGAAACTTCAGCTTTAAGTAGTAGGTGAATCACTCTTGCCAATGAACAAACCCCAGACTTTTCCTATGCCTTTTTAAAGTCCTTTAAAAATAATTAAAATTTTAGGATGTTAAACAGAAATAATCCCATTCCACACACTTAGTGAACAAGGTTTCAGAATCTCCTGCAGAAAAGGTTTGATTCAAGATTCATAGCCTGGTTCCAGTCTGGTCTTCAGATTGATATTCTCAGAAGAAGGACCATTTGATTGTGGGGTTTTTTTCTCAACACTTTCTGAATCAGTCTTGCTTTCTCCTTTTTTTTTTCTTTTTTCTTTTGATAAGGTCTACACCACTAGCATATTCACTGTTCTGTCTTGCATTTTTCTTTGAAACGGCCACTTTTTCTGTAAGGTCTGTCAACAACCTCAGGACTAAAAGTTACATATGACCTTTGCTGTGGTCAGGAATATCTGACAGAGCTTTTAATACCGGAGTGGAAAATGCCATGCAGTGCAAATCTCACTTCTTCGCAAGAGATCGACAGAACTATTCAAAAAAGGGCTGATAGCAGTGAATTTGTCTGCTGCGGATGAAACAGTCTCAGTTATGAGTAAGTGTCATGGAGAGATGCAATTATGAGTCCTGTCTGTTCACTCCAAATGTACACATTTATGCTACTTGGGCCAGAAAAGCTCACAGCAATAGTTGGTCATTATCTCTTTCCTTAACTACACCAGTGAAGGCAAGAAACACCTGGAAGCAAAGCCTATAGAAATATCCAAATGACAGACAGTTGTCAGTGTTAAAAAAAAACAATGCACCCTCTCAACTAGAGTGCCCTGGACACTGAGGAATCATCAGGTTGTGCATAGTTTTCATAAGTAACTCTTCATCACACCTTTTCAAGTTACTCCACAGATGTTTTCAGGACTGTAGCTATAATACTGCAGCCAGAAACGTAGTCATATGGCAAAACTCCCCTCAGCATCAATTTTGAACCACAGATGACAGTATAAAGACAGACTTAATGTCAGCTTAAAGGTCAAGGAGACTTGGTCTAATATGGAAAGATCAACATCACAAGGCAAAACAAAAAGCAAGGCTAGAAAATCTTGTGATACCCAAAGGGATGGGCACCTGGCAGTTTAGGGAATAGAGTCGGTCTAACTTAATCGCTGGGAAAGCCATGGCAAACTAGGGGAGATTTAGATTTGAGTAGATTCATGCCTGCTTGTGAGAGGCTGATTTTATGAATTCAAATGCAGCTGAACAGGCTTTGTAGCCTGACACTCCTACAGGAGGACTAATTCCTGCACTGTGCCTGTTCTAGGTGGGAACTCCCCTTTATCATCAATGTCACCCAAACCCACAGTTTTTAAATAAATACAGTTTCAATTTAACATCTACCACATACAATCCATTTGCTTTTTGGTTACCTATAGCATGAATGCAAATAGGGCAAAAATCCTTGGAAAGGGACCAAGTGGAGTGGAAGATGATAGTACAGTAATTGGCTCCCCTTGGGAATTCTTGCACTTTCCTGTCTTGTACAGTATTTTTCCAAGCACAAGATGGCAATTGTGCAGACCCTTAAAGATCAATGGCATTAAATCAGGCAACTCACCAAGGGGCTCATGCAAGTAAGAGTTTTTGGGACAGAGCTCATAATTTCTAAGAGCAAATACATTAGGATTTTATAAGCTCAAAAAGGCTTGTGAGAGTAATAATCCATAAAGCCTATTAAGCTATTAAGGTAACCAAATAAAGCAACTGCATTTATCTGTCTCCAATTCAAATGGTCAGAATGAAGCTTTCTTAGTGATATAAAGAAGGCTGAAGAAATCAGTCTCCATAAGACCATTTTCTATGTTTCAGCTTCTATTAGAAAAGAATATAAATCCCAGAAACTTCCTCCACTTTTACGACATATCGGTGTTATCTTTTCGATATTTGAAAATGTCTTCTCTGTTAAAAGGATTTTTCATTCCTTAAGACAAAGGATAAAATACACTGGTTCCTCTAGCCTATTTGTATTTTTACATGTTTGCATTATTTCATCTGCTGCAAAAGCCGTTAGCCACACTACTCCTGTGGCTAGCTCTCCTCCACTTACTACTTGCTACTACTGCTCCACACTACTGGCTGGATGTTCTTCACAAGCATTTGTTTCTTCTTCATTCTTTTCACTTTCCTTGAGAATCTGCTTAAAGCCAAATTTCTGTGCTGATCATGCAAGTTCATGACCTAACAAAACTAAATTAAATGGAACTTTTTAGCTAATGTTCTTTGGAGGTTGTCATTTTGCATCCTAAATATTTTAACTCAGTGAAGTTGACTTTATATTTTTTGGCACATCAGTTGGGACCAAACATACAGCTTAGCTAGCTTACAATATATTTCTTAAAATTTTTTACTGAGTGGTGGTTGCTAACATCAGAACCAATAATCCTAGCTTTTCTGCCATAAGCAAATAGCTGCATGTTTACTACCCTCAGCAGCCATCTATTCATGTTTGTAAAACAAGCTTTCATCCTTCAGAATTAAAATCGTTTATAGCCTTGGTTTTATAACTGTGAAATTGTATTCTCAGACATGAGATTGCATGCAAGTATCTTGAAATAATCATAATCAAATGATAGGAAAAATGGTAATAATGCATTCATTGCACTCTGCAACAGCATTCACCAGTTCATCCAATATTAGTTGCAAAAATATGTCTGGTATTCCTCATCTCTAAAAATGTACTATTTCAGAGTGACAGAAATGCCATTCTTTTGTGTTTCTAGTAAATGTGGCTGAATTGAAGCCATTCCATAAGATAAAGTACTGTTTCTCACTTAATCGCAGTGCCTGTTTTGGCAAACTATTCCTTTACATTTTCTTTAACTTTCCTTCCTTTTCTAGCCCTTGGAAGAGTTTTACTTACAAGACTATGGGCAATTATAATCCAAAAATAAAGACAGATAAGCCAACCAAACAATACTGATTATGCTAGGAAATAAAAAGATTAGTCTGTTTCCATGGTAAAATGTAACTACTATCTTAGACATGGGCACTGCAGCAATAAACAGAACCTGCAGTGAAGACATCTTCTGCCTGAGTCCAACAGGCCAGAGTTGATCTTCTTAGCTAATGCTGACTTTGTTATTTTTCGCCTTTACTTTTTTCATGCCAGGTGATATTTAATTACCACACACCATGTCAAATGAAGATATGTGTGAGAAAGTCTTGGATGACAAAAACTGGTGGTTCAGAAAGTTTACTTAGAGGATGGATTGAGCGGACGCAGAAATATTCCCCTCATCAAGTTTAAGATTTTTACTCTCACCGAATAGTGCTCTCCGTCTGAATGACCCAGCACTATTCAAAGTAAGTGGGCATGGTGCACTTGGATTTCTAGTGAATATATTATAAGCAAGTTAGATGATTTTTACATTTTTCCTCCACTATATTCAGATACAGCTACTCCAGGTTTTGTCTCAGTGACACAAAATTAATAAAAATACTTTTACAGTGTAAGCTAAAATAAAGTACCCTTATCCCAACACCAAGCCTTTGCTTTTTTTAGTTGGATGACTTGCAGGAGGAAAAATTATAACATTGAAATTTCAGTCATTTCATTTATTCTAAGCCACATGTAAAAAACTGTGATGATTGTGTATTTATTTTACAAAGCATTTTTCAAAAAGTGGATTGAAAAGCACTAGGGCTGCTCCTGAAGCATTAAAACCAAACTTCTACTGATTTTAATGCCTGTAGTTCTCTCTGTCCACCAAAGAAAATCACTTTATTTATCACTGAAATATCCCTGGCTGAAAGGCAGCTGCAGTTCACTGTAAAATGACACGGCAATTTGAGAGAGGGAGAGGCCAAGAAACCACTTGGGAAAACTGGGTGATGGGGGCTATTTGGTCTATATTAAATATTTATTGTTCAACACAATATTTTTCTTCATTTTTATTTACATTGCCACACACTGTTGTAGTACATTGCCACGTGCCTGCTGTGTTCCACCTGTGTTTCGTGCACCTGTCAAGTGGCTCGTGAAGTGCTCTACATGTATTTGACAGTATCCCTCATCCAGAATCTTCTTCTGGGTAACATGTAACAGCAGCTGCTCCTTCCAATGTTTTATTATTAAAAGCCTTTTTATATAAATCTCAGAAAGGCTAAGCCAAATCTCAACAGAAGCCCAACGCTTCTCCTAATCACACTGTGATTAGAGAGGTTTCTTTCCTTGCTGTGTACTGCTTCTCATAGCATCCCTGGTAAAGCTACACATGACCAAAGGCAGGAGTCCTATCATTTCTGGGGACTTCTCACGGTTGTTTCCTGTCCTACATCTTAAAACGATGAATGCTTATACAAATCAGCAGATTAGAGTAACATTTCAGAAATTTTGCTTAGGCACTGGCACTACGGTTGACTATAAACCACTGAAGTGAGAACAAGGGCAGTCCCCTGTGCAATACCCAGGGATCTGGGGCAAACGCTGACCTGCTGCTTCTCCCACACAGATGGTAAGCGCAGAAGGGAAATAGCAGGGTTAGTGGGGAAGACTGCAAGCTGTCCCTACAGTCCATTGAAGGATCCACAGAAACACTGATGAAATTTCACTTCCACCTGTGTCTGGAATTTGCCATGTCCAGCAAGTTAGATAAATAAGTTCTAAGTAATTTTGCATAAATATCTTTGCTTCAGATGGAAGAAAATTAGTAGCAGATGTAAGTCGCATTTAAACATAAGATCATTAGGCTATCCAAATCACTTTTACCAGAGGTGCTTTACAGTCAGCTTAGATCAGCATGTCCCCTATGCAAATGGAATGGATAAGCAGGATCTGGCATTTGATCAGACAAATTTGTGACATCTCATTCCTCCCTGTCAGCTGTTGGGACACAGCTGGAGCATAACTTTCCCTGGCAGGAGAGAGGGAACAAGACCTTGGTTGCATTTCTTCTATAAGAACAAGCACTTAATTCATCCCTGGACACTTCCTGCTTGCACTAATGTAGCTCTCTGGGTACTCCAGCATTTTTCTCTTAAAAGCCTCAGAACCCTTTCCCATATTTTTTTTAAAAGGAAAAGTTATTCCCACACTAAGTGTGAGAATATCCATTTCTTACAGCCTTATGGACCTAGATTGCTGCTCTGCTGGAAGATAAGGAAGCTTAATCCTAGCTCCATAATAAGAAAGGTCTCTTCCCCTCAATACAGCTGCATTTTTATTTAAACAAAGTTAACTCCCAAATTTACTTAGATGTCAGAAAATTGGGCACCAGAGGAACTCCATTCACTGCAGTAAAGCAGCTCCAGATTTCCTATGTGACAGTTACAGAATTTGGCTCAGTATACTGTATCTTATCAAAAATTTCTTTAAAGTGAGGTTGCTTATCTGCCAATCTATATATTTTGGTCAGAGCAGTTTCCAAGTGAAGGCTGAATCCCAGATTTATCTCCTAGGGGAGTGCCCGGACGAAGCCCTAAGGAGGCTACAAGGAATACAGCAAGTAGTACTTCATACTGGTGCTTTATAGGATATAGATAGCTCTAGAGGATCTGACACAATCTTAGAAAGTTTTAGAATGTGCTCCATTTTGGACAGGTAAGTGGTCTTAGTTATGCACTATAAGGAAAAGCTAGAAAGAAGTGTGACTCCTAACAAAGAAGGTGTCAATTTCTTGAGCAAGATTTAGATCCAGTTTTCCTGTTCCCAGACAGAAAATGGAAATGCATTCTTTATACTGCTGATGAATTCTTGGTTTAAATACTAATACAGACCTGCATGGCACCAAGTAGTGCTACTGAATCCCATACATCCTATCACTTCTTGACCTCAGTAACCAAAGGCAGGGACAGAACTTCTCCTACAAGGCTGAGGGCAGGAAATGGTCCTACAAGTTACTGACAGCTCCCATGTTTCAGTTTAGAAGTAGCTAAGCAGACACCTATGTAGAATTTGTATGTGAGTCTATTTAACTGTTTAAAATACAAAAGGAAAAACATATTTGATCCAATGACGAGCATGACTATGTGTGGCAATGTTTATATTCCTGTAAGGCAGAAGCTTATCTAAACTCTTATTTGCCAATAAATGGCAGGTTTAAAAATGTTTTCAAGTCACTGTTTCTAGTCTTGCAAGGATAATGGTGACCTAAAGTAGGAGGATCTCAAGCTTTATTGAGAGCTTTATTGTTTACTAAGACAGGCAAAACTTGGATGACCTTGGCAGTTCTAGCAGAGGTGGAGGAGGTGTAAGCAGAAATGCTTGCAAGCACTTCTTGTGATATATCTAGCAGAAGATGGTAGAACTTTAGGATTGATGTAATACGGGTAATGTGAGATGAAGCTAAGAATAAATTCACTTTCTGCCTGTAACTGGCATATTCCTTTCCCCCTGTGCAAGTTCTGCAGCCATGCAGAATGCTTGCATTTCTCCACATACTGAAAACTGTGGAGTCCATTCTGAAATTGAAAACTTGATTAAGCGTGTTCTTGATCTCACTAAAATGTGTGCTTAAGAACCCTTGTGAAGTAGGTCCTCAGTGAATATTGCGGCTTTTTGATTAGCCACAAAAAATATGAAAAGAGCAAGAGCAACCTGCCAAGACATACATTTATCTCTTCCATGTTGATCTCCCTTCTAGAGAGGGATGCACCATCACTGTACATTTAGGACAAACTACAGAGTTTTAAATTCCTACAAATAAGCACTACTTATTCACACCAAACAGTCAAAAGATTAAGGAGTATTCTTGGTTCACCCTTTGACTTACTGTATTGCTGTTTGTTTCCCCATCTGCAAAATTAAGATAATAATATGGACTTCTTGTGAAGTGCTTTGCACAGTCACATGTGGAAAATTCAATGCATGAGCTAAATATTTGGTTCAATCATCCAGTACCTTCATTATTCCCTTGTCAATTGATATTTCTGCTTCCATCTGCTTCTAGTTAGATCCCCTGCATCTTGGGCAATGTTTTTGGCTGGTGATGAAAACAAATATTTGAAGAGCTACTCTTTCTGGCTGATGCTCAGAATGCTTTTTGTTGTTGAAATGCATCTATAAATTCAAACAAGAGATTTAAAGTACATCTTAGTCTAACCCTAAATCCTACATAGCAGAAATATTTACTTTTGGTTTTATGAAATTTACAAAACAAAACATCCTTTCAACACTGCCTGAAAGTCTGCCTAGCAATAAGCATGTACCATCACATTAACCTGTTATAAGCAGGGACCAAATCAGTGTAAGCAGAAACATCAGCAGAGTGGTGAAATAAATGTGTAAAACCTTCCTTTCATATTTTCCAGCATTCTGCTGCTACAGCTAGTAAACTTTCCAGTTAATTCTCTAGGAGGCAGTAATCTGAGCAGCACAAAAGGGAAGCCAGCTGATGAGCTGGATCAGGTCCACCTGAAAACTCTTCTCTGGTGTACTTTGTTCCACTGATCTAGATGGGTGCTTGTGTCAGCAAGGCTGTGTCAGTCACCCAGGCCAGGCACTTGGTGCTGTTTACATGGTATCCCTTAGCTCCTACACTTCTTTATTCCATTCTTGGTCAGAACACTGTTAGCTGGATAATCGCAAAACCTATCAAGAAACGAGCAAGCCCTTCCAGTCAAAATGAAGGCATGAACTTGTTTTCTCTGGAATCAATGGTACTGATTGCAACAGGGACACACCCCTAGAGTTGATATTGCTCTGCACTCTTTTGAGAGTCCTGCAGAAGAGCAGGATCCTGTGCATCTTCCAACTGATTGAGTGGTTCTTGCCTTTATTTACTGATTTCAAGTCAAGGAGGCTCAAAATACAGTGCAAGGAAAAATGAAGCCTTAATATACACTTTCCATTAATTTTCTTTTTTCTATCAAACCTACAGGAAAAGATTTGTTCAAAAGGGTCATTTTCTTGTAAATTTTATATAGGCTTCTCATCCACTGTTTTTCTTCTTGACTCCAGTCCCACTTGGTGGAATTTTAATTGATGCAACATCTTCCATTGCATCAATTGCAATGGAATGGAGGGTTGTTTATTTTTGTTTTGGTTTGGTTTGTTTGAGTACATACTTTCTGCACTCTCCAGAGATAGTGGAAGGCAGGCTGGTTTTCAGCTTTTTCACCTATCTTTTATCATCTTGTGATTTGTTGGACTTCATGAAGAACGCTGAGGCTTAAATGCTGTGTTTGGCAGTATCAGGCATTTGACTGAAGAGTTCTTTATACTAATGAGCACTGGAAATCTGTCCGCGTACTTCTTTGTGTGTGTCACAACATGGGTCTTACTGTGCAGATAAAGTAGCTGGGCTGACAACACTGACTGCAGTCTGTCCTTGTTTGATGGTAACAGTGCAGATGTTTCCCATCAGACATGAAAAGGTCAAAGAAAGCAACTGAATGTTGCCTTAAAAGAGACATACTCAGGAATCAGTATTTTTCACTTGAATTGTTTTGTGACAATGAAAAAGAGAGCGAATAAGCTTTCAAATAACTTCATAGGACCTAATTTACAACCTTACAAAAAGTACAGCTTGGTTAAGAAATACACATCAGCAACAACTACCTATGAGAAGACAATAGGAAAAATTCTACCTTTCTGTGCTTGCTCTCTGCTCTTAGACACTTACTGTGGCAGAAAGCTGCAAATCAAGGTATATTGTCCCTATCTCACTTCCTGAATATTTTTACTACTTTCAGTACTCATGAAGCCAAACGCAATGGCTAATCAAATACATGGACTCAGTATCCTTGTTTTATTAAAACATTGCTCAAATTTAACAAAATGATAATTGAATTCTGTAGCATAATTTCTAATGAGTTTTTGGTCCATGGATGAACTTCATTGCTTTCAACAGCTTGCTGTTAAACCAAGGATATCCATCTGCCTTCAGAAGTTACCTACCATAACTGAACAGTGAAAATCACTGAAATTACATTGCTAAGTACGTAATGGCTTGCATATTTTGCATAGTCTCTACAATTATTTCCATATACAGACAGGTGTTTTATAAAGACATTCCATTACCTCCGTTCCCATGACCTCCATTACATGGAGCTGGTCAAAACCTAGAAAATCATAGTTTAGTAGGTAGAAACATAACTGCTCAATTGGTTTTTCTATCAGCAAGGACCTTATCAGTAAGAAATGATGGAAAAGGAGAAAGGTCATATTCTGTCACAGGATGATGATGAGCCATGTACATGTTTTCACTGTGAAAAAGTTAAATGTTAGGATGTGTCAAGGAAAGTATTTCCAATAGAGACTGGCTGCCCTTCAAAAAGGCACTGACAAAGGCTCAACTGCAAGATGGTGAACAGCTCTACTCATATGCCAAGAGGAAATACGGGTTCTGACTAGGGCAGGTGCTGGGAAGGACACACAGGTGAACAGGAGACAAGAGACCTCAGAGCTTGATTCCTCTATATAGGAAAAATGGCAGAATGGGACACAAAGGCATTTAAAAAACTTATAAATGAAATGAGGACAGAGCAAAAGGATATAAACTGGCCATGGAAAGAATTAGTCTAGAAACGAGAAGGGTTTTCATTTGTGGGAATGGTGAAATTCTGAGCACCAGCACTGCTATCTGCCTTTTTTCTTTGGGCTTTGACAAGTGTATAAAAGGGATAGCATAACATAATTGCATCTGACTGCAAGCAACAGGACACAGAAGTCCATCCCAGTGCTATGTTGTTGCAATGTTGCTAGGTTTTGCAATGAGTACCTGCAGCATATCTTGAAAAAAATCTAGGATGAGATTCTAATTTTACTAGGATTTATCAAAAGAACCTTTCATCCATTTGGTGATTACGTGCAAGTAACCAAATTCTCCTTGATTATAAAATGGAAACTGTTGATATTCACAGTAGCAAATTCAACACACACATACACCTCCCACTCCCCAAAAATACTCCACTTCAGAATGAAGCAGAATTTGCTTTTTATTTATTTAGACATCTTATTTTAATAACAAAAACCTTCTGTTTTTTTCTGAATTGCCTTCTAGCCAACACAATTGACTGGTGATTCTTCAGCTTCAACAGTTGTTGATAGACATCCTCAGAGTCATGGTAGGATGGGGTCTCATGATGCTCTCTGTTCCCCACTTAAAGTGGAAGTGGGGGAGAGAAAATTGACAAGCTGGGGTAAATGGTTTCCCAGGAAGGAACTCTCGGAAGAATGGACACTTTGGAAAGTTTTACAGTCATCTACAAAAATAAATCTCGACTACAGAAAGTGAGCAAATTTTCGCACTTCAGTAATGTGTATGTGTCACTTTGAGGAATCTGCTTATTTTCAGGATGGAAGAGTGAGAAGGCTCATATAATTGCTTTCTCTGTGTACACTAAATGAAAATTTTGAAACAAACACCTCTGCCCTGAAGCAGGTTTTGACTACAGTCAGAACTACTACAAGTGAACAAGAACTGCATGTGAAGTGACAATCAGAGTTAATTCAAACTTATATCCTATTTCATGGCTATATAAAATTCTTGTTCATTCTGCTAGCACCTAGATGGGATATTTTGTGCTTAAGCCATGGAAGATAGTGACTAACTTCAAAGACTCAGCAGGGAACTATGACTTTTAAATCCTCCTATCCTAGCAATTGTAAAAGGCCATCTTTATTGTGCTATGATAGCACTCAAAATTAAGGGCAGTATATATGCTGCTAGATGCAACAGCATTAATTCCCTTGGAAATCATGTGGTTGACTAAGTCTAGTACATAAATGTAATATTATATTTAATTTATCAGAACCTATGCCCATTAAAACACTTACCCATATTAATAAAATATTACAAAAGCACATGAAAAATTAAAAGAGAAATCTGATTTACTTAAAAAATTATACTTTGACAACATAGTACTGTTTTATTTTGTTCACATAATAAAACCACTTAGCACACTTTGTGAAATAATCCCACATGGCAGAACTAAAAATTGTATGGCAGGAATTCTGAATAAATATTACTCCAATGCTTCCATTTAAAGCCAGATTATTTAATTTGGATTTTATATAGGAATTTAGTTCCTGTAATACTTAGTAAGATATTAATATACTTAATGATAAAGATACTTAATGACCATAGTGATATGATATGAAATAATGACCTTCAAATGCAAATAAAAAATAAAACATTTTACTGAAACAACAGGAGAGGAAATTGCCTTGAATACCTATACTTTCACATGAGAATATTCAGGTAACCCTTCTAAGAGTTGGAAGTCTGACGTAGCAACCTTTACTCCTCCCTTGGCCTCGCACACACACACGTACACAAGCACACGCACACACTGCTGTCCGTGGTTTTGAAAAGAGATAGCAAAGCCAAAAAACCAACCCATAAACCCCCATTTAAGTTTTAATGAGTTAATTTTATCTGTTTTTATGAAATATTCTTCAAAACCAGTAATGCTAAAGTATGCAAGAACCTTCTTCTGCTTAACTAAACATAAGGTGCTTAGATTTAAGTCAGAGTGACACTGAGAAAATATACCTTAAAAGATCACTAAAAGATAGAAATGTCATCATTTCTGTAATTTCCCCTTCTTTAAAACAACCCACCACCACGCCCCAACCTGGATTTCCTATTGCAAAATGAGCATTCAACGCACCATTCTGAGTCATAGCACTGGGGTCTGCCAAGCATCAAGCTGTGGAAACCAGATGACATTCTAAAATTCAGACATAGCTTGGGTTCCTTAAGGAGTCTGGGTGGCTAAAGACAGCTTAAACCCATTGTACCTTGGCATCTTGCCTTGCATAGCAAATATCTTAAACTCCCCCACAGCCATTTATGCAGTCTAATCCAAGGGCGTTCATGATTTAAGATATAGACAGGCCAGGAAACTGACTTAGAAACCTTCTATCTCCCCAAAAACCCTCATTCAATTTCCCCTCAAACTTGATAAGGGAGAAGTTTAAACCTTTAAGAAGTGGCATCTATGAAAGTTCAACCAGATGTAGCCTTAGGAAGACCTGCACATGTGATACTAAATTGTAGAAGAGATTTTTCCTTCCTCCATTGGCCAAATGTTCTTCTCTCCTGTTTTCCCCAGTCCACTTCTTCAGAGGCCATTCTCTTAGGTCTTGCCGCTCAGACAAAAAAATTAGGGGTGAAGTTTTATCAGGAGCAACTTTAACTAAGACTAAAATTTTCCTTTTTTTCCGTCTTCCTCCTCCCCCTGCTCCAGAAGGGAGCAAAAGTTCAACCCCTGCAGCTCAGAGATTAGGTGTTGCAAGGCTTCACTGTGTAGCAGTGTCTACCCCTTTTCTTCCAATTTTTTTGGTTTGTTTTTTGAAGAAGGAGGTTGCTTGCTAGTGAAAAAGCTTTTTTGATGATGGAGTCTACTCATTTGTCCATAGCATTCCTACAGAGTTATTTCAATGTATAATTCGGTTTGGTTTTTTTTTAATCTTTGACTGAAAATTACTTTAAGCAAGAATAGCAGCTAAATCTCTGCTTAAAATTTACATATATAGTCTTGGGAAAAAAGCATAGCCAATTTACTTCTTTCACTACTTCTTTCTTTAGATTCTTTTTCCAGCAATAGCATTGCGATGTGATAATGTGACACAGTGGTATGATAACTTAAGGAAATTTTTGGCTAAGCCAGAGACATGGACTTCAAGAAAGCAGTGACCTTCACTTTCATCTTTCAAAATGCCAAAACCCCATGTATCAAAGCTATTATAAAGATGCAAAAAAGCTAGAATAGCTTGTAGAAATGAACAGTCCTGTCTCTAGAGCAAGGGGGAAGGAAGGAATTAAATCCCCAAGGCAGAAATCATGGCCAATTAATGTTTCTTTACAAAAATAATGGCTTAGAATGTCTATTATTCTTTTTCAAGGACTAGAGAGATCCTGATTTCATATTTCATGACTTTTACAAGGGGCTTCAGGTACGACTACATTCACCATTGTGCAATGGATTTCTGACCATACCTGCTGTGTTCCCTTCCTCTAGAACCTTCCATGGGATCAGGCAAAGAGACATTTTGCTGGCTCAATTCCATCTGTAGTGATCTCCTAGTATTGTTATTCCACAGAAACCACTAAAATGTTACATCACTGGAACAAATTCTTCATTAGTCTTATTTCACAAAAGGAATATAAGATGCACTAATGAAAACTGTTGCATAGTGATGAATCTGAATATAAGAAAGAATGAGTTGAGTTAAAATATGATAATTTCCAAGCATTACCTGCCACTGCACAGACCCAGCTTAGACACATAGGAAATCATTTCCAATCCTGTGGTTGTAACATGAACAGCATCAATATTTTGCTGCAAAGCCTAGGGCTTCAAGGAATCCTCAGCATGAACGCCTGGGTGCTAAAAAGATATGGAAAGTGAGTAGAAAGGGGAGAGATCCTTTCATGTGGATACTCAAAAATTATTTCACTTGTTGGAAAATGGCATTTCACATTTCTAGAAGACAAAGTGAACCAGTGCATCAGCAGAGCTGTTAGCGGGGAGCACTGTAGCGAATGGCAGCTCACTACACCCACCAGGTGCACTGTGGTGCCACAGGGAGCGCTGGAACAAGGGGCTACATGCTGCTAGGCAATCCTGTCCTATAGGATGGTACCACTTTGTGTGCCAAGTGGACCTCTGCAGCTGCAGAGAATTATTTGTTTGATAGTACTAATATGTATGTTAAAAGCATGCCGTCAGAGAAATAAAGCACTTCAAAATGTACTTTGCTCACTTCACAATTGCAGCAGAATGTTAATTATTTATGATAACATCTCAGAATGCACTAACTGTATGCAACAGACATTGTAAAAAATAATGGCTTAGGAATCCTGGCTACAGCCACCTGCTGTTAAGACTTTTCCTGAGAAGAGGGGAGACACTGCCAATGTTTGTGTGGATTAGCAATATGTGGATTATTGTTGGTCTGCTGTATTGTCATTTTTAAGTCATTTTATCAATCTAATTCTTCTAAAACTAATCCCCTTGGTAAACAGGTCCCAAAGAACACTTAATTAAAAAAAACCATAAATTCATCTTCAAAAATGAAATAGCAATTTGACAATTTGACCAGCTGACCATTTAGAATCAGTTTTCCATAATGATATTAAAATATTTAATTAAAATATTGTCTATAAAAGAAGTCAAACCCTAACCAGCTGTATCGTTGCAGGCTATTGTCTATTATAATAGACTGTAATCTTATCAATAGAAGATATTTTATGGCAAGTGTTTCAATAGCAGGACCAAATTCATTACTTGCATAAATCTACTACAGACAATGAATACAAATTGGAAAGTCACATGAAGCATTCTGTGTCTTATTATGGCAAAATGATTTTACCTGAATAAATCATTTTACTTAACACCTATGATATTCTGCAGATAAAAAGTGAGTATGCACACAGTAACATTAGATAACTGAAAACTTTTCACTTGCAAATTTGAGTTAAAAAAAAAAAAATTAGATAATTCATAACAATAAATGCAACACCAGCATAGCTTTTTTCCCCATCTTACAAAGAATTCTGCTTATGCTTTGGATGTACAGAAATTACTCATAAATAGTATACTGATAATTCTTTCCAGAATTTGAAAAATTCTCAGTTAAAAACATAGCCTGTAAGTGGTCCGAGAAATTTTGGAATTAAACATGTCATCCTAATTTGTCAGCAGCTGTGTAGCAGCAAATGCCATTGTGAGCTATCTGAGGCCTGATTTAACCATCCTATTTGAAATGAATAAGGAATCAAAAAAATCCTGCTTGTTTGGCTCTTCCTCTGCAGGCTTATCAGTCACCAAAAGTAATGTCACCCTCAGTAACCTCTGTTTCTACATCTTCCCTTACTATCAGGTCAACAGTTCTTGCTTAGCAGGACATGGTTTGCATAGCAAAGGAGCTGTATTCCAATATATGCTGAGCAAAACCAGCAGAAACTACACAGACCTGGGGATAGCTCCAAGAAAAGTCTTCAGGCCAGTGAACACATTTTAGGGATGTGAACCTGGAACTGAATTCCTAAGTGAGGCCCATAGGCTTGCATTCAGTGCATGAAACAAATGCCTTAAAATGGGGTCCTGCTCAGCCCAGGACCCTGAGCAGGGAACCTCCCAAGGCAGATAGTGGGACATGGTGAGGCTGGGGACACAGACAGAGGAAGGATTTGGTACCTCACCCCAGGTGGCAGGAAGGTGCACCTTTTTGCTTACGTGCCCCGGCTCATGGCTGGCTCCTGAATGTCAGCAATTGCTCTGAGATAGCTGGGCAGGCATTGCTGCTGCCTGCTGAAAGGCCATGTCTACTGCTGCTGCCCACATTTCAGTGGAGAAGGACCCTCACTGTGGTGCGGCAAGCCACCTTAGAGCTTACAGGTATCACACAACCACCACTGCCACTGCTGTTGAGGTTCTCAGGAAAAATATGACTATAGCCCCTCAACCTTGTGTACACCTCACTGGTTCTTCCCTTCCTCTGCCTCCCCCTTGCTCAGAAACAGGTCCATGAAAATGAAGAAATCAAAATTTATAGAAATACTCTCCACAGAAATGTGTAAGACATCTGTCATGCTGGAGCCCTCTCTAGCAGGCAGGGGGGTCCCAGTTGTAACCCCAGAGTCACACTGCGCTAAGCTTTACCCCTGGATTGGCAAGTCAATGGCAGGCCTTCCCCCAAAGAAGCAGAAGTGTGGGCCCAATGGTTTGATCCTACAGCCTGATGGTTAAATACTCTCCTGGGAGCCAAGAGAGGCAGCACTGATCTCCCACAGGCCAAATGGAAGTTAGATCTCCAACTTGCTTGTTGTGGACACTAAATTTCAATGGTGCTATAGAGCCATTTGGGCTGGAAGAGGCCTAGGCAGGTCTCCCAGTCTCTAGGTCAAGCCCATGCTCCAAGCAAGAGCTACAATGAATTCTGCCCTAGGTGCTCAGGCTGTGCCCAGCCAGATCTCAAAAACCTCTCATTTTGCGAGAAGCCTCTTGTGTGTGTGTGTTGGCTGACTCATAAAAGTCTTCCATGAGGAGATGCCTCAGGCACTATGTCAGAGGATGGCTGAGTTTCTGCACCATGTCTAGCTGATGTACAAGCTAGCCGCTCAGCTGTCGAACACTACCAATAGAGAAGAGTTACATACGCGTGCTGATCCACAGTTCAGGAACACTGCTTCCAAGATTAGCACTCATTTTCAAAATCATCAAAATTCTCACTTATGTACCTAATCCCCATGTTGTTGGCCTATCTGATGGCTAAAATCAATACAGTACCCAAACGAGATGACAAATACTGTAATGCAGCAATGTGATAATTAAAAACTTAATTGTTTCTATTGAGAGACTCAATAGTTACTCAACAGTTGACTTTGTCAAAGAATCACCCTCATCAATTTACAGTGCTGTAATTCAATTCCATTCTGAGCTAAACCTACACAATGCTGTCCTAGTTCAGATACCAAGAGCTGTGGCTGCAAGCTGTGTAACTGAGCTCAAACTCAACGAAATGGGGTATCGCGCAGTTTACATAACGGTGCTGCCAAATGCTAAGTCTGTGTAAGGTGAAGAGCAGTGCCTAAAGTAGGAAAAGAATAAAATTATACTAAATCAAGTATTTCTGCTTCCTGCTGGATGGCTGGAAGAAATGGTGTTTCTACAGAAAGACATGGGCATGTCTGTTAAAAGATAGCTTTGCTTTCAATCACCAGGACTCACTCACCTGCTCGGAATTGAACATTCTGTGAAATGTGATTTTCTCTCCCTTCATAGTGCTGAACTGTTTTATTAACCAGCAGGTACCTGATAGATCTGTGGATACCTGCTGTTAATAAAACAATTCAGCTCTGAATTTTCTAGCTGTCATGTAGATACTCACTTGAAGTAACTGCTAGGCTTTCTAAGCTTTTAATGTAACAGAGGAAGCATTATCCTTGGTGGCTAGCTTCCTTAAAATGAATTTCCCATTATTCACCATTGTTTCACAATTTTTTGCATAGAATAAGATGATGTAGGATCTGAGGACTGATTAAAACATCTGGGACTGGGCTGTGTCCCCAGACTTTGAGCAACAGCACTGTGGAAGAACTACACACCACTCAGTAAAACTTGTTGATCAAAAAAGTACCTTTGACTCAGAAATAGGTTTACTCTATCTCTCCCTTGCTGTAAAGGATGCATACAACATAATTTGTTTGGTTTGTTCCCACAGCAATTTGCAGACGGTTCACATGAGCTTGGAGGTTCCAGCTCCCTTGTCTAACCTTGCTTCTCTAAACACACAGCCTTAGTGGCCTGCTTTTCAGAACATCTTCTGCAAACATTAACCATTCATGCTCCCACACATTAATTGGAATCCTGGGAAATCTTTTATTTTCTTAATATGTAAAGGAAGTCCTGCTTCATTTATTGTTTTGTTTACTAGAGAATGTGACACTGAAGAAGTGCATGGGCTCCATGCCCTGGCTGTTCATTCATTCTTGATTTCAGGATTCAAATTACTTTCTCCGTGGAAAACTCTTTTCTTGCACCAAGAGAGGAGGATTCCCTATGGACCTTTAAAACAAAGTTGTCTTCACCATTGTATTTCTCTTCACTCTGTGCCTGAGCTATCATACACAAGTCTTAATAGACTCCTATAAGAACCTAAAAAGATTAGAGTCTAGGAGGGACTGTGATAGGGTCACAAATGGAAGATTTTGTACTATTGCTTTGAATGCCTCTGTTTTCTTACCATCTTTCTGTATCTAGGATGAGAGACTGCTCTCTGCCTGTGGGGACAGCAAGATTATCTTCCATGCAGAGAACCATCAAATAGCCAGCTGAATTGATAAAAACCTTCTTCCCAGGTATTTTGAGTGCTTCCATGAAAGAAGAAATAAACACGTGACCCAGCAATATCTAGGTCTTCTTCAAGAACGAATTTTCCCCAAACGTTTTCAGTCAGGTATCACAGTCTTAGCTCACCATTATCATCATGCATTGCCTTTATCTTATGTGAGACACAAAACCAAAATGCCAAAGCATCCTCAGATGCACACTGCTTTTGGGCAGGCTTCTGCAGCAAGAAGCCTGTTTACAGCAAGTTTAACTGAATGACTTACACTGACTATCAACATGAAGCAACCTGCCTTCGGCTGTACAAGCCACCCAGAGTAGAAGGGATTGGTCTTACAAACAGTAAGTATGCCTAGTCGCAAAGTGCTCTGGCTTCACAGTCCGTATGGTGACAGTGCGTGGTAGAACAGACATGTTTCTGACGCTCATGTTGAATAACAACCCCGCACAGCCCTACTTAGTCCCACCATAATTTATGCAGAGTGCCTAGTTAATTGCGATTCAGTGAGGACTCCCACACAGATAAATCTCCTTGCAAGAAAAATTGAAATCTTACCACATTTAAACTAGACAACTGCTTTAAAATTGCCCCCTGACTACAGAATGCAAAGAACACTGCAACTCTTGCAGATAACTGAGACCACTACAGTGCACTGAATATCAGTGCGACAGACATTAGCAAACCACAGCTTTCACTGCCCTCTGCACCATGTCCTAGCGCTGAGAGAGCGTGCTGTGATTCCTAAGGAAGTTTAAGCGTTGGTGTTCTTAAGGATTTATTATAAACAACTGTATCTTTTGCAGGCAACTGAAAAGCTATGAGTAGAAAAACCTGAAATAAGTAAACTGTTGTGTGTATCTATTTCAGTCAAGCCCACAGCAGCCACTGCCTGTTCCTGCCCATTCCTAAGCAACTCATTAAAAATGGCAATTAACCCTTTTGCTTGACAGCTGCCATTCATCCTGTTTAACTCTTTGGAAAACTAGTTCTATTTTTATAAAGATTTAGGACATTTTTTTACCATCGGTGCACGGTAGATAGAAAATGGCAATGCTACAAATGCTTGCCAGATGATTTTTCTACTCCTTCTCCCTCCTCTTGGATCACTTACAGTGCATTTGGCAGTCACACATTACAATTCAATTGTTTTAATCCCTTCTCCTCCTGATGTGGTGATGTGCTCTCTACTGGGGAATGAAGAGGGTGGTAACTGAAATCCTTGTGACTCTGTGATTTGGATACTGAAGGTGTTCACCAGTTTCTTGCAATAAAGGAAATTCAGTCTGATTTAAGGCTTCATGCCAATGCCCTCCTAATATCTGCCACGCATGAGGCAGAAAACCATTTCCTACCTACCCATTGTGGTTGCTAGCTAAAGGTGCCCAGAGAGAGGTCAATCCCGCATTAGTAACCTTAGTCACTCTTCTCAAGCCTGTTTGTGCTGCTTTATGTAAAGAGTCTTGCTGTGGTAGTGAACAAAGCCATCCTCAAAAAGATAGGCTGCAGCACCCCACTGCACCTCACCTCATATCTCACATACCTGCTCAGCTCTTTGTCTCTTAAAAAGATCTTCATGTTTAGGGACTGTCAGACATGGTCCAGTAATTGGAAGGAAAGCAGCTGATGCTAGAGCTATTTAATTAATTGATTATTTTGGTTTAGCCACCAAATCTAACAAAAAAAAAAAAGTGTTTTCCTAGCAGATTTGCTCTGAAATTAGCCCTAAAATTGACAGAAACCTCATTCCTTAGAGTGAGTAAAGAATTTAAAAAAAACACCCCTTTGTTCAGGTGACTGATATGGAATGGAGTGCATCTGTCTAAATATAGCAGTCTACCTCTGATCGAGTTCTATAGTTTCCCCCTGCATATAATAGAGACAAAAAGCATTCCCTGGGTACAATGCAGGAAATTTTGTCTTAGATACCCACTGTAGATGCATCTACTTCTCTTCGTGGGCTATGGAGTCAGATCATAATACCCATACCGGAGGCGTCTCATGCCAGACAAATCTCACCTTGCTGTAAGTGCAATCAAGCAGATGTGACCTTCTATGCATTTTTATTGCCCTCCAAATTGAACATGCTGCTGTAACTGTAGGCAAATATAAGGGTGGGGTTTTTTTCATTCTAAGAGGGAAAAATGTCGAGAATCTGTGAGGCACATATGCTAATGTGTTGAGGAAGAAACAGCTGGTAAAATAAAGGTGATAATAAACTTATTTTCATTTCATGAGAAAAAAACCCCAGTTGCTCAGAAACAGACTCTGTTACTAGTAATTTCAGCAAAAAGTAGGGCAGACAACTGAATTTTAATGCTGTTGGGAGTTGTTTGGAAGTCCAAGTTCTCGATGAGATGTCACTCCTATGGTAAACAGATCCATTCAGTTAGTCCTAGTTAATACTTCAGAGATTGCTCACAGAGAAGGCGTTTGGCTTCCACTGCGACAAGTTAGTCTTGCCAGCTCATGATGGCAATCTAAAGCAATCAAACAACTCATTTTGATCTTCTTTATGTTTTGCCTGAACAAAAGTTCAGCAGAGATCAGTATGTTTCTCTATACGACTTTTTGAGTGGGAAAGCCAATTACTTAAAAGTAATTCTTGGAACATAGTCATATCATTTTTCATCCGTTTCCTCCTGTAGCTGGCCAGGTACTAAGCAAAGTATTAGCTGTTTGCATTGGGTATAAATATTTTCTCACATGGTTTGTAGTTCATTATCATTAAAACTGTATTTCCTTATGTCTCATTGGAATAATTCATTTACTTACACACAAATCTTAGGTGCTTTTCTTCTATCTTGCACACAGAGGCTTCATAGGAACAATCAAGCAACACGAAAAACAGTACGCCAAAACTACATGTGTCTACTGCAAAAACCAAGTTCTTACCAGGGAACAGGTGACTGAGTATAGCTGCCTGTTTCTGCTGACAGACCACAAAGCTCCTACTGCGATGGACAATGCACCTGCCCTGCTAAGTAATGGCTACCAAAACTTTAAAAAACTTTCCCCATGTGTCAATAGTCTTTAAAAACTGAGTCTACTATTAAGAAAGCAAAATTTCAGAAATGTTGGCACTAGGATGCCTGGTTTTAGATATAATCACAGACAAACTAAAAGTAGGTTTTGTCCCCATTGACCTTGTTTCTTCATAATCTCAAGTATACTTCATACAGGCTCATGCACCAACAGAAATCAGAGATATTAAAGGATTTATATAATGTACACCAGCTCTCCAGAACTTGGCATTAGGACACGTTGCATTTTGTTCTCCTGGACTGAATCTTTTCTGGCAGATCTGCACTACTCAGTTTCTCCAGCAAGAGGAAGCCATGGAGCTGTGCTGTGCAAGACAGCCAAACCGATCTGTAGAAACAGGTTTATGCTGTTAAAAAGTGGCCTATCTCAAGCATTTTCAAACACACATCTTTTACTTTGTAGCTACATAAGGAAAGTGCCCCATTCCCCACTCATTCCATCTGCACCAGAAGGGCAGGTTGTTCTCCTTCGGCTTATGTCATGCTTTTTATGGGCATCAGTTAATGACTTCTTTTATCTCCTCTCCATACGGCCATTTTTTAATGTGTTTTCTCTAAGGTATCGTAAACAGACAGCAGGGAGTCCAGAAGACCAATATTAAGGCAACTCTCCATACCATTCTTTCAAACCTAGTGCTATGCAGAGCCATGTTTCCCTTTCTGAACAGTTATTTAAACTGAGATACATCAGAAAGAATTTAATCTGCAAAATCTACAACATTCATCTGGGACAAGAGTATCTATAACACATAGCACACAGCATATTTTTCCCATTCTTACTGCAAAGCTGCTAAAAACTGGACTCTGAAGTTACAAACAAGAATTTTGCCAGATACACTATTACCTGCCTTGATACAGGGACTGTGTATGTGACTCAGCTTAATTTAATCTCTTGCTTCCCTTTCATTTAATGTATGAAAAAATGTGAGGGGGGTCTGCATAAAATTAATGGCAATGTCGTTCAACCCACAGAAAATCAATAATCCGATATGAAAATAAAGACCTAAAATATTGACAGTTTTCAGTCTCAGGAAAGAATTCCTGAATTTGCCCACAGCAAAGAAAAATAATTGCCCGTTTACCATTCCAGGTGTTCAGGGTAGGATGCAGTCCAGAGCATCTCATAGGAGGGGGGCTGAGAGAGCTGGGGCTGGCCAGTCTGGAGAAGAAAAAGCTTAGGGAGAGCTTACGCATGTGCATGTACGCAAGTTGCTTCAACAAAAAATACCCAACAGAGAGTGTAAAGGGGCCAAGACCCTTCTCAGCGGATCCCAGGGAAAGGACAGGAAACAATGGCACAGACTGAAAAGCAAGAAATTCCTTCTTGACCTATGGAAGAAAATTATTTTTTTTACTGTGAGGGTGGTCAAACAGTGGAACAGGTTTCCCAGGAGCAGTGTGGAGCCTGCCTCCTTCGATATCCAAATCCAACCAGATATGGTCCTGAGCAACCTGCGGTAGCTGAGCCTGCCTGAGGCAGGGTGGGTCTGGACAACCTCCAGAGGCAGTGTTAGCCTGTGCCCTGGCGTGATTCTAAATGTAGAACCTCATTAGAGGTACTTCAATGAAAGCTGTTTATTTCAATAAGCTTGCTTACATTCTCTGTGCTCAGAGGAGCAATATACACAAGTTCCTTCAATAAAAAAAGAAATCTAAAAGCTGAAATTACAATAGTTGTGTCTTTCAAGCTCACCAAATATCACAGAGGCATCTGACTTCCAGAATTTAAGGTTTTGAAGTGCAAAATACTTTTGCAGGTGTGTGTCTTGCAGTATTTCTTTTTACCACTGCCAGAAACTAAAATCATACTACATGCAAGTATATTCTGCCTGTTAAAAGTAGTTACTTACTTGTATATTTATGTTTATATCTGCAACTTTGGTAACTTACTGAAAATCACCCCATGTACATCTGGGCCTTACATCAACCTATTTGCTGTACATGATGATTGATCTGTGCTGACATTTATTACCTTCCAGCCTGAAGTCTGGATAACTAATTATCTGCATAGTCAGGTGAAGGATGTTTCTTACTACGGGTGACAATAATTACAGGGAAGGAAATGTGACACCATATTTTATTATAACTATGGTGTGCATGCACTCATTTTCTCTTACTTAGATCTCAGATGAAAACAACTGTTTCTCCTCCCCCCTCCCCCAGAACAAGAAGGTGGAGAAAATGGGAAACGTATCAAGAAAAAAATGCTTAAGGTGATCTTTCATTATTTCAACTGCTGTTGAGCAAGATACGTTATCAGATTTCTTGTCTTTCCTCTGAGTGGGCCTACCCAGGACACAAATACAGACCTCCAAGCCATTCACCTGCAAAGCTAGGAGCCTGCATTTATATTTTATTGTTGCTTTCTTCAGCTGAGAGGTTGAACAGGATCTTAAGCCCCATTAGCTAAGGATCAAGCAAGTGCAGAGAGCCTGCTGCTCCCATGGATCAAGCCCTATGACAAACACCATGACAAAACAAATCTATCAACAACAGCAAGGCTAGCCTGTTACAGGAGGTGTCATCCCACTTGCTGGAGAAACAGTGTTTTAATAATAATCTGATTTCATCATCAAACTGTCTGGGTACTGCAGTTCTCAGCTGAAGTGAGAAGCCGCATATGCCTATCAGGATATGTAAAAATTGTTCTATTTTTTCAATGTCAGTATCACTAGAGAAACAAATGCGTCCAGCATTTTATACCCATGCTGAAACAGTATATCCTCACCTACCTCTACTGGCCTGAAAGAATATCCTCTCTTGATAATTCCGAACTTTGAGGGAGTTTGAATCTAAAAAATTAAGTTTAAAGGCTTTTTGTGTTTCTAAGCAAAATGTCTTATGTTGAATCACATATTTTCACTCCATGATCCGAAAGAAGGTCACCAGATGGCACTATTACACATTGTCTTTCTGATTTCAGTCTGTTAATGCACATGAAAAGTTTTAATTGTGGAAGAACTGGTAGTACTGTTACTGTGGCACTACATTTATTTGGGGGCAAGTGTGATGAGTAGCATCTCTGTTTTAATCCCTGAGACATTAACATATTCTTCTAGAGGAGCTGACCGCTGACAACCAAATGCTCTTTCACAGATTTAAATGCAGACAAAAAAAAAGGGAAGGGACTGTTCTTCTGTTATTTATGTCTCTCTCTGCTGAAGGACTAGCATGTGTCTGTAATGGGAACACATCACAGCAGGAATGCACGCACATTTGGCTATGCTGATTTCTCCTGTTTGGTAAGCAGAAACCCTCTGCTGTCACTATACAGAGATTAAATGCCCTAGGCATACAGTAAATATGTTCTTTTCTCAATTATACTGACAGAGAGCCAGCATATCCAAGCTGCATCATGGACCCAATTAAAATGCATCTGCACACCTATCAGCAAAACACCGTATATATGACAGTGAAAGCTGACATTCGAACCTCTCTCTTGATTGTCCTCAGCTCTTCTTTTAACAACATGAGCGGAAACATTAACCTCAAGACTCCTAATTGACAAGCCACTTACAAATGGCCGGAGCAACTCTCGATACGTGTATTTTATAATAGCAAACCATTGCGCATTTCTGTGGCTACTAATTTGTGATCCACTGATAGGTGAGTCATGATTAATTCCATAGTGTATTAGGAGAGTAATTTAGAATAGTAATTTAGACTTGATAATGCTTTAAGGTTGTAGGGTTCTTTTAGCTTTGTTCAGTTGCAGCTTTGTTGAAACCTTATATAAGCTGTGCATTGTTTTTTTCCTGACTCATAGGACAAAGAAATAGACTCAGTAAATTATTATTTTGCTTTCCACATATCCCATTATATAAATTTTTTTTGTAAACTATATCTTATACTCCAACAAACTCGTAACTGGTGAAAGAGTGAAAAAAATCAGGCCATGAACTTTTAAGTGATGGAAATGGCCAACTGTCACAAAAAGTCCCAAACCATAATGGTTGGACTGGATCTGCCTCTGACAAAACACAGTCATCCTCCTACATCTTGACTGGAATTTCTGTGGTAGCAGCATTGATAAAAGAAGTTTACTTCATGACAAGTGTATAACTGGCATACATGCTGCACTGGCAATGCTAGCAACCTTGCTAAAGAAAAAGACGGGAAAACATGAGAATCACAACTGTTTCTCCTGATAAGGAGCCTGAATTTTCAGTATTGCATCTAATCTTACCTTCTGATCTCAGTTAAACTTCTTATCCTAAATTCCAGTTTGGAGAGTTCATGCTTGCCTGGACATAAAATACCCAAGTGGAACTAACCAAAACCAACAGAACTTGCCACCCCAGACCCAGGGGAGCACTGCCAGCAGTCACCCCCCACAGTTCAATCACATGAAAAAGATTTATTCTATTGGGGTTTTTTTAAGCTTTTATGCATTTTATAAGGAATAAATTCACCCAGTGGACATGCAGCTTTGTCTAATGTAGCACCATATTTTGGAAGTCCAGTGAATAAGGCATCAAATTTTTTTTTCACAGGAAATGGTGCTGCATTTTACCAAAAGTAAAATTCATAAACACAGATATATTCTGTATAAATTTCTGCTCACAGAAATTAGCAGTTCTGCTCAACACAATTCTTTATATTCATCCCATGTAGCTTCATGAACTTAAGTAAGCTTCTCACATTAGGAGCACAGCACACATCTTATGGTAATAGTTCTGTTTTTCTGAAGCCTAGAAAAACTAGATTTCCAGCAAAGTTGTCCTTGCTAAGGGGGTTAACATAGCTCCCTTCCAATACAAAAAGTCAGCAAGGTACAGGATGTCATCAAGAGTTAGAAAACCCTGCTTCTCTTTTCCACAATGTTTGCTGTCAAGCAGCATCTTAATGATCATTGCTTTCTCCACAGAGTACGCTGCAATTACATAAAGTTCTTCTAGCACTCTGCATCTATCCAAAATGCATTAAAACCAAAAATGGTGATATCCACCTACTGCAAAGAGAAAGGCAGCCCCATGCAGCTGGTCAGCTCTCTGCAACACGCAATCCCTGGCTGACGTTTTGAGCTGAAAGAACAGATTATTCTCCTGCTCTTGGTATCAGGAAGCACTTTGCTATGTGGTCTTTCACAGGCTGCCAGAAAGGGTTTCTCAGCCCACACTTTAGGGAACAGTGACACAACAGTCTCAGCCCCTGACAGCATCTGGCAAACCTGACACATCAAAACAGAAATGTCAGGATATTAGGAAAACAGGGAAGTCATGGATCCTTGCCCAAATCCTGCTGGTTTTCTTCACTCTCCCTTTGCTGTAAGAGGCTTGGTGAACAAATTGCAACCAGTGTTGGCCCTAGAGAGGTCAGGGAGCATTGGCTGAGGCTTAGCATTGGCCGGTCCTCTGCACCCCACCCCATCCCCTACGCTTAGGAAGAATGTACTCATGTCTCAGAGGGGTGGCCAGCAAAGGGAAGACAGTAAATTTCAGATTTTCCACAGCAAATGGACAGTGGTATGTATGGTACAAAATCTGTGGTTAATATGAAATAACACATGCATAAAAATGAGATATGGCATCAAATCCTTAATGTAATGGGAGGAACTTTGCCTTTTAAAAAATAACTGTTTCTCATTATGCCTTACTCTTTTATCCCTATACTAACAGCAAGACGACACTATAATCACTACTTTGACAATTCATTGATGATGTCAAAAAAGGGTGGTGGTCAGAACAGTGCAACAGGAACAAACTGACGGTGCTCTACCTTTCATGAGTGAAATGCCACTGTCTTCTTGCTACACACAGACATTGTAGAGCTGATTATTTTAATGGGGTGACATATAAGGACATCCAGTTCATTTTTCACAAACAAATAAGGCAGGCATACGATTTTACAAGTCTGAGACATAGTGAAAGAAATTACTTGCCCAAATTCAACCAAATCTGAATGAGCCATGACCGCAACTTGATTTACTTTTGTTAAAGAACTGTGCACATATGCTTTCTCACAGCAAGCTCTATTCCCTCACTATATTGTAAAATATTTGAAAACAACAATTAGCATTTAATTGTGAAGAACAAACTTCCAAGGGCAGTAAAAAGCAGATGGAGCAAGAACAATGTAATCTGAATTTTCATAATTAACCACTCATATTTCCTTTGGAAGCTGGAGTTGCAGAGTCCTAACAAGGCTTTCCTCATTATTTTAGGATCCAAATACAATTTAATTCATTCTTTACAATATTCTGTCGTCCACAATGAAGACTAATGAAAATTTAATTAATTAAAGAATGGGTTAACCAATACTGTAATTCTGTGAAAGTTAAAATTATACCTCATCTGATCAAAAAGATAAATCAGAAAAATCTGCTATGAATCATATATGTTAACAGTCTCTCTGGCTGCAGTGCCAGTGACTTTTTGATAAATAACAGTAAGATTCACCTAATAGCTTATTTGCTGCATGCACCTCTTTGGAATGACATGTGGTATCTACATACTGACCTGAATACCAAGGGACCAAATTAAATGTTCACAGACTTGATTAACACCTAAATAAACATTTTATTTTGCCTACTGGAAAACAGCGATTTTGAATCGCCCTACCTTGAAGGTGATGCCATGCAAAATGACATCATGTTCTCACCCTCACCACAACCTGATGCAATTTCAGGTGTTAGAAAGGGCAAAACCATGATATGTATTCAGGCTGTTGCAATAAAAGCACAGGAGTGGCTTTTCAGATTTTACCAACCTATTGCTGTCGGTGATGGTCCAGATTAATTTTGCCCAATTTCAGGTCAGGAGAGGATTAATCCTTATAAGAAAGATGCAAGCCATGCTTTAAAAATGCCCATTTCTCTGTACTGATCACAGACGTAACCTGAGACTATATGCATAGGTCAGGCAGCACAGCTAAGCCAGGTGAATCTGGGGCCAAGAGTTGCATTCTGCAGTTGTCTAAGTCTTGAACTTCTCATTGGCAATTTTGAATGCAGATCAGCTAAACCTGAAACTTAGTTAGTCTGCTTTTTTTTTTTTTCCATACTGTTTTCCATAGGAAGACCAGGTTATTTCCAGAGAAGAGTTCTCTATCACTCACAAAAATGTGCCTGTACGTGTACTAATTGACTAACTGCAGAGCAGTAGCTTTTTCTATGTTTCAGAAAGTAACTGACTGACTTGACACATACCCACCATTCACCTTAAAGAGATGGATCCCTAAAAGTGACAAAGACAGCAGTGGTTTCTAGGGATGAGGTGTCCGAGAGAGAGAGTGTTATGGGCCCACCATGTAATAATTGCTTTGAGATTTATCAATAATCCAAAAACTACTCACATGACAGGACAGACCAGGCTGTGAAACACTGAGTGCCCTTTTCCAGTTTAAGTCCAAGGGCACAGAAAGCTGATAAAGCCTGTTTCGCTTGCTCTGAGTCCAAAAGAAATTGCTTTGTTTGTTTGCTAGGGGTGATTTAATATGGAAGGAGAGCAGCTCAGATAAGCTTGGAATTATACAGTGGCACAGAGAGACCAGAGGAGCAGCAAGATCATAATTCTCAGTGTCCTGACTTTTGGGCTTAATTTCACTTTCATCAAAATCAACAGCAAAATTTGCCATCAACTTCAATCCTACCTTATAGGCAGTGTAGTCCTTTCCCCTCACAAAAAAAAAAAAAGGAAAAAAAGTCATTCTCAGAATTAAAAAAATCTAAACCTACAGGTTTGTTCAAGTCCAATTTAACTTTTTTCCCTACTAGTTCTCCTAATACTTTTAAGGAGGGACAATAATGTTAGTGATGGGAAGAATTCTTAGGCAGGAAATCTACTAACATTGAAAACTTTGGCAAAAAGGGCTGCTAACGAGATTATGCTTACCATGATGCTTCCAAAATAGCATGCCACGGAATAAGAGCCTCATATATGGTATCTGGTTTGTTTGCCAGTTTCCACCAAGCCTCACTACTGCCTTGTCTGCCATCTTTCTCTAGTTGCCACATGTTCTGCCTTGCCTCAAGACCATTTTGCAGTCAATATGCTGACTACTGTTTTTCTCGCACACAGTAATCCAATCAAGCAAGCAGAAATAAACCTTCCTACAGCACACTGTACAACGTTCCACAAGGCTTGAAAGCCACAGGTTTCTAAGAAGATTAAATGGAAGAGAGAACCACACCTCAACTCTTAAATCCAAAATGAAGGCATGATTTTGCAATTCAGTCCCTGCCTGTTACTGAGCCTACTGCTGTTATTTTAAGATGCGAGTCTGCATTTTTTTATGCAAGTCCACGTGTGAGATTATAGATCAACACTTATTTCCCATGGCCCTTAATATAAAAGAAGAGGTTGCACGGTTTTAGGATGCTAAATATATATACTACATATTACATTATAAATACCCTTACGGAATTGCTCACAAGCAAACAATGGACAAAGGAAGTTATCCAAATACTTCAATAAGTCATTTCAATACTAATATATGTTAAAATACTTTCAATATTGATATTTGTAAATAATTACTAATATATTCACAAATGTATGTACTAATGTATTTGCAGATAATTAGGGTATGGGTCTGACTACTTTTCTATTCCTTTGCTTAAGAAGACTTATGCTTTCCAGTTAGATACTTTAAGTGAAGAAAGTAATACTATAAATTCATGTCCCAACTTACTGCACAATTTCTTGCTTATGTAACAAATTCTCGTTACTGTAATTCCAGCTGTTGACCTTTCTTCTGAATAAGAAATGGCCTTTTCTCTGCATGAAATGTCATGTAGTAAAGAACAGTGCTCTAGGCCATTCCCATGATTGAATAAAGTCCTGATTACCTCACCGGAAAGCAAGAAAATCATCCCTCTCCAGTGATGCAGACCTCCTGTTTCTATCCCTGTAGAGGCACAGGATAGCAAGAATTACTAGCGTGATATATTAAGGTATAATAAAATATGTCAATAGCTCAGTACGTCATGTCCTCAGCCTCAGGCAGGAGTGATTTGTTGCTTGGAAGGAGTCCAAATTTAAGGAGAAAATACAGACATTTCTCTGAACAGCTAATCTGGAAAAAAAGTATGGGAAATGTGCTGCTCAGAAATTTTAAATATTGGAGTAAGTCTTATGGAAATGGGTTACTAGGCAGAGGACAGGTAAAATGATGTAGGAAGCATGCAAATTACCATCCTATGGATCTGCACTGTATCTCATTGACCTTTCACATGGCCTACATACCACCTTTCAGACTCATGACTATATATGCACGCATGCATGTGTATACATAGGTGTGGCTATACACACATGCACATAGTAAATTATTCTAGTACAGACTGAGAACGATACAATTAAAAGTTTATAAAAATCACTTCATTATGATTTGTAGAGTAGGATTCTGAGTGGCAGCAAGTAGCAATTTGATCTCAGAAACCAAACACAAAAACCAATGGCAATATTAATCTGAAATGTAGTCCATGATCATTCTCTGACTAAATTTTAGAGAAATTTTGCCATTGGTTTTGAGTGAGAGGAGACTCAGGTATTCTGTCTGTGACTTCTGAAACATTCTAAATTAAAACAAAGTGTAGCAAATAAAGACAATGAATATTAAGAATAAAGCAGAAAAATAGGAATATTTAAATAGCAATAAAATTATACAGAAACAAACAAATAGCTGGTAGACAGCATGATGCTTTCAAATTCTTTAGATGACTGCTTTAAAAATGTGTAACTTAATAATACAAACTATTTTAATGAGTCCTGGACAAAGCAATTTCTGGAGTTACAAAATCTGGGTTTTTTCCACTCAAAACATATGATTGCCATAAATTTTAGCTAAATGATAACTTGGTGATGGTGCCTGGTAGCAATAAAAGGGATTTAATTAGTTATTTGATAAAAGCTTGCACCACAAATTAAACAACAAAATTAACATCTGATTAATCCCAAAAGAGGTGCTTATCCTCTAGTGTTACAAACCCTGCAAGTGTCAACCTTCTTCCTTGGGCAAGAGCCTGCATAACTGGACAGGTCTCAAATGATGCCCTGAAGGTCACTGAACACAGGCTATGACAGCGGATGTGCCTTTTCCTTAGTGCTCTATGTCCGCCAGAGGTGTTTTACAGCAATGCGAGAGAGTGAAAAGTTTACACTAGCTGGTTATGCAATAAATGTCACTGGTATTACCACTGACTTTAGGCTAGACACCCAGCAATAAGCAGTTAAGAGGTGATAAAGTAGGATTAATTCCCGAGGAAAATTTATGATTAATTTGTCAGTGTAGTACACAGCACAAATTCCTGGCTATCTTTATTCTTCCTCGAACAAGAAATTATTTTGCACCAATCTATTCATCCCTTAAGTGTCGCATTTTCATAGCGGTGCCAGTATCATTGCACACACACCTTTAAGCCTATGCTCACACACCCAAGTCATCCAAGATCATTGCTATTTATGGCTAATCATATAAATGAATGCAATTTCAATGATACAGAGGACAGTGGAATAGTAATGGAATAGTGCAAACCACAGTAACTGATCAGTAACTATTCCTTGAACTGCCCTGATGAAATTGTATCTCACAGGGACAGTAAAATTACCCAAAGCGAGCCACTGTTGACTACGGCAGAGCAGTAGTTATACCGCTAGATAAAGCTGCTTTGGAGGCAACGTGAGCTCTGAACCCTCCACTTGCTGGAGGAACAAGTGCATGATCAACACTTCAAACTCTCATTGCCCTCCCAAGCCATGAGGCTCAAGTCTACTGCCAGCAATTCAATACCTGTTTTTCCAAGACTGCATTTTTCCATTTCCCCTTTTCAGATAGGAATACATGTAAATGAACAAACCACCAATTACAGCAAATAGCAACTGTATTTCCTCAAAGTTATAGGTATTGCCTGCAAAATAATGAAATATCTGTTAATACACTGCAAAATATTTTCTGTCAGATGTAATTGGTTTGCCAAAAGTATGGCCCAAGGTTACTCTAACTTAGGCTTTTCAGTTTGCCTGTGACAGTGACCTGCACTTAACAATACAATTGCAATAATTTCATACACACAAACTTTCAGTAAAACCAAGCTAAAAATCAAACCGTCTCATCTGCCTGTTTTCCAAAAAAGCAAAACAGAGCACCAACACTACCATTTTAACTTAGGTCCTATTATACAAAAGATGCTGCCTTCTACTAGATGCATCATTGACTGATACTTGCAAAGATCTACTGCTAGATCATATAGAGAAGTAAAATACTTCTTTAAATTACCTCCTGGACATCTATCTGTAATAAATAATCAGCAACTCAATGACAGCTCCGATGATGAGGAAAAGACTGATGGTATGCTAACTATATAGAAGGGTACGCATATATCAATGTACCTGAAATTATGCACATGATGAATCATATTCTTCTTACCAGGTACTCTGAATGTCATTTATCTTTTTCCACCACCAGCTACTGAGGGGAGGAACTCTGATTTCATACAGTTGTCTAAGCACTTAGTGTGATGGAGACTGGATTATCATCTCAGTACTTTGGTACAAAACTTAATAATAGTTAAAACATTTGTGTCTGTGTTAGAATAATATGGACTCAAGGGCATTCTATAAAAAGTTCTCATTGACAGTCCAAATTTCCAGAATTTTGAAATGCACAGCTAAGTATAACTAAGATATTTGGGTTGTACTGATAAAGGAGGATAGTGATTTTCAAGAGAAGTACTTAATGAGGGGGTTTGGATTAAAATCAAAGTAATGGTCACCTTTCTTTTTCTAAACCACCTGTATCTCACCTTATGATGCATAACAACTGATCTCTGCATAATAAATTCATTAAAGTTATCTTGTCATTTTTGGTTCTAAAATAAGCTGCCAGTGCCAAGAAAAAATTTGAATCTCTAGTTTGTGCCAATAACACACTTACTGCTGCATAGATTAATGGAACCAGCCATTATGTTAAATAATAAAAAGTGATATTTACATAAAAACTGGCTGAAATACAGTGGAATATGGCTAATCTAGGCTAAGATGAAGGAAAGACCAATTCTACAGAATTAGTAATACCACACTAGTCATAGTGTGCAGGTTAGGCAAAACATTATAGATGACTGGGGAGAAATTAAGAAGTCTTATTCTTTATATTAAAATTTATTTTAAAAATAGCAAAAAAGGTTGCTAAATAGATGAGATATCTTAATTATTATATGTGTCTTAATTGTTATAGGTATTGCAGCTGTTTACTTACACTCATCGTTAATACATCTTCCCATCTGTTCTATACCTCATATATAAAACACTTTTAATACTCATTCAGCCCACATATATCTTTTTAAGTGTAAACTTTCAGACTTCCTTTGTCTCCATATTTATTTTCTTTGCTGACTAAAATGAGATTTTGAATTTTGCTCGAAAGGACCAAGGGAAGCCATTTTAATTTTGAAATACTGGTACTGTATTGATTGCTGTTTACCAGAAAGCACTCACTGGTTTTGTATGCTCGTTGTCTGTACCTAAGGGGTAAAAGGATAATAAATGTCCAAATCCCACATAGCCTTACACCATCTTTATAAAATATACAAATGTCCAACCTCAAGTGACAGAGAATAGGAACCCAGACCGTCCACTTTAGGTTTAGTCCTTTCAAAAGCTTTCTGCACAGGTGGTCTCTAATTTCTATGATTAAAAAGCCTGGCTTTCAACAAACACCACACAAGCCTGGGCACCTTCCTTATCTTTAAGAACTGTCCTGACCATTACCTTTTCCACTTGTTTCAAGCATTGGAACAGACTGTCCAAGGAAGTGATTGAGTCCTCATCCCCGGAGGTATTTAAAAGATGGGTAGGTTTGGTGTTTAGGGACATGGTTTAGTGGTGGAATGGCAGGGTTAGGTTAACTGCTGGAATTGATTATCTTAAAGGTCTTTTCCAACCTAAACGATTCTAGGATTCTATACATCACTTTTGTTATAGGACTTCTTTCAGTATGAACATACGTGATGTGGTAAAAAATTTAAATTGGTTATAATCTTATTCTACAGTTACAAAAGCAAAATGCCTGAATTCTTGGAAACAATTTCAGAAGGAGAAAGGACGCAAAAGGGGCTATTTTCTCACCCCTGCAGTTGGCATCGGAAAACTGACTCTTGCTAATAAAACCAACAAAACCCCAGATCATTAACAGGGCAGAAACACTTCATCAGACCTAATTTTTTGCCCTGTGGCCCTGGTGGTGTAGTGCTGGCTGCCTAGGGAGTGTCACCACTCAGAAATTCCAAAGCCTAAAATCAGCACTGTCCAAAACATTGCCGTACTGTTGCACCTTCAACACTGCTACAAGCACTGCTCTAGGGCAGCTTCCCCTACCCATTTCCCACACTTCAGAGAAGACAGGTACCTACACCCACCCTTTAAAAATGTGGTGTGGAGGGCTCACTACCATCTTTTAAAACAAGGCCAGAAAAAGTAGGCAGTCAGCTGTGCCTTGCCACTCAAAGCTTTTATATGATGAGTGGGGGCACCACATAAAGTGAGCAGTGAATGTGGGACATCTGTATATAATTGCACAGAAGTCAAGCACTCTCACCACCAGAATCTGAAGAGCTTGTAAAAGGTACTGGGTTTTATTAAATATTAGTCTGGGAGGCAAATTTGGAGAACTAGCTTGGGGGAAAAGGTAGAGGAATGGGGGTTAGATGTTGGTTAGAAAAGAAGTACCATGCTGCTCCACCTGGGCCTGGCATTTTTGAACAAGCCTGGAAGCAAAACTACAGCATCTGAAGATCCTCTCTGTTTAAAAATGAAGCTCCTTCAGAGTTCAAGTACCCCCAAGCAGGTAGGTATTTTGAGGTCTGGTCTGGTTCAATCTGAGGATTGAAATTCTATCTACAGTCTCCTGTAGCTCCCACATCCTGTTGAGGATCCAGACCAAAGTACCAAAGAGTGAGATGACAGAAGGAAAAACATTTATAAAGTCTCCAGACTTTGGGACTGCATATTCCTGTCTTTGTACAGCTTCTAGAGCAACAAATTTAATCATGTCTGGAGTTATTCTGAAATACAGCATGGCGAACATTTGCCAACACAGCTGGTTTTGTGCAGCCTTGAAGTAGTATCATCTTGCTTCTTTTTAATTACATATTTTTATTTTTAAATATATTAATGGATATGTTGTCCCCTTGCTGTTAATTAAAAGTGGCACAGTTTTAACCTTCCTTTTCCGAGCACAATTAGCAAGGGTTGCCTAATTAATCTTAGTGGATGGCCATAATTTAAGAGCATTCAATCTATACTGCATTTCCATGCTGTCACTTTCTGCTCATTACCAGGGTACATACATACAAAACCAAGAGACTCCAATAGTGAAAACCACTATAATCATTGCTTTGCAGTCAATAAATTACTGAGAGGCGCCAAAATAAACTGAGAACAGTATCCATTTCACTGTACTAATGGTTGCCTATTTAAAGTATCAGCCTTCGTATATGTCAGTAGTAGCCCTAAATTGAACCAACAATGTTAAATACCCAAGGCAAATGAACTAACAGTTATTTCTACTGGAGAAACATTGAGGTAACACAGAACTAACTTGTGAATTTTTGAGATAACAAAAGCAGATAAAAATGTAACACAAACCCAGGCTTTTATCAAAACAAAACATGGTACAAGGACAGTGATGATGCTCATGTTCCAAACATGTACTTACAACAATGCAATCATTTCCTGATACTCACGGTTCTATATCCACACACCTGCTTGCACAAGTAGACCAACTGTGAAATGTCTGCAGAATAAAACTCCAGTCTCCCTATGAACTATGAAACACTGCTTCAAAATATCTTTCAGTGTTGGTAAGAGAAGAAAGGCTATTCTATACATAGAGTTACAGTTGCTGGGTATGTGGATTCAACATTAAGAAGCCCTGAAAAAGAACTGTTCAGCAGCTCAAACCAACTACAACTCAGACCTTCTGAAGATTCCAGTTTTTCCTGCGTGCAGGTAATTTGTGGTTTTCCTTAAACAAACATATATCATAAGAGTGACTGTATGCATGCAGTGTTAATACAGCCACCAAGTAAAGCAGTACCTAAAAAAACCTGTTAACAGCCCTTCCTTTAGAATGCAAATACTGCCTTTAAATACAATGTGGCAACACTTGAGATCAGTATAGATCTTAAAATATCACACAGAAGCTATTCAAGTTTCTTAAGACAACAGAATTGGCAATAAAATAATGTCAAACTATGCCTTGTTGGTAAAAATAGCTCATTTTCCAAATGCAGTTCTCTGTAAATGTAGAAAACCTGTAACTGTCTTGTAATACCATAAGCTATTTATCTAAAATGGTACTGTCAGTGAAACAGATGTCATTGCACAATATCCCTGTGCCACCCACATTCTGTTCTCCTAGTTGCCAAACAGAACTGTTTTGAGTTATTTACTGAGTGATCAGATTCAAGTATTTCTGCAATGATCTCTATGCTACATTAAAGAAAGAAAAGTACTTTAAAACTGAAACATAATTTCACATGATGTTTTACTATGACCTAATAAATTCAACAAGCCTTCACCAGTACAGACTATGAAGAAAGGACTGAAACCTTAGCAGAAGGTCAAAAAAGTCTTATTTTTAAGAACTTTGTAGATCAGCTTTTTCCATTTTCCATTATACTCGAGATTCTGTTTTCAAACATCTTAACTCAGCTGAGGAAGATGTAGAACTAATATCCAAGTTTCCTTCCCAGTCCTAAAAAAATAATCTGTTCTTTGCAGGATAACTACATAAAACCTAAAAATCAGGCTACAGAATAAGTTAGGCTGGAAGGTACTGTTGGAGGTATCTGCTGGTGGGATCATGCTACCTACTTTAGGGCCCATTTGGGGCAGTCCACAGGGCTTGGTGTCGCTTGTCAGGAACCCATCTTGGTCTGCATATGCCATATGCCACCCTACATTGTAGAACTTAGCTGGTTTTTATTCTGTCTTTTCATGCTGTCTTGCTTTTTCATCTTTCCCCCGTTTTTTCTTTCCTTGTCACAGTGAACTCTGGAATTCACCAGCATCAGATTGAGATCAGGCTTCTTTGAGGGCGAGACGGGGCATGAAACAATCCACAGCTCAAACAGGACCTTACCAATGCAGAAATTACTCTACATGCAGAAAGCTTGCAGTCTGTGCAGAAAGCTTGCAGTCTGTTTTCATCAGTGTCACCAAATTGTTGCCAAAATTCAAGTTACCAGATTTTCTGAACTTTTACCCTTTAAGAACCCTGACCGTATTCATTTGAAAGCTTCTGAAGGAAAATAGCGAGCACAATGAACTTCATATAGAGTACTCTGTCTGCATTTACAGATTTGTACAAGTAACTGAGAGGCTAAAGAAAATAAGATCAGAAAAAGTAGTTACTTTCCAATATTCACAGTTTTCTAGTACAAAAATGTGCTTTGATTTTTAAAAATGGGGAAGAGAGAAAGGAATCTAAAAGACATCTAGAGATACATATGCATTCTAGCAATCCAGTGAATGCATCTAGGGCAAATGACAGCTAAGCGGGAAAATTATTTTGTATCCAAGATCTTTTTTCTCATGGGAAATACTTGAGAATGTAAAACTTTCTTCAATCTTTCAAGATGAGTGATAATAAAAGTACTGAAATTAACATTAAAATACATTTTACTATCTCAAGAGTTTTTTCATCTGATCAGATTTTTACTCTTTGATACTTGTTTGCTAGTAAGCCACCTAACCCTTCAACTATCCAGCTTTACGATGCCTTATTTAGACCTCTCAACTCTGTTGAGCTGCTTTCAGATTACAGCACAAAGTCTTAAAGATAAATACGGCAGGCACGTTTTTTTAGCAGAACACTTGCCAGCTTGACAACAGCAGAATCAACAACAGACAGGCAGAAGGAGTACTGGTTAGAGGGAAGAAGAGAATTCTCCACACACTCCTGAAAGAAAGTTCTTCCAAGACACTCTAACCCACTGATTCCAGAGAGCTGCCTAGCAATTCTCTGCCCTAATGGGGAAGGGGGAGGAAGTTAAATAGTTTCTATTAGGAACAACTGAGATGGCAAACTCTGCATTTGATATACTAATTTAATTATATACAATTTTATTTTGTATTGACATAGCACAGTCTGGATGACTGGAAGCAATCTAGGCTAACAGCTAACGCTGTAGAAATGAAGCATCCTTTGCCACCAAAAGCCAAGACTATTACATTTCTGCAATACTTACAATCCCCACTGGCTAGGAAATAAGCACCCATGTGCACTGCATTCACTACTAGGCACCAGACCTCCAACTACAAAAACATTTTATCCTTTGCTTTATGCAATAACTTTCAAGCTGAAAGTCCTAGGCATTTCTGTAGGGCTTGGGACTACATGTCATATGTTTTCTTTTTTCTTTTTTTTTTTTTAATTCAAAAAGCAACAAAACCAATTATCTAACAATGGTAAATAAATGAACACATAACTTCAGTGAGATTCTTTCCAAAGAACTCAATCTGTGACACCTTTGCTGTGAGAAAATCAGTTAACTCATCCTGCTAAATGCTGTTCAACTGAATAGCAAAATAATTCATAGTGAGTTATAATTTCAAAGTGTTAGCTGAATATTCAAAAAACTGTCTTTACAGCACAGATCACAGAAAACATACATGGCCTGATACATTCAGAAGCTATTTTCCCCAGGAAGCAGAAAATACATATTAGCTAAATTGCAACAAAATTAGAGCATCTCTTTCGTCCCTCTCTAGCTTCAAGGAGATGGTAGTGAGGTGGCTGTCAGTCTCTTCTCCCGTGTAACCAGTGATAGAATGAGAGGAAACAGCCTCAAGTTGCACCAGGGGAGGTTTAGATTGGACATCAGAAAAAATTTCTTCACCAAAAGGGTTGCCAAGCGTTGGAACGGGCTGCTCAGGGAAGTGATTGAGTCCCCATCCCTGGAGGTATTTAAAAGATGGGTACTTGTGGTGCTTAGGGACATGGTTTAGTGGTGGGACGGCAGTGTTAGATTAAGGGTTGGACTTGATGATCTTGAAGGTCCTTTCCAAGCTAAATGATTCTAAGATTCTATTCTATAATTCTACACCTCACAATTTACGAATATGTTATTTTATCATATTAATTAACTTCAAGTTAATTCATGAAAAATATCTTCATAAAACGTATGATGCAAAGCTTGTGTTTTTAGGGAAAGTAGCCAGTTTTCTGATTTTTTCACCCCATCTGAATTCTGTGCACCTATAATATGAATAAACTTTAAGAAAAAGTAAGTAATATATCAAATAATGAATGAGTGCTCCTAAAGGTATCTTTTCAAAATCAAGTCCATCTGGAGTACTTTAAACATTTATTATGTTCAATATGGCTCGCAAATGATTTATTCTTCTATCTAGTTGAAAATAATTGAGCGCTTACCATGGTATACAGCTACTCCACCCCACTCTATAGCCTGGCGAACCCAAACCAAGGCAGCTGCTTTTCATGTTGATTGTTGTTAAAGACCAGTTATAGATTCACATCTCCTTTAAATCCAGTTTATGGACAGATGAAGGTGCATTAAACTGTTGCTTCATATACCATAGTCCCTGCCTATCACTGACAGTTTGTGCTAAATGTGCGTAAAGTACTTACAATGCACTGTGAAACATTACATTACTTGGAAACCAACTAATGTAGTTAAAAAAGCTCTTCATTCACTAGGGAAAATACTTTGCTGGTGTTGACTCTTCTTTTTATTTACTTATAAAATCCCAATTATGCATTTTGAGAAAGATGAAGATGAGCATGCTGATTTTGGAAAAGGAACAGAACAAAAAGGAAAATGTAAAATTACAAGTAAGTGTATAGGCATTAAACTGGGTTAGAAAATTAAAAAAAAAAAATTGACAATCTGGTTTTATTTTTGGTGGACTTTTCTGTGGCTTGTCCTAAAACTGAAATCACCTGTCCGTACTGTTAAAGTATCGATCTCTGTCTTCAAAATTAGGCATATAAGCAGAATCATCAGCTTTCTGTGAGCCACAGGCAGGTAGCCCCCTCTATAGTTCTAAGTGCTCCGTCTCTCTATCCTCCTGTTTATATGCCCATACACTTATATCAGTGGATTGTGCCTCTTCTGAGCCACTTACACAGGACTGTTAAACAACCGAAACAGAACAGTGAACAGTTCCCTGATAGTCTGAATAATTACTGGATAATAAAACCTTATCTGATGAATAACCTGGTTGTCATATAAAACCAGACATTTCAATTTGAGTATTAAAAATCCAATTAACATACTTCTACATATATATTTATAGCTTCAGCTCTGTAAGTCCCTTACATATAGCCTGCTTTAAGAACAGAGCTGTTTAAAAGATGACAATAAATGCTGAAGACCCACCCGAGCCTTCTGTGCATAAATTCCCTTCTCTATGTGTGGCCAGGTATTACGCCAAGAATTAGTTTGCTTCATTGCAAATATCACGAGTGGGAAACGATCCTGCTTAAACACAGGACCTCTGCCTTTTTCTGTTGTGATCACTGTTTTTCCAGAGCTTTTTTTCATGTAAGTGCCACTAAAAAAAAAATACCCTGGATACTGTTTTGAATTATTTGCTTTTTTGAAGAAGTGCATTAAAAGTCTTTTAAAAGGCAAATTTTGTCACAAGACCTTCTCCAGCTATTGTTACTGCTCTAATCCAAAACCTTAGGGAAAAAATAATAGCTGTATCTCAGACCTCAGGCCAAAATGCTGAGTAAAGTTTTATGTCTTTTTGCTGGCATTTTTTCTTGCTTTCTGTGTGATTAGGATCATTCTAGAGTTAAAAGCTATTGATTTACTAGAAGGCTACCTCATGTTTTATATTGTCAATGCTACTGGGCTGATTAAACAAAAAGACCTTTTAGCAAAACATGGGAAACTTCAATATTGCTTACTGTACTACATTAGGATCCTTATGATATAGAAGGGCTCAGCACTTACAAGGACATTATTACATATATGCTAATTAAAGATTGACCAACCTTTCCTTCAGCATCTGCTGTTGTTACCTTCTCAACCTTGTTCCTGTTTAAAAATTTCTTCACCCATTCTTCTACTTGAACATTGAACTTCATGAAAGTCACATAGCAAAAATATGCTGTCAGGAGTGTTAAGCTTTCCCACCACATGATCAAGTTATCCAGAAAAAAGATGATTAGCAAGATCAAGTCAACAATGTAAAAGGACACATCTCGGAAGAGTGGCCACCAAGTAAGGTTCAAGATCTCTGTAGAAAATAAAGCACACATTCCAATAACAAACAGGATATTGAAGACAGCAGATCCCACTATTGTACCAATGCCGACATTACTGTGGGATATAAACACTCCTATTAAAGAAGTGAAGAGTTCTGGGGCTGACCCACCAGCAGCCATGAAGGTTGCCCCTGCCACATCATCAGATATGGTCAGTTTTTCAGTGATGACAGTCAAGGAAGGAACAAAGAACTCATCACAGACTATGGCTAAGGCTATAAACATGTAAATCATTCCAATTACATGGAGGATCACTGCTCCCTTTCTTCTCTCCTCAAGAGAGAAAAGGTCCCTGGGGTACTCTCCCTTGGCATGATCATCTGTTGCATTGTTGTGCTCGGCTTCATATTTCATAGAAGCGTGTGGGTCTGGAGTGCCATTTTCATCCTGTTCTGTGAAATCCAACAGAGTTCTTTGGTGCCCACGCACCAGCTTTTGGCTATCTAGGCTGCTGGCCAATGCCATGCTATGTGGTTCCACCTTTGAAAAGGCACTAATTGAAAGAGAGAAAGTACTAATGCCCACTACACCGACAAGAAGCCCTATGAATCGTATCAGTCTCAGTTTTTTCCTAACATTCTGGTGCCATCTGCAACCAAACAGTGGTTCCTCCAAACACCACTCCTCCAAGACACCAGCAACAGTTTTTTTCTGAAGAGCCATTTTGTGTTCTGTGCAAAATGCTGAGGGAGTCAGATGGATTCTTCCTTCATACTCTTCTTCAGCTCTGAAGTTAGAAGTGCTTTAAGAGTTTTCCCAGAATCAAGTACTCTTACTCTTCATAGGAAGTATTTTCTTCATTCATCTTAAAAGGACAAACAGGTATTATTAGCATTAGTGGAAGAGAATGTGGTTAGAAGCTTCTAAAAGCATTTTACAGACTGGGTTAAATTTAGAATATAAAGCAGAATATTACCAACTGTAACATAAACCCCTGTCACATCCCATCAGACACAGCAACAACAAGTTTGTTTCAGCAGTAGCCCTGCAGATAACAGTCTATCAATACTCAGATCACTTTATGCCTCTCATATGCCTCTGAGCCACTGCTCTCAGCTGCTGACAAAGAATTCTAGCGGAAGGTAAAAACTGTCCCCAAACGCTGTATAAAAAAAATGAAGAAACTACTATTTTAATGGATACACCAAAGATTATTACCTTCTGTAATTACTTTCCAGCACAATCATATAACATCCAAATCCCAAATGCAGGGGCAATAATGTATGAAAAAGCAATCAAAGCGCTAACAAGCATCTCATCAGACCTTTAGGCAGCTGAGGCAGTATTAATTGAAATGTTATGCATGCACAGAGCAACAGTCACTGATATGTAGGTAAACCACTACATCGTTGGAATAGCATCAAAATGAAGACCTAACACATCCACAGTTTAACTCCTCTGCAAAATCTACTCAAGTTTACAGGGAGAACTCAGCTTGCTTCTGCTCAGACTTAGGACACTAGCTTGGACTAGCTAAGGCAAAATTTTCATTCACCCCTGGTTTTATATCACACGTTAAGCTATAAATGTAGGAAGTTACTAAGAATACGTATGTGGTAAGTATCTTTTAAAAGTGCTCCTTTTACAGATCCTTAAGAAAGTAATTTAAATTTACACAAGAGTTGATTCTGAAACAAATTAAAAGGTGAGAAATTAAACTATGTGAGAAGGACTATTCATGTATGCCAGAGAAGAGCACATTACACAAACAGCACTTTTAAAACAGGAAAAAAACTCACTATATAATAACAAGTGCTTTGAGGACTGAATTTGAAGAATATTATGTAATGTGGAAATTAGTTACGCATGCATTATGCATAGTAAGTTACATTTTATAGGACACAAAATATAAAATACTTTCTAAAGAAAATTGATTATTAGTCCTTACTATTACAGTAAAAATAAAAATACTTTGTTACACCACTTATTCATTTGTGGTAATAGCTGAATACTTAACAATCTATTGATCAGTAGAATATTGATTTTGTACTCTCAAATACAGAATTACAACTATTACATGCAGTTATTTACATAGAAGTTATTAAGTCACGTGCAGCTTCTCCTGATTTTTTTACGAGCAGCTTCCATACCAAGAGGATGTCATACAGACCTACTCCATCCGCCAGATACAGCACCACAGCCGGCATATTCCACGTTCCACCTCGGAGTTACTGCTCACCGGACTGCCACAAAAACAGCGACCAGGAGAAGGCACCGGAACGGCACCGCCGCCACCGGGCGCAATTTACGGCGGATGGGCTGATCGCCCCACGCCGCTACAAATCGCGCGAGTGGGAAACGAGAAAAGCGCCCGGGCTGTCCCCTGCCCCGAAACCCAGACCACTCCCGGCACCGCCTCCCCCTCCCTGCCCGCCCGGCCCGCACCCCACCCCCGCAGCCCCGCACCCCCGCCCCCCCCCCCGCCCGATCGCACCGCTCCGCAACCCTCCGCGCCGCACAAACTTTTTTTTTCTTTCTCCCTCTGCGAAAGGGGAGCGGGTCCAGCCCCGGAGGGTCCCCCAGCCCCAGCCGCGGAAAGGCAGGCGCGGCGGCGCTGCCCGGCTGGCTCGGGGCACCGGGCAAACCCCAGCCGCCGGGTACCACCCACGGGGGCGGGCGTTTGGGGCGGGGAGACCCCGCACCGCCGCAGCCCAACCCCCGCCCGCGAAAACCGGCGACGCTCACCCGCAGCTGCGCTGCGCTGCGCGCCGGCCGCGGGCGCCCGGCAGGGCCACGGCAAGGGCTACGGGTACGGGAAGGGCCACGGGCACGAGCGGCCACCGCCACGGCCCCTCACCTCGCCGTCTGCGGCGGGCGGCGGCCGCGGGATCCGCACCGCACCGCCCCGCGCAGGCGGGGCAGGCGGCGGCCCGCCCCCCCGGGGCCCCCCCCCCCTCGGCCCTCCCACGGGTACTTTGGTCAGAGGCAAAACGGGGGTGGCCCGGGGTTTTGCTCTCCCTTTCCCCCGTCTCTTGGGTGAGCCGGGGCAGGTTAAGGGACATAGAACCCAGCGCATCCAGCAAAGACAATAAGCCTGGAGGAGTGGGGTAGTTTTGAAAAGGAGAGATCTTCTGCTCAAAATACCCTTTATTCCGAACATTTTCTGCAGCGAAATCGGGAAGTGAAAGAAAAGGAAGCTGCATTTTGGTTTTGATTTCCAGGAAGGCGGCCTGTCCCCTGTAAAGTTATTATTCATCATTAATTCACTCATGAACAGAAATTTCTTCAAACTGCACCTCAGAGTGGTCACAGAGAACAAAGAAGATGCACTGAACACCCTAGAAAACAGGGAAAGTTCCTAGCCAGAACTGTCCCTTTCTGTTTTGGTCTCCATCTTTCAACATGGGTATTTCCCCAACAAATCATGCTTCATCAAGTAATTGCTTCAAGATTCAAATGGAACCGTTACAACACAGCTCTATCATAGCTAATTCCTGGTGCCACGTGCTGTAGATCCACTCAAGTATACAGGTGCTGCTTGTTTGAATACCACTTGTACTCCTACTCTATGCCACTGTTAGGAAAACCCATGTGGCAATCTGTGGATAAATTGAAGTAATCTGGTGTCAGTGGGCCAATGCCCCTGGAAGACCCTCGCTGGGTCAAAGCAGCTGCCAAAAAAATACTCTTTGAAAAATCCAGAGGCCAGGCAAGAGCAGGGAATTCAGATAGGGTGGATGGGACAGCAGTTGAGATCTGGGAAGAGTTTTGTAAACAGCTCACTAGCACTGATCTGCTTTTGGTGATGCCCTTTTCACAGTCTGAAAAAGTCCACTGTAAAGGGTGAACTCAGTCTCTTTGGGCTGAAGAATAGGTTCGATTTTTGCAACTTCTGTCTTCTTCATTTTAAACTCTGATTTTAATCATGTGGCAAATGGAAAATAACTGTTACTTGGTGCTTCAGGAAGAACACAAAAATGTAAGGGTTTTTATTGTGTGATAAAACATAGACATATCTTCAAAGTTATTATTAGGGTAGCACATGAAAAACAAGGAATGTCTGGGTAGGCCTGGGGTGCATAGTCTATTTGTGCCTCCACACTGGCATTTGGCAGCACCTGGGCTGTTTGGATTGCCTTGGCATTGATTTGAAACCCATAAGTTCTTCTGAAGAGTTATGACATGGCAAAACCAGATACACCAACTCACAACAGGCATCTTAGAGACCACATGGACATGCAAGAGATGCAGAAGTTTCAGAAGATATTTCCAAAATTCCAACAATTTCCAGCGAGAGCTGTGGCTGGCACACATACAAAGTGCCCTTCAAAGCCAGAGTTTGCACAGGTGGTTTACATTTATTTCACATCACACACTGGGAGGTTCTCATTAGTGGCTGACAGCTGATGGAGGGGGCCTGTTGATTTTGCAGACTGGCATTGTTCAGGCTCAGGATGATGCAGAGACACAGGTGACAATTCTTTTAACCACCCTTCTAGAGCCACCAAATAGATAAGACTTAGTTAAAATGTAGGTTTACTGTCTGCATACACATAAGCATGACACACATGAAGCAGACACATCTCAAATACCCAACCTGTGCCTGCTATACATTGGTGAGAGGAATTAAAGGTAAGCATGCTTATATGATTTCTTGTGGCTGCTGTATTGTTGGCTTGCAGTCTGTGAGAAGAGGCCACTTGAAAAAGATACCTAAAATATGTTTTTACAGCTTCACAGATGGACGGAGGCAGGATGGGATATGTGTGTAGTACCCCAACTTCTATCAGTTTCTGAAATAAAAGAGGAAGGAGGTGAGTTTTCTGAATGACCACAGGGGGAATATGTAGAAAATCCCCTATAATTATGTTATAATATCCCCTATAGTTACAATATCTACTAACTAAAATTCCACATATCTGCATTGTAATATCCATCTATTTCTCTGTACTTGTAATGATTTTTCTCCCAACAATAAACATGTATTGCAAGCCAAGGACAATAAAATCTGTAACCAGAGTGATGTGGCTGATGAATGGGTATCTCTATCAGTAACTTAAGCATTTTGAATCAGCTGACCTGTTCTCACATCAATGCTGCATAATAATGAAGACAGAAACAAAAAAAGCATGGTTAAATTACTCTAAGGAAGATAACTAACAATAAAATAAATTCCATATTTTTCTCACAAAATTAAATGTCAGAGCATATCCTGGCTAAATACAGAATAATTAGATTAGTTGAAAGAAACAGCCTTTGGCTTACATCTGGTTCAATGTTTCTCTTCTTAAGTGAGGAGAGAAGAGACATCTGCTAACTACTTGGATTCTGCAGCTACGCATTCGTATATACGACTAGGCTGTAATTTTTACATACACTGAATATGTAGTTTTCCATAGCTTATATGTGTGATGAGCCCCCTGAAATGATAAGCCACTCTTCTTCACCACTTCCTATTTGCAGGAAGCTCCATGACGTAGAACTTAATTTTTTTTTACAGTCTTTCCATTTTGGCTCTTCTCTTGCTGTTGTAAACCTTCAACTTGGTGAAAGCAAGCACAGAAGTGTCTTTTTGTGCAGGACAGGGAAGGAAGAGGGAGCCAAGTAAAAAATCCTGAATGACAGCGTCTCTAAGTACCACAGCAGCACCTTCTAAAGCTGGAAGATAAAGCTGATGAGGCGGTTACCATGACTACAGAAGCGGCATATTTGAATGAAAATTGATGTTAAGCTTTTAAATGCTAATTGCAGCTAGGAACAGGTGACATTTGAAATATCAAAATTATATCAACACTTTGCAATGTGTAACAAGTGAAAGAAGGTGAAAAAGATGACAACACAGAGTTAAATTAAAACACCGATACAGTCTTTATCATTAAAGTATGTTACATCATTTACTTGTTTATAGTTATAAGCAAACATATTGCATACAAATCAGAGTGCCTGATGGGCAGAAACTGTTTCTATTACCTGAGTAATACATTCTTGAGGAATATATTGAGCAAAATTAAACAGGCTTTTTAACTACAGTAACAATTCTCCAGCAGCCTGCATTAAAGAAGCTATTAAAACTTAATATTCAGAAACCACTTTAAATTCTCAGTGACGAGTAAATCTTACAAGTGCCTGACATTAGGAATGTTTCTTATCTCCACTCCATATACTGGGAAATAAAAGGTGAACATACACACAACGGTACAGAATCTTCACCAGAGTCAAAACTGTAAGCTAAAATGGCATGTAGATCAGTATCACTGTGTAACTACTGCAATTTTCTGTCACACCGACATCTGACCAGACCTAAGACTTCAGCTGTACAAGATGCAAAAGATGTGCTTTACCTTCAACTGTAAGCATTGGCTTACCATTAAGCCTCAAAGATCATCTGATATTTCACTTGCAGTGGGTTAAATTCTACTTGCTAACACATGCTTTTTGAAAGTCTTGATAACATTACTGTATGTCATGATCAGATGTAATGCAAATTTACATTTTGTAACAAATTATTTATTTGAAAAGCTTTGAGAGTTTTTGGGGGGTTTATATATATAAGATGAGAAATCTGAGGGCTTTATCTGTGTTCTGCATAGTTACAATAAGCACTGTAAACACCTTTATTAAGAAGGCTAAAGCCTTTGATTCCAGTTTCTGCTAGCAAACACAGTGACAGGAAAATATAATTGAGTATACCTTTAAAAGACAAAAGCTTTTTTGGCCATGTTTGCAGAACACTAAATAACATTTTTCTAATGTAATGTTTAAAATACTAATTAGACATATGGCAATGGTAAATGTTGTCATCACAGTGTGCCAGTCTCTTCAAGGGCAGTCTCCTTCAATGGAAGTACAAATCTTCCTTCTCTTTATCTAGGCTTGAGAGGTCCATATTAGAGTAGAAAGACCACAGCCTAACATCTAGTGGTATGACAGAAAAAAATACTGTATGGGATATCATTCTTAAAATACACTTTAAAGTCTGGGTATATTCTATCCAGGTGATTATTTGTACTTACAGGGTAATTGCACTTTCCAGAAACCAGCAGGACGGAGCACTATGACTTTCTCTTTCAGATGAATTTCTCTTTCAGATGTGATAATTTGCTCCTCTGAAGCTCCCTGTATCTAAGTGCTGTAATGTAACCCCAGTGTGCTGCCCTGAAGTCAACATGAGTGCTTATTTTGCTATAATCTGTGGCCTACCAGCCTCATTTATAAGAACACCTGCAAACTGGCAAGTCAGCAGACTTAGGAACAATTGTTGGTTTGGTGGATGAGCCCCAATGCCCTTGCCAATTCCCCAGCTGTTTCACATATCACATTGCTTGGAGCCTCAGCTTGAAACCTTTTGCTCCCTTTGACTTGGAACACTTGGGAGCGCCTCAGGGATAGAGGTCAAACGTGATACCAGCTATAACTCGGATTTCGTACACAGTTTATTCTGACTGGGCCATTGTCCAGGCAGAGCTGGGGGGAAATGTCTGCTGCTGACTGTACTCCTCTCACAAATTAAATTATCTTTGTTGCTATACCATCACACAGCAATTACCTTTTTCTTCCTTTTCTCTATCCTTATGTTCAGCCTTCTCATATTCCTTGCACTTTATGAAGCACAAGCTATTTGTCTTCATTTCTGCAGTGATCTAGTTTTCATGTAATCTCCTCCACCCTCATGGAATATTTCAGGGAAATAAATATAAGGTAAAAATTGTCCTCAGATAGCGAGATGTGAAATGGCAAGAATTTATGAAATAAGCATTACAATCTGTGGATTAACTAACTATGCACAGAGCTGGTGTGCAGAGAAGGCAGAATGAAAGAAAAAATGACAAAAAAAATTTAGGACTGAAGTCAATGCCATTTCCAGGAAAGGAAGGTCACAAAATCATTTCCCTTTTACATAGCTAGGTCCTTGTGTGCACAGTAGCAATTAGCATTGTTCAGTTAAAGAGTCCTGCACACATGCACTGGAAGTGCTTATGCCATGGACTGAAACATATCCAGGTCAATAGACCAGAGATCCGATCTATCAGCAGAGTTTCAAAATTTTCAGTGGTTGCCACAGAAATAAAAATCTGTCAAAGAATAGCTGACATATTGGGCTTTGTATTTAGTAGTGGTCACAGCACTGAGTCATGCTATATTGAATTTTAGGGTAAGATCAAAAGAGTGGTTTAACGCAGCACCACAAATTTAGTTCCATCAACTGAAAAAAACCCAGACCTTTCAAACTAATAAGGGAATCTGGAATCAGAACATAAAAGGAAAGCTGGAACTGAAATGAATGGATGTTTTGAGAAGCTTTCGGAGGACAGATACAGTTTTTTTAAATGGAAGACACTCTGTCACAAACTAATTCAAGTACCTCTAATCTTCCTGCATTCATTAAGAGCTTTTTAAAGAAATCCATCCCAAAACCTCACCAAATTTCCCAAGCTCACAAACTGGTATTCTGTAGGATAATTCTGATCACAGATGAAGTCCAACGACCTTTTTTGGTATACTGCAGTAGCTTTTTTAAGAATCAAAGAAAACAGACCAACACAGCAATTCAAGAGAAGCAACAAAGAATTATTTCTACAGTTGAGATTTAAAAGAAAACACAATAATGGGATATGGAATTAACCATATGAGGATGTTGGTTTTTTTAAATCCATATTGATTATTATGAAGTTTAATGCACAGGCTATGATAGGAATAAACAAATGAGACATAATTTGGAAGGTGGCTTAAATATTCAAAAAGCTCAAATGCATTGCCCATTAGACATTGTAAAGGTCACTGTAACATGTTCATTACATTAAGAACAATTTAAGAAGACAGATGCAATTACTTGATCTGGGTTTTTTCCAGATATGTGATCCTTAATGCTAAGAACCTCTGCTCTATGTCAGATGTAAAAGATGCTGACTTTTGCAGCTGTCTCCACCTGGACCACCAGCATCAGTTCCTGCAGAATCTGGAAGTCTCCCTCCAAATACGAAATGGCCAGTGCCACCTTGAATGCAATCTCCAGTGATCAGTATTTGATGCCAAAAGAGCTGGGAAGGTGCTGCTCAAACTCATTTTTCCATTGCTTTCAGACAGATTTGGACTCTCATATTGACTGTTACAGCTTGCCTTATCTCTTTATCTGTGTTTAAGAGACGTGACATTACATATAAATATAAACAATATTTTAAAATACTTAGTGTGTGACAAGTTATATTCCATTTAGCTCTATTTTAATGCCAAAAATGAGTGAAGATCGTCACTGATTTCTGTAATTGCTGGAAAAGAGACACCCTTTTATGATTTCTTTGTATTAGATAGTAAATGATATGCACCATATCCCAGGTCAGAGAAGATTTAACATGTACCCACACAGTTAAAATTAAACCATACTGTAAGTATGGTATAAATGACAGATTGGTTCTCTTTTAAACATGGTACTCAAGATTTTTATTTTTTAGCACTAGCAAGACAAAAAAAACTAAGTACATTCTTGCAGTTTATGAAGTCTTTATCACATACACCCATGATCATTTCTGCAAGTGGAAGTCCAATTCGTAAGAAACAGGTATGACATCAGTCATCAACAGGTATGATTGACTTTGACCATGCAAGGTTTCTTCAGGTGAGTGAACAGTTTTAAGCTTGGTATTGGACTATAACAACCTTAGGTCCATCATTTTAGCTAAACTTGTAAAAACTCTGAGTAAATGAAAGTGGGACTACTCAATGCTATCACTGGCTATCAAGCCAGGACCACACTACAATGGAAGAAAAGAGAGTGCCTTTATGGACATTTTGACAGTGGTGATATTGCAGCTGATGCTACAAGGGCAAGCTTTCTACAAACTAAGAGAAGGGTGATCCTGCTGGCAACTTTTCACATGCAAGCTCTGGTTCAAATTTGAAACAGAAGCTTTTCTTAATATGGGCTGTATAAAGAGTTTGAGCCATAAATAATCAGGGTTAGGAGCATCTCTTTGCTTGCACAAGGAGAAAGAACTGCAAACTGTGCCTGTGGGGCAACGGGGAGGCAAAGGTGCCTTGTGGTACTTTCCACCCACCCAGGGGCCCCTCCAGCAGGGCCCAGGTAATGAGGATCTGTACTTGTCTGCTCTCCCTGAACTTGCAGAGCAAATGATTGCCAAACCTTTGCTGGCCTGAAGATGGTTCTAGTCATCTTGCTGGCATAGTGCAAGAAAAGAACAACCTAAAATCTGAAAGAACTTATTCAGATCTACTGCAGGATGTTTTGAGGTGAAAGCTGTACCTCTTTCTTGAAGTTTTCTTACCTGTTATAATGTGCATGGTTTCAGCATTTCTTTAGGAAGAATGGGCCTGGAAATGAACATAGTGATATACAACTATTTAAGAACAGTGTTGCTGATTGTTATACATCTACTGGGCAGATATTAAGTAGGCCAGCCTATGACAGTATGATTTTTTTTCAGCAATTAGTTTATTATCAGACCTCAGAAGAACAGTGCATGAATAAACAGAACAGCATGTTAAGTGGCAGCTTTGCATGATTTGAGGAAAAAGCTGGCTACATGGTGAGATTTTGTTTATCTAAGCTCATGTGAAAGACTGGAAATCCCTCCTGGGAAAAGAAGGGCAAACTGAAAATCTACTTTTTTGGACAAATTCCTTCCTTTTGTCCTCTAAGGGGACATCCTCACTCACTCATGTACAGCAAGAACTTGTAGGGTCAAGAAGCTCAACACTGTCATTCAGGCATAAAGCGATGGTTCTGTAATTACCTGTAGCTGCCCAACACATGTATAAGAGATGTGTGTGGCTTATGCTAGCATGAGCATTGATGCTTCATGGTTTGTAGGAAATTTATTTCTCCAAACCTTGTCCTTTGCGTACATACTGTTTGTTGTGTTTACTAATGTACAATGTACAGATGCACCAATGCAAGAAGGTTTGGTACTGGCAGAAACGTTGTTTAGCAAAGGCTGTACCTTATTAAAGGGACATTTTGGGGAGGAATTCTAGGTGTGGGAAGTAAGCTTGTGTTGGACACATGCAGGGTTGAAAGTCACTTGGGTTAGTGTAGGAGTTTATACAGTAAACAAAGAATTTGAGTTTTAGGGGCTTTCAGATGAATCCAGCTCCACTGAAGTGGCTTGTGTGGGCTTGCTTGCAAAACATAAAAACCAAATCTACTTTGGCAAAATTTTTCCCTCTGTGAGTGATTTCTACCACCTCCTAGAGGGCCCAGGAGATATGTTTTATTTAATCTGTGGCCTAGTTAGTCCAAGAGTTCAAATTGGATGAATCAGTCATGGGAATTATGTGAATTGCTGAGGTTTTGTGTGGTGTCTGAAATCCTGCCAACCTAGTTGTAACTCAGTTGTATCCCAGCTTGATGTTTTATTTTGGGGGAGTGAGAGGGAGAGGTTGGCTGCTTGTGATGTTACTTTCAAAACAAAGGACTTTTCTGGCAACAGAAACTGGAAGTGTAACTATTTACTGGATTTGTTTTCACATTCTGTCAGTAGTTTTGTTAAACTGCTGATTAATATATTTTAAAAACCAAAATTCAGTACACAGACATGTTACACTTCTTCATGTACACATGCTTTACTCATCTTTAAAGTTCATTTTCTGAAACTTTATTTGGAACAGAAATTAATGCTTTCTCTTAATAAAGCAACACGCTTCAGTGCCAAACAGTCTCTCTCTGCTCTCCAGCAAACATATATTCCTCATAAATAAGCAGAGCACATGTGCCATGAGTCGCAGAGGGGAAGTAATAGCCACAAATGTGCTAGTGGGACTGCAAGGAGAGGGATAATGACCAGGGTGTTTCCCCTTTCACAGCAGTACCACATACTCTATGGCACATGCAAAGAATCAAATGAGAACAAAGGAGGAAATTCCCCATGGAAACTGCAGCTGTGCTGCTGGACAGTGTTCCACAGCTGGTCTTTCATGGCGCGTCTTGGGACAGCCTTGTCAGATAGAGCTGACATCAATGCCTTTTTAGGTGGTTGCTTTATTATTTTTACGTCAGTTTACACCAACCTGTTGAATTAGTTTCAGCAGGGTCTGTCAATTACAAAATCTACCTTCTGTGGCAATTCCCTAAACTGATGAGTATTTTACAACAATGCACTGTCAGACGTCATCAGTTGTACAGTATCTGTCAAGAAAGACTTTGATAAACAATCATTCAGCAGTCTGTGATGTGTTTTCTAGCAAAGCAGTCTCTGAGATGTCAGAATAACAATGCAATTTCCAGTCAACAAAACTCAGTTTCTGTAAAGGGGCCAAATTTTTCCTTATATTCAATGTAAACATATTTGGTGTTGGCTTGGCCCGTACCTCTGACAAACAGGACATATTGTAACATTTTTGTTGAAAACAGAGTTGTTGGATGAGACCTTTCACTTTAGTAGTAGTTGTGCAACATCAGCTGTCTGTCAACTCTTGCTTTTACAGAAGCTAGTTTCTTTCTGTGAGACTGAAAAGAAAAAAAGACTGTATTTGCTAACTTAGAAGAGCAGAAAAGTTGGGTTGTTTTTTTTTTTTTAACTCCTAACCAGTGAAACTGCATTGCTTTACGTAGCATACAGAAAGGAATCAAGAAAGGGAAATGACATTTAGGAAATACTTTCAGTGGCAATGTTCACCACAGAATGCATCTTCAACTACTGATTATAAAGGTGATTACTGCTTTGGCCCTTTTGTATTTCCTCCACATGCATATGCATGTCCAATGATCATGTGCTCTTCTGGCTCCATGATTAAGAAAGCAAACTTATTCCCACATGAGAATCACAGACAACAGGAAGAAGGTGAGTCTGGGTTTTCCTACCATTCACAAAGTCATATGCATTGAAAGGGAAAAAACCTGAAAGAATATTTGCCAAGAATTCCATGAGAGCTGTGACATGAATTGGATAATACGGAAGTTTAGCAACAAAATTACCTTAACAAGTTACAGATCCATTTTCACTCATTAAGATAAATCAAGAAACAATCATTCTGCTAAGCAACTTAGGACTCAAAATAATGTACTATTACATTAAAGTTACAGTCAGGCAGCAACTGGAATATGTTAGCTATGTAGCCTGCAAATTGTGTTTTACAAAATGATCATAGCTGGGCACCAAAACATCAAAATGTTTGTTATTCAGTAACTATACCTTCCATTATCACACTAACCATAGTAGTTGAATGATTCAGTCTAATGGAGTAAATCAATATTTCTGACTAGTAGGAAATCTTTTCTATAATGACCTGGTGAATAGCATAACTTTGCAGGTTCTTATGACTTTTCAAAACCAGTGAAAAATAAATGTCTACATTATTTACCATACCAAAATCTCTGAGTAGTTACAAGTGACACAAGCAGTCTTCAAGGAAAACCTTACATGCACTATAGCCAGAAAAGAATTAATTAACTGTGCTTTCTGATAAAGTGGGAATGCAAGATAACTTCTCAGAGAGAGAGGGGAAATTATTATAATTAGCAATAATGTGATTGCAATAATGCTGCTTCTTTATCTTCAAGTAAACGAGGCAAGAGGCCTGCATGGATGAACAAGGAACTTCTAATGAAACTCAAAGAAAAGAGTAAGGTCTATGGAATGTGGAAAGAGGGTCAGGCCACTTGGGAGGCATACAGGAATGCTGCCAGAGCATGTAGGGAAGCAACTAGAAAGGCCAAGGTTCACCTGGACCTAAGTTTGGCAAAGGGTATCAAGGATAACAAGAAGGGCTTCTTCAAGTACATCAGCAGTAAACGTAAGATTAGGGGTAATGTGGGACCGCTGCTGAACAAAATGGGTGCCCTGGTGACAGAAGATACAGAGAAGGCGGAGCTGCTGAATGCCTTCTTTTCTTCAGTCTTCACTGTCAAGGCTGGCCCTCAGGCTGCCCAGTCCTTGCAGGTAAGCGAGCAAGCTTGGAGAAAGGATGACCTTCCCTCAGTCGAGGTGGATCAGGTTAGGGATCTTTTAAGGAAGCTGGACACCCACAAGTCCATGGGCCCCGATGGAATGCACCCACAAGTGCTGAAGGAACTGGCAGACGACATTGCTGAGCCACTTTCCATCATCTATGAAAGGTCATGGAGAACAGGAGAGGTGCCTGATGACTGGAAGATAGCCAATGTCACTCCAGTCTTCAAAAAGGGCAAGAAGGAGGACCCAGGGAACTACAGGCCAGTTAGTCGCACCTCCGTCCGTGGAAATGTGATGGAACAACTCATTCTGGGTGTCCTCTCCAAGCAAGCAGAGGAAAAGAAGAGCATCAGGAGTACCCAGCACAGATTCACCAAGGGGAAATCATGCCTGACCAATCTGACAGCTTTCTATGATGGCATGGCTGGCTGGGTAGGTGAGGGGAGAGCGGTGAATGTTGTCTACCTTGACTTCAGCAAGGCTTTTGATACTGTCTCCCATAACATCCTCGTAGGGAAGCTCAAGAAGTGTGGGTTGGATGAGTTGAGAACTGGCTGAATGACAGGGCTCAGAGGGTTCTGGTCGGCGGGGCAGAGTCCAATTGGAGGCCGGTAGCTAGTGGAGTTCCCCAGGGCTCAGTGCTCGGTCCAGTCTTGTTCAACTTATTCACCAATGACCTGGACGAGGGGACAGAGTGTACCATCAGCAAGTTCGCTGATGACACAAAACTGGGAGGAGTGGCTGATATGCTGGAAGGCTGCACTGCCATTCAGCGGGACCTGGACAGGCTGGAGAGCTGGGCAGAGAGGAACCTGATGAAATTCAACAAGGGCAAGTGTCGAGTGCTGCACCTGGGGAGGTCAAACCCCATGCACCAGTACAGGCTGGGGGCTGACCTGCTGGGAAGCAGCTCTGCCGAGAGGGACCTGGGAGCTCTGGTGGATGACAAGCTGACCATGAGCCAGCAGTGTGCCCTCGTTGCCAAGAAGGCCAATGGCATCCTGGGGTGCATTAAGAGGAGTGTGGCCAGCAGGTCGAGGGAGGTTCTCCTCCCCCTCTACTCTGCCCTGGTGAGATCCCACCTAGAGTACTGTGTCCAGTTCTGGGCTCCCCAGTTGAAGAAAGATGAGGAACTCCTAGAAAGAGTCCAGAGGAGAGCAACTAGGGTGATAAAGGGACTGGAGCATTTCCCCTATGAGGAAAGGCTGAAGAGGGTTAGGCTTGTTCAGCCTGAAGAAGAGAAGACTGAGAGGGGACCTCATCAATACATACAAATATCTTAAGGGTGGATGTCATGAGGACGGAGCCAGACTCTTTGCAGTGGTGCTCAGCAACCGGACAAGGGGCAATGGGCACAAACTGAAACATAAGAGGTTTCAGTTGAATATGAGGAAAAACTTCTTTACTTTGAGGATGACAGAGCACTGGAACAGGCTGCCCAGGGGGGTTGTGGAGTCTCCTTCTCTGGAGATATTCAAAGCCCGCTTGGACGAAGTCCTGTGTAACATGCTCGAGGAGAACCTGCTTGAGCAGGGGGTTGGATTAGATGATCTCCCGAGGTCCCTTCCAACCCTTGCCATTCTGTGATTCTGTATTCACACAGTTGTATACTCTAAGATTATAAATGATGAACTTGCTGATGAAATTAAAAATCTTAAACTTTATGGACTGATATCCTCACACAGATACTTTCAATAGGTGCACTGTCTCTTCAAGTAAAAAATTTATGGGAGCTCATCCCAAATGGTTAAGAAAACGTAATTATGTCTATCACTAAAAGCACCTTCTGTTGCTTCCACTGAAAATTTTTTAAGAATTCAATCAACTCTTTAACACACCATTTTGTCATTTAAGAGGGTTTTCCTTTGCCTCTATACCCAAATGGGACCAAAGACAAACCTTAACTGCTAGAAAAAGTAAGGATCTAATCTTGGTTGTTGAATGATTCTGAGACTGCTGTTAGGAAGTGACACCACACAAAAGATAACCCCCTGCATCAGTGGAGCGAAATGGCCAAGGATCATCCCAAAGCTGAGAAGTCCTGAAATCTACTTGCAGCATAACCTGGTGACATTGCTAGCAGGGGCAGTACTCTAGCCCAGGACAAAATTCCAGGTTTTCTTCTCAGTCATTCTTGTTTTACACTTCAGTAGAGTTATTCCATATTTATACTGAGCTGGTGAGATTGACCTTGTTAATTACTTCAGCCACAGCATGACCTCACCTAGAGTAGGCTGAAATCCAGGACAGCAGCCAAGCAGCCTCTCTGTGCAGAAACAACACTTCCAGAACTCACTCACCAGTGATATATTATATCATCCTCATCATTGACAGTTATATTATTATTGCATTTCATAGAATCTGGATAATGAGAACACATTGACCAAATAATTTTGCTCCTTTTACTTCCACTTTTAGGCCCACATCACAATCTTATGCTTTAACATAAAAATACTATGTTGAGATTGAAAATACTACAGAAGAATGGCTTTATTGAAAATACTGGGGAAAAAAAACACAGAAGAGTACTATTAGTTTAATTTGGGTTTTGGCAATCCTTGTGCTTGGCTTCATCACAAATCAAGTTTGAGGCATATCATTTGGATCATGTAGACATGCTTGTTTCTGTGATATCTATAATGTAGGTGTTGAACCAAGATGAACTGAAAAGATCTTAGTTCTGCACACTTAGCACTCACATGTATTTAAAGCAGAGAAAACATTTTAAAAGAAACCTTGGTAATAAAACAGGTGAAATTTTAAACACTTTATTAAATGTACAGCTCGACAGTTTCCAGTTATTTAAATTCACTTTAGTTTTATTGCTGTAGTAAATTAAAAATACATGGAGATGAATGAGAAAAAAACACCATTCTGATATCCGTATTCATGTATTCCATATGTAGAGTAACAATTTAGATCTGGCTCCAGGAAATAATATACTCAAAGTCTGGTTTCAAAACTGTCACAGGGACAAAAAAATAATCCACAAATGCCTTGTGTATATTGATGTATAGGACTCATGGCCACTGCAAGACACCATTTCCACCTAGTGATTTTTGCAAAAGAACAGTAGAGGAGTTCATCTGCAGAGGTTATTCTCCCAATCAGATGAGCTCTAATCCCATTTTAATCTCAGAGGGCTATATTAAACAAAAGCAGAAGGTCTGGATTTTAGAACAGATTAGCCTTGACCTCACAGAGATCAGACTTACTAAGTAATCAGGTGTACATAAATTGCCACCAACCAAAGCTTCTAATAATGCATTGTGGGTAGCAATACAGGGATGAAGTAAAACTTCCTTGTACTACAAAGCAAGAGAGAAAAGGGCAGCAATCACTACACTGCTAATTTGTACTGAAGTGCGTACAGTTTACAGTAAGCTCCCCTCATTCTATCCAAATTTTACTGCTCTTTAAGGAAGAAAATTTATTTTCTGTAGGTATTAAGAAAGGAAGAGTTAAAAAACTCTAGGTGGGACCTATAGGGGACTAAGTGTTTAGAGTTTGTGGCGACTTTACAATCTGGTCAGTAAAAGATACAAACTGCATAGGGCATAATACTTTTTTAAAACTCACTAGTCTGACCATGTTGTTCAGCAGAAACACTCCCAAGCAGCCACTCACCATCTGGTTATCATTTATATCTTTACTGCTGCAAAATCTGCTACATATGACTGGGGATAATCTCCAGGGTTACACAGCCCAATACTCTGCTATATCACCTAATTTTGCATGTGGCAGTATATTAAAGGCTTCAGAAAAAGTCTCCTCAAAGGAGCTCTACAAGACTTTACTTCTCTGAAAACCAGGAAACTTCAGGTACTGTTGAACAGAGATACGATGTTTTCATTTCATTTGCAGTTTGTACAACTGGTCTTTGTTTTGTCCCATTTGCATCCAAGTTTTTAACTATTCTCTTGTTCAAAATTTGTTCTGAAAACTCATGTGATATTAAGGCTATGTTACGGTAAATCCAGTTTCGAAGAATGGGTTGAAAACCTTTTTGGTGTAAACTAAAGCACTGAATTGTTCTTAAATCTCTCTTCCAGCTCAAAATTATTCTAAGCTTTTTTTTTTTTAGAGGCATATCAGCAGATTTTACTTTAGATCAAGTATTATCTGTCTTCCTACAGACAGTCTAAAGTTGACATAAACATAGTATCATATATGCCAGCTAGTTCAACAGAAATGGGAATCATGTGTTCCTTTTGGTCCAGCTCAGTTTTCCTCTGCCAGATGATCTGCTACTGTGCAAATGTGACCTAGTGGCTGGATCTGCATTTTACTTTTTTAAAATACAGGTATTATTGATACTATTTTGTAGTTGCATGGTACCAACCTCAAAAAGCTTATTTTATAAATAAATAGTGAATACCTTCAAAAAGGTATTTATTAAATATATTTATACTTAATCTTGCCAATTGGGCTATAATTTCCCTTTGCATATCCTTATTTGCATTCTCTGTTTCCATGTTCAACATCATTATCTTTATTAAAAAATGAAGAAAAAATACTCATTTTATTTTGGAACACATGTAGATTCACCTTAATCTTTACTTCAGCCTTGCAGAGATCTGTCATCTGTTTTTTGTTGTTTTTCTTCTGTATGTAGCAGTGGTGACTGCAAAATTTAATTTTCTTTAAAAGTTCAAACTTAGGTTGAATTTTGCCCATCCTAATTGTTAGGATCCAATTTTTTTGGATGCGAGGAAGGCCCCCTTGCTTTCCAGCCAACCTCAGATGAGTCTGGGAGGCTGGGGGTGGCTGGACCAACCTCTTTCAGGTTTATTTTCAGGTTCTATCCCTTCGAGCGAGGTTAAGACACAAACAAGGTCAGATGTTGTATGTCCACACGTTTATTAACTGTTTGGGGGAAAGAGAGAAAACAGGAATAGGAAAGGAAGGAAGGAAAGATGGGAAATCAAGCGAGAGTTCCAGATAGAGGAGCACAGACAGTCACCACCATGGATCTGCCGTGTCCCGGGGGTCTGTGCTTCTGGGGTCTGCGGTGGTGGGTGATCACACATGTGGGGTCGGTGATCGCACAGGGTCTTTGGTAGTCTCACACGAGGTCGGTGATCATACCTTTTTTATAGTGCACGGTCCAGCACGTGCGCATACATTTAGCACGCTTTACTTTTGCCAGGCTCTGTTCCCGCGCTTTGCTGTTGCTGGGCAGGGCAGGGTTCTGCTCGCACGCTGTAAGTGGCAGCAAAGTGCAAGCCTTGGTGGGCAGGTGGCCCCATCTGGGTGTCATGGTCCTCTGCCTCAGCAAGCTTGCAAGCCACCTTGCCTTCGGCAATGCTGATCTTCTCAGATAAGCACACAAAGGAGCAAGCTTTGAGACAGTTAGCTGGCTATTCAGTCTCCCACACTAATTTTATTCCTAACTGCAGAGGCATGAATTCCTTGGCTGGCAGATTCCTCTTCCTCTTCCTCTTCCTCTTCCTCTTCCTCTTCCTCTTCCTCTTCCTCTTCCTCTTCCTCTTCCTCTTCCTCTTCCTCTTCCTCTTCCTCTCGTGTTCTCTGTTTACTCTTAAAACCTTTTCCATGTGTTTAGCTTTTCAGTAAGGTCCTGAGCCCTTTCCTAGAAGCTTAGGCATAAGAAAATGTCAGGCCTGCACTGTGTTCAAATCCTTCAGCACTGCTGATTTCACTGAGTCCCTTTCACTTATTTTACTGAGGATGTCTCTGCACATGGACATGCAAATTTATTAGCCGGTGTTTACAGTGATTACAGTTTTGAAAGACATATTACTACCAAAAAAGCAATACAGAGACAGGCAGAGAAGGGTGACTAAACTGACTGGAAAAAAAATTAACTTTGATATCTGTGAACCAGAATATGGTTTCCCATTTGTCCCATCAGCCTAGTACATTAAAAGAATTTTCCCATCCTCCTATCTCTGAAGGCACTCACCCAAGACAGTGTTTTTTCATCTCATCTACCTGTCTGCTCACATACTTGTCTGACCTCTTATTCAGCCGACTGCAGCCATACTGCCTTGCAATTTTATGTCAGTGATCTCCTACTTAACTGCTAGCAGCTCTCCTAGCCTCAGCATGTCTGCTCTGGAGTGGCAGGGTATAAGCTACACCTTAGCTATGCTCCAAAGCTACAATCCAAATCTTCTGGTTCTTCTCTGATCCTTTCAGAAGCTCAGAGCTTGCAACAGGTTTCTTGTTATGCTGGGTGCCTCTCTTCAGAATGGTATTTCATCATTGACAGTGGTGGCTTTTCATGCCAAGCGGTACCTTGGGTGCTCAGCCTTGTGCCTTCCTCGAGGGGCACCCCCTCCCTGGGGGCATAACGCCCTTGCTCTGCAAGCATTGACTGTGTTGTTGTTGGGATCGGCTCTGCTGAATGTACATCTGTCAGCAGCGCAATAGGCAGGGAGGCTTTGGGGGTTAGGAACCTCTGGGTCAATGACTGCAGGGAAAAGATGAGGAGGAAAAGGAGCATCACACAGAGAGATGTTTGTCTTCCCTTCAGAGTGTTTTAGAAATACAAAAACAACCACTAAAGCTCCTACTAGTGGTTGGATTCTTGCTCCCCATGAAGTTAGGTTCTTGTTGGGTTTTGATATTACTGTGATAATGATTGTCAAGTTAATAAAGCAAATATCAAAAAGAAATAAGGAATTCAAGACAGAAACAAAAGCCTGAGCCAGGGGTAATTTTTCACTTTTACTTTTTAATAGGTCTCTGCTCCATACGAGGGTATTTCTATTACTGTTACAGTTGTTGTTGTTGGCTCTTTCTTTCTAAGCTACGAACACAGAGGAAGAAAGCTGCATCTTACCAGTTATGAGCTATGAATAGACTGCTTTACAGTCCACATGTGCCGCTGCTTCACCAGGTTCTGATCAGTGGCTGGAGTCCATCTGCAACAAGACACGGGCAGCAGAGATGTCTCTAGTGAATCTCTTATTTTTAAATAGCACTGGAAATGTATGCTGAAATCTGGTTTCTTGCTGGCTTGATTCAGAAAATGGTAGAAGAGTTGCAGCAGGTTTAACCAGGCATTCAGCTATAGAAAGGGGTCAGAATAAAAATTCAAATTCAGAGAACAGCAGTGTCAGGCACGGAAGTTTTGTGTAGGAAACTTCTAATTAGTACCCTGAACATTTTTAGTCATGTTTTCTCTTGTCACACAGGTATCACAAAAAGTGTATAAACACACACACACACGTATATAAGAAGAAAGTAGCTTTTTACTGCAGATTAGCTTCTGAAAACACAAAGTGATTTTCCAAGTCAAGCCACCACAAGTAGCGGAGTTATGGTAATTATCCATGTTGGTACTCTTAACCCACTGCACAGGTGAGGAAAAAATATCTTCCACTAGGCTAGCATGCTTTTCTGTGGGTTTTCTGCTAATAAACATCATGTAGTTATTGCAGTTCAGTGTGTGAATAGGAATTTCTTTAGCTACTCTTCTTTACCCAGAGATAAACCTGTTCCCACTGGCATCTCTGAGAATGGCATCTTCCCCCTCCCCTCCAAATATTAAGCTGAAGTCTCAGGAGAGGACTCACAGTTCTCTGTCCATCTGTTCATAGCTTCTTAAAGCAACTGGAAAAAAATGCCTGTCCCCACTGCTAGCTGCTCAGCGTCAGCAGCTGCTCGGCGGAGTGTGCACCATCAAGCAGGTAGTCAATGAAACACTCCTTGCACTGGAGGTGCTTTTGTGTGTTTACCCTCTCATGTCTACGAGCCACCAGGCAGGTTTTGTTTCATTTGTGAATGCAGGAAGCTCTGTGGGCAGCAGTACAGAAACGGTTCTCCTGAAGAGTGTTTGACATAGGAGCCGTGGATCACCACTCCTGCATGGCAGAGATGTCCATAAGATACCTGCCAGAGTGGAAATGGTAATGGGGTAGGTATGTATGTCTATTTTTTAGTCTCTCTTCTTTGCAAAAGGGAGCAGTGACTGCACAACCTGCAGGGCACCTGCAGCCGCAGTGCTTTTGAAAGCTTTCCCATGCCTGTTGAGATCCTTTGCTTAAAAGCTGTTTTACACAATCTTTATGCAGGATCTAGGATTTGGCCCTCTGAGAAATTTTTGCAAATTGCAGAGAAAACCGCCACCTTATTTTCTGCATCTTTTACAAGGGAGCCTGTCAGTGCTGTCCTGGGTAGAACCTGTCCTTAGGAGAACTGTGCTGAAGACAGGCAAACACTTTCCCCTTCGTCAGGAAGAGGAGCCTTATATAACTCCTCCTCACTGATTGCACAGATGCATTCAAAAAGCCCTGTATAATTCATTCATCCTCTCATATGCATAGCTCAGCACTGACGTGACACGGCATTTTTGCAAGTGGTATGGAAGTTACTGTGGGTTAATTGTCTTGGTGGTCAGGCTGGATTTTGGGCTACCAACCTTCATCTGGTTTCAGCTCAGCACAGTGAGCAGCGGTGTGAAGTAGCTGTGCTATTTAAGGTCCTGCTCAACTGTGTGCATTTGGATCGCTTTCAAAGCAGCCTAATTCTTGGTGTTTCGGTCTTCACTATTTACCCTCTAGTGGAGGTACCTCTCTGTGCACCCCACCACTTCCCGCCATTCTCCTTGGAGCTCCTGGGGCCCTTCAGGGAATCATGGAGCAGGCAGATTGGGCAGGAGGGAGGGCAGAGCAAATGCCAGGCTGTAGTTACTGTGGCACTGTGAGTACATCTTTGCTAGCTGTGCCATGCTGCGCTATGGAATGGCTAGCACACTCCTGGGCACAGGTTTTGGTCAGTTTTGCCTTTTCTCAGCCCAATATGACTTAAGATCACTAGTTCACTAGTACCGCTAGTGATAGTGTATGCAGAGATGTTTTTGCAGTTTATATAGATGTACACTTACTAAACATTTTGCAAATGTTGTGGTTTAATCCAGCAGGCAGCTGAACACCACACAGCCACTCGCCCCCTCCCTGCCTTCCTCAGTGGGATGGGGGAGAGAATTGGGAAAAAAGTAAAACCTGTGGTTTGAGATACAGACAGTATCTCTGGGGTTGAGATACAGACAGTTTATTAAAACAGCAGAGGAAAAGAATAACAATAATAATAATAGTAACGGTAAGAGAATATGCAGAATATACAAAGAAAGTGATGCTCAATGCAATTTCTCACCACCCGCTGACCAATGCCCAGCCTGGCCTCAAGCAGCGAACGCTGCCCCCTGGCCAGCTCCCCCTGAGCATGACGTCCTATGGTCTGGAATTGGCCAGTTGGGGTCAGCTGTCCTGGCTGTGCCCCCTCCCAGCTTCTTGTGCATCTGGCAGAGCAGGGGAAGCTGAAAAGTCCTTGACTTGTGTAAATGCTACTCAGCAACAACTAAAACACCAGTTTGTTATCAACATTCTTCTCATCCTAAATCCAAACCAGAGCACTATACCAGCTACTAGGAAGAAAATTAACTCTATCCCAGCTGAAAAAAGGACAGCAGACCACTAGCAGCAGAGTTATGGCACCACACGTTTCAGCTCCTGTGTACTTACTGAATGCATCTCGCTCTGCTGTAGCTGTACTGCTTTCCAAGTGAGACAGATACTTTTGTGAACAGCAGTCACACCTTGGATCTGCAGTGCAGAAGTATCTCTAGTGTGAGAGGCATTAGAGTTAGCATTTCCATGCACTGCATGAATTAACGTTACATTCTTAAGATAAGAGCCTCTTAGGATAAAGAGAGCAAGCTTATAAAAAGGAAATTGACTTTTGTGGCATTTGCCATCTCCATAATGATTCTTCCCATTCTCAGAACTGGATCCTCATAAGCTTTTATTTTTAAAGTAACAACATACCTATCTTACACACAAAAAAAAAGAAAGAGAAAGTACTTCCTTCTTTTTCTAAAAAAGATATCCTGTTCTTCTATATGCACAAGTATTTTTCTTAACCACTCTTTCTGTTGGTTAATGGCCTGGTACATAGTATGTTCAATAATTTAAGACTGAGCTAAAAATGGGGTTGATCTACTTTCTTGGAATACCTTCTGGGAATATGAAGAAGAGAACTGGAGAAGCAATTATTTCATGCCACAGCTGTATATTTAACTACTTTCTTTCTCACTCAAGTGGCATCTTGCATTCTCAGAGCTGAGGTAATGGAGGAAGCTGGGATTCTTAAGCGCATCAATGAGTCCTGGGACGTGATTAGCACAGCAGCCTGGAAGTTATCTCCTTCATGCCAGGCAGTTCTTTGTGTGGGCCATATCTGATGAAAGTGCCCAGCTTTCAACACACACCATCATCTGTTTACTCAGGTCTTGATTAAAAAGCTAACTCATTAATCAATTGATGATGGTACTGTGCACACATCCTCTTTTGACTCAGTGTGCATGAAGGTGAATCAGGCTGAAACCGTGCTCGTTTTTATTCTGAGAGAACAGAGGCTGCTATATGATTTGCCTCATTTCTGTAGCACATCTGTACAGGCTGAAGATAGCACAGGCATTGTCACAAGAGGCTGCTTCCAGCTGATCAGTTCTCCAGTGGTAACACTTACGCTCCACATCTCATCTGGGCAACCAATAAGTGACTTTTACATCATTTTTTGCCTCCTTGGCACCAGTCTTTTCCGCCAATCTGCTGTAGGCTGGCTCAGTGGAAATGGTGGAGGAAAACACTCCTAGCAGCACAAACAAGGTGCAAGATGCCGGATGCAAAAGGCAATGAAGATCAAGAAGGCTCTGGGTCTAGCCTGATGTATACCCTGGGTGTGAAAGAGCATCCTACTTCCTTCACGAGGCCTGGACTGGCATTTCAGCCACTCACCTCTGAAAGCCAGGACAAGAGAAAATGAAACTCTGCTCTCTAACACAGCCATGCAAAGTTGCAGGAGGACACTTAATCAGTAGGTGAGTCAGTTACCGAAAGCAAAATTGCAGGGCATTGGAGCCATGACAGATTACACTGTGGTTCTGACTCCTGCAGGACCTATATATTCAGTGCAGAACAAACTCGTGTCAGTGCCACCTAAAGAATAAAGAATAAACCAGTTCAACTCTCTTGAAGCGTCTACAGCTAACAGCACATGCACATACAACATTTTTATAAGGCAATCAGCCTTGCACTATGCAGGAAATAGGTAGAACAGATGCAATGCAGGGGGGTGACCTTTAACAATGTGACCATTATGCACAGTTTCAGAGTAGCAATCCAAATACACAAAGAGCTTCCAAAATCCTAAGGTTAAAGAAATGCAGAAAAATGCAGAGACATTTTAGTGTATTTTCTCCCCGGTTGACTCACAAACTCTGCGTAGAAATGCAAGTGGGTAAAATATTTGCAAGTGGAAGGTTGATGTTTACAGCCTGTGCCTCTCCTAAGCTTGCCAGTTTTGTGCTGGCAGGAAAAGCATTTTGCAGTGCTAAGCAGCTGAACTCAGAAGGCTCGGTTCTCTCCCACTAGTGGGTAACGTGATGCTTTACATTTTGCCAATTACTTTTTTATGATCATTGTTAATAAGTAATACTGCAAGGACATGATTGCAGGTGGCACATATTGCATCTAAGCTTTTAAACTATTATGAATGCTACAGAGACTCCATCGCCTATATCTTATTCAGCACCTTAGGTTTGCCTGATGAAGCATCCTTCTATTTTATCTTGGTTTTGTGCTACTCTTTCAAGCTTCAGAAACCTTACAAAGTACTCCTGCATTTCACCGATAGCAATAAATGCAAGAAAGTTGTTCATAGAATGTAGTAAGATTAATAATCACACAGATTTGCCAGAAAGGCAACTGAGAAGTCTCCAGAGATGGTCCAAAGTTGAAGTCCCTCATGACACAGGAAGAAAACAACTACTGCAGCATGAAATATCAGAGGTTCCTTGAGTCCAATGGCTGAAGGGGGTTGCCCGAGGAAGAGTCAGCAGCGTTTCTCCAGTATGCTCTCCCAGACTGCAATGCTTTCATGCTCAAGGATTTAACCGGAGGTGCTTTTTTGTCCTTCACATTTAAGGGCCTCACTGGGTTTGTCTTCCATCAGGTTGAGCAGTCTCCCCTTAAGCCCATTAAAAACCATCCCAGGGCTGTGAGCTCCACAGCGTTATTTATGAGACAGGTGAAAAAACTGTTAAGTGAGATCTCAGTTTTATGCCTCCTGTTTTACAGCTGCTTTTGACAGAAGAGAAGTAGATACCTGCCTGTTACATCACCCACAATGATGCGGTCTCTGTCACAGTGCCCCCACTCATCTCTTTTTTGGGCTGAAGCACAGGATATGCCTTAGTCCTTCAACAGCCTAGCAGAAGGGAAGTTTTTCCTTATCCAACGAGAGGATAAAATTGAGAATGCTAGACAAAGTTGTCTTCAGTATTTCCCCAGTTTTGTTTCAAAAGGACAAACTCCAGACGGCAGTTTCTTTTCTCCAAAGCTTTAGCTAAACAGTGCCAGATGGGATTGCACTTCCTGAGGTGTTAACAAGGACATGGCCTGTCCTCTCCAACAGCACAAGCCCTACTGCTTTCAGATGGCAATGATTCAGCCTGCGCTATTGATCTGGAAGTGTCAGTTACCACACGGGGACAAGCCGTTTTATCCCAGGGATATAAATAACAATCTGAGCATACGGCGAAGAGAGTGCTCTTGGTCTAGAACCAGATTCTTCTTTACAAGATTAATCTTTAACATCTGGTCCATCTCACAGGGACCTGCAGTGCATCCTGACACATATATTGTTCCTTCATATGTTCTTTTTCAGTCTTCTGATACTTAGCTCTTGTAGGGTTCAGCTTCGACCTTGTGCCTGCGCTCAAGGTGAGAGCCAGTCTTGCACCAATGTAGCTGTTAGAAAACATGCACCTTAGTCCACTTACAGTTGTACTGAGTTACCCTGAGTAAATGCAAAACAAATCTGGCCTCTGGGCTCAACTGAACTCATAAATGTGGTTGTTTAAAAGCACTTCTTTGTCAAATAAATTATCAGCTACAAGCCAGGAACCAAACCACGCTGCTAACAAAAATTGCCATCAGCATTCAGCTACCCTGCATCTTGGGAGAGGGAATAAACTGGGGCCTTGTGAAAGTGTACAGCTAAAATGGTAAAATTTCAGGCACAAAATCTGTAGTGCATTCACCAGAAACTTCAGTAAGAGTACTTTGCGTCTCATAAGAAAGTATATCTGTAACATAAATGTCAACCACGCATTCACTGTGCTTTCTTGCTGGGTCTGTACATTTGCATGTTGCATGCTTCTAACATTATTTCTTTGGACAAATGGCAGTATTGCTGTTGGTGTGCTTTTTTGCTTTGGTGCATTTGCACGGAGATGCGTGTATTTGTTACAAGATGGTATTCACACTCCAGTTCCTACTGAACAAACCATTTCTTCGTGTAGTACAGAAGCTTACTATTCCCAGGGAGATATGAAGAATCCAGGATGATGAAAATTTGGGAAACAGGTAAGGAAGGAGAAAGTAAAAGTATGTTTTACACATCTTTAAAGCTTAAGGTTTTGGTTAATATTGCCAAGAAATTCTCATTGTGTCAAGAGGAGTACAGGTTAAATCATCTGTGCATGGTCTGAGCTATATCTAGACAATTCTCCACCTAACCTTCTCAAACTTCGGGGGAACTGTTGTTTATATCTCCATTTTTAGGCCTGAAAGATATAAAGATTTAGATCAAAACTGTGCACTGGAATAATTTGCTATTAGTTATCCCATGATATACTTCATCTAATCCTTTAACTACAGAGATGGGAGACGCTATACTCGTCTGCCATTTCAAATGCTGCACCATTTTCCATGTGTACAGACTGCCTGGATGTGTCTGTCTCCTTTGGCGGCAGGATGGCAGTGTGTATATATAGCTCTTGGCAGGACCAAAGGACCGTTTCTTCCCACATGGAGGGCCAGCAAGCCCAGCGTGTGGCTGCTTTGGGGTAGATCATGGAGATGAAGGTCACGCCAAGCTGGAAATCCCTTCTATGCTGGCAATTTTGTGGATTCATTTTGTTGAAGAAGGCTGCAAACAAGCGTGAATGAGTGCAGAAAGTGTCCACCACAGGGGTTTGGGTATGAGCGGACAGCTATTGTAGACACCGAGGTCCTTCCGTTGCCAGGGAGGTAAGCAGATTAAGGGTGTTACTGCAGGCTGGAAAGGTGTACCAACCCTTTAGGATTTAAAAAAGCCTGGACGGTTTCCTCCCTGTGAGCTGCTTTCTGTACGGGGGCGCCCGGTCCTGGCGGAGGCCGGGCCCGGCGGAATCCGCAGCGTTTTACCACCACCCAGTGGGGAGCACGGGGAAAGCCCCGCATCCCACACCGCCGGGTCCGTCTCCCCGGACCCCCCGATCCACAGACACAGGGATCTAATTCATTCCGCCGGCGGCGTGCATAGCTCCCCTTAGCATTAGCCGGGCATTCCCGCTTGCTCGCAAAGAGCAATGGGGCTCATATTTAAAAGGAGTTTCCCGTACATCTTTTTCGTGTGCAGTAGCTGATGATGCAAGTTTTTATTGTTGTGGGGTTTGGGGTTGGTTTGGGGGTTTTTTTGTTTATTTTGTTTTGGCTTTTGTTTGTTTGGTTGGGTTTTTTTAATTTAGAAAATATAACTGGCCTTTGGAGTTTCATATGATGAAATGGCCTGGAGATAGATGTCTGAAATTTGCAGTTATTCACCACTGTGTTCTGTTACCAATTGTTCATTCTTGGGCTAGGCTGTAAAAACGGGAAGCTAATTCAACAGTCCCACCTAAAAGCTGTCTTGACTGAATGCAAATACAGCACCATATTTTCTCGGTGCTTGCGATCCTTCTCTGGTGGTTAAGGCACTCACAACAGCTAGGTGGTTGCTCATTTGCCTTAGGAAACAATGAAAATCAGTGATGAGCTTGGGGCATCCTCCACAAAGATCCCACAGTCTGCACAAAACACCACCCCTTCACTGAAACACCTCTACTCTGAAAGCAAGAGATGTATTGCCTTGTGGTAGGCTGCACCAACAGCATTGCACTGGTTTGTATGTAAAGCCTGGTAGCTGCAGTAATAAAAACAATGTATTAGACAGATTTCTCCTGGCTTCTTAAGGTGAAGATAACAGACACCCAACTGGCCAGATGTTCTAGCAGTATATGGGGACCATAAGGAAAATAAGAATGGTCATACCACATCACATCAAAGGTCTATCCAGTTAGTGGTTACGTTTCCAAGTGTAACCAATAGCAAATACCTCAGGAAGACCATAATAAAGCAAGCATGTACTGCTGTTTTTTCTAATTGCTCTCTCGTGCTCCACACAGATTTGGGGCTTACTGATCACAGAATCACAGAATCACAGAATGGCAAGGGTTGGAAGGGACCTCGGGAGATCATCTAATCCAACCCCCCTGTTCAAGCAGGTTCTCCTCGAGCATGTTATACAGGACTTCGTTCAGGCAGGCTTTGAATATCTCCAGAGAAGGAGACTCCACAACCCCCCTGGGCAGCCTGTTCCAGTGCTCTGTCATCCTCAAAGTAAAGAAGTTTTTCCTCATATTCAACTGAAACCTCTTATGTTTCAGTTTGTGCCCATTGCCCCTTGTCCTGTCACTGGGCACCACTGCAAAGAGTCTGGCTCCATCCTCATGACATCCACCCTTAAGATATTTGTATGTATTGATGAGGTCCCCTCTCAGTCTTCTCTTCTTCAGGCTGAACAAGCCTAACCCTCTTCAGCCTTTCCTCATAGGGGAAATGCTCCAGTCCCTTTATCACCCTAGTTGCTCTCCTCTGGACTCTTTCTAGGAGTTCCTCATCTTTCTTCAACTGGGGAGCCCAGAACTGGACACAGTACTCTAGGTGGGATCTCACCAGGGCAGAGTAGAGGGGGAGGAGAACCTCCCTCGACCTGCTGGCCACACTCCTCTTAATGCACCCCAGGATGCCATTGGCCTTCTTGGCAACGAGGGCACACTGCTGGCTCATGGTCAGCTTGTCATCCACCAGAGCTCCCAGGTCCCTCTCGGCAGAGCTGCTTTCCAGCAGGTCAGCCCCCAGCCTGTACTGGTGCATGGGGTTTGACCTCCCCAGGTGCAGCACTCGACACTTGCCCTTGTTGAATTTCATCAGGTTCCTCTCCGCTCAACTCTCCAGCCTGCCCAGGTCCTGCTGAACTTGATGGGGTGTGTTGGCATTTTGTAGTCCACTGTACTTTAGCTCCTCTTCCCTGCCACGAGTAGACTTTTGAAGTCCATTGCAGTCTGAGTCAAGGAGTTTCAGTTTGTATCCTGTTTGCTTTGAAGCCCTTAGTTCCTGTTTTCATTTGATGCTTCCTCTGCTGTGTTATTAGAAGAGACATTAAACAAGCTCCCTCTCCAGCCACAGATGATGTTATAGATTTCTTTCCTTCCCTTTATGGAGTGAAGCACCTAAGCAAAGGCTTTTCCACATGTGGGAACCATCATACCTAGGATCACCCTGCTACACTTTGTTTTACTTTTCCTAGCTCTCCTGTACCCTTTTTTGAGGTGCGGGACCAGACCAGACCAGAAATTTCATTAGAATTGTGGCTGAATGAATGAACTGCATGGAACAAATGAAATCCATTCATTTATGGAGGGGTGTGCTGGGCTAAGAAGAAAAAAAAGAGGCATGTGGGGGCAATCTAATACTCCAGATATTAAACTACAACCCAAGGAAATTTAAAATGTGGAACATGCAAAAGTGGCTTAAAGTCTCCAATGCACAAGTGAGTGTAAGAGAAACACAGAATAGAGGTGAGCTTTTTACAGTGATTTCTGTGCTGAAATATGAAGATAAAACACACAAGAAAACTATTTTCTGGGATGTTATCTTTATGTCTCAAGCCTGCATTGTTGCACCACTTCAGGTGTAACAGGTTAGCATACCTATATCGCTACTTTATACATACAGGCACACCACACCTGCCAGAAGATGTTTACACACAGTTACTTATTTCTTATACAGCTGGGTCCAAAGCTTCTTCCTTGTCATGGCATATTTTTGGTGTTAAATGCAACACCATGGTTCTGAGATAAGTTTTTCTGTGCACAGACTGAAACTGTTTCCCTGTGCTGGCTGTTTCCAAAGATGGTTCTTTGTCTTCTTGGCAAGTACCAGGGCACCTAGCAAGGTCACACTTTGAAAATTGAAACTACCAGGGTAGTTTCACTTACATTTACTCATTTGCTTCCTTTTATTTAATAAAAGAAACATCAGCTAAAACAGCAATACTCAGTTCTGAAAAAGTAGACCTCTACCATGTAGGGAAAATAGTAATTCCCTTAACTCAAGTGAGGCACCTTGCACATCTTACTTTTGGCTTCAGGAGCCTGTGTAATACTGTCAGCATGTAAGAGCTGTACTACATAACTGAGCCTTTTGGAAGCAATGTGCCACCCCTGCCCTGTAGGACCTCATTCCTACAGTTATATGTGCTAAGTTGGGGACTTTAAGGATGGATGTTATAAAAACACCCAAATAGGCAAGACACCCCTCCTCTCATCCCCCTTGACAAACACTTGATACTAGAAAATACTAGCTTCCTCTCGTAAGTCCTATTCAACTATTCCCTGCAGGATTATGCAAAACATTCCACCAAGAGCTTGCCACTCAGAAAGGAAATATTTGAGCTCAAGAAAGTTAATAAGGGAACGTATTTGAAGTAAGGTATTAAAGGCTTGAAGAAGCAGACATGGATCTCCTAACTGTGGGATTTGAGGCAGTGTGAAAGAAAGCAGGCACCTAAAATCACTGGGAAGGATAAAAACTAGACTACAGATAAAAACTGCATCAGACAAGAGACATGGTACCTTCCAGAAAAAATTACTTCATAGAAGTAGATTGGAGAGATGAATTAGACAATAAAATGACCCTAATATCATGTGCAAGGTCAAGACTAGCTCACATATAATACCCAGGATCATAATTTCAACTACCAGAAATTTCAAAATTAAAATAATAAATTCTCAGCATTCTCATCCTTCAAAAAGTCAATGAAATTAAAAAAAAATAAAAAATAGGGGTAGAGGAGTGGGAGGAAAGCTGTCTTTCTTTGCCAAACAAATAGAGTATCAAAAAGAACAGAGATATGAATGGAAAAGTGATATTCCTGTGCATCTTGGTTCACAGTCTTTTCACTGAATTCCCTTGAATGAAATAAGCTTATTTGAAGGTTACCATGCTGCCAAAGAGCTGTGAGCTCTAGTGTGGCCAAGGGAGCACAAGAAGAGAACAGAAGGCACACACTGTGTGGGGAGAACCAGAAGGTGGTACTTCTGCCAGTGTTTGTAACATTTGTGATTGGCTGCTGGCCTGGGAATGGAAAGATTTATTTTGCAAAGTCTGTGGGTGCAGGGAAAAATTAGGGAGTTGAAACTGATCTCTTCTGAAACTGTAAGTTAATCTCTTATGTCCAGGATCAGACTTCCTAACTGCAAAATGTATTTGTCTTAGTCACATGGAAAGGTGAGAGAATTAATAAAGTAAAAACAATGTAATGCTTATACAACAATAAAAAATGCATAGGCAGTCAAGCCTGCAAGGTGTGAGAACTCTGGCCCTCATTCCATTACCTATGTAAATATATTCAATCCAACTGATAAATAAGTTATGTCTATTTAGGTTAATATCACTTGCACGCTTAACTCAGTAACTAACTGTGTTGAACTCAGTGAATTTCCAAGAACGTAGCACCTTCTACTGAAACGGACCACTCACTGTAAAGGTATTATCAGCACAGGCAGGTCATATACTTAACTTTTTTTGTTTCATAATGAATAGCATTAAGAGACTTATTTCTCAAGCTCTGGATAAAAGGAATGTCAAAACAAGCCCAGGTATCAGTACAATTGTGCTATGTGACTTTCCTGCTCCATCTCTTATCTGGTATTTAGAGAAGATTCAGCGCGTCTGCAGGGCGAGGTGGAAGGAGGTGGAAGGAGTATTTATGTTGTCTGAGAGTCTACAGCCAAACAAATGTACATCCTGACTGATTTAAAAAGTAATTTAGCTTGCAGCTTTTCATTCAGCACCTGGCAACAGATAAACCAGAATAAGACATTAAAGAAAGTTCATTATAAGCACTTGAAAACTCTCCTCCCTTGCCCGTGCTGTCTTCCTCTAGGACTTTTTGTATAATAAATGTCCTCATCTTTGTCTTCAAGGGGCTCCTAAATTGTGATTCTGCTTGTCTAAAACACAAGCAAAATCTCCAGGGGTCTCTGAATGGCAGGCTGAACTTTCGGAGTTGCTATCTGCAGTTTGAGAAATGAACTCCACTGTAAACTGGGACTCACCTCTACAGATTTGTTAACATTGTTATTTCACCAAGACTGAAGCTAACACATAGCACACATACGCAGTGATTATTGGAGGGCAGGCAAACCCTGATTGCTCAGTACCACTGTCTGCTCTGGGATTATGTAGATTTTTACTGAGTTCTTTCCCAGTACAAGATGTTTGTCGACCTTGGTCTTGATAGCATAGAAGCAGCGTATTAAAGACAAAGGGCATGTTATGTGTGTTTTCCATGTTTCTCAGTGCACTCTACCAGGAATCACTGTGTGGCACAGTGGAGAGATAAGCATTGATACAGGAGTCCCATATGGCTGTTACTGGCTCCGCAAGACAGTCAACACCATAGCAGGCTATTCTGGACAAAAGGAGAAGGCAGGATAAGAAGCTGAGCTGTTAATGCCAGCTAAGACACTCCAGCGCTACGTCTGCTTCGTGAGAACTGAGCAAGGCAGAGGTATCTGCCTCAAAGACGCCTGTCACCAGAATATCTGGGTGACAAGACGTGGAGCTGCTGTTAACACAGGGGTGCCATCTCTTCCCACGCAGCCTGGGGGATGTAGGTGCACTGATTACAATGTGCTGCTTTTGGAAAGTCTCATAAAGCAGGTCTGCACTGCCCAGAGGTATGCAGACCAGGCTAGACTAAAGTGCAAAGGTTAACAGGTTTGCTGATTAGAACAGCTGTAATCGAGTTAAGGACGATGCTTGTTATTCACTTAAGGCTGTGCTTGACTTGAAGCACATGCTGGTCAGTGTGTGGCTCTGCCCTTATCTCTGCCAGAGGAAGGGTAAAAAGCTCCTGTTACCTTAGGAGCACTTGCGAGTATCTTCCTGTTGTGAGCCATCTGAGTGTCATAAGGCCACCAGACCCTGTCTGCCGGAGCACTTTCGGGTAACTCTCTTCAGATGTCGGCAGGGAAAGTGTCAAGGCTAACACAAAGATACATAAAATGGGCTTTCACAGGAGACATGTTGATCCAGCAGTGGGGAGCCGTCGGGGTGGCTGGGGGCAGGGCTGTTAAAACCTCTGTTGAGCAATGGCTTCTCCAGGGAATAGGAAAAGAACAGGAGAAAAGTTACATGCAGCCGCACAATCCCTTGATGTAATTACAGCCACGAACCCGAAACTAAGAGTTCATTTTTTACATGGAAGTAAAAAGAGGAGATATAACACATTGCACCCATTGTGCCTACCACTGTTGGTTCCTGAATATCTCACTATTCATGCAACTGGGACCAAACCACCAGATTTTCTTCATTGCTGATATGACTACTAATAATGACTTCAATTTTGAAATTTTGAAAAGGAACAAAAATCTGCTACATTTTCTTTGAAATTTCCCATTTTGCTATCAACTGGATGTTGGCAGTAGTTGCAACTGGAAATAAAAATAAAGAGTTTAATATGGTGATTTCTCTTGTATCAGTTTTCATTCTGTGCGTGCCTGTGTTTTATACATAGAGAGAATTAAGCTTCCTCTATCTATATTTAAACACAGGCAACCCTGAAGATGCTGAAAGACAGGACCTGACTCTCCCACCTGTTTTAAGATATTCTAAAACCAGAGATTTAAGAGAGATTTTGGATTAAATTAAAATGGAAACAGACATATATATACATGCACACAGGTACAGAAATACATGTACACAGATCTCTGCCCACAAATACATACTACGTGCTAATACAGTATTAAAACATGTATATTTCACATTGCTTGAAAATTATTGCCATGATAATAATGATTCTCTAAACAGTTCTTGCCTTCATCCTTTATAATTTGATATGATAGTACAAACCTTTGCACCATTTCAGTGGTACAATATTCTTTTTTTGCTTTTATATACTTTTTAATGATTATTCTCACTCTTTCAAATGTTGCTTTGGCATCAAGGCACTCATAATCCAACCACTTTTCTGTTGTCCTAGCAAATAAATTCTTAAAAGGCATTTTTTTCCCACCATAACTTATGAATAGTCTATTCATGGCTGATTTATCTCCATCCTTTCATGCTGATTGCCTAGAACACCCAATGTGTATTTTATTACGCCTATCTGTGTTCTCCTTTGTTCTCAGCAGTACTGATTTCCTGAACGAAAGCCGAGACTGACTGAGAGCTGCTCCTTCTTGCAGACACCAGGTAATGACAGCTCTGAAGGAGGTATATGAATCCTTGGGAAAGGGAAGATGGAAGCAGTCAAGTAACAGCTGTCGGTTCTGAAAAGGTAGTAGCACATATAGGACTCCATCTATTTTGAACTTGTTTTAGAAAACCTCTACAGCAAATCTGACCTTGTGAAGGACTTTTCTGGTGGTCTTCACATTACTACTGACTATGTGGTTTTATGATATGGCTTATTCTTCAAGAGCACTATTCACTATTGTAATGGGCAAGTAGACTACACGGCCAGTAGTGTTATTATTTGAGCAGTTCATCAGGAAAATAATGTCCGCCTCATCAGCGAGTTCAAAGCGCTCCCTTATAAGCATGTTGATCCCTTATGTTATCTTCTTGCAAAGCCCAGCAATGCAAGGGAAACTGGGAAACTAGCTCCAGGTTTTATTGTGGTCCTGGTCATTCTAAGAGTCATTTCCTTCTCTTTCAGGGATATAAAGAGGCATATATTATGTGGGCAGAAGATTCTGTGTTCTGGTCAATAAGATAGGCCACAGAGGTCAATGGCATTCAGGCAAGCCTGCCTGAAAGCCCCTATCAATTTTCAAAGGTGAGGGAGGAAGATTTAGAGACTCGACGTGTTCTGCCTGTGCAGGAGGAAAGATAAAATACCACTCTGTAAAGGGGAACAGAATATTAAGTCCCATAAAAACCTGAAGAGGCTATACAGTCTCCTCAATTGGGGAAGAATTTTGCCACCCAGGTTTTATTTTACTGCAGGGACACATAAAAGGGCACTTGAAATTAATGCTTAGAACACAACTTACGCACCAAGGCAAAAGCTAAAGCTTTCTTTCAGCTCCTCTTCTGCCCCCATTTCTCTTTTGTCACCACCTATTTTGATGTAACACCTTCGGAAGAGGCACTTTGTCAGTGACACAGTGATGAAAACTCCCACCATCCCTCTGTTCCAGATGTTTCTCACTTTCTGTTTCCAAATCAAAGTTGGCACAGGCCCAAAGAAATACACATATCCTCACTCTGCCTAGGAATAGAAGTACTATTGTATGAGCTATGAATCCAGCTTAGATTATTCCCTATGTTTCATAAAAACTATTCCTGTCAGAAAACTCATTGGGACTGTCTTCTATAGGAATACAGTAAGGCAGGCCATGAAACATCTTGACTACCTCAGCTGGATATATGAAGAATAAAATATCCCTCCCTTTTTCCTATATATGGAATAATACTGGATATTTAAAATCTATTTGTATATGTTCATGTAATAATATACAGGTTGAAGTAGTGCAATGAAAACAGAAATATTTTACATGCAAGGGAAAAATGAGGACTATTTGGAGGTGGTCAATGTTTCTTTTTTATTCCCCTGGTTCTGTGGCTGTGCACAGGGACCAAGGTGAAACTATTTGGATACCACTGGCTCCCAGTACAGCTTTGAGCCTACTTTTGGAGGACTGATGGAAGGAAGCTATGTCAAAGCTGAAAGTATTTGATATCTTATCAAACTTCCTTATTTTAAATGGAGAGAATGGTAGGGATGCAGACAGAGAGAAGGCCTCTTTTTCCCATCCTGGGGAATAATTGTTGATGTAGATATTACATATACATCTAGCTAGAGTAAATAACCCAGAGGGTCACTTTCTGTTGGCAGACTGGCAGACCATTATGTGGCTGGGATGTCAGTAGAGGGTTAGAACCAAGAGGATAAGCAAGGAATAGAGAATCAGGGTCAGAGGGAACAGTAAACAGTAGTGTAACATTTGTTACATCTTATGAATAAACTATTTTAGAATGATAAATGTCTTAGACACAAATACATGTATCATAGAGAAAATACAGACAGAATGACACAGCATATCTTGGTTCAGTTTCTCCTGAGCTTTTGCAATATCATTTACAGATGTGAATTTGAGATCAATATTCTAGTTGTAAAAGAGAACCACATTTTGGAGAATGGGAGACATTCAGCTGAATGCCCTTTCCTCCAGCTACTGTTCCTTGACTCAGAAAATCAGAACACCACCAGAGAAACATTTTGGTCAGTAGAGTATGTATTTGTCAGAAATAAGTGAGAGGGACAGTAAATTACAAAGCAAGGTCAGAACAATGTTGCTTCCGATTTCTTTGAATAGGTGACAGTATTTTTTCTTTTGTAAAAGGAAGGAAGGAAGGAAACTTTTTCTTCAGAAATAACAATACAGAAAGCGAGACACAGCAGTATTTCTGTGAGGGTGTGTTGTCAGAAAATAAGAAGAATGATCAGTTCATATTGCTCTTTGAAGAGCTGAAATACCTGCATGCATTTCAATTAATGGGATCGTGTTCTGGGAGGATTCTTAGTTCTCTGTCTTCAAGATGTTTACACTTTTATTCTGTTCCCTTCAACTTTTAATCCCACCTTCCTAGGTGGGATTAACCCAACCAAGCATGCATGGCATACATCTCCACTTGGAACAGTTCAGGATGCCTGAATTGAAAAGGTGGACAGAAAGGTAGACAGAATGAAGCACTCTTGCAGAGAATGCATTATTTTATTACTTATTATTTTGTCTTAACTATTCTGATAAATAATAAACGATGCCTTAATGGCATCTGTTTCTCTCAAGTCTATGAAATGTGTATGGGGTGGCATACTAGAAAGCAGATATCCCAGGCTGGACAAGATGGATCTGAGCTCTATGGCAGGAAATTTGTTCTCCCTAGTCTTGGACCCTTGTACAGTGCCAAGGTGGCTTTAAGCAATTTTAGAACAGGTTTGCTAGCGTAGCATGACTGGATAACTTGTAATGTCCAAGCTTCATGAATGTTAAGTTCTTCCAGGATCCTATCAACTGTTTATGAAATTTCTCATCTAAAGGATGAGAGAGGCTCCCCCTCTGTAAAAGGAGTGGGAGCTTATGTTAGGAGAATCTGCAGTGTTGAGCCATTTTAGCTTGTGCCATTTCTTGCATAGAATCTAGTCACTAATCTAAAATAAATCTAAATTCCAAAATTAACCTAAATCCTAGAATGAATCTAAATTAACTCCATTAACAACTTCGGGAGATCCATCAAGGACAGCTTTAAAAAGGAGCTTTGTCACACCTCCTCAACTCTGAGTTATTTCTAAACCTGCTATGAATAATCTGGACATTGAACAATTAAATGTAAAAAGGGCTTTTTGCTTCAACATGCATCATTCCAATGGTACTGCATAACAAACTGAAAAATGCAGTTTTCCAGAACACAGCACAATTATATCAAGATTTGAGACTTGGTATTGGGGACATCATTTTAGGAAATAACTTTTGAATACTGGAAAAATCATCAAGAAGCTATCAGTTCACCCACTCTCTGGGAAACATGACAGTAAAGTGTGTAACCAGACAGAATGCAGTTTATTGATCTACTGTAGCATACACATATATAAAATGTTCCACATTGCTTTGTTTGTTTGCTTGTTTCCCTTTCATTGCAACTCAGCATAACATAAATTTCAAATCAGTGTCTCAAGTTCAGGGTATAATTTCCAATGCAAGCCTGGAACCAAGGTGAAAGGCAGTCAACAGTGTCCAGGCCTGTATCTACCTGTGCCTGTGGTCCAAGACCTGTAAAAAGCATGGGCATTTTTCCACAACTAGTGAAATTTCATATGTTATAAGATGGCATCAGTGATGGATTTTTCTCAGCCTGAAAAATACCAACATCAGGATTTGTGGCTGCAAATGTAAGGGACACCATAAAAATCCCACAGCTCTACATGGTCCTGAACTGACATGTACAATGCTTGTTCAGGCACCTCATGCTGCATCACAAGATCTGAATGCTCCATCATCTGTCTTTGATAAATTATCTTCTGAATTTGGGGGCTGAAATTGTTTTCATATAATAGTGTTAGTTCTGAATACTGCAAGATGTTTATTAGAAAAGATATTGAGCGATGCCATAGCTCTATGTTTTTGACAAAGTATTTTGGATTCTCTGCTAGAAAAAGCCCATGAGGCTACACTTCCAAATACTTTGCTATGATGACTGTATGCACACTGTACAACTATGCACTTACATGTGACAACCACTTTTGTTGATCAACACGGTCTAACACAGTCAGGATATTTTCTGCTAAAATAAGCCCAACCAACTACTTGTCTCTTGCTGAATTTTTAACAGATGAGAAACTCCAGCCAGAGTTACTTAACTGTTGAGCAAGTATAAACAAACTGTGGGGGCCTGAGTGACTGATTCATGATTTTGGACAGAAAACAGAAAAAAAAAAAGCAGTTCCTCACTCAGCTGTACACCAGGATGCGTTAGCAGGGCTAAATTCCAGATCCCCACTTGCCCAGCTGATTTCCAGAATGGTTTGGCTTGGTATCGCATGGTAACAAAGCAAAGCCTAGAACAAGCCCTTCCGTATCAAGACAGTAGGTGTTAGGTATCTCAAAACCCCATGTACCACTCTGACTTTAAACAATGCAAGCACATATGCAAAACAAACTACTGACGGCATGCTGTGCAGAGATAACTGTATCACTGGTCTCAGTCCCATTCCCAGTGGACAAATATGTTTGTCACAAAAAACCCCTACTACAATTCTCACTAATTGGTGCCTTTGTTGCTAGTTTCTGGAGACTGAACAGACCCCAAGTGGACTTAGATGTTCTCCCCAGACCAGCACTGAAGTGAATCAAAACTGGAAAGCATTACATTCTCCTGTATCCTTGCATTTGGACTTCTCTTTTGTCCTCCATCCCATTGTGGCTTGCATTTTCTTTCAAAATTTAGCTATGCAAAGCTACTCTTTTCAGTGACCTCAGCATGAGATTATGTATATGTAGAATCAGAAATGGGAGAGACAAGGTTCCCACTGTTTCCAGGCTCTTCATCACATTGTGTTGAATAAAAAGTCAAGCAAGTATTGCCTCCTTTTACCAGCAGAGGACGGTACCTCATCTGCTTAAATGAGACCCGCTGCCGTGGCAATCACTAAGGTTTCCCGTGCAAACCATTGATACTTGCTCTGCTTTCTAGAGTTTCAGGAGAAAGAAACACAGCAAGATTATCTTGTATCACTTCTGCTGCATTCAGTCACATGCAATGTGGATGTCAGACAGCTGCTGGGCTGCCCATCACCTCAATACCTAGAGCCCCCCAAACTCCCACAGTGCAATTATGAAATCATGTGTGGTGACACAGGGATCTTGGTCCATAAACTTGCTTAGTCACTTACTTACTTGATTTATTTTTAGAGGGTTCTATTTATTCCATGGAAGGTTTTTCTTTGTGAATTTAGTGCATTAAGGGATACTAGGCAGTATGGAGGCTGATCTCTCTCTACAAATGAGCAGTGGCATGGACCATAAATTCTGTGGTTTAAGGTCCAGTTCTGAGGAAGCACTTGCAGGCACTACCATGGGAGCCAGGATATCAACGGCAATAGGACCAATTATGTCCCATGAATAGTTACTGGGCAGTGTTTTATATTGTGCATGTCTACAACACTTTGTCCAGCTGTTTTGCACTCAGATCATCATTCTCAGCCTGCTAGATGGCTCATATTTATGTATTTGACATACTCCTTAGCACACATGTGACTCTCGCCTGGGAGCCAACTCAGGCAGAACTAAAGTTAGCATTCACCTCACATCAGCTGTTCAAAAATTAGGGTTGTCCTACTTCAGTGAAAAGACTTCAGCATTTTCAGGTGACAATTCCTCCCAATGATATTCCGCATTTGTACTCTAGAAGTAATCCTCCGCTGAAGCTGCTTCTCACTCTCTCTCCATTGAAAATCAAGCCAACAGAGCTCACTCAGATCAGAAATTTCACTTTCAAACACATAAAATAGGCAGCATTAATCCTACCATAACTGCCTTGTCCAGCATCTCACAGGAAGTTTGTCATGCTGCAAACAGCCAGCCTGAGGTTTCTTGAGTCCCAGCCCAGAGGCTTAACCGCTGATTTATTCCAAACTTTTACTAATTGCCTGATGCATACAAGTTGCCTTAGAGAATCAAGCTAAATGATATAGTATGGGAATATATTACAAATCACGTGCAAGGAAAGCTACTGAGATAGATGCATTTAAAATAACTTTATTTACTTGGGCCTTCTTGGAATTCTTTCTTTCCTTATTACTCCTATTGATGGTACTAAGACTTATTTCTGAATAAAGTATGCAGATTGGGCCTCTGAAATAGCACAAAATGAAAATCACATTTTCTTCCCATTTGTGTGTACTTTCAGTGTGTTTATAAAAGCTATGGAATTTATAGGCCCGGAGTTTCACTTTACCTATGCATCAAATACAAAGAGAAAAAATGGCTTTTGTTTCCACAGTTTTAATTCACTTCTAAGTCTATTCAGGGTCTGTTCAGTCTCCTGAAACTAGCAACAAAAGCACCACTAGTGTTTGTTTGTGACAAACATATTTTTTGACTGGGAACGGGACTGAGGTCAAACAGCTTTTGTGTAGGGAATTTTACAGACACCAAAACACAGCAACCTTTCTGGAGTGGATTCAAACCTAGAAATAAAAAGATGCACGGCACTATTGCCAATCTCCTTAGCTTGCAATTTCCTTCTAAAACACAATTAATCACAATACCCCATCACAATTTGTTGTGTTTTTTTTATTTTTATAATAGATTGTCAAAAAACAGAGCTGTAAAGTGTGTGAGATTTGACAACTAGCACTGCAACTATTAAACATGGAATCTATTTTAATGAGCACAGTTTAAATAATATTAAGTTAGGCAGTCACCAGTTTCTTCCTAAAACACTACATCATTACAGATAGTTCGGTAGCCGAGTATTAGCAGAATCCTTTCTATATGGATTCTATAAAACTCTCACAGTAAACCTGCAAAAGGACATGTTAGAATTTCTCCCTTCTCTGTAATAAAAACAAATTAAGACAGACATGCATAAATTCTAAGGATGAACAATCATACAGAAAACTCAGGAAAACTGAAGGATGGTGGCAAGAACAATTAGAGTCCAGATCCTTGTCGTGGTTTAATCCTGGCTGGACACCAGGGACCCACCAAAGCCGCTCTATCACTCCCCTCTAACCAGACAGAGGAGAGAAAAAGTAAATCAAAAGGGCTCATGGGTCGAGATAAGGACAGGGAGAGATCATTTTATCAGTTACCATCATGGGCAAAACAGACTCCACTTGAAAGAAATAATTAATTTATTATCAATCAATCAAAATCAGAGAAGGAGAGGAGAAAAATTGCTAGATCTTAAAAACCTTCCCCCCACCCCTCCCTTCTTTCTGGGCTCAACTTCACTCCCAGCTCCTCTACACACTCCCCCCAGCAGCGCAGGGGGACAGGAATGGGGGTTGAGGTCAGTTCATCACACGTTGTCTCTGCCGCTGCTTCTTCCTAGGGAGAGGACTCTTCCCCTGCTCCAGTGTGGGGTCCCTCCCACGGCAGACAGTCCTCCACGAACTTCTCCAACCTGAGTCCTTCCCACGGGCTACAGTTCTCCATGAACTGCTCCAGCGTGGGTCCATAATTTCCACGGGGTGCAGTCCTTCAGGAGCAGACTGCTCCAGCGTTGGGTCCCCTGCGGGGTCACAAGTTCTGCCAGCAAACCTGCTTCAGCGTGGGCTCCTCCCCCCACGGGTCCGCAATGGCTTGCCAGGAACCTGATCTGGTGCAGGCTTCCCACGGGATCACAGCCTCCTCCCTTCAGGCATCCACCCGCTCCGGCGTGGAGTCCTCCACGGGCTACAGGTGGAGATCTGCTCCACCATGGACCTCCATGGGCTGCAGGGGGACAGCCTGCCCCACCATGGTCTTCACCACGGGCTGCAGGGGAATCTCTGCTCCGGCGCCTGGAGCACCTCCTCCCCCTCCTTCTTCACTGACCTGTGTGTCTGCAGGGCTGTTTTCTCTCGCATCCTCTCACTTCTCTTCTCTCTCCAGCTACTGAGCCGCAGACAGTTTTTTTTCCCTTCTTAAATATGTTATCACAGAGGCGCTTCCACTGTTGCTGATTGGCTTGGCCTTGGCCAGCAGCGGACACAGGGAATACTTCTAGCAGCTTCTCACAGAAGCCACCCCTGTAGCCCCCCCACTAGTAAGACCTTGCCACAGAAAACCAATACAATCCTCACAGACAGTGATGTGATGTGATGAGAGATGTGGCACCTCGCTAGTCACTATTTTTTTCAATTGAGTTGGAAAGACATCAGTATTTCAACAAGGCCAAGTGCTGGGTCCTGCACTTTGGTCACAACAACCCCACGCAATGCTACAGGTTTGGGGAAGAGTGGCTGGAAAGCTGCCTGGCAGGAAAGGACCTGGGGGTATTGGATGACAGCCAGCTGAATATGAGCCAGCGGTGTGCCCAGGTGGCTAAGAAGGCCAATGGCATCCTGGCTTGTATCAGAAATAGTGTGGCCAGCAGGAGCAGGGAAGTGATCGTGCCCCTGTACTCGGTGCTGGTGAGGCTGCACCTTGAATACTGTGTTCAGTTTTGGGCCCTTCCCTACAAGAAAGACATTGCATTGCTGGAGCATGTCCAGAGGAGAGCAACAAAGCCAGCGAGGGGTCTGGAGCACAAGTCTTATGAGGAGCGGCTGAGGGAACTGGGGTTGTTTTGTCTGGAGAAAATGAGGCTGAGGGGAGACCTGACCGCCCTCTACAACTGCCTGACAGGAGGCTGTAGCGAGGTGGGTGTTGGTCTCTTCCCCCTGGTAACAAGTGATAGGAGGGGAAATGGTCTGCAGTTGTGCCAGGGCAGGTTTAGGTTGGAGAATAGGAAAAATTTTTTCAATGAAAATGTTGTTAAACACTGGAATGGGCTGCCCAGGGAAGTGGTTGAGTCCCAATCCCTGGAGGTATTTAAAAGATGGCTAGACGAGGTGCTTAGGGACATGGTTTAGTGGTGGATGGCAGCGTTAGTGTCCTGCTTTCAGCTGGGATAGAGTTAATTTTCTTCATAGTAGCTAGCATAGTGCTGTGTTTTGGATTTAGTACTAGAAGAATGTTGATAACACCCTGATGTTTTGGTTGTTGCTGGATAGTGCTTAGACTGGCCAAGGACTTCTCAGCTTCCCATGCTCTGCCAAGTGCACAAGAAACTGGGAGGGGACACGGCCAGGACAGCTGACCCCAACTGACCAAAGGGCTATTCCAGACCATATGACGTCATGCTCAGTAGATAAGCTGGGGAAGAAGAAGGAAGGGGGGGACATTCGGAATGATGGCGTTTGTCTTCCCAAGTAACCGTTATGCGTGATGGAGCCCTGCTTTCCTGGGGATGTCTGAGTACCTGCCTGCCCATGGGAAGTGGTGATTGAATTCCTTGCTTTGCTTTGCTTGCGTGCGTGGCTTTTGCTTTACCTGTTAAACTGTCTTTATCTCAACTTCTTATCTCACTTTTACTCTTCTGATTTTCTCCCCCATCCCATTGTGGGGGAAGTGAGCGAGCAGCTGCGTGGTGCTGAGTTGCCAGCCTGGGTTAAACCACGACAGTTAGGTTAATGGTTGGACTTGATGATCCTGGAGTTCTTTTCCAGCCTAAATGATTCTATGATTCTATGATTTCTCACACCAGGAGTTTTCAAATTTGTAGTTTAAAAAAACCAGAAAAATTCCATCCCTGACTGAACTGTTTGTGATAGCTGAGCTGTATTTGTGAAACACCACGTTTTCCTACTTGAATTCAAGTTAGCATTGCTGAGGGAGGTACAGTGTAAGCTGTGTTCACCTTGACTAATAGTGGCCAATTAGAAGGTGAAGGGGACATTTATAGGGTTGATTAAAAAAAATAAAGATAGCATCTCCTCTTTAACAAAACTACTGGTTTTGGTTAGTAGAAAATCAAGCCTAGTGAGAAATCAGGCCACTCCAGGCTTCCTAGCAGAATAGGAAATGTTGAAATTTGTTGGTCCCAGGAAGAAAGGCTGGGGTATTTCTGCCATGGGAAAGGGAATGTAAGCAGAGGGGAAAGGAGCAGGAGAGAGGTAAGAGCTTTGGAGGCTGGGATGGCTGTCCTGGCGCCTGGGAGAAGCCTAACCCTGTATGGCAGAGACAGCTATGCATGAAACATTTTTTTGCTATGGACAGCATCCCTATTACTGTCCTGTCCCAAGGGATGAACATTACCTAAGGCAAATCTGGAAATATTCATATTTGCAATCCCTTTAAAGTCTTCTGTTTTGGGTATAGCTCTGTTTCAATGAGCCTGGAACATATGGCATTAACTGGCACGTTTGACCACCTCATGAAAAACAAAACTCATGAACCTGTATGTTTTACCCCTTTGAAGTGCTTCCAAACTCATTAAATAGCAGTGGTTTTTGCTGTTAACCTTGAGGAACAGAGATGACCTTTGGTGGGTTCATTTTGTTTTTCTTAAAAATCCAATAGCATTTGATAACAGGATTTTCTCTTCCAGGGCTCTCTCATATCAGGTTCCTCCATCTGCAGTTTCATAACAGGACATGTCCAGCATTCATGCAGATAATCGAAAGGCAAGATAAACAGGTAAGGGCTATGAAATACTCAGAAATACACAAGCATTGAGGTTATCTAGGCTGACTCAGCAAGGCATTTATATTCATCTTCTATGGAGAGAAGTTGCATGCTCATAAGCAGAACACCTATCCTTGTACTATAGTCTTAAGTGCTTTTTAGTTTCCTTAATAATGTTACCAAAAGTAAAAACACTGGCCAGAGTTGTATTTGGTTTTGAAGTATATTGCATCATTTACTCTTTGTCAGAGAAGATTCTTGTTCAAAATGAAATTTCCAAGAAGGTTGCCATCAGCAAACAGATGACATTTAGGTTTTTTAAAAAAAGGGATGTAAGAATTCAAATTAATTTCAGCATTTTCAAGCAGTGAGGATGAAGTTTCCTGTCCTCGGCTGGAAGAAGTTTGTACGGGCAACATGCTAAAATGATGAAAACTCATTTGGGAAATCAAAATTAGCACAATCTGAAACAAAACTTTTAAAACAGCAAGGACAGATATATCTATCATTTGTCCGTAGGAAAAGTTTTTCATTCACTGAGACATTCAACTCTGAATTTTCCCAGATAATCAGACATTAAAAATATTAGCTACAGGAGCCAAAATCCTAAGGTTGTTTGTGTTTTTCCAAGATTACCTTTCTGACATAGTCTAGCAAGGACCGCTGGTCAGCATATTGACATGATGGTAGTGTTACCAAAAAAAGGATGCTGAAAGTGGAAGGAGCCTCAAAAATTGTATAGTCTATCCCTTAATGCACACAATCATAATAATTTTATTTTGCTACAGGTCAGCACTTCCCTGATATCCAGGTGCGCAAGCAAAGCATTTGTCTGTGGGGCAGCTTGCCAGCCAGCCAGCTTACCTGACGTGATCTGGCCTGCCCTCCACACCTGGGAAGTGCTGGTGGGATACACACTGATGGAGCTGGGGAGGAAGCAAGCTGTCTCTTCTCTGACTGAGCTTTCTAAACAGATCAGTTGTTCTACTCGGAGATGGCCCTCTTTGCCCCAAGGCCATTTCTTCTCCCCCCCATGCTCTGCAACATAACTATACTCTCAGCCTGACACAAAAAGCCTGTGAGCTTGCTTTGCTGTTTACCTAATAATTTGTGTGGAGAATGTTTTTCTTTCAAACCCTGCAGGCCAACAGTTTATGAAAATTGGTCTGATTATTCCGGCTGGTAATTCTACTTGAGGATGGATGAGTTTGCTTTGTCTAATTTTGACAAGCTTCTTACAAATCAGTCATTTGAAAGATGGACTAAGGTTCAAATGTTTCTGAGTTCCTCTGCTTGGGATGCATTGCAATAAAAATGGATAGAGGGAGGGAAGAAAAGTTAGGATGAAACAGAGCAGGCAGGGTGAAAAATACAGAAGGGTACTGTGAAAGCTGGAACAGGGATGGAGAGAAGGGCAGATTTTAATGTTTTTATGGTTTTAAAAATAATTTTAACATATAAATAATAGCATTTAAATAATTTTAAGCATATAGCCAGTGAGGGATCTTTCTGTCAATACTGAGTGGATGAAACCCAGACCTAAGCAGTACTGTTGTTACTACTACCACCATGATACGCCTCCCTGCCATGAGGCAGACATCATGTCTGTTGATACAAAACTCAGTGGAAGAGGGTAGAATGGAAAAGGTAGGGGCAACGAAGGGGAATGCAAAGGCTTCTGCTGTAGAGCATGCTTTACAAACTTCCTTGTATCTAAGACAACCACTGTAGTCCCAAGCAAAGACAAGTATCTACAAGGAAACTGACAATTTGCAGCCCCTGAGCCCACCCCTGGTTCAGTCAAGGTAAGTCTGCCCTTGAAGTAATCCAAAAAAGATCTACACCACCTGCTGGCACTGCCTGCTCTCACCAGAATAACCTCTCCTGCCACTCCTGCATTCAGGGGCGAAGCATTTCTTCATCACATGGCAACAACCCCTTAGTCCTCCAGCGTTCACTCCTTACTTCTATAACAAAATACCTTGCTCCTTGGTATGATGTTGTGTTGCAGCATATATTGTTCATGAGACATAGTTTACTGGGGTAAGCATTGATAAAGCCTTATCTAAAATTTTGTACGCAATCTGCATCTGCTGAGGGGAACACATATGGGAAAAGGTTCAGAGAAAAGGCCTCTAACAGAGCTAGGAAAGAATATCAGAACAAGGCTGCGAGGGATGTAGCTGATCTATACATAATCTCAGGGAGAGCAGAAGAGTTATTTCTAGAGAATAACTTCAGCTCGGGGAAGAAAAGTGCTATGAGCCAGTCATTTCCTACATGTCGTCTGGGAATTACAATAGTCCTAATAATCAGAGTAATAAGCCTCAGTGAACAGCCTTCCAGTTAGACCTGTGGAGATCAAAAGCCTAACTAATCTACATCTGAAGCTTGATAAATTTATGCAAAAGAAAGGAGTAAGAAACAACAGCTGCAGACAATTGGCTTAATGATAGCAAACTTTATGTTGGTGTGATCTTCAAAATTTAAACGTGAAGTTTTTTATTTTTTACCATGAGGAGAATGACAAATGTCAAAACATTTCAATTCATTTTTTTAATTTATCAATAATTTTTTTTTACAGTCTACTACATTCATTTGGCATAGTTCTGCTATTTTGATAACTCTCATGTAAGATGACATGATCCTGTGTATGCATTAGACCAAGCTTATTTTTGCAACCAAGAATGCACTCTCATCCAAAATTTCAAGTTTGCCAGACAATATGTACTTTCCATAAAATCATTTTGTTGCCCTCAGTAATTACACACAATGGAAATGAATTGCTGACAGAGTCCCATCTGAAGTTTTTCATCATTTTATGCAAGACTCTAAAACTTAATTTACATACCAGTGCAACACTGGCTTTTTCCCCCCATACTCTCTGGATCTTCCCTAATGACTGAAGATGTATTATATTGCATCTTCACTGGATTAGACAGCTCCTCAACAACATTCCTTTGAAACTCATGGGAGTAAACCAGTTAGTTCCTGCAGACATAAAGCATTTAACTTCAGAAGTTGCTGTTGAATATCCTCTTGGATTAGTGCTGGAAATGGAAGGATTTTATTGTCACTTGAAGAAGCAAATACATCATCCAGCTGGTTTCCAAATGCATAACCCAGAATTCCACATGGATTGAAACCTGAGTGTCTCAACCAACCCATCCTGTGAGTCTGCCATTGCACTCACAGCCATGACAAACACCAGACCAGAAAATTCTGATGTTCTTAAATGACTATCAAATACATCCCAAGTGTTAGGGTTTGCTGGGAGTTCAGGAATAGATATGAAACCCCGTGTATTTCCACTACTTCCTGTGTTTGTAGTCATGTTTCTTCTTCTTGACATGATGGCTATTGGGAAGTGCTTTAAAAGAGAGCAGTAATTAGAAAGGAAAGAAGAGGTGCATTCACCATTAAAGGGACATTTGTTTACTGATGGGAGTGGAGTTCTGTTAGCGTCCTCCTTTTTCACTAATCCTGAAACTATACACATGACTTTCTGTCTTTGATGAGGTTCATTGGACAGCAGCTCCCGGAAAAGTTTTCCTTTTTCTAATTTAATTACTTTTCCCTGTTTCCCTTTTTGTCTTTGTAGTTGATTTAGTGCCATGCAGTGTCCCAGATGGTCAGTCTGGGAAGCAGACACGGATGTTTTCAAAGAGACAATGTTGATTCCCTTTGGACCCAGAATGACCTTCTCCTCCCACCGCCCCCATCCACACTCATTCACAGATTTTAATCCCCAATAAACACAGTATTTAAATATGGAAAGAAAGGTGGGCCACAACTTGCAACCAACTAAGGACACTGGGAACCATGGCTGGCATTGGCGGAATATTATTTAGCAGAGCCCAGTACCATTGTTTGCAGCATGGATAAAACCAGCTGGCCATGTTATGCTTGACTGAGAACTAGACAAGGGAGGATCACATGTGAATAGGAAGTGATATGAGAGGAGATGAAGAAAGAAATCTGACATGGTTAAGACAAGGTCTGAGAAAGATAAAAGTGATGAAAGCCCTCTTGGATATTTTAATCTGTGCCCATAATTGCAAAATTCACTACCCTTTTCTGCCCCTGCTCAAAATATAGAAAAGAAAGAAATGTATTGATATAAACTTGCCACAGAGGAAATACAGGTACTGTATACTGTGAAGTACTAACCTTCCTGACTGTGCACAACTCTGTTACAAATAGTTCTTTCAGACATACAGCAGTAGGAAGCTCACCTGCATTATTTTATCACTCACCCTGACTTTAGTACTGTGTAAACAAATAGCTATCTGCATTTAATTTATGCTCTTGAAGTTGAGAAAAATGAAAGGAAGGGAGAATCAAGCTCAAAACCAGATATTTTGCAGCAATATCAAACCTGAAGTTTTGTTAGTTCTGAAAGTGTAGTTAATTTTCCCTAACTTCTAGTGACTTTGTCCCACCACTGAACAAAAAGAAAATGTGTACTATGTGAAATTCTTTGATCGCTTATGAAAGAGAATTACTAAACAACTGCACCTGAGGGCTGCAATTACAGGAATATGAAATTATACCCACTACACAAGTAGAGATAGGATTGGTTTTTTCTAGTATCATACTGAAAAGTTTTATGCTGTGCTTGTAATTACAAGCAGGAGATTTTCACTATATACATAGTGCCAAACAATAATTTCCTCTCATTAGCTACCTGACAGTATTTATTTTCCCTATCTGCAGGGTGATTGGGGGGTGTGCGTGTGTGAAATCACAAATGAGAATGGTGAAAAAACAAAAAGGGCAACATATTCCTTTGCTTCAGGAATGGAGCAGTTTTACAGCACTCTGTTCCAGATTAAAGCAGGCAACATAATGGTGTTTAGGAAAAATGGAATGCACCAAAAATATTTGATGAGAAATTAAGATATAGTACCAAGAAATCTTACAAAGGCTTGGTCTATGATTCAATATTTTGTTGCTGTGAAGTATGGTTTTTCAACCAGATTTTCTTAGAAAATGAGGTATGCACAGTTATGCTTTCCCCTTCTTATGAGTCCATTGGCCAATGCGATAGAGGGATACTAAGCTCAGAAATATGAGGTATTTACAAATACCCTGAAGATCAGCAGCTGGTAAATGACAAAGAGTTTACTAAATGCCTCTGCTGAGGGATGTGTGGGGGAAGGCTGCAGTGCTGTTGTATTGGCCCAACCTGTCAGAACACTTACTCAGTGTTCAATGCAGAGAACACGGGTGAAGGAACTGGCCATAGTGGGAGAAGCAGGACCTGTGAGGTCAAAGAAACTCTGCAAAGGAACTAAACTTATTGTGGCAAACGTGGTGTAGGGGGGCAGGATATCAATCCATTAAAAATCAGGGGTCATTAATTCCAGCATTTACAGAACAACTTGCTTTGATTAGCATAGCTGTGCCCAGACAATCCCTACTGAGAATTTAGTTATACTAGAAAAAGGATGACTTGCAGCCCAGCAATTAAGCCTTTTCCTTTTTCAGATACACTATATCTAGGCTTTCTATTGCTAACATGATGTTAGTATAGAGAGGGTGACAGTCAAATAGTGTTACTCTATATGCCCAAAAGCCTTAAGGAATTTCCTGCAGTCAGTGAGGTATCTGTTGTTCTAATATATGCCCCAAAATGTTACTATGCCTCAATGTGATTTAGTATGGTCCTTAACAAAGGCATCTGGCAATTTTTCTGGTCTGGCAAACTCCTCTGAAATCCAAGCACGTCTGCTTTTTCTTTAGTCCATCACCCTGTTCGAATGGGACCACAACTGCTCCACCAACTTCTGTGCACAGCAGATGCTTGGCATGTGTCATGCATACATGTCAACTGTATGTACATATCCATCAACCCTATTTCAGCTTCTTCCTCCTCAGATACCAAACATTCCTCTTCCAGATTTAGTGATCTCATCTGAAAAGTTCTAAAAAAAATTGCAGAACTTTAAGCTGCATAATGAAAACACTCAAACACAATAACTGCCTTCTACAAACCCTGTGTAAGCAGGACCAGAGAAAAGGCCTCTGTTTGGGTGCAGCAGCAGCAGAGGCAACTACTAGTAAAGTGCTTCTGTTTTCTGATGGAGGGCCCAGCTCGCACAAACTTGAAAATGTTGCTGCAGCAATTGCAGAGGAGAGTCAACTAGCAACACAAAAACCCAAAAATACTCCTCCTCAACAAGCTTCATGGTGGAGCTGGAGCACCTCTCTCTCTCCCCATAACTATTGGCCATGTTGATCTCTTGCTGCTTCCTCCACAATCCAATGACTGTTTTTATTTGAATTTTAAGTTCCCCTTCAGTTCTTGTTCAGTCCCCCACAGCAATTGGTAATGGACTTTTAATTGCTCATTTAGTGAATGAGGAGTAAGGGATGGACTGAAGAAGGCTTTGATGATACTTAAAAGATCTTGAGTTTTCTCTAAAGATGGACCCAAGCTGAATTCCTAGACCAACCCTTAACCCCCTGAACTCTGGCAAGGTTTCAAAACTTTGACCATCTTTCCTAATCCTCATTTTCAGAAAGCTCTGATTGTCCTTGCAGTCAAATATTAAAATCCCAACTTCCCTGCACTTCAAACTCCAGATTATACCAGACATGGAGCTGGATGCAGGCCACATTTTACTCAAGACTGGTAGCTGGGATGGGGAAGAGTGTGGTTTAAAGAAGGATGTAATGGTAGCAGCTACCATAAACATTCCTGAGAACAACTTTTTTCAGGATTCGGGATAATCTTTTTAATGCCAATAAGGTTTTGTAGTAAAATATGGGGGAAATGGGAATTAAACAACCCATCTTATTGTGCGATTTTCTGGCCAAATTTATTCTCATTTTACTGAGATGTCCAAAACCAGTTAAATAGGCACTTGGCTGAGCAAATCAAGGCATTTGGTAACCCACAGGCTCATTCAAAGTTGAAATCTGGATATTTTAATAAGGTCTGAAAGGTTCTGTATTTTAAAGGAAAAGGAGCTAAGACACTGTTTGAGTTAAATTATAAAATACAGCTGAAGCTTTTTCTCCTATTAGTACTTTGTAACTGTGCCTGTACTGAAACAAAATCATCACTGATATATTTGAAGGTAAGAGACCATATTCTCTGCCACTAGGACTTAAGCACTTTTGCCAGAATTCTCTGGATTCCGCCATTGGTATCTCATCTTAATGTCCAGAAATCTCTCTTGAAGTTAATTGTTTAAGCAGAGTCATAGCAAAACTCCACACCAACCTATGTTACGCAAGGGACCTGGATAGACTAGAGCTCATATCTGAGGAATTGGGCCTGTGAGTCCCACTGAAACCCAGAGCTGGGCTTTGGTGGCCTTTTCTGTATGTAAGGTTTTGACCAAGCAGAAAGCAGGTGTAGATTGCTTGCCAATGCCCTAGTCACTTGGCTATCCTTGTCTGCTCGCAGGGAACTCAGAGTATACAGTTAGCTGGGACATCACCTAAAGGCTGTGATTTAAAAGAAAGGAAGAGGAAGGAGAAAACCTGAGCTGCCAAAAGCTGTTGTTTCAGAAGCAGTGAAAGTGAACGAGAAGTCTGTATGGGTACAGCCTTCTGTCTGGTACTTGGGGATTGCAATGGCAGAGGTGGCCCAATGATGCAATAATGGGGTGGTGTGAAGGAAAAGAAGTGTTGCTGGAAAAGAATCTTCTTCATAACTTTGACCTGAAGCTTTGCGTTTAACAGTCAGGAGCAACCCAGCTCTGTAGTTCACCTTTGCTTGGATCACATCACACATCCTCTCATCCTCTGCCTCCATGCACACATTCATTAAGCTACTCTTGTCATGGTGACACCTGCACCATCCTCACCTCTTTTCCATTTTACAGTCCTCTCCTTCCTCAGTCTCCTCTGCCTCAATTTCTTCTTTAGCTATATCAGTCTGTGGAACTGCGTGTCACCTACCCTCATACTGCATGCAAAGCAATCTCCTGCAATTGTATCTTCTCTCTAGAGACTTGGGTTGATTGGGCAATCTCCCGAGGTCCCTTCCAACCCTTGCCATTCTGTGATTCTGTGATTCTGAGATACAGTCGCCTTCACTGACAGTGAGATGTGTCAGGTCACCTCTCTTTGCCTCAGTTTTCTTTGTTAGATGATGACCACTGTCTTTTGGGGTGATGGACTTCGTCACTCACAGGTGAAAAACTCTGTTTAGGCATGAACTATAATCCACATTAACCTGATGAATTCAGGCAGAAAGAGAATCTGCTACAGTTAAGGGATTGCTCATATGCAACCATAGTCAGTGCCTGTGCGGGGTGAAGCAGGAATGGATCTGGTCTGACGTTAACAGTCAGAGAAGATGTGTGATGAGGAACCCTATGCAAATACAGGCCTGGGGGATCCTCATCCTTCAACTGGTTTTATGGGAGCCAGCTGCAGCACTGGAGGAGTCACTGCATGGAATATCAGAGCTGGTCCCTTCCTCCACCAGCGTGGATCTGGGGACCGAACAGCCCTGAAGTTCTGTGTGCTCCCAACCCTGTTTGTCTTACCCTGCTTCTGAGTAATCCACTTAATGGAAGTCTGGGTAAGGGCAAGTCTTCACAAAGGGCTGTGGAAAGGTGGGCTGTGGAAGGCCAGCCCTGGGTTATCACAGCAGCAGTCCAGTGACTTTGATCACCTCTGTTATGAGGGAAATGTTTGTATGTGATTATGTAGTCATTGTAATTGCCTTACTCAGGTTCTAAGAAGCATTAGCAAGACTATGAAGAGGAAAAAATGTGGGCCAGAAACAACATGTAGCTAGAACCACGGTTCACAGCTATATGTGGAAACACAGGAAGGGGAGAAGATCAGGAGACTAGCAAGTACAAAAATATAACCTAGACCAACACCTTGACATACTCCTCACACCTTCCCTAATCTGGCTTTTTATACCTCCTAGCCTTTGCACCTCCCCTTGCTTCTCATGCCCTCATGCATCTCCTGACCAACACATATTTTTGGACCACCTTTGACTGCAGCTGTCCCTCAGTGTGCCCCTTCAGCAAGGCAGTGATCAGAGATGGTAAAGGGAGCACAGTCTGCCAGAGGGGGACTTCTGCAGCACTGGGAGATTCCTGGAGCAAGAAGACAGAGTATCAGCAGTTGTCTGGCCCTGGATCAATACAGCTGTCCATGAACAAGCAATCCTGTGGTCAAAAATAGGGGGAGCTGCCTTGAGAGGTCTATTGCTGAGCCATGCAAAGCGTGGCTCAAACACAGCTCCAGATCTTGCCCAGTAGCCTCCTAAGAGGTCAATACAAACTATTTCTTTGGGGATTCACACACTGAATTTGTCAATTTATTTTTAAAAACACTCAGTTTCATTTTCTTCTTGAAAAGCTGGTTTCCCAGACACCTTAACTTCTGCCAAGAACAACTTAACAGAAATTCTAGGCATCCTGAGAAACACCTGCAAAGTATATGCTGGAGATCCTTGGCAAGGTCTTCCCCTGGGTGAAGTCAGTGGTAAACAGCCCCAGTACAATCACAGCTCTGGCGATGTCAGATGTTCTAGCTATGTTTCCTCTTGCATCAAAACCGGGGCTGTGTTCAATGCTTGTCTGAGCCATCAGAGGTTGCAAGTGAGGAGGTCCTTTACAGAAAACACTAAGAGAAAACAGTATCATAGTAGATGTTACAACAGCGACCACAACAAAAATTGGATGAAAGCAGCTTCTCACTGAAGAGAAAATGCTCAACTGATACTCTTAAGTAGGAGAAATATCCATCAGATGGAGCAAAGTCAATTGACTGGCATTTATACTTGATTCAAATCCAAATGTCACAGCATACCTGATTCCCAAACTCTGGGAAGGAAGGCACAGCAATGTAAGACAGAGATAAGGAGTTCAGAAATCAATCCATTTGTTAACTTTCGTGGTGTTACAGAAAAAAAAAGTCAAATACAGAATCATTGGATAGGACACATAAAGGCATTAAGCATAAGTTTGTCTGGTTTTATTTTTTTCCCCCTTTTCCCTTTCTTGGTATCCTCTCTAGAGGATGTCTCTATGCTAACAGAAAGGGTACAATGAAAGTGAGATGGGCTGGAGGTAAGTAATAATCACAAAGGATAAAAATTAGCAGCTTTTGTTATTTCAAATTATAATTACCTGGTTACTCTTCAGCCATTGTGTCTGTCACTTAGGAAAAGACAGAATGAGGCTATTCTGGTTCACTTTATTTAAAATCATTAGAGGGATTACAGTACATAGTACAGACTTTCAAAACCAGAAACAGTTAGTTTAATCTGTAAGCAAAGTAAAACATTAATCACTGGAAATAATATAACTACAAACAATGTTGAAAACACTATTCTTCATGAAGCACCACAGGTGATGGTACACAGATAAACAAGAGACAGATGCATTTTACAGTTAGATTCAGATAAGGCATAGAGGAGACATCAACAAAGAACAAGTATGACAAATTGAACAAGACCTGAAGGTAATATACCAAGTGACAGGATTACTACAGGTTATTTGCTATTGCACATCTGCTTGATTTTAATTTTTTTTATTAATTATTTTTATTGCTTTTCTGCTTCTATTTACATTGATTTATCATGGTGATTAAGGTAAACAAAAGAGGAATAATTCATTACTTGAAGCTACCCTCCCTCAGTCATAGTGACCAAAGGATTCATTGAGTTGCCCATCCACTACATGAGTTAGTTTTACAAAGAAACCCAGGCTATGGTAAATCAAGTGACTTGCCCTTACTCTGCTGCACAAAGAATTCAGGAACTTTGTTCTACACAGAGCTGCAATCCCTGCCAACAATGGCAAAGCTGAATTTACACCTTTTGAGAGAGCCGTCAGGGATGGAGATTGTTTCAGGGTTTTTATTTGCTTCCCTAAGCTGCTTTCACACTTGGTTCTTTTTATCAGAGAAGCAGTTACATGTCATGCTTGCTCTTCATACAGAACTGCATGGGGGACAGCATATTTCTCTAAGTCACTGGAGACAGTGGAAGTGGGGCAGAAAGCATAGAGGCAGAAGCTGAAAAAGAAAAGTAAGAATGGCAGGAATTGCACAAAAGCATTACCAGTGGTGAACGCTCTCTGTTTCTTTGTGGTCTGTTTGCCTTCTCTTTCCCACAATCAGCATAGATGTTCTGCACAAGAAGCAGCAAACAGACAGGCCACTTTAGTTCTAGCAAATGGCATTACTCGATAACACGATATTACCGTATTTGTTCTTGTGATGGAGTCACTGATTAATTGTCTCTATGGTATTTGCTGTAACATGCACTGGGAGTTTCCCTGCAACCTTGGCAAACCTCACTGTGCAATTAGCACTGCTTGCTTTTATTGCCAGGTTGTAAACATTCCTGTCTAAAATACATCTCAGGCTGCTCCAACACATAAGGTAGACACTTTTGTTTCATCAGTTCAGGACATGTGCCAATAGGATTCACTTCTAACGACTTGGGAACACAGACCCTGTTAACAATAAGAGTTGAAAAGCCACACCTTCTCGTATTTCACTCTTCAGCAATGAATTCAGGCATCCACAAAGAAAAACTCATATTTACCTCTTGATTTTAACTACCTGCAGGAGGAGAACTCCACCAAGTCTCAACTCTTTTATATTCTTAAAAAGCATGAAGTAGTGCAGAGAGTCCCTAAAGATGCTGCCTTCCTGCAATACGCTGGTTACCCAGGTGGTAGACACTTGCCTTTCTTGGACAAAGTCATTAGAAAGGTGTTTGTTAAAACACATCACCACATTCATATTTCATCATTGTCCTGGATACCCTGGGGACAGGCTTTAGAGCAACTCATGGAAGACATACTGTATTGATCAGTGATATTTTTGCACCAATGTGAATCAGCAATATTCATTCTAATTTTACTAAGTTAATCAGCTGCCACTATTACAGTTACACAGAACAAGCTGTGGTCCAGTCTTTCTCTCCTACAAAGGATAAATGGGGCAGTGATGCAAATAATTAATTTTAGTGGTATTTATTTTATTTACCAAAAGCATTTCAATGCAGAAATCCACAGAGTACAATGCTTTCATGTCCAACATTTCCACTAAACCGCTGGTCTAAAGTCATGGTGAGATGTTTGCAGAAATATATTAAACAGTTTTCAATTAAAAATTTGAAAAAAAACGTATTGGAAATCAGAAAAACACTGAGGTCTGGCCGCAGCCCAGTGGTTTAAAACACTTCAAAACAGCTGTTCTAGAGATACAAAGGAAGTCTATGGTCTCAAGTCTGAACAAAGCTGTTAGTGTATTGTGTTTCACTCTCAGGAAAAGATAGCACCACCGTTACCAGAGATATGTGGAAACAGACAAGAATCTCTATGAAAATCTTCCAGCTATTCCCATTGTAGCTGTTTGTTCATTGTCTGGTGCTAGAAATTATGTTGTCTGTCTCTGTTTAAGAGCGCTGTTTTCTATGCTCCCAGGCCTTCAGCAGCCCACCTAGTGGGCTTCGACTGAGGAGGGGTTGGCAAGACCTCTGATATTAATGAATCCAAGCACTCTGCAAGAAAGAAAACTGAGGTTGCAGGCTCTAGTTTTGTGATTACCTCTGTACATTGCTAGGGACCCCAGGAAAGTTGGAATACCAAATCAATGAAGAATCCTAATATGGTTCTTCTGAAGGGGAAAGCGTTTTCTTTAAGAACATCCTCTACATGGGAAAGATCCACATAGCTGAATTTTCACTCAATCAACTTAGGATACCAATTAAATGAAGGCATGAATAAGGTTAGGAAAATGCAAAAAATTCCCCATTCCTTGAAAGGTTTCCTGCACAACCTGACTTTCTGTCATATGTTAAGAGCCATCTCTCTACCTGCAGAGCACATGCTTTGTTAAACACAGTTTTACTGCATTTTACTCTGTGCTTCAGCTGGGAAATTCTAGCCCCTGTGCCACCTGTGTGTCATTTTCCATTACCTGGCACACTGCATGGCAGCATACCACTGGCAATTGCCCCTGTGTGGTAAAAGGAGGTTGCTGACTCTGGCTACGCTGCCACAACTTGCTCCTGCAGTGAGGCCAAGTACAGGTAGGGGGATTAGGATAAAAGCTCCCCAGATGATGATTAGCTGTTTCCAAACACTTTGCACTGCTTGACTGGCAGAACACAATAGAAAACCTGGCTTTACATAAAAGAAGGTAAATAGAAACAGAAAAACTTGATGTGAAAACAATGTGGCTCAATTAAAAATCTGTGCATAATTGTAGGCTTTGGATTGCTTTAACTGCTGGACACTGGACAGAAGTTTAAGGACATGGATTATTTTTCTTATTGTGGGAGAAAGTTTGACATTTTACACAGCAAGACATACACCTTTTTTGACTGCAGCAAACTTGTATCTCTGAAGTGAAACCTGACTGTGTATTGAATTAAGCAAATGAATAAGTAAGCAATCCTCCCTTCTTTCCTCCAAGATTAGTAGGAAATAAACCCCAGTTTCAGTTTCAGGAGGAAAAAATCTATGTCTTAAATAAACAATTAACAACTGAAAACTAGAAGAATTGTGTGAGAGAGAAGATAAATCAAATCAGAATTTTTTTTCTTACTGTTTTAGCACCTATAGAAGTGATACACAGTTGCTGAATACTGACAAATGTGTTTGTTTAATGAAAAACTGAGAGTAAAATAGCCATTTAGCTTTGCAGAGTTCCCTTTGCAATTTCTCAACCCATGTTACTGCAAATTTTCAGCCCAAGCATTAGCTAAAAAAAAAAAAGGCAAAAACGAAGAGTGGAATTTACTAGATTGCTTTTCAGAAGAATGGGGAATGCTTAAAGGAAAATGGAAAGATAAATGATTTGCTGGTTAGGCAAGACTGGAGGAGGAAGATGAGCCCATTTCCCCCAGGGTTTGCCAACACAGTTCCAAGAGGTGGGTACTGGCCTTCCTGCACTTGGCCGTGGGACTGCAGCTCGCCCAAACCTCAGCCAAAGTCAACCTCACAGTTGTTTTGCAGGTAAGCACAGGCTCAGTTGCTTCCAACATACCAATGTGCAAACACCATGAGTGAAGGAAAAAGAGCAATCTTAAATGGTGGGTTTGAGTGATTAAATGCTTTTTGAGTGATTGGGGTTTTTTCTGAAAAAATCTTTTTCTTTTAATCTCCTCACATTCAGCTTCCTTTAATGGACTGTTTTTTTCATATAAAAAGGTGGACTGGGCTAGCTGAAATATGTTTACATGCACCTCTGCACCTCTGCAGGAAGTTACCTTATACTTTGCAAGTCAGAAAATGAAAATAAAAGATTGTTCAGTAAAAACCAAAAAGAGAGTTCTTTCTGCATTCATCTTGTTTGCGGCTGGACATCAGAAAATTCATCCTTTCTAGTCTTGCTGTCTTTCTCCTGCTTGGTTCTCAAGTGATAAGAACAATAGTACTAATTTTAAAGGGCACTTGATCATATGTCTGGACAATATCCTGTAGCAAGGTGCAAGTACGAGCTGTGCCTTAAATTATCCATTTGGGATTACTAAGGGTGTTTTCCCCCCTCTGCACAGAAGAGAGATAAAGAGTTAGAGAAGAGAGCACCAACTCTGCTTTCCTACATACTTGTAAAAACCAGACATTAGTGCTGAAGTCATTGAAGTTAAACCACTCCATAAAATAACTGCACCTGAAATCTGTACTCAGTTTTAAGCAGTTTCTGAGGATATATAAGCTGCACAGAGCAAACCTCAACAACTACACTTGGAGCTCAATTCGGCGTGCACAGATGTGAGCATTTTCCATCCAGTGTACATTGGCTGAGAATAACACAGCAGTTGAACTGAAAAACAACATTCACAGTTGTACATCATAGCTTTCTTCCAAGCTCTTTGAGCCCATTTCTGTGTATTTCAGACATTGGGTACAGACATGCAAAAAATAAAAGCTGTTACTCTGTGTGCTGTCCTTCACCTCTCACTCACCATTATTATGAAAAGCTGGATTTTGAAAAAAGTTCCAAAGAATGAATAAATGTTCATCCCCTTGTCTTCCTTCTACTGGTATCACTTAGGCGTGTAGCAAGCACGCAGTGCATATTTGGAGACAGTTTTGAAGGTTGTCGGTGAATTCTCAATTTCTGTTTATAGCTGTAAAGTAACCTGCAATCCTTCCCACATTTTCCTCCAACCTGAAATGTTAGCAATCAATTACTGTCCTAGAAGACATAAAGCAGACCCACAAGAGCCAGACGATGGGTCATTATATATCCATGCACCCAAAGAGAAAGGAAAAGAGTCACAAAGTCAGAACTTGACTACAGTTTTAAAGCCTATCAACTTTCTTTTTTTTTTGTTTGACTTAATGACCAAGCATGATAGTACACTATTTCTTTCCTGCAGTGGAGTTCTAGCAAGTTCTATCAAAATGCTGAAACTTAAGAATTCCTCTTCATTGTTTCAACAACATGCCTAGTCCAGTGCAGGAAGGCAAGCAACATAGCAAGAGCTTGAGGAGCTGCATTTTCTTTCTTCTATAAATCTAATTAAATGCGTGAGTCTGGGAGTTGTGATGTACTGTTCTTGGTACTTTTTATATTTAGCAATAACTATACCTAATTACAGTGTGCCAAGGCTGGAACAGTACTGCGGCAGGTATTACAGAAACCAAGAGAAAAAAGACTTGAATTTACGCTGTAGTTGTAGCTTTTCTGACTGCAGCACTGTTATTCCTGGCATCCTCCAAAGTCAGCAAGAGAATAACCACATGCGGAGAGTCTTAGCTGCTTTACCAGTAAAATAACGAGAGGCCAAAAGAGTGTTCTTTCTATCTAGCAGCGAAAAAACCAGATCTTTTAGAAACATGTGAGATAGCCTAGTCTTGCCACAGGAAAGTTTAGCGTAAAGGTCAAGTGTTCTTAGCCTTGCAAGTCTTCTCAATATCAACAGTAAGTATATACTTGTGTCCCCGGGCTCACTTTAAACAGGGAGAAATATCACATATGGAAGAAACAGTGCATGCTACTGAACACATTGAGGGAAGTCTTAATTACAAGCTCTTCTCAGACACAGAAAATACATTGCTGTGCTCTTGAAAGAGCAGGCCTCTGAATCTGATACGAGCTTGCAGAGAAGACCCATGCCTACTGTAGTATTATGACAGCATGAGTACTTGAGCGATGGTATCTCATGTGCTATAGCAGGATGTTTTTGTGCTGTTCCCACAAACACATTCCTGTCAGGTCTTGAAAGCATATGCAGGGTGTCCCAACATGTGTGGTATGGGTATGCTCAGAACTGTTTGTGCATGTGTGATGGTATGACCTTGAATGTACATAAATGTGCATTCACGCAGACTTCACTAGGATACTTCTTGTCCCTATTATAAAGTGTATCCATTCAACACAATTTCCTAAAATGGACCGTGACCCTTCCAAGGAAATGGTTATGGAAAACTTTCACAGGTAACATTTTGCACTCTTTTAAAACACCAAGAGTTTCATACATAGGAGCACTCTAGAAAAAAAAAAATCTGTTAAAGCAGGTATATGACAAGTTGTAGTGTCACAGTCAGTTTGGACAACTTTGCCTTTTACCCTGCTCCATTTGTTTCATGTGCAATGCATACAGAAGACCAATGCAAATGCAAGTAAATCACTGAATAATATGTCTCAGTGATTTACTTTTCCATCAGGGTGTGCCTGAGCACCTATTTTATCTATGTCATGTTTTGAGGCCAGTTTGTCCCCGAGTTCATGCATCTTCAGGACTCCTTGGGAATTCTTCCTGCAAACAGCAATATATAAAATATCCCTATACTGCAAAACCATTGAGGACATCAGGTATATCTTTCCAAAGAAATGATGGAAACACCTTTTTCTGTTGCTTTAAAGGTCATAGGAAGCCCACCAGGCCTGTGTAGCTCAGCCTCTAAGTAAAAGCCACAGAGAGTTCTCATCACTGGAAGATCACACTGCACTGCACCTCAAAGGTACCAAGAGAGTTATGACCAAAAATATGAGCATTTAAACTCTAACCAGATTTGGGATGGATTCATCCCACCAAACCATAATTTTTTGTGATATCCTGCCTGTGTGCAGCACTCTGCTCTCACCTGACCTGTGTGATGCTTGCGACACACTGGAGCACCTCCTCAATACCTGGGAGAGGCAGAGACAGAAGCAGTGGAGGTACAGAGCAGGGACCAGCCGGCATGGTGACAACCAGCCCCCTCCTCCCTCACACCACGGAAACACAACACATGTGTGACAGCTCATCTCGGCTATCTGCTCTAGGGTTGATAAATATACACAGGGCAGAAATCTTGCAAATTAACACATTACCCCCAGGAGACCAGGAGGAGAAGGAAAAACAATGCCTTAGCACAGGTCGTCTTGACAACAATGACTGCTTTGTCTTTTGAGATGCTGGTTGATGGCACTAGCGAGTGATGGTGCTAGCAGGTAAGGGAGGCTACTATTCCCAGCTGGGTGGAGCTGCAGGTGAAGGTAGGGGAGGAAGAAACATGGGGCATGTATCCCAGAAGAAAAGGGAAATAAAGAAACGTGTACAGGGAGAAGGAAATACTGTGTTGTCCTGAGGAAAAAAGGAAAAAAAAAAGGAAAAAAAAGTGTTTTCAACTTTGCCTGATCAAGTTTTAAAAAAAAAAAATTTAATTAAATTTGGGTTTGCAATTATTTCCCTTGAATCGGTTTTGGAAATCTTTATAAGAAAGGCTTTTTCTAGGGAGTGAATAAAGAGTTTTGCAAGACAAGAAGGAAAGAGTACATAAAAGGAGGAAAAAAGCAAATCAAGATGTTTGTTTAAAGTGCATGCATATTTCTTCTGAAGTATTTAACTGCTAAACAGCTGACAGACTTGCTGTGACACTTGACCTTCCAACTATTCTTCACTCTACAATCCTATAGGTTACAAAAGCACAGTTTGAGGGAATTCTGTCAACCTATGTATATTTTTCTTTCTTCTCAGGGAAAGAGGTATCACTGGTGTCTCTAGTGATATTTCAAAAACAGTTAGCTCCTGGCTTTTGAACAAATATTCTTGAGAGTGCCAGAGATTCTAACCCCATAAAGGGAGGTTAAATAAAATTCATAAAAGTCTGTGTGCTCTGTCAAGAACATACACACACACCTTACAGAAATGCATACCACAGGACAAAAAAAAAAAGCAAAAGGGAAAAGGAGGGTTTTATTCAGTTCAGACATAAACCTTAACTATAGAACAAGAAAGCCTCTTGGATTTACTCCAACAAAGATGAATCTAGTATAACAATACAACCTAAGTTTCAGGGAAGTTTATCTCTGGTTAGTATAAAATGTGAGAATGCAGGATATCAGTTTATACCTGAGTGATACAGGATGCAACAGAGGAGAAATGTAAATCTTAGAGGCATAGTAACTGAAGGGGCACAAACATTTTTCTACATTTTCTTAGACTTGCATTTGACCCCAAACAAAGGATATCCCTCCAAATCAATATTTAAGAAAGAAGAGCAGCACTGGGCACAAAGATTGTACTTTCTTAAAGATATCGTCATGGTAATTAATTCAAGATAGCATTGGGAGACTTGCAGAAATTGTTTACAAATGCCATATGGAAGACCCAGGCCTAGACTATTCATGAGGGTGTCTTATGCTCACTAATGGTGCAATTCTGAAGTCAATAGGGGTCCTCACACGATGCTCATAGCTTAAGGGAGGCAAGGTTTGAAGGGAGAGATACTGTTTTTCCTTAGCCAGCTGATGAATCTGGCATTCCAAGTTTTGCATGCATGTCCCCTTTTTTATGTCTGACCAAGCAAATGAGCATTTACAAGACAAGATTGCAATAATGTGTCAGATAACTTCAAGGGGTTTAAAAGACAGTTGCAAGAATCGGACTAAGAATTCGCAATGTCCAGATGCGAGTTTAAGAATGACATGAAAAAAATTCATTAAGGAACATATGACCTGAACAAAAACAGCATAAAGAGTGACAAGTATGTAACGTCAGTATGTAAAGTAACTAGAGTGGCATATTAAGATACCTGGCAAGTATATGGGAAGAACACTGGAAGAAGAAGATTGTTGTGACTGGGACAACTGCTGATGACGTTCCCCAAGAGGCAAATTTTCAGGCCACTGAAATGTTAGCATTTCATTCCGGTGGATACTGTTAAACTGAAGGGTTTCTAAATTAAACTGGTTCCACGGAGCAGCCCTTTGGTAGGTTTGGACAGAGTTTCCCCCTCTAAAATCACTTCAGAAATTTAAGAACCATAAATCACTTCTATGCCTGCATCTGTAAAGTAGACATTTGATTTTCTTCTTTGATGAGCAAGTCGCTTGGAGAAATAGAGCAGAAGGGTTTTTGGATCCAAACACAGCATATGAGAACAAAGGGACAAATAGGATGCAAATTTTGTTCTTTCTCTTGAGGAATATAAGGTTACACTGATGCAATTTTGAGCTGCCTTGCTTTGGTTCATCTGAGTATACTACCATAAAGAGATCATATTTACATGCCAGAAATAGTAGAATGATTTTGCTTCTTTTCTTTTGGCAACCAGTCCCTAACTAAGTGATCTCACAAAATAAGTTTTGAGTATTTTTGAAAATGATCTAACTGAATTAACTTTGGCTCAGCATCCCACGTAACAATACTGAAAGAGACAAATATGATTGCAAAAAAGCTCCAGATGGATAGAACAGTGAAAAAGGAGCTATGAATTTTAGTGGGGAAGGAGAAAATTTCTGTGTGGAGTCCAACTAATATAAACCTTTCTGTTTATTCACCTCAGCTAGAATTACATGATTTCATAGGCACATGGATAGCAACATGGAAATATTCGGCACAGTAGTGATGTCCAGATAAAACAGATTTGACAGAGAAAGACATCACTCAAATTTAATTACTTATTTTGGAAATCAGATGACAGCAGCATTTCAGTATGTACATGCTGTACCTCATAAGCACAATTGCATGCTGACGCTGTACTAAGACCTAACCTTCTTGAGAATGTTCTAGAAAAACACTCAGTATATGCCTTTAAAGGGTGCTTTCTCTGCTCCACAGCTGCTAGCAGAAATAACCTCTTCAGAACGCTCTAAACCCAGAGACTTTTCACCACCCTCAAAAGAGTTTTATTTTATATAAATGAAAAAGCATACATCATCCTGCCAAACAGTATACATTTTTATTTATCTGTATCCACAGGCAGACTGTCACAGTGTCCAACTCCTACACCTGTCTTGCTTTCTACCAGGGGAACTGGTGTCAGCTGCTTAAAAACTGCAATATAAAATTAATAGCTAATTGGGAATGCTAACTTAGACAAACTATGAAGGAGTTAGCCAGATAAGAACTCACAGAAGTGCCATAAAACATCACAGAAACACACAGAGGTGTATAATTTCATTATTATATTGTATGATCTTTCATGTGGAGACTTCAGGTTTTACCTTACTCTTTCAATGCAAAAAAAGTAAATATGTATATCTTGTTACTACTTTCATAAAAAAAACCTTCTTCTGGTGTCAGATAATGACAGCACTTGAGGTGATCACGCCTGACCTGAAATTGGTTTACAGCCTCCTGTGTTTGGCTTTTGTGACCTTTGACTTGCCAGCTTTGCAATACATTCAGCAATATGGTGTTAAGGACTTAATTGAAGTCAGCTTGGATGATGGGCTGGATGTGTAAGTCACTCTCTTTTGTTTAAGCTGGCGTCTGTAATGGGAGGCACTTTCCACACTGAAAGGACAGGCTTGTGTTCAAAAGAGTGTGCAGCCATTTAGACTTTGCCCCAGTTGCTTTGTCCTGAAAAAATCCACCCCACTGAAGGATCGCTGCTCCCTCAGCAGCCTGCTGCATTATGTCTGATGTGACTCATGCATTAAGCAGTACATCCAGCAGCCCAGGTCAGGGCAGGTGGGATATTCCAGTTCATTCCATTTTCTTAAGGAAAGCCCCAAAAAGCTATTGAATGCAGAGCTGTATAGAGTTATTAACAAGCCTCCTTCTTACAGTAGGTGGTTACCTGTTGCACCTACCTCAGCTGCTCACTACAGCACACAAAACCAAGACAGTCATGGCAATTAACACTGACTAACTCAATCCCCATGGTTTAATCAGTAATGAGAATGAACCTCAGTGACAGTTGTGCTGTAGCCTTAATGATCTAAAGAAACATGCAAACCAAGGTTTTTAGGTAAGTATTTTGTTAGGCTAACTGGTATCACTGAAAAAAAGTCCTTATCCAGCTTGCAGTCCTCAAAATCTTCCTTCAGATTGTGGCACTAAAGCAGCCTATTTTTTTATCTAATAGCCATTCATAATTCATTCTAATAAAACACAACTCCACCACCACAAAGTTTGTCTTGTAAAAAGGTTCTGTGCAATATTCTTGCTTATGAAACTCCCCTGACAAAGATCACTGGAGTCCCTTTTGACTTTCTGCTAAAATAACATACTTTGTCATAGCGAGGCACGGTTTATAGGCAAAAGGTGGCATTTTTTATTGGACTGGCCAGTGTAGCTGAGGAAGAATACCAACCACAGAGAAATTCTTTGGCACGTAGATGTTGCTCAGGGTGCCTATCTTGATAAATCAGATTCAACGTGATCCCTCCACTTGGGAAAATGATAGTCCCCTCAATAGTGCTTGGACTGACCACATCGATGTGTCACTGTTGCTTTGGTACTTACACTCAAAGGGAATTTTGTTTGGAATCCTCATTTCCACACTATTGTACTGGCACATAATTTGTATTTTATTTACATGCACTTTCTTCTGAGCATCTTACAAGCATTTACTTTACAGGACTCCAGAGAATGAGGGAAGTAGTTTTAGTATTCCCCTAATCACAGAAGTAAAGACAGAGAGATTCAGTAATGTGCCCCAAGTCACAACATAAACCCATGACAGAGCTGAAAACAAAACCTATATTCTCCTGGCTGGCTCTCCAAGTCCCTAGAGACAGGTCATTAAGGCTGCTTTGCAATCAAAGATATGATTGCAGCAGAAATAGAAACATACAGATTCACTTTAATCTGGTTAAGAGGTCTAGGAACACCAGCATGAACTTTAGCAAAGGCAATGGCAAGTCAGCTATGAATTACGAGTGGTTATTTATATCGCTAGCTTGCACTGATGTCTCTGCTGTTGTACAATCCGTGCTGCTTATAGAAAAACAAGCAAAGCCTGTAAGGGCTGAAATTACCCTTCTACTGCAGCTATACATAGCTGCAGTCCGCTCCTACATGTTTGATGTGTATCTTAGAAATAGAGCTTGAGCTGAGTCCTCCCCCAAGACTAATAGTTTTTTTCCATCCACCTCTCACAGGAAGAATGAATTCATAAAGTTGTTTTTTCAAACATGCTGTTTCTGTCACATCCTAACCAGAATTACAGCAACTAACTAGTTCATTATGGGTGAGCTGCAAATGGCTGTCATTTAGTATCAGAGGGACTCTGGCAAATCCGCACAGTGAAAAACTATCTGTCATGTGGCTGAAAATGCACCAATTGCTTTGCATTTTCTCTTGGTAGCATTGCATGTAAAGCAGTTGTAAAGGACACTGCTGTTTGGAAGGCCCATCAGCCAGGCAATTCCTGTATGTAGAAAGCCCTGGACAAGAAAGAAGGTCACAGTCAGTAGTTCCAGAAGGAAAGAATCAGAATGACCAAAACTGAATGCATTGGGCTTGCTCATCTCTTTGTGAGTCTTCATTTGCATTTACACCACACATTTTCTCAGTGAGGTTTCTCTGGAGCTGCAGCTGAGTGCTGGAGACAGAAACACATTCCAGGTGAGAGGCTTCAGGCTTCTTTCTGTCAGCATTGAAAGCACCACTGACAACATAATTCAGGTTTCAGTGCATATCCTCCTGTTGCCTTGCTCTTCACTCTTCATCAGGAAGCATAACCCAAGAAAGAGGATGGCTGTTGGGAGATATTTTCCTTTCGTACATTCATCCATCTACAACATCAAACCCTTTAATGGTTAGCTACTCAGAGCTGGATGGCTTTGCCTTTGAACTAACTGCTGGCATGCCAAAGGATTTGTTAGATGTTCAGGAGATTTAGAGTCTTTGCTCTTGAGACCCCACGTGCAGCTCCTAATTGGAATACTAATGTTTGACCTCTGTTGCTTCTCAAGTGTTCCTGGTATGTAGAGATAGGGAAGGAAAGAAGAAAGAAAGGAAGGGTTGCGGTGGTGGCAGAAGGAGGCTGGGATCAACAGTCAAATCTCTTTTTGTTTTATCCCCCTGATAGTCTCACACATTTTTATCTATTCTGGTGGTGTAAACGGTGGGAGTCACCATTAGTGTGTAGAGTCTAAAGGAAACTCTGAAGTCAAATCAGGCTTGCTAATGTTAGTGAAACTTTGGCTAAGTGATTTGAGTAGAAGGGAAAAATTACCTAAAAAGCAATTTCTGCCTGATTTCACAGCTTTCAATCAATGGCACCATTAACACTGAACCTACCAATTCCTTCATGTAGCACCCTCACCAACAACCTAGGCAGGCCCAGAAAACATGATATAACCATTCAGAACTGTAGCTAATGACTCACAAGCAAAAGAGGACTCAATAGAGGGAGTAAGCCAAAGGCTGCCACCAAACAGTTACTATCAATTTACTTACAGATAAGAATTTCAGTCGGGAGACAGAGCATAAATCATGACCCTTCTGGGAAATGACAGCAGAAAGAACAGGGTGAAAACTTACTATTTCTTACCAGAAAACTTTGCTCTAGGCTGCTTTTGATAATCATCCTTCTCTAATGTAGGATTATAGATGCATTAATAGTAAAATTGTAATTCATTAGTGTCCCAATGTCTAGGAATCATTTTAAGTGTAATTTGGGAATATGCTGATGGCTTTATCATAGCATGGTACCCCTTCAAAGTATTATTAAACTCATATTTGTGGAGACTTGTGAAGAAAGAAGAGTAATTTCTGCAAAAGGTGATGCTTTGATTGTTCTTTTGGCAATTATTCTTTTAGGAACATCTTGTCGTGCACTAAGGCATTGAATAAATTGGTGCTCACTGATTTGTACTCTATTGAGAACTGAACATTGAGTAGCTCAGACGATTACTATATCCCCTTTGATTGGGAAGGGTTTTGTTCACACATGGTAATGGGTGGTTGTATTCCTTAAGGAGGGTGACACTATTCAAATATTTGCTGTGATGCAGAAGTAATTTCCCTTCTCTCTCAGTTACCTGTTAACCCCATTACAATGAATCTCCAGTCTGATTTTCTTGATAATGAGCAAATGCATCCAATCACCCCACTAGAAGAAATGGTGTTACAATGGGAAGCAAAACCTCAGCTTTATTAAAACATCAGGGTTATATAAAAGCAACTCCCATGGTGTATTGGCTTCCAAATCTGTTTGTAGAAATGGCACTGCCAAGTCCCACGGTGGAAGAAGTTAAGTTCGACCAATTCTCCATTGCACGACAGAGGATTTTTGCAGTGTGGTCCTTTTCTGTTCACCAGCCAGTGGAGAGGATGTGAGACCAGGTTTCAGCAGTTGTTGGCATCTCCCAAAGACTGCCAGCAGAGGTGCCGGGGGTGCACACTGAGTGCTCATGAGGCTGGTGGTTATGCCCAGGTGCCTGAGATCTTTAAGCAAGAGCATCATCCGCATGGCTCCCTTTGGTTAAGGAAGGGATGTGCTATGTCTGCTACTCTTTCAATGGATGTTTTCTCTGAACTTCTGATGTCACAATCATTTGGGGGAATGGGGAGGGAAAGCGATTTTTGCCTGGAAGCAGTGCCCTGGCCATCAGGCCTTCCTTTCACTCCTACCTCCCCAAGAGAGAGGAAGGGCAAGAGCAGGTGACAGGGCTACACAAGCCTCAGAGCCGCATTCATCTGAGGCAGTCTTGTGCAGGTCCATGGTGTGGGGCATGGTGCTCAGCACTGCTTGTCTATCTCAGCCCAGCCTCTACGTCTGATATGCCATTCCTGAGACAAAGCAGAAGGTCTTTCCCTCTCATCCCCAAGACTTGCTACAAAAATCGTCTGCCCACACAGCCTGGAAGTCAGTTGAGCTCACAAATATGTGTCGTGGCTGCCTGTTACTGCTAGCATTCATCTTCCCCACCTCTGTCTTCACATCTCTCCTTTGAATGCAAGCTCCTTGGGGCACTTACAGCCTGCCCACCTGGTTTGAAATGTGCTGCTCACTACACAGCATCATGAACAGCCTGTGCAAGTAGGCTGAGGGAGAGCATGGACTCGCTATCCTATTTATCTATGTTTATTTTTATTTAGTTTGTATTTATTTATTATTCATTTCCACTGAAATTTCATAGCTGCCAGCTGACTCCCAGACTGAGAGCCAGCAAACATCCTTGGGGAGTTTTCAGCCTCACTTCTCTGAGTACGTCTTCTGCCCTGTGCAGCAGGAGTTTTTTGAACAAGGTTTGTTCCAGTGCGTAGGCCACAGATAGACTGGGTGAGGGGCACAGGAACAAACCTCTCTCTCCCAATACCCCTGGTGACACACCTCAGTTTGTTCCAAACAGTAGCTCATCTTGTGGTCTACTTTTAAGGTCCCTCCCTTCATATGGAACTGTGAATACAGTGGTAGCACTTCCTAGTGCAGGCTGCCTCACTGGCAAATGGGAATCATCTTGCTATTTCTACACAAATGGATTTAATTACATTATTATAATCTATTATTAGTGCAAGGCCTCAGCAGAAAAGCCTGGCACTTCCTTAAGCTCCAGCAGCAAAGCTGCTCTTCTAAGCCTGCATTACAGAGGATAGGAATTTCACATGTCTAGACTGCACTGTGCAAGAATTCCACAAGCAGAGAGCACCGTAATTCAAACACCCATCAACAGTGCAGTAAACTAGGTTTGAAGTATGCTACCCACCACATAACACTATAGAGTAATTTTTCTCCAAAAATTGTGGCTGGAGATGCAATCACTTTCCCACTGAAACTTATGTCTTAATAGGAAAATTTGGTTAGGAATGCATCACTAATATCATCACCCCTATTGTGTATTCAGCAAAATCAGACCTTGAGGGTTCTTAGTAGGAGCTATGCTGTATAAAGCACCATCTTCACTGGCAGGAGTACGTACACGATCTGACCTCTATGATTTTAAACAATTGGGAAAATTTGTGAACACCCAGGTGCCTCAGCCATTCAAGGTTATATTTAGGCATGAAAAAAAGTGATCTGACTTGTAAAGGTGCTGAGTAAAGCACCTCCAACTGCAGTCAATTAGCGGCATATATAATTTCAAAGTGCATCCTGACCACATACAAACATAAAAATTCAGTTGGCCAGATTGTGAGCTAGAACATAAGCTTTAGACCAGTTGAGAGCCCACCCTGGTATTTCAAGAGATTTTGCTATAATTATGCATGTTTCTAAGTGGATCTCAAACCTTGCTTGCATTTTTACATGCCCTCTTTCAAGCACAGGACAAGGCCAATAGCCAGAGGAGCTGCTTGTCCCTTTTTCAGCCCTGGCTTTTTTTTTAGGCAGTTTAAATATTTCAGGCCTTCAACACCCCTGAATGTTAACTGGTAGTAGTGTTTTCATGCACGTGGTGTAAGCATTGTCATTCAGTGAGAAGAAAATGTTACCATTAAGAAGCAAAAGAAAGGATCTTTGTGTGATCTAAAATCACCATGGCATGCACAGAACCTGCACTAGATATTCCAGAAACAAGGGCAGAAACCCTTCAGAGAAATTACTTCACCAGTCATCAGAGAAACAGGAACACCACAGATCCCTTCCTAAAACAAATTTCAGTATGTGTGCCCTTTTATTGTTTATCTGCAGAACCGAGACACAGATCAATTTCAGTGACATTATTTCAGTAGCCACCTTTGGAAAACAGTTTCTAAAAATAAAATGAAATAAATATTTCTAAAGATGCATTACCATATGGATGGTCAAGGTGGACAAATCCTATTTCTTTCTTTTTCCCCCAAGAAACTTCTGAGAAAAAAGCCCTTACTACCCAAATCAGGTCTTGCAACTCATAGCTTCTCCTGTATCTCAAAGTCCTTTTCAGCTAAGTGAATAGGCTGTAAGAGGAAGGAACTATTATTTCATTTATGCTGTTTCTGGATCCTCATGTAGACATCCACCTGTACCACTTCAAGCAAAGAGGATATAAGGTACATCTATCTACCCTGCAGAATCTCTTAGCTGAAAACTCCTAGCAGTTTTTCTCTTACAGCATTCTAATAAAAAAAATCAGAAGGGCACTATCTATCCCACAACACCATCTTTTCTTCAAATTCCAAACATAAACCATATGTGGCTTCTATCGCTTCCTCTTCCTTTACATTCTTTACAGATGTTGTATCTCTAGAAATACACCTCTCAAAATAGTCACTCTGTTTTGATTTTTTTCCCACAGAAATGTGTTTTTAATTTTTATCTCATTTTTCCTGGAGTTTAAAGGGAAGCATTAAAGATGACCTAACATAATGACTGTGTGTTCTGTAAACATACACAGAGAGAGGCGGAAGTGTTGGCAAATAACAATGCAGGCTGGAACACAAATAAGTAATTTTAAAACCATTTAAAAAACATAGTTACAGCTTCAAAGAAAAGCAATGAGATTTAAAAGCAATTCTGTTCGAACAGTCTTAAAATTTTATGAGTTTTATTATAATACTATCCTCAGACTGACATGCTCCATACGCGCAGCAGAAGTGTATTTCCAAACATTTTCAGTCATGTTAAACAATCCGACTCCAAAAGTAAGGAGAAAGTTGAAGGAAATGGGATTACTAGAAAAGATGTGGAAATGGTCATGCTGACTATCAGAATCTGGGCTACGGAAAAAGACAGGACTGTTTTAGGGTGAAGAGCTCCCGCTCCAGATTATCAAGACAGACTAAGTGGAAAAAAATACCATATTAAGAATGGGTTGGAGGTTGACAATTCTGTTCTGTGTAAGTCACCAAGTTTCTGAAGCTATTTTTTTTAATTGCCACAAAGTAAAAACTTTCAAAGGCTTTTGTGAAGTACAATGGCAAAGAATGCTGCACTTTCAGATAGAAAATTTCAAGCATTTTATTCAGGTCCCTCTGCCTCTTTTTTTCTCAAAGACCAGCACCTCAGAACTCTTTCGGTTGAACATTTGATCAGAAATGACGGGTGCAAACATTTGTACTTTAAAAATACTAGCTTTTTAGGAAAACAATAATACACTGTCAAAAATACAGTCTGCAACCCATTTACAAAATGGAAGTGAGGAGCAGAGAAGGTAAATGGCTGCTCAAGCTCACAGGGAAAGTCTTTTGAACCCAAATCTCCAAACAATACAGTGCTTCAGTTACAAGAACAAACACCCTCCCACTGTCCCCAAAACTGATGAAGGTGCTGGAAGTACACATCATTTTTCTCAAAAGCTGCCAACTAATGTAAGAATTATCACTTGCTGTTAAAGTGTTTCAGATCTCTCTTTAAGAAATGTATTATCTATGCTCCACAAGAGAATTTATTGCTAACAAGAGGGTCAGCACTAAAACTGTGCACCATCAAAATGCCTCTGTGAGTGTGAGGAAAGATTTCACCATATACGTTTCTTGAGGGTACAAGCACATAAAGGTAGAACTTGACCTCTGCAGAGGTAATAGATGGGAAGCTTGAAACATGAATGTTTCCCTACCAGGCTGTCTAATGACAGATACCTTGCTGAGACTGTCTGATTTTAAAGTATGCGGACGTTTAGAAGGAGAAGTACAAAGCGTCCCAGATACTGGGACTGGTGCTGTTTAATGTTTTCATCAACGACTTAGACAGCAAGATCGAGTGCACCCTCAGCAAGTTTATGGATGACACCAAACTGACTGGTGCAGTTGAAACACCAGAAGGACGGGGTGTCATCCAGAGAGACCTGGACAGGCTGGAGAGGCGGGCCTGTGTGAAACTCATGAGGTTCAACAAGGCCAAGTGCAAGGTCCTGCACCCGGGTCGGGGTAACCCCCAGTATCAATACGGGCTGGGGGAAGAAAGGATCGAGAGCAGCCCTGCCGAGAGGGACTTGGGGGTGCTGGTGGATGAAAAGCTGGACATGAGCCGGCAATGTGCGCTGGCAGCCCAGAAGGCCAACCATACTCTGGGCTGCATCAGGAGAAGCGTGGCCAGCAGGTCGAGGGAGGTGATTCTGCCCCTCTACTCTGCTCTGGTGAGACCTCACCTAGAGTACTGCGTCCAGCTGGGGAGCCCTCAGCACAAGAAGGACATGGACCTGTTGGAGCGGTTCCAGAGGAGGGCGACAAAACTGATCCGAGGGCTGGAGCCTCTCTCCTACGAGGACAGGCTGAGAGAGTTGGGCTTGTTCAGCCTGGAGAAGAGAAGGCTGTGGGGAGACCTGATTGCAGCCTTTCGGTTCTTAAAAGGAGCCTATAGGAAAGATGGGGAAAATCTTTTTAGCGGGCCAGCTGTGACAGGACAAGGGGTAATGGTTTTAAACTAAAACAGGGTAGGTTTAGACTAGATATAAGGAAGAACTTCTTTACAATGAGGGTGATAAAACACTGGAACAGGTTGCCCGGAGAGGTGGTGGAGGCCCCATCTCTAGAAACATTCAAGGACAGGTTGGATGGGGCTCTGAGCAACCTGATCTAGTTGGCGGTGTCCCTGCTCACTGCAGGGGGGTTGGACTAGATGACCTCTAGGGGTCCCCTTCCAACCCAAAACATTCTATGATTCTATGACCTGCCTGGCTCTGGAGGCAAAGTCTAGTGAGATTTTTCCTAAGAAGAATAAGCAGGAAGCTTTTCAGCCAGCTAACCCAGAGTAACAAGTGATTTTCTTCTGGCTTCACCCGGTAGACAGGTTGGGGTGCAGAAGGCAAACCCTCAGCTGAGGGCTGTACCTTGGTCCTGCACGGGGCTGTGCTATGATACCCCCGCTGGTCCACACCTGGGCAAGGGCAATAGGCTTGCACAACAGCAGCCCTTACAGCCTGTCAAAGGTGTAGAGGTGAAGCAGCCATCTGGTGGGCAGAAAGGCCTCTTCTCCACAGGAAGCAATATCTGTGGCAATCCCAGCACCCCAGGCCACATGCATGGCACCTGCCCCTGCCATTGGTGGCTCACTGAATGGAGTCTGGCCCAGTCGCCCACGGAAACTCACCCCCAAACCAAGGAATTGTTAATTGACAGAACTTCCCAAACTGTAACAGAAGTCCCAGATTCTCAGTGCTAGGCCCCTCCTCTCTGCTCCCCAGCCATGGTCACTCTCCCTTACCCATTTCAAGACATGCAGGTCTAGCCACCACTGGTTTTCAAAAGCAAAGAACAAACATTGTTATCAAACTTCCTTTCTAGAAGTTTGTTTGCTAAGTGGCAAAGCCTCCTTCCTTGTCCCTAAGAGACCACCTTTGCTTCAAATGGCAAACAAGACCAAGAGATTCCCCACTTGTCCATGGGAAACATGTTAAATCCTGTCAGCACAGATTAGAGCTGATACTGTTGAAATATTGGCAGCACAACAGTCCCTGATACTACTGGAAGCTCTGTTTTCCATCTTAACCATGTATTTGGTCAAGAGGTAAGTTGAATTTTTACAGCTTTAGGCTTACTATATTACACCAATTTTAATTGCCTACCAGATGTAAGAGATCTAACTTTGTCAACCCTTTCTGTGTCTTTTAACTTACCTGCTTATAATTCTAGCCAGTGAAGGTTTGTGAAAAGACATATAATTCCCTGTAACAGTCCCATCCACTATGTTTTCCCTAGCCAGCCAACCATGAGAGCTGTCCACAACCATTCTTCCTAACTTATAGAAGCCCTCTTCCACCCCAGATCTTGCAAGCTCAAACTCAATCACATCTCCCACTGAAATCACACTGGTTTTTACTAAACAAAGGTTTTGGAGTTTGGCCTAGGTTTACAAAATCATTAATGGTTTATACATGAATTAATTAGAAGGAGGCAAGGGTGTTTTAAGTTGTCCCTTATGTTGGCATCTCCTCCAGAATGTTTACCTGTTTGAAATACACGTGGCTTTTATGTTTCTGTGTAATAAAGAATCTGTGCAGCAGCTGGGACTGCTGCCATTTTGTGAAATTGGCTTAATGCAGTCAGCTGCCAAAAAAAAGATACTAAACTGGTTCATGGAAACTTATTTTGGATTAAAGGAAAACAAAGAAATAGCCTTTAAAGACCATTCAGGGGGAAAAAAAGCAAAAGATTGCTTTTTGTATGCAGGAAAACCTGATGCTATTTCCTTTAATTTCCATGAACAACACATCATTTAACCTTTTTTATCTCCTGTCAGCTCTGTGGAACACCAGACCCAGGAAAGAAATCCAGGCCAGCAGGCAGAATATAATTTTGATGGCACAAACCTGATTAAAAGCAGAAAAATTAAAAGAGTTTAAAAGCAGAAAGAACCACAAAAATCAAAGCAGAAGAGAAAAATGTTTTGCCAAGTCTTGCCAATGAATACAGTTGAGATTCTTAGTTCAGGATCAGCAGACAGTCAAGGTTTTAAAAGTGGGCAAAGCAATAAAATTCAATCTCTGTTGGAGACAAGGACAAGACGTATGGAAAGACAAAGAACTGTGTTTGAACCAGGCTGACGTGAGTTTCTCTCATGAGAAAGTGGCACAAAATGACAGAATTGTTTGAGATCAGACTGGATTTTGGATTGAAATAACAGAACAACTGCTGTTCTTTACTGGTCTTTACTGGTTTGGGAATCTGAAAACCCAGGGGGACACCGAGCAAGCAAGGCTCAGACAGGGATATTGGAGTTGGGATTCCCTCAGTCTCAGCTCAAGGCTTCAAGGGCATCAGAGGCTCTGGTTACAAGACAGCGGAACCCTGGCAGATCAGGGGCAGTTGGAGACTTCATTTTTAAGCCTTGCTTGTCTTCCCTGGCCCGGCAGCACTTGCTGATTATCACAGGGGCTCATGTTTATGCCTGTGAAATAGTATATCACAAAGTTTCCAAGATTAGAAAGAAATGGCTGAAGCAGTAGAGAGGACAGCTGTATGCTATCTTTCTGCACTGATTTTTTTCTCATGGCAATTCCAGATAGCCAGTGTCAGCTCTCAAAGTGCTTTGCAAAATAGGCAGTCTACCATTGCCGTAGCAAAAGTCATGTTGCTAATAGCATTACTGTTAATTTCAGCCATGAAGTCTCTGTAAGGCACAGATTCTTCCTCATCCCACTTGAATTCACAAAAGCATAAATTGCAAAGGAAGCACTGCAACTGCAGGTGCCAGAGAAGGGGGGTGGTGTGTTTGGGGGTGTGTGTGTGGGGGGTGTGTGTGTGTGTGTGTGTGTGTGTGTATCTGACACCCACAGCGCAAGGTAAACTAAACAGAGTAGTTTACCTTTGCAGGGGCTCACGCTAGATAACAGGCATCAGAAAAGGAAACAACAGCTTTCTGAAGAACTAAATGCCTTGGTGAAGATGAACAGATGTTCGCAGCAGATTTCACTAACTCTGATAATCAAGTTCATAATGCTGAGTTATCAGCTGCACTACAGAAGTTACTCTCCTTTGCCCTTTACCCAGGAGAAAAGACCAGGTATTTCTCAACCCATACTCATCAAAACGATTGCTTACAAATTTAAGGGAGCCCATGTGACTAAGCTGTTGTTGCAAAAGCACTGCCTTCAGCTAAGATCCCCAGCAGTTATGGCATTAAAATTATTCTGAACACACAGAAGATACTGACAGTAATGCAAACCTGGAGGTTGCCGATTTGCTTCTGTGCAGTGGCCTGCGGTTCTGATGCAGACCGCCAGCACTACTGTTTGAAGAGACTGGGGTAAGGCAAGAGACGACCTGACAACTCTGACACACATGCCTGCTGACAAGTATTAGGTTCAGCTTCTCTGATGTCAACGAAGTTTTGATAGACCCCAACTTAGCTGGTCAGACAAATAGCCACCATGTGTATACAAGATAAAAATGTGCATTTGGAGGGCGTGGTGGTGTCTGCTTTCTTGTAAAATTCTGAGTAAGTTTTCCTGAAAAAGGAAATCTACATTTTTCCCTCAGGTAAATACTACAGTTTGTGCTTTGTAATACAAGATTAATATTGCATTATGCTATTCTTCGTGTATCAGATGAAATGGGTCCTGACATCAGGGTTTCTGCAGACAAGCTTCATTTTTCACAGATACAGAAATATAAGTGTTACACTTCCCCCACCCCACCCCACCCCTGCAACTTGCATTGCAGTTCCTCACAAGTAGTAAACTGGGTTTTTTTCCCCCCTCAAATTGCATGTAATAAAAGAGAGGCAATTGTTCTCTCACAAGAAACTGTAAACACACTGTTAATACGAGCACCTACACCTTTGAAATTCCTGGTTCTTGTTAGTCAGACTCTGCTATTTTGATGGTATGTCAATCCAGAGTATTTGAAGTATTCTCAAGAGGTGGTCCAGAAGAGGCAGTAGTGTACAGGAATGAGCACTAAGATATTTTTGCCTCATTTGACGCAATCAAAAGAGCCCAAACAACTCCAAACTTGGCAGAGGATGGCAATTGACAAACTGTGGCTAAGGAACCAGTTCCAGGTTTTGATGCCAACTATCCTTTACTCAGACATTACTTCTTCAGCCCTGTAGTTTGTTTTTTAAGGTTGGAGGGGTCATTATTAGCACCAGCCTGTAACAGCCATATATATTGAAAAAAACATGAAACACAAGAAATACTCTGCATCGAGTTGCCCAACTTTAGAAGGGATCCCAAGCCACCAGGCTTTTATGATAGTTAGGCAGCCCTGTGTGATGCTGTTACAATTAGGCAAAGCATGGTTTCCTGTGGATGACATGCAGTTAGCATGACATTTTGCTAATGTCACTACTGTTTTCAGGTGTAATGTTGCCCGTCGCTAACACATAAAGTGACAAATGCTCGTTCAGCAACCTGAAATTAATAAAAAATCTATTATTGCTTGCCAGTATGTGAAAAGGAGCTGACTATACTGGTTGGGCAAAGGAAGAAACTGAAAGGTGAGATTTTGTAAAAGTGGTTTTTAGCTTGTGAAGTAATGTTTGTGAAATTTAATAACATTAAATTTAATAACATTTAAAAATGTCTGGGCTCAAGGGTGCCATAAAGTATTCATAACATTTTAATCTTGGTTTTGTTTTGATAGCCACAAAATGGTGAAGTGTAATCCTGTTATTTTTATCATTTTCATTTTATTTCAAATTTGATGTTATTTACATTTTAATATTGTGGCAGATACATAAGTAAGCTGCTGCTTGTACTCTTTCTCTTCAGTGAAATGACATCAAGCAAAGATGAGTTTTTCTGCACCAAAGCACACATCAAAATGATAACCAACTTCTCTTTAAATTATTTTCTTTAAGGATTACCTTGCATTTCATACCTGGACTTAAAAGATTTATCTGATAATATGAAAAACATTTTCATACTGAGGATTTGTTGATAAGTGCAGCTGAAAAGGTTCATTAGGTTGAAAGAGTAACACCCACTTTTCCCTTGCATTCAAAGGATAAAGTTGTCCCAGTTCTGTTCAGTGGGTGAGAACAGACTTTGATGATCCTGGCTAATGCCTAGGTCTGTCTTTATTTATGAAACAGATTGACTTTATTCAGGGAAGGCCAATCATAACAGTATGGCTACCCATCCTCATGATTATTGTCAGGACACAGATTTCATCTATTCATGCCACACAAGCAGAATCAGACCCAATATTTTTGAATCGGTTTGTGTCCCACCAATTGCATTTTTTCTCCTATTCAAAGGTAGCTTTTCAGGACAGCTATGAGGCAGATTTCATTTGCTTAAGCTGCCCATCTACTAATTAAATTTGGCCTTAATGGAGGAGAAAAAAAGCAAAGGGAGAAAAATAATCTTTCTTGGTGCTTCTGCCCTCAAGGTACAACATGTTTTTAGAATTTAGGGTAAGGAAAAACGTCCCAGATTGATTCCAGTTACTTGAGTTATAGAGGGAATATCCATCCCCAAAATAGCTTTCATAGTTGTTACTTGCCAATTGACACAAATTAAGAGCAGATTGGTTTTCATTCGATTTCTTCTTTTCTCAGGTCTCTAATTTCGTATTCCTGCTATAGCTTCCCCATCTTATTCCCCACCTCCCTCACTTCCTTGCACACTGCTATAAAAAGGAGCATTTTCTTCCTTCTTCAGTGCTCAGAAGCGTGATTCAGAGTTTGAGTATGACTAATGGAAAATAATGTTTACAAATTTAATTGAGTGAAGAAAGGTTTGGAAAGGATTTTCAGCATGCATACTTATGCTTGTTCTGATGCGGTTTGTGTGATTGTTAGGGAATATTTAGTTAATCCTCTGGAAAAGAAAAAATAAGGTTTTCTGAAGCTTTCTGTTTACTAAGAAAAAAAGGAATTTAATCTCATAAAAATACTCACCTTCTACAACTAACAGCATGTATGAAAAATAAAAAGGAAAATACTTGGTAGAACTACAAAAACCAGGGTCTTTAAGACAGAGCTAGGTGACATTAACATACCTCTGAGTAAGAGGATTTGTTAAAAACAAATCAGGCACCGTGTCTGGAAATAAGACTAGGTTTGTTCCATCTTCCCTGCTGTATAAAATTAACAAAAATTCACCTCATCACTTTGATATCTGCTCGATCTCACGTGCCAGGAGGCCTGTCTCTTCATTGCTCTCATCCTGGCAATCAGAGAGTTATGTGGACTATAAGAGGGCATAGATTTACAGAGAAAGGAACACATGATGGGAGGTTCAGGACTGTCAGTAGGAGGAATCAGAGAGGCCACTGTAATCACTCATGTGTTACTTAATATTTTTTAACAGCAACTGCTCTGCTCTGTACTGGAGCACCTTTCACTGTAAGTTAACCAGATTTTCAAGGTGGGGCTAGAACAAAGAGCACACATACTAGAACTTGCAGTACAGGATCTCTAAAAGCCTTGCATGCATTGCTGAACAGCAGCTTGTAAAGGAACAGCCCAACTCATTTATTTCTCTATGACTGGACAGTTTAAACAAAACATAGAAATAAGACTGTTAATGTTCAGTGGTAGTGAACAGCTCAAGCTTGCTCTAGGACAAAGGAACATTGCAGGCCTATTTCTGTTGGTTATTCTGAAATCAAATGTATATAATAATGTATAAAATAAATGCATCAAGGTAATGACCAGTTATTTTTTAAGGTGTTGTTAAAAGGATAGGATGAGAGGGGGAACGTTGTGGGCTTGGATCAAACAACAGCAGAAAGAAATTCAAACTGAATTTCACTAGATTTAGCAATCCATTGAGGAATGGCTTAGAATGGTTTGGAACTGTTTAGGAATAGATACTATGGATCTTCACAGGCCATTAAGTTAACATAAGCCATGATGTCAAGAACCTGCTGTAAAGAAACCTACAGCAGTTTCATAACCTTGGCCAGACATGGCTTGTATTTAATAGGCAATTAGTTACAGCGCAGTGTGACAAGTATACTCTTGTCTCTAGATCGAGCCATCAACTTCTTTCATTTTATTTTCTTCATTACAGCTGATGAAGAAGTAAGAGAAAATTTAAAATGCAAAAGGACAACCTAGGTACAATTGCCATGCCTGCATCATGCTGGGTTGAAATCCCGCAGTGGACTGTCTTGCATCATATAAGGTATTTGCATGCCCCTGGAGGGCCATTTATTCCTTATGCCTTTATGTAAATTAATGCAGTTGTTTGGTTTGTGAACAGCATGCTGTTAGCTTTTACAGTTGTTTTCAGGGCAAAAGAGTGTTATGTTTAGAAATACATTATCACAACAGGAGTATTCCCTGGAGCTATGTCCACAGCCAATATGAGGAATAAGGGGCCTGAAAAAGCCAGCCCTTTAATGATTATGTGTAGGGCAGGGTCAATTTTGTTCCAGAAAAGACCCTGGCTGGGGCTATTGATATTAGCATTCAGCCTTTGTTGAACGCTTCCCTCATAAAATTGGCCTATCTCTGCATATTAATAAAGTATTTTTTTTCTCCGGACTCCTCATTAACAGAGAAACAACTGATCATGCCCAAGAGTTGCATTACTGCTATTCCCAGGCCACTAGTTCTGTGGTTAAGTAACATTACCATAAGTTTTCCAGGGGAACGGCTACAGCACCAACAGACTCTTGGAGAGAAAGAAAGGTGCCCTAGCTAATGGCTAATGGCTAGGCTTACACACCATGTCCTGCAACTCCTTCCATATTCAGGGGACTTCACCAGCTGCTGAAAACCTGTTTGCACAGGGGGTGGTTTTGGGGTCAGAGAGGAACCTGCAAAGCAAGTGCCATGACATGTTTTGGCAGAGATAGTGCTGCGGGAAGAAGAGGCAACGTAAGACTAATAAACATCAATAGATTTAAAAGTCCTGAACAGCTCTGATGAAAAACCTCACAACTGTTTTCTCAGATATTTGTGCAACCTGCTGAGGGAACTGTGTTCTGGAAAGTCTCATAAAATGCAGGTTTAACAGCTCAGTCTATATCTTGTCTGCCTCTGGTATAATAACCAGATTATATTTCAGTGTGTCTCCTTTCTCAGACAAAAAAATGATAGAACTTTACTTATGCCTGTATCTGCCTTCAGCAATGACTTTCCATCTACTCCTAATACACAGTGTGGAACAGACACTGTGCAGTCCCAGAAACAGAAAGCATATAAACTTATCAAGGTGCTGCTGCAACTGAGCTAATCAGGGATAGGCCTAACAAGCCCAGGCAACTCCCACATTAATTCAGTTTCCAGGCTGTTAGGACACAGGCAAACACATCTGCAGCATGTGGCTGCACCAGCTCCCGTCCAGCCCTGCTGTGCTCTGCTCCACTGTGGGGTACATTGGTGTCCTCTGCAGGTGTTCTCCAACCCACCTACGTGTTGTAAGCTGTTGGGGTAGGTGGAGGGGTAGGGGGGCTTCTCCTTTTGCGTCCCTGTGGAATTGAGTGTAGAACCCTTAAAATCTTTGATGGATTGTGTTTCACATGTTTACAGTAAAAAACTGTCTAATGGCATAATAGGGAACATATTTATGTCATAGACGCACTTTTTCTAGTTGTATAAAGTATTAGGAAAGCAAACTATGAAAAGGAAAGGGGCCATTTGTACTAAAACCCCCTCTTTAAAAGTTATAACTACCCAGTCTACCACATAATAGATAAAAATATGCAATTAATGTGACCAATAAGAAATAAAGCCCTTCCTCCCCTACCTCATTCAAGGGTAATAATTCTTTAAAGAGTTAAAAAAATGTTGAGGCTCACTTGTGGGAGGGAAGGCAGCAACAAGGGGAATAGCGTTTATTTTCTGTCTCCAAACTCTGTCATGCAAGGAATTGAGCTCCAAAATTCCCAGAGGGGTTTCCCCTCTGATGGAGAGCTTGTGCATGTCCAATGGTCCTCCTGAGGCTGCTCTCTCACAGCACCACACAGGAGCGGCTGCTTCTGCTACAGCAGCAGCCAGGGCACTGAACGGACTTATGTAAAATTTCTGTCATGTTCAGGCTTTGCTCTGCCTCTTCTGGGTTGTCACTGATCAAGTTGGTTGCTGGCCTCGGATGGACCAAAATGGGTGCTGCTCACACATAATGTATCCTCAAAGGGCCCACAACCTGGGTAAATACAGGCTGACGGACAGAGAGTAGTTATAGTTGTTTTACTAAGGGGAAAGGGCGGGTGAGGTCTGGGGCAGAGCTGGAAGTTGAAGGCAGGCCTCCAGGCACCAAGCCCTGACCCCGGCCACCACCTCTACCTCTCCAGTGCAGCCGCAAGCCTCCAACTCAGACCAAACCTGGGGGTGCATACTGCGTGCTGCCAGCTTTTTGGAAGCCAAAGCATCTGACTGTTACGAGCACACAAACCACAAACCCCACCACCTTTTTTTAGGTGTTCTGTGACCTGTCCAAGTTAGGCATTTCCTCTCATGAGCATGAAAACATAGAAATGCACTTTGAGAGCATTCACTCCCTCTCCCTAATACCACTGTTCAAGGGGGTGGTGGCATTGAGACAGAAGAGAGAGAAACTGACTTCTTTGAAGAGTCCTGGGCTGGGAGTGAAGCTGGCAACACCAGACCAGTTAAGGTGTATGATGTTCACAAACACTTCAGTGCCGAGGGCCAGGCATGTGGCAGACAGCAAAACATGCCAAAAGTGGAAGGGAAAAAAAAAAGGATGACAGATTGAGATTTGTGGAGAGTCCTTGACTTTCTTGAGGCAACATACAGTTTTGCAGCTTAACCTGTAGAAATGTGTCTTTCTGTATAGTCATCTACTTATCACAAATAAAGCTTAAGAATCCCTAAATTTCAGCTTATCAATGCATCAAACACACCGTTTTCTTGAGCTCATAAGCAACAAAATAGTCTTCCAAGAGTAGGAAAGCAGAAAAGCTCACATGGTATTGTTCCTGATGCAAACAATAGAATGGAAGTAGCTGAGACATTGCCCATATTAAACACAGGCAAATTCTGTTTATCTGTGCTTGTCCCCTGTCATACTAATGACTCCATACCAGAAACCTATTATATTTAAAAAAAAATTAAAAATAAAGGAAAAAAACTCAAAGCAACCACACTGGATGAATGGCAGTACAGAGTTATATATATGTAAAACCAGTTTATTCAGAGTTCTTCCCTTTCTATGTGGAGGCCCCATGGCACTGCTGGGAACTCTGTTCAGTAGCATACTTTGTACTTCACTGACTGGGATTTTCTGTGTCTATGTTATTAACGGTAAGTAGTTGGTAAATGTGTAAATCATTACACATTGAGATAATACAGAACAGTACCCACTGTGGTATTATAAATCTCTAAAATTGATTCTTAAACTAGCTGAGATGTAGTCTAGGGTTGCTTGTTCAGGCTTAATTTGACTTATCAACTATGATACCATCTGTATTTGAAGAGAAACAGCTGCATTTTCAGCTACTAAAGCTGACTTGAGCACTTTATAAAAGAGACCAGTTGAATCAACACAGATACAATCTCTTTCATATTCATTAACTGTCCCAGCTGAAAAATGTTCCAAAGCAAATAAATGAAGCAAAAGCAAGTAATAATACAAGTATAGCATTTCAGTGAATGGAAAATTTTCTGTTTCTGAAACCAGTGGGACCCTTCTTCCACCCCAGTGACAGAAAAATTTTTATCCAGACATGTGAGTGACAAACAGGCTCTGAGAGGTCTTCTAAAGAAAAACGCAGTTCCCTGTGTCTGCACACTGCTCCCCGCCACCCATACCTCCCAGGGCACAGACTGGGAGCCCACCAAAGCACACTGGCTCCCTGTTCACTGTCCCCTCAGAGGAGGCTTGGACGTGCAGAGGGTGGGCAGTGCCACACCACACACCACCATGCCTGCCGGGGCCCATTGCGCTGCTGGGGAGCCTTCCCTTACTGTCCATCCATGTGAGCAGGTAGTGCCCAGACACATTGTCCTGTGGCTGCCTTCCTGCAGCAGGCTCAGGACTCCCAGCCCAGGGACTCAGCCATCACCATTAGACTCTCCTGAATGCAGCTTGGTTTATTTCAGACTGTGGGGGTTTTTAGGGAAAATTATTAGTTTGAGATTTACAGAAAGAACTCCACTTTCAACTGGTTGCATTTGACTGCAAGCCAACCAGCCAACCAGTACCCCTCAGAGAGGGGCCCAAAAGAGGCAATTTTCCCTGCTGCTGTTTTGGTCTTTTGTCCACTGGAGACTGGGAGTCCTTGAGGTGGAGTCACATACATGCCTGAGGCTCTGCTCCTGGGGGCCGTGCTGTGCATCTCAGGGGATGGCTTGCAGGGTCTCATGCAGAACTGCTGCCAAGGGAGACAAGAAGGGACTGGCCTTGCAGTTAAAACCCCTTTGATGTTCAGGAGGCTGGAAGTATGGCCACCCTGGGGACTCCAAGGTGCTTTTCCTCCAAGCAAGAGATCTGTCACAAGCTTAACTTAAGAAACATTAAATCAATTAATTTTATTGTTGCCCCCAGTCTAGTGTACATTGGCCAAAACTAATCATGCTATCAAAAAGAGAAGCAAATTTAAAGTAATGCCTGAACACAGGCTTGGAAGTCACAGCCAGTCCTACACCGTTATTCCAAGTACTTGGAAAGTGCTGAGGAAAGAAATCCTCTTTATTATGGTACTCCATTTTCATTATTACTATTTTTGCCTGTCCTAAAGGGAGATGAGGGAAATTATTAACTCCCTCTGAACAGATGAAATCCCTGGGCTAGGGGATACTTACCTCCAGGTAGCTAGCCAGCAGCTTCTCAAAGCTTTGCTGCCTTATCGTAGAATCATAGAATCATAGAATGCTTTGGGTTGGAAGGGGACCCCTAGAGGTCCAACCCCCCTGCAGTGAGCAGGGACACCGCCAACTAGATCAGGTTGCTCAGAGCCCCATCCAACCTGTCCTTGAATGTTTCTAGGGATGGGGCCTCCACCACCTCTCCGGGCAACCTGTTCCAGTGTTTTATCACCCTCATTGTAAAGAAGTTCTTCCTTATATCTAGTCTAAACCTACCCTGTTTTAGTTTAAAACCATTACCCCTTGTCCTGTCACAGCTGGCCCGCTAAAAAGATTTTCCCCATCTTTCCTATAGGCTCCTTTTAAGAACCGAAAGGCTGCAATCAGGTCTCCCCACAGCCTTCTCTTCTCCAGGCTGAACAAGCCCAACTCTCTCAGCCTGTCCTCGTAGGAGAGAGGCTCCAGCCCTCGGATCAGTTTTGTCGCCCTCCTCTGGAACCGCTCCAACAGGTCCATGTCCTTCTTGTGCTGAGGGCTCCCCAGCTGGACGCAGTACTCTAGGTGAGGTCTCACCAGAGCAGAGTAGAGGGGCAGAATCACCTCCCTCGACCTGCTGGCCACGCTTCTCCTGATGCAGCCCAGAGTATGGTTGGCCTTCTGGGCTGCCAGCGCACATTGCCGGCTCATGTCCAGCTTTTCATCCACCAGCACCCCCAAGTCCCTCTCGGCAGGGCTGCTCTCGATCCTTTCTTCCCCCAGCCCGTATTGATACTGGGGGTTACCCCGACCCGGGTGCAGGACCTTGCACTTGGCCTTGTTGAACCTCATGAGTTTCACACAGGCCCGCCTCTCCAGCCTGTCCAGGTCTCTCTGGATGACACCCCGTCCTTCTGGTGTTTCAACTGCACCAGTCAGTTTGGTGTCATCCATAAACTTGCTGAGGGTGCACTCGATCTTGCTGTCTAAGTCATTGATGAAAACATTAAACAGTACGGAGCCCTGAGGGACACCTCTCGTCACCAGTCTCCATCTGGACATTGAGCCATTGACCACTACTCTCTGGATGCAACCATCCAGCCAATTCCTTATCCACCGAACAGTCCACCCACCAAATCCATAGCTCTCTAATTTAGAGAGAAGGATGTTGTGGGGAATCATGTCAAAGGCTTTGCAGAAGTCCAGATAGATGATGTCCATTGGTTTTCCTTTGTCCACTGTTGTCACACAACAGTGTGGCACAAGTTGCCTGTATCCATCTTTCCATAAAACATGCTGGAATAACACAGACCCTCTGTGGGCTTTTTCTAAGCCTGGACAATGTTTCAGTACAGCCATCTGCATCAGTCCACCTCACCCGAGGATGGAGTCCAAACAGAGGGGGTCAGTGGCTGTTTTGTTTATCTTCTAAAGACGCCTTTCATGAAACACTGAGTGCAACAGACAAGCTGTCAAAGCTCCTTCCTCCAGACAGCTTCATAGAATGAACACATCCAGCTCCCCAGGGAATTAAAACTTTCAGTAATATTTTTATGTCTTACATTATGCAGAACTGAAGTCCTAAATAATGAAGCATCAAAACAAGACAAATAAGGTAATTTTTTTGCTCGAGCAGGGACGGGCAGAACAGAGCATCCCGCACCGTGAATGTCATGGAAGTGCATGTAAGTGCAACAGCATAGCCTGAAATCTTGTTCCTCTGCACGTCTTTCCTGTCACAGTGTTTACCTGGCCTACTTAAAAGCCTTCCTAAGTTTCAATTTTGATGGGGTTTTGTTTGTTTTCCTTTTTGAATACAATAGGCAGAATTCTTTCTCCAAGGCCAATGTAGATAATATAGCAGGATGGTCCCACAAACAGCAGCACGTGTTGGCAGGTTAGAGACCTTAGAGGGTGTAGTTTCCACTTCAAATCACAGGGCCTGAGAGGAATTATATGAAGCATACTAGCAAAGTGGGCAATGTATTTACTGGGCGTTTTAATTCAGTATCCTCGTTTTAATGAGGCACAGGGGAGAATCCTTATTTAGCAAACCTGACATGTTATTCAACTTACAATACAAGGTGCACATCCAGCCTTTAAACTCAGCTAAACAGGTACAGATTGACTGGAGAACAGCATGTAAATACACCACTCAGCTGGAAATCTAGAATTTTTAATAAAGATAAATAAACATTGTTTCTGCATATATTGTATCTATTTCCTATAACAGACAGGAGAGCATTATAAAGGAAATGAAAATAATCAATTGTAGCTTTGTTCATACAAGCGGTGTAAGACAGAAATCTACTTTCCATGTAGACACTCCAATTGGACAGTCTTCTGAGCTATTAATAATTCCAGTAGAAATTGATTTCTAGTAACATCTGTGGCAGCTACTACATAGAAATTAAAAAGAGGTGAATTTAAGTGCACAGGTAATCAGAAAATATACACATGGTTATGAGAAATGGATTTGAAATTAAAAGGGATGTTTCTCGGCTTTTGACTAAAGCATTTTTTAATCTGTCCTGCTGCAGAGGAAGCGTAATGAAGCCTGATGAAGAGAAATTGCAGTGGCTCATTGCACAACTACTTCTCTTTCCTGTTGCCTCTGGAAGAATAGAAGTGAGATCTCATTCCATTCCTGACAGACCTGAGATGACACCGGCCATCATCTCAGCAGGGAACTCATCGTGGGTGCTTGAGAACTCCAGTTACCTAGAAAGCCAGGATCATAAAATGGCCCCTTAAGTGATGAGACAAACTGCCATCTGCTCTGGGTAAAAGGGTGTGGGACAGTGTCCTGGTTTCTGCTGGGATAGAGTTTCTTCCTAGTAACTGGCATAGTGCTGCATTTTGGATGTGGGATGAGAAGAATATTGATAACACACTGATGTTTTAGTTGTTGCTTACACTAAGTCAAGGGCTTTTCAGCTTCCCCTGCTCTGCCAGGTGCACAAGAAGCTGGGAGGGAGCACAGCCAGGACAGCTGACCCCAGCTGGCCAAAGGGCTATTGCAGACCATATGACGTCATGCTCAGTATATAAACTGGGGGGAGTCAACCGAGGGGACATTCATCACTGCTCAGGGATGGGATGGGCATTGGTCAGTGGGTGGAGAGCAATTGCATTGTGCATCACTTGCTTTGTATATTCTAGCAGTAGTAGTAGCTGTAGCAGTAGTAGTGGTAGTCCTTGTTTTATTTCAATTATTAAACTGTTCTTATCTCAACTCATGGGTTCTGTCACTTTTATGCTTCCAATTCTCTCCCCCATCCCACTGCGGCGGGGAGTGAGGAAGCAGCTGTGTGGTGCTTAGTTACTGGCTGGGGTTAAGCCACAAGAGACAGGAAGAAAATATGAGTGGCTGCAAAGGAAAGACTGTAAGGAAGTTATTTTTTCTTGTTGTAGCTATGGCAGTCAGAGTCACCACGCTGAGAAATGTGTTCTCAGGTAAAATCCAATACTTGAACACAGATGTCCCTAGCAAAAGCCAGTACACAGGCAGAATGGCAATGATAACCAACATGTTGTTGAGGTGGAAGAGCACACAAGGAGAAGGTCAGCTGCCAGGCAAAGGATCAACCTTCATGACTCCTTGATCCCCTGTCTGAAAGTTATCATCAATGCACTCCAGAGACTCCCTGGTTTGCTTGTGCCCTGTTGGGTTGCCCCTCCAGCAGTTGCCAGGGTGCCAGAAGTCCTGTGTGAGGACCAGGACCTGAAAATGTGAGGCTTCTGGCAGGTGTCTGAGAAGGCCCCATCTATTCATGCTTCCTGGTCAGGTGATCTGCAGCAGTCATAGCTCATGTGTTGGTGTGCTCACTAACCCTGACCCACAAGCTCAGCTGGCCCACTGCTCATCCCAAGGCACAGCTCCATCCACTCCCACCAGTCTCGCAGAAAGGGCTCACATAAACTCCTGCTCCTTGCCTTCCCGGCTTGTCCCTCCAAAAAGCCTGTGTTCACCCATGGCAGTGCTCCTGTCACATGGATTGTCCCACCACATCTCTATGATCCCAGTGAGACCATAAACCTGCAGATGGAGGCAGACCTCTAATTCCACCTGCGCATCCCCCAGGCTGCGGGCATTGTTGTACGGGCACTTCTGACAGGCCCCTAGTCATGCTGGCTTCCCAGAGAAGATATGGAAGCTTTCCCCACAGTGCTATGGTATTTAGACTGAAAGCCCTAACATGCAAGGGTTTTGCTGATACAGCACAGGCTGTACAGAGTCATTCAGATTAGACTTTTAACATTTTCCATTTTAGTAATGGTATATTGCTATGGACCTCTCTAGCGAACACACATGTATTTGCACACACCTATATAAACAACAAAAAAAAAAATCACACATTAACCAGAAATACCAATTCATAATAATGACAGGCAGCACGCTAATAACTTGTTCCTAGTAAGATTCAGTATGTCTGCCTGAACAATATATTATTGTTGCTTTAGTGGGTGTTTGTGAGAAATGCAATGCCATTTATTCCCCACATGTATTAATTTGGGATATTTGTTACATTTTCATGTTATGAGAATGGCTCCTCTGAAGTACCCACCTGATGTATCTTAACAAATCCCTAGTGAAACTAATGGTGCAGACAAGAAATAAATACTTTTATGTTTGCACCAGGAATCATTGAATTTGGTTTGCTGATTTTTTGCTTTTCTGGAGATGGCCAAACACCTGCCTGCTGATGAGAAGTGGTGAATGAATTCCTTATTTTGCTCTGCTTTGCTTTACCTATTAAACTGTTTTTATCTCAACCCATGACTTTTCTCACTTTTATCCTTCTGATTCTCTCCCCCATCCCACTGGGGGTGGGAAGTAGCGAGTGGCTGCATGGGGCTCAGCTGCCAGTCGGGGTAAAACCATGACAGAACCATTCTCCCTCCCCTGACCCAGCAGGGGCTGATATATCTGGACACAGTTAAGGTAATATGGTGATTTAATTGTCTGACTCCACCTCCAAATCAGGTACATAGACATCTGGGGCCTGGTGGTGCAATCACACTGCACCTGCATCGATTTGCTTTGGCAGTTTTCCAGCACATGTAAAAAAAAAAAAAGTAATCCAGTTTCTAAAATTTGCCTGTAAAAGAAACACAAAACAATAGGGAAGGGTCAAGTCACAGAAGACTATTTCTGGTGGACCTCCAGAACACAAACAGGCTTTTCATTTACCAGCCAACTAAATTCAAAAAGATGGAAATAGAAAAAATCCAGACTTCTGTAATTTGCAGTTACGTTCAGGAAGGGTATTTATTACAAAAACTAGAACTCAGCAGGTTTAAATGACCGTGGATTAAAACAACATCCACTGCTGTTCTGTCTAGCCTAACACATCTTACGAATACGTCCCATACATCACTAGCGCTGCATAAGCCTTAGCGACTGTCAGAAACTTCAACAAACGTGTCAGCTGCATACAGAATCAGACAAATAAGAAATCTGGAGAAAAAGAAATTATCTAAAGGGGTAAAAAAACTCCATTTCCATTATATTTTCTGGATTGCCCTTTCAGAACATAGAAAAATTTCCATTTCTAAAGAATGTTATCAAACAGTTTCATAGTGAAAGTGAAATTTTGATTAGGCTGAAGACATGCCTGCATATTTCAGGAAACACTTCAATAATATTTGTATTGTTATAGTCAGTAAATAGTTTAAAAAAAAAAAAAAGGAAATCAAAACACTATTAATTTGTAGTTTGCAAAAGGAAAAAAGGAAAGGAAATCCCCACAATTTCTGCTCTGAGTACAAATGGACATGCTGGAAGTAGGTACATTAGTTGTCTTAAAAACACCTTTTAACAGTTTATGTCATGAAAACAAAAAGGATACTCAGATTGCTGTGTTTGTCAAAAAAAAAAAGAACAAAAGCACAAAGTATGATATCGTGTTCACTCCTTATTAGTCCTATTAGATTCATAATCTAAATGTTCTTATGTTCTTTTATGTTTCTGTTGTTTTTCAGGGTCATCACCAAGTGAGACTAGCTATTCAGTCCTGCAATAACGCAGTAGGAAAGATGTAGACTGAAAAAAGCTGTATTTGCAAGAGGAAATATAAAAGATAAAAATCCTGGAAAATAAGATATCATTAGTAAGTTATTAGTAAGGTAAAAGACTCTTTCCCTGCATTGCTGACACCAGCTCTAATGTGACATCAGTCTGTAAGGCAGTGGAAGGCAGAGTTCAAATCATAAAACATGTCCAGTTATTCAGAGTTCCTATATGAGATATTTAAGATTATGATGTAACTACTTTCAAGAAAACTAACTGAAGAAATAAAGTTCTTTCTGTTTTTTTCCCTCTCATATTCCTTTCCAGAAATCCAAGCACAGGCACCTAAAAAGCATCCTGTCTTGAAGAGATAAATTGTTCTTTGGAGAAGTCAATTTTTCCTTTTGAGACTGAAAAGCAATTGGAAGAAAAGCAATAGGTAAGTGTTGTTGATACTTCTTGGTAAAGCTAGGACTATATAAACACCCTCATTCTGTTTACACAGATAAAGGGGATGAAGAATTTAGCCCAAATGCCTTCTGAAAACAGGTTCTGGAACAACTCAAAGCACCCTACGGAATATCTACTTTGAATTTGAGGTCCTGGCCAGAGACCATATTAAATCCCCTCAAAGAGATCCCCAACACATGCTCCCTGCTGCATTTACATGTGATAGGCCCAGTGTGCAAGAGGTAAGTTGTGAGGTGACACTATTCTCTTTACAGGAATTTCATTCACAGGATAAAATTGACCTAGCGTGACAAGCTGGAAATCTTTGTCTCTGTATAATCTTCTATCTCACGGAAAGGCAAGTAGGTTTTTTCCTGATTATTTTTGATAGACAGAAGAATCCTACTGCCTTTCACTCCAGCATGGTAACTGGAATAGGACTACAGTGTAATAGTTCAAGACTGTTGTAATAAAATATAGGTACCCCTGTACACGTTCAATAATTTTTATAGAAGTAACTGAATTTTTCAAGTTCCATCATCATCAGGTGTTTTCATGGACTGGCTTTTTGTACCATTCTCTGATCTCTGAGCTGCTTCCTGTGATCCCTACATACCAAAGCTATTTCTGTTTTCCTCTCTAGTCTCTCCATTGCACCGAGACATCTGCAGAATTACGCTTCTTATTGCCAGGAAGGCATAAGAATGCCTTTCTTCTATTCTGCCCACTGTCTGAATGTTTCACTTGGACTCTATAATAGTCAAAACTTTTTTATTTCCAGCTGAAATTTTCCACTTCACTGAAAACTTGAAAATGTCTCAAATACTTTTCAATAATCCACATATATGTTCGTATCATTGAAAAGACTTTTCTTATTGCAAAAACCAGGCAAAAATTTCAGCAAATTATTGAGCACAGCTTGATAACCAGTGAACACAGAGGTGAGACATGATTAATATTTACTGTGAAGAAACTTCTCTGCTTAACCTGGCTGGTTATTGTTTGTACAACATAAATTCTCCTTTTCCTCATTTGTGCATTCTGCATCCTTGGGATCCAGTGATTTAGTGAAGCTGGGCAGGGCTTCACCTAAATTTGAACAGCATGATTTTTTAGGTGATGGGGAGACATCACAGTTAACCATCTTCTCTGCTCATCACAAGGCTCCCAGCATCCTTGTGACTGTTCAAGTCCCAGCACCTGGAAAGAGTTTAAAGAGATAAACAATCAAAAGTTGTAATTTCTGTGCAACTTTTTAGTACTTAGTCTCACAGATTTGCCAGTGCAAACTTACCTGTGTGACTTGCCCTGGGCAGGATTGTCTTTCTCTCTGAGGGTTAGTGAGATGGCCCACAGTCCTGTGAAAGTCTGAAGACCAGTGGCGTTGCAGGAAGACCTCTCATTACTAGTAGAGCAAAAAACCCATCTCTTTCATTGTGCATGTTGATTTGTTAAGTGATAGTTGAAGGTACAATCAGAAAGTGTTTCAAGAACCTATAGATCTCAAGACTCCTGCCACTGAAAAATGACTATGCCTACCTTACCAAGGCTGCTGTTCTTCTCTTTTGGGAATTAGGTGACAACCAGCCTGTCACTGAGTTTGAATTTAACGCTGTAGTCTGGATTATTGAAGTGCAAAACAGCATCTTGTTAGCAACAGATGTCCAAATTTAGACATCATTTGGAATGAGCCAGGTTGTGGAAATATTGGTAATCCACCACTTCAGAAAACATACTGCTGTCTTCCTGTCACAGAAAGCACTAACACTTGCATCCAGACTGCTTCCTATGCCTACTTTAACAACAGAAAAAAGAAGATTAAATTGCTACCTGTTTAAATTTGTGCAGCTACTCGGTGATCTAGGTGATGATCAACACAAATAATCAGACTATAATGAGCATTTTAGCTCCTCATGAAGGAAAACAGGGAGCTTTCCTGCAGATAACAGGAAACTGCCTTGACTGTGCTTGCACACAGCCAAGATCTGCTCAGAGCAGAGGTGTCCCATCACAAGCCATTTGTCAAACCAGCCAGCATTCAGGTGCATGTAGGCTTGGCACGCTGACACTGTTGGCATGGCAGCCTTCCTACGCTCTTACATGTTTTACCCTTTCCATCTGAGTATTGCAGGACATGAATCAAACCTTTGAGTGCTCAGAAAAATTTCTACTGCACAGACAGAGAAGTAGAAAAAGTCTCAAAGATCTATTCTTTCATTAAAAGCAGCAAATAGAGGTGCTTGCCACCATTTTTTAAGAGGAAATGCAGTCACCACTGGAACCTGCAGTAATTTTGACGTGTCCACCTACATTCAGAATTTTGAGCAGCCTAGCACTGAGGTGACATTGTGACACACAGCTTCACTGGATTTCCTGGAAAAAAAATCCAAACCATAATCCCCAGAGAGAAGAAAAGTTCTGCTCAGCCATGTTTCTCAAGTTATCAGCACACTGTGCGGATAGTTTTAGAAGGTAAGTACCTCCATCTGGCATATCAGGCTCATTTCTTTTGCCTTTATCTGAAATTTCTGACCCTTAGTTACCTAAATAAATGAGAAGGAGGACTCAAAGAGAGTAGGAAATAAAATACATGGATTACAAAAATGGTGCCTATTCACCAACTTTTAAAGATTCAAGAATACTTGAGAGGTATGATGAGACAGGAAAACCTGAGTATTTCATCCTTAAAGTTCTTAAACCAGAAGGTTTTGCAATGCATAACCCACTTTGAAGTTTAAGGTTAATTTCTTTTTAAAATACATTGTTACTTGGGACTTGCTTATGCTTTTCAATACAATCTTTGTACTCTCAGACCCTGGTTATTCTGTGAAGGCCAAAACTCCCATACCAACAATGAAGACGTCATCTCTTGTAATGAAGTAAATCAACAGTTTCAGGCGTCTGGATCTTGGCAACAAGGGTAATCAGTCATAGCAATCCAGTGGCAAAAAACAATCCTAGGGCAAAAAATGTTTGAGAAAATAGTGCTTTCAACGGAAAAAAAAAGATAAAAATACAGAAGTCAGTGCCTTCCCATCAGAACTTCAGAACTTTTCATTAGTGTTGGTTTATGGTGAAGCCTTAAATAGCAATGTTAGATCTATATCTCCCATGAAATTAATTTGACATTATGAACCTTATGGATTGTTTGAGCTATCCATTTTGAAAGATGTCATCAAAAGGAAAGCTTTTAAAGGCTTTACTTTTTGCATAGCATGATACTTCCTTTGGATAGCTAACAATAAGCTTGACCAGAATCCTAAAGAGTTTGAATATTACATAGTCTCCTCAGCACCCAAAGCTAAAACTTCTTTTAGCTTCCCAGGTAAAGCTGCTGCAGAATTCAGCTTTTGATACATGATGCACTCCTAAAATCTCCTCTTCAGTTTTCAAAGCAAGTCCAGTGCTCCTAAAACTCAGTTTTCCCCCAAATATGTACCCCAAGAAGAACTGATTGACCAGGAAAAGGAGAAAGTGTTGGGTTCTTTAAAATACTATCAATCAAAATGGGTAGTCCTACCCAGTGGAGTCTCTGTGAGTCTGGAGAGGGTTAAGGTCAGAATAGCTACAGTTTAGAATTAGTGATGGTTGCAAAAGGAGAACTATGAAACTATCTGGGAGGAATTACAGCTTAATCACAGGCCCCGCTGTGCAGCAGTGATACAGGTTAATTCATTTCACAGCCACACAACTTCCCATGAGATCTTCTGATGGCTCACAGCTGTGCTAAACCACAGTATATCCAGCACCAGATCTCATGCAGGGAATGAAATTAACTTATGTGTCACTAGTCATCACTGTGGGTACATCATCTTACATTGTTTTAACTCCAATTTTTTTGAGTGTGATTACTCCACTTTGCACTAGGGGAGATCAGAATCACACCTCACCTTTCTCAGAGTCAGTCTTGCTCACACACATGAACATGATGCCATGCAGGAGAAGCAAAACTGGGAAGAACTCCTAGAACAAACTCTCTTGAATCACAGAGTGACTGCCATGGTATAGGATAGTAGGCATTTAGTCTAGAAGGGGTTACGGGAAATCCATTCCTTTCTCCTTTGGTGCATGACACTGGCCAACAGCTTTCATCATCCTGTTGATACCATTCAGAGGTCACACACAGAGAAGCAGAAAGAGTGTTGCTCACCACGTGGTGCTCATAAATAGTATTCGTGACTCTTATTTTTATAACTTGGTTACAGCACTTAAATATGTACCCAGATTGAACTTGTGTGCCCTGCAAATTTTACAATTGCTATGACTAGGTCATACAGCTAGAGAGAAAAGGGTTGAAATATACTCTACTGCTCCAGAAGAATGATCATACAAACACTCTTCCAGCAGTGTATGTATTTGACATTGCTGGTCCAGAGGGGTGTGGACTGCAATGTCAAAATGCAGCATGCTACCATCCTCTGTCTCCCCTGTCTGCTGTGCATCTCCACTGAAAGAAGAAATGCAGTTAACTGGTGGCACACAACAACCAATAAGCCTGTGGAAGAATGAAGAAAAACTGTATTGATGCTTCCTGATAAACAGAAGATAAATAAATAAAATAAATAAGTAAAAATAAATACATATGGCAAGAAATAATATCCAGGCAGGAACTTAAAAGGCATTCTCAAAAGAAAAAACTATTTGCTTTCTTGTGATTTAGGGAATTCGTATGAGATTACACTCCACTACATTGCTTACTAGACTCTCTGTTTTGCTGTGAACCAAAAACACATTTCAAGGAAGACTATTGCATAATCTAGTGCACAAGTGATAACCAAAGCTGTGGACTTGTCTTGTAAATTCACATAGCAGAAAATAATATTTATAGAACTTTTGTGTCAAGTTATTGTCTATATCAAGACAGCACTGAGACGTGACACACCTTGTGGAAAGAGTATTACTTCCATCTTTTGACCAAATCAGCATCATTAAGATTATTTTCACATTTCAATGAATAGTTCCCTCTCTTCCTAAAGCATTCTTGAAATTCAAAAGCCTGGTGCTTGAAACCAGACTATGCTACATCACTACCTGGTAATATGCAGTCACATACACATATTTCTAGCTCCTCTTTGCAGAATACTTTCTTCTGCTCAGGGGTGGCATTGAAAGACATTTCCCAATATAGTTGGTTAACACTGTATTTTCTCTATCAGGCTGTGATAACATATAGCCAAATTTCCCAGAGATTCTAGTAAAAAAATCACTAAGGAAGAAATGCTGTTGTTCACATCTGAATTTTCTGTTTCATTCTTAGAAGATAAGACAAAATCTACATCCTTTCCCATCTTAGGAAAAAAAAAAAAATCTGGGTTTCACATTTCTCCTCTCACCTCAGATCGTAACTTGCTCACAGCTGTCTCAATTTGTGACAAGGCACACATCTGCAGATGGTCTTTGAATGTCGTGTGTTCCTCCTAGGAAACACAGGTCTTATGGTATATGTTTCCAATACTAAACCTAAAATCGTAGCTGGAAATCTACAGACAGACCAGAAAGCAGGGGGGGTTTGTGGCAATGCAGTGAGTAGAAAGGGATAGCAGGGGCAGCATGACATTTTAACTGAGGCACTGTAGGCAAGTATAAAGATTTGGACAAAAGCAATTCCCATCATTCTTGATAAATTTATTAGCATGTCTATTTGTTTGTACGTTTTAAACATAAATCTCTATTGTAAGCACACAATTATAGAGGAAGCTAGTGATTTTCATCTTAAAGACTTAGCTGAGCTCTTGGCCCTAAATTTAATGGAAAAATTAAAATTTCCTGTTTGGCAAAGCTATTAATTTTTTGGCAAAGCTGTGAGAGCAAATGGTAACTGTCATTAGTCTAAATTTCACAATATCACAGCACACTTTCCCAAGGTGTACCATATACATAACAGTAAAAGCATGAAACTTGCATTCATATATAAAAAGCAGATCGTACTCACTGATTATGTGTGTTTGTATATGAATCTCTGACACTGCAAACATATACAGACACCTTATTTAGATTTAATTTAGCCAGGCAGGATTTACATAGAATAGCAAGAACATATACATGTACTGAACAACTGCAAAGCTACATACTTCTCGCATTGCTGAAAAAAATAATCAGTGGAGTGTTTTGGCTATGGCACAGAAGGCATACTTAACATGCTGCTTATTAGCGTGAGTAGCAACTGTGACATTACCCCTGTTTCTAGTATGTCTAGAAAATCCTAAGAATCTAAGACAAAATAGGAAAATATTCTACAGAAATTATTATAATTTAGACACTTCTAGTGTCCATTCTGTTCCACTGAATTCAACTGGAACATTATACCATAGCTATTTGTCATCCAGACTAACATCTTACAAAATTTAAGACCAGACACATAATTTATAAATAGTTCACGAACAGATAATGGTGGTGTCAACATTGAATTTCTCTGTATATGAGGCACGTACTTTTCTTCTTGTAGTTGTAACATGTAAAAAAGGGCAAGATTAAGAGAAATTCTTGGCCTTAGGGCCAAATTCTTCCTTCAGCTGTATTCATGAATTCCCTTCACCCCCCAACCTCAATGCATTGAATCTATTTGTGGACAGCAGTGAAATAGTCTCATAGACAATAGAAAGCCCTTCAACTATATCCACTGAAATCTGTTGATGGCCAAACACAGGGATGTCAGCAAAAACGCAACCCAGAAGCCCCGAGATGATCTGTGCTCACATTTCAATTTCATTCTTTGTAAGTAGGAATAGCTATTAGAGATTTTGCGATTGTGGTTCTATCTACTCCTGTTTCTGCTTTTTTCAGCAATGTAACAGATGGTCCACAATACAGGACAAATGATAGAGAAGAATCTCTTCCATGAGCAAAACTTGATGTGACCATTTTCGGCCATTCTGTTTTCACCATTTCAAACAAATCCCATCCTCACAAACTGAAGGCCCATTTCTCCCCTTAAATTGACATATTTTTGAGATTAAGGAGCCACAAAGTTATCAGGTATCCTCCCTTCACTTTGCACTATTGTTTATCTCACTTATTTTTAGTGCTAATTCTTCATTCAACTGAAATGCATGAAATCCAGACCTTTGAAAAGACAAGAGCAGGGAAATAGAGTGACATTCACAGCTAAATACACTAATTTGATAATGTTTAAAAGCTCATTTGCAAAGCCTTCCAAAGGCTGAACTCCGGAAAATGGCAGCACATTTCCCAAAACAGAGGGAGAGACAAAACCAGGAGTGTTTTTTCATTCCTAAGCTTCTTCTTGTGCCTTTTTTATCCAGTTCTGTATTTTCAGGAGTCTATTTCTACTCCTCCAATCTGAAGCAATCACAGCTGTAAGCTTGTCAGCTGCTCCTACAGGGAGCATTTTTCCTGAACTGTCCGCAATTCCACAACTCTTTGTTCCTCAAATCCTGCCACTAAATCCTTTTTCATATACTGCAAAAACCAAGCATCTAGCAGGTAGCTGTAATGAAGTGAGTTTTCTAGCTGCATGTGGTAAAGAAACAACACACAAACAGCTTTTAAATCCACAACACAGCTTCTCACCTTCCCTCTCTTGTTCTTTTTCCTCATGTCCCAGTAAGATTTTATTCTGAAGCTTGCAGTTGACTTTAAACTGTGGTTTTAATCCTCACTCAGGTGCCCTCCTCCCCACCACGGACAGCAAGTGAGTGCACAGCAAAACCTGTGTTTTGCTGAATTAGGGCTGTGCACTGTAAGTTTTCTGGGGAGGCAGCACTCTTCCCATGCATTTGCAACTTACTTAGCACCAAGACTTAAGCCTGAATGGACACTTTAAGGTGCTACTCAATGAACAGCCATCAGAGTGACAGTAGCTGCCAGCTTTCATAGTTTGGCAGCCACACAGAACTAAGTGGAAACCCAATGACATTTTTATACATTGAAGAGATTCCCTGGGAAGTCATAAAGACTAATATGACACATTTGAATATAGATTGGTATACGGTAGAGAGGAGGCCCCCTGAAGCCTACCATGTTCCCATCACCAGAGGTACTATGGTCCCAGGTCATTCCAAGCATCTGCATCTTCCTCTCTGGGGAGTAAGAGACATGGCGAACTGGAGTACATTGTTAGATTTGAAAATCTGCCTCCAAAGACAGGTCACACTTCTGAGATGCACAAGATAGCAGTGTCATGAAAAATCTAGATGCACTCACCAAGATCTCTCAGACTTCTTTAGAGGGTAGATGAGTCCAGTGGACATGGCAAGCTTACCTTGCTGATTGGTAGTCTCCTTATCACTGTAGCTATGTGTAAGGATCATACAAGTACTTGAAGCTGCGACGGTCACAGCCGGTTGTCCATAAATTTGCCTAGTAAGCCAATAGTTCCTGAATTATCTATGTAGTTCCCACTAATTAAGGATTTGCATACGCTTGCTGATGCGAGCAAAAGCTGAAGTTCATTTTTAATGCCCTCATTACATATTTTTGAGGCAGCGTGCTCCACATGTTTCCCATCCTAGGTAAAAATACACAGATAGTTCCAGATGTTGTCCACTGGACAGAAATAAGCTAAGCTTCAAGTTGACAGCTGTAGCTGATGAGGTCATCAATACAGTTTAGAAATGGAAAGAGTTCACTGGAAAAAATAATGTCACTTTCTCTTTTTCTCTTGTTTGAAGTCACTGAGCTTCAGGGTTCAGGGGAATTGTTGCTTTGACTTTATTCTTCTGTAGGCGGGTGGCTGCCTGCCAGTGGCAGCTGCATATGGGATCATTTGCATTGCATGCGGAGTCTCTTGTTTAAAAGGAAGGCTCTTCCTTTCCTTAGATCATCTGCTTCTTTAGAGTCAGGGCCACTGTTTCACACAGATTGTATTCTTCCTTTAATCTTTTCTCCATGCTTACTCTGTACTCTTTCAGAAGCATCCCAAAGCCAGGTCTAGCAGACTCATCTGGGATAGCCAAAAAAGGCAGTCTATGGACAAAGAGGGAATTATTTGATATTCCTGTGGTTACATACTTATATAAGAGGATTTCTGCAGTGCACATATGCTCTCTTACATCACCATGTTACAAGCAGGAGTCTAAAAAACTGTCATTTGCTGCGTGCAGGGCACAAAATGGATATTAAACCTGTCTTGGGAACAGTGCTGTGTCTTTGCAACTCATGCAGACAGTGGGGTACCCCTCCCTGAGCCCCACATCAAACAACTGAATGACTTTCATCTCCAGGAGCAATGCAATTCCTTTCTTTTGCACCTGACAAATCAGGGACAATCAACTATTTTAATGGGGTTGGGGGGGGGAGTAAGGAGTGAGGGAGAGAGAAAAGAAGTTCCCCTAAAATGACCTTATAAAAGCTGTGACTAACATATTATCAATTTAGCTTCATACCCTGCACACAGGAGAGTGCCTAAAAGTAAAATAAGATGAAGTGACTATGATATAACTCAGGCGCTCAAGTCCAAACTTGCTGGATGGTTGACTTTTTCAGAACTAAGGCACACACTGGAAACTCGCTCCTTTCCATATTTAGGATATAAGTTGTCTTTCTATCTGCTTTTGTTTCCTCCACCTCCTCTTACTTCCCTCCCGGAACTTTCAGTATCCAAGAGTAGGTGCTCTCCTGTTGCCTGATACAGGTTTAAGACTTGCTGTGTGTGGCCTCTCTATTTAAAGACAACCAGCAAGACCCACACATAGGTAATGGCTGCCTCTGAATCCCAGTCTGTAAATTAATTTTGCCTCCAAAAGGGAGGAATCTCATAAATTATTAAAAAAACCACAAGCGGACAGACCTAATTAAAGTGAATATTTTAATACACAGCATCTCATAAAGCAGAGCAGACATGGGTTTTATATTTCTTATTGTAATCTCCTGAGTTCACGTGCAAAAAAGGGGAAAAAATAGACTTTTTAAAAGTCTTGTTAACCTCTTCTCTGTTTTGAAACTTCTTTACACCCACCCAAAAGAAAGGAAAAAAAAGAAACAAGGAGAACAAGCATGAGAACATGTTAGACAGTTTGCGAGCTCACTGTGTCTTTGCTGGATATATACACATCAGTGACTGACTAGAACGGGGAAAAGAAAAAAAAACAACAAACAAACCACCAGCAAGGGGAAGCATGTCCAGGCGTCTAATCTTTGGGAAGCTAGCCAGACTTCATTTATAGCCAGCCAATTCAGATTTGCCAGCTGAGACTCTCTCCCTCTCTGTGTCTGTAAGCTGGTCCAGACATGGTGAGTCAGGGAGTTGCAGTGAATTGTTGCAGAATATCAGGATGAACAAAGTGTTGTTAGCAGTGGTTGCAACCCAAAAGCGTATCAAAGAGCTACTTTTTGATCGTGATTTGTTCTAAAAGCAACTCCTGTGTATCACAGAAAGAAAGAAGAGAGGGTCTGATTACTGCTTGTTTTGTAGGTGGTTTCTTTTTTTTGTTAACACAGGCTCTGTTAAACCCCTGGTGTATAGTAACTGTAGATTCCACTCAGTTCATTCCCTTTGAAGTCAGTTTGCTTTTGTTCTTTACCTAACTTGATGCCATTTTTCACAAGCTAATTTGTATGCAACCCTGGCCAGAACCTGCCACCCAGAATTCTGTATGGGAGTTTACCATCAGGGAGAATGAATTTACTGTAGGGATAGAGATGGATTTTGTGAGCTTGTGTGGTTGGAAAGTTGGGGGTAGAAGGAATACAGCAAAGCACACAAGAAACAAAAGAGAGAAAGAGAGAAAGAAAAAAGAAAGAAAAGAAAGAAAGAAAGAAAGAAAGAAAGAAAGAAAGAAAGAAAGAAAGAAAGAAAGAAAGAAAGAAAGAAAGAAAGAAAGAAAGAAAGAAAGAAAGAAAGAAAAAAGCCCCAAGTTGTTAGCTTTGCAAGGTTTTTGTAGACACAAATATGGGAGAGCTGAACGTGTTTGGGGAAAGCCGGACAATAGCATACTGCTAACAGTGGCAGAGCAAAGGGAAGGAGGAAGCCACAAAGACAAAGAACAAAAAAAGTAAGCTATGACCTGAGAGTAGAAACAAAATGTGACCTAGAGGTCTGTCTGCATTACAGTGTTACCAAGACTTGTGCTCCCTCTGATTTGCTATTACATTTTTGTATTATCTGCAGTACATGGTTTGGATTCAAAATTAATTTGGTGGGGACAGTAGAAAGGTTTTCATGAATACTATCTGTTGCTCCTATGTCAAGGCCGCCTATGGGATTTTGCCAAAGAGTTACAAAAAATTAAAAAGAAATTGCTTCTAGGATGATCACTGTGAATTTTGCTTTGAAATCACCTAGAAGAATCTAATTTAGCCTTAAACAAATGAGTGGAATTTTATAAAAAAAATACTAATAAAGCCAGAGTTATAATCAGTGGAAAATATTTTGGAAGGAGTATTAAAACTCATACTTTAGGCTATTTTAATATTTTAATAAATATTTTTAATATTTTAATAAATACTCAGGCTAGTATTTATTATGGGCCAGATTGAGACTTTATACAGTGGCAGGGAAGGAACAGGGCAGCTTAGTCCACACCTGCTTGCTGTTATTTTCTGTCTTTGAACAGTCTCATCAATGTGAGAGAGAGGAGTCTGGAATAGATGGACCTGAAGTCTGATCTGCTCAGACAATGCCTGTGTTTTATTAGGTTTATTTTGTTTAACAGCAGCACTGTTTGTGGCATTGTACAATTCCCAAATACAGAGAGCCCTGACTAAGCTGAATCATCATGAGACTGAACTGATGCTGATGGGAAAGTGCAGCACTCTGCAGAGCTCATAATTTCTCACATAACACTGCCATGAAGGCTTCTGCGCTCAGCTGGCCCAGTGCTCAGGATTCATGTGGCCTCCTCACAGCTTCTCTGAGTGAGAAGCACCTTTCCCAAGACTCCTCTTGAGAACACACCACACCTTCTGGTTGGATTTTGTGGTGCATCCCGGGCAACAGAGATGTTAGATAATTTCAGAGTTGGTTGCTGCATTTCCCTGTAGATAGGTAGGAAATTCCCTCAAGGCTTTTAAATGATGGTAAGGTTTCTGTTCTGCAGTATGGCCATGCAGAGACCTTACCCACAGCTCTCATCTTGCCCTACCAGCTCAAGTTCAACAGTCGGAGATTCATATAGAAACAGCCCAATTTGCCAGCAGAAGCTCCTCAGCCTGCACCACCCATCATGCCTGCACTGTATATGCAGCCATAGCTCATGCCCAGACTTGCTGAGCCTTCCACGCATGCCACTAATCAGCCTATTGCACCCTGTTGCTCAGGTCTGGACAACATGGCTGAGAAGGAGAGTCCAAACTGTGGAGCTGCTTCATTGCCCCCAAGTCTTGAATAGCCATTTCCCAGACAAAATCAGAGCCTGACTGTGGCAGCAGTCCTCTCCAAAAGCTTGGCCTCCCAGCAGACACCTCTCCCCAGAAAACCTGATAGGGAGGAGCTCAGGGCTCAGCCACAGTGCATGGACTGGCCACAGAGAGAGCAGTGCCAGCCGCCCACCAGCCCAGCCCTCGGCACTGCCGGCACTCGCGGGCAGGCAGCTTGGCCTTGCCCACTGGTGGGACAGGGTCACCCAGCCTTTGGGGGGGAGGCAGGACTTAATGGCAGGTGTCCCTCCGTGCCTGTGGAGACCTTCTTGGAGTTAAACTGTTGGGTTCTAGGCTGAGGTGTGGTGGTTGACAGGGTCAGCTTCCCCTGGCTGGAGGGGGCAGTCACGGCTTTATTCAGAAACTTCAGCTAGAGGTGGTAGTGGTCCTCCTTCCACTGTGCCTCAGCCTCATTTAAGGTCTGACTTCAGGCCTGATTTTGGCTCAGTCCTCTGTGCTTTAAAGAAAAGCACAAGTCATGTGCCTTCAAGTCATGTTGTGTAAAAAGCAGATGAAGATAGGGTTTGCAATGGCTATGCATACCTTTTCTTCAAACAGATGATGCAGAGTATAGAGTCATAGAATCATAGGTTCATTTAGGTTGGAAAAGACCTTTAAGATCATCAAGTCCAACTGTTAACCTAATGCTGCCATCCACCACTAAACCATGTCCCGAAGCACCACGTCTACCCGTCTTTTAAATACCTCCAGGGATGGGTTGTCCAACTGCCCAGAGGCCAGAAGATTCCTCCGTCCTCCTTTCACTTTTCTCAGAGTCATTTCACTAAACCACGAATCCAGAATTCTTAAAAAGCACCATGGGTTCAATACTTTGCTGGAAATATGGAGCTTCCTTCTAGCTTCACACAGTGAATTTTAATGCTGATACTGGAGGGAAAAGCCTATTTATTACTCATGAAAGAGAATGTTTGCTCAATTACAGTTTTCACATGCTTCTTGGCAAACCATCTGACTGACCTGCTATTGTTACTTACGCCAGCATATAAACTTCAATCTCTTTGGTTAAAATGAAGTGCGAGAACCAGTGTGTAATCAGTCTCAAACTTAAACTAATATAACAACAAATATAAGCCATATTTTTTCTGCACTGAAGATAATGATTTTTGCATTTCATACTTTATCTAAAAGTAGTGGCTTGCTTTACAGGCCAGACTTTGCTCACTCAAAGAAAAACATTTAGCTATTGGTTTGTTTAAACTGGGAAGGAACAGTCCCTAAATTGTCACAAGTGTTATTTAAGTCCTTGACAGGGTTTCAGAACTTGTCATTCAGCAAATGAGTGACAAGTATTTCTGCTCATGAACAGATTTGTTTTATTTAGCTCTACAATGTTTTTAAAACTAATTTTCCTTATTCCAGCATCATTAAAATTAAGGGTTTTTTAATTTTAGGAATCACAAGACACAACAAAATTTCTTATTAAACACTTTTATTTATCAGATATTAAAAAAAAAATACCCAATGTTGCTACTGTTGATAGAGCTTTTCAGAGCTGACTGAGAGGAAGAACTATTTTAAACCAATATTTGTTGCTCAGGTCAGTAGGCACTATGGGCCATGTTGCACACTCAAAATCTCTGCTTATATCTTCTGTATATCTACTATCATCTCTAAAGCTAGCATGCTTCTCCAGAGTTCATGGACCTCCTCTATCTACCAGTGGGTTTTTCTGAAAGGAGATCTTTGGCAATATTCATGACATTCCCTCCCAAAGATGCTGCCAAGTAGGAACGTTTCAGATTCATCCTGTGCAGGGATCTCATGGCAGGGTCCAGGCTGCAGTAAGAATACAACACTCTGTAAGGTGAGTGCTTTGTGTTTAGGTCAGGGTTTCCCCCTGTGCTGGTTTTGGCTGGGATAGAGTTAATTTTATTCATAGTAGCTTGTATCGGGCTATGTTTTGGATTTGTGTTGAAAACAGTATTGACAATACAGGGATGTTTTAGTTACTACTGAGCAGGGCTTACACAGAGTCAAGTTTTTTTCTGCTTCTCACCTCACCCCACCAGCGAGGAGGTTGGGGGTGAAAAAGAAGTTGGGAGGGGACCCAGCTTGGACATCTGACCCCAGCTGACCAAAGGAATATTCCATACCCTATGATGTCATGCTCATCAATAAAAGCTGGGTGAAGAAGAAGGAAGGGGGCAACGTTCTGAGTGATGGCATTTGTCTTCCCAAGTCACCATTATGTGTGATGGAGCCCTGCTTTCCTGGAGGTGGCTGAGCACTTGCCTGCCCATGGGAAGTAGTGAATGAATCCCTTGCTTTGCTTTGCTTGCATGTGCGGTTTTTGCTTTCCCTATTAAACTGCCTTTATCTCAGCTCATGACTTTTCTCACTTTTACCCTTCTGATTCTCTTCCCCATCCTACCGGGGAAGGGGGGCGTGAGTGAGGGGCTGGGTGGTGCTTAGTTGCCAGCTGGGGTTAAACTACAACACCTCCCAAACAAGCAAGCAAAATACTGTGCACTAACAGTGCATCAGGAAAGGGCAGGGAAATATTTGCTTGCACTGCACTTCAGGTCATCTCTGTCTACTGTTAAGTAAGGCTCCAAAAAGGTCACTTGATATGCTAACACATGAAGCTGACACATAGGGCATGTGGAAGTATCCCTATAAGTCATCCTAGTTTTCTTCAATTAAAGCCACGAAGAACGTTTGTAAATCTGTAAATCATGATGAAATTACCTTTGCTGCCCACAGTACTTATTAGAAGTGTGTTGCATGGCATACATAAACAAGGTCATGCACTGCCCAATATTTTTGGAAATGAGTAGGAGTTAAGTTTCATATTGGCAATATCAAAGCTAAAGTGTTATTTCAAGAGTTATTTCAAGATACTGCTCTGTGTGTGCCGTGCCACAGCCTCTTCTATTTCTATGTATCTGCATTAAACCGAAGTGACTAATGCATAACAATATTCATTCATTCTCTCCCTGTTTTGTCATCTATAAGACGTTTTCCCCACTGTAATTGTTATGTGAAGTTGTTTCAATACGTTACACATACTTACAGAGTTTTGAATTGCAGCCCATTTGCAAGTGGTTTGTTTCACATATTTAAAGATCTTTCTTGAGAGTGAACTTGCAGGCCACAGGTGAATTCAGCAGCACGGGCTCTGTTGGTGGTGAGTCCAGCCACTTGCCTCATCCATCAGGCCAGGAAGGGTGGTCCTGCAGCAGCAGCACATACCCAGTCAAGATGGGTCCATGTGGAAAACTGAAGGGATATTCCTGAACTTGTTTGCAGTTTCTTGACCTGGTTCATCAGCAGAGATGCAGCATTATGCAACTGATTTGCCCATTGGCTCCTGCTGCTTGCAAGCCCATGCTGAACAGTGCAGCTTGGGATATACCACAGGCCCACTACAGGAGCATGAGCTTTGCAGCAGTGATGCGGTGGTGCTTGTGGTTGCTGTTCTCCCTTGCGCTTCCTCCTGCCCTAGCAGCATCCTCTCAGTGACACATTTGCAGATAACTATGGGATCAGTATTGTAAGCTAGATCAGAGAAGGGATGGCTTGAAATAAAACCTTAACCAAACGATTTCTTAATTTTAAATCCAGGGCAGGTAGCCCATTGCACTGGCAGAGCTGAGGAGGCATTCACTAGTAGAAGGGAGGAAATTTTTATGTTAGTATCACCCCTCTCTACCATCAAACTACAGACTTTCAATGCTACGTGCAACTCCCCTGTCATGTGGTGGGCATGGTTTTGTTAAGTAAATCTTTTTTCAGCTGCTTTGTTGCTAGCAAAACACAGCCAGTCTCCAGCTTCTCATTGCAAGTGACTCCATTTGATAGTGACGCTGTGCTTCACATTCAAGCTTTCAAACAATTGTGCTCTTGCACTGGGAAGACGCAGGTGTCCTGTAATGTGGAGGTGACCAGTGTCTGGGAAGGTCCTGAGCACGTCTATGATGACTGGAGAGCTTCACTGCTCACAGATGTCCAGGCAGAAAACCAAATACTAAAGGTCAAAGCTGGAAGAAATTCTGCCTTGGAATCAATTCCACTGGTTTATAAAGATCTGCCAATTGCGTACCTCACCTAGGTTTGCTCTTTGAAAGACCACTGTTACTATCGAGTATCTGATGACAATGAAGTAGTGAAAGACTACTTAAAAGCATTTATTTAGTCTCCTCCAGCTTTTATTCCTCTACAGCAACACTAATGCTAGAGGTAGCTCACAGCGACAGCTGATGGATTATCTGACAAATTGTTCAAGAGACTTGGAAGGGATCTATTAGTCCAAAGCCAGTGTACACTAGAACTAGACAAATGTTCCCATATGCCTCTTCCAGAAGCAAATGAGCTTGTCATGGAGGTGAGCCGAGAAGTATCCTGAACAGTGCCAAATATTTTCCAGAGTAAGAAACTGCTGAGAAGAAAGCTCTTTTCTACCGCTGAATATCTGAGGCCAAAAGGGAATATGGGTAAATTTAACCATAATGAAAGAAAAATCCAGCAGATGTTGAGGAGAGACACTTGGGGCAGAGTTGCCTGATGGGTACATGATGCCAAGTAGAACCAGCATAGCTGCTTCTCTAGGTGACGTATGGTAAGAAACTACAAGAAAAGAGATAGATTACAATCCCTGATTGTGATCTCATTAGCCAACATTCAGGGAGAGGGGTGAGGAAGAAAGAGTTGCTGGGAAGTTAGAGTTGCTCCAGATTTCAGCTGGCACAAGGAGGACATAGATTATCCATTTGCTAGATTCCAACACATGTTAGCACTCTTTATCTGAAACTGTGAGGGGATCACACAATAAACCATCGACAGCACTAATTGGCTTCCCCCTTGGTCTCTCTGCAAAAGTCAAGGACTCGGTAGAATTCCTTTTGCCTCCTCCGCAAGGCAGTGTGCTTATTTCACTACTGGGGTTCCCAAGCACCCCTCACAACCTGTTTTTGTCACCTCAGCCTGCCCTCTCCTGAAGTTTGGGTTCATTTCTGCAGCCCACTATGCCATGGCTTTTGGTGGCCATGAACCTGGGCTGCTGTCAGGCCAGATGTTTGGAAATGCCACCATTACCCCCTCTCTCCAGAGGCCATGAGGAAGCAGTGTTTGCTGTATCTTTCACCCCAGAAATCACCCTTTCCTGGGTGTTCCTCCTTCCGACTGGCCACAGCATTACAGCCCCCATGTGCCAGCTTCATGCATGCCCCTAAGATGCAGGGTTACCTGGTGACCCAGCCCAATTCCCAGGGTGCTGTCTGTCACACATTGCCTGCATAAGGCTGCTCAGTAAAATGCTCTGCCTTTTTATTAAGAATACCTGGATTAGAAGTTGCATTATAAATGTAATAGCTCATTCATTCTCTTAGAAAGGGAAATGCTTTGCACATATTTTTATGGTCCACCTGATGATACAAAGTCTGTTATTGTGAGGACACACAGCATCCCTTTGGACACTGTAAATAAAAAAGTGAAGTTACAGATGATTATGGGTGTGTCAGCTCTGGGTCTTCCCACCAGTTTAGTCATGGCTCTTCGTAGTGAATACTGGCATTTGTCCTCCTGATAACTAATAAACAGCAATTCATGGCAACAGAAAGATAATTACAAGTCAAAGTAATTGCATTGTGTAGGTAAAATATATCTAAACTAAATAAAAGCACTGTCATCAATGTGAGAGCAGCAAGTACAACTCAGCCATCAATAACTTTCTAGTTATATCCTTTAGGGATGACTAGTTACAGGACAAGACAACAGCTCTCTGTGTAAGGCAGCCACAGACCTGAGTCAGATTCAGTTAGTGGGGACAAATTTTTAAGCACAGAGGCATGACCTTGCAAGACTTCTGAAAACATCTAGGCATGTACATGAAGATGCTATTTGCTTGGACAATAGGGAAGTATGTACTTAGGCACCATAGTCTAGCACATAATAGCTCTTAAAGTCATATACTAGTGTGCTCTTCTGATCTCCTCAGACATCTCCTGGTGAAGGTCACTGTTCCATACAACATAATGAGTTTTAGAGTTAAACTCAGTCTCACTTTACTTGTGCCCTGGCTTTAGAAGTCCTTAGATGAGAGATCAGTTGTAAAATACCCTGAAGCAGCATGAACTCATGGGGACAGGCATGGTCTGGTACTCAGAAATCTCTCGTGGTGTTGTTGATGCCCTGCCATTGGTCCAGCAGGAGGCCTTGAACAGAACATTTTACTTGTCTGCGCATGCTCTTCTCTAGTGGTAGCTGCAGACCAAAGGCGCTGCACAAACCCAGAAAGGTACTAGTTCCAGCAATTTCTTTTGGAGCAGTTTCCCAATGCTGCATTGCTTTGTCAGCTTAGAACAATAAGACAACAATTTTGATTAGAAAAGGTTGATAGCTAAAAGCATCTGCGACAAATAATGATGCCAGAAGTTGCTTTTCTTTGAAGAACGATCAGAAGTAATAAAAATTTAGCACTAAAGTGGGAACTTAGAGCAAAGAGGCACAAACAGCAGAGAAAGCACATGTTTTCTCCCCACAGAGGACATGAAGGGAAAGAAAAAAAAAAAAAGCAGATTTAACTCATAGTGATGAGAACGTTTGCTTAAGGTGGCTATTATTGGCACTTATCACTGCCCAGGCAGAATTAAGGAGACTTAGGGTCGCTGAGAGGCATTAGGAAGACACAAACCTTGCTTTTACATAGTGCAAGTAGAGATATTGGCCCTGAAGAGTCCTTGTAGTAACTCGCTCAGTCAACACTTTGGTGGGATGTGTAAACTATGTCCTGAAGTGTTCTGGGCAACCTGTGGGCTGGGTCTTTGGGTCTGTTTGGCTCCAGAAACCTGGACTGAGGTTTCTCCCCTAACATTTTATTTTGAATACAGATGTGATAAATATCTTTTACAAAAAAGCATAAATCCTTAGGCGGGTACACTGGAAGGAAATTTTTTTAAAGGCACAACAGGAGTGTCTCACATGTATTTTCCTTAATTGTATTGCCTCACCATACCTCCATCTCCTGAAGAGCCACAAAGATGCCACAACAAAGGCAACTTGTCTTCCTTGCCCTGTCCCTTCTTTTCCTGTCTTTCCTGGGTCCTTTCAGTGCTGGCTCAAGGGGGCACGAGAAGAGAAGAATAAAAAGGACCTGGAAAAGAGTCAACAGATGGACCTGGAGAGCAGTGGACACAGAGGGAAAATTCCTCTGACTCACAGTAAGGCAGTCTGAGCAAGGTTAGGGTGTGAGGAAACACAGCAAGCCAAGGAAAAAGCAGCTGTAGCAAGGGGAAGAGCAAACATGCACTCAGAAGCTTTCTGTTTCCTACCAGACGGAAAGACTGGGCAGCTATTTCCCCCTCCTTCCCCTGTCTCTACCACTGTCCCTTCATTTATTTCATGTTGCTCCAGCTAATGTTTAATCTCCTGCTTCAACCTTTCTGAACTGCTTGACAAGAGCATTTGGGCTGCTGATGTTAGAATTGGGATGTTTCCAGGTTCTTCTGATGGTTAAGCGCTAACAAAGAATGCTTGGAAAAGTACGACAAAACAGAACAAACCAAGCAAAGTTGTTTCCTATGGAAAAATATCAGGCCTCAGAAATGGAAATATTTTGTGGACATGCCTTGGTTTTAAAAAAACTTTCCTGTTGAAGACTTTCCTAGTCCAAGACAGGTTTTTGGGTAGAAGCTTGTGGAACAGCTTTAAGAGGAGAGTCTGACTCTATAAAGCCCTGTCTGTGGTTAGCACATTCAACACATCTATATACTGCAAACATGTCCTTAGCCCTTTAGCCTTCGCTCCTTAATTTCTTCCAGAAAAGTTTCATTATGAATCTGGTTGACATTTTTGAAGAAAGGGAATTGCAGTTCTCTTACCGGTGCTTGATCAGTTTCAGTGTCAAGGACACTGGACTTACAAATTCTCATCTCCACATGTGAGTTGCCCACCAGACAGGCATGTGTCCTGGTTTTGGCTGAGTTAGAGTTAATTTTCTTCCTAGTAGCTGGTGTAGTGCTGTGTTTTGGATTTAGGATGCGAAGGATGTTGGTAACACACTGATGTTTTAGTTGTTGCTGAGCAGTGCTGACACTGGTCAAGGACTTTTCAGCTTCCCCTGCTCTGCCAGGGGCACAAGAAACTGGGAGGGGGTACAGCCAGGACAGCTGACCCCAACTGGCCAAGGGATACCACAATAGTATGTCATTGTCCATTGTTGTGAGGAAAAGAAGAAGGCCACATATAGTGAGCACTGGTCTGATCAGAAGAAAGTGCAGGCATTAGAAATCCACTAGCTTAGCCTAAAGATAACTGGGAGGAAAACACACTTCATTCCTCAACCTCCTGTCCATTCTCACTTGTTCCTCTACAAGGAGAATAAAGTTGTCATGCTGACTCCAGACTAGACTATGGATGGCCTCCTTTCATTTCTTTTGATTGCCTGCAGCCCCATATGCTTGCTTAGCTGAAGCTACACTAATCTGTGGTGGCCTCTGCACCTAGCCTTGTGCTGAAGTCCTGAAGACAGGAGAAGCTGAAGTAGACAAGAGTGGCCACCAGTGTTTGGTGTGAATAGATGATGACAACTACGGAGGTTTTGCAAGGAGGGCTGCATCCAGCCACCTTAAACACTACATGCAAAAGTCAATGCTGTTTGGCTGTAATTCCTGCAGAGTTTTATGCACACATGCTGTATGGCCTATCTTGGAGACACTCCATGCTACATCTTTTCATATTCACAGCACTGAAGCTTAGAAAATCACTGCAGAAAACACCTTATGTCATTGTACCTAGATGTAAATGTCTAGAGTCAGCTCTCTTTGCTGCCGATCCTCAGAGAGGCAGATCTGCTGAGGCAACACAAAGGAACTGAACCGTATTTTGAGGTGACAGGCTCTGTAAATATTGAATAATATGCGAACACAATGATGTGTGCAGCAACGCCATCACTTATAGACTCAGTGTTGTAACCTCCACCTCCCCTGGCCACAGGTTAACCCTTGCCCACTAAACACAGCTTTTTCCAAAAGGAACAGCTTTCTTAGTACAACAGCCAAACAGAGTCTGGCTGAGCTTTCTGCTGAAGGGGCTGCGAAGAACAAAACCAAGACAAAAAAGCATTCCACTTGAGAGACAAGGCTAAATGCCAGCAGCATGTGGGTGTACACCATTCCTGGTGGATTGTGTTACTAGGTGATCACTGTAAATGCACTGATTTTATAACCAGAAATTTATTTACAAGGATCTGAAATCTGGGCCTGCAAATCCTTTTGGAGACATATGTGTTAAGGAATGCTGCACACAACTACAAAACTTAACCTGAACGTGTTTTGGGGGGGCCCAGTTGCAAGCCCTGTGCTCGTACCTCTTCTGGAAGATTGAGATGCCTCCTCAAAAGCCAGTTGTGGACCAGGCTTCCAGCAGCATTGCTCTCCAGCTACAGCTCAAGTCAATAGGTTCAGCAGGACTGTAACATTCTGGAAAGCACATGTCTGCGACAACACCTGTCTGCAAGAAATAGCACATTTCTGCTTCCCCACATGAACTGATGTCCACGTGACTTGCACACATATTATTTTTAAATGGCAATGGCCTTAATTCTCCCTCATTTTGATGACTGAGCATGCTAAAACATCCAGAAACAATTAAAAATTAACAAAATGGCTACAGCAGCAGGAGACCAATTTCGAAGTTTGTAGTGAAGGTAGCAAGGGGAGCTCCCAGCTGCAGTCACTCACACAGTGACCCCGCTCGCTGCCAAAAAACCGCAGGTGTACAGCACACCAGCAGATCGATAAATGTGAGTGGATTGTGAGTGGCAATCTGGTTGTCCATAACATATTTACTCAAATACGCTTTCATGCATATCACAAACATTCAGCTAATGAATTTGTGTAAGCTGTATTTTGAGAGATTTAATTAGGAGAGCATTTATTACTAAATTGTTACATGAAGGGCTGTGAGTGGGAAGAAGGGAAGAAGAAGCCCAAAGAGCTGATCTGAAGCAGATTTATGAAATTTCTCTGCAGGTACCGAGATACTAATTCAATAAAAGGGCACTGCAATCAAATATACTCATCTTTCAAATGGCTCAACCTGGCATTGCCCCTTAGCTTAAGCTAAAGTCTTTTGACCCAGTAAGCAAATGCATTAAAAACAAGGATTCTTCTCCACAGAGGCAAGTTCAGGTTTAGGCTGCAAAGTTCCACTTTCTATATAAAATCTCATCTACAGTGAGGCACAAATCCCAAAAACCTATGATCATAGGAGGTACTTCAGGTACACACCTGCAGTTGGTAGCTATAGTTTTCCCTTCATGCAGAAAGTGCCATGTCTGTTGTGTCGTGTTCCCCCCCCTGCCACCCCCACCCCCCCGCTCTCCTCCTTCCCTCTCCCTACCCTTCAGGCACGGCATACAAAATACACCCATTCTCAAAAAGCCCAAGGTTTTGCTGCACCGAATGGATGTTCCTCATCTGTTCGGAAGACTTACCAGATTGTCATAAACAATGTGGCTGTGCTATCCAGGGGGAAGCCTGCTCTCAGAGGGTATTTTTAGATCCGCTACGATACTTTTGATCAGTCACACCCCCAGTTTCTTCCCCTCCCCTAAAAGCTTTTCCTTTTGGGCCATATGTTCGGAAATGTCTCAAGTTGCATCTTTGCTCCACAATGTCAAGTGGTGACAAGTGAACAGCCACCCAAAGTGCTGTGTTGTATCAAAGGAGCCATCCCAAAGCTGCACTCCAAATGGCTACAGAAGAAGCATCCCAATGCTAATTAAAAACAGCATTTAGGAAAAGGAAAAGTAAACATTATCTAACATCTCTCTCCATCATCTGCCAAAACATTCATTACTTACTCCATTAGTTTTGCTTATTAGGCCCCCACTGTCAAGCCATTACTATCATGTGGTCTGGTTATTGTTACAATACATATGCAAGTCACTTATTTTGCTAAGCAGGCTGGGTGTTATTTTACCTTTTTTTTTTTTTTTTTTTTGAGTCACACATCACACAAACCAGTGGTTTTTTTGGTCAATCTTTTCTTTATTGCCTGAAAAGACAGAGCTCCATTGGGTGCAGATTTTAACATCTTCTAACCCCCTCTTAATCTTACAGAGTGAAATCTTAATTATAATAGCTTCCCTTCCAATTTCCCAGTATACACACACTCTACTTATTTGCAGTTCAACATTACTTTCTCCAACATATTTTTACTTTCTCCAAAGTATGTATTTTCTTCTGAATTAAAAAAAAAAAAAATAAAGAACAAACTCTCAGATAGAATATATCAGGCTAACTTCACTCTCTCCTGTGTATTGACATCAGTTCCACCAGCAGGAATCCAGCCTTTGAAGGTAAAAAATGTCATTCTCCCCTTCCCCCATTATATTCCAAAGGAGGACAAATAAATGATTCTGTAAGGGTATCATCACAAAGGCACTTACAAGACTCACGCTGCTTACAAAACCCTTCCTTTCATTCCATGAAATATCGGTCTAGTCATTATTTATTATTATTTTTTAAATAAGGAAGTCAAGTTATGCAGAATTTCATAAATAATGCAACCAAAACAAAAGAGCAACAGCAGCAGTGCTGGGGTGATAGGAATAAGCGGATTTGGACTTTAATTACAGCCTGGAGGAAAGTTTTGTATTGAATTCATTCTTTAAAGAAAAAGTAAAGGAAAAAAGAAAAGAAGAATAGGGGGGAGAACAAGAAGAAAGGAAAACTGAACAAATGAGAGTTTTGTTGTTGTTGGTAGTTTAATGACTTCCCTTTTTGGTGCTCTTTGACTGCTTTCCAGTTGCTCCCCTCCCGGGCCCATTTCTGTGGCACGCTGGGCTTGGCTGGGTGCCAGGGTGACAATCAGTGCCTGAGCAGCCTCTTTGGCCAGAGATTATTCTTTGGGTTCCTGTGTTTTATTAGTGGGGAGGTGGGGAACCACGGGGGTGATTTCTAAACTGAAACAGGATGTCCCGCTGGTGTCCCAGGCTGTGAAAGACTCCGTTTCATCGGCCGTGCCAGTGACGCAAGATGGCTTAAATTAATCCAGTGAGACTAGGCTGCAGATTTCTTCTTTAGCTTTTTTCCTTTAAGACTGAAAAACCTCAGAGGGATGCCGCCTTAACAGGCAGCTCTGGGGAGGTGGTTCCTCAGAATAATAAGCCAACTAGAAACTATCATGTTAAAACATGTATCTGAATATACCTATTATCCACAGACAGGGCTTTCCGAACTAATTGTGATTCGGTCTCCCAGACAATCACATAAAATGCTCCATGCAAGTGAGTGATTGTGCAGGTATGCAAAATCACACACAAAGACTTCTTAGTCAAATAGGTTTATAATATTTTGGGGTTTTAATATTTCTAATGCAGCAAATTACATGTGAGCTGGTTATAAATCACATAATATTTAGTTTATCAGAATTTAGTTTGGCATCTATTGATTTTGAGCAGTATCACCTCAAAAGAATGTTATGGTTGTTCTGCATGAACAGCAGTTAACAAGTATATGTGTATTGTCCATGGTTTTATTAGAAAGAGCAAAGAACAGAGCACTGCATTAGAAAATATTCTATATAAAACATTGTCAAGCTCTTAACACATCTTTACAGAAAACCTTTTCAAATAAACAAGTAATAATTTTTCTGTATATCCTGCTGATATAAAATTCGGATACAGGCAACAGCTGTCTTAGGCCATCTTAGGTAAATTACGGCATCTCTCCTTATTACGAACAAGGTTTCTTTACTGTTGCCATCAGCAGTTATTTGTGAACATAGTGTCACATTTCATAATTCACTTCTGTTTACTGACCTACCTTATCATATGGGTAGTAAAAGCTGAAAAACTATAAAAGACTCATCCCTCACAGTCCCCCAGCCATTCTCCAATCCCAGCCCCTTGTCGTCTCCCACCCCCACCCACCACCACCCCAGAGAGGGAGCACCACACCAAGCAGAGATTCAACCACTCACACAAAAGTGGTCCCACTGAGTCCATAGCAAAAACAGTGTTGAGCACCAGCCTTCCTCAGACTCAAACCAGCAGCAAGGGTCCTGCTCTGAACTGCTCTGGATACGCACTCCGACAGTGGCAGCACAGCAGATAAAGCATGCCACAACAACATGCAGGTTCACTGTGCCTCTCCTGCAGCCCACGGTAACCCCTCAGAAATTTTGTGGAACCAATAACCATCATGCGGTCAGTCAGTCAGTCATTGTTATGTGACAGTGCAAGTCCAACATCTGAGAGAGACATAAACTTCAAAAGTAAAATGGCACTTTTGCTGAAGACTTCACCAAAATCCATGAGTGCTGTCTTGTTTCCTACATTGCCCAATGGATTTCAAACTGGCTACTGCAGGGAAGAGAAAAATGAATGCACAGTTCATTGTGAGGCATGAGACAGGTTCCATCTTTCTTCTGGTTTCTTTAATGTCTTATTTCCACACACCATCAGTTACACTCTTCTGACCTCCATTCTTATTTTTATTTTAAAAAGAGCACTAAACCCATTAGATGCAACAACTATAGTTAATTAAACAGCTTGGAAACACATATATTCCCTTTTTCGCTTGAGAAGGTAATGAGGACTTACAGCAGCGTGGAAGACAGCCACTTTCCTTTCACAGTCAGGCTGAAATGAACTGCTTGTCTCAGGATGAAAACTCAGAGTCATCTCACTAGGTTCAGGACCCAGCTGTCTGGGAAATCTATGTAAGGAATATCATGTGTTCACTGGCATATGCCCATGATATGCTCGCTAAGCGTGAAATCACTCCTGAGGAAGGAAGAATGAAAGATGGCAAAAATGCTCAGGAGGCACACAGCTGAATTTTGCAAACATCTTTCACCTCCATTACCATGCAATAAACCTGCTATTTATTTCCAGCTATCAAACAATGTCATAGATAAACACTTGTTGCCTTTATAACTGTATAAATATGCTGATGACCATTCCACTGAGCTGTGGCTACACTCAAAGCTGAAAAGGAAACTTGGATGTATCCATCGGTCGCCGTTCAACATTGTCCCCACCCACCAGGAAGAAAATCAACTCCGTCCCAGCCAAAACTAGGACACCTTTGCTTTGAGCCGTATTGCCCACAGGAGGACAATGTCAGCCATGCCCAGCGTTTGCCTATAACAACTGACTGTACCCATACAATAGGTAGGTAGAACAGTTTTAAAAATTCATATGGAAATGATCTGCAAACTGCCTGCGTTCCCTGGGTCACTCTCTGGAGTTTCCCGCTATGTGCTTCAGTGACTGGGTATGCCTGTGTCACATAATTCTTATTCTCCTAGAGCTTTCCAGGTGCTAGTACATCTTTGCCTCCCTTCCCACCACCGCTCAAACCAGGCATTCAGTTCTCTGCAGGCCTTTACAGGAAAGAAATATCTCAGTTTAAACTAATGGGGAAGAAATAATTTCCTATACACGTATACAACAACAAAAGATACAGACATCTTGTCTTTCTGTACTGAGCACACTGACAATTCACAGTGAAAGAATGCAGCACAGGTTTATTCCTTTCCTAATCATCAACTAATTTAAAAAATTATTTCAAGTCTTAGACCTCAACAGCCAAGAAAGGAGAACTCTGCTGTAAAATGGAATTTCTTTCAGAGGAATGTGATTATACACACCAGAAAAAAATACTATGATCTATAGGTGTGAAAAAGATTATTCTGGCTACTGAAAAGTTATTGTGCATTTTGACTTGAAAAGAAAATTTTGTGGGACTAACTGGTCTCAAAAGCAAATGGCTTAACTACGTGTTATGATATGCTGTGACATTTTTTAGTCTCTGTGATTCTGCCAGGTCAGAATTTGTTACCATGAATTACATATGTGTGTGTGTGTATGTCTGAAGATGGCTGCAAGCCCATTTGGTATCAGATGCTGCCTACAGCAAGATACAGATCCCTTCAGTAGCTATTGGTCCCTGATTTTGACTCTGCTGAAACACAGCCATGCCAGCCAAGTCATTTGTAAGGATCTCCCCAATTCTTGCAAGTTCTGCCTCTCTTGAATTTGAGAATGCCTCTGGCAAACTCTATTTTCAGTTGGAACCTCCTGCTATCAGTTAACCCTGTGCTCCACTGACAGCAAAACTAAACCACAGTAAGAGTTCAGGGCTCCAAGCTCAGTTTTAGCATTGCAGCTGATTTCAAAGTACGGCAGAGCTTGTGTGCAGTGAAGGTGGCGGGAACTGGTTCCCCACACCAGGTGCCCTGGCAAGGAGGTCCCATTGCGGTGTCCTGGCCTACTGGTCTCTGCCCCCTCTTCTTTACAGTGTCAGATAGTTGCAGCAATGACATGTTACAGCCAACGCAGCTTGCACACCACTGCTGGTTTTTCATGGCTTTGTAGTAGGCTTTACGAGCAACACTCACTCCATGTATGTGATGGAAACCAGGAAAGACTGAAGAGGAAATGTCTTTTGGGATCAGAAAGATCAGGTAAGCCAACATTCAGCTTGCACAGACATTAGCGCAATGAAGTTCATTGAAAAAACTACTCTCACATCACAGGGAGGAAGGACACAATCTGGCAGTACTGTTCAGTGTGGTTTTCCACAGGTGGGAACAACTGCTTTTACATTCTCACCTACAACAACAAAAACCAGTGGTACGCACATCCTGTTTTCCCGCCAGATAGCAGGGAGTCCACAATGTCTGAACCAGCTCCAAGCCCGCTACGCCTCAAGCGACAGCATTTGCCTGTGCTTCCCCCAGGCTCCCTAGAATCAAAGCTAATGGCACACTGAAGGTGACAAGACCTACACATGCAGGGTTGTTGTCTTGGTATTTTTTCTTTTTGATTCATACTCAGAGCTCCCAGCATTTCCCAGTGATGGAGCAGAACTCCTGGGGCTGTTCTGTCAGCAGCCACAGCTCGTCTTCCTTCATCAGTCACTGCGCTGTGCTGAAAAACAATGATGGAAACACAAATGCTGCTTTGAATACTTAGAATTGCTAAATGCAGAGAGTTACTCTGCTAAAGGTGGAGAGAAGTCACAATCAATCTACTTTTTATTTTCTAGAAAAAATGCAGTGAAAAATATGCTTGCACTCAAATATTCAACAGCTCACAGTGATGGTAAGCATCTCTTTCTTCTTATACAAACTTTTTTTTTTTCATTTCTTAAGAATTCTGCTCCTTTTCTTAGTTGGCAGCGTCCCGGTCATCTACACTTGAAATGTTGACACTACCTCTACTTTTCCCTGGGTTTTCTTTTTGGCATTATTTTCCAGGACTTTGTTTTCCCACAGCATTATCTCTAAACATGCACGCACATTATATTGGTGATTTGTAGACCTTTCCCTTCCCCCCAGGCTCTGTAAAGAGAAGCACCAAGCTAATTGTCTCTTCTCAGCTGTGTCACTGCAAATACCATGTATGTTGAATTCTGCTCGGTTGACCCCAGCTAACTCCATTGGCTTAACAGAGCTGAGCGACTCATTAAAATCATAAATAGATTTATAGAGACCAGTGTTAACCACACTGGTTACAAAGGGTTTTGTAAACCTTCTTACCTAAGATGTGGCTTTGATTTCACAGTAATATTATCTCAGACACTGATGTTTGAGAAAGCTTGGAAAATGCCTTTTTAAATCACAACTCCCACATGCTTCACAGTGTGTCTCCATCACATTCATTAATGCACAGGTGGCATTTACCTACTTCTGTATTTCCTGTAGTCATTCACTACTTTCAAATCTGAATGTATTAATGATACAACAATGACTTATTAGTCAGCCTGAACACTCGTAAAGCTTTTCCTTTCATCTGCCCTACCGGCCTGTTCTGGAGGATCTTGCTAATGTTTTGTTTCCCTCTCCTGGAGCTGTGCAAGACTTCAGTTGCTGATTCTAATGTGGAAGTAGGTGTGATGGATAAGGATTTTGTCTTCTCTCCCTAGAAAAATTTAGCAATGAACAAACAAGAACATAGGACACTTCTTGTTAGAGAGAAGCACATTCCTGTAGAACTGCTGCAACTTTTCTCCACAACCCATGCCTTTTCTTCCCCTCAGCACTACCTTAAAGCTCTTATTAGAATTGCTGTAGCAATAAGAATGCAGCAATCTCATTGCATGCGGCCCACAAGAGACACACAAACTGTCACAGCTATTGCTACAATGCTGGGTGTGAGACTGGCGCAATGCAGGCTCTCTGCCTTTGCCACATGCAGCTGCAGCAGTCTGCTGTGAGGCAGAACCCAAGCAGCTGCAGATGAACGGAAAGGATCCCATATATTGCCAAAGGCTCAAAATTACAATCTTTCAAGCATTCAGTGGCCTGATACCAAGTTGGTACCTCATGACAATATTTTGTGATATGTAAAAAGACAAACAGAGGCAGAGCAAAGGGATGCTTGCAAGGATGACGACTTTCTCTGTTTGAGGCAATGAAAAAGAAGAGAGGAATAACAAGCTTCTATAACTATTTTAAATGCAAAAAAATTGAGATCAATATTTCCAGGGCTGCTTGGGGGTTTTTCTTTAGTATGGTGACTCTCATTCATTTCTTGGGTTTAGAAAGCAGTAGAGACGGCACTGAAAAATTCTTGGACATGCATTCTGGTTCCTTTCCTGCCACTGACCTTTCACATGACCTGGAGCAAATAATTCTAAATTTACTTTTTTCTGTACTCAGAGGTGTTGGTTGCCAGTCCACTTTCACAGATAATAACTAACTTCAAGATAGGGCTCTTCCAAAGGCTTATGAAATATTATGAAGGTGAAGTCACACTTAACCAGTCTGATCACCTTCCACAAGGTGACTGGCTCAGTGGATGAGGGAGATCAGTGCATCTTGTTTACTGTTGAGCTCAGTAACATTTTTGACACAGTCTCCTGTAACAACCATGTAGACAAGCAGGTCAGATAAATGGACAGTGATGTGTACTGAAAATTGGCTGAACTGCCAGGCTTAAGGAGTTGTGGTCAGTGGCACAAAGTCCAACTGCAGGCCAATCACCAACAGTGTGCCCCAGGAGTGGATACTGGGGCCAATACTACTTAATATCTTTGTGAAAGTCCTGAACGATGGGACAGAGGGCATCTTCAGCAAGTTTGCAGATGACACAAGACTGGCAAGAGTGGTTGCTAGACCATCTGGGTGGTCTAGTCATCCAGAGGGACCTGAAGAGACTGGAGAAATGGGCTGACTGAAATCTCATTAAGTTGGACACAAGGAAATGCCAAGCCCTGCACCAGGAGAGGAATTAGCCCGTGCACCAGCACATGCTGGGTGCTGGCTGTCTGGGAAGAAGCTCTGCAGAGAAGGTCCTAGAGGGTCCTTGTGGACATCTGACCATGAGTCACCAATGTGCCCTTGCAGCAAAGAAAGCCAAGAGCCTCCTGTGCTGCATTAGAAAGGTGCCAGGAGGTGGAGGGAGGTGATCCTTCCCCTCTGCTCAGCACTGGTGAGACACATCTGGGTGCTGGGTCCAGTTCTGGTCTCCCCAGTGCAAGGGAGACATGGACATAATAGAGTAAGTTCAGCAAAAGCCGTGAAGATGATTAAGGGACCAGAGAATCTCTCATATGAAGAGAAGCTGAGAGAGCTGTGACTGTTCAGCTTGGGGGAGAGAAAGCTGAGGGGAACATTATTAATGTGTATAAATACCTGATGGAAGGGTGTAAAGAAGACAGAGACAGACTCTTCCCAGTGACACCCAGCGAAAGGGGAAAGGGCAATGGGCACAAACTGAATTTCAGGAAATTCACCTAAACACCGGAAAACTTTGTTGTGGGGAGGTTGGTCATGCATGGGACCAGGCTGCCCAGTGACGTTGTGAAGTTTCCATCCTTGGAGATTCTCAAAACCTCACTGGACAATGACCCAAGGCAATCTGCTGTGGTTAAACCTGCTCTGAGCAGGGCAGGGTGGTCTAGGTGATCTTAAGAGATCCCTTCCAACCTCAACTATTCTGTGATTACAGTAGATGTTGGGATTAGCCTCACAAGGTAGTGGCAGAGATGTCCTCCAGTGGTTAGTCAGTAGTATTTTTTCTCAAAATTTTTAACAGAAAACTTAGAGAAGCAAAAATCTTTTTTTGCTGTTCTTGGAATAGCTATTCTGGTCTGCCTTTTGGTGTTTGTTTAGGGTGGTTTTTTTCCCAGATGACTAGAAACAGACAAAGAATTGGTTTTGTCAATGATGAAACAAAACCAAAATTGCTAAACCTCTGATAGCTAGTACAATTACATTATTTCTATCACAGAAGCGCACATACCATGCACAGGCCTCTGTGTTCACCTGCTGTTACTTGCTGAACCTGACTCATCTACATGACTCTGGCAGTGTCACCTCCAGCTGCCAGGGACCTGGGATGATTCTGCCCTTTGGTCATGAAAAGTGCCCATGTGTTTTCCCCACTATACAGAACTTGCATGATATAGCTCTACTTTTAAGACAAAGACAAAAGCCTGTGCCGAGGGGATTGTTTCTGTTGGTTCAGGTACACCAGCACTAAAATAGGTCTGTAATCTCTTCCAGTGTATTCTTCAACACAATTTCAAAAAACAGCAGCCAGTTTAATGGCTCCTCAAGACAAATCACTCTCAGCATGCCTGATCCTGTCATGATGCAGCTGAGGAGAGGTATTCCACACGGATTAAAAACAGTCATCTTCCCTCTCCGGCTGGGAAAATACCTAGACATCAAGATACTGGAGCAGAGGGTTTTTCAGCTGTGGCTCACTTCTTAAGCTAGGCTAAGTCAGTAGGATCGCATGGAAGAGATGAAAGGAAAGACTTGAGGTGATAGTCCACTTTCTTTCTTTGTGTTCTCTTGCTCAATCTGTAAAAATTTAGAGATACTAATTCTGCACTGAACTACGGGTAATGAAAACATTTCATTCATGCCTCCGAGAGAAGCTCTACATTCACCCTGAGAGAGGAAACAGTACCCTGCTTCAGCATGGATTTTTTATTTATTGTTACTATATAGTTGGTATTGGCTTTGGCATAACAACAGAGAATAAAACATTCCGTGTTGCTATTGCCATTGTCTGTTTGTCCCTGCCCTCTGCAGTGAATAAAAAGGTAATAACATGCATTCTCTTTCATTCTCTGATACAGCAGAATTTGTGTTATGATAACCAGTCTAGGCTTTCCAGTCCTGTTGCATTTGCAGCTCAGGGTATTTCCACACAGAAATAAAAGGCAGAGATCTCCTTTTTTTCTTGTAAGTTTTGACAGTGACACAGTGTAAGACTGAACTCTGACAGCAACATTTGAGCATTTAAAACTAGTATGAACACTTTGATGGGCCTGCTTTTAAGATAAGCACATGAAATGGGATTTCAGCCATGTAACGTACCAAGCATACCCATTCACTGCTGAGGCACAGAGCTGTTTCAGTTACTTAAGTGAAGCTTCTTGCCAGTTATTTTGAAGAGATGACTTAGAACATATTTTATGCTTCAGTTTATTCTGATCATAGCAAAAGTTTAGCCCAAAAGCCACCTGCATTTGCAAAATGTTCTGCACAAATTTGTATGTGCTTCAGCACTAGTCCAGAGGATAGGAGAAGCAAGAGCAGCTTACTATTCCATGAACAAAATGAAGAACTAGGTTCTTAACACTGTCATAACCTTTTCTACTGATGTTTATTAAGACTTTTCCATAGATTAAGGAGATAGGACACAATATCAAGAACAAGACATCTCCCCCAACACCAGGAGGCTGGGACTGCAAAAACACTGGCAAGAAAGCAGAAGAAAATTCTTCAGCTAAATTAACAGACATGATGTATAAAATTCTTCACAATTATTAGATTACAGTGTGAAGATGAGCACATTATCAGGGATCCCTTTTTCAAAAACAAAACACCGCTGATAAACGCTATCAAAATGTTTTGAATCTAATTAAAGAATCTGGGCATTTGACTGCCGCCTCTGTCTGAATATTCTACCATGAGGGCTGCAGTTGTTTCAGATTTCCAACTTACACTAAGTGGAATTGATGCCAGACAGCAGGTTTGCTTGTACAGCTGACATGAGTTTACAGCCTTTCTCACTTTTATGGACCCAAAGAGCTGACTGACTTGCATGCTTCAACCACTTGAAATACAACCAGGGCACAGTGTGGAGAGGAAAACCGTTGCCGAAGTCAAAAATTATTAGATTTTCATCAGTTTGTTTCAGTAAAGCAAATAGTCTTCCCAGACTGTTTTCAATGGACTGCTGTCAGCTCTTTAAAAACATTTATTCAGTTCATCATCCTTATTATGCAATAGGTCATGAATGTTAATACATATAATGCTGATAGCTGAGTAGCTAAAGTTAATGTAATGTCTTTTTGTAAATTGCTGAATTTCTGCATCCCTGATATCACAAGAGTTACAGGAAGTACTTTATGGAAATATTATGTAATCTTTAATCATATGACTACTTTTTAAGAAAGACTTGTGTAATAGGAAAAAGTTCATTAAACAAAAATGAACAGTCAGGAACTTTCAGCATGAGTCCTGAGGAGTGTTCCAGAGATCATGAGGTTGAAGTCTGACCTCTTGAATTTTTCGTCTTATTTTGAGAAGTAATAATAATCATCATCATCATCAGTTTTGCATAAGGTAACTGGGAAACAAAATCATACTTTTTTTTAAATAAGGATAATATTGATATGCTGTGAACTGTAATGCCTTTAATTTTAACAGATTACCCATAGATTAAATTTTTTCACTGAAAAATTTCAGCTTCTTAAAACAACAGTTATACACCAAAGATATTACAAAAACATTGCTACTTATTAAATCCCAATTTAAACACGGTAGGCCAGTAGTTTTTTAGCCTAATGTTTTCTTCACCGCAGTTCTGCTGAAATCCCAGAGGTCAGCCTGTGGAAGCTGTAGGCTGCAGGAAAATCAGAACTGGCATATCCAGTATGAGAGCCAGAACTCTGTGTGTAGCTGACAGGCAGAGTGGTAGCAAGCAGCCTCACAGGGTTTGATGCAGCTCATGGCCAAGTCATGCTAATCCTACCCATGTCTTGCTCTGAATCTTATACTGTCGCCAGTTGGTAGGTAATTTGTTCAGCCTGGGCTAGTTGTTTCAAAATGCCTTACCAATTTCTCCCCTTTCCCAAGGCACGGGAGACGTCTGAGTAAATGCTAGAAAGAATTGCACTCATCTGCCATTGTCTGGGTACCAGCCACTTTAGTGTGTTTTGGCTTAGGAGTTTTGAGTCATTTCATCCAGCATTTGAATGTCACCAACTCTGGGATACAGGATTTCAGCAGATGAACAGTGCACAGCATCACAGAAAAGCATTGCATATCATTTCCCCCTGAAGTATGATAGGAAATTGTATAGGCAGAACATAGATTATCTGAGACTGGTACTTGACAGAAAGATCCAAACATAACCTTCAATTCTGGCAGATGTTCAACACTAGGTTTCACTGCACATCTCAGCAACTGGAAAAATATGTTTACACAGACTGTGTACGATGAGAAACCAAGAAGTAAATAAAGCAGCACTTGCTTTTGGCCTGTAGTTAAACTACAGTTATTTGGCATAGCCCATTGTAAGGGTTATTGCTGTATGATAGTTATACTTTTCACATGCAAAAGAGGATGTCCAATTTATTGCTGGATTGTACTGTCTAGGGTATTAGAGGTAAAGGGGTTTGATTTGCAGGATGTGTGTAGGCTGGGTGAGCAGCAGAAGATGACTGAGGGTAGCCTTGCAGGGCCTCCTGCCAGGAAGAGAGGATATCCAGCATCAGTAAGGATCAAAAACGCCACAGAGTGGAGACAGTGCATGCTGGACTTAAGTATGGACTTTTCAAGTATGTCTAGAGAGACCCATTCTGAATTGCCATCCAGAAAAGCATGAGTTTGCAGATGATTTTTGAAGGAAAATATGTTCAGATATAACTAAAAGCATGGTAGCTCATCATGCCTGGCCATTTCCACATGTCATTGGATGGTACCTGATGCATTCTTTCAATGGCAGCAGCACCATATACTACCAATCCCATTAAATGTATGGACAGAAATTCAAGCAGTAAAATGTATTTTGCAGGTTACTGCTGTCTTGCGGCTGTGGCAAAGAAAACACTATACTTACATTAAAGAAAATAACATCTAGTGCAGTCATTTATAGACACACTTTCAGCCAACAGGGTCTGCACCTAAGCAGGAAGGAAATGGCAACGACAGAACTTCACAAGTCACCTTTAAAAGAGATAAGATTTCAGAAAAAATCTCCAAGAGCTAAGTTAATAAGGATTTAAAAATTATCAAAGGCTTTTCTGAAAACCCCCAAGTTTAGCACTTGTACTTGTTTCATAGATAAGATTGTCATTTTTAAAACTGCCTGTACATATATAAAATAGGAAACCATTCATAAGGTCATATCATTTCACCATGCCTTATCTGTATTTTGTAGAACACATTGCATATTCTTGCTTTTCATTTTTACCTTCTGCAACAGATCAATACATATTAATAAGTTGAAAGATAGCTCTGTGCTTCACCAGCAGATATGGTATTGTGTTCTCTGCTAGATTTAGTTCAGGATTAACTGGATAAAATTTTCATCCCCAGTTCACCAGGGGATCAGGCTTGGTGATTTAATAACTCATTCTGGTTATACAAATGGACTGACAAACCATTCAGCTAGTGTCCAAGACCTCTGCTGAGGAGAGGGCACTAACTGAAATACTGAGAGTCGTTTCTAGACACCACATGGTGTTGCTACGTTGAAGAAATAAGAATCTCTAAACTTGGGAAGTGTGTCTATCTGTTCTACAGCCACAATCATCTGGAAAGTAACTTACTCCATAGAGAACATACAAAAAATACAAATCTTTAATAATGGCAAAAAGACTCTGTCCAAACATTTTTTATTAATACCCTCAAATAAAAAATAATTATTTGTTACACAGGCCTTAGATGTTTTAAGGCCAGGGCATCACTATCATCTTTGCATTGCAGACCAAAGACTGAAGAAGTGTGGCTTAAGATGTATTTTTTAAACCGGAGCTTGTGGTACAATGTCTGCAAGATAAGGATGTCTGTCTAGGATAAGAACACAATAGAAACAATGTTCATTTCTATCTATTCCTTTAGACAGCAATCAAACTTTAACGAATGGGTTTTATAATAACAGAAAGAAAAGAAGTTGGAAGAATATTGTTTCTCACTTCCAACTTTTGATCTACATTTTCATTACTATTTGATTGTAACATCCACTTGGGCTGCTGAATCCATACTTTATGCTTACCATAGGGTAGTAGCTCAATGAATGATAACCCCAAAGATGTCTTAAGTGACAAGGTAAACACTCTTTTGAAACTATTTTTAAAGCATTTACAATAGCAGGTTACTGCCTACCAACCTTGATTTATTATATTGTTTCCTAGCATTAAATTATAAACCTTACAGTCTGTTCCCACATTTCAATAAATATTTATGAGTTTCTTTGTTTGTAAATAGAAACACTCTATCAGGAAATGAATTTATCAGAAGGCAGTGAGCTCATGAGCCAAGTATTGAGAGAACTGCTTATGGCAGACACTCTTCACTCTCTGATCTGGTGCAGACACTCCATGGGGCAGAAGTCCCTGGCTTTGCTCCTTATTGTCACTGCTGCCTGTCTACATGATCTTAAGTCTGCTATTTTTGCAGACACATTTGCCATGTGAAGCTTAATTTTCATATATGCTGAAAATTCACTACAGCAACCAAAGTCAAATGTTCTCTAAGTTCATGAATAATATTGGAAGATCTAGCTCTAACACAATATTATACCTTACACAGTTGCTTGCACCTGTTTAAAACGGAGGTGATGAAGCCTATCCCTTGAGCTGAACAGTACTTTGTACTCTATCCAAAAGTGATGGAAAGCCATGAAAATGCTGTAATTAGTTTCACTGAGCTTATGACAAAAGGCTTTGAGGACAACAGTTATAGTAGAACCACCAAAACTATTGACAGGAGGTTTATTAATCATACAATTCCATGCTCCTTTAGTGATCATTTTCTATGCTGTTTCTAGGTAGATTTTTCACAGGCTTTTGAATTTTTGTTGTGGGCTGGGGGTGATGATTGACAAGCAATTGTCTAACTGTATCTCATGCTCCTCAGTGTGCAATGATTTCACAAAGCATAATAGACTCCATGATGTCTCAGGTAAATTTTATTACATGGTTTACGAAACAGTTCCACAGATGAATTTGTTAGTCTTGGAATATATAGGTATTGATGCAAACACACTCACCTAACATGGTTAGCTGTCGTTTCTACATGCAATGCTGTGATGTACCATTTAACCATTTTCCTCCTGACTCTTTGCACCCTTGGTGTCTGAAAGATGCATCACTTCCCTGGGGTTTTAATCAGCTATCACAACCTTTCTGGCAGTACAGGAACATAAAATATGCCACACAGATTACAGTAGCCTTCTGTGTATATCAAAAAGTCATGAAGCAACTTTTCTTTCTTTTTTTGATGCTCCTTCCAGAATTCATAGTGACACTATTAACTGGAAAAGTGCTGTAAAATAAACTACATAAATAATATATTTTTTAAAGTATTACGTAGAACTTGAGCGAGTTTCACCAGCATGCCTGCAGCATACAATTCAGTTGACATGAATGTGTTATTAGGTGAAACAGCAGAGTAAACTAGACACTAGCTAAGAAACCTGTGCATTATCAGGTTCTGATGCAAGCCTACATTCTGCCTTTTTACCAACCCTATGGGAAAAGGGCTCAAATGATCATGCCATCTGTGTAAATACTCTGCCTCACTTCCTGCACAAGTAACATCTGAGACCTTGCTGGGGGAAGAGGAATCATCCATGAAAAGGTGGCATTTCTGGGATCCTGCTCAGGAAAGCAGAGAGCTGCCGAAGGATGATACCTCTGCCTGTGGCCATGGGGATGCTGTAAGGGCTGGTTGAGTGAGAGGAACTCCCAGAGGAACAAAGGAAATGCCCCAGGAAAGACTTTGGTGGCAACTCATAGCTTATATCAGACATGAGAGGGGCTTTCTGTAGGACAAATCCACTATTGCATCAGCTGCTGCAGCCTCCAGTTAAGCTTTTGTTTGGATGATTGTTCAATGCTCTTCTGTATTGCCAATTACAGGTGACCTGATCCATAAATGCTTCTAATATTCATTTAGTAGTGTAAACTCCCACTGACAAAAGAAAATTGAGTTCCCCTTGAAACACCTTCTCCCCTCATGCCCTGCAACCTCCATATCCATAGCTAACTTTCATGACTCCTAAGGCACCCATGAAGTATCTCTTTAGATCTTAGCCTCTAACACCAGAAACATTTGCTTTTAACTCCTCTGAATACATGGGATTTAAAACTCAAGACACACAATTTCCATATCTTTGTGTCAACAGCTCCTTGACTGTTTAAAAACCCCAAAATCTTTAGAAGTCAGACTTCAGTTAATATTTTATCTTAAGTATCCCGACGTCCACCCATCCTCCTGCACTAGACACATAAAATACTCATAAATTAAAGAAGGTGAACACACCCTCAAGGAGTTTTACTACAAAAAAAGTATGAAGTTTCAAAAAGGCAAATCAACTCTACCTTTCTTTGCGAAAAAAACCTGTCCAGACATCTGCACTCTTCCATTTCCACTGAATATGGAGTAGCTGAGAACAGGTCAAGGGGGATTTAAAACCTGAGCAATGTTATTCATTGTCTATTTTATCCAATTATTTGCGTTATGATCCATAGCAAAAGAGATTCCTTTGCCCTTAAAAAGGGAAAAAATAATACATGTGAAGCTAGATGCTGAACAGAACTAACAACCCAGTGCAGGTGCATCTAACAGGGAACATTGCCAAAGACTTGAGAACTTTGACACTTGGTTTTACAGGAGTGAGAGTCTGACCCATACAAACTGACCGGCCAGTCCTTCAGCAGAGATGGGGACCCACCGGCTCCTGGACACGAGAGCAACAGCCGCTTTTCATTAATGTGCTTTGTGTATTTAATTGCTCTTCACAGAGCTCTTTCAATAAAGGAAAGCAGAAACCAAGTAGGTGGGAAGTTTTCCCTGTTCATTTTACTCACTCCATCTTGTTCGCTAATCACAACAGGAAAATAAAGACACACCACTTTCTCTTCTTTTTCTCCTTTTAGTCTTATTCCCCACTCCCCAAATTAGTCAACAAGCTATTCCTGTGTGTTGTTAACAGTTGAGGAGAACAACCACCTTGGCTAGAGAGTAAAAAGAAAGACTATGTCCTGAAGTCTGGGATTCATAAGTCAACAGACTTCCCATAAAAACTACTTAATCCTTATTTGTCAGCTGTGCCATTTCCTTTACCTTCCTCTCCAGGATTTTCAGTGGCTCCTGTGAGAAACAAGACATTGGTCTATAAACACCTCAGCCTGACACAGATTTCAGTATCATAAGCAGTTAAAATGAGCAGTAGTATAATAATTATATACTCCCCATGGTCTCACATATTAAACCTCCTAATGCCCTCTAAGTCTCCCCTCTAAATAGGAGACTCTTTCACCTCACATTATTTTTAACAGGTTTTGGTGAAGATTAGCATGTGACCAAGCAAAATATAATGGATGTTTACGCATATATATATATATATATATATATATACACAAAAAACTGTAGCACTATCTTGCTCTCAAAATTGCCATGGGGGCAGCAGCAACTGGCAACATTCAAGTGGTTGTTTTTGCTTATTTTAGCGTTTATATGCCAGAGTCTCAGTTCAGGGCTGAATCTAATTAGCATAAATGCAGCTACATGGAGATCAAAACCCACAAAGTTGTTTAGAAGATTGCAAAGGCTGGAAGAAAAGGTTTAATTGAATGCAACCACATCATTCCATTAGTTTGAAGGGAAACCTAAACAAACTGCAGGCTTCTAGGTATCTAATTCCATTTTAGGAAACCTAAGACCGTGAAATCCCACTTGCTCTGAAGGGAGTAAGACAGGAACATAAGATACTTGCTGGCATAGAATTACTCACACTATTCAAACTGCCTGTAAGTAGATTAATGTGTTTTGTGCCATTAACTTCAAACATTCTGATTCTCCATATCTCATAATGTTGATACAATTTCCATAGCAAGATTGCCCAGTAAAACAAAGCTAGAGGACAATAAAAAAATGTAATCAGATGAAGTAACTTTCTTTTATGCCCTGCATTTTTATGCATCATTTGTTGTTAAAATAAAATTTCACTCAATTGACCACCTGCCTGGTTTCCTACTGCAATTATATTTTATTGCTCTTTGAAAGAGTGGGGTCATAATTATTAGCCACTAGTAAATTCCTGCATCCCTGCCAAAGTCAGTGGCAGCCTAGGAAAGACCTTTCTTCCCCTACCAAACCATTGCATCTCTTCTAATTTAAAACCTGGTGTTTGTATCTCCTTTCATTTTCTTACCCAGGCTTTAATTTTGGCCCAGTTTTGGATGCATGTAATGGCGTGGAGGAAACACAGAGCCTGTGAGGGATGGGAGAGAAAGGAAGACTGGGAAGGGAGAAGGAGAGAAGCATGACAGCACTACTCAAATGGCAGAGGGGGTTACAATGCCAGACACAGCAAAGCAAGCTGATTGCTGTTTGGAGCTGCAGACCCAAGGACAGCAGGGCACAGAACTGAAAGGTGACCCTAGTCCTCCAAACAGCTTTTTGGACATTGGCTGCCAAGGGTTGGTCATGCATGGCTGGGGGTTCTCTGGCACAGGCCAAGCAGCTCTGCAGAGAGGAGAGAGCAGGATGGAGGTCACAGCTACACAAGGACAAAGTCTCTTCAAAGCCTGAACAACCTTCAAGGCTGTACTCAAGTACTATTATCAGTGTCAAGAGACGTTGGTGGCATTTGTGTTGTGTAAACTCACTATCTGGGACTCTGCAACATAGTATTTTCAGTCTTCTGTAGGCAAGTACTTTCCTTAAACATTGATTTTAAAAACCAGTAAGCTGAAAATAAGAGTCTTACTGTTCATTTTATGTCTGCAGCCCACCGTGGCTGAAGGATCATTGCAAAGGCCAAGATGACCAAGAAAGCCGAGGACCATCCGGTTCCCCCTCGCCATTACTCTGCTCCTGAACAGCTTCCATCCTGGTCTTTGAACCAGGAACAAGACATAACTGTAAAGACAAGAATCAAAGGAAAAGGGAAGAGAAAGGAAATAAGACTGGGGGGAAAAAAAAAAAAGCATGCTAGAAGAAAGAACTTTCTTAACTTTTGTAGAAGTCAGTGCATGATTAATGTTTCAAAGAAATTTTAATGAAAGACAAAAGTCTTGAAATTACTTAATATTCCAAATCAGTAACAGACTCGTGTTTGCACATGTATCTGTATAAACAGTATACACATTTACTCATGAGCTCTCACAAAGACATTTAAATGTGATTTAATTGTTCCTTTTTTTTCTTTTTTTAACTACTGAAACCATCTCCTTTAATTGCATGCCAAGGCCTGAGAGAGTTTAGTGGCACTTGAAAACATTGCCCAAATAAGCAAACCAATTAGATTAATTGGCACCAGAGGTACTGTGTGCTTTCGGATAGTACACAGATGGAAAAAAACCCTCAACATTTAGTAGTTTTAAGGCTGTGTTTGTAAAGCTTTGTTTTCTTTAAGGATTGTGTCTATGTATCATGCTGTTATTGATTTTCACAGAAAAGGAATGAGATGTATGCATCCTTTCACAATGTGTGTCCACAAAATATCTTCCAGACCCAGAAATACAGACTCAAAAACAGTTATCACTTCCCATTTTCAGTCACAAAACAACTCAGAAAACATACTGTGCATGCTTCTGGAGAAGAGAGGGTAATTATCCCTCAGATAATTAGCAGATTATTTATTTTCATATTTCAGCAGTGTCATAAACAAATAAATGCTTAGGCTTACACACAGGTTCCAGGTTCCAACTTCCAAAAGTTCTTCACTTTTTCAATGTTTTTTTCTTTAGTCCTCACCTTGCAGTACCCTAGGGAATTTCAGTAGGAATTTTCTTTTGGGGTTAACAACATATAATCTCTAAAGGTACTCAACATTTTACAGCACCACATGCCTTCTACATTCCTATGTTGCTAATTAGGAGTTCAGACTATCTGTGTCTTACGCAACAGTTGCACTAGGCAGCTGCAAGTGCTCAAAAGACTCCCACTGTTGCAATAAGTGGCTGCGCATCCTGGGAGGAAAACAGCTAGCCCAACAGCTATGGCAGATTTGGTGGCATATTTGAGAAGTTATGTAAGTCTTTTCAGCACACCTAATACCTCTCAACTCACTCTATTTAACTGAGAAACAATGAAAGAAAGAACTGACTGACTGTAAATTAATAATAAAACCAGCTTCAGAAGTCCCCTGTGAGGTGAAGGAATATTCCCACTTTAAAAAAATTTAACCTAAGTTGACTACAAAAATGATCCATGAGTTTGGTCCCATACAGCACCATAAGTGGATGGGTGAAAAAATCCCCAAAACTTCCCATGATAACTATTTTTTTGCTATAGCACAGGTTTGTAGCATCCAGTTTCTAGTAACTGGATGATGAGACCACTGATCATGGACCCTGCACACACCAAAACCCAGGCAGATCTCCTACTTTGATGAGGACTTGCTATGAGACATGAAAACAGGCTATGGCCCATGTACAAAAGAAAGAGGATAATTTTGATCACATGTGAGATAATCCTTTCCAGATGGGTGACAAAGGAAGATGTGTATTAAGACGGGCTGAGGTGGAGTTAATTTTCCCCATAGCAGCCCTCATAGTGCCGGGCTTTCTATCGGTAGCTGGAAAGGTGTTGATAACCCACCAGTGTTTTGGCTGCTGCTGAGCAGAGCTTGCACAGCATCAAGGCTGCATCTCCAACATTTTCCACCCTCACAAGTATGCTGAGGGTGTGCAAGATCTTGGGAGGCGGCACCACCAGGACAGCTGACCCAAACGGACCAAAAAGATATTCCATACCATATGATGCCTACTCAGCAACAAAAGCTAAGAGAAGGGAAGGGGTGTGATGGGAGTGGTGTTCATTATTTACAAAGTTCATCTTCCAGAGCAACCACTATGAGTACTGAAGCCCTGCTACCTGGGAAGTGGCTGGATGTTACCTGCTGATAGGAAGTAGAGAATAAAATCTTTGTTTTCCTTTTGCTTCCATGCACAGTCTTTGCTTTTCCTTGTATTAAACTGCCTTTATCTTGACCCACAAGGGTTTTTTTCCATCTCGTTTTCTCCCCTCCCCATCCTGCTGAGGAGGGGACTGATAAAGTGGCTTGGTGGCACCTGGTGTCCAGCAGGGTCAACCCACCACAAATGTCAGGAAAGACGAACTGAATTTCTTCATGATAAGATCACTAACTACCTCCATCTTTCAATCTCAGACGTGAAAACTTTTACCTTGCAGGCCTTTTCAACAAATGCACTTTTGCATTCACGCTTCCAGGCCAAGGTCTGTGACGGTATGGCACTGTCTGGAATCCGACCTGGGTTGTCTAGCCAACGAACAATGAACCAATGGAGACTTATTGAAAGAAAATAGTATTTGATTCTGTTTCAATCACTTGATCTATTTGTTTCCAAAACCACAGTGCACAGATTGAATAGTTGCTCGCTTTCCCTGGTACAATACTGCTTCTGAAACTGGCGTATTGCCTACAACAAATTCAATGCAATTTCTCCTGGGCTTCTCAATTTTTTTTGTTTGGTTTTGTTTTTACTAGCTGAATTATATGTTATTTAGATGGTAAGCTTCTCTGTGATGTTCAGACACCTGTGGAGTGCTGTGCCTACCCACAGTGCTGTGTAAACAATACTTTGATCTCCAAAGTATTATAAAAGTGATTTACAGTGAGTGACAATAAGTGATTTAATAACTGTTTCAGTTAAGGCTGTAGGGTATATAGTAAACATCTTGCCTGCAAAACCTGTTTCAGCTACTGTGTCTCTCTGCAGATCCATAAAAACTCATGTGTTTAGTTACTTAAATTTGGAGACGAAACAAATTCTCCTGAAAGTTTCGGATGCTGTAAAGAGACCACACTATTAACCATTAATTTAACAATTAATAACCATTAAATTTTCATTAAAAGATTTATTTCTATGCAATCAACAGTTAATGCTTTCAGCAATAGTAAGAAAATAAACCCCCAAAACCTCAAGTGTTCACTAACAAAGGATAGTGGTTGGGCTTTGTGTGATAAGAAAAGTTAAAAAAAAAAAGGCAAACACCCCAAGCCTCTAGGCAAAAGCATCAGACAAAACACTTAAATATTTTCAGATGCATTTACGGTTTCAGACTAGTATTGCAAATCCAGTATGCAGGCTGTACAGAAAGTGTAACAAATAGAATGATTTCTCTGCATACTCTCACCGTGATACATAAAGAATAAACATTGACATCCTCCAGTTGACTTCTTTACGCTTCAGTTTCGCAGTTTATCAAACCTCCCTGGGGACTTTTGTGAAGATTATCTATCAAATGTGTAGTGACCTACTGCTGTATCCTTGTTGCTTGAGGTCAGAGCTCATGGTCCAATATTGTCACATACTCAGGCAGCTTACATTCAATAGGAAGCACATGGGTGTTATTCTATAGACTCCATACCATGGTGCCCAAATTGGGCCATACATATTACAATGACAAATATGTAAAATACTTATGCACTTGAAGAACAAAACAGAGTAAAAGCCTCAGTGACTGTGGGACCCTTTTCAAAAGTGGTGTTAATGTCACTCATTTACCGTGGAAAAATTTACCATGTTGTTTTGGCAAAAATCTTCAAATGGTTGTTATTCCTGTGCACTTCCAGAGATGGCAGAACAGTGAAGTATAAAACCCCTAGTGCTTTTCTTTCATCTCAGAAAACAGAATGCAAGCCCTGGCTTTACTGCTTTTAAAGCTAATATTCAATACAGAGCATGCTAGACTGGTTAAAAAGAAATTACTTCTCTCTCACATTTCAGCGTTTGGGGCTGAAATACAAGGTAGAATTGTCTGAGTGCTATTTTTTGTTTCTGTTGTTTTGATAAGGAAAAGAAAAAAACTAAAAAAAAACTTGCCACAGGTAAACTGGAGGATTAACAATGCGTCAGTAGCTCTGCTGAGAGTTTAACAAAGATGCCATTGTTCTGCCATGCAACAGGGGCGAAAGGTTAATCAGAGGTAGGAGCATTCTAAAATTTAGGGACAGGAAAAGATATTATACATCTGAAATATATCAAAAGCTCACTTGTTGTCGTGGTTTAACCCGGCTGGCAACTAAGCACCACGCAGCCGCTCGCTCACTCCCCCCCCCTCCCTCAGTGGGATGGGGGAGAGAATCGGGAAGGGGAAAAAGGGTAGAGCCGAGGGCTGAGATAGAGACAGTTTAATAAGAGAAAATAATAATAATAGTAATAATGAGAATGATAATAAAATATACAGAATATACAAAACGAATGATGCACAATGCAATTGCTCACCACCCGCCGACCGATGCCCAGCCCGTCCCGAGCAACGATCAGTACCCGAGCAGCGACCGACCGACCCACCAACCCCCCCGAGCATGACGTTATATGGTATGGAATAGCTCTTTGGACAGTTTGGGTCCTAGCTGTGCTGTACTCCCAGCTTGTTATGCACCTGGCCAAGCAGGAGAAGCTCAAAAAGTCCTTGAGCAGTCTGAGCACTGCTTGGCAACAACTAAAAACATCAGTGTGTTATCAACATTCTTCTAGCGCTAAATCCAAAGCACAGCACTATGCTAGCTTCTGTGAAGAAAATTAACTCTATCCCAGCCGAAACCAGGACATTCCACCCCTTATTCTATACCATTTACGTCATGCTTAGGTCCTACCCTTACAATACATTCCAATTAATCACCACCATTTTCTCATCTTTTTGGTACATACACAGATATCATTCCCTTAGTCTATGGACCATCCCTCTGAAATGTCCATTGGGTTCATTTAGTCCACAGTTTTGGGCTCCATCTGTCGTAACAGTCTTTCAGGGCAGGAGAGATGGGGTCTGGTGTTGGGTTGTTGCTTGCTGAAGTCAGTTCTGGTTCCATCCGCTGTACTTCCTTAGTTTCTTCAAAATTCTTTCTTCTTAATCTTAGTGATCCTTACTGCTATACCATTGATATGACATACAGCAATAGTAAAAATAAAGACATACTATATTACACAGCAATTAACATTATACAATTCAGTTCATTGGCTATTTTCACCCAAAATCAAATCCCTTTGAGGTACACATCGGACTTCCCCGTCCTTCCGCATCACCCACCAAGTAGAGCCAGGTCCTTGAGCAAAAGCAATCCCACGGATGGGTTTGCCTTTACCTGAGGCAGGAGTAACCCAGACTGTCTTCCCCAGCATATTTTTTACATGCACTACAGGGACTTTATCCCCTTCTACAGTACGTAAGAGGTTTGATTGGGCAGGGCCAGTTCGGTTGGCAGATCCTCTAGTGTTGACTAACCAGGTGGCTTTTGCTAAATGTGTATCCCAATGTTTGAATGTTCCGCCACCCATTGCTTTCAGTGTAGTTTTTAACAGTCCATTGTATCGTTCAATTTTCCCAGAGGCTGGTGCGTGATAGGGGATGTGATAGACCCACTCAATGCCATGCTCTTTGGCCCATTTGTCTATGAGGCTGTTTCGGAAGTGAGTTCCATTGTCTGACTCAATTCTTTCTGGAGTACCATGTCACCATAGGACTTGTTTTTCAAGGCCTAGGATAGTGTTCCGGGCAGTGGCATGAGGCACGGGATATGTTTCCAACCATCCGGTGGTCGCTTCCACCATGGTGAGCACATAGCGCTTGCCATGGCGGGTTTGTGGGAGTGTGATATAATCAATCTGCCAAGCCTCTCCATATTTGTATTTCAGCCACCGTCCTCCATACCAGAGAGGCTTTAACCGCTTGGCTTGTTTGATCGCAGCACATGTTTCACATTCATGGATAACCTGTGCAATAGCGTCCATAGTTAAGTCCACCCCTCGATCACGAGCCCATCTGTATGTTGCATCTCTTCCTTGATGGCCTGAGGTATCATGGGCCCACTGAGCTAGAAACAATTCACCCTTATGTTGCCAGTCCAGATCCACCTGAGCCACTTCAATCCTAGCAGCCTGATCTGCCTGCTGGTTGTTTTGATGTTCTTCAGAGGCCCGACTCTTGGGTACATGAGCATCTACATGACGTACCTTTACAACCAGGTTCTCCACCCGGGAAGCAATATCTTGCCACAATGCGGCTGCCCAGATGGGTTTGCCTCTGCGCTGCCAGTTGTTCTGTTTCCATTGCTGCAACCACCCCCACAAAGCATTTGCCACCATCCATGAGTCAGTATAGAGATAAAGCACTGGCCATTTTTCTCTTTCAGCAATATCTAAAGCCAGCTGGATGGCTTTCACCTCTGCAAACTGACTTGATTCACCTTCTCCTTCAGCAGTCTCTGCAACTTGTCTTGTAGGACTCCATACAGCAGCCTTCCACCTCCGATGCTTTCCCACAAGATGACAGGACCCATCAGTGAACAGGGCATATTGCTTCTCATTTTCTGGCAGTTTATTGTACAGTGGGGCTTCTTCAGCACGCACCACCTCCTCCTCTGGCGATATTCCAAAATCTTTGCCTTCTGGCCAGTCCATGATCACTTCCAAGATTCCTGGGCGACTGAGGTTTCCTATTCGAGCCCGTTGTGTAATCAGTGTGACCCACTTACTCCACGTAGCATCAGTTGCATGATGTGTAGAGGGGACCTTCCCTTTGAACATCCAGCCCAGCACCGGCAGTCGGGGTGCCAGGAGGAGCTGTGCTTCAGTACCAATCACTTCTGAAGCAGCTCGAACCCCTTCATATGCTGCCAATATCTCTTTTTCAGTTGGAGTATAGTTGGCTTCAGATCCTCTGTATCCCCGACTCCAAAAGCCTAGGGGTCGGCCTCGAGTCTCCCCTGGTGCTTTCTGCCAAAGGCTCCAGGTAGGGCCATTCTCCCCGGCTGCGGTGTAGAGCACATTCTTTACATCTTGCCCTGCCCGGACTGGTCCAAGGGCTACTGCATGCACTATCTCCCGTTTAATTTGTTCAAAGGCTTGTCGTTGTTCAGGGCCCCATTTGAAATCATCCTTCTTCCGGGTCACTTGGTAGAGAGGGCTTACAATCTGGCTATAATTTGGAATATGCATTCTCCAAAAACCCACAATGCCCAAGAAAGCTTGTGTTTCCTTTTTGCTAGTTGGTGGAGACATGGCTGTTATTTTGTTGATCACATCCATTGGAATCTGACGACGTCCATCTTGCCATTTGATTCCTAAAAACTGGATCTCCTGTGCAGGTCCTTTGACTTTACTTTGTTTTATAGCGAAACCGGCTTTCAGAAGAATTTGGACTATTTTCTTCCCTTTCTCAAAAACTTCTTCTGCTGTATTGCCCCACACAATGATGTCATCAATGTATTGCAGGTGCTCTGGAGCCTTACCCTGTTCCAGTGCTGTCTGGATCAGTCCATGGCAAACGGTAGGGCTGTGTTTCCACCCCTGGGGCAGTCGATTCCAGGTATACTGGATGCCCCTCCAAGTGAAAGCAAACTGTGGCCTGCACTCTGCTGCCAAAGGGATTGAAAAGAAAGCATTTGCAATATCAATTGTGGCATACCACTTGGCTGCCTTTGACTCCAGTTCGTATTGAAGTTCTAGCATGTCTGGCACGGCAGCACTCAGCGGTGGCGTAACTTCATTCAGGCCACGATAGTCTACTGTCAGTCTCCACTCTCCATCAGACTTTCTCACTGGCCATATGGGACTGTTAAAGGGTGATCGAGTCTTGCTGATCACTCCTTGGCTCTCCAGTCGACGAATCAGCTTATGGATGGGAATCAGGGAGTCTCGGTTGGTGCGATATTGTCGCCTGTGCACTGTTGTGGTGGCAATTGGCACTTGTTGTTCTTCAACACTCAGCAACCCCACAACCGAAGGGTCCTTGAGAGACCAGGCAAGGTAGACAGCTGCTTAATTTCTTCTGCCTCCAATGCAGCTATACCAAAAGCCCACCGGTACCCTTTTGGGTCCTTGAAATACCCTCTCCTGAGGTAGTCTATGCCCAGGATGCACGGAGCATCTGGCCCAGTCACAATGGGGTGCTTTTGCCACTCATTCCCGGTTAGGCTCACTTTGGCCTCCAATACAGTCAGCTCTTGAGATCCCCCTGTCACTCCAGAAATACAAATGGATTCTGCCCCTATATGGCTTGATGGCATTAGAGTACACTGTGCACCGGTGTCTACTAAAGCTCTATACTTCTGTGGGTCTGACATGCCAGGCCATCGAATCCACACAGTCCAGTAAACCCTGTTGTCCCTTTCCTCCACCTGGCTGGAGGCAGGGCCCCTCTAATCCTGGTCACTGTTGCTCATGGTTTGTATGTATGAGTCAGAAGTTCCTTCATCACAATCAGAATTAAGATCAGCCCTTCTATTTTGTCTGAAAAAACTACCGTCGTCCCAGTCTCTGGAAATTGGAGCAACAAGTTTCCTGGAAGAGCCCCCTTTTGTGTTTGTTTTTCTTTGCAACTCACATACCCGTGACTCTAGGACCGAGGTAGGTTTTCCGTCCCATTTCCTCATGTCCTCTCCATGGTCACGCAGGTAAAACCATAGAGTGCCCCGTGGTGTGTACCCTCGATATTCTTTTTCTTGAGCAGAAGGGCGCTTACTTCTGATGGCTGAGATACTGGTCTGTACAGGAGGGGAGTAGGGCATACGCCTTTCGAGTCGTTCAAACTTCTGGGACAGTTTCTCCACAGCCGAAACAAGGGGGGAAGAGATACTTTCTTCATATTCGCGGAACTGGCCAGCCATTTCATCCACTGTTGGTCCCCATCCAGTTTCCCAGCTCATCATTGCCCATGTGTTTGCAAATGATGTTGGTGCGCTACGTAACAACTTCCGCCACATGGGTCGTGTGCACTGGACACTATCTGGATCTTTGGGCAGCTGGTCATTGTCCAGGTCACTATAAATCACCTCCAGGACAGCCAATTCCCTCAGGTACTGGATGCCTTTCTCCACAGTGGTCCATTTACCTGGGCGACATACGACATCTTCCTTGAAGGGATATCTTTCCTTCATGGCTGACAGTAGACGCCTCCAGAGGCTGAGGATTTGTGTCCCTTTTCCAATTGCTTTGTCAATGCCCCCTTCCCTAGAAAGGGATCCTAGTTGCTTGGCTTCCTTACCCTCCAGTTCCAGGCTGTCGGCCCCATTATCCCAGCATTGGAGTAGCCAGGTGACAATGAGCTCACCTGGACGACAGCTGAAATCTTTTCGGATATCTCGCAGCTCACTCAAGGATAGGGATCTGGTGGTTTCTGTCTCGTTTATGAGCTCTTCCTCCTCCCCTTGTGATGGCCCTGATTCATCCTCCCTTTCTAAACGAGTTGACTTTCGCTTCCAAGATTTCTTCTTGTGTATAGGGGCAACTGATACCGGCACAGGTTCGCTCCCTGCTTCAGCTGCAATGCCTGTTGCTGGGGTTTGAGTAGCTGCAGTGCAGGTTGCAGGGGTTGGAGTAGCAGCGGTGCCTGTGCCTACGGCTGGAGGAGCTACAGTGGGTGTCACTGGGGTTGAAGTAGCTGCAGTGCCTGTGTCTGCAGTTGGAGTAGCTACAGTGGGTGTCACTGAGGTTGGAGTAGCTGCAGGGCCTGCTGCAGGAATCAATCTTTGGATGGTATATAATTTACGTAGGAGTCTAACCCTGAGTAAAAGCTGAACTATATTCAGGAGACCTAGCAATAGGGCCATGCTAGTTGGAACATCCCAAGGATATTCAACATTCTCAAGAACTGTTGTAATTAGCTCAGAGAAGAAGGGGAAGATGGAGTAAGGTGACTCCCCCAAAGGCTGGCTCTCCGAGGATAAAAAGTAAAATGTATAATCATTCATAATTCCCAATAGATGGTTCCCAAAATACAGAGGTGACAGCAATACTGAGTACAAATATGAGCTTAATGTGATGACCAATATTTTTATCATAGCATAAGCCAGTATTATACAATACAGCAGGACAGCAATTTTAATCCACTTGCGAAAAGTGATAGCCAGCAGCACAGGGAGTGCACACAGAAGGTAAGGTGCTACATAAAAGAATGCTGTGAACAAGGACAGCAACTCTGAGAGCAAATAAAACAACATTGCGATCAGCGACTATTAGACGAATACAACGAATGCTTATCACAAATGCGTTTTAAAAATGTTCAGATCTGTCGTTATCTCAACCCTTCGAGCCCCACGTTGGGCGCCAAAAAGGACTGTCGTGGTTTAACCCGGCTGGCAACTAAGCACCACGCAGCCGCTCGCTCACTCCCCCCCCCTCCCTCAGTGGGATGGGGGAGAGAATCGGGAAGGGGAAAAAGGGTAGAGCCGAGGGCTGAGATAAAGACAGTTTAATAAGAGAAAATAATAATAATAGTAATAATGAGAATGATAACAAAATATACAGAATATACAAAACGAATGATGCACAATGCAATTGCTCACCACCCGCCGACCGATGCCCAGCCCGTCCCGAGCAGCGATCAGTACCCGAGCAGCGACCGACCGACCCACCAACCCCCCCGAGCATGACGTTATATGGTATGGAATAGCTCTTTGGACAGTTTGGGTCCTAGCTGTGCTGTACTCCCAGCTTGTTATGCACCTGGCCAAGCAGGAGAAGCTCAAAAAGTCCTTGAGCAGTCTGAGCACTGCTTGGCAACAACTAAAAACATCAGTGTGTTATCAACATTCTTCTAGCACTGAATCCAAAGCACAGCACTATGCTAGCTTCTGTGAAGAAAATTAACTCTATCCCAGCCGAAACCAGGACACTTGTGAAATTTTTAACCTTGCTTCTTTGGCACCTTCACCTCTCTTGGAACAAATCAAGGTATCCTGATCTCATTAAATGACTGCTTAACTTGCTTTTCACAGAAATTTATATCATACAGCCATTGTTCACCAAGTGAAGAACTACTGTAAGTTTTCTATGTTGGCTCAGTTTCCTAGGGTACAGGCTGCATCTGTCTTTCAGCTTTTAAACACCAGGAAAAGTTGTGGTAGTTTCACATTTAAAGCCCCTGCACTGGGATTTTGAAAGTGTCCATAAAACTATGCCCGATATTCTTCAACTTCAAAATACTCTGAATATTAGCCCCACAAAGCCCCATTTTCTTAGCACACATCTTCCTCTCTCTCCTTCCCACTAGTACATTAATATGCCTTCATCCACACCAGCCCTTTGATTTTTTCTTCTAATGACAGTAAATTCTAACACTAATGTTAGATGCCTCATCCTCCCTCATCTCAGTTGCACATCTGTCAGCAGCCAACCTTTTCCCCTTGAAAACAATTAGCAGCACCAAAGCTCATTCCCTCCTTCCTATTAGCAGGCACACGGCACCTTTCCTCTCAGTCTCTTTGGCCTGCAGTTGGAAAGGCTGTTCCCTGTTCTCCTCACAGCCTGGGTGAGGGCACTCCATGTGCCCCCCTTCCCTCCAAGAGGCAAAGCCTCTTCAGGAGGAGTTTACTAACCAGCTTTTAACGTCGGTGTTACAACTGTTCACACCTTCAACTAAAGCATCTTCCCTTTCTCCTTCGTGTATGTACCCATACCCTTTATGCTGCACCAACACTGCAAATGGGTATCTTACCCATTTATTCTACTCTCTCTGATCAGCCTCACATTTGAACAGCATGTGTTAAATGTTTCACTGGTTTTCTAATGGTCCCATTTCTATTGTCTTCTCCTTCCAATTTAGAGGAAATTAGACACTTAAAACTCCTTAATTTAGAACACATTTCAGTTGAGTTCTTGGTGCTCGAAGGCAAGATGTCTTATACTGGTCAATTTTGAAATACAGTGACTACAGAGTACTCTCTAAATGGTTTATATTTGTTCTGGCTTCATTGAAGTTTAGAAGCCAAATTTGGACATAATTTTTCAGACCATTCTGGACCATGCTGGTCTCCTCTCTCTGGTGACCAGCGATAGGACATGAGGAAATAGAATGAAACTGCATCAGGGGAAGTTCAGATTGGACATTGGGAAAAAGTTCTTCACTGAGAGGGTGGTTGGTCACTGGAACAGGCTCCCCAGAGAAGTGGTCATGGCCCCAAGCCTGTGAGAGTTCAAGGAGGGTCTGGATGATGCTCTTACGGTTTAGCGTTATGTGGTTCTGTGAGAAGCACAAAGTTAGACTCGATGATCCCCATGGGTGCCTTCCAACTCGAGGTATTCTATGATTCCTTACAATCTGCTTCATTAAGACAAACAAATGTCACACTAGAAAAAAGGAGGCGAGAGCATATCCATACTCAGCACTTCATGCATCTAGATTAAGCACAGAACAGACAGTTTAATTAGAAACTTGCAGCTAATGGGAAAAGAAAACCATGCCCTTCAGGTAGTGAAGGAAAAGTGGGGTCCATTTCAGATGATAAAAGTTAGGTACTAAAGTAACTAAAAGTATATAATTTAAATAGCCCAAACTGGACACTTGAAGTGAAGGGAAGGTTAGTGATTTTAGGGACAGAGAACCAGGGATAATCTTCTGTTATGTAGCATTCTCAAATTAAATCCAAATATCATTCAGACATGAGGCTGTAGTTCAGCTACACACAGTTGGGAACAACCACAAGGATAAATTCAGCATTATGTTACAGAGGTGGTCAAAATAAATGATCACTAATGATGTGTTGGACATGAAAACTCATTTACCAGATCTCTGGGAGTCAGACAGATACTTTGCTTGGGTTTTAAGTTTTCTACTTCTCATATCATCATCTAGATTTCTTCAAGTCTTTCTATAGTTTGACTCCAGTTTTACATTTTGCCTTCTATGGTAAAAGCAGTCACCAAAGCAAAGTTTCTCCCTGTTGAGAGAACTTCCTAGCAGAAGAAAAATATTGCCCAGGAGTATTTCCATAACACCTCTCATACATCCTTGATCTTTCTGGGGAAGTTCAAAGACCACCACAGTCCTCTCTGACCCTTTATGTTACAAAGCATTCATTGCTACGCAAACTTAACATTTGATTCATTAGTTTAAGTTTAGGTATCACTGTGTTCCTTGCTGTTGTTCCTGAAAAAAAGGATACATGTGGCCCAGTTTTCTGGCATCTGCCTTGTGAGACAGTGGGGTAAAAAACCTCACAAAACCTCTATAAAGAATTTCTCTGTTGACTTATCTTCAGATAAAGGATGCAACCTCAGTTCTCTTCCAGAAACTTTGTGCTGCTCTGGCTGCCTTAACACTGCAAATGGACTGACTATAAGAAATCCCTACCAGAAAAAATACTATAGTTTGTTCAAGACCAGAATAACTCTCTATGAAAATGGTTGCTCAAGTTGAGGAGAATTCTGGCGCCCAGTGAATGTGGCTGAGAAAACAGTACGAACAAGATTTTCGTAAGTTCCAAGGAGAGATCCAATATTGAAATGGCACCAAGGACTTAATCAAATTTCTTCAGTCAGGAGATAATACAGTGGGGGAAGAGGATGGAGTTTTGAGCAACAAAGAACCAGGGGCTGCTGATGTATTAGGAACCAATGGGCAAACATCTGTGAAATGCCTCAAAGGAATTAGGGCATGGTGACATGGTCAGTTGCCCAACTGAAGTGCCCCAATACACGCAGCTTGGGTAACAAACTGGAGGAGTTGGAAGCCACTGTGCAGCTAGAAAGCTACCATCTAATCATTACCACTGAAATGTGGTGGGATGAACCACATGATGACTGCTGCTGTTGATGGCTATAAACTGTTCAGAAGGGACAAGGCAAGAAAGAACGGGTGGGGTGGTTGCTCTGTATGTAAAAAAATGAACTGACTGTATAGAGCTGTCTTTGAAAAACAGCAATGCACAGGTTGAAAGCTTATGGGTAAAATTTACGGGTCAAGCCAATGGAAGAAACCACAGGGTTGTTAACTACAGGTCCCCTGACCAAGGAGAGCCTGTTGACAAAACATTCTTACTTCAGGAAGCATCATGCTTGCAGACTCTGATCCTGCTGGGGGACTGCAATCACTCTGACATCTGCTGGAAAAGCGACACAGCAAGCTATAAGCAGTCCAGGAGGCTCTTGGAATGCACTGAGGGTAATTTCTTAATCCAGGTCATAGACAGCCCAACCAGAGGAGAAGTGTTACTAGACCTGTTGCTTACCAACATGGATGAACTAATTAAAGATGTCAAGACTCGTGACAGCCTGGGCTCCAGTGATCATGCCCTGGGGGAATTCACAATCTTGAGGTATATAGGCCGGGTGAAGAGTAGGCCTCAGGACCCTGAATTGTAGGAGAGGAAACTTTCAGTTGTTTAAGGAATCAGCAGATGGCACCTCCTGGGAAACTGCCCTCATGCACAAAAGATGTGCACAGAACTCGCAGCTCTTTAAAGGACATTTTTTTTAAAGTGCAAAGGTCTCGATTCTCATGTGTAAGAAATGAGGAAAGAAAGGCAGGAGACCAGCATGGCTGAGCAAGGACCTCCTAGTCAAACTAAAGTGTGAGAAGAAAATGCATGTGCAGTGGAACCAGGGATGTATATTCTGGGAAGAATACAGGGGTGCTGCCTGGATGTTTAGGGATGGCATCAGAAAAACTAAGGTAGAGTTGGAGCTGAATTTGGCAAGCGATGTAAAGATTAGTACAAAATCCACAACCAACCAAGTGCATTAGAACTGTAAGGCAGTATATCTAAATCATTGAAAAGGCTCCTTTAAAATTATTTTGATTCACTGTTAATAAGAGGGAGATCTGTATCAGCTTTGGTCCTTGGAGGAAAACTTCTTACCATGGAAGAAAAAAAAAGCGTGTTCTTAGAGGAACAGTGACAAAGTTTGTAAGAGTGTGCCTGGATGCTCAAGGTAACATTTAGTTTACTTGGACACTCAGTGCATGAGTAAGGCCCAATACCAACAGCTTTCCAAAGGGTCTGGCAAAAGCCCAATGGGATTTGCATAGAGAAACCATGGGGTTGGACCAGATGACCTCTTGAGGTCTCTTCCAACCTCAATAATTTTGTGAAACAGAATCAATCCTGCTTTCCTTGTTTCAAGTCCTTTGGGAGAAGAAACTGTAGATGCAGTGTTGATTTAGGCCAGCAAAAATTCAGCAGATGTCTAATGCATCACATTGTCAAGGGAAGAGCTTGAGTCCTGATGTTTTATTGCTAACTATAGTTAGCCAGAAAGGAAGGAAGATGTTGCATAGGTGGGAGAGAGAACAACTCTCTCTCCAGAAAAAAAAAAAAAGCAAAGGATGAAGAAAATTTACATGACCAACCAACATCATGGTTAATCCTGAACATAATTCAACTTAAAACAAGGCACCGCAGAACTCTGTGCCATAGCTGCAAGACAGTAGCCAGTGCCTATTCTAGCCACCCACTGCTGATACGTGTGATGATGCAAGGAGAAAGGGCTGTTCAGCACAGAAAAATCCCAGCAGACACTCATAATAATTAATTTCTTACATAGGTGGTGTGCAGATGTCCAAGGGAGCTTAGACAAGAGACAGTCAAAAACTAATTGAGTATCTTAATCACTTACTTCACTAGCTACACAGGCTGAGATAGTCTTATTCATGCATTTCTATAATAATAATAAAAATAACATTGCTAGGCTGCCCTGCTTGCAGTGGTCCAACAGACCATCAAGCACTGCTTCAAGACACATCCTAATCTTAATGCATACGTTTTCACAGAAACTTCTTAATTCATCCTCTTACGCATTGTGCTAACAAAAAGTGACACTAATCAAAGCAGCATGAACTTCTTCCCACATGTCAGAGAATTTTTGAGAGAAAACATTTCAGAGGCTTATATGTGTTGGACAGAAGCAGAAAATAAAAATAATAATAAAAAAAGATGTCGCTACCACGTTCCACCTCTATCTTCTCATGCCCTGCCCAAAGAAAGTAACCACCACATCAAAACTCCACCCCAAACCTACCCAGGTCCCTGGCAAGCATGAAAATTCTGAGTGGGGGCTAACATAGTAGTGAAAAATAATTCAAATATTTAGATGAATAGGAAAAGTGAAAACTCAACTGCTCATGAAAGCTGAAAGAAAACTGCTTTATCTTGGATAGCCTGGGTGGTGCTGGCTGAGCCTATCCCGAATGTCTCCTCTGCACCGCTCAAAAACCAAGCCCTCCTGCGGCATTTTGCAGTTTTCTAGACCACCCACTCAGACATGGATACACAAACCACATGTGCTAGGAATGTCTGCCCTGCACGGAAAGCAGTATCGGCATTACGACCTTATTACTTGCACAGCCAGGCTTTTAACACAACCTACTTGTTTTATCTTTTCAATACCTTTGATTCCCTAATGGTTGGTATGTAGTCTCTCTACTGGCCATTAGATGCTTAAGGATTTGAAAAGGGAATATAATTGTTGGAAAAACCCACCATTATCAGAGTTAAAATATTTTTAGTGGATTTTTCCTCCCCTTCTTTTCCTCCCCTAAAGAGATAGGCTTTATGTCAAGGTCTTGCTAAAAAGATGTAACTGATAGCTTCACAAGCCTACTATTTCCTAAACAGGACTCAGAAGTTGAATTCTGTCTCCCTGTGAGCCATGAGAAAAGGTAATAATTTATTCCTCACTGTGATGAGAAGGGTAAAGTTTACTGATGGAAATTCCAGCTTTATAGCATCAGTTCTCTGAAAGAACATAGGAAAACACATGATCCATTAGATGTAACATTCAGGGAAGGGTTACTTCCAGTCAGAATTGTACTGAATTATGATGAAAATACATCATCTGCTGTATTCACAGACCTACATTTGACTTTGCTCAGTCTTCCAGACTGGAAAAATTAAATGAGGAATGAAAAATGCAAGATTATCACTTTACCGTAGAATTAGTCTGGCTGAGGTAAACCATAGAATATAAGTAAGATGCAATAGTCAAACAAATGTTAAAACAGACATTAGCATCTCAAACCGTAAAACAGCTTAGATTTTTGTACAATGCTGCAATACACCTATCATCGAGTCAGCAACAACACAATTACTACAGCAGCAAACCGAAGAAGCTGCCACTCTGCAAGCTGTCACCCTATCTTACACAGCAGGCAGAACTACTGACCAGCAACCCGTGTTCTCTGTGTTAACATCAGGAACCACACCCAGCAGCTACTAAAAGATCTCTACTTTTTCTAAACTTTTTTTAGTTCACCACCACCATCACCAAGGGTATTGTTCTCGCTGTGGTAATACCTCTCTTTCCTGTCTAGTCACAGTGGCATTCCTTGCTGCTCAAGTAAATGCAAGGCCCTTATGTGATTGTGCTTTGATGTTATTTTATCTGCTCACTCAGACACAGAGCCAGCCTTGTAAATGTCATTGGTTTAGCTGTGTTAATGCATTGATTAACTCCCAAGCACACAGAAAAGCATTGCAGATACATGAGTTTTAGTCCCCATCATCTGTTCGCAAGCCTTTTATGGCCAACAGTAAAGCTTCTTGGTACCATATACAGAACAACTTCCTGGGGTACACTATATTCTACTGTATACTGCTTAGCAATTAAGAAAACACATGCCTTGCACTTGTTAAACTTTAGAACATGTTTTGCACTGCTTATTTTTGCAGTTTGTGCTAGCTCCTGCTATGGCTGAAAGTCTGACAAAATTGTCACCATCTCAATTTCAGTGCATTGCACTACAGCAAACTGCAAATTGATGGACCAATGAGCAAACACAAAAATTCCAAGTCCCTCTGTAGACTGAAGCAAGATGTTTGCTAAAAGATACACTGTCTGCCATTAAACCACAAGTGGTAAAAGATGAGCTATGGTGTGTATGCGTAAAGCCAGTATGAAGCAAATCACACATCCTGCCATCAGAGCAGCGTCTGGAGCAAGATAATGCATAGAACAACTGAACAGGGCAGTTTTCTCTTCAGACTGTTCTACAGCTTTCCCATTAATTTTGCAAACTAAGTAATGGGGCTTGAAATCAACCGGTTGTTCAAGAGACCCCAAACCACTAGTATAGCTTCTAAGAAAACAAGATGATACTTACCAAGTAAAGGACCAAGAATCCAAACCAGATTGTGAACATAACTTTATTTCACTGAGAGAATGGGAAAGAAGGACTTGTAAATTCCTTCGCCCAGACAAATAGAGACTTTACTAGAAATATACTGGGCTCTCCAAATGCACTGTACCATGTATATTCTGCTTCTGAAGTTGAAAGCATAAACTTAACCTAAAACCACCCAATCAATGAAAATAAGAGAGAGAGAAATGATCAACCCTTTCTTACGATCCAAAGGCTGAAGACTAACATAGGTTTTGTTTTACCTAGAAATATTCCCCACTTCAGTGTATGCCCCTTCCTTGCACCGTCTCTTTAGCATGGACTAATATGGCCTTGAAAGCTAGATAATATTGGAATTTTTGTAAAGCCTCTCAGAGGATTCAAACTTCTAAAAAGATATTAAAACTTGTCAATTCAATTGGACATCCACTTTCTGAGGTGAAAAGTTAGTGGTGAAATGACATTTGTCGTTGCTATTGGATAAAACCACTGTTCTAGTAACAGTGACGCACTTATGCTGAAAATTATTTAGATAATGCAACTTACTGCTAACCTCTGCCTGGTCACCTCAGTGAATTAATCCAAATTCTCACATATAGCTTTGTTCTAAGCAGCCTGATGTTGACCAGAACTCCAAAACATTTATTGCCAAAACACTTTAACCCATCCCAAATATTAATGCTCATATACATTAAAGACTTGGAAAGGTACCTTATTATTTTTTCTGTGAGAGAAATATGAATGTCTGGAATGAAGTGAAAAAGGATTTGTTTCTGCATACAAAAGTAGATAAAAATAGCTAATTTATTTTTTTTATTTAGATCAACACTTAGTAACTCTTATTCTATCAGAATTTTGTGAAAAAATCAACACGCACACACACAACTGCAATCTATCCCCTTGAATTAGAAAATTAAAGAGTTTAAGGATGATCCACAATTTGCATTCAGCACTAAATTGATGCTGTAATTGCTATCATGTCCCTTTTATGTCTATTCTCCCATTTGCTGTTTTCTTCCACCCCTGTTCTCAGTGTATAATAAAGCTTATCTGCTATTTTAAGGGTAAAATTATTCATTTCACCATTTCTAACAAAACAGTGCAACAGTCATACTAGAAGTATCATGCGATTCTTCCCTTCCTGAAAATCAGTGAGTTTTTACCACAAAACTTAGAAAAGTCAAAATGGACAAAATTCCATATGTATCTGGTATAACTGAAAGATTGGAAGTTGAACACACACCAGTAGACCAAACATTGTTAAGGTTGCTTTTAGATTTCCAAACATTTTCATATAAAATAATCAATAAAAATTGAAGTTTATCCCCAACACATGCACCCCTTGCCCCTCCCCACCATCACCTGCCTTATGTCAAAAGTAACTTTAAAATTACACTCCCACTCCTCTCCCCCTCACCAATTGCACATTAAGACATGGACTTAAAAGAACAACGTAATGCTTCAAGTATGCTTCATGCCAATCATCAATAAGAGTCATAACATTACTGAAAAAGTACACTTATACTTGGGAAGCCTGAGAAGGACTTCCTGCAGAGTGTGGTCAAACAACACTTTAAATAAGAAAAAAGCCCCCCCCCAGCCCAAACCGTATCCCACCCTCTCCAAAAAGAGTAAAGTGTAAAATTTTCTTTGGACCTAAAGAAACAGTATTAAGATTTACCATCTGAATAAGAAATAACCCCAATAGGAACTCAGTTTTACAGTGCTGCACAAACTGTGCGCATCAAACAGTAAGTCATATAGATACTACTGTTCAGCTCTACACATACAGACTACATGTGGCATATAAGCACACACATGACATACTGGCCTGGTCAGAAACAAGATACATTTTTTAAGGCTGGAAAACCTGAATAAACCTTTGCATCCAGAAGTATTTTTAAAATTCTTTTCCCTTTTCATGAGGGGATTTGAACTTCTAATACAAGGGTGATGATTTCATCAAGAAACGATCAGCAGTATGAGAGCATGGAGCTTTAATGTGAAACTGACCACACATCCTCTCATTTGATCATGCATAAACAAGGATCCTGATTTTAAGGAATAATGAATGGTATGAAAGAATTCTCATTTTTATAGACAAAAAATGCTTCTGGAAACACAAGCAGGTTATTGAACAGATACCAAAATCTGGAAAGTGTAAAAGGCATATATGTATGTGTGTGTGTGTATATATATACACACGCACATAGTTGTGTGCATGTGTGTATATATACACACACATATATATCATATATGCATTTATTCCAGCATGTAACTGTATAACAATATGGGTTTTTTTCTTTTCAAATAAAGGGTTTTAATTTAGCAGTTGTAAAAAACCCAACAAAACCCCAAAACAAACTAAGCAGACCAAATACCATATGAAAAAACAAAAATGTTATGCAAGTAGTTTTATGATAAGGGTGTCACACACCGGCAGCAGAGGAGTGTTGAAACTCATAGTAATAAATAGCTCCAAATTAAGAATTTTCTACAACGTTTCCTTAGAAGACAGGACCAGTATTGTTTATGATGATCCTGCAGAACACCTTCACTCATATATATTTAATTTTATAACACTAAAACAGACACAAGAATGTAGACTGCAAAAGATGCTGGATTCAGGACAGTATACGTAACATTTTTTGTTTAAAGTCCTACTGGTTTATTCACTAAGGCTAGACAGCAAGTCATATGATCCTATTTGGTGCATTTTCTACTATGGTCAAGATCAATAAATGGATAGAGCCAAGGACCTGTGGTCCAACCTGCTGTGGTCCATCCAACTGCATCAGACAGGAAACAAAATATAGGACCACTGTTTGGCCCCCAACTTTGTATCTTGTTTCCTGGAACTGCAGAAGTGGAAACAAGACTGTAGTGTTTTAAGTGACTAGACAAAGATAGCAAGAAGTGGCATTTTAATGTGAATAAGGTTACTAGGCTTGTGATAGTACTGCATCAAAAGAGCACATGGGACCCCACTACTTGCAACATCTTGGTAGTGTCATTCAATGACTCATTGACTTTAGAATACATGTATGCAATAATAAATAGATCAGTTATGTAATAAGGCAGTGTGTTGAACATGCATTCATCTTGTGGACTGGAACACCACAGAGAGATACATGATACCATACACATTCATTAAGACCAAGTATTTTTGTTTGTTTTTGTGTGTTTGTTTTTCAAGGCTATCCAGGCGAACTCTTCCAGAGCATTTTCTTCTTTAGAAGAGCAGTCCTCTGAGTCTTGTCACTTTTCCTCTCCCTTATTAAGAGATGATGACTGGCTTTAAGGAAAAATAATGCTGAAGAGGGTTGTTGGTTTCTATCCCCTCCCCCCCCAGTTTTGGTTCCATCATTCTGAATGTTTAATTTAAAGAACAGTTTCTGATGCAGCCAGATGCTGAATCCTCAGGAGATTCCAGATGTTTCCAGGTAACTCTGTAGTTTACGGACTGTGGTTTTGTCTAGCGAGCAAAGATCAAAGTCAAAGGTTGTATTTGTGATATGAAAGTGTCCAGTTTCTTCTATAAGATTTACTATCTGAAAGGAAAGAAAAGATGCAGCTGAAAATTTCAGCACTTTTACATGCCCACTTGAATGTATTAACATGCCACTAAGTATCATATGAACGGCACAAAACAAGTCCAATTACCCCAATATCTGCAGGTTACACCATTATCCTTATAACTCACTTCCTTTCTGATACAAACTATGGTCCAGAATACAGTATCTCGGGTTTTGTTTTGGTTTGGTTTTTTTTTCAGATCATCATCAACCATAATGCCAGCCTGCCCATCTGCTGTTCCAGCAAACATTACCGTTGAGAATATATTTTTTAAATGTTAAAAGAAAATCTGTATATTTTCTAAGTCAGTCTTTAAAAAAAAAGTGGTGCCCAGTAGCAGGATCAGAGGCAATGGGCACAAACAGAAACATGGGAGGTTCTCTCTGAACATCAGGAACCACTTTTCTGTACGGGCGGCGAAGCACAGGCACAGGCTGTCCAGGGAGGTTGTGGGGTCTCCATTCTTGGAGATACTCAAAAGCTGTCCGATATGGTCCTGGGCAACTGGCTCTAGATGTCCCTGCTTGAGCAGGTCAGAGTTGGACCAGATGACCTCCAGAGGTCCCTCCCAACCTCAACCATTCTATGATTCCGTGAAATCAACAGTACATATCTAACTTGTGCCTTTCTGCAGTTTTGACATCTTTAGTCTCCAAATTGTAGTCTACATTTTTAAAGTATGGTCATATCCAACACTGAATTGCTGTAGCAAGTAACTTCAGATATGTTATGTTCTAAGATATGCACCTACCTAAAAAACCTATTCAGCATCTTGGAAAGCCAAAGCATTATTTGTCAGATAGGGCTAACAGTGCCAGCACACTGTGGCTATGAATTTCTTATGTGCTGCTTCATACCAAGAGACAGACATGCCAAGTGAGCACACCAAAAGGCACCCCATCCTGAAATGGACCTCTGGGTAGTGTCATGGACTGACAGAACACTGCTTTTCTGCTCAATCTTTCCAACCATTCCTTCTGCAGCAGTCAGGCTAAGCCCAATGTCCCTTTTGTATCCTTCAGTTTACAACCCATTTATTTCTAGGGCTTCCACATACACCTCTACTGAAATGCTAGATATTCCTTGCTTGTTTGAGCTTTATTGCTTCAACTGTTATTCCTTTTCCACAGCTGGAGGAGACACAAACGTACGCACACATGGCTTACAGAGCATAGCTTAAAATGACAAATCTGGTAGGAACACACCAACTTGAAAAGAACAATGAATTTAAACTAAATATTTTGTAATTTTCTGCTCCCCGTTTCATTGTATAAACAGACGTTTTTTCTCCTCAGACCACAGAAGAAAAGACTACATTGATGATAAATGAAATAACTTCATGTGTATTGTCAGGCGTGGAATGACACAGCCCAGGGTAGATTAAATAGAATGGAAACAAGATAATATAACAAGAGGGAAATGCCTGTTACAGTAAAAATCTCCATTTCCAATCACCTCCCATTTTCCAGGTTGGAAAAAAATAAAAGTAAAATCTGTTTAATTTGGTTTGCAGCTGTCCAAAATTCTCGAAGTACTTGGGAACAATCCTGTTCTTAGTAACACTTCATTTAAACCTGTGCCTCTTGGCCTTAATTTTTTTCCATATGGGAGTTTTTAATCTAAAATTGCTAACTTCATTTGTCCACTTGTTGATTCACAGATTCTTGTAACACTTTTCGATCGCCTACCTTTCTGCAATTAACATGAGACAGAAAAAAAAGTCAAATGGGACAAAACTGATTGTTACCAGAAGGAAACTTTTATATGCATTATTTGTCATTTTCATTTTTGGCACTGTCTTTAGCCTCATCTAAGAGAGAAACTAAGGAGTCAATCCAGCCTCCTTTTGTAAATTTAGGAATCTAATCCCAGGCTTGGTCTCCAAATATGCACTGTGTGACAAATAAATGGCTGTACCAGAAGCCAAGGCCAGGAAGATGTAGCTATGCTGAACAATTTTGTCTAATGCTTCCTTGTGTTACGGTGGAAGAATACCACCCCTCATAACCCCAATAGTAATATATATTATTTTAGAAACAAAGATCACATTAAAGTGTTAACACACATATTTTTAAACAGCACTGTGTATTTAAAAAAACTGATAAGCACTTTTATTGATTCTGCTTTGGGCTTTTAAGCTCTAGGCCAAGGGAAATATAAACATTTTAAACATATTCATCACCCACCCCTCAATAAATATAGCCACTATGTCAGGGCACCTGGTAAAAGAGACCGACGTGAACCCCAAAATTTTTAATGGATGTACAAAAAAGCATCAAGATAAATCCAGACAACTCAATGAAAAACACCTGTGAGCCAGTCAAGGACGAATTCATGGCTTACAGTATTAGCATAAGCATCCTTATGCTATTCAGAAATACTTGAAAAAGAATAAAAGGTTGAGATTAGATGCCAGGAAGTCTGACAGTTATAATATTAAAAACACAGCATTAAAGTGTTTTATTCTGGGAGCTCAGGCTGCAAAGAATAGAAATAGTCCATTTGTTCCTGCTATAGTAAGCTTTGCTTTTCTGCTCTTAATGTACATCTCTGTTTACACAATGTCTCTCCAGCTCAGTTTCATCATTATCCATCATAGTACAACTATTTATCTGCCTTTAAACAATCAGATGAGTGTGTGTGTGTTTAAGGAAGCCAAAGTGCAACTGATGACATAGTCATTTTTTCAGCTTATGGAGGGTTTTAGGCCATTTGATAGTTTCCAGACCTGCAAGTTGCCCCTTTGCAGAACATTCTCAGAAGACAGTTGCCATCTGAAGTTAAGCACCTTGTGGACGTGACCGGTGTAATTTTCAGCAGTGCTGCAGACTCTCAGTTTCTCCCTTATGCCTGTGCTGTCTAGTGCACTGACTCTAAGGAGATTTTTCATCAGCTGAAGATATGATTTCCGATGGCTCAAAGTAAGAGACAAAGTTGTATCAGAAATCTTGTTGCCTTTCACGGGGTCATGCTAATATCACCTGCACTGAAAATGCAGAGTCAGGAACCCAGCTTTAGCCAGACAAATTTGAATATATGGGACATGCACCATTAACATCTGATTGCAGACTCAGTTATTCCTACTATTTCACTGGAAATCACAGAGTTTAAAAAAGAAACAACCACCTCATCACTGTAAATCCCAAACCCTTTCTTTACAGTGAAATAGGTGGGAGAGAGGTTTCTTTTTAAAACGTAGTTTCAGACCAATTTCTGTCCAGGCATAGTCCAATATTCACATAAAAATTGCTCAGGTGATTCTGACAGGACTAATTTCTTGGTCAAATGTTCTTTTTCACCTGTCTTCTCCCTCTTGGGCAATTCTTACGTAAGTATCATTTTACATCAGGATTACTTAGCTACACAACCAGGCACTTGCAGCTCAGTATCACATCTCTCCTGCCTCCTCTCTCTTTTTTGCAGATTTATTTCAGCTTCCTTTAAGAAAGTATCTCAAAGAGAAATACTCTGTTGGGAAAGAGCCACATTCTCAAACAGATACATTTTTCTCATTCCCAGCTCGGTTGCGTTCCTGTTTGCTGTCAGACCTATGGGCTTGGTAAAAACTGAGTTTGCAAAAACCTGTCCTCTCCTTTTCACATCCCTCAGCATAAGTTTCAAAAGCCAGAGCTTTTGAATGATCAATGCCTTCATTCTTCTCTTGCAAGTCCCTTCTCTAAAAATTCCTTAAAGCTCTGTGGGTAGCAGACTTTGACATGTGCAAGAGATTATTACCTGCTCTGACATAAACTAGAGATGACATTCACCACTCAGGAACACAGAACTCCACCACCATTCCACTTCAACACTACCATAGCCTTTAAAACAATTGCAGCTATTTACAGTTTTCTGTTGCATATCTTTGCTCTCAATCCCTCTTTTCATGCAGTAACCACCATCCCTTTCTGCAGTTTTATCCCTTGCTCTCCTGAACTTTGTGCTTCCTGTAGTCCCTATACACTTGTATTTCTCGGTCTAGAAGTTTCACATTCATTCCTTAAGACTTTCACAGCTCTATACTCTTTTTTATTTCTGTGCTCACTGGAAGTATTTCACATTAGTTACATAGTTGTAAAACAGTAAGGACATTTAAGATGGGAAGACAGTTTATTTGTAATGCAGAGAAGCACTGATTCTCTGCAAGTTATCCATTCAATGTTGTGAACATATTTCTGTAAACTGATAAAATCATATGAACTAATGAATTGCAGAATATTAAGGGTTTAAAGGCTTTAAAACTAAACTGCATAATTAGTTTTGTAACAGCATAGGCCATTTGCTAGTGCAGACTGGGTAACAGACAAGCAGTAAGTAATTTGCCTCTTCCACTGAATTCTGGTAGACCTCTTCTAGCCAGTATCACACAGTTACCAGCTATCAGTACAGAACTGCACCACTGTCCTAGCCTGCACAGCCATAAATCCTGCTTTCACTGGGGCTTTATCGACTGCCTGCACACACTCCAAAATAAGGGAAAGCAATCAGCAAGGACAGACCCCCAGGAAAACAAGGCAACACCAATTCTACATTAACCTAGCTTTATAATATAAATAATTAAACACTATGCTACGAGAAGTCATGGACTACAGTATTAAAACTATATTCTTTGTGAAAGTTGTGAGGCGAAGGTCAATGAATGAGTGCTTTCTCTTGTCTGATAAATACACTCAGGAGAAAAGAAAAAGCATATCTTTAGTTTAAAATGCACGAGAATATACTGTTCTAAATTTTCAGCTCAGTTATGTCTCTTTTCACACAGTTTTTCCTTGTATTAGTAACTTCCCATGAAGCAGATTATAATAGTATTCTAACATCAGACTGAAGAAGGTTTAGTGGATGAACCCATACTTTTTCTAACAAAGGTAAATATTTCTCCCCCACCAAATATACTTCAATGCTGCTAGACGAGAAACAGGATCATGGATTCAACTTGAACTGTCTTATTTGCTTGGAAAATATTTCTTAGGATGACAGGAGAATTCTGATTGGAAGCCTGAACTCTGCAGGCTAGAACAGTGGTGCAGTTCTGTACTGATAGCTGATAACTGTGTAATACTGGCTACAGAAGTCTACCAGAAGTGAAACCATACAAAAGCTATGCCTTGGATAACTGGGGAATAAGTGCTCAGGAAGCAAAGGTAGGGCATGAATTTACAATACAGTGGCTTTTTCAGATTCACTTTTTATGTGAACTCTCAATTAATGAATAATGCAAAGTGGAGAGTGTGTTGTAATTCCCAGCTTTTAGCCTCCTGTACCATAACTTCCCAATGTAGATAAAAATTTGCCTCTGCCACCATTCTGAAAGTGTGCTTTAGTTCCCTTTGTAGACAAAAGGGAACTTGGGAAACAACAGTACATTAAATAGCCAATATGCATCACTGTGTACAGTGAGTTATGAAATCTGATAAAGCTACCAGAATTCCTCTTTAACTAAGAATATCCTTAACCAAGGTCTTCCTTTTCACTAACCTCACAATTGTTTTCTCAACTTTACTCACAATATTGAGCCTGAACTAATAAACAGATTAATGCTGGGACTTACTAAATATTTTTAACACACTTATCCATGTGTTGAGAAACTTGATGAGTGATTGAAACCATTTAGAAGTGGTAAAAAATTCCCTCTTTACAACATGTCCACAACCGGCACTAATTGCGCTAAACATAATAAAGCCATCTGTGCTACAATTACATCTGCTTTGTTAACAGTGCGTTTTGTTAAATATTTCACAATTTGTAATCCAATAGTACCTGACAATGCCACCCAAAACGAAGAATACTATTCTTTGTTCTTACTATTGCATAACTTTTCAATAAATCTGGAGCCTCCTTGGTTTGCACATTTTCATGTTTTACTCCTTCCATGACTTCAGAAGACTCAATTAATATATTGTGGTTTTGCCCACAGTGAGTTTTGCTTTGATTGCCACATTTTCTTTTTGACATAGAAAACATCTTTGTTTCTGAAAAAACAACGGTATTTTAGAGAAAAGCAATAAGATTTTTATCAAGTCATGGTGCACAGCTGTATCCATTCTCCCATCCTGTTTTCATAATTATTGATACAGTATGTTGAGAAACATAATAATGGATTGGTGAAAAATGTAGCTCAGATAGGATTTTTTTTTAAAAAATTGTCATTTAGTGACAATACAATTTAAATTGTGTAAAAATTCCCTAAGCTGCACCGAAAGCGGTAATGGGCTGTATATGGATTATACAGATTTGAAGGCTATTAAATCTGATTAGAGTTTTAGATGAAGCGAAAAAAAAGACATGACTTCACAATTTCAATGAGCACACTGTGATATTGCATAAGAGTGCTCCTCACCTGCTGTAGTACATGTCTCTCTCTCAATGTCATTAATCTTCTGTGGAGCTCTACTAGTTCATCGAGATATGCCTAGAAACAAATCCCCCCCCCCATAAACAACTTGTTAATTAAGTCATAGCTATGTATTTAAAAAAACTTCAGATGTCTTCAAAAACAATACAAATTGAAGTTTTATTTTAAATCATCTTTGAGCTAAATTTTCTTATTCAGTAGTCTGGCTTTCTCTAGCATAATACAACCCAGATATAAATTTTTGAGGGTTTTCTTAGATATTTCATGATGATGAAAATCTTATTGGGTGGTCCTTTGCTGTAGAAGATAGTATCTATATCTAAACTGTGGCAAAAAGCGTCAAACAGATTGGGGTGCCAAAATGCATCTTTAAAAAACACCTTTCCCACCTTTCCATGTAAAATCCAAACCCAGAGGCTCACCATGAAATCCTTCTTTTTCTCTAATGCTACATAATTGATTTTCTGTGTCAACAAGGACATAAGGGGAGAAATACCAAGCAAGATTAATCTGATGGTAAACTCCACTTTTTCCCCTTCCTGGGGTGTCAAACATGTCCCACCTCTCCACCCAATTACCAACTTTCTCTTTCAGCCTGAACCATCAGAAACCTTTTCTTCTTTTAAGCAGAGAGACATACGGCACCCAGCTTAAGAAACCAAAAAGCGTATGGATCAGGCAACTGAAAATCTAGCAACATATACTGAAACTTTGGTCTCCTGCCTCACATTATCATGAAGTTGACACTAATACCTTTAAAATATGAACCTTCAGGGGAACTTGTCCATGCTGGGAAATTGTGGTATGTTCACTCAGTCTAGAGCTCTTACCTATGGCCTGATGATGCATTTTAAACAAACCCATCTTTCTCAGTGTTAAATGGTAACTGTTGCTTCGTATCATTCTAGTTAACATGCTAAATCACACTGCCACTTCCTAACGCACAGCCCTCAAGGGTTTCTGAAAAATACTTTTTTTTTTTTTAATTGATTGATTTATTGGCTAGGAATACACCTGTGAATTATCCTCTTCAAAAATGATCACTTCATCTGTGAAGCACAATACAAACTCATGGTGGAGAGTAGATAAAATAAATAATAGATGGCAGATTCCCTACTGGTGACATTTGCCAAATCACCACGTGGACTGAAGAGAAGGAAAACACTTTCAAAATAGAACAGACAAAAAAAGAATTACAGGGAAAAAGAAAAAAAAAATAAGAAAAGGATCTGCACCTATAGGAACAAAGCAAAGATGTACTTATTACTAAGATTTTAATTCTGCAACAAAGATTGGTGTTTAGTAAATACATTAATATCACAGCCTGCACTAGTTTACCGTTACCTCATTCTCATTTACCTTATCACAATCCCCATTCTTTATTTGTTTATCAGATTTGTTTTGCTTTATTGGACTTTTCACTTCTAAAATCTGGAAAAGAAAGAAAATATTGTAAAAATTAAAAGCATCATTGGATACAATTACATTTGAAAAATTCTACTATCAGTTGATAACACAAAGAACATAACGTCTGGAGAAAATGTAATCAAAACTCAAAACTGAGCCTTTCGCTCTTTAATCCATACAACCTATTCATACTTTTCAGAAAAAAAAGCAGCTTACAGTAGAAAATGCTGAGTTGCTGGAATGAGGTGATATTGGTATTATTAATCCTTAAAAGAATTCATCTCATGTTATTTAAAGCCTCCTCAATACTTTTTTCTATCTTTTGCATGCTGGTAGGATAAGAGGTCTGATTTTGCACATATAAAATGGTGCTGAGATAATCTCCAGTGTCTTTGAAATTTCACGTTTAGTATATTTTTCCTGTTTTGTTTTGGTTTTTTTTTTTCCCTCAATACTATCCCTTTTCTTCTACAACAGAGACTTTGGAACAGTCTTTGAAATGACCGCATGAGTTGCAACTGAAAAAAAAAACCCAAACCCCTGTTCGATGGCAATTTATCTTGCATTTTTATGGTTTCCATACAAAGCCATTTACTACCACGTATGCAAACCAATAATCCTTCATCCAGTACTGAACCACAGTCAAGAAGAGCATGTCAACAAGCAGAACACCATGCTTAATATGAAAATGTTAGAACTGAAGTGAGGAAAATTTGGGGGAAACAGAACTGTTGATTGTTCTTCCAATTTTTTCATGCACAACACACATTTTTTGAAGCTAAAAGTAAAGTTAAAAAAAAAATCACCATGTCACTCCTAACCTGGAATATGATCAGATTTTCTGAAAAACATCACAGGAAAATACATGATCACAGATAATGGGAGATTTTGTTTCACATTTCATTGTATGTAAGACAATCATCAGCATGCCTATCTCCAAACCACACTGCACAGAACAAAACTCAGCAAATAAAAGAAGGAAATAAGACATGTAAAAGCAAGTTTTCTAGATGAGCAAGAAGCCTCACTGACAGCTTTCTGTAAGGTCCCTCTCATTCCTACTTCCCTTGGTATAAATGACTAAAATTACATATGTGGTCCCCAGGGTGACCAGCACCATACGAATACAGCAGGCATGCAACTTTTTCCCTATATATGGAAAGTGACTGCAGACCTGAGTCAACCGTACCTAAGGACTTACTTAGGTAAAAGTGATGCACGGCCAGAAAGCAGAACATCCTTTCCCAAAGGAAAAACACTGTTGTTTGATTCAATACCCCCTGGGGTTACTGCTGTGTAAGGCCAGTGGAAGAACAAGTCTTGCAGACCACTAGGCATGGATCCAGTACCTTTAAGAGACTTTTCTCATTTTTAAAGGAAGAAAATTCTTGGTTTCAAATAGAACCTTAGCCAGAAGACAGTATATATTTGAAAAAGTGGCTTCCTTACAGTGCTCTTGATGTGTAGTTGAAATCCAACATCTTAAGCACTCCTATTTAGATAAGACATAGCACTAATCACATCTGAGGAAGGTTACAGAAATATTAACTCTGTATTAGCTCTTTAATTCTATGAATGGACTTAGTCAAGACAAGCATGATTTCATGAGTCAAAAGCATCATCCTGACAAGCAGCACTATGCTACGAAACAGAGATTTCACATGTGGCTACGGTCCCTACAGTTTGAATTCTCATAATGCTTCCCTAACTTTCTGATTTTCAGCTCGATTATAAAATTCAGCTCAATTATAAAAATGGAAGAAGGTATGTGACATTCAATTTCAGCTGGCACACTGCTATGGTTTGGAGTGTCTAAATCCACAGGTAGACCTTCTGTTAGATCACTGAAGGGGAAAGGAACATGGAATATGTGACTGACTGGGTTGCTGATATTGATATTTACAATTAGTTAATGATTACATTTCCTCTGTATAAGTTAGCCTTCATTAAACAACAAGCCATAGACAGGTGTTTTATGTTTCTTGTGCTTATGTCTGCAGTAAATGCAATATTCTTCATCTTTATGGTTTGTTTTTTTCCCCAAAAGACTCTCTCAAAAACATGTAATTTTTTTACATATCAACTTAAAAAAGCCTGTAGTGTTTCTGGTGGGTAACAGTATGTTTTCTAGACATGGAATCTCCTTCCTCTTTCTGTGCACAAATGATTCCCTAGGTTTTTTTCCCCATAGTGTATTTGAACTTAACTGACGTGAATAATAATGTTTTGGGTTTACACTATCAGTAAACTTGTATTGGAAACCTTATTAGAAAAACAATGACAAAGAAACAATTTCTGCCAGATAATTGAGACAGTTAACGCAAGAGATATAGGAAAAACTTATCCATAAAACTCACCATCTAAACCACAAACTTGTTATTACATGTAGACACTATCCTAGCTATATCAATACTATAAACAGCCATTTATTGGCGGTCAGTAAATTTCATGACTGCTTTTTGTGGATGATCCAACTAATACTGGGAATGAACTATGGCTCCCTAAAATAAGTTACAAATGATGAATTTTATAAATTATGAATTTTTTTTGAAAGAATATGAGCTTTTATGTTTGTTTTTTATATTTAGGGAGCCTTACTTACTGGGGATGAGGTAACTCTCAAACTCTAATTCTCATTTGTCCTTGATGTATTTTCTAGCTCTAGGTTATTCCTTTTCTCTGAAAACCAGAACTATACTACTTCCCTACCTCAAAAATAGTAACAATGTTTGCTCTTACAAATATGGAACAAGTACTCTGATAGTGGAGTAAAAATGATTGTGTCTTCTAGGGAATGAACAAAAAACTCCTGAGAATGAGCCTCTTGATGCAAACTGTGTCTCCTGATGATACAAACCCAAACCTGTATCAACTGTACAACTGATGCTGTAAAGCGAGCTTTACATAAAGGACACGTTTCTTGAAATACTGATGAAAACATTACTTTGGTCTATAGTATTTGCTAAACAACATACTTCTACTTCTCCTGAAAAAAAAAAAACCCTCTCATTTTAGTTTACAGACTAAGCAACTGCACTGAAGTAGTCAGAATGTCCTATCAGCTCCCCAGGACAGCATTTATGAATCCTGACTTTACCTGATTGTTGCTGGTTTTCAGTAAAGGTGGTGCTGGTTCATGATGTAGTGGTGAGGAAGCTGCACTGCTGTCAGTGTCACTGCCATCACTCAGGCTAACCCTTTGGAAAAACAGAGCCAAGAGATTACACCTACAGACAAAGGGCTGTTAACATTGGTGAATCGAGCTTGCACCTTGAGGTAGGACACTAAGAATGACCCCTCACTAAGCAAGCCACCATTAATCAAGGTCATGTGGAAGAGAGGCATCCGAGCAGGGCCACACTCTGGAAAAAAGCTCTGTGTAGCACGGAGAATGAGGCTGCCTGCCTGCACTTGGCTGAGATGACATGTCTGGTTAACAGCAGCTAACATTACAGACACAGTTAAATATTTAGAACATTAAACTGCTGTTCCCAGCATTCCTGGAGTGAGTCTGCATCTCTCTTCACAGCCACAGGGAAGGAGGAAAATGTTTTGTAGAGATACTTTTCTGCTCTTCTACAAGCTTTCTAAACAGCTGCACTTCCCACTTGGACAAGTGCTTCACTGAAAAGTTCCTTGTTTTTTGTCATAAATAACACTCCTTTTCCTGGCTAAAATTAAAAAAACCTTAATATCTCAAAAGAGGGCATATGAAAAAGCTCAGCTCCTAGTCAGTCTCACCCTTCATTTACTTAGGAACAACAGGGAATATTTACTTGTTGGAAGAAAAAAAAAAGTTATTTGGGATAAAAAGAAGGTAGAGAAACATTAGCCTTAAGGTTTTGTTAAAAAGCTGAAACAAAATCTCCACACTTAGAGACAAGCTGAGACAATCATTTATCCAATCACTGACACAAACAAATTCTCAAACTGATAGTCATCTTGATCTTTTTCTCCTTAATTCTAGCTGCTAAATTGCACCAGGGAAACAGCTGACATTCATTAATGTTTTCTTATTACCTTCCCATTTAAGCAGTAGGTGACACTAACACTCAGGTGCTGTGCACTCACAGCAAAATCCTGTGGATGAGATAAAGAACCACTATGAAAGGTTCAAGAGAGACTGTTTCAGGTTTTCCATGACCTTCAGCAACATCCAGATGGAGCTTCAGGCTGCCCAAAGAATAAATGATTTTTGGAATGCCCTCCTAAGGTTGCACCTCGGATGCAGAAGCATTTTTAAAAAGCAATTTCTGTGACAGATGCTTTCTTTACTTTCTGTCTGCACTTCTACACATTGCCTACTGCATGCAGTACCGAAGTTACTTGGAATTCACAGTTCATTGATTCTGATCCTATTTAACAACCTAATCTAAACCTGGTAAGCAGAGAGATCTTGAAAATGAGACACTATGTACAGAATAGCTCATCCGGCAATTGAAGGACTTAATTTATCTCATTTATGCCAGAGAGTAATTATGACTACTCCCCTGAAGTCACAATGGCATGAAATCAAAGAAAGTCGAATGAATGAGGATCATCATAACCATGTGGATTAGTACAGAAACAGTTTGTATTGGGAATGGCTAATTCTGGTATTTTTTAGAAGAGGCACTTTTACATGCATATGCTTTAAAAAGAGTCTGAATTCTTTGCTCATTTGCTGCTCAGCACTCTTTGAGAACATCAGACCTCACCCCACTACTAATAAGGACAGTGACTTGGCCACCAGGCAACTTGCAATCAGAAGACTCACCTGCGACTCCTGCTTCCTCCTCGTGTATTTACAGGTCGTTCCAATTCAGAATCATTGTCATTCTCATCTGCTTCATCCGATTCATCTTCATTATCATCTGAATGCAGATCTTTCATTATAGACCTACACGGACCTGAAAGAACGGAGACAATAAAATACAAAAACGATGTTCACTTTGCAGTGTTCCAGGCAATGCACCTAGCTTTGTAGGTGACAGAAAACTACACATACACACCCCCACCCCCCCCCAGTGTTGGGAGGGGAGTCTTAAAACATTAAACAAGATTCTTTTGCATTCCTGGGTTTTAGCTTTTTTTTTTTTTTTTCTTTCTCAAAGGGTATTATATGCGAGTGAAGATCTACAGGGACATACTGATCAGTAATAGTACATTTGTCAGGTTAATCCATGTATTGAGAAGCAGACTCACAAATAATTTTGACTAACTTATACTGGCAAAGGCAGTCTTTGTCTTCCTGTTTTTTATGTATTTAGCTTTAGCTGTTACCTTTATTTCAGGGTCAATTTCAGGTCAAGTAAGCACTTTGCCAGTGTTCATACGTAAAAAGTGCATCAATACCATGCAACACCATGCTATCTCTTTTCCTGAATTAACAGAAGGTACAAAGCTTGACTTGCTCATAAAAATGCATTAAATTCAGTTTGGGATTTTGGGTTGATTTTACTCAATTTATTTTGCTGTAAAAGACAAGTTACAGAAAGAGGAATATATTTAACATATCTGGGAAATGTAAAACTACAGCTGCTTGAAATAAGAATGCACAAAAGCAGCTTAGAAGAGGGAAGGAAGCAAAGACTGATGCCACAGGGCATTTAACTCTGAAGTACAGCTCATCTGAGACCTGAAGCAGCAAGAAAAAGCAACAGTGATGGCTGCAGGAACAGCAATTACTATTAGGGTCCTGCAATTCCTTCAGCCCAGGAAACACAAAGTACTAAGATTAGTGAACAATGTGAGCTTCAGAATGTTCTTTAAATGGAGATGAAGCTCCCAACTCTCTATTTGCTAATGGGTAAACAGAGTCAAGGAGTGTCACCCCTGGTCACTGCCAGAAGAGCAGACATCTGTCTGTCAGGGTCACACTCCTAACAGGGAGGAACAGATTTGTGGATTATTCCAGACCTAGCAAGGTTCAGGTCACAGGCATTTTGACTAGTTTTGTGCAAGTGACTTCAAAGCTGATGTTGAGAATGATTTACCACTAAGGCTGCACTAAAACTTTTGTAAATTGGCAGTTTGGGCAGGTTCAGATCAATGGTTTCCCTTTCCTGTTTTTACACCTTAAGGTTGGCTGGTGTCCTGGTTTCAGCTGGGATAGAGTTAATTGTCTTCATAGAAGCTAGCATAGTGCTGTGTTTTGGATTTAGTACTACAAGAATGTTGATAACACACTGATGTTTTTGGTTGTTGCTGAGTAGTGCTGAGACTACTGAAGGACTTTTTGAGCTTCTCCTGCTTGGCCAGGTGCATAACAAGCTGCAAGGGAGGACAGCTGGCCCAAACTGACCAAAGAGCTATTCCACACCATATAACAACATGCTTGGGGGGTTGGTTTCAGGAAGAGTGATCACTGCTCGGGGACTGATTGAGGCTCGGGGAGTGATCGCGGCTCGGGACGGGCTGGGCATCGGTCAGTGGGTGGTAAGCAATTGCATTGTGCATCATTAATTTTGTGTATTCTGTATATTCTCTTACCATTCTCATTATTACTATTATTTTCTCTTATTAAACTGTCTCTATCTCAGCCCACAGCTCTAACCTTTTTTTTAATTCCGGAGTCTCTCCCCCATCCCACTGAGGGAGGGGGGAGTGAGCGAGCGGCTGCGTGGTGCTTAGTTGCCAGCCGGGTTAAACTACGACAGCTGGGAAGAAGCCCACATGGTGCTGATGGACAAATTCCTGGTGGGCCAGACTCTTGTACAGGTGACAAGGAAAGGGAAGCTATATTGAAGTGTTTCTTGTCCATGCAATCACCGCTGATCTGCAGAAACAGTGGATCTGTGATCCATTTTCTGTGCCTGTTTGGGTCTCAGGTAGACAACGCTCAGCTATTTGCAAATGGTAACTTGTAGTCCGACCGAATATCTAATCATCTGACCCTTGAAGTAGGGAAAGGACTCTTTCCATGGCTTTTACATTCCCTTTAAAAGGGAGGAGAGAGGGCACACTCAGCAGCATCAGCACAGGGATGAAGGAAGAATTTGCCCACTTTGATCTTTTGGAAAATGTTCTTATTGGTCCTTGACTGTTGAGGTGTGTGAATGAGAGACATGGCATAGGAAGCTAAATTAATTGAGGTAAAGGGTTAGAAAAGAAGATTAAATTATAAATATACAAAGAAGGATTCCACGTTTTAAGAGAGATAAAAGGGTATGGACACAAGGATATTTCCACAGACTAGGCTAGCCTAGAAAGTCTAGTTTCCTTACACCTTATTGGGCAAAGACACTACCAACCACCAAAGTCCTACTGAAGATGGTCATCTTTGTCTGCACTGAGAGCAGACTAATCTCACTCCACTCCATAGGCCAAAGTCAGCTTCTGAGAACGCATTCATGTCCTCTCCACAATGTATAGAAGGAAGAAAATAGTAGAAAAGACTTGGTAAAGGGCAGATGAAAGGAAAGCATCATCATCATCATACTCTTGATGAAAGAGCAGAGGAAAAGGTCAGTAGGAGGACAGGTAAAATAACCAACCAAAACCTAATTTTGTAGTGAAATTTAGTATGACATATGATTAGCTGATCTTGCATAAAACACCAGCATGTAACTCCACAACATGGAAACTGGTATCTATGCTTGCAAATCATCCAAAACATCAATCCTTGATTTTATTTTTAAATGGAAGCAGACAGAAAACCAGCACACATTCCTCATAATCTCTAGACAGCCTGCTTTCCCAAGCTTAAGCTAACTCACTATTCTTGCCTATGTCTTTTTCCAAGCATAGCAGAGGGCCTTTTTATACCCTGATACTCCCTTGCTGGGTTCTGCGACAATCAGACAGTCCTGTCTCAAGTTGCCAACAGGCTTATTCCTGTTTCTTGGAGAAAAGGGAACTTGGGAGTCCTGAGACATCCATCACTGACAGCCCCATAGGCATTGAACAACCTATCATTCAAATTTTCACTTAATTTAGGACCATGTCTGTCACCCTGAACAGGCATTTTGTACCCAGCTGGCTGTTCCTGTAGACTTTCCCAACAATCAGCAAAGCATTAATTTTTAGATCTTTTGTTTCTAGCGCTGATAGCGATGTCACTGTTAATCTTCTCCTCCTTGCTATCAATTTAAAATTCCATTACAACCTTTTTAAGGGTTTGAGAAGTTGTTCTCTCCTAAAGCATCAGAATAGGTAAGGAGAAACTGAAAACTAGGAGCTGCCCAAGAGCAAGGTAAGGAAATGGAAAAATAACAGAGTAAGCCCCAAGAGCAGAACTTGAAGAACCTTAGGTTAGCCCACTGCTTATGTAAAAAGAGTTGAAAAAAGCTCATACTACGGTTTTCTGACATTTGGGTATTGGAGTTTGAATGCAATGGAAAAAGAGAAATGGCCCCGGCAAGTAACTTCTAGTTAGGGAAAAAAAGCATGGGTTCTGACCAGAACACAACATACAGCGTGAACATGCCACAGTATGCCTGGTGCTTCATCCCTTTGATATACAAATGCACAGTCTGAGCAATGAATGCATGTAATTAACTGGAACTTCCAGAAAGAAGCAGTAATCCCTATTTACTGTCTCAAGAAAGAAGAGTCATATATACCACTCGCAGTACTGAGTTGTTCACATCAGAGGAGAAATCTCGCATCTATTCTTGAGAAGGTACAAAAAAATGCAAGACAGTCTGTGACAGAAGAGATGGATGGATCCAGTCTGCTCGGAAGAAAATATTAAGTCAACAGGTTTCTGCCAAACATAAGATAACAGACACATGAATGGGAATCCAAACCCTTTGGCTTGTAATGGACAGTTCACACCACTAATGAGGTTTTCATGAGAGCAAAGATGGGTTTTCAGCAAAAAGGGGTTCTGTTTAGCCTTAGATAAAAATTAAATGCCTGAAGCCAGTCATCAACCACAGTTCACTTCAGCTCTTGCTTTCTTTCACCTGCCAGAACACATTAGAAAATCAGTACCAGTCACATATAGAAAGGCAGTAGGACTGATATGCATCGTGTGTAGATCTATTTAAAAACAAACCATCTGCCTGCGGCAGTAATATATTTTCATAGCCTTAAATCAAGTCTACCATTGAGAAATATAAATGGATAAAACAAATGCAATCTGAATTAGGAAAAAGCTGCTTTTTTAATGCTCCTGATCTAAAGAACAAAACAAAAGCTGATTAAGAATGTATCAGTTGTACAATCTTACAAACCCAGGAAAAGGCCAAGCAGGAACTCAGTAATTTAATAGATCATGTAGAATGAATCTCAACTTATTTACAGAAAACCTGCCTTGGCAAGTTCTCTGGGAAGAAAAATGCATTTTTTTTATGAGATCCAAGTAAACCATAATTATTAGCCAGAAAACCAAAATGCAAACTTAAAGTCAACTTAGTCTAACCATCATCTTCCCCTGACATGTATCTAAAGTAAAACTCTTAAAAATTCCTGAAGCATGTGACGATCATGGCCCTTTGGAAGGATCCACATGCACATATCCTTGGGTTTCCCATGGGAAGCCACACCTTCCTGAGCGGGGCTTCAGATGGAGCTAGGTGCCACACGACCTAACCCTGCAAAAGGACAACCTCAGAAAGAGAGGCTCTTTTGAGTTTAGCATCTGTTAAATGACTGGAAGGTATTTAGTGTTTCAAAACAAATACCTTTCACACCCTTTTGTCAGATATATATTTTCTCCCCTTTTATTTTGCCCTTACAGCCACATTGTTGAAAACACATGTTGAAAACAACCCGAGGAAAAGTCTCTAAAGCAAAACTGCGGCCAGTTCAGGCTGTGAAAGGCAGAAGAAAACTGGTAATGAGATGCCACCAGTTCTCCTTTTATTGGCCCCTTCATTTCACACATTCCTTTCAATTTCTTTTCCTTTGTTGGTACCTTGTTGTCTGCTGTTTTGAGATGGTGTAAAACTGGAACTGGAACTGGAGCTGGAACTGGCAGGACTGGGCTGTTCAGACTTAAAAGGAAAAAAAAGAAAATAAATAACATTGTAAGAAACATTTTTGCCTAAAACTCTTACTGTTAGTTACTGCCTAAGCCATGCTGTCAAGAAAAAAGAACTACAGAACAGAATAATACTCAAAGATCTTTATTTCAGGTGTCAGTGAAGCAAACACTGTGGAAATTTCTAGTTCTTAATAAAGCCAATATCCTAACAAGAAGTTTCCAACACCTTGTTTCAAAGGCTATACAACATAAGAGCCTAAACAACAGACCCAAGGTTCCTGTGTCCTTATCATACTGTAGTTGCAATGCTTTTCAAATTAGTAATGTTATAGTAGAATTGAAAAGCAGAGGAAGACCTGAGCAGGCCACACTAAATGCCAGAAAACTTCAGGCAGACAGTTTTCTTTCTTTCTTCCTTAGAAAAGAAGTCTTAAGATGAGGATTCAAAGTAAACTTTTCTGCTGTTATTGGATTTCTCCTCATCCCAACACTTTCCATATGTATTAAGACCCCACAGATTGTAATAGTGATTGCACCAGAAATATTGCCTTGTAACACAGGGAAATTATCTGGAACACACAGATTACAAAGGAGAACTAGATTTGTGAAACAGAGTTGTTAAAAACCATTTACGTTATTTAACAAACAGTTCTACACATTGTTTTTCCACTATTGTTTAAAGTGTATAAATTTCTCTCTAAAATTCTATAAAATTACTGAAAGAGGCCTATGTCCTGGTTTCAGCTGGGATAGAGTTAATTGTCTTCATAGAAGCTAGCATAGTGCTGTGTTTTGGATTTAGTACTACAAGAATGTTGATAACACACTGATGTTTTTGGTTGTTGCTGAGTAGTGCTGAGACTACTGAAGGACTTTTTGAGCTTCTCCTGCTTGGCCAGGTGCATAACAAGCTGCAAGGGAGCACAGCTAGGACAGCTGGCCCAAACTGACCAAAGAGCTATTCCATACCACAGAACGTCATGCTCGGGGGGGTGCTAATCAGTCTGTTGCGGGGAGAGCGATCGCAGCTCCGGGGGGGAGTGATCGCGGCTCGGTACAGGCTGGGCATTGGTCAGCGTGTGGTGAGCAATTGTGATGTGCAACATTCATTTTGTATATTCTGTATATTCTCTTACCATTCTCATTATTACTATTATTATTATTTTCTCTTATTAAACTGTCTTTAACTCAGCCCATGGCTCTAACCTTTTTTTTTCTTCCGGAGTCTCTCCCCCATCCCACTGAGGGAGGGGGGAGTGAGCGAGCGGCTGCGTGGTGCTTAGTTGCCAGCCGGGTTAAACCACGACAGCCTATTACTTCATCTAAAAATTCCGTGTAATTTTTCTCACAGTGGTTATGACTTATGAGGGTTGTACTGAGAAGTCTTCCTTCCTGCTACCATGTTGCATGTCTCCATATACTTTTTTGCTTGTTGTTTCTTAGGTTCAGTGGCCTCAGGTGCATGGGTGTTGGTACATACTTGCATACTCATCTGTGTACATGAGACAAAGAACAAATGTGGGATGTGGGCACAGAATATGTTAATGGAGAACATAAAACAAGAAATAAGTGTCCACACAGAAGGAATGGTGAAAATCAGGTTAGAAATTAACAGTCTGAAAATCTGCTATTGAAAAGAAAACCTGCTTGCACTTTAGATTTTATACAACTGCATTATCATTACATGCTATCCAGGCTAAGGAAAGTTTTCGGACTTTCCTTCCCTGTGCAATATCCCTTGTGATTAAATGAAAACTAAATTGCTCTCAAAAATAACGGCAGTAATATCCAGTCAATGTAAAACTCTGTTTTCACACAAGCAGGCTACCTAAGCTTAACAGTTGCTTTTGCTCCCTAAATCAATCTATTGTTGCCATTCATAGTGAGCAGGCAGATTTACAGCCTTTTAACTGCCTTTTCTCACAGTAAGAGATGCCTATTTGGGCAACAGAATGCTTGAGAAAAACACCATTAACATCTGCTCTCCTCAAATCAACACCAGCTCCAGTTCTCACAGACACACAGCCCAAACACAAACTCTGGACCTGACTGTATGGGTATATCCAGCTTACATACAGGTGAATCAACCCTGTGCAAGAGAACCCAACACAACCAACAACACAGCCCATTTCTGAGTACCAAGAGAGATTCTTACATGGTCCACAGCATCAGACCTTTTTGGAAGATCATGCAGCATCACTTGACACTGATCCAAAAATCAAGTAATTCTGAAAAAACTTTTTTTTTTTTTTTTTTTTTTTTACTGCCTGAACTTCTGCAAAGCCATACAACAGATTTAGCTGTAAAATAATTGCAACATGAAACAGACTGCACTGATGAAGAAGTCAATCAAACTTAAAGACATCACCATTCTGGAAACTAATTTCAGTCTTTCAGCTTCGGGTTACTCTTAAATACCCGGTTTATCTGTCACTTGCTGCTTTTTTCAGCAAAATTACTAGCTGACAACTGGTTTCTGCAAATTTTTATTAACTGTATTTTTCCTTTATTCATTTCAACATGAACTTTAACTTACATAAAATCCATTCCTTTAAAAAAGTTACAAACACTAAAAGACCATCATATTCAGTTTAAAATACTTGAAGAAGTGCTAAAACTGCAGAAACCCCCCCCACACACACACGTGTGCAGATATTTATCACCATTAAAACATCCTTGTGAACCAGTTTACTGGAAACAAAAAAAGGGAAAAGGCCTGGTCTTGTTCACATTATAAGGCATACAAACACCAGTGGAATTCCTCCGTGTCAAAAATTTCTCCCAGCATTAACTAATTGACACACAATCACAAGAAGGAATGGACATGAATACACAGAAAGTTGCTATAATACCTTCCTGGTAAAAATTCTGCTCTGTTTTAGCAAGATCACTTTGAGAAGCCAAACCATAGAAAGTCCCAGTGAACAAAAATATCATCCATACTCTTTTAAAAAGGGTTCTTAATGCCTCTTGAAACAATTTACATTATTTCATTAAATGGCCCTGTCTGAAAATGTATACCAAGAAATACAGATTAGCATACATGTTAAAATTGTTAAGTGTTGGAAATTAAACCTAGCTCATTTGACTTTGCGAAATCTGGGGTGAGAGCGCATGCAGAGGAAACAGCTGCTTTTAACATAAGAATGAGTGTTTCAACAGAAAAGACTTGCCTTTTTAGAAGGAACTAAAAATATGCCTTCCATATATGAATATGGATTAGTGCCGACAACACTGTTGCTTCTAGTCACCAGAGGCTATATTTTGTCACTTAAGCAATGCTTTTTGACAGTTTTACAGGCTGTTATCCCAAGGACTCAGGTATTTATGGCTTTATTCACTTGGGCTTTCTGCTCTTATCCAGTGGTTACTAATCACCAAACAGATTTTTTTTTTTTTTAAATGGGTCTGAAATTAGCTAAAGGGTGTCCTTCAACAATAAGAACTTAAAGACAGTACCAGCAAAGAGCTTCTCTAATATGTCCTTTTCCTGTTTTACTAGTTTTCCCTTCCTGCAGACAAGCTAATGAGAGTTTGGGCCCAAACTGTTCATTAGTGCAATGACCCGATATGATTTATTGCATTCTTAGACAGTCTATTTCATTTTAGTGCTCTCACACCAATGCACAGGAGACACTAGCTTCTTTATTAGGCCTGGTTGAGGGATTCTGTGCTTTGAAACCATTAGGGAAGAAAAGGGACTTTTCTTTGGCTCAAGTTTTCCCTGAAAAGGTACCTTTTTCACTAGCTCTAAATCACTCGGTTGCTGTCATTTCCAAACTCTTGTCTGTTTTTACCAGTAGTACAACAACTTACTCTTGAGCTGCAAAGAATTCTCAGGCAAGCTCACCTGTTTATGACACAGGATATAGTAGAGCTGTTTCTGTAATATTTCATGGTTGCCCAGAGCTATATAACTTCTTCTAAAAATAAGCCACATCATTTCAAGCTCCTTATTTATATTAAAAAACAGAAAACATCTGTATGTGGGTGACAATAGCTTTTCTTGCCTTCCCCTGAACTGTTTCTGAAGCAAAATTACATATTGTTTCCTGAAACAAAATTTAAATGGTGTAGTAATATCCCATTTCATATCAGCCAGTCTACATATTACCTATTTTTATGCACAATAGTCTAAAAGACTTATGTTTCCCTGTGCCATACATACTGAAAAGTCTATCTACTTAAAACTGCTTATAGCTGTGTATTAATTCTGCTTCCACTTTGTCCCAGGTTAGCTTTTCGGGGAGGAGAAACATGCTCCTCCAGGACAGGCCTTTTTCTCTAACAGGACTCCTATACTTACAACTTCTACTGCCTCTTAAGCTCCCTGTCACTGATCACCACCTCAGCTTCTAGTAGAGTAATCCAACCCACCTGTAGAATGGGTTGAACAACCCTGCCTCATCCACCAAGTGTCCACATTTGCCACTGCCAAGGGGAGACACCGTTTGGGTGTCCATGATACCATAAGTCTGAACTGAGCTGCCCACACCATGCCAAAGTTCTATACCGCCACAGTTCCTGACAAGCTGCTACATTAGCAACTAACCTCCAAGGCAGGGCAAAACTCTTTAACCACTCTCAAAAGTTAGCTCGCAGGGTGCAAGCTTCCACGGTGCAAGCTCACAGGGAAGAGGGAAGAACAGGGGTATGGAATGGGAAGTGGAATTCATTTTCTTATAGAAATGGAAATACTTATTCATAACTACAATGTTTAAGGAACTAAAAATTATTTAAAGAAGTAATTTAAGATTAAGGAGATGTAAAATTTAAACAGGAAATCCCAGATTATTGATTTTTGAGAGGGAGAGAGACAGACATTTGGCAGAGAATGTGACCTAAGGTGTTGATATAATTAGCTGCCTTAATTATTTGTAGTAATTTCAAACAAAAATTCCATAACACTGATGGAGATGAGGTTATTTGTTAATTAAGTTCACTCTGTACCTCTTACCTGAACAAGTCCGTGGGGCCTGATTGGATGCACCTGTGAGTGCTGAGGGAGCTGTGAAATGTCATTGCAAGGCCACTCTCAATGATCTCTGATTGACCACAGTGACTGGAAGAAGTGTCTGAATATTGGAGGAAAGCAAATGTTACTCCTGTCTTCAAGAAGGAGGTTCTACAGGCTCATCAGCCTCACCTCAATCCCTAGGAAAGTGATGGAGCATTTCCAGGCACCTAAGGATGCGAAAATCATCAGTAGTCAGCATGGCTTCACCGAGAGGAAGTCATGACTAAGCAACTTGATAAAACTTCTGTGATGAAATAACTGGCCTGGTAGATGAGGGGAGAGAAGTGAATATTATTTACTTGGACTTCAGTAAGGTCTTTGACACCGTGTCCCCAGGATCCTCATAGACAAGCTGTTGATGTATGGGTTGGATGAGCACAGAGTGACATGGATTGAAAATTGGCTGAATGGCTGGGCCCAGGGGGTGGTGAACAGTGGTGCAAAGTCTAGTTGGAGGCCAATAGCTAGCAGTGTACCCTAGTGTTCAACGCTGGGTCCAGTCCTGTTTTACATCTTCATTAATGATCTGGATGATGGGGCAATGTGCCCTTAGCAAGTTTGCTGACTACACAAAACTGGCTGATATACCAGAGGGTCATTCTGCCATCCAGGGGGACCTTGACAGGCTGGTGAAATGGCCCAACAGGAACCTCATGAAGTCCAAGTCCTCATGAAGTGCGAAGTCCTGTACCTTGCACCAACACATTCTGGGGGCCACTCAACTGGAAAGCAGCTTGGCAGAAAAGCACCTGGGGTCATCATGGATCTTATTAATGTACATAAATACCTGAAGGGAGGGTGCAAAGAGGATGGAGCCAGGGCCTTTTCAGTGGTGCCCAGTGACAGGACAAGAGGCAATGGGCACAAAGAGAAACAAGGGATGTTCCCTCTGAACATCAGGCAACATTTTTGTACTGTGAGGGTGATCAAGCATGGGCACAAGTTGCCTGAGGAGGTTGTGGAGTCTTCCCTCCTTAGAGATATTTTGAAAACTCTACATGTGATTCTAGGCAACCAGCTTTAAGTGGCCCTGGTTGAGCGGGGGAATTGAACCAGATAACTGTCAGAGGTCCCTGACAACTTCACCCAGTCTGTGATTCTCCAAATTTGAAACACAGCCTTCATTCAACAGTTAGAAAAGGCCTTAAACCAAATGTTGCAACTGTTTCATCTGAACAACTGCACTGGATGAAGCAGGACTGTGTTTCTTTAGAGACCCTCCTACTGAAACATACGTCTACTTTTGAAAGAAAATCCTTTTCCTTCTATATTTATGTACATATTTTGTCTAAGCTTTATAAATAAAAAATAAATTTGAAACACTGCTAACATAAGAATTCAGAAATACTTAAGCTAGTGTAAGACTTAGAGAGACTCACTCAGGAGACTGAGCTAACACATGTGGATAATAAAACTCTTTTGCATAATACAGCTGAAAGATGAAGCACTAGTGAAGGCTGTTGCCTGTAGGAATATTTTACTGAAGAAATCTTATTGGTAAGAGCAGAAGACACACAGTAAAGCAGCCAAAGAAGTACAGGAGAGATTATGGTTTCTCATGTCGAGCAGCTAAATACTACAGTTTCTATGAATTTCATGCTTACAAGATAATAAGTACACTAAAGATAAAATAAACTAAAAATGTGTGTGGTGATATGAATATGAACACAGTCCTTAAACTGAAAGAGGCAGAGAGCAAACTGATGGAAGTTCTTGTAGATAACCCCAACTAAGAAGGATGAAGTCCCTGTTCTGAATATGTAGGTAATGCTGGCAAAGACAGGGTTATATAGTCATAAGCTTTTCAAAATTGGCACTAAAAACTGTGTTAACTGGACCACATTTCCCCAGAAATGTGTGAAAAGACTGATGTCTTTTTGTGAAGAATTAATAAAGTACCAGCAGCACAATGTAGGGTAGTTAAGAGCTCTACATTCTATTCAAAGTCTGAATTGTGTGGGGAAAAAGAAGCCCCACCAAAAACAACACAAAAATGGGGACCACGGATGGAAGATGAAGATATCTTAACTAAATAACTTGTCTGAAGAATACTGCTTATCTTATAAACTCAGTGGCATGAAAGCCCTCTGATGAGAATGGTGACTGCCTGTGCTCTGCCAAGTGTGCTAAGCCAAATTAAGCTGATACGCAATACTCAGATATTGATTTTCTGGGAGCTTGACTTACAGTTTTTAAACTTTTCCTTTAATAACCTTCACACATTATATACACAAAGCTCTCATAAGCCACCAAAGGTGAGAAATGTGTTTTAGAAAGAAAGTCTAAGCCTCAATTTTAGTACTAGATACAAATGAGAAAATTCAGCCTAGGTATTAAATCCAACGTGACAGTTTCATTCAATTAATCTTCATTTTCTGCTCTAATAGGAATAATAGCAATGGTAGAAGATAGGTGGTGGCTGTTCTGGCCAGACCTGGCTGCTGTATTGGCACTTCCAGATTCTCTACACTTGCCCTATTTTCATATCAGCACTGAGAAGGGCAGGTGTTGATGCAGTCCCAGTACACCGTAACAGACAGTTTGCTGTCACTTTTGGTGCAGTAAGAAGGTCGTTCACCTAAATTCTCCCAGATCTGAGGTCCTGATGTCAGAAATTCATGCACTTCTATTAACAAAACAGCAGCTGAAGAACGGTCTCACTACATGCAAAACTTTTTATGGCTGTTATTCTGCACTACAGTACATTTCCTCACCACTAGAGATCTGGTCATCTCCGCAGGTACTCACAGACTTTGCAAATTCACCGTAGTTCCCTTCTCTTCTTATGTAGCTCAAACTCTATAGAGTGCTCCCAGCAGGACCCTACACTAAACCTAAACTATGCAGAAATCTTGTCAAGGTCATACACATCGAGTAAATACAGACCTGAACATATGAAAAACAACAGCTTTTCTACTGAAGTGCTGCCGCAGAGCCCCTATTGCAGACCACTGGCTCCTGAACTCATGTCCCAAAATAAAAAAAAAAAGGTCCAAAATTTCACCTTAGTCTACAGAGCAATCTAGTGCAGCTCTTCCAGCTTTGTTGGGCTTCTCAGTTTTACAGCAAGCCTCATTATATTTACTTTTAACTATAACTTAACTCCTGGGATTTAAATGATTATATGAAAAACTCAGCTTTCATTTCTGTAGATTCCAGTTTCAGTGAAAACTGTAGAGAGAAAAAATATAAAAAGCTATGTTGTAGCCTAAAAAATTCTGAAGTCTCTAAACCAAAACAAAGCCTCTCAGACTATTTTTCAAAGTTTCATAACTTTTAGCCAATGCTGTGATACTGTAGACTGAACAATGATTTTTATACGTCATGGTTGGCAACAGTATGCTCTACACACATTTTTCTCTATAGATATTTCTGAGGCATCAGTCAGTATGGTTCCTAGCACTTGCTCTATAATAATATTATCATGTATTTCTCTGGTAGTTTCCACAAAATACCATATGTATTATATACACACAGAACTATACAATGCTGATTCTCTGAGAATAAAAAAACCACACAGAACAAATTGCTGTCATCTTACTGGTATTTTACCATTTATGGCTGACACATCTGTGCTGTAACTTTGCCTACACACATACTTTTACTTATTACTACAAAAGATAATACTCATTTAAAGCTTTGTGTCCCTGCTTTGGAGACTTAAAATAGGGTTTTGATAGCGTGATCTCAGCTTTAAATTAGTAGAAAGAGTTTTGCAACTGTTTCATAAAGTATGATGTTACTAATGCAAGACAATGTCTTTAAGAATATCTAATATTTATATTTAAACTGCATTTCACTCAAACTGTTGTAGCGTAGTGTAATATATTTGTAATGTAATTGATAAAGGTAACTGAAGTTATTAAAAATATTGGCCAATTATTATTATTATTTAAAATATTGGCTAAATTAAGATCTCACTTACTACAATCCTGATCAATCTTGAGTTTTACAGCGTTCAAAGGACCAAAAAGGCTGCATACGGCACAAATAAATCAAGCTGAACCATCACATCTACAAACTGTATTCTTTGGCTAAAACTGTAACATTTCACTTGCAAAATTTTATCTACTCCTAATGGTTGTCTGCCAAAGCAAATTTAGGTCACTGAGAACACCAAGAGAGGCTTTTTCCTTTTGCCTTGAACATGAAGAACTTTGCAGCTGAACTGTTCTTGTCCAGAATATTCAGACCATGGCTCTTTGCTTGATATTCCTGTCCACTCGTGATATTTTACTCTCCTTGCGGAAGATGCAATGCAATAAGCACTGTCTTGAATCCACATCCTTTTCATCCATAGAATAAAGTTACAGTGTATTAACTGAACTGCATTAAAGCAGCATGGACAATGGAAGAAGATTATTCATACAATGAAAGAAATTAAAATTAACACAGCCTATATCTATTCTCTTCTTGTCATGGTTTAAACCATAATACGTCTGTGGTTGGTAGTTTGAATCACCAAAACCACACAGGTTGGACTCATATGTAATCTCCTCCCACTATTTAGGTAATACCTAAAATGACCTCAACACAAAGCAGCAAAGGTATTTCATTTCCTTCTGTCCTAATCACAACTGCTCATCAACAATTATATTAAAGGGCATAAGTTCTGCAATGATTTTCTGATTGGGGTAATCAGTGTTGAGGCTACCAATGCAGTTACTGCTGCCCGTGGTACCCATCATTCCCAGACAGATGAGTAATCTTTCCTTGGGGCACACGGGCACCAGTAGAGCCGCCTGTTAACCTCAGCTACAAAACACAGCTCTCCTGGTGAAGGGGTATGTATCATCAGTCACCTTTAAACATTCTCCTCTTATGTTGCTCTGGGGTGATGATACAAGTTTTGTGGATATTTAAACAGATTCAGACAAGTGCAAATAGCTCAATTTATCCTTATCTTTCAACCCTGCTCTCTGAAGTGTTAACTCCTACAACACAGAACATCATTTCCTTCACTTTTGCCAGGTGGCTTGCAGCACAGTTATTACACAGCAAGCAATTCCTTCACGGAGATTCAGACATCCACCACAAGAACAGGTAACATGTCTCAAGATAATCTGAAAAACCCTACATGCATGTCCTAGAATCAGGCAGCCCTATCTTGCTGGGCTACACGTGTGTGCTAGGACTATTGTTTTCAATGGGATAAAGTCAGCATTAGTCTATTTCTTGGTCCCTTCAGAGCCACACAGTCTTATAACAGTCTGATCACCAAAGCTGTATGCACCTACGTGTTTTCAGCCCCAAATGGGAATGAATGGCATGAGATACTGCTGCTCAGAAGGGAGCGTTAGAAACGCCACTAATGTACTCAAGGCCAGAGGAAGCACAAACTACACATTTCAGTTGGGCAGATTAGGATTTCTGTTTTCAAGGGAAGATGCAAGTCTGCTTAGAAGCCTTAAATAGAAAATGTTAGGCTTTAAGGGAATTACTACCAATACAGCTGAATGTTTTACTCAAAGCTTTTTATTTGTTTGCTTATAGGAAAAACTGTGAGGAAAATTCATTTTGCAACATCATCTTCAAACAAAATCATCAGCTGTACTAAGGTATTGACTAAGCTGACTAAGACAGCACTGCTGATTGATGACACTGCAAGTTAAACCAAACACACAGGCACTATCACCCTGGGGTTTGGGGCAGGCACATCGGGAGCATCCCTTGCCCCTTCCAAAAGGGCCCCCCAGCATTCCCCCACAGTGTGACATCAAGTGCCCACACCCAGCAAACCCCAGGGCTCCACAGCACGGATAGCTGAACGGCAAGTCCCTCATGAGCAGGCAATGAATTGCCATGAATTCTACACAGGCATGATACATGATATGCTCACGGTAGTAGTGAGTACAGGCAGCCTTTACCCTGCCTTGATAAAATCTAAACTTCAGGGGATTACTCGGTCTTTGAAACATAAAAATTAAATTGTGCATTTATGGCGTATCCTGGAGAATTCACGTCAGTCATCACTAGATTACAAGCTTCTGAATGGGAGGCATTATGAAAATTATCTAATGAATTTCATAGGGAGTTTGGCAGCAAACCTTCAAAAGTACATGAGTAGAACATGCCATTTTTGCCAAAGAAAACAACTGAAAACTTGATGGTTCCACATAAAAAAATAAAAGGGCATAAAAGCCTTGGATAGATCAAACTATACATAGTTAAACTATTTCAGCTGATAACTAACAGGTGTTGGGTTTTATTTTAATTATATGGAGCATTTCTCTGGATCACAACATAACACATACAAGTAGATAAAGCAATTTCAGAGCAACGAAATCCGTATCAAGAACAACTCGCCTGATCATGACCAAAATAAAATATCCTACCTTTAGGATTTTGATTGCAACCATCTTGGCCTCACGAAACCATCATGACTTTACTGGATGAGGCACAAAGTCTGCGCGTACCCAGTTAAAATCCTTACCTTCTGCAGGCTAGCAGGTGAACAGAATTTTCCAGGGTTGAAATACAGAAAATAAGACCCCAATCCAAAAATGCATTTATGCAAGTGATTGAGTTAAGCCACATGAGTAGTCCCCACTGAAACAGACGTAGCCAACACTTGTGAATAAAGTAAAATACTGTTAGGCAACTAGTTCAGGCTTCAATATATGATGTTATTTCTGTGGTCAAAATATGACATTGCCTAAAATTGAAAAAACCCAATACCCATGACTTTGCCTCAAGAATGCAAAATTTCCTGACTCTCACAAGATTACATTTACAACCTGGACATTCAACCATATCTACATAGTTTCTCTCCACTCTTTTATTTTCAGATCCTTAACATTTCTGTAAGCCAGTGATTTCCTAACACACTGTGATAACAAAAATATCTTGGTCTAACACCTGAGCTTGCTGCCACAGAGGAATCACTGCATGTCAGTCTTGCTGCTTCTTCATCCAGCAGAGGTTCATCTCACCACATGCAGGGCTGCTTAATACGCACCTAAGCTTTCATGAGTTAAGCCAAAGCATTTCTCCCATCATTGTAACAGCTAACAAAAGTAGGCATAGTATAGCAGCTGAATGGTGCCATACTACAGTAGATGCTGATGGCCATAGAGTATACCTATGCCTGCTACCGTTTCCCTAAAGAGGTCTGATTATCTTTGGCCACTATGTCTCTCTGATCATGTATCTGGAAGGAAACAGTTGGACTGCACAGTATCTACATGACCTGCTAACACGTACCTGTTTGTGACTACTGAATTACCTTCTCAACACAGGAGTACTATTGGGCAAACAATCCCATGAGAGTGGCTGGCAGGGTTTTAAGAGCAGCATTCACACCTGGACTAAAGTAACCAAATGCAGAAACAATGCATTAAAATATCAAGCAAGAAGTAAAGATTCTAAGAATATGACAGGTTGCAGCCCACGGTGCCCAGCCTGCAATGAAGGATATCATCAGTATCAGTCCTCTTCTGCATCATTAAAGACCTTAACAGACTCACAGTTTAAAAAAAAAAAAAAAAAAATTAAAACCTAGCTTCCTCTTTTTTTTCCTGGGTAACTACATGAAAACTCCACATGGAGGTCTGTCTCACTACTGTTATTTCTAACTTTAAATATTATCTGAAAGAGGTCTTACTTTGGCTCCCAGCCCTGGCAGAAAGTAGGATTTTTCAGCTAACAAGGGCCTGGAGGTTTTACAAGACCATGGGGATTTTCAAAATTCTCTTCCACTTTTTCAATAGTCAAATTAATAGATCATGCGCCAGATCCGAAGTGGCATTTTATGGATCACTTTAAAAAGGTACTCATGCTGTAACTTTAAGACTGCTTTAAGATATGCAAGCAAGTCACATAGACTACAAACCCGTAGTCTATGTGACCACTACTATATTTTCATTGTTCTGCAATGGACTTCCTAAGTTTTTTCCCCAAAGGCAAAAGACTTGCTGAAGTACTCTGCTTTTAGTAACTGCAACTGCTCACCCCTGAGCTGTCACAATTTGCTAGCATGCATTTCTGCTCAGTTTGTATTTCCATAGGCTTCAACATGCCAAAAGGCTGCTACTGTTGGTGATGTTACAATTGCAGGGACATAGAAAGGCTGGAAGGGAAAAAACAACACACATGCAAAATAATCACACCAGGAGCAGAAATTCATCCAACAAAACCACATGCCTTCTCCAAAAAATCCACCAACGAACCACTTTCATGAACAGCAGATCTTAAGAGTTTTTCTTTAGATCACTGCAACTGGAGATACACTGAGAACATTTGTTAACACCTAAACGTGTGTATGATCTGCCTGATCTCATCTGTGTCTTTCTGCTGCAGCAGCTTCACTTAGAGCTAGGTACCATTTTTTCCTCCCTACCCAGCCCAGCAAAACTGGCAATAATCAAACAAGACATATCAGAGCATCCCTTCTGCAATGGCTCCACAGCTCAGAAGGGGCAGCTCTGGCCATGGAAAACTCCTCACTCAGATCCAAAACTGTATTTCTCCATCTCACACACCAGCTTGCAGCTCACACAAACATTGTGAGAACATCATCATATTTCATGATCAGACAGGCAGCAAAATCAAGAATGTCAAGGCCTTTTTATTTTGTCATGTTGCCACACTGTTCCATATAGGAAGCAAACAGATAAGAGTTTTCTTTAACTAAAACATCCTGCCATTGAATTTAAAAGTAAAATCTTTGGAGCTTTCAAGTGGACTGTGCTAACATTCCAACACCTCAGTAAAACCATAAATGTGATGTGTTCACTCCATACCCTACTTCACATGCTTCATACCAAAGCCAGTAAAATAATTCCTCAGACTTTTATGTGTAATTTCTAACTGAATATACTACATGTTGCTCCCATAAGAGCTTTGCTAGCTCATATGGCTAGAAAAGACCAACACTGTTTTGAACACCAAGTCTATCACTAACACTAAATTCCAACACACTTTAAATCACAGATGTACTTGAAAAGTGATACTCAGCAAAGCAGCGTGAAGAGAAATGGAGACACTTGTTTCACTTGCCAACAGCTCAAAGTCAACAGAAAAACAGAGCTAAAATAAATATAGCAGTGCACTACACTACAGTGTAAGCCAACTAGGCCGGAGAGAAATGACCACACGTGGTTTTACTCTTTAAGTCATACACAGAATGGCTATTAAACAAGGGTGGAAAGTTTATCACTAAGCAAGGATGCTATTTGCTTTATTTCACGCTGTGATTTTATAAAGGTATTTGGAGCTCAAAACAGGGATTGACTGCAGGGCATCACAGGACAGCATCTGGCTTTCTGAAACGCTCCCGAGGCAACATCATGCTAACCTGGCTGCATTCTTACAACCTGAATTTTAAGGGACAGCTGGGAGGGTTGATTAGCCATTGGTAGACATGCTCTACCACATGACAAAGCTAAACCTCTACATCCTCCGCTTCCTGAAGGAGAAGATCAGTATTTCAAGCCTGAACGCCCAGAACTTGGTAGAACACGATGCCAAATTGAGAAGGGTTGAGTACCTCCTGCTTTTCTGTCTGAAAGTAAAGCTCATTAATAGAAAGGATGCACCCCATGCGATTCAGTGAACAGGGGCTGTATCTGAAGGAATCAGGGGAGCAGCAGCATAGCTTTCCCATCGCACCTACCCAGTGAAACAGCACCTCTGTTGGATGACGCTTGTCCGCTTCCTTTACCATCAGGACTTCTCAGAATGTCATCCTTAATTTAAAAACCCAAGCCCAGCCTTCTCAATTGAGAACTCATTGTGGACTGCCCCTAGCTCTGAAAACAGTCTTCAGTGTGACTAGTAACAGGAAGAAACTTACTTCTGCAGGAAGTCCTAGCTTCTAGTGAATATGTTTCATAAAAGCAGTACGAGTTCATCTTAACTTTTCCTATGTGGCTTCTTGGACAAATTTCTAGACATAATGCTAGCACTGTTTGCTGACATCCCACTTCTTAACTTGCTTGTCACAATTATAAAAGAAATAGTTAATGGGAAAAATTCAGAAGCAATGAACATTTGCCAAGGGAAGATTCTTCCAAAACCTCTGAAATAAAGATCTCTACCTTCTCCCTGATTTTTTTTTTTTTTTTTTTTTTAAAAAGTGCACACAGAAACTACTTGGTTTTGTGTACTTACTGACAAACCAAACTCTCTGTAAAATATAAAAGCATGACTAAAATAATTCCAGGTGAAGTAACACAGCCCCAGCTACAGAGCATTTACAGACAGCTCTGCTACATTACACCTTTTATTACAAATTTATTGTGTTTGAGATACATAGTTATGCATATGAGCTAATACCAAGAAAGCAAACAGTCACCATTTGAGGACATGTTTGAGAATGAGAACATCTCTTACTCCATGGACCGAAGAGAATATTGTCCTCTCTAAATTCGTAGAAAATTTTTTTCATAATTTTATTACAACAATTCATACAGTTTTAGGTTTGCACTATGTCATAAATGTAACTTAAAATTAGAAAAAAGCACTTGACTCAACCTTTTTGTGGTATTCTAACAATTTTATTTTAGGTATTGATTTGTAATCTGATTTGTTGTATGTAACCCAAATTTGCTAAGTTGGGTTTTGTGGTTTTGTTTTCTTAATGCCACTTTAGGAATAAATCCCGGATTCCTTACTACCAAATACCGTCCTAAATAAATGATTCTTCAGTGCTATCATACCCACCACTCTAACTGTACTGGAGTAAAAAATAAGATTTGACTGAATTTTATAGCATATTATTATGCCAGAACATGCCACTGAAGAAGTGTCTTCCCAGCTGCAGGCAATTATGCTGGTTAGTATCATGAAGCATTAATAGACCTGAAATAACTGTTCCTGTATATCAAAAGCATTATTGTATTTTCACTTCCATTACTGTCTATGTAACATCACAATTTTAACTTTTTTTTTCCTTTATATGATTATATTTACAGGATATATCCTTTATGGATCTAGCTTTAAAATCTACCCCTTTTCCTGAAATGCTGAGAAACTTACCAACACACTCAAAAAGTTCCAACTGTTTTTTTGAACATACAGAATTATCTCTATTACGCTGTTCAGTCACCTTTCACTAGGCTCCCCGGTTAAAACTAATGAAGTATAGAAGGAACGACTCTCTTTGTGAAATTCTCAAAACTCAATAACCAGGCTGCCCAGCTCTTTCTCCCACAGCACTAACAATGGTGTGAATCTACAGACATCTTAGGGAATTATTCCTGGTTTTCTAGATACCTTCTCCAAAAATAAGTCTATTACTGACTTTCTAAATAGTATCCAGTCACTGACTGGAGCCATAGTCAGCCTGATTTACTAATGAGCACAGTCCCAAAATAGCAGATATTCTTTTCACCCATGCAGACGTGGACCACACTGGCCCTCCCACTGAAGACCTATCTGTTTCATAATCCAAGACGTCAGTGTTAAAATAGACCAAATCCCAGACCAGCTGGATCTGCTTCTCTTTGAGCAGACTCTGGTAGTTTACCCTCTCAGTAACAGTCACTTGGAGAACTAGAAAACCCTGAATCTGCTCTTTTGCTTTAGTGCAGAATCAGGGAAGTCCTCAGGTCCTGCCGCTCAACTGCAGATGGATGACGAACAGCAGTGCAAGTGGGTTTGTGTCATCCTATGAAAGACACAGGTGTGTACCCATTATACCATTGATAATAGGCAAAAGACTGCAAGAAAACAAAGGGAAACACGTGTCAACAATTTAAGCACCATCCATATCCTTCACATATCAGTTATCTGCAAGTTGCTACGCAGCACACACCTCTGTAGTGCCTGCATTTGTAAGATTCCAGTTACATTGCAGTTGCTCCTCTCAGTTCTTTTGTTGTTGAAAAGAAATGGAGAACTGCTGCGCCAGTAAAATGTACGTGCCACTACATGGCACCTTTTTGAATGAATAGGAAATCTGAAAGCAAAGATCTATGCTAATTAGCTGGCTATACTGAGGGTAGGTAGCAAGTCTTAAGGGTACTGGCATAAGTTAAAACAAAAGATTCAGCTTCTTTTGAAGACATTATAAATTAATTCACATCAAGGCTGACAAGTGTGAACATTTTCAAGTATAAAGACAAATTCAAAAGTTCTAAGCCGGAACAAGAACACCATCACAATATCCCCAGTGCCATGTTGTAAAGTGGAGCCTGTCTGATTCCATACCTTCTGAATTTTACAGCCTTTGCATACCCAAAGGGACCCATCATTAAAAGGTCACTTCAGAAATAAATTACCTTCTCCCTTGTGGCAAGTTTCTACAAAGTAAAAGCCTAACACTGACACCTCCCCACAGCAGGGTATTTATTGTCTGTTCCAGAGAGGGCAAGCAGGGCTATGAATCTGATGACAGCAACAGAGGCACACAACAGAAGAATGAGAGAATTGAACTGGCATGGCTGCGAAGACTTCCTCTCTACCATGCACACTACCTCTAGCCATAAGCACAAATAAAGGCACCAAACAAGCCTTCTCATCCTACCCCTTTCCTTCTCTACTCATCTCTCTATAAAAGATGCTTCTGAAAAGTGAAGTCTGCTAGGAGAATGCCTAAAATCCTAATCATCAAGAGCAAATGATGCAAGAAACAGATGAGCATGCACGTTAGACTAATATTTTCAGGGAGGCATAGTAGACCAGTATTTTCAGGAAAGCAAATTTCCTTAAAAACAGTGTTTCTTCTCGGGTTAGCCTGTTACTTCGGATAGATTCTCCTCATCAGAGCAAGTATTCTAGAAGGTCTTCCTCCTCCACAAAAGTGGCACCATTCACAGAACTGCCCTTTTTAGCAGAAAAATAACAACTAACACTTATTTACTGCAACCCTTTTGTGAATCTACTGAATTCTCTAACACCTGAACACAAAGACTTAGGGTGTGAAGGACAAGCATTTAAATAAATTTCCTTGTCTCTCACAAGAAGCATGACATTCAAAAGAACAAGATCAAAAGAGCAATATTATTTATACCCATCTCCCATATGCTCATTTGTCGTAATGTTGACAGATCTATAAATTGAGTAGACTTTAATAGGCAATACAATTCAACTGGAACATGCGTAAATTTGAACAGCCAGCAGCTGACATCCCTCAATTTGAACAATCTGTCAGCAGACAGGGGAAAGGAAGGGGAAAATACAAATATGGTGCACAATCCCACAGGCTGGGAATACTCAACACATGAAGCAAAACCAAACACCACTTACTTCAGATTTGGAGGACATATTTTCCTCCACGTCAGAATCATTGGGATCTACAATATCATCAAACGGTGGCAGAGTAGGCGTCCTCTTTTCCAGTGCATCATTTTCAATTTTGACTCTCCCCACCTTGAGTTGAGATGTATCCTTTGTCTGTTTTTTGTCAGCTGAACAAGTAAGAATCAATGGTGGGGCACTAGAAAAACTTTTAAATAACGAATCTGAGCCACTTTTTTTTCTTTTTTTTGCAGAAGGTTCATCAGAGTCCAGAATAGAGGACCTTTTTGTGGGGGTCTTCTTTTCTTGCTGCTGCCCACCTGTTATGGGAGGGATAGGGGTGTTTTCAGATTTTGGCTCCTTAGACATAGGCTTGGGTTCCTTGAAGGCCATCTTAGGAACTATTTTTTCATCTTTTAGTGGTTTGTTTTCTTGGGTTTATTTGATGTTTCCCTCTTTGAATTTTTTTTTGTGTCTTAAGTTTTTTCCTTGTGCTCCTTTGTTAACTTGTGGGTCTTTGAAAAACTGTTACTACTACTGCTGCTGCTATTTGTATTCAGATTCCTAGTTGGGTCCTGCAAAAAGGAGATGCCAAATTTTACTTACAACAACAAAACCAACAAAAAAAAAAAAAAAAAAAAAAGAGAGAGAGAGAGAAAGAAAAATAACTCAAAGCCCCAGAAGACAGACACAATATGGACACAGGATTCATATTAAAAATTTGGAACTGCAGGTTGAAACCCAGAAACTGCAAATACCTACATAAGAACAGATAGAAACCCCATCATTTTGGTCAACTTATCTGTTATAAAGTGGTGGAATGTAAGCAGTTACCACAGCTTGTCAGTATCTGCAAGAGAAGCTGGTTTTGATCTTAATAATTAGATATCTTTTTTATGAAACATCATAAGATGAACATAAAGACAGCTTAGGAAATGTTAACCACGACAATTAACTATCAGAAAAAAAACAACACAAGGAAAGATCAGGATATGAACTATATACTGTCAACAGAGTTACTTCAAGTTCGGAGCAAAACACATGCTCCTGATGACATTTCGGGCAAAGCTTGGCTTCTCTACTGTGATCCCCTCTCAAGTTTTTGCCAGATCCTCCTCATACACAATAACTCTGGGTCCATCCTGGCTATGGATTTGATACACATTTGATACTTGATTTGATACACATCCTTTTTTTATGCGAAACCTCCTTTGCTAAAAATGCTTTCTTCTTTGTATTTAGTGCTGCTGTCTCTACTATTTCATTACATTTTTTTTAAATTTGATTGTTATAAGTGAGAAGGATTTTTGAGCAGGTGATGACTCAGACATGCTATAAGATAGGCAAAAGCAGGAGCAGAGCAGTATCATCCCTCACTCATATATATTTAGTTAGACCTGTCCCAAAACACAGTTCTACAATCACAGCTTTAATGAAATTACTAGGTTTAAAGAGAGGGTGATGAACAATACTTATAATGTGTTCTTCCAATACATCTTATATGCAAAGAAAGCATTCTTGGAAATAGGGAACTACTGAAAAGGGTGTTAGTTGGTATAAATATTACAAATGCACTTCTGGGTTTGACTTTCAATAATTTGGTCGGTTATCCATCCAAGTCCTTTATAAGCTGCAGACCAAAGTGTGGTACGCCAAAGTCTCTCATCTGTGTAAGACTGGATATGCTTTCATCTGTATAAAATTAATGTACAAATCCCTAGCTCTGTTTTATTTTCCAGCAACCCACACTTACCATACAGTGCTAAGAATCTGCTTTTCTTTTTTGACCCTTGTACTGGTTTTGGCTGGGACAGAGTTAATTTTCTTCACAGTAACTTGTATGGGGCTATGTTTCAGATGCGCGATCAAAACAGTGTTGATAGCACACTGATGTTTAAGCTATTGATGAGCAACTTTCACACAGAGTCAAGACCTTTTCTGCTTCTTACCCCATCCCACCAGCAAGGAGGCTGGGGGTGCACAAGAAGTTGGGAGGGGACACAGCTGGGACAGCTGACCCCAGCTGAGCAAAGGGATATTCCATACCATGTGACATCATGCCCAGCATATAAAGCTGGGGGAAGAAGAACAAGGGAGAGGATGTTCAGAGCAATGGCGTTTGTCTTCCCAAAGTAACTATTACACAGGATGGAGCCCTGCTTTCCTGGAAATGACTGAAGACCTGCCTGCCGATGGGAAGTAGTGAATGAATGCCTTGCTTTGCTTATCATACAGGTGCAGCTTTTGCTTTCCCTATTAAACTGTCTTTATCAAAACCCATGAGTTATCTCACTTTTACCCTTCCGATTCTCTCCCCCATCCCACCAGCAGGAACTGAGCAAGCGGCTTTGTGGGGCTCAGCTGCTCACTGGGTTTAAAGCACAACAACCCTCTAGTATATATGTAGATGTGGAATGTCTGGCTGTCTAACACCACCACAGATTTATAGAACTGCAGAAGGGAAAACATATTCAGCTTTTCTTCCCTCTTACTTAACTGCCGTTTCACCCACAACATAGATGGGATAAGAGCAGTGCACTGGAAACTGAAGGACCAAAACAGGACAGGGCCAGCCTCAACCTCCACAGGGGCTGACTAATCTTAAAAGCAAAGTCAGAAGAACTGCTCTGAAAAAAACCCACTCAATAAACCAAAGCAGAATTAGCCTGTTTAATGGAATTTGTGTCAACATGAGGAGAAATTAAGACTGAGAATACATCTACTTGTGTGCTCCCTGTTGTCAGACAGCTAACTACTTAAGACTTGTTCATTAGGGATGTATTAAGCCAGTATTTAATGCTGTAGGACCTGAACAGTTTACACATATCATATATGCAAAAAAGCAGTATCTCCCTTCTCTGTAGCAACAAGTGGGAATAATTAATTAAAAATAATTACTGTGAACTGTTTTTCCCTTCTTATTATCTTAACTAATTAGTGAAACACTGAATTTTCACAGTACTGCACAAATTACTCAGTTGTGCTTTTTGTTCAGATGTTTCTTGCATCAGCACTGCAAATGTATTTGAGTCAGATTTAGAAGTCTATGTATCTATATTATATATACATCGACATTAACAATGGGCAGAAGCATCAGAAATGAACGATATTAAGATGACATTTGTGAATGTAAAACACTTCCTTATTTCCCAGGCCAGTAATTAAAAAACAAAAATGAAAAGCACTAATCATTCCTTGAGATGTTTTATTTCAGTCAAAACTCCTTTACTGGTGTTTTTTTGTTAAATTAAAAACAAACAAACAAAGCTCCATATTTTGTTTGATACAAGACCAGGCCCAAAGGTTGACGTATTAACTATTCATGCTTTTATCTTCACAACTTGTTCTACCATGACAGAGCTGTAAGTGTTCCCTGGGGAGGAATAAAGTATGCGCCATTAATAAACTAGATGAAATCCTTATGTTTCTTATTGGTCTCCTTACCACATATTTTAAATTGCTCCAAAAGGCGAGCAATTTTTAGTGGTTTTCCAACAGGTGAGAGCTGTGAAACAGGTCCTGGGCCACAGTAGTATTAAAACCAATACGAACTTGAGATCTTTCTTGCCTTTTCAATTTTAAACCCAGACTTCTTTCCTCTTTCTACAATATGGAAGCACATGTTTTCATAGAAATCATAGTACAAGCAAACTCATTGCTTTTATATCTGCATTCATTCTCTAAGTAAAAAGAGTATAATTTCTTATCTACCAAGTTTCTGCAATGACCTTAACAGAAGCCAACAATGACTTAGAGGAAACAGGAAGAGGAACATAGAATCATAGAATCATAGAATCACCTCGGTTGGAAAAGACCTTTAAGATCATCGAGTCCAACCGTTAACCTAGCACTGCCATCCCACCACTAAACCATGTCCCTGAGCACCTCATCTATCCTTCTTTTTGTAAGACAGAAAAAACCCGCAAATATATTCACTGGTAAAATTATATCAAACCTAATGATGAATGTGGAAGGCTGGTGGGGATGAAATGTGGCTAAACAGTCACATCATGTACAGCATAGATCTTACTGAAAATCAGAATGTACTTTCAATCCATTTTCTTATTTATCAAAATCTAATTGTGTTTAAGTGTGTTTAAATGTTTCTTTTCCTTCCCACTTTAACAAGTGTTGCAAGGAATTAAGAATGATGTACTTCCGCTGAGAGACAAATAAAAGTCTTTTCTCAAGTTCATATGTAAAATGGAGATCACGTGGTTTTGACAGGTAAGATTTACACACCATAGCTTACATTTGTGTATTCATCAAATATTGAAGTAACCCAAGTGAATGTTAGACTTTGATACATCACAAAACAAACATCAGAATAATAATACAGAGGATTATATGCATGTTAAAATACCTGCAGATGTTTTCTTTCCGTAAGCCAGGTAACACCATGTACATGTAGTACTTCAAGATATACAACCCCTTTCACAGAGCAGTACTAACAGATGTTTAAAAATAAGTATTTTAGAAAGGATGATAAAAATCTAAAGTTTTACCAACAGATAAAGACTGCGCTACTGTGACTGCTACACTCAACTCCTGCTCCAATTTTGGCTAACATAGCTCATGCTAAGGCCTGATTATGCTGGGAGCAGTGAGAGCATCAGGTAGGCAAGAGAGGTGGCCAGAAAGAGCTTAAGGGTCATTATGCAGCCATCATCACCTGCAAATTGCTGTCTCCTGCAGCCATCGTTCTTGTCTGGAAGTTTGGTCAGAATCTGCTAACATATGGAAATTATATAAGCCAAATCTCCAAGCTGGAAGGTATAAAACATAAGCTTATGGGGAAAAAAAGAAGCATTTGAAGCAGATCCATCAGCAGCTGGACTGCTGAGGCCTTCCTGTTTCCCAGTGTGTGATACAGGGGACACCCGCACTGTGACAGAGGAGGAAGGATGAGCATTCTCACCATTGGCTAGGTACCTAATTATTTTTTTTTAGCTCCTAAGTGTATGGAATAAGAGTTACAGGTTATAAATTACGAAACCGTATTGCTCAAGTGGTGAATAACTGAATTCACATGACAGGCTCGTCTAGGCAAAGAGGACTGAGCCCTGTTTGTTGTATTTCTTAATGAGCTCCTGAAATAAAGTTTAAAAGACAGGGTACATCATCCTGTGAATTTGAGAGATCCAAAAGGACCACGGCAGCTGCTCAATAGGTAACACATTTGCAGATTAAAACACTTCTGTAGCTACAAGGCAAAAAATAGTGTTGAACTCTCTATATATCTTGCAGGGTCAGATTCTGACTTCACACCACAAAATGTGATTACCAGTTTGGTTGAACATGAGTTTGAATAAGCAGTATCCACTGGAAATAACTTCAAACCTCTCCAGTTGCTGACAGGCATTAGGAACCTAATTAGCAAATTAAGCAATCTGGGAGAGAGGGGGGTGGTTCATTAAATTTTATGAAGTCATTAAACCGAGCACATTGGCATGGCCATGCCAGTCTACTGTACCCTTGGTTTAATCTACAAATTTAGGATTAATGTTCATAAAAACATGCATTGTTTTAATTTGTAATAAAAAAGCATTACTTCAAATGTTATGTCTATTGAAATAACATGTCCATCTTAAGCCCATGGTCTGGAATTAGTTTCAAATATGCCTCCTGCTCAAGGGGAAAAGAAGAGGAAGGTATCTAAAAGGAATTGCTTCCTCAAAGAAATTCAGATTTCTGTTGAACACAAATGTGTTTATTATTGAATAAAAACACTAACTGATTTGGGGGGGAAAAAAACCCAAAACAAAACACCACCCACAACATTTTGAAAGCCTCCACAAATACTGTGGTATTCTTCCACTCGCTAGCTGCATGATGGAGATGAATTTACCTACTGCCAGTTCTTCTAACAGATTATTACTGTATCACACATTTACAAAGCTTTCCACACTTCAGCTTGTCCAGCCCGCCAAACTACTGTGACCAATGACATCAGGAGAATTAGAAGCAGATGGAGAATTACAAGGCACACTGGTTTGACAGAGAAAGCCAGAAGGGGGAGCATAAAACAATTTTTTTTTTTTCTGGTCACACATGGGAATAAGAGCTTTTGGGTTTTTTGTTTATAAAGTAAACCTAATTTCACTGCAGCTGACATTACAGCTCACTCCAAAAGACACAATCATCCCAACAAAACTAATCAAGCTGTTTCACTGTATTCTGTGCATGTAGTATTTACATAATACAAACAGACACAGTAATACAACTGATTTAAAAGCAACACAAGTATCTGTAGCTAGCCTGCAGCTATTTTTGCATTCTGAAAAAATGCATAAAGTAACGTTTCATGCATTTCTGCATGTCCTCTGTATTTCCAAGACTAAAGCTTTGTTTTAGAATCACAGTACTGGGACTCACTAATACCATCTCCATTAAATTAAACACAAAATCATGGAACTTCAGAAATACAAATATATATATTTTTTAAGACACATTTCAGAAGAAGACGTGACAGAAAGCAAACTGACAGTTCTCTCTTACTTCATACTGCATTGTATTTTATTTTTTTTTTATAAATGAATGCTAGACTAATAATACTACTTTGTTGCACTGGTTTTACTGTCTTGACTGCAATTCTCCTCTAACCAGAAAGTCTATGTAGTGCTTTGTAATGGCAAACGGGTAAGCAAATAGTCTTAGTTTCTGGTTTTCCATACACAGAGTTTAAAAGTAGCCTCAAAGTTTACTTTGGTATTAACAGACATGAAACAAACCAAAGCCAAGCCAAACACACCAAAGGGCTACGGCTGCAGCAGAAAAATCCCCAAATCATCCAGTAACCTGGAGCGCATGCACCCATAGTTTTGGTACAGACAGCTTACACCCAAGAACTGCCAAGGCCTTCTACAGCTCCTATTCTAGAGGCATATCTAAATTAAATTTGGACACTGAAGTTGTTCTATCACTGGGGTTATTCCAAATTACAAACCCAAAAACCTATTTGTACATTGGCTGGAACTCTCCTGCCCCCCATCCAAAACAAAAACACTAAAAACAAAAATCCAAGGGTTCTCAGTTCCCAGGACTTATAATAAGAAACCCAATCATTTTGTTACACTAAACCCAAGGTTGCTTCACATTTCCATTTCTCAAAAACAGCTGATGATCCTGAGTAAGGCAGGTATTTACAACTCTCTGTTTATGAGACATAAGACCAGTTGCTTGTTAGTGTCTGTTTTAAGTTGGACAGGAGGGATTGCTGGGGGAGGGGAAAAAATTGAATATTCACATGAATGGGCAAGAAACAGCGTATTGATATAATATCTCTTCCCACTATTAAAAACTCCAGTGAATGGCATACAAGGTTGAAAAAAGAATTATTTCAAATAGACAGCGTTGATGCTGAACATTGCTATTTTGAAACCAAATAGTCAAAAAACATTCCTGTGTATCAATTTTACAGATATTGAATACAATCCTGAGATGTGATGCACATCTAACCTCTTACTGATTCCTGTAACTTCCTGCTATGGGTAAAACTCACTGCAGGTGGATGGCAAAAATGGAAGATTTCAAACGTTCATTTGTAAGGATGAGTGCAGCAAACATGCAACACCCCCTTCACCCTGCTTCACACCAGCCACACTCCACACTTGTCAGTTTTCTACACCAGGCAGAAGTTCATTATCCAAATACAGTTCAGAAAATGACATCGCAGGTTAGCATTTGCTTATGAAAGAATTTACATTGGAGATTCAAGACTTACCATGGTGTACAGTTACTAGATGGAGCATTAGTGTAGGACTTGATATCATGTCTGTACCTCCCTGAAGTCCTTCTGCAGGTGTTTGGGCTGCTTATTTAGGCCAAGCCTCAGTATGCCTGCATTGGCATGCAATGCAAGACACGGCTGAATCAACATTACAGCTGAATCCGAAAAGGTGATTGAAAACTGAACTCTAGAGAGCTACCCAACTTCACAAGAATTCCTATTAAACATGAAAAAGTGTCCACTTGAAGAATTCATCTTCAGTATCCAAGTAGATGGAGATGCACATAGTCCACACCGTCACTTATCTTCAGCACCTTGCATCACTTTGGTGTAGCCAGGTGCCTTCCTTTTAGGCACTAAGCAGTCATTTTAGCATGCTAAAATAAGCACCTTCAGTCTAATCCTCAGACTCAATCTACGTCAGCTCCTCATTAGGAAAATAAAAATAATCACATATTCATATATCCTTTAAATGTCACAAGAAGACCTGCATTAGAGATTGTGAGGCACTCATATACAATGCAAGACAGACAAGAAGATGTCCTTACTGTTGTGATACATTCTTATCAATGGACACAGTTAGGCATATGCATAGTTCATTACCTGACAGTTCATAGAAGATACAAGACTTGGCACAGCTACAGAATGTGAAAGTTACTGATAAAAATGAGTATTGCCCCTTGCAGTATGTGCACTGCAAGATTAGGTAACATATTTCAAATTGGCAAGATGCTAAGAAAAAAAAATCAAAACCTAAACCATTTAACAGAACACAGAAAAAGCATATATGCTATTTGTGAAGGAATTCATTGTGTTGCATTTCTTATCTGAATAAATAACAAGATGTTCTTTATTCTCCCACATCATTAACTCATTTTGTCACACTGAAGAACTTATCTGCTGTTTTGGAAAGGTCTGTTTGTATTACTCAAAAGGTTCATTGGACTATACCTCTTTACCATGTTCTAGATTGGGGATTCAGTTAGATGTCCTAGAGACTGATGATACATTGCTGTCTTTGAACCACCTAGTGAAGAATTAACCCCTGAAACTTAAACAAAATTTAAAATCCTAAAGAATACCACCTCAAGTTTCACTCTATCCAATTTTCTAAAAAGTAATCAAAAATACTCAACAAACGAGATTATTATTATTAGTATAGTATTTTCTCATATTCTTTATATTTCTCTAGATCACGCTTCCATCACCAGAATCCCCTAATACTACAACAGACCATTAGAATTCCTTCTGGAAAAGAAGGAAAACAATTGTGCATGTAGAAAAAACCAGGTAAGCAGTACCTTCGTTGCCACCTGTTCTCACAACCATCCTTATTTGGCGTTATTTTCATGTGGTGAACAGTAAGTTCACAACAAAGAAATGTCAAGACCTACTGGACTATGTAATGAGATTGCAAAAATACCTAGAAATATTTTTTTCTCAAGTTAATTCCCAGGGAAAGCACCACTGGATTAAGTATATTCTAGCAAAATAAATCTCACCTTTGGCCCATGAGATGATTTCTTCTTCACTTCAGAAAAAGACAGAGAGTTGCTGGGAAGGTTGGGGAGATGAAGGCTCTGTCCTGAAGAGAATGATGTGCCATCTGACATTACCATGATCTGTTATAAGAGGAAAAGCATGTCAGTCAAGCACTACCAACAGGGACAGAGAGTCTCACTTGCCTAAGCAAATCACATTGGTAGGAGAAAGAAGTTTCTCCAACAAAGAGTATCCATGTTTCTTCTCAATAGGGGATGGGTTAATGAAACCACACTGCCATCCTCTATTTAATGAGAAAATCACATCTTTCCATAGCCATGTGAATACAACACAAGCCCTTCAGAAAATGGCATAATATGTTCTATTATGGCTGCTTACATGCCACAGCTCCCAAGTCCTTAGCACTCTTTCTCTTCTCCTGAGCAATGTCTAGTACACTTGAAAGTTCACCCCACTTGCAGTAAAAGGTTTTGCAGGCTGCTGACATCCCATAAATACATACGTGCAGTAGTCTTTGCTTTCAACTACAGCGATGTGAAGGAAGGCTGTAACAGGTATAGGTGGGAAGGTCTGGGTGGCGGGGGTGGCCTCTGTGAGGAGAGGCCAGGGACTCCCGCATGCCAGACACAGCTGGAGCCAGCTGTCTCCAACAGACCCACCAAAGGGCATGTCTGAGTCCCTCTGGCAAGATGGTGGCACCTTGGGGAAAACAGGTTTAAGAAAGGGGAAAACACTCTACAGGCAGAGGTGGTGAAGAAAGAAAAAAAAAAAGCATGAGAAACTGCAGCGTGAACACCAAGGTCAAAGAAGGAAGGGAAGAGGTGCTCCAGGTTCTGGAAATGGTATTTCCCTACAACCCATGGAGAGCCCATGCTGGAGCCCCTCTTGAAGGACTGCAGCCCACAGAGAGGCCCCATGCTGGAGCAAGGGGAAAGCATGAGGAGGGAGGAGCAGCAGAGAGGAGATGTTATGGATTGACCACAAACCTCATTCCCAATCCCCCTGTGCTGCTCAGGGAGGTGGAAAAAGTAAGACAAGTCCTGAATGAAGGAGTGAAGTTGAGCATGGGAAGGTGGTGTCAGGGGGCGGTGGAGTTTTCTTTTTCTTTCTCATTACCCAAACCTATTTTAATTTGCAGTAAGTTAATTTACAATAAATTAAATCAATTTTCCCCAAGTCGAGTCCCTGTCTTTATCTTGGCCCATGAGCTTTCTCATCCTATCTTCCCCCTACTTCCCTGTAGAGGAGGCAGAGTGAGAGACCAAGCAGCTAGGTGGGAGCTCAGCCCTTAGCCAAGGCCAACCCAGACAACAACAAACTGTAAAAACAGCTTGAGGTTTTAATGTGAAAGCAGAACAGCTCTAACCTCAACTTCTAACTTTAAGCTTCTTCTTTAACCGGAGTACAGTAAACTGGATGGCTGGTGAGGAAGCAGCATTTTTGCTGTAACAAGCATTTTTGCTCCCTTTCTTGATTTTAAAGACTCATAAGCATAAACAGATCATTTACAGAGACCACAGATAAATCAGCCGCCACAGAGCAGTTACCAGACATGTAAAGATTTGTGCCTTCCGTCTGAGAGAAACCCAGCTAGCTCCTGTGCTGCTGCTGTGCCTGGATTTTACTGCTTCCTAGCACAGCTATTCATTTATCTATTGTTTCAAAACCCCAAATGCCAGAGACAGCTTACCTGCTGTCTGACAAGCCCCGCAAAGCTGGAGAGAAGCTGCAGAGCTCCGCACCTGCTAGGAAGCATCTCTCTCTTTTCACATGAAGTTACACTCAGTTTTGTGGATGCCCTGTGTGGTCACCCTTGCCTCTTCACATGACCAAAATGTCCTCTGATATTGGTGATGGGGAGAGACCAATCCATCACATGCCTCATGTACATTACATTAAAGGAGGAGTGGGAAGTGCAAAATTTGGACTTCCAGGATGTAGATACATATATTCCACATTTTAACTCTTCAAGTCAAGATGATATTTACTGCCTACAGCTTCTTCAAGACAGGATTTCAATTTAAAAAAAAAATATTATTTAAACACCACTCTAAACAAATCTAGTTGCAACTTTGTTAAAAAGATCATGTGGTAGCCTGGAGAGCATTAAGGGACCTTTCTAGGTAATAAAAATTACTTTTATTGGCCTGTAAGTTGAGCATTACCTTTCAACACTGCTGCTAGAATCCAAAGGTGGAGGAAGGAAGAAGGCAATCAGGTTGTTATCCTTCCTCGACTGTAGGCTCATGTATTTAAAAAAAAAAAAAAATCCTTAGAAGTTATTTATGTATTCGAACATTTTGTGAAGTGAGATTCCACACAGGGCATGTAACATATTTTCTCCCCAATGCCTCATTTCCATTTCTCAGACACCTAAGCCAGAGCCAACCAGGAGCCAGAACTCTCAAAAGTCAGCTAGGCAAAAGCAATGTCATCCTTCTTGTAATCATGGTAATATCAATAGCAATTAGCTATTGCGAATCACAATAAGTAACTTCATTTAGCCTGACAAATACTTTTTATCCTCAATTTGCCAAAGGTTTTGGTTGAATTGAGCCCAGGTGAATGCAAAAGAAGGCACAAGCAAACAAAGAATGATCAGCAACAAGGACAAGGAAAACCAGTAGCCAGACGTGCCTACCATAAACCTGTGCAACAGATAGAGAAAATGCATGTCTCTGTCAACCATTATTTCCTCTCATAGACTAAGTCAAATAGGTGGTTAAATAAGACTGTTCTCCTTTAAACTCAATGCAATGTTTTAAACCCACAAACTTCATCGAAAATACCAATTGCATTAAAATCAAATCATCTTTCAGAAAAAGTAGACGTAAGGTTGCGCATTAATTGCAGAGTTTAAGCAGATATTTTATTAACACAAATTAGTTTTGTTCATACGCTCATATGACAGAAAGATGCATATCCACATGGAAAAGAAATATAGTCAGAAGAATCAGCATTTGCCCTACCTTGAAATTAAAAGCAGAGAAATAAAAAATTCTGCTAATGATTCTTTCTCCTAGGGTTGGAAGCTGCCATTTTCTCCCTGAGGCATAAAAGTCTGACTCACTAAAACAAACTGAGGTTCAACCACTGCATAAATTTTCCTTTTAAAATTCAGAATAATTCCAGTTTAGAAAGATTTCTATGTTAATCACTATACACACACATTCTTAAAAAGCTGACATTTATAAAAAGTGTATGGACTTCGGAGATATGTCAGTTTCTGGGCAAGAATTTGGACCATTAATAGTCTCAATATTAGACTGTGTTTAGAAATAGGATGACTGCCTATAGAAAGATCTACAGGGCTGGGATGAACAGTATTAGTACCATCTGAAGTCTGGCAGATTTGGCAAATCTATCGCCACACAGAGAGAAAATAAATCCCATACAGTTTTTAGAAGACAAAATCTGGACATTCCAAATTGAGAGCCCTAAAAATTTCAGCATACAGAATCCTGCAGCCTGTTATTTTGTTATAAATCCTATGAAAAAAGGCAATTATAAATCCAAAATTTTAATAAGATCAACAATATATGAAGTAAGACTTCAGTTCAGACTACAGACATTACCATCTATCTGTAAAGATTACAAAAGACCAAGAAAATCTCATGTGAAATTAAGTTTTTGGCCCTATGATAAAAAAAACACACCTCTGTCTTCCAAACTGATTGTCAGAAAAAGGATATGGTCCTCATTAAAGTCTCCTATATCAGAAAAAAAAAACCCAAACACACACTTGCCTTCTCCTCCCTCTCAAAGAATAAAATTAATATTAACATTAAGTAACTTCCTTGGAATTCTTCCAAAATGTTTGTTTTCTTTGCCAAGATTACCTATGTAAAAAGCCCCTACATTACAAACACTTCTGTGAATTGAGTTGCATTTCCTTTTGGCTAAATTTAGGAAAGAGACAGCAGTACATCCAATTTAAGTACTACTACTGAAAGATCTCAGCTGACCGAATTGCAGCAACTTCTGCAGTGGGTAACTGCCCTTTGTCCTCCCACTAGTCAAACACAGAAACACACAGCCTGGCAGATGTACTTCAACCAGCTTTCAGAGCAAGTCCCTACTTTAACATTGCCACTATCATACTAGCAGCATATACTGCTTGAGTGTTAGTGTTTATTGTATATGGCTACATTAAGACAAGGCAGCACAAAAGAAGCAAAAGGTGGAAATAAGCATATCACAGCAAGCCACTGATTCCGCAGCAAGAATGCAAGATCATCAAAAGCACAGCAAGAGTTCTCCAGTACAGCCCTGCTACATGTACTTTTTTTTTAACTTGCTTCCTCCCTTCTGCCCTATAAATTTACTGCTAGCTTACAATTGCAAAGACGAGTACACCCCAACAGGTTGAGGACAGTGCTGCAGCCCATGCTTAAGCCAGGCACCCAAAGCCACCTGCGACTGCTACTTGTCGGCTCCCACAATGAAACACTTCAGTGACAAAATCCAGGAACATTACCAATTCATCTCCTCAGCCCCTTCCACAAGTCAACAGCTCAGTGGGATCAGACAAGCTGGTGGAATAAGACACCAGTGCTGGTGTTAATGAAGCAAGGTGAGACAACAGCTGGCTTTAAACAAGTCAGTTTAAACAGCCCTGTAATCACACTCTGAATTCACCAGTATGTAAAACATGACGTTCCAGTTATAGTTTTGCTGTTCCCTCAAAAATTTAGCCTGACCATATCTAAGCAGAGCAGAGGTCTAGCTAAACTCACAGCCTGTCTTTGATGTGGTCAATGGTGACAGAAGCAGGCCATGTAAAAGTAGGGAGTTTGACATGCTTGTTCACGAATGTTAAAAGGTTTTAAGGAATGATTGGGTGGACTGGAGTACCATGTTCTGGATGAGCATTAGAAACATGGCCAAAATAAAACAGTTAGTTTCATAGTTTAATACCAGGGTAAAAAGTATATGGGAATTACAGAATAGGTTGTCCTAAAAAACCTGTCAAGGGAGGTGACTGTCCCACTCTGCACTGCACGGGTGCAGCCCCACCTCGAGCACTGTGTGCAGTTGTGGTTGCCTCAATACCAGAAGGACATTGGACTACCAGAGTGTGTGCAGAGGAGGGCGACCACAATGGCCAAGAAAGACCTCAAGGGAAAGACTTATGAGGAGCCGCTGAGGTCACTTGGTTTGTTCAGCTTGAAGAAGAGAAGGCTGAGGGGTGACCTCACTGCAGCCTGTAACTTCCTCATGGGGGGCAGAAGAGTGGAGGTGCTGATCTCCTCCCTCTGGTGACCAGCGATAGGACATGAGGAAACAGAATGAAGCTGCACCAGGCGAAGTTCAGACTGGACGTTGGGAAAAGGCTCTTCACTGAGAGGCTGGTCAGTCACTAGAACATGCTCCCCAGGGAAGTGGTCACAGCACCAAGTCTATCAGATTTCAAGGAGTGTCTGGATGATGCTTTTAGTCATGTGGTTTAGTTTTAGGTGTTCCTGCAAGGAGCAGGGATTTTGACTCTATGATCCTCACAGGTCCCTTCCAACTTGAGACACTCTGTGATTCTATGTATCCACGCTAGGGTTTTTTTGTTTGTTTGTTTTGTTTAAAATTCAATTTAAAAAATAAGTATTTTAACTTTTACCTGTTGGCAGGAACTTCATAACCCTCATGAATAGAAATTCTTTGCACCCATGGGAAGCAGCTAATACTACATGATGAGAAAGACAACAAGAAATGCTTCTAAAAACAGGCCTTAAAAGCAAGACTAAAAAAGTGTGGGCTCACTGCTCATTGGGACAAGAGACCTGATGACAAAGAACTTGGGTTATGTACTCCATGTTCTCTGTTTTCAGCAGTAAGATCTTGTTTCCTCAGGCCTTCAAGGAAGTACCCAAGTATCCTCAGAGTCTGTGGTGGTGAGTCAGTGCCTACAAGAGAGAAGTTATGGTGCACTTTACCCACAGGGACACTCAGCTTCATGAGACCAGACTAGATGCAAGCAGGGGTACTGAAGGACCTGGTCAGTACCATTGCAAGGCAGCTCTTTATTATCTTCAAAAGGTTGTGGTGATCAGGGAAGGTTTCTGATGATGAGAGAAAGGCGAACATCACACTCATCTTCAAGAAGGAAGATCCAGGGTACAAGAATCCCTTCAGTCTCACTTCAGTCCCTGGGAAGAAGATGGAGAAAATCCTCCTGGAAGCCACTTCCAACCACTGGAGGGACAAGAACGTGACTGAGAACAGTCCCACCCAACTTACAGGCAGATCTATGAGATATGGACTGGATAAATAGGTGATGAGATGGGTGGAAAATTATCTGGACTGATAGACTCGAATGGTTCTTTTCAGCTGTGTGAAGTCCAGAGAGAGGTCAGTGACTACCAGTGTCCCTCCACAATCAACACTTAGTCCAAAACTGTTTCATGTCTTGATTAACAGTTCAGTGGGATTGAGTTAACTTTCAGCAAGTTCACAGATGATACACAGATAAATGTTTTTCAGACATACCCTGTGCTGTCCAGAATCTCCACCATACAAACACTGACTGTTGAGTTAGATGTTCCAGGATGAGAAGAAAAAAGGTTAGATGAGCTGTTCCATAACACATCTCAGAACCACAGAATCACAAAGGTTGGAAGGGACCTCAGATCATCTAGTCCAACCCTCCTGCTAAAGCAGGTTCTCTTAGAGCATGTTACACAGGACTTCGTCCAAGCGGGCTTTGAATATCTCCAGAGAAGGAGACTCCACAACCCCCCCGGGCAGCCTGTTCCAGTGCTCCGTCACCCTCAGAGTAAAGAATTTCCTCCTCATGTTCAACTGAAACCTCTTATGTTTCAGTTTGTACCATTGCCCCTTGTTTGTCGCTGGACACCACTGCAAAGAGACTGGTCCGTCCTCTACATCCACCCTTAAGATATTTGTATGTGTTGATGAGATCCCCTCTCAGTCTTCTCTTCTTCAGGCTGAACAAGCCCAACTCTCTCAGCCTTTCCTCATAGGGGAGATGTTCAAGTCCCTTTATCATCCTAGTTGCTCTCTTCTGGACTCTTTCTAGGAGTTCCTCATCTTTCTTCAACTGGGGAGCCCAGAACCGGACACAGTACTCCAGGTGGGGTCTCACCAGGGCAGAGTAGAGGGGGAGGAGAACCTCCCTCGACCTGATGGCCACACTCCTCTTAATGCACCCCAGGATACCATTGGCCTTCTTGGCAACAAGGGCACACTGCTGGCTCATGGTCAGCTTGTCATCCACCAGGACTCCCAGGTCCCTCTCGGCAGAGCTGCTTTCCAGCAGGTCAGCCCCCAGTCTGTACTGGTGCATGGGGTACAGAAACTCAGTCAGCAGGTGAGGTGAACTCCCAAGTAAGCCAGCTTGCAATCTAGTGAAAATGGAGATTGTGTTGACATGGCAGAGGATGCCAGTCAAGACACACGGTAAGACCAATATCAGCGCTGGTTAATGGAATAACTGCTTGATGTGACTGGACAAAACTAGAAGAAAATGCAGATACCCACTGATGTTTTTCTTTGTCCCTGTTTCTAAAGCCCATCTGTTCCAGTGACACCAAAGACTACAGTTAATGGACAGTTTTAGGACATTTATTTTAATGATGCACGTCAAAGACGGAAGAAGCCACATTCCATCTGACTTCCTCTGTGAAAGGAAAACTGAATATCGTGGTTTAACTCGGCTGGCAACTAAGCACCACACAGCCGCTCACTCACTCCCGCCCCCCTCAGTGGGATGGGGGAGAGAATCGGGAAGGAGAAAAAGGGTAGAGCCGAGGGCTGAGATAAAGACAGTTTAATAAGAGAAAATAATAATAATAGTAATAATGAGAATGATAACAAAATATACAAAATGAATGATGCACAATGCAATTGGTCACCACCCGCCGACCAATGCCCAGCCCGTCCCGAGCAGCAATCACTCCCCAAGCCGTGATCAGTACCCAAGCAGCGATCAGTACTTGAGCAGCGATCACTCTCCCCATGACCGACCGACCGACTGACTAAACCCCCCCCCGAGCATGACGTTATATGGTATGGAATAGCTCTTTGGACAGTTTGGGTCCTAGCTGTGCTGTACTCCCAGCTTGTTATGCACCTGGCCGAGCAGGAGAAGCTCAAAAAGTCCTTGAACAGTCTGAGCACTGCTTGGCAACAACTAAAAACATCAGCGTGTTATCAACATTCTTCTAGCGCTAAATCCAAAGCACAGCACTATGCTAGCTTCTGTGAAGAAAATTAACTCTATCCCAGCTGAAACCAGGACACTGAAGCACCAGTGTGCAGCCACTTAACACACAACACTAAACTGTGACAAGAGAAAATTACCGTTCTTAATTTTGCTCTCTTCCTACACCACCAGTAATAAGCCATTCCATACAAGTTTTAACAACATCAAAAAAGGTTTACAAGATCTCATCCTAATAACATATCGAAGAAAAATTTATGAAAACAATGCAAGATGAAATCATATTGAAGCATGCAAATATCACATGAATATCATGTTTGTATTATCTACACAGAGCAAAAGAACAAGTGTACATAAGCTGTCTTTTACTTTCATTGCTGTTATGGACAGATGTATAAGACAACTTTTCCCCCCCCCCCCAACACTTTTCTCACCAGTCCACCCCCTGAGAAGGATTTTTCTCCTTTTGTCATATGTGCCAATAAAACATTACACATACAAGCATTCAAATTGAGCTGCAGGTAGTGATATCTTACCTCTAGTGCACCAAATACTCATTTTGCTAGCCTGCAGCTGTTGAGCTTATATTTAAAACCTTTGCCTACCAGTTGCTTTAAATAAAAGACTACTTCATAGGCAAGGGCAAAGGAAAACTTATTTTTACCAAAAACACAGTGGGTAGAGAAAATGCATTGATATTCACATTATTGGGTGGCATGATCCTACCTGCTTGATCAACCTGAAGTCACTAGTCTCCATAATACCTGAGCTGCAGGCACCTTCTAAGGGCATTCCAAATTCCTACTCAAGACAACAGAGTGCTATGGAATGAAAAGCTGCCAGGTACTTACGAATTTATGTAGTTCCATGCACTGCTGAACAAAGGAAGGGATCAGGGAACAACTGTGTGCCACCAATTAACTTAATATAATCAGGAACCCTTTTCCACTATTTCTTTTCCAGCAATTTGGGAAAAATTATGAAATATAATACCTGTACATAAGCCTACTAACAACTGATTCAGAAGTCTCCTTACAAAAAATGGACCTGTTGAAGACAACACTTACCTACCAACACATATTGGCAGCTTGGAATACCCAGATACCCAACAAGAACACTCACTTTCAAAACACAAGATTTTGCTTTTCAGATCCCAGTACAGAAAGCATGAGGAACAGCCTCAAAATGTTCCATAGAAGCTGGTCTTCTCTTATTGCCAACTTCTACAAATGTACATTGTGCCACCCCTGATACATAGGAGGCATAGATCTACCACCCCACATTGATACTTAACACAGTTAGAAACTGCACAAGCTGTCACAGTTGCTCCAGATCAACACAATCTCCTTATTAAGGCACATCAGAACTTCTTCAAGGGAATGAAGCACTACCCAAAAGCTGTTATCTGTCTCCTACTTTTTCATTTTCCTGAATGAAAGGAGGCCATCAACAAAGCTGAAATAATCTTGCCTCAGACAGATCCATACCAAGCTACCTGTTGTAGTTTCATTTACTGAGCTAGTAATCTAAGAACACCTTCATACAGAAGCCTCACAACAGGCTGGTGAGCTTTCCCTCAAGGTGTTGCAGAAACATTCAAATAGTACTTTCAGTAAGAACTATGAGATACCTGTTAGAATTCTGGGAAAAATGAACCATTACTGCAATGTTTCTGCAGCCCTGCAGATGAATTATACTCATCGTGCACCAGTAGCAGACAAATGGGACTTCTTTGTGTGGTTCTGGGCTGCCGCACCCCATGTCATCTTACAGTGAAGAACAAGTCCATTCACCACTGAAAGCACTGAGAGCCACAATAAAAATCAAATTGTTCTGAACAACTATTATTCCTATTTAAACCAAAAAACTCACAAGGGAATACAAAACATTTTAGAACTCTTTTAAGCTATTTGCTTGAAAGTAAAGTAAAATTTAGTTTAATAAAGTTAGGTAATTATGAAAGACAGAAGATTAAAGATGATCCCTTCCCTAGAGCAACATTATACCCAAGGTTGGCTCTGGGTAGAAGCCAACTATTCCAACTGACACAGAAGAATTGCAAGGGAAGACAGAGGACAGAGAAAAGAAGGAAATCCTCATGATTTCATCTTTGTTACATGGATTACGAATGTAGGTTTTAGAAGAGGCATTATACAGGTATCTCAAGTGATTGAAAAGATTTCTCAACTGTTAAGCAGTAAAAATACAAAAAATTGAAAAAACTCAAACAGAATGCAGTGGGTTTTGGCAAACCCTGAATTTTTACCTTGATAATATTTTCTAAAAATTGCACCCCTCTCGAATAATGAGTCAAGAGAGAGAAAGAATCATTAATAGATCAGCTGCCTTCAAGGAAAGAGTTGCCTTGCTCCAGAAGCAAAGCTGCTTGCATATCCAAATTAATTTTACAGAAAACAGGCAAAAAGGACACCTCTGTTGCTAAAAGACCACCATTACTACTCTAAAAGTTACCTACTCCTTGCGTCCCCTAAATCTGAAACCTCAAACTGTATCATTAACAGCCATGTGCATTTGTAATCATGTTATGAGTTTTACTATTTTTGCTCAAGGTGGTAACTGCTCGCTATGGGGCATTTGTAAGGCTTCTCCTTTTATGAAAGAAAATTCATCTATCAACTGTTGTCTGTGTACTCCTGGATTATTCATCTAATTTTGGGTCTCCCTCCAAAAAGGTGGGAGTATTACACAGTACAAATGTTTTTATTTATATATTTGCAGCTACAGGAGAGAGGGCTGTACTAAATTGCTGTCTTAGTGGGGACTGAAGAGACTATTTTCACTACTTTTTCCTGCAAGAATCAAAATTAAGTTGTTCATAATATCATATTCAACAAGTGATGTCTGAGCAAGTCTGTTTCCAGAGGCAAAATTCAATTTAACTGTTAGGTAGCTGTCATTCAGCATCTTCAAAATGAATTTATTTCTACTGGCTCAATAAGTAGATTAGGTGTATTTTTCAATTTTTTTCTTTAAAACTGAGAAACATGAAAGCCAAAAAAAGCAATAGAACCAGCACTACTGACAACACAAACTACATCAGTGGAATTGGATCCTGCTTATACATGGTTTTAGAGGGATTCAACATTCAAAAATCTACTTCAAAATTTGAAGATTATTTTTTAATGACTATAATTTCCCAGTCAGTGTCATCCTTCTTCCCACATCCATATATAGGAATCACAGTGCTGCCTCATTTCCCTCGGGCTCTTTCATGATTAGAGGCTTAAACTAATCAGAAAAGGTAACTGACAAATTTAGGAAGGAATGACCATCTAAGGATCAATGTTTACTGGTGTTTACTTGATGAAAACTTCAAACCTACTGTACCTACTCGTGTTATTTCGTGTTGTGTCTAGATGATGAGCTCTGTAGGAGACTACATGTATGTAGTTCTGTCACTACCAGTAGCCTGACAATCTGCTTGGTAAGAAATGGACTAAAAGTCATCACGTGTATACAGGGTGTCTTTGGGGACTTCAAGCAACAGGTTGGATTATGGTATACACTGCTAATTCACATACCTGTATACATGCTAGCTTTGCATCATTACGTACTACACTGACTAAATGGTGCAAAAAAGTCTCAGTGTCATCATTTCCACAGCAAACTTTTCTAAAAGAAGTGTCATTTAGAACATACATGCAAAGAGATGGAACAATTATACTGAATGGTTTGATTGAATTTGCCCAGCATACTCGTGAAAATATTTTATTTCCTCCATAAACATTTCAACTGAAAGTAGGTAAATGGTAGAGATGGACTTGAGCATAACTAAATCTTTTTCAGGGATGGGGAGAAGTTCAGGGTAGAAAATATGTTTCTGAAGGTGGAAAACTTTGACAAAGAACTTTGCAAATTGGATATGTCCTTTGTAAGATTGAACCAAAGGTTCCTATTTACATTGCTGGCTACAGAAATACAGTCTCTGCAGCCAAGCCAAATCCTATTTCTTGTAAGGGTTGAAAAAGTAATTCTCATATTGGAAGAGAAATCACCAAGTTGGTGACCTCCTACTAATAGTGACTGACTGCACACTTATGCTTCAATTCTGGTGGTATCAAATAAAATGCTGAGATAGAAATATTCTACAGAGTTAATCTACATGATTGGCACCACCCTCGATGTCCTGTTTGCCTTAATTAAAGCAGCCTCAGTGGCATTGCAAAGCTGTGCTACAGTCTTGTTCTCACTTGTTTAATTTCTCAGGATATCTGAACATTACTTTTATTCTCTCCAAGTGAACTGCAGGATAACCAGTCAGACCTTTGGGTGCATGAAGGATGGGATGCATATGGGAAAGGGTAACCACGAGAACGTACCAGCAGACTGGCAGCACTTCATTTTAAAACAAACAAACAAAAGGGTTCTTAGCCTGAGAGACAAAAGAACACTGGCTGTAGCAAGTATCCCTGAGTAGTTTGCATTTGGGATGCCACAAGATGTATATGTGAGGGTAAAGGGGAGTTATGAGCATCCAAGCAATAATTCAAGGAATCTGCAGCAAGAGACAAACGCAAGTCTCTACCAAATATGGCAGCATGCATGTGCCAGGTGAGCCTGCACTCTTCCCTTCAGAAGGACATACTATTTATAATATACATATGTTTATGCAAATGAGAAATAAGGAATCATGTTTAGTAGCTTACGTCAGTGGAACACCACAATCCATGACTTCTGCTTGGAGAAAAGCTAATGAGAGATCTGGGTTTCGAGATGCACAGAAATCCAGTGATTTATACTGTTATTTAAAAACATGTAAGCACAAGTCTGCCATCTCAGAGTGCTTTTCTTAAAGCATGTTACATTAATATTGTATCTCATTCATTTTTAAGGACATTAACTCCATTTTGTTTGACTCGTTTCCAGTCAAGAAGTTTCAGTGACTTGTTACTTTTACTTTTTCTTGATAACAGCCATGAACTAGAAGTATTAATTGTTTCAACTTACAAAGTAAGTGTAAAACCCATCTCGTACTTTATCATCTGTAAATGCTTTTCTCAGACTAAAACATGGAAGTTACAACTGAGTTAATGTTTCATGAATTCATTCAGTTGTCTACTCACACTTGGAAGTGAGAGCCAGCTTTCCAGGGCTTCTACACTAGTCAAAGGAAAGCCTCTGTACAGCATTTCATGAAAGTGTAACGAGCCTTTCAATATAGGGAGATTTAAGCCCTTCACAGAGACTTTTAGTAATGAGATAGACAGAATGCTGTTATATCATCTCTGCCAAGTCTATCAGACAAATTCCTAGGTCAGAAAAGCTACAGAGCACGAAACACAGCTTCAAAAAAAAAAGGGGGGAGGGGAACATGACCCATTTCTTAGAAGTAAATTGGGAAAATGGAAGAGAATTAAAAAGAAAAAAAACAAGTAGTTTGTGGCCTCCAGAAGACAAAGGGCAATGACGCAAAGCATTTTAAGAATGACCACACTGATATATTCAAGGGAAGAACTTAATCAAAACACCCCACATTCCATAGTTTACAATTAGGCAACATTTTTGCTTTTGTTAATTCAAGAAACCTAAAATTAGGCACAGAAAATGAGCAGTAAAAGGGACACTTCCTATCTTTACCTTTTTAACCACCCTCACCACCCCCCAAAGTCCCTGCGGGCATCATTTAGATTTATTACACTTGTGGGTAAAACTTGTCCATTGACAACTGACCTGATACGATTAATATTAAAGCAGTGGCTCATGAAGTTTTCCAGAATACAATCTTGATGTTTTATTTGCAAACACACTAAAGAGCCAACACATTGTCCAGACATGGATACCCTCTTGCACCTAATAAATGCAAACACAAAACACAGCTCATACTTCTATTTCAATACAACTGTAGTTGTAACAGTTCTCTTCTCCAGGAGGATAACAAGCTCTTTCAGATTATACCCACTACTTATTTTTACTTTGTTTCCAAAGATCCTCTTTAGCAGACTGAATAGTCTCACACTAGGTCCCTCTTATCTCCAGCCCAGAACCTACTAGTGTCTGATTGTGCCAAATAGGGCTACCCATTTTTGTTATATCTGTTCAAAAGTACAAAGATAAGCATCAGCATTTACATTAGTAAACCCACAGTATGAAGGCTTTCTTAACATATGTATCAGTGACCTGGAAGCGGAGACAGAACGCACTCTTTATTCATGAGGTTTGCATATGACAACCAACTGGGGAAAGGACACTCAAGAGCAGGGCTGCCAGCAGGAGGGACCTAGGCAGTCTGGAGGAACGGGTAAACAGCAATCTCATGAAATACAATCAGGACAAATGCCAAATGCCAAGCCCCATTCACAGAAAGGCAGAGCCCTGCAGCCATGAGGCTAGGGCTGGGAAGAGCACTGGGAGGCTGGCCCTGGGCATTGGAGGGCAGCGAGCGGAGCCAGGGCCACCCGTGTGCCTGGGCAGCAGCAAGGGCCAGCGCTGCCTAGAGTCTCATGAGCAGGTCACAGCCCTGAGAGCCAGGGGAGGGCAGGGACTGTCCTCTGCTTGGTTCTTGTCAGACCTCACCTGGTTACTGCCTCCAGTTTGGGTCCCCAGCACCAGTCAACAAAACAGTAGAAGGTGAGGGGAGGCCACTGAGGCTGTGGGGCTGGAGCCCTTGCCCTGCAAGTAGAGGCTGCAGGACCAGGGCTAGTTCAGCTGGCAGGAGAGACAGCTTTGAGGACACCCAACAGCATCCCTGGCACTGATGGAAGGGAACAGAGGAGACAGGCTCTACACAAGTGGTGTGTGGCAGGATGGCAAGAGGCAGCAGCACAAGCTGACACACAAGACGCTCAGGCTGGAAATAAGGAGAAGCCTTTTCCTCATGAAGACAGCCCAGCAGTGGAGCTGGGATCCAGGAAGTTTGGGCCACCTTTGGCCAGGGGAGGTTTCACACCCCAGCAAGGAGAGGTGAAGTCCTGAGCCGCCTGGTCTGACTCCATGGCTGAGCCTCTGGTGGTCCCTGCCAGCAGAAATGATTCTGCTGTTGTGTGAAACACAGCAGAATGGTTTCCACCAATGGACAAAGTGTAAACCTAAAGGTTTGGCCCACTCCTCCCTCCAAATGGGCAAACCTCCTTTGGGCCTTTTCATATCAATTAATTCTACCGACATGTAAAGAAGTCTTGGTAAATTTTCTGGTTCGGACTGTGTAACATGTACTATATAAAATTTAAGTAGGTTTATTTATACTTACAGTTTCTAACTTACTCTACCTTATAACTACTGAATTCATTCTGCTTAAAATAGAACCATTTATCTTTAATTGAGACACCTTTTCTTATTACTTCCTCCCATCACAGTAGCCCTCCTGTATTTTATCTCTGGAAAGTCAAGCAAGCAATGTTGCATGTATAAGGTCTAAGTTCTGCTTTCACAGAAGTAAACATGAATCGCTTGGTTGTAAAGACAGATATCTAATCATCTATTTAAGGCAGGCACACGCTCATTTGCTCACCCGTTCCACTTAAAAGACAACAAACACTGAGCTCTTACATGAAGTTAATCACAAAAACACTTCACTTTGTTTCACTGTCAGGTCAATCTCTACTACGCCAATCATGCACCAGCAATAAGCAGCAACATCTTTATTGTGATGGCTTTTGACATGGGTGCAGGACTCACCCCTCCTGCCTTTAGCAGCTTTCTTCTGAATTCTTCTGTCGGGTTGTTGAATGTGAGCTTTTCACAGCGGAGGTGATTTACAGGTGGGTGGCCTTCAAGGTGCAGGAATAAGTCATAGTCAAATCGAACTTTCTTAGGTTCTTCCTGAGGGTTGAAAATAACCAGATAGAAACATCTAGCACCAAAACTAACTAAGTTGAAAACAAGGGATACATAAAGACTGTCAATTAAAATGAAGATTATGTCATTTTTAACCATTCTCTGTGTTCTCAGACACATGATGGAATTTACCAAGCGTCAGCTGAGCTACAGTAAATTGGAGAAGCTCCTATCAGGCCATGATAACACATGGTAAAATGCATGAACTTCATGAACTTCAAGTTGTCCTGACAAGGCTTAATTGAAAGTGTTATGTCATGTTTGGCACAGGCTATGGACACAAGCATAGGCAAGTATCATGATTCAGCTGACACAAGGTAACTCAGTCATCAACAAAATCACGCTTCTGAGCCCTAGACAGTACTGAAGACGCTGCAGTAAGTTTTGAATGCAAATTCCTCCATGAAAGCCAAACACTATTGTTCATGAGTTGTACAAAGGGGTAAGAATGAAAACGCTGCAGCCAATTATATTTCATCTCCTGTGTATGGGGTCTGCTCATTAATGAAACTTCATTGCCTTGAACAAGTGTGGCCAGCTAGATTTCAAGTGTTCTACCACAGCTTCCAAAACATTCAAATTCTCTGCCACTGCAGTGAAAAAAGTGAAACTGAATGTTCCCTGTACCAATATGGAGAGAGAAAGACCAGGAAAGGCAAATTTATCTTGGAAGAAATCATCAGTGCTCTACTGTCCTGAGAAAGCCTCAGCTGAAAACGGACACTAGTGACATTGAACAGACTTCAGTTTGCAATACCGAAGAAAAAGATACTAAATACATTTTGCATTATACATTTACACAGTCCCTTTTAGAAGCTGTATATAAGTGCTCTTTGAAGGCGATATTAAGTAGCCTTTCCTCCAAAGGTTCTGATGTGCAACAGCACAGTCTTACAGCAGAACGCAAGTAAAAGATCAAATTCAGGAGAAGCTCTAGTAAAAAGGGAACCACAAGGGAAGAGGAGGAAGAAATACAGCAAAATCTTAGCACATCTCCAACACTGCGCATAATCAAAATGTGTCCTCTGTTCAGTGACAGATGTTTAAAAAATTCACTTTAAAAAATGTTTAATTTTGATTCAGGATTCCAAGGATGTGAAGAACAGAAAGCATAGAAGTCTCAATTATTCTAGAAGTTAAATCAGAGGTTTCAACCACAGCCAAAAGACATCCTTATTATGCCATCTCTAGCCTTGGAGCAGAGACAACAGAAAGGGACCTGAAATAAAAGGCCTGCAGTAGTCTTTCTGAAGACAGAAGAGAGTAGTTCCCTTAGATAACTTTTCTTGATGGACCATTTTCAAAGGCAACCTTGGATGAGGATATTTCTTACTGTTAGAAAGATTAACACATGATTTCTTGCAGAAAAAAAGGGAAGGGATTTGGCTTAGAAAGCTGTTACATTGCTACAGGCAAACTGTTGGTGCCAGCAGCTTTGCTGTAAAAGCAAAGTTAAAAGAATTTATAAATGGGAGTCTTCAGAGAATTCTGTGGAAAGTTAGATGAACATAACCAGTGATTTCAAAGCAGACTTCTACTATACAAAGGACTCCTAGTACCACTGCCATTATTTCATAATGGTGTGACAGTGAAGGCAGAATGTACTGCAGTTTATAAGCCTTATCCTAAATGCACTGTGTTTTCCAGAGTAGGAGTCCCTTGACCTAAAAGCATTTTTTTCAAGGACTTAGTCTCAATGGCTAACAATTATAGCCTGTTGCTACTGCTGAATTTGCGAGGGGCGGTTGTTTGTCATTTCCCTGATTTTTTTAAAGCTTGAAGTATTTTCTGTCAGGGTGATAAGCCTATCAGATTTTCCACCAATTTCTGCTTAGTCATGGGAACAGGCACCCTTTAATTCTCCATGGTCCAGATGGCTTCCTGTACCCCTGCTTTCTCTTTTCATTAGGGTGCTTTCTGAACCAGAAATTTAAAAGTTGTCTACCTTGAATAAGTGATGATGATCTGTCTCCTCTTCCTCCTTCTGTCTATCTCCTCTTTTTCTGTACTGGAATACCTGTGAAGTGGCTTAGGGGAGGAAGAGTAGCTGAGCCAGGAGAAAGCAGTAATTTGCCTCAGGAATGCCAGCTCAGTTTTTCTGCCACTTTTCCTTTGTATCATACCGACCCCAGAGAAGGGCATGCTGCTGCAGCTGTGTGAAGAGCTAGCTGACTCACAGTCCAACTGCTGCTTGTCGTGTTCCATACCACAAATATAGGGGTGAGGGGTGTTTGCAAACTTCCTAATTCCACATCCTGCTTGAGGGTGAGGTGAGCTGTAATCACTGCTGCCCTCTTGATCTCAGTCTAAGCCACAACTCCTGCTGGAGAACTCCTGAGACTTGTAGGTCTCCACAGTCAGCAAAGGCAGCCAAAAGTCTGAGTGGAAAACAAAAAAAGAAATGTCGGGCAGGAAGCTTTCTGTTGAGATGCTTCAATGATTGACTCACTGTCTTCTGACTTTGTGTGACCAGTTTTGGGATGCGCTCTTAACAGAGGAGTTAAAGAGAACAGGCTGCTTTTCATTAGATTTCCTGAATGAGTCAAAACTGCTTCCCTAGTGGAGACAGAGCTAAAAAGCGTACCAAAAAAGCCAGTCAACTGACTGAGGCAGTTCTGTTTCCTTTTCCAACAGCAAACAAGGTAGACTAAGCCCTGCTCTTCACAGATTGATACAGGGAACATTTCAGAATTACCTGTTCAAAACCTACAGCTTAGAAAGTGCCTGAACAGAATTATCACACCTCACACCTTGACAGAGCTTTCTGAGAAAGACAAAACAATGCTGAAATATGTACCTGAAGGCATACACAGCTAACAAAGTTGTACTAACACAAATTTTAAGTGACCAGGGTTCCAGCAAAAGTCTTTTACTAGGAATTTCTATTTTCTTTCAGTTTTAGTTTTTCACCAAGCATTCAACACATAAAAGATGTAACACTGACTTGATTAAAGTAATTATGTTAAACTACATCCTGGTAATATAAAAAACCACACAGGTATCTTAGAAGCGTATGCAAAATATAGTAATAGCTCCACTGAGGCACATTACACACAAAGGGAACTTAAAATATTGCAGTTATTAAGGCACTGTACATTAAACCATGCAAGCTTTTTGCTCTTTACTTCCCCCTCAAATCCAATTATTTTTATCTGAATGAGTTATTACTAATACCAACCCTGTTACATACATTAACTGAAATCTCTGTATTTGCTATCTAAGAGACCCACAGTAAGTGCAGCATTTACTTAGACTCAGAATTGGAGATACCACAATAACATAAGTTTGTAGAACAGCACTGGGTTTGTTTTTAAACCATGCCCTTGGCAATGTTGAGTTGAGTAGAATCAATGTTCACATGCAGTCTAAAAGAATGTTTTTTCAGATTGAGGATGCGGGGTTGTAAAAAAAAAAAAAAGACTGTTTTGAAAGATTTTGAAAGAAAACCTGCACTAATTAAAAAGATGGGCAATACTAAAATGGAACAATGAGTTCATTATGAAGTCAACATAATCAAGATCATTTTCCTTTCTTAAAGTTTAATTGTCCCTTGAATTTCCTCAAGCATTATTTAAAGTCTGTCCACTTCTGAGTAGGGCCAGTAGTTCTTCTGAATAATTACATTCAACTTCTGTATTTTAGCAGGTAATCCTAATTTCATGGGAGTTATCTACTAAATACAATTACGCATTTCTGAAAGTTACAGTGACTTTGAATTCAGGAACAGCACTGACAAAGATAGCTTTAAACCTAATTTTTAATTGAGTTTATGAATTAAACTGCAACTATTTAAAAAAACCTGATTTCCACTTTTCTTTTTTAAATTAAGAGTATGTGATTCCATACCTTGTTTTTGAAGTAAACCTCAATTGGTAAAATGAAACCAGCATACCCCGATTCTTCAACTTTGTAGGGTGGATCCTTGCACACTGAAACAAAGAGGAAAAACCTGTATTTAACCCAGAAAAGCATGTGGGAAAATAAGCTGTGACTATATTTCTATGGCAGCACCATTACAAAACTGCACATACACAGTAGGACGTATGTCTGCACAACTCAACATGAATTTTGCAAACAAATTGTTCCTGCATGTATACCACCGACAGTTTAGGGATAGCAATTTTTTTTTTTTTTTTTCTTTTTCAATCCTTTGAGACTGCTAAAGGAGAACCATCCAGGACTTCAACACCAGGTGGACCTGCTGAGTACCCACAATGGCTACCTTAGCACTGCAGCCAAGGCTTGTTCTGGGAATGGAAAATATAGGATTCCACGCTGAGAAAGTTAAACATACAGAGGGCAGAAGAACTGCCATTCATGTATTCATTATCTAATACTAATAAATGTAATTTAAAATAAATAAATTAATTGAATTAGAACCAATGCTAATAAAATTGACTATTACTGGGGAGAGGGAGGACACAACACAATATTCCAATATATAGTGCAGAACCTCAGGAAGGTTAGCTGTTGTATTATGTTAAAACAGTATCCAGGTTTACCCTATAGGATTCAGACTTCTTTAACATGACAGTGAGTATTACCATCTCCAGTATACAATCTTTTCCTTCAAGTTTTCAGTTTAATGCAAGGGCTCTTAGTTAAAAGAAGTCCCCATAGTATTGAACACGAGCTCTCTGAAGAAAGTGAGACTAGCCTGACAACTCCAGCCAGTGACAAAAAGCAGGTTGTTAGAGAACTTGGAAGAGAAGACACCTCTTCCTTCTCCTCTTTGGCTGTGTGATAAACTCATTACAGAATTCATGCCCAAATAACACATAAGCACAAATGTAGTCTGAGCTTGAGAAACCATGTGTGTCCTACAGCATTAATTCAGATGCTTCCAAATGCTGCACTGATACGTATGACATCTCATGTCATATGCACTACCATCTCAATGACAGTTTCTCTACTGTAGATGGGTAGAACGATGCAATTCATACACAAACAGTTGACTTCTTCAGAAAGATTTGCTCAAGCTCTATCAGTCTTGCCAACCAAAAGAAAATTCAGACTCCCAGATGGATCATCATGTGCTAGGACAATGCTCTTTTCAGAATTGCCTGGTAGCTGCTCACTACACTGTATTAGGTGCAACTTGAGCTATACTTTACCCAAAAGCATGTCTTGCAATCAACTGTGGAGGGCCTGAATACCAAAATTATTATTTTTAACAAAGCACAACAGATGGGCACTGACCACCCTCTATCATCCTGAAAACATGACAAGGCCCATCAGACACATCCAGGAATATAACCACTGCTGCATTCTCAATACTATGACCAGTACATCAGCTTTCTGAGGAGATGCAAGCTTGATTCATGCACAAGTAAATGAACACAGCAGAATTTTTTCACACTGCCTTGCCATTCTCCTCCTGCTCTGCTAGCAGCAAACCCAGGCAGGGACTTCAAGGATGAGGAAGATTCCAAGTCCTTGCTCACCTACTGCAGGTGGCTATCACTGCTCAGTTCAGTTCATGCAATCAATGGAAAGGGATAAGGATGACAAAACCGGCGCAAAAATAATCTCTTTTCCAGACTCTTCTGCAACACTGTCCTCTTGCAGCTACAGAATTTAGTTTGTTTTGCTTGGCAGGAAAAAAAGAGGACCTGTAGTTTATAAAGTGGGATTTGAAAGACTTTGAAGAAAAGCATTAAGATGATAGGTCAAGTCTGAGATACAAAGCCTTTCAGTTGGAAACTGAGCATTTGGTGTTAGAACCTCCCAGAAGTAGCATTTCACCTTATACTGACATGTCTTCCCTCAAGAGGGCTTACCATCATTTGAAAAATGTAATAGTCCTAGTTAAGCACAGTAACAAGTTACAGTAATACATACTGATAGCTTTTTCAGTCAACAGAGGAGCCTTCCTGTTTCTCCTCTGCATTCAGAAGACACTTAAGGAGAAAATCTTCCTGGTTTTATTTGAATGGCCATGCGGGGTTCAGAAGACTGAAGTCCACTTATATAAAAACAGGGAAAGATTATACAGCAGGTATTTATCCAGATGGAAACATAGAAAATTTGGAAACTGTAATAATACATTAACTATTACAGAGATTTTAGGCTCCATTACGTGACAAGTCACAAATCACCTTCTTTTTTTTGAAAAATAAATATCACATCAGCTTCTTCCTGAGAACTTAATTGGTGCAGAAAACACTGTCAGCAGAACTATTTTTTGTTCTCTCCCTCAAACCTCTCTTCTTCCAGATTTACACAGCTGTTAGTTATGCTGAATAGTACCTTGACAAAGTTTCACATTACAGTTCTGAAAACAAAGTCTGTTACGCTTGCAGGTTTTACTGAAACTTGGGTGATGGGTTAAAAAACACTTAATCACAAGGAAACTCCTTTGGGTGCCTTCCCAAACTGAAAGATGGCCTTTTAATGGAAGGAAAATTCTATAATCTCGTGAATGAAACCTTCCTGGAAAAAAAAAAGTGACGGAGCAAAGCACCATGCTATTGCATATGTGTAGACTGCTACCAAAATGAAAGCTATTACATTTTTGTCACCTTTCTTGCAGAAGCCACTACTACATGCACTGGGAGAAACAGCATCTTTGTGCACCCTGAACCAGTACCCACTGCCATAAGCTCTCTTCGTTTCATTGAACTGTTTCAAGTAGTAACCAGGGCTGCAATGATGTGTGCTTTAGCCAAGCCAACAGGCAACCATCCTAGCAAGGTTTGAGTGGAGAAAAGAGAGATGGCAAGAGTTAGGTAAGCCACAGAAAAAGTAGAAAGAAAAAAATAAAGGGGGGGGGAGGGGGGGAACTGTAGTAGAGAAGGAAAAGAGAAACAAAAGCAAATTGCAAGTATAGACCAACAGAGCAAAACTAACACCAGAAACTAGGAAGGAGTGATTCTGAAGAAAGTAGTACCTGGAAACCCTAACACGCTTCTCAAAGCTCATTAGAAAAGCAGCTACACTAGACCAGGTACATAAGCAGAAAACACTACCCTGCTACAGACAAACAAACGGTTCCCTCCCCATCCAGAGGGACAGCCTTTTCCCCAGTGACTGCTCCTCTTCTTTGAAGTGGCACCTACAAATGCATTTCAAAAGATAAGCAAAGCCTCTTGCACAATGTTATCACTAAGACCTAATCATTTTGGTCATGTTTTTTCCTATGGAAACAGCTTGAGTGATCACAGCGCTTTTCCTCCCTCTCTCCTCTATCATTTGACTAGGTGGTCCAACTTCAAGGCAGGCTCTACAACAATTAAAGCCCTACAGATTCCTACAGATCTGGTGAAAAATTAGTGCCTGCACTGAGAAGGCAGTTCCAGAGAACATCTTTGCTGAAATGCAGGGAGAAGCAGCCCGTAGTATACAGAATTACAAACCAGTTATAAGGCAGTGTCTCTTCTCATGAGAACTGTGGGGCTAGGAGAAGAGAAATACAGAGAAAAACAAAACTATGCAGATTTCTTCAGGTGCACCAGAATAAGGTGGGGTTTTTGTTGCCTATGTAAGGCAAGATAAGGGGTTCACGATACTATACTGTTACCATATCTTTTTCAGAATGCAGGATCATTTCTCTTCTTCCATAAATTAAAGCTTTTAATCTTGGGTATTTGCAAATACATTTGCTAAACACAGATAGACCAGCCCCCTAGAGCAATTTTAGGTGCAATTTTGAAATAAAAATAGGAGTTTATGCAACAGAATTATACAGCTGAAGTCCATCCCTTCTGTTCATCATGCTTTATTGTACTTTGGGATGAACATTGCTGTAACAAGTAGTAACATTGGTATGTTTGAGGCCAAAGAAGGGAACTTAAATCAAACATGGCTCTCTAACTATAGCAAAAGCTGTTCAAATACTGCACAGGAGCTTGAATTTATGTGAAACTAAAGACTATGCAAGCTGTTAAGGACAGGGAGAAGAGAAGGTGAAGAAGCTAGAGCAAAGAGGCTCAGGTCCCAGGACAAGAAGTATTTGTCATAGGTGGAATGACATTTTTCCATAACACTGGGGAAGCATACACATGTACACACACGTGCAACTGCACAGGTACCGATATCCAGTACTGTACATACCTGTACATGCTGTATATATGACCATACTGTATACCTACAGTATATGGCCACTTAACTTCTCTTGATACAGGGCTATTTATACACTTGGCTGCAGTCCTAGCTGTATTACAAACACTTCATAAGCAAGAGGAAAATTCAGAAGCATATCAGCTATGCTGATCCATTCATTTTGATCAGCCTTCCTATACATACAAGTGCAGCAATTCGCAGCTGATAAAAATTATTGAAATGCTCCTCAAACAAAACGTGCCTTCCAGAGACCAAAGCTGCAAGGTATCAGTGTGTATCTTTTAATGAAAACTCCATTGAAAACATTCATCTCAAATATTTTGCTTCTTTATACCACAAGCGAAGCACTGATTTTTCTTTTGTTGTGTTCGTCACACATGCATTCCCACATGTTTCATCAGACATTAACTGACACCTAAGGAACAGATGCAAATCAAGCCATCATGATGCACTTTAGTAACAGTGACCACACTGAGGCCTTTGGAGATAACAAAAACAAAATTCTAGTAAGAGCTATCCTTTTAAAAAACTTAAGAGATTCATTTGCCACTCCAACACTGTTAAACACTTCATTTGAATAGATTTTTTTCTTTATTAAAAATGCAGTCAGAAAGAGTAAGGAAAGGCAAAAGTTCCTTTAAGGCAGATGCTGACACAACAACATCAGGACCATGCAGAATAATGACTGTAACAATTGACATATATTTTGTGCACCCTGCAGGATACACCAAGTGGGTGCTTGGAGGAAGTGGAGCCTTCTGATAGAGAACTAGTTTAATCGTAACTTTTTTGCACTGGTATTTTATAGATTCTTGCCTATAATTTGCTCATATTAGTCACCCTTCGACCAACTCTTCCCTCTATTCATCACCACCTTTATTAAAAGGAGTCTTACAACAAAGGGGTGGCACTCACTTTCAGAGGAAGGCAGATTGTGGTACCAAATCCCTCCTGCAGTAAGAAGACAGCTTTAAATAAGCAGCTGTGATTTCTAGAAAAGCTCTTTGACTCTGCTACTCAGTAGCTCACCATCCCAGTTGGTTGAGAAGGTGAAAAGAAAGGCAGGAAAAGAATGGGTTTGTCATGTCTTACCTTCAGGCACACCTCAGCTATTAATACCAACAAATTGCTAGGCAGGTTCAAACAAAAGCTAGTAAAAATTACTAAATTGAGCATAAAGTTACACTGTTGAAATTCACACAATTTATTTTTCAGCTTTGCTGAAATGGAGGAAGAGGGGGAGAGGGTTCAAAAGCTCCAACTCACATGCCAGATTCTGGAGCTGTACTGGCTGGCAGAAAATTATCCACTAGACCTTGAAATGATGTATTAAACCATGTTTTCCCACCACTTCCAGGTTTTCCAGCAGGAGGAGTGCTTCTCCTGACTGCCCCACCATACACAGACATCAAAAGATCCTCAGGCACCTGCAAGCTTTCTAACTTCAGTACACATCCCCGGATGGTGCAGACACCCCTCCTCTTGACTCAAGGACACAAAGCTATTTATCTATATTCTGCACTCCACATGCAAACAACAATCCTTAATGAGACATACCGAAGTTACTGGAGATGTCTAAGACAATTCACAGTTTGCGCCTCTCACCCCTTCTGTCTGCTCCCTCAGTTTTCCTCCAGATAAGATGGGAATGAGAGAGAGGGGAGAGAGAGGGGAGGAGGGGGCGGGGGGAAGTACCTGGTCTAGAAGTCTTCTTTAGAAAAGCATGGCACTGAAGCAAAGAAAAACCCCTGAACAGGAAAGATCCTTAACAACTGACCTGCAGCTAAGGCTATCTTGGTTATTAACTACATACTTCTTCCTGCTCAATAAAAAGACTTTGCATAGAGAGTATTTTTTCTTAACACCTAGACAGACACTTGAGAAAGACAAATAAATATCTATCTTGCTCTCTACTTAAACTTCATTACACTATGCAAAGATCAAACTCTGAACAAACATTTTCAGAGCTATCAAAATTACTCTGTATTCCAGGGATGCCATACTTGTGTCAGTTTTTCTGTTGAGCAGCAAGCCAAGGCTAAGAATTTTTCCATCACACCTCTCAGTTATTTGTGTTTATTTTATATCATTAATAATGTAATTCAATGGAGTTAGCACATCCTTATTATTTCTCTGTTGCATTAGCATTTTACACTTGGAGGAACAATACTCATTATATATATCTTTATTGCCCTTTGAAGCTTGCAGACAGACTGCACTATATTTTAACTTAGGTCAGCAGGAAACTACTGCTTACAGAAGTCTTTCAGTATTAAGTGCAATGTTTCTTTCCTCATATTAAATATACTGGAAAAAAAACGATTTTGCTTCAATGGTCTACCTGATAGTCTTCCTGATGCTGTTTAGAGGAGCCGCATACAAGATCTCACGTTTAATTAATACCATACATTAGCAAATGGGAAAATACAATAAAGTATGCTATCCTAATTTAAGTAAAACATTGACATATTAATACAATATGAACTTAAAACTACAGAAGGGTACCACTAAGGCTGGAACAGCGCATTGCATGAATGTGCCTGCTTTTTCTGGCTTTCACTTAGTATTACTTGTGTAACAGACCAACACAAATCTCTACAACCAAAAATACCCTGAAGTATAAAGATCTGAAGTTGGTGTGCAAACACATTTGTAATGAATGTGATGTAATTATATGCTCCAGGCATAAACACAGCTTAAGAGCTGTGCTTGCATGCAGGTAATGCAGATGATGTGTATGTTGCTATGCAGGTAACAATCCCAGTTCAGCTGTTTGACATCTTGAGGGACAAGAAAAGGAGAACAGGTAACGATGTGAGGCTAACGATGAGTGAATTATAAAGAAGGGGCATAAAAAACTTAAGATGTTCTTCAAACAGAAATAATTAAAATTGCAATGCTGTTTCTGACCATTATAGCACACCTACAGCTTTATTTTTCTGCCTAAGAGAGGTACAAGACATTAATTCCAGCAAGCCAACAACAGATACATCTCTTCTCAAACTCTGCAGCCCTACATACTATGTAGCTGACAAACTCTCCTTTGTACGTAGAACAGAAGAGGGAGGGGAAAGAAATATAGATTGGGCCTTAAAAGCAGAAAATCTTCAAAGTGGCACATGGTCTAATCCTGAATAATGGGTTTTGTTCTAGGCCAATTCCAGCATGAAGTGAACAATTACTTTCAAAAACTCCTGACATTAAAAAAAATGCTACATTCACAAGGCTGCATTTGTACTACTAATCTGCTGGTGATCTGTAAAACAATAACAAAAATAATGTGACCACGCTGTCCAAATACACATTTGATAGATCGTGGCCAGGGTTTTGTCTAAGAAAGCAAACTGCTTCCTGAGGCATGAAAGTCATTCATCTCAACTCTGCTCTCTTAATGTCAGGAAAAAAAGTGGACAAAATTGTGTTTGCAAACTGGTCTTTTTCTTTAAAAAAACCACAAACAAATCAGAAAGCTATTGACTGAAACAGTAGTAATGTTGTATTTGTTTATATATTATAGAATAAAAATATTTTGTCTATAAACCCTAGCCTGTAGCTGTTCCTAAGAGAAGAAACATAAAGCATTGTTTCCAGTTTTCCCATAAGTGACATTTTAGTAATCCTACTATTGAGTTGCAAGCATTGGGTAATAAGTAAATAATTTTATTGGTAATTCTGGATGAACATTTTTGGGAGTCTTGACTTTTAGTTCTGCAGATCTGTAAAAAGTGAAGTGTTTCCTAATAGACCTTAACATATGCAAAGTTCTAACATTCATTTTTGCTACCAAATTTTCCAAACTTCTGCTTCAGTGTTTAAATAGCATTATCACATGAAAAATATTTTTGGAATCACTGGCAAAGGCAAGTTTGGTTTTGTGAAGAATTATGCCACACTCCTAATGTACAATGTGTTCTGCTTCCACAAAATTATTTTAAAAGTATGTCATGGAACAGGGAAGTGTTTCAAAAGTGTTTCAAAGTGACAAAAATATCATTACAAAGTTATCCTGTGGAAAAAAAATGTACTTTTTGGAAAACTAATGGGTTCTTAATCTGCATAATAGACAGATTTTGTATGACTGTATAATATGCTAATATGTTTAAAGCCGTGTACAGACAAATGAGCTGTATCAATAAAAACATCTGAGTTAATCCTCAAAAGTTTAAGTGGCGGCACCTAATGCACTTTTTAAAAATCTATAGTCTCTGATTGGTTTTTGTACCTCATTCCTTGAAACATTGTTTTTTATCTCTTCTCCTCTTCGTAGCATTTATTGCCAAGGTATCGAAGGTTGGTTATTTCTTAGTTTTCACCACTGAATGGTCTTATTTTACTCTGTCAATCTTCCCAATACAAATTATTTGAATTTTGGTTGTCATTCCACCTTCAAGTTCATCAAACAGGAATCCAGTCACACTGTACCAGTCTCAAAACAACTGTTGACTATCTCTGAAGTTTGATGGTATGTTTGAAGAGCAAGCTCCATGTCTTTGGACTTCAACTAGGACATTGCCTATTTGGCAGGTATTTAAAGTATTTCCAGGAGAAAACTCATGCGTCCCTATATTTCTTCAACAGCTCTTTAATTAATCTCATTAAATGATGCATCAATTTGAAAGAAGAAACATCAAATGAGAGGTGGCTGCTTGGACATTTACTTGCTGAAATAACAATTAAAATTACCCTTGACAGATTTTCTAGGTCAGATTTTGTTCCCTCAAAACAAGTCGGCCTTGTTGACTTTATTACAGTTGCACTACATCAGCTCAATTGTGATTCTGAAGTTTAAATAACCCAGGGCTGAGCAAAACATGAAAATTCTTCTCAATTTCAACACAGGTTATTCCTTGTCAGATTTAAACTGCAATTAACATACGGAAACATTGAATTAATGAGATACTGGTTTGTACTGAACACTGTGTTCTCACTTACATCAATCCAATTGGACTTCAAAACTACTCAACAACATAGTTACACATTCAGACAAAGCCTAACCAGCCACAGAAAATATGAAAACAGTGAACAGCTTAGGGAAAAAGACTTCAGAACACCTTTTCCAAACCATCACTTGACCTTCTGAATCTGAACTCTTGATTGCTTCAACTCTAGTTTCTTCCTTTGCTCATAGCAATGTATTTTTCTTCTCTTTGTATTCCTCCAGCACATGTTTTCTTTAGGTACTTTATTTGATTAAATAACAGTAGAAAAACAGAAAACATAAATGAGTGAGTGTAAACACCTCTAACAAAAATTGAAGTGCATGATACTGGCCAGACATGCAGGAAACAAGAATCTTATACCACTATTATTTCATTAGTGGTCATGACTCAAAAAGACTGCAGAGGAACAGAAAACTTCACACTCTTCAGTTTTGATGAAAGGAATATAATGATTTACTTTGGGTAAAGGAATTCAAACCTGCAAAGCTATGTATGCCTGATAATAATTTGCTTCACCCTAGCAACATATCCCCCAGTTAACACTCATTTATAATTCTTTCTAGAATGAGAGTCCTCATTGCCTAGAGGACATTAAATTAGTCAAAATGGAAATCAGTATTTGAGACTAACATATCAGCTGCTTTCAAAGGAGTCAAGCCCACAACTGCCTTGTATCAAAGCAGACTTCCTTGCTAGGACATAATTTATCCAAAACATTATTTCCCATAGTAGATTTGACTGACAATAACTGCACAAGAAAGGTTTTAAAAATCCAGCGTGTTTAATTCTGGGGGTTCCTTAGCTTTCTTATTTTTAATTTGTTGATTGTCTTTGTTGTGTTTTATTTTTTTAAACTATCAATTGCAGTGGGAAATTGCCTGAACAGATAAAATCTTAGATTTTGTTTCCAGTCTGATCTTCACAGGTTTAAAGAAACAACACCCCTACGTACAGTGTGCAGGCAATCCACTGTTAAATTAAGAAACAAAAAGAGAAAGGGAAGCATTTCTAGAAATGTAGCCAAATCAGAGCAAAACTCTAAGCAAGCTTCCCCACTCATTTTTCTGTGTGTTTTCAGCAGGACAAGTCTTTCTGCCAGTCAGGTGTTTTAAAAATATCATGCTATTTTTAAGACAGGTGATGTTTGTTTCTAAATTCAAGATGTTCCTATTAATTTCATTTCAAACAGCAAAGCATGAAACCAAGCCAAACAGCAGATACAAGTTTGCCTCATTTTTATGGCATCTGCTTGCTTGTCTGTCTTTAAAATCCCCTTTCAGCCTAAGCTAGATCTCCCAGGCTAGATAACAAATCAGGAAAATGGCCTTCTAAAACACCTCCCCCTTCCATCTTTTTTTTTTTTTGTTCTTCTTTTAACATGGTGTTCAGCTGCAATTTACCACAGCTCTGCTGCAGGTAGGTTACACAGGAGCCTTTTGGAGACTTATACAGGTTGGCAGCCATCAGTGAGCATCTCAACCCAAGGATGGCAACCCATAAGTGCAGTTACGGAGGTAAGATCTTCATATGCATGGTAAGGAGGCTACAACTTGTGCTAAAAAGCACACGTCCTTGTTCAGGGCAAATAGAAGAGGAAGATGGAACAGACAATGGCAGAAAAGCCTCATTTGCCCCAAAAGTTGGCCAAGCTGCATCACAAGCTGTGGGCTGTGGCTTTAAGGGTGCAGGTGCTAGAAGGGGGTTCCCCCTGTGCAGATGCTGCTCTGCCCTACCCATCCCCTTCAAGGACCACTCTGCATCTGCTGTAAACCCGCATCTGTCCCAGCGCTTCTCATCCAAGGCACAGCTCATTGCAAGTGGGGGTTGATCCTCTGTGGCCCCATGTCCTACCCTGCAGCAGCAGAAACACCCGCCTCCCCCCAGCCCAGGCCCATGCCCAGGATCCCCTCCTTGCTCCACACCACCCAGAAGCACTCATGAGCTCCCCATTGCTACCCTGCCACCAGCCTTATTAAGGGCTACTTCTAATTACTTTGTCATCTGAGATAAATGAACACCATAACAACAAAAAAAACCCACCAAACTTTTTATTCAGTAACAAGGCCATAGTATCAGAAATGTGCTCATCCATGGCTTCATGCTAAATGAGCACTGAAGAACCCTCCCCACACACATAATCCAACATACTACAAAGAAAATACTAACAATAATAAAGTTGAAGCTGTGAAGACTCTCAGTGTTCTGACGTAAAAAAACCTGAAGCAAAGCCAGCAACACACACCAGTACAAGCCCCACAGCTGAAGGGTTCAGTGAACCATGAGGTGGAGTGGGGCAAGGAGAAGGCTTTCGTTCCAGCACCCAACTTCCACCTCCATCGTCAGGACTGATTGCTGTTCATAGCAACACTCCAGCCACGTGCTTCAGAAACTAAAAATACTTCTGTGGCTGTTTGCCAGGATACTGCATGTCAATATGCAGTACCATTTAGACAGGCTGAGATTACAGGAAACACTGAAGGACATGGAACAAACCAGTCACACAGTTGTCACCTGTAGGAGTGGATAAATAGGATTTCGGTGGATTTTGAGGTATGAGAGACTTGCACTCAGATCTCTGCTATTTAATAATGATTCACTTTTAAGAGTCCTCCAAGCAAAAACTAGTTAACGCAATTAAAAGGAGGACTAGGAGAAGTAATGAAAGGACAGGTATTGAAAAAGTATATTGCAAACCCCCTATTTTTAGAACTCACTACTATCTTCCAAAGTGTCTTGAAGTTACTTTATGAAGAATATTTACTTATGTACACAAAAGACAGCGTGATAAAAAAAATTAAGCTGTATTATGGCCCATGTAAGAGTAGAAACTGAATATTCTTGATTCTCCCCTACTGTTTAAATTCCCCTTAGGACAGCACAGAAGATCACACCACCTTCTGCTCCAGGGTAGACTTTGGGGAAAGGAAAAATTAGCAGCCCCTTTTCCTTGCAGGAAACATTTTGCTTCAGTTAAGGGCAAAAGTAAAGACAGACTGAAAATAACACTCTGAGCAAAAAGCACCCTATCTAAATCAAATTTTCTTTCAAGATCACAAGCAACACCTCAAGCACAAGACACACTTAAGCTTTCCCACAGATAAAGTCTAAATACTTAAGACACCAGAGACAAGAGTGAAGGATAGTAGGGATGTCCATTTTACAGGCAGAGGAATGAGGTACACACAGGCCCAGTAATACAGAACATAGATGGCAAAGTCAGTCTAAAAAGAAGCCTAAATCTCAAACACAGAGGCACAATGGCACAGCCAACTCTTACTTGAAGACTTCAGAACCAAGAAGAACATCAGACTGGGCTGAAGAAGTAGCACAGATAGACATAATGTACTGCAGGACAAAAAAACCAACAAAAAACCAAAATCCATGAAACTGAGTGAATAGAGAACACTCAAACTAGATAGCATCCATAATTTTATTTATCAAACACATAGATCATTTTGACTTTCATGATTCTTGGTGAGATATTTTTCAATATAGGAGTGCTATTCACAACATTTATTATTGACGGGGTGGAAGGAAGGTAGCCTACTGGGAAGAAATCTTGATAAAAGAAAATTAGGTTAAGCTCCAACTGAGCACAATGAAGAAAACCAGATGATTTAACATAACTTCCTATACTTAACAAGGTAATAACAAATGAAAATCATTGTAGAAAATGAATTTTAAAAGGACACAATTTAAACTGTAATTATACTTTAAGTACCTATCACTTAGTACTATAACCTACTTATGAACATAAATCAAGGCAATCTCAATATGAATCCGGTAAACTGGATGACCGGCTATTTCAGTTAATTATATATCTGCTCTTCTGCAGTGTAACATAATTACTCTGGGTAACTGAATTGCTGTAATACTCATGAGGTTTTATCTTCTCCTCCCTGTCCCTTAAAAAACAGGACAGAAAATCAGGGAAAGCTGAGAAACCTTAAAGGAGCGTTAAAAAACAAGAACTGCAACACCACTGAGAAGAGTTAAAATAAATCCGTGACGTGCTTTGTTCAGATAACATAAATAGGATGCCCAATCGTGCTCATAAATGCCACCAACACAGCTTCAACATACATGCAAAAACTAGCCATTTAAGACAATCCCAAACATGCATGCCCTTTCACAATGTCCTGCCTGAAGCAGCCTGAAGAGTAACAGAGGAGAATAATTTCTCTCAGTTTTTAGCCTGAACACTCTCTCACCAAGAGATTCCCCAAACACTTCCCAGTAATAAGTACCAATTACTGTGACTTCAGAACACAGCAGTTACCTCAAGAGGACAGTGAGCAGTAAGTGCTGATAAATACTGCATTGCAACTGTCAATCCTTTAAACCACCTAAACCATTTAAGCTGTTTACCATATCCATGCATGAACACAGAGCACTTGAGTATTTCAAACGTGTAATTACTTTCAGTGACATAATAAAGCCCCCCAAAATACACACAGTAGCTATAGGAAACATAAATAAAAGTGCAAGGATATGAAAAAGATAGTTTAACGCCACTGGGATCACACCACTTTCGGAAAGCAGCATGTTACCAGCTTCAGCATCTTTCTAATTTTAGTCCCATCTTTGTAAGATGCTTCACAGCAGCAGTCCCGCAAGCCAGTTGTCTGTAGCACTAAACACACTGCGCTTCAGACTTGGGACATCCCAGAATAGATTTGCAGATTTGAACATACAGTGGCAACGGAGGCATTCTTCTCCACTGGATAAAGGTTAAAGCCTCTAGGCAACAGAGGCTGGTTTTGGCTGGAGTAGAGTTTTGGGCAGTACAGGGTTTGGCTGGGATAGTGTTAAATTTCCTCATAGTAGCTTGTATGGGGCTATCAACAGATTCTTGTTACCTAGCCTTAATTTTCCTGCTGGAAGCACATAGACCATAAAGCTGTATGTTTTACATACAGCATACGTATGCTCTGGAAACGACTAGCAACCTTAAACTTCTCGAGCAACAGATCTCTGGCTACAAAGTAGAGCACAAGAAACAAGAAAACTCTGAACATGTCCGGGTAATCTCTAAACGTAGAGTAGTGAAACCAGTCTCACTAGATGAGTCCTTCTAAAAGCACCATATTCCACATGGGAAATGGTTTCATTCTAATAATGGTCTCAGACCAAACTTTTAAAGCTGCGGTCCCTCTCCACAAACCAATTCCCTGCTCTTCTGCAAGTTTCCTCCCATGGTCTCATGCAGCAGAGCCCCAAAAGAGGAGGAACTGTCTGCATCCCCTTCCAGCGTAGCTGGAGTGACCTTTCATCTCACTGTATTCTGCAGTGCCTTTTCCTAAAGATACTGCAGAAGCTGTTTCTGTTTCTACATACATCCAACACAAACAAATACATTTGCTGTTTGCTATGAGCTTCTCAGCCTGCCTCACTCCTTCCCAAATCTATTTTCTAGGCATTTCCCTACAATTAAATCTCGCCACTGTGAGTTTAGGTATTAGCTCATATTCAAGGTAAGACTTATTTTGTTATTTTCACCTATTTCCTCCCCCGCACCCACACGCTTTTCAAGTTATTTCTTCTGCTAATAATGTCTCTCCATTTAACAACATTTTCTAGTTTATTAGCAACCTGCTTACACCTGTGACACTGTTAAGGAGAGTGTTTTAAATAAGACACTATTCAGCATAAATCCCCTTGGATATTTCTGTTGAACAATACCACAAACCCAATATATTTCTGTATTTAACATCTTCATTTTGCTTGTGTGCCTACAGAAACCAGCCTTTGCAAGTGTTTATGTTCAAGCCTATTCCTTACTTGTAGGAAATACATATGCTTGCTAAGTTAAAGTGATAGATCTTCTTATGTTAATGTAAATACCGTAACTATTATCCATACTCCTGCCTCTACCACTGCTGTTTCTTGTAGGAATGTAGGAACAGCCCCAAAAATGCAGCTACAACCCTTCTAAATATTCAGATAGCCTTTGCCACTCCACAATGAACACTTCACAGATGCTCATACATTTTACCCTTTTGAAAGCATACACAACTGTGTATGAAACGTGAAGTCTGGACTCCAAGTCCATACATCCAACTCACCCAGGACACTAAACCTGCATTAAGATCCCCAATCTGAGGCTAAACAACCTTCGGTTTGTCTCTCCTATCTTCTTCCAGGGTCCCCCAGTTCCTTGAAACAACTGTTTTATACATGCATTGTTTTCAACATTTTTGGTCCCTCAGTTTGTGGCTGGGAGTTCAGGGGGCATGGAATAAACTCAGTCCTGGTTGTCTCTCCTAGAACAGAGGTAGTGACTTAAAACACTGTTCTTTGGGAACACAGTGTAAAAGCTTCGCTAACATACCACTTCCTGCCCTGGAAACAATTTCATTTAATAACTAAAGGAGACAGGAGTTGCTTATTACAGATTTCTAAACCAACCCTTTATTTTTACTTTAATGCTTTGAACTAAGACAGGTCATCCATTTCACGTTGTTTACTGCCAGGAGGCACAAAGAAGGATCTTTTTCCCCACACTTTTAAATGAGAATACCATAATATAAAAATGGTGGAGCCAGTTATAGTTAGGCACCCATCAAACTACTAGGAAATAATTCCAACTAAGGGTTATGACTGGGAATCTCTTACCAAATTAAATTCATCCGGAGTTTTTTGGCTATAATTCTTCTAGATAGTTTTTTTTTTTTTTTGCTTGTGAGCAACACATGGATATGGTGTTACCAACAATTCTTCCCACCTCCCAATGCTCATCCTCTTTCTTTGACTGTGACTGTTCTTACCCTTAGTGAAGCTCTTTCTTTGTTCGCTTCCTTATAGATATTACTAATATTGACATGTTTTGAATAGGTGACTTGTGTTCAAGCTGACATTCTCTAAAGAAGGGGCTCATTTATCCTCTTAGACCCAGCAGCAGTTAGCTGGCTTAATCAGAAAGCAAAGACAGATAGACAAACTGTGCTCACACTTTTGTTCCACATTCCTTCTTACCACCCCAAGAGCAGAAATTCAGAAAAACGGGATTCAAAATTTACTCTTCTGCCTCTGAGGGTGGTAGGAAAAGGACTACAGAGAAAGCATAGTCTGTTCATCCTTCCCTAGATCTGCTAAGGCCCATGCTGAGAAAAGTAACATGACAAGAAAGCAGCATGATTACAGAAAAAAGCTACAACATCTTCGCCTCAAAAGTTTCACACAAGATAATAGATCTGAAATGCTGTTTCTTCCATTGTCAGACTGTGGCTACACAACAGGAGGATGATAGAAAAAAAAGAATTAAAGCCATTAAAGCTTAAATGCCCTATGTGAAGGAAAAGGAAGGTTTCTGCTTTGAGTAACTGCAACAACCAACTGCAACAACCTTGGGCATCTTCAGCTGTTCCCAAGGCTTCTCTCCAGGGTTGTCTTCCAGCTTCTTGCCTAGCAGGATAACCAGTTGGCCTCCCACATTTCTGAGCAGGAGTTAGCAAGTGCTGATGTGTATCCAGGCTGATGGGTCAGGAAAAGGACCAGAGGAAGAGGCCAGTATCAACCTCTGTGTTGCTTGTCCTTCATTGGTGGCACTAATTTGGGTCTGTCCTCCCCTCCACAAGCAACCAATTTTCATAAAATATGGGAAAACTTAATGTCCTCCAGACTCCCATCTCTTTTGTCAAGTTTAGTTGAAACTGGCTGGCTTTCCTGGGGATACATAAAAAATAAAAAAAAAGCCTTGGTCATTAAGGAAAGCAGTAAGGCTTACATGTTTCTTATAGTCAGCCATGCTGGTTAAGATCCACTTATGCCTTGTTTATAGTATAAACTAAATTTTAATTCATCTTTTCCCACTGAATTTGATCCCCTGCTTGTTTGCTCTTTGCTCACAGTAAAAATTCCTTTAACAAAGCATTTGTATTCTGATCATCTTATGAATTATGCTGTTTTGTCCTTCACATTCTATAAAATACAATTTTCCCACACGAGCCCCTAATATGTACCATGTGTATCAGGATGAAATTCCCAGAGGCTAGTAGCTTATTCAGCTTGTGAGAGTGTCCTTGGCACCTACGCATTTTTCCTTGGTTGAGTCAGTTCTTACAGTAAATTAAGAATACATTTAACCCTTTGGACCTTGAAGTCAGGCCACAGCTAGAAAAGTGCCTCTGAAGAAAGCCATGCGGACACTCATTATTTTTGTTACTCAGATATCCTCCAAGTGAAAGCTTCAGTCACTGGCAAATCTTGTACTGCTACATTGTATGACTAACTGCAGGAACAAAAATGATGCTAAGACATATTACATGAAAGAAGTTACATGCCTTATGCAATGTATTGTCCCAGAACACAGTCATTCTGATCTTTTAAGAAGTTTATTTGTTCATCCTCTCATCAGTAACACTACTAACAGTCGAAAGAAAGCTTCTGCCCAACTCAAGCTAATAGAAGGTTGAAATAGGAAGCTTAGCAGAGATTAACAAACTCCTTGTGGGAAACTTTAAAGTATTTCCTCCCCTGATGAAAATATGCTGCTCTGCTGAATTCCATGTGTTTTGTTTTCCCTAAGACAGTTTCTTACGTCTACAGCACCCTAGACACTTGAAAATAACACAGTACCTCAAATACTTATTTTTGTGGTTTTGGATCACGAACAAACTACGAGCAGCTCTCTGCACCTTAAGGACTTTCCATGACAGTATTTGCTGCTCTCTATATTACCCCTCTTCTATGTAGTACACAAATCATCATTTCTCCTTATCTGCAGATATCCCATTGAGTTCAGAGTCATCGCTGTCCTATTTTTAGGATCCAAAGTACAGCCTAGACTTCCTCTCTCTCCATAAGCTTCTCAATGTATACAGAATTTGTATCTGCAGCTTATTCAAACTAAGTTCTTTGCACTACAGGTCCTCATTTACTCTGAAATACTGTTGCTGCAGATATCCAGTGTAGGCATCTCAAACAAAATGAAGAGGCACGAGTAATTTTGTTTTTCTGAGCTGTTTTCTGAAGAAGCATAATTCTCCCTGTCAACTTCATACTAACGTCAAACCACCAAAACTAATGCTTGAGTTTAACTGTGCAACTCTCCCTTTAAATGTTTACATAACACTGCTTATGAAAAACAGCTCTACAACACAACCTACAGCTGGTGCATGTACTGAGGATCTTAATATTGGAGAGAAAAGTATGGATATATGGTGGAGAATCAACTTAATAATGAGAAATAACTCTGTAAAACTTGATATTGTTGTTGAACTTGTGGTCTAAAAGACACCAGAAAGTGATCTGAAGAAAAAACCCATATAAAATAAGGTTTGCAGTCACAGGAAATTTCACCCAAGTGAACTAAAACTGAGGAAAACCCAAGAGCTGCAAAGAAACATTAAATTTCACTTAATTTTCATCCCATCAGTATAAACAAACAGGTTATTACTATCATTTAGTGCCCTTAGGCAAGCATAGTCCAGCTTTGCTATTTTCTTTTACAGGAATTATCTAATTTTAGTTTAATTAATTACTGCTTGATAATTAGTCCAGTGACTGTTTCATAAAATCCTATTTTGTAAAAGTATACAGGAGCACCAATTTAAAAAAAAAACCAGCATACGTGAGCAGTGTTTCACCATAAGGATGGCATTAATGTGGAATTTCATCACATTTGTATTTAGCGGAACAGGAACTGGAAGACAGTTTTAAACCACTTCTCAAGACAAATATAGTACTAACTTAGTTTACTTCAAAGTCTTTGACCAAGGAAGCTAGTATTATTGGCACCAGCTTAAAGAGGATTCAGTGCGGTGAAGCACCTTGTTCTAAGTCATCTACCAAATCACTGGCAGAGACAAGAACAGATGCAGGGGCTGCTGACTGCCATTAAGACATGGCTCTATCCACAAAAAGCTTCCCTTTTGCTAGACCTTAGGAAGTCAAACTTGAACGTGGCCTCACATTCAATATTCTCAAAAGGCACAAAGTAAATCAACAAAAACAAACAGATCTTTTACACACATCTGCCCCTAAGCCGCTTTGAGTATAACATGCCTTCTAGGCAACAGTTACCTGACGTTCTGTACATGACTCTTCAAAGTGAGCTTAAAATTCTGAGCTAACAGTTGGGGATGTATCACACAGCCATAGACATATTTTGTCAGCCTTGGCATTATTAAGCATCAGTGGTAAGCTGTAATGATTTATGGAAATAGCTGATTTATGAGATGATTCTCTCAGCTAAAAGGTAACCAGCCTACTCTCCCAGTAAGATAAGCTTTCTTTTTTAAATCTAAAAACAGGGAGCACTTTAAAAATAATCACAATGTTTTGAGTGTCAGTTCTCTGAGCATTTTTCTTGTTACTAAAACAACAAATGAAAGACAATGAAGCATTAACTTTAAGAAGTAGACCACAGCAAATTCAATATGTGCTTAAATCACAGCACAAGACCTGCAGTTATCAACAGATAATTAGCAGCAATGGAAGGAGGTCATACTCAATAGAGATATTACAGTTAGGTAATACACACATACACAGCGTTAAGTGGCAGAAAGCATTTAGCTTTCTCCAAAATGTAACAGCACTAGAGATTACGAACAGATTTCCTACCTAGTTTGTTTGAGCAATGTATCAAATAGTGACAGCTTTGTTTCTAAGTAAAATTTATTTGCAAGTTTTCCTAAAAAGCTATTTGCTTATATATTCTGATATGGTAAAGTATGTTTTCCTACAAGTAAAGAAACTTGCAAGCTCTTGATACAAGTATTGAAGGGGAAGCCTTTAACAGGATTTTGCATAGTTGTCTTTGCTGGGGTGAATTGCATTTGCACAGGATAACATCATCCCAACTCAACTTTACATTGGTTCTTACTAACAGATGGGAGAGAGATGTGGAAGGAAAAATGTATTGGGAAGCAGTCTGTAATCAGGATCTACAAGCAGAAAGCTAGTATGATTAAGTGAAAGCTGAAGTATCAGTTAACAACTTTCTATTCATCTTGCTTATTTTATAAAGAGAGTAGTCACTAATACTGAAGAAGCCTTATCTTTCTATTCAAAGCAGTTGTTCTGTGCAATTTGCAGAAGTATTTTCAGTGTTTCATACTTTGAGGGGGTTAATGCATATCAAAGCAATCATCTGTCACAAGGGCATATCAGACAAATGAGAAGCTTTACATTTTGCCATCAATATCCACATATTGTACTCAGTATGAAAGACAGTAAGTGGGTCAGTGTAACTGCTTTAAATAGCTTGTATTGCAAGGTGCTGAAAATAGCACAACTGAGCAATGATCCTAAAAGCAGAGCACAGACAAAAACTGAAAAGCATCTCCTTTAGGAAAGGACCACACACTTTATTGTCTTATCAAAGAGCTAGAATTACTGCTGCCTTCATAGTTTAGGTGATTATAACATACTTTCAGAAATTTTCCATTTTGTAATTACAACATCAGCATTGCTGGGAAGGTTAAACAAGCTGCAGCAAAACACAGCAAGGTCAAGGTGTATGATGTTTACTTCCCCTCATTTCCAGCCTGCAGTAAAAGGTTCCTAAAAGAAGTAGTTTATTCCCTGATTTCCATCCTACTGCTTTGCCCATGTAATTCTAGTTCTTTGGTTTTACTGTTGGAAGTTGGCTAGTCTTTAGTGCCATAAGTACTATTACTGCAAATTCACTGCTGACTCACTTGTAAAAACTTGATTCTGTTAAAGCATCCCTGACCCTTCCTTCCCTCACTCACTTTCATAAATACCCCAAACTTTCATTATCTCAAGCTTCAAAGCAAAACCGATGTTCAAATGCTTTTTGCAGTATTTTCTCATTTTCTGCAATCATACCTACATGTGCTACTGTCTGCACAGAGAAAGGTGTCTACACCATGGAAGTGTAGATTCTCTCTGCCACACATCTTAAAGTCCTTGCATTTGAACAGCATACTTATGCTGGAGTAGCAAGTGGATACAAAGTTTGGAATTGTCTCATGACTGTGCTAGTCTAACTCATATTTAAAAGCACGGAGAAGCAAAAATTCACTGACAGCTTGGTGGTATCTCAACAATAGAAGATTTGGTTTTGCCTACCCAAATGCATTCAGCTATGGCTTTTAATTTTTCTTCTAGAAGTCATACTCGCCATAGCATGTAATCCTTGCCTCCTACAAAGAGCTGCTAATGACAACCATCTTTATACACATCCAAAGCAACCCATTTTCCATTTATAGGGAAGACTGCAGAAGGCAAACTCCCAAGATCTCATTCACCTTCCAGCAGAATTTAGCCCACATTGTATCTTTCTACAAAACACTGGTGCTCAGTGAAGAACTGTTCCTCTAACATGCATTTGGTCCAAACTATCTTAACTGGCACTACAGTTTCTATCTACAAGGCCTCCAAATAAAGAAAAGCTCATCTTTCAGAGATACAAGAGAACCCCGCAATTAATTAGCACAACAACACAGGAGGTTATCCCCTGTGAGTTCTATAACTAGCTCAGTTCAAAAGAGCTTCTTTATTTCTCTAGCATAAAAAAAAATAACCAAATATCTATGTTACTAGCATTTTCAGTTTGCTCACTTACACAATTCACAGAGTGTGCGTGCAAGCAAGAGGAAGAGATGTTAATCTGTTGGTCTTGTATCTGTGTGACATTTTCTATTGTTTTTTCCTAGTTAATATTATTTGTTGTACAAGCTATATTATGTTAGAAAAGGTGAACATGTTTGAGTTAATGCTCAACCACAAGAAGCTGGTGAATGTAATTGTGCAGTCTTAGCACTGCATTAGTCACAAGTTACTGTAAAACAGAATTAAATCACAGCACTACAAGAGTTTAACACAGATCTGCTGGTGGTTGTTTATGCGGTGGACAAGACAAGCACACACATACACACACACTCTCCCTCCTGTCACCCCTCTCACACCCACTGCAATCAGCGGGTCAACCTCTAGGAGAACCAGACACTCTCACAGATAAGGTCAGATACCTGTCAGACAGTCATAGCAGAATGCTAGATGAGTGTATGCACTCAGAGCACTGTGGTAACTGGTGAGCATGATTTAATTGGTCTCCCCCTTGTTTTTGCAACTCTAATTCATCCCAAGCTCTCTTTATTGTTTCTACATCTTTCTGGCACAATGCTTTATTTCCATATCCCTCTTACTGACAAGATTTTTTTTAAAGTGACTTTACAATACATTCTAGTTCACAGCATCCCGTGAGATACTCCGTAATATTTCATTTAGCAGAAATCAGAAGTTAAAGAACAGGTAAAACTCATCTTTTTTGAGAACTGGCTATTGTTATGTGCATTTACAATTTAACTACCTACCTTATGCTTACGTGCAATAAACAAAATGTTCTAATGATAGAGATTTCCCGGCAAAAGGTATCAGCACGGCCGGTTCAAGATCAAAAGGTAAACCAGGAACACCAGGCCTTCCATAATCCACCTCTGTCTTTGATAGAAGACAAATATAAACTGCTTTCATATTCTAATACAAGCATTGCTCAATCTATAGCATCTAGCAAAAGGTGATTAAACATTTCCACCCGATACTCAATTCTGAATAAAAGGCAAGTTTTCCAATAGTTTTCTCCAAGTCATTGATATGATTATGTTACAAGACACTGCAAAATTTGAATTTGGTACCATAACAGACAGTCTAGCCTACTGAGCGGAGACTGCTGGGAAACACACAACACAACCAAACCCACTCACAAATGTATTAAGTTGCATCTTAAATAGGCTATTCCTTTTCTCCTCGCTGCCCATACCAGAACACAGATCCTTGCTCACTCCTTTTATGACCAGGTATTTTCTACTAACTGTCCATGGCTGCTTCTAGCAATGAGATAAACATGAACCAACAGTTCTTGGGATGGTGAGCAAGCAGAGGGGCAGCATCCTTGAACACCAGCTCTCTCTGGCTGAGAAGTTGGAGACGTAACCCGAGCTCTTGAACACATACCAGTGAATGGAAAAGAGGTTCACTACCAAGACTGACATCTTGGCCTGTAGGAAAGCACCACCTCCAGCTGTGACTGGTCAAAACTCTAAATGGAAGAGAGGGGACAAGTGGAAGAGAAGGAGAGAGTTTGGTCTGTTAGCACCTTTCTTAAAAATCACAGCACTTAAGATATATGCATGCATAGAAGGCAGAAGGAATATGAAAATAAAACAACTTATTCACAGTCACGTGATGAATAAGCAACAGAGACAAAATCTGAAGAACCCTATTCCCTGTTCAGCTGAGCACATGCACTACACACTGGGTGCTGAAATGCCTAAGCATATGCTTCTACAGTGCTGGTTTCTTCCAGGTTTTAATATTACTGCAGTCTGTATAAACTGGTAATGAAATCCAACAAAAAATATCCTTCCTCACTACTCACTACATACACGGTCTTACTCTCCTGCCTCTCCTATTTCCTTTGTGGGGTATAAAGTTAATTATGAAAAGCTTACTAGCATAGCCATATAGATTATTTCAGCTCAAAACAAATTAGCAAAAAAGAAAAAACTCTATAAGGGCACCAACAGAGAGGTAGAACACTGTATATGTCTGGCTGCCTCTGACTCCCATACATATTTTCAGATGCTTAAAAGCATATTTATCACTGGAGAGAACAACTTTGGCAAACAAATTTCAATCACGATTTCTGTAGTAAAAAAAAGTGCAGAGAACCTTAAAATAAGAAGTTCTGTTTTTCATTCCAGCCATTAAATGTAACTGTATACTTACTACACATGCTTTTTATTTCTCTGATCTGCAAACCATTCCTGTCAAATCCCCAAACCAAGTGTTCAGTCCCAAGGTCACTACAAACACATACTTCTCTTCTCCTCTCTCTGTAAATCAGTTTTGGTACAGTTTTGGAGGCTTTTCAGTCTTCTTAAAGCAACAATAAGGCTTTTCACCATGTCAAATTGTTATTTTAAATCCCTTATACTGGCCTTTATTACAGCCTTGTAGGCCTTTGTTATTGCAGTGTAACTGCTATCTTCCAAAACTGCTATTTGAAAAAGCTTGTTCACAGCCACTTAGAAAAACTAAGCGGGAAGAAGTGCTAGCATTGTATTTTCAATAGCACGAAGTACGAGAACATGCCTCTGTTGCTACCTCTGACTCAACGGTGGAAAACCACAACATATAGCCAAATCACTGTAAAAACTTATGCCCTGCCTCCCCCTTTCCATGCACCAGATTTCATATGGGAAGCCATTCAGCCTTTGAGTTAGCTACTTAAGAGCCCCTCACATCATCTCTCCTCCAAATCCAACACCAGCCAAGTCACAACACTTTACAGTGGTAGTTCCTTTCCTTGATTTTAGATTACCTCCACTTCTAGATAAACCTAATTTCTACTCCTGTTCTTATTACTTCCTTCTCCTACTTTGTTACAAAGATCTTGCTTTGCAGTTCCTCAAGGTGCTTCCCCAATATTTCTTTCCATAGCCCTTTCATGGTACCTGTCTCAAAGATGTGTTCTCTGCATTGCCCACACATAAAAGAACAGAAAGAGAACAGAAGCTACATTTAAAATGTGAATTAAAAAAAATGCAAGAAATACGTCTGGCAAGGAAAGCAAGCCCCTGTTCTGTTGCTGTTAAAACAAATTAGCAAGCAGATTTCTCATATAAATACACATGTATGAAAGATGGTGGGAATATCTACCTGCTCTGTGAAGTCCTTTACCTCCAAGTGAAATTGTAAATCTTCTTTTTAGCTAACACAGTAGCATTACTGAATTTCAACTCAATACACATACACCCCCATCCCTTCTTTACTTTCCCAAAGTTATCTAACAGAAATGCCAAGTTTTATTGTTTCAGAGTCTGATCTGTCTGAAGTTCATCTTGATTTCCAAGGATTTTTAATAAATTTCAATTTATCAGGACTTAACCAATTTGATCTGTACTTTCCCTGCTCTAGACTTCCTATGCAATTTGCTGTTGCTGGGAGATTAAATTTCTTTTCCAAGACATTTTTTAATCAATAAAGAGACTACTGTCTAGCAAGACTTAATAGAAGCTCAGCAGACTGGCCAATCAGCTCTTTTCTTTAGGCTATTATTTTTTAAGCAGTGACATCCCAGCAGCTTTTTGGTTTAAGTTGTCTACATATTAATTGTATTTATTACAGATCTGGTCTAGTTCACAAGAAACTGAGTGGTCAAACAAGCAAAAGACACAGCTGGAAAGAAGAACCTTCCAAATCCTGCTTTTACCTACACGAAAAAGAGCTTACCACTTAAATGTGTTGCATCTCCATGCTAACGAAGATCTGTTGTGCTATCATGATTAAACCTCTTCTCAGATTATACTGTACATCACTGCTTTACATGTCTAATAAAACTTTTAATGTTACAACCATGAAATTGTATAAAACTAAGGATCGGAGAAGCTTAACTAGGACACCACTTCCCTAACTGACACTGCAACTAGGAGCAATTATGAAGGTAAATTTTTAAGGTTTGGATGAATTCTAATGAAAACCCCCATATCTCGTAAGTCAAGATAATTCATACTGCCACATCTTGAAGTAGTTTCTCCCATTTTTTGTGTGGGTTGTTTTAATCTGAGAGAAACCCCCACACGACAATCTAAATGTTGAGACTGATCGGCCCACACCTTTTCCCTGAGAAGAAAAGACTATGCAATAGTTTTTATTAGAACATGTTTTTTTTTATTTTATAGACAGAAAACTCAAGTTAACTGGATCAAATAGTAGAAATACAATGTGTTCAAACACCACTCTCCCCTTGCCCGATCATGTGCTTGCAGGCATGCCTACGCTTCCAGTCCTGTCCTGCTGGCTCTCACAAAAGGAGGACTGAGCAGTTCTTTCCCTCCTCTATGAGGGAGAGCACCTATGTGTCTGCTAAGGTCTATGTGTGCACTGGAAGCACCTGCCCCTCACCCAATGAACTTCACCCACCTCTAAAGTATTGTATGTAGCTGAAAGAGAAATAGCATGAAACATCATCCATAAGAACTCTGACAGGAAAAAAAACCAGGATCTAGGCAGAAAAGTAAATGTCTGAGGACATGTATTTGGAAGCTATTCTGTTAATAATTAGACTTGGCTTACATATTGCAGATCCAAATATAGCTTCTGAAGGAGCAGTAGCAGCTAGGAGTCTTTCAAGTGTAGCTTACACAAATAAAGATTAGTATAGTAAGCGTGCTGGCTACACATTTGATGTCATGTCTGCTTAAGATAGTTTGTGTACTATCTGGTACAAAGTACTGCCTAGCACTTTCTCCAAGACAAGCATAAGAAACAACCTACCTCTGAAAAAGGTGTATCTACAGCTTCAGAAGTTCAAATTTCATGTTATGATTGTGATCTCATAGTGTGAAAGAAGTATGACTTTTTCAAGTAAAATTTGAAAATATATTCTAGGCATACAACTAAACAAGAAAGGGAGCACCACATAAACGAAGACTAGTTTAACTGTCAGCAATACAAGAAAAATTGGTCAGTCTACTGCTTAACACACCCAACTCCAAATCTCACACTTGAGAGGGAAGAATTACGAGAGGCACTAATGCCTCTGTTCCAATTCCACAAGTACAACATAGACCTAACTTAATTCATGGCATTGGCTCCATTTGCTTTAGCCTCATTATAAGCCTACCACATCTCACTACTTCGTTAAAACACCATCTCACACAGAACTCAGTTTCAAGGAAAATGGACTATGAAAACTAAAAACCCACAGACATTCATGCCACCATTATGGTTCTAGCAAACCCCTTAAATGTGATGCCTATAGTCCTTTAAGAGAAGTGGTGTCCACTTACAAGACAGAAAGGAAAGGGGTTCCGTGCAAAGCTTCATTTAAACAACCTTACTGCAGATGCGTAGCGAGTTGTAACCATGATGGTCAAAGCACATAAAAATTTGTGGCAAGAGTCAGCTGACAGACCCAGAAAATGAGCAAGTTTAGAACAGTGCCTATGCTTGTAATTTACATCAGAAGAAGGAGGTGTGCCTGAAGCTCATTCATTTTCTCCCCAAACATCCTAGCAGACACCAAGCAGAATGTTTTCACACAGGGTGAAGGGGGAGACAAAGAAGAGCAAAATGACAAGTAAAGTCTCAGTCTCCGGAATTTGAAGTTATCCTGGCACCTGATACAACCATCATCTCAAAACTCCAGAACCCAAAAGACATCAAGAAAGCCTAAATTACAAGACTAAAGAAGAAATACCATATTAACACCTTAGAGCTTTAGCAAACCTGATCTTTCCCCAGGACACCAGACCTCCCCACATTTTTCACCAGGTTTGAGCTCAAATACTTTTGGAATGATTCCTTCTTCTAAGAAAAAAAACCACACAACCAAAACTAACATTCTTTACAGGGGGAATGACTTACAAGGTCTGTGGTATGCAGACCTTTGAATTCAAATTCCCAATGATCTTGAAGATTAAGAATCTGGAGACAGTTTTCTTCTGTGATGTTCTTAAAAGTTTGATTGTTTTGTCTTTTTTTTTTTGCTTTTTAACAGTTAATTGGAAGAACTGAGGAGGCTTCCAATAGCAAAGATACTGGCAAAGAGAAATATCCACCACAGTGTACCTTCAGAAGCAGAATCACAGAATCACTAAGGCTGGAAAAAACTTCAAGATCATTAAGTCCAACCATCAACCCAATACCACCAAGCCTACTAAACCATGTCCCAAAGTGCCATGTCTACATGTTTTTTGAACACCTCCAGGGATGGTGACTCCACCACCTCTCTGGGCAGCCTCTTCTAATGCTTGACCACTCTTCCAGTAAAGAATTTTTTCCTAATATACAATCTAAACCTCCTCTGGTGCAACTTGAGGCTGTTGCCTCTTGTCCTATCATTTGTTACCTGGGAGAAGAGACCAACACCCACCTCACTACAGCCTCCTTTTGGACAGTTGTAGGGAGTGAGAAGGTCTCCCCTCAGCCTCTTCTCCAGGCTAAACAACCCCAGTTCCCCCAGCTGCTCCTCAGAGGACTTGTGCTCCAGACCCCTCACCAGCTTTGTTGCCCTTCTCTGGACGTGCTCCGGAGCTGCAATGTCCTTCTTGAACTGAGGGGCCCAAAACTGAACACAGTATTTGAGATGCAGCCTCATCAGTGCGGAATACAGGGACACGATCACTTCCCTACCCCTGCTGGCCACACTATTCCTGATACAAGCCAGGATGCTCTTGGCCACCTGGGCACACTGCTGGCTCATATTCAGCTGGCTGTCAACCAACACCCCCAGGTCCTTTTCCGCCAGGCAGCTTTCCAGCCACTCTTCCGCAAGCCTGTAGCATTGCATGGGGTTGTTGTGACCAAAGTGCAGAACATGGCACTTGGCCTTGTTAAACCTCATACAGCTGACCTCATCCCATCAATCCAGCCCACCCAGGTCCCTCTGCAGAGCCTCCCTACCCTGCAGCAGATTGACACTCCTGCCCAATTCGGTGTCATCTGCAAACTTACTGAGGGTGCACTCAATCCCCTCATCCAGGTAATTGATAAAGATACTAAACAAGACTGGCTCCAGAACTGAGCCCTGGGGAACACCGCTTGTGACCAGCCACCAACTGGATTTAACCCCATTCACCACAACACTCTGGGCTCAGCCACCCAGCCAGTTTTGTAGCCAGCAAAGAGTATACCTGTCTAAGCCATGAGCCACCAAGTAAAGAAGGTGTATATGAAAAATATAGTTAAAAAGAATGTGAGCAGAATTCCATGACTATGGATGTGAATTACATGTGCTGCCATATCCTCCAACACTCATGATGTTGGTTTAAATATAGATGCAGTCAACTTCAGCACGTGGCTTCCAAAAATATGCACACATAAGCTCTGTAATGGGCAGCTGACCTAACTATGATGTCACAAACCAGTTAGCATGGACATGTCTCAACATGAATGTGTTTCCCCCCAAATACATTCATTCTGATGCACTGAGGAATGAAGACAGGGAGAAAAGAACATAAAACTTAGAAAAATCTGTTTTGAAAAGCAAACATCAGCTTTACATTTTGTTATACTCAGTTATTTCAGAAGACTAAAGCTGGAAAAAGAAATTCCCTAATCAAAAAATCCACAGCTTTTGAAGAAGGTTTTTGTTTTGTTTTGGTTTTTTTTTTTTAAACAGAAAAAGTTCTCTCAAAGTTTCACACCTCTAATGTCAGTTTGAAGGTACGTCCACCTCTCTACCAAAGACTTTGGCATAGCAGGACACCATCTATCTCAACCAACCTTCCACTGACCAAAAAAAAAAGCACCAAAAAAACCCCGCAAACAAAACAGAAAGAACCCCCCCCCCCAACACATACCAGCACACTAAGTTTCTCAGGTAGCAAGTATATTTTAATCTACAGTGCAAGTTCATCTGTAAGATAATTCACAATTATGTGATACACACATACTGATTTTAGCAAGCAGATTTTAAAAATAAGCAGTTTAGGTACAAAACCCCACCCTCTTGCGAACAGACTACAAGATGACAAGTCACTCTCTGAGAGCTAAGAAGTCTGTGAGGAAGAGACAGGCTTACCACTTCATTCCACTTCTCATTAGGCAGCAAACCCATCTGCAATTCCCGTTTCCCCTCTTGCACTCAGGGGCAAAGCAGACTGGTTTGGGAAAGGCAACAGGTCCCACTGGAGCAGCAGCGAGACACCATATTCCTCCACAAATGCACTGCTGCCAAAAGGGAGCCCAGAGGTTCATTTGACACCGAAGGTAGTTCATTAAATACACCACACACTTCCACAACTATCAAATTGCACCTTCTTCATGAATGACACACAAAAATAAATAGACTACGCTAAGAGAGCAATATTTCATGGCATTGTTAACAGCAATTCTGCCTAGTATCTTCACCTTTTGCAACACTCCTATTGTATTCAAACATGAAAAAGCTGTGCCATATCAGCAAAGTAACATTCAGAAATGTAAATTAGGTAAAAACAATTACTGAGCTTTTATTCTGAACACAGATAGACCTTACTTGCATGCCATTATTTTAACCCCAAACCAAAGAAAGAATTTAACTAGGAATTGCAATTGGTTTGTAAACAGCTTAAGGCCAGGTGAGCATTATTCCAAGTGGTCTTTATTAATCTAACAATTTAATGCTTATAGGCACTTGTTCTGAGAACTACACATGGTATCAATTTAAAAGGTTTGGTTCAAAACTTATGGGTGGGAGGAGGCAGAAATCAGCACTATTTATTTTCTGAAATTATGGTACTTGAGTTCTATGTCCACTGGAAAAGTTTTAATTTCCCTACTACAGTAATTTAATAATCACTAGGGTTTGTGGACACATGCATAAGTACTAAAGAGAACATAGCAAAACAAAACAAAAAAATCCACACACACCCCTGCAATCCAAAATTTGGCCTTTGTAACAGTCACTATTTTGATCTTATATTTTGGAATTAAACAAAGAGATCGGTAATACACTAGGGAATGAAGTATGTACTATTTCCAAAGCAACACCCAAAGAGCAGTACGATAATACTGGGGGTCAGTGAAGTCGAATTGCCAGTTATCTGGCGCAGCAATGCCTGTCACTGCAATTCAGTTCTCCAGCAGAATTATTTAATAAGCACAAACTTCTCCAGGTTTCTATTAAAGACAACATTATTCAACCCATTTACACAAGGCAATACTTCAACCACCCCACATCCTCTCAGACATTGCAACTAATCCCTGCCTTGTAAGAAGCTTCCCATCGTCTCTGCTGACATCCAGGTACAAGCTGCTTGAAATTTCACTCACATTATTTAACTGGAACTGCACAAGGGACATCACAGCTGCTGAGAAACATTCCTTACAGGCCACTCATTACAGCGGCATTAGTGACCGCAATCAGCCCAACCCCACTTCCCGGTCCAATTTCCTGTACAGTCCAGCTTTCGGCTTGCCTCTGAAAGCCTCCCCAGCCAGGAGTGCACAGCAGGCCGCTGCTCCCCATAACAGAGAACTTCTCCTGGCCGGTGCACACTGGTACAGCCTGCCAGTTGTCACCAATTCTGCCACTCACCATCGCCCTGAAGATCCCTGCTGAAACAGAGCTGCAGAAATGCTCAAGTCAATCATGTTGCTGTTCAGGCTTGCATCGATAAGCCCATCAGTGAGCTAAGTAACAACTTCAAAGGGAAGCACTTGTAGCAAAATTTTTTAAAATAAATTAAATACATGATGAAAAAATACTAGAGCATCTCAAATGAAATCCCTACACTGGAAGGCCTGCCATCAAAAAGTTGAAAACCAAAACCCAATAAAACAAAAACCTATCGGTTCTGGTCAGTTAAACTTTTACCGGAGTTGGAACACAGAAGAAAAGCAGATAAACAGTAAAGTCTAAACTAAGTACAGATGCATAACCTGAAGAAAACACTGATTTTTTCGCACTGCTGATGAACTGGATGGACAATCCTGGCATACAAATCGCATGAAAAAGGAAATGAATGTTTTTATGTTCAATGTATTAACTGAAAATTATTCTGTCTTTAGTCTTCCATGTTTTGCTTCACAAACTTTACTTCTATGCCAGTGTCTGCAAAAGTACTCCATCTTAAGAAGATACCACAACCCCCAGAAATACCTCAGCTGCAACTTTTTAAGACAAAATTTTGGTAACTGCAAGAAACAAGAGAGAACAGGGGAAATAAATGTTATTTGATACAATTTGCTTGCATTTGGCTTCTTGAGCATGACCACATAAGAATTCTTACAACAGGCACCTTTTTAGAGATGGAGATTGCTTGAGTCAAGCTCCCATATTTCTCCACTATAAGGAAAGCATCCCACCACTGATTCCACTTCTGTGAAGCTGTACATTAGCATTACAGCTGAGATAAACCCATGGTCTGGGCAGCCAGTGAGCACCTGACCATGTATAAGCTAGAAAGAATTCATCTTTTCTCATTTCATTCAGTCAGTCTAGGACTGCCACCAAGACACTATGCCTAACCCCTCCACACATACATGGACATCAAGAAAGGTTCCCAAGCAGCATGAAATGCAAAGTCTGCCTCTCCATCCCACAGTGTGCAAGGCTCGTTACCAAAATATGAACCAAATCCCTTTCTTCTCCACTTCAATCACATGCTGCTGCACAGTAAAAAAAAAGTCATTGTGCTTTTGAATTTTTTCAAGGGGAGGGCTTAAACCATGTGTAACACTGCTGAAATGGCAAAGCCTATTCACAGTATATGAAGTTAACAAGTGTATCTTCTAAGGAATAGAAATATGGAGCACACTTCAAATTAGGGCTTAGGAAGGGAATATATAGCAGTGGAAGAAAGTGTCTTTAGTAGTTGCATTTCAGTGGTTCCAAATTATAAAATAATAGTTGCTGGCAATTTGGTTTAGTCCTGCAGCTTTAATGCATTCTTAGTACCCAGTGAGATCAAGAGAGTTCTTGGCTAAGAAGTCTACAATTAACCCCTAAGCATTTAATAGTCAGGTCACAAATACCTTCTGCATAATTAAGATTTATTATAGAACAACAACTTCAGTCAGGTTATCATAAAAGAAGGCATTCTGAAAAGACACAGTAGCTGTTGGTCATTAGCAACATGCTATGCTTCTATAAAAACAGGAACGAAACCTACCTTAGAGGAGTAACTTCCTGCAGCAGTTTAGAATTATCAGACCAGTGCTAAGGAAAGTGCCATATGTGGTACAGCCAAGGCTGATAAGCAGTCACTGTTCAAAAAACACCTAGGGGAATTTGAAAAATCTGCCTGCCTACTACTCCTTGCACTGTGTGAAAAGTGATCCAAACTGGTCACCACCAGATGATCACCGATCACCACCAAGGCTATCAGAAAATGCATCCAATCCCTGAAGCTGTTTACAGATTTGTTTGCATGTAGGAAGCGGGCTGTTTACCATCCCTTTACTAACCTCAGTTGGGCGAATGACCTCAGCACATCTTGTCTCTTTAGGACTGGAAAAAAGGTACTACAGACCAAGCTGAGATCACACTGTAAATTCACATGTCAGTCAGTCTCTAGCACAGGCACAATAACGACAGATCACGAATTTTTTTACAGGACTGACAGCTCAGAGGGAAATACTCTAGCCACAGAACCTGACTTACAATGAGACACTGTAGTCTTCAATGTCTTGAGCAACTTTTGCTGAGGTCCAACTGTGAAAAGCACTGTTGGGAGTGGGAGGAATGAAGAGGAATGAGAAGAAGAGATATCAATGCCACCTGAGGGGCTAGAGACATGACTGGAGTACCATACAGATCAGCTGAGGCACAAATAAGGACTGCATGCATGTTTTTAGCCCTTGGTAAGTAAGGTAGAACACGCCAGTCTCACTGCAGAAGCACATCACAGCGCTGGCCTCAGCTGATGAAGCAGAGTGTGTCAGAGTGGTATTTTGTACCTTAATGCCTACTGGAGTTTTTGGGGGAAAAAAACCCACACAAAGTTAAATAGCTTTCTTTTGGAAGAAGAATAATCAAAAGACAGAAAGGGGCCAATAGCAGTAGGAGGGAAATTTCTGTCAGGAGACGATGGGAGATAAGTAGGCCATGTGCTCGTTCCATGCTTTCCATGCTCCCTCCTCCATGTGAATGTGGCAGCACACACAGGCACACTGTTGTGCAGAAGAGCCCTGCCACGCTTAGGAGAACTGAGGGTACACAGTGGGAAGGGCCTTTTCAAATATGACTCAGTAACTGTGTGGTCAAAGGAGCCTAGCTGAAGAGAGGGTAAAAGGAATATAAGGGATTACCTGTGGATAGTCCTTGAAGGGGTCTGGGCTCAGTTTCATGCACAAAGGAAGCATATGATTCTCTCTAGGAAACCAGCAACTCCCATGACTACAGATTTTCATGCTTGCTCCTATGACATTTCAACCCTTTCCCTTGAACAACTTCAAAGCATAACCATGAGTTTTACTACTCTACAGCAGAAAGTAACTGAAGTGGGGAATGGGTTAGAGATCTTCCACTCCATCTGGTCTGCTGCAGGGACCACTAGACTCTGTGCCCAACGGAGTTGGACTCTTCCTGGTTCTGCCACCAGCTTTTCAGGACAATTTGCCACCCTGTCTCTGGCTCTCCATATCTGTAAACAGAGAGGCATATCTCTCCTCTGTGAAATGCTTTAACTCCCACAGTTGAAATTCATGAGCTAAATATTGTCATGGCTGAACCCAACAGAATTTTAGCTGAGAACTGAAAATAGCCACTGATGCTTTAACTATCCCACACTGTGCTCAGACAAACGAGTCAAAAAAAAATTCTTTTTCCTAAATTTAGAAGCGAAACTCAGAGACATTCTGTCCAGAACACTACAAGTCAGAAACATTCAGAACCATAAAGACCAGGAATGAGAAACGAAAGGTATATGCCAAGACCCTGCTACCTCTTCCCCTCCCCTTCTTTCCTCCCAAGAGCCAGCAACAGCCAGCAGTAACCATCTGCCAACAGAGTAGCTGCATTCACCATGCTAAACACACTGAATACATGAGGCTGGACAAGAGCTGCCTGGTAAAGCTGCTAAGCATGCCAAAGGAGCACTCCATGTGTTGGTTTAGAAAAGAGGACACGCCGCATGAGCAATCCCACATAGATCTGGGGAGCAGCAGCATTTTGGTGTTTCATTAACTAGACAGCACCAGCATGTGGGTGTTCCTGGCTATGAGAGTGAGAAGGGTTGTGAAGGCAGAGTAAACTTGAACACAAAGCAGCCCACGCGCAGTTGACTCCAGACCCATGAATGGCGAAAGGAACACAAGGAACAGAAACTGAAACTGCTTGGTCAGGTGCTGCGAAGGATATTATGTGAATGGTCTTCCGACTGATTTTGTGGAAATGGGCGCTATTCCAAAATGGCTGACAAATTTGTATATTTATGAGCATATACGACGGTTGTACATGGCAGAGCTTATCTATATATTAGCTTTAGTGCTCTGGCTATGCATTTGTGCATATGCACATTTGGGGGCAGGTCAAACCTAAAGTAAATTTACAGTATTACACGGTGTGATTACTATATGACAGGCAAAGCTGCTGGCTGAAATCAATCAGAAAGTTCCAGACATTGTTTTGCAATTTGCACGAATAGCCAGTATAGTTCACTCAGAAAACAATTAGAGAAAGTCAATTCAGAACTGAAAGTGATAAACTCCCCTGTAGGGTTGAAGGGCAATGCTTGTAAAGATACAATTACACAGACATGCAAGTGACAGCCCTTCCTTACCTGTTCAGACTAAATAAAAAGAGGTTACCTTTGTTTAAAACAGTAACAGAGACCAAAAATGGTTCCATTTCTAGCCCTCCCACTAAGTTGCTTGGTTTTTTGGGGAGGTTCTTGGTTGCTGGTTTTTTGGGGTGTTTTCAGGGAGGGATACAGGGGACAGACAGAAGGGAGAGAGCCTACTTCTATTCCCACTGCCTATACTGATAACTTACTGCCAAAAACAACATGAAAGACACTTGAGAGTTTGATTTTCAAACCTACCTGTGTAAAGGTTTTTTGCAAGATTAGTGGTCTACCTGACTTATCAGGAGAGAATAGCACAAACTTAAAACTCTCTCTTTTTATCCTTTAAGATAATGCACCAACTGGTTTTCATCCAAAACTTCAAATGGAGTGTTTGAGATCACCAAAGAAAAATGTTATGAACTTAAGTTTTTTGGCTAGGCAAAAAGATCACAGAATAGTTTGGGTTGGAAGGGACCTTTAAAAGTCATCTAATCCAACCCCCCTGCAATGAGCAGGGACATCTTCAACTAGATCAGGTTGCTCAGAGCACCGTCCAAACTGACCTTCAATGTTTGCAGGGATGGGGCATCTACCACCTCTCTGGGCAACCTGGTCCAGTGTCTCACCACCCTTCTCATAAAAAATGTCATCCTTATATCTAGTCTGAATCTACCCTCTGAGTTTAAAACCACTACCCCTTGTCCTATCACAACACGGCCTTCTAAAAGTCTGTCCCCACCTTTCTTCTAATCCCCCTTTAAGTACTGCAAGGCTGCAGTAAGGTGTCCCTGGAGCCTTCTCTTCTCCAGGCTGAACAACCCCAACTCTCCCAGCCTGTCCTCACAGGAGAGGTGCTCCAGCCCTCTAATCATTTTTGTGGCCCTCCTCTGCACCCACTCCAACAGGTCCATGTCTTCCCTGTGCTGAGGACCCCAGAGCTGGACGCAGTACTCCAGGTGGGGTCTCGCCAGAGTGAGGTGGAGGGGCAGAATCATCTCCCTCGACCTACTGGCCAAGCTTCTTTTGATGTGCCCCAGGATACCCATTTACATCACAAAAGCCACATAGCAAGACTGACAGTCCCGCAGTGAAGGTAGAACAATAACAAGCAAGTCAGTCCTGAAAACTGCTGACAGCAAGTCAACATGTTTCAGGAATGAGAGGGGACGTAGTCTCATTCCTAACAGCTGTCCAGCTTTTACCAGTTCACTCTATGTTACTGCATATACCAGAAAGTCTAAGTACAGCCAGGATTTCAGAGTGCAAACCCACTGTGTCATTAACAGGCTCTGTTCAATTCCCATTTGCCAATGATTGTGTTTACTTGGGATTTCTTTGCTCCCCTTCATAGACCATTATCAACTCCTAAGTCTATGCAGTAGATTTATTTCAACTACCATAGAACACTTACATGCCTTGCCTCTACTACAGTTCTAAGGAGTTCATAGTCACTCAAGTTTTCTCCACACATTGAAGTGAAAATAGGAATGGCCAAGAACTTAAGTCTCTTCAAATCCTGATGTCAATAACCCTCTGATCACACAGCAACTTAGCCTGCATCTATGCTTCTGTTTCAGTAAAATTCCATACTGCTTTACCAGTTAATTATTGCAGTCAACAAGAGCAACACTAAAATATTGCTACTATGTTTTCAATACCTCTGGAAGCTCAGAGAAGGATCCATACAAACTACAAGCATACCTGCATGCAGCAGTCCTGCTAATAAACTCATACCGGAGCTCAGCTTTCCTCTGGATTGATTCCTTAAGTCTGTAGTTCCCTGTCTTGCGTACTTCCCACTGTCTCCAAGATTCTGCCAGGGCAAAAAGCCTGCTGGTGGCTTTACCTCCCCTCCAGCTAGGGCCCTATTTACACCTCCAGTCTGCAGAGGTAAAGAATAGCTGCCAGCAAGGATTACAGATTTTTGTGCTTGACTGTCACTACATAATGAAGAAGTCTGTAACATCAGTACCACGTAGTACATACTTCAGATTGCTCTTCACAGAAAAGATGTTCTGCCCCATTGTAGACTATCTGTCCCTAACTTCTGTTGTTTTACTCTTCTAGCCTTCCAGAACAAAACTTTGTGCACTCCAAATTCCTCCCACTTTGCTCAACCTCAGCAGTAGTACCTAAAATTTAACACAAAATACAGTACTGACTCCTAAAACTAATCCTTCCTCTAAATGTCCCAAATATATTTTCCCTACCAAATGTAAAAAGACTAGATTTATATGACAATAAAATAAATGCCAGGATATAGCCCAAACCAGAAAAAGGAAGATTATCAGATCTTTTTCTTGAGCTATGTTTACACTAGTAGATGTACTACTTATCACTAAGCACAAAAAGGACCTTTTTCTTCTTTTTACACATGTAAAGCTGAAATATGCATATATATGAGCCTAATCAGTCTTGCATACAATTTCTGCACAGGCTAAGAAGCCCCGCTATTCTTATACATGTTCTCTCACCATGAACATTAAGAGACATCTAAAGAAACCAAAGAGCCACTCTACCACATGTATTAGCAGAAGACCGTAGCGTACATCTGCAGCACACAAAAAGTCATGAAAAGGGAAGACAACACCACTTGGCAGTCTCCTTGCATGTTATGTCCTATCTACATCCTAATTTTACTTGCTCCTCTCAGCTTACCTACCAAATCAAGTCACAGCTCAGAAGACTTAAGTTGCCCACACTTTCTTCCATTTGCCAGCTAACAGCATTGCCTGAAGACAAGCCATATCCTTAACAGCGCCCTGACTTCCAGAAAGTATTTTCCCCAACACACAGGCTACATGGCAACACAGAGGTTTGAAAAGAACCATTGTTTTTCTTGGTTAACAAGTTTGAACACACAAATGTAAACACCCTACACACTCCCACTTCTCTTACGGTACTTTCTCAAGTAGTGGATGGTAACAACAGGATAGCCTTAAGTCTCTAGGATTTCCTATATATTTTCGCTACCAATACAAAGGATGTCATTAGAAAGGGTATCTTCATGCCTTTTCAACACCAGCTCTAGCACAAAGCATTTTTGCACAAGTTATTTTGAAGTTTTACAATTACTATGGCCATACCTATTCTGCTAAGAAATTTTCTTGCCAGCACAAAGGTTCTCCATTCTACAAAGCCAAACTCTGGCTCCACAGGTGACTGTGGAAGTCACTTTTGAGCTCAGTGGGAGCAGGATTCAGCTGCCTCACTTCAGTTTCACAGCTTTATCTCCCTAGCTGGATTACTGAGGGATGGAGAAAAGCAGTATGAAAAGGGGTGAGGCAAAGACAGTCTCCTTGCACCTTCTCTTACTGTTGTGTGCATTTTAAACTGAAGTATCCTGCAATAATGTTAACATAGAAAGCCAAGGAATGAGGACACCTCATATTTCAGGGCCAACTAAAAAGAAAACCCAGCAAAAATATCAGCCCCTTACGAAGCACACCTGCCTGAAACAAAGCCAAGTTTCATCATGTGCCTGTATGTTTTAAGTATATATGTCTTGGCAGTTTCCAAAGGGAAGGGGTGGGGAGGATGGGGGAACAGGCCAATTTTTTTTTTTAATTCTATATATGGACACAGTTGCAAATGATAGTCACATCAAAAAGAAGAAAGAGGACTTTAATAAACACTCAAACCTGCCAGGCTAATCATCAATGGAAGATTGAAAGTTAATAAAATTGTAAATCTTTCATAAAAAGTTAAGTTCAAACTTTCTAATACTAAACCTAAAAGTATTAATCTGAAAGAAGCCAACGTGAGCCCTGCATTTCACTGTACAGCGTTACCATTAGAAGATATCTGGAAGACTTGGAACCAAAATGCTGTAAGCACCCAATTGTCTAGGAAAAAACAGTAAGTGATACAAAACAGCCTAAACATTTCACAGAACATGCTCCTCTATAAAGGTTGCCACACACACAGCCTTTTACTGAAAAGCTCCAAGAATAAACGTGCAATTTCTTTGTGTGTGTAGAATCATTTAAATATTTTTGCCCTGTACATTAAGTTTTCCAATACTATATTACTCCATGTTCCACACCATTTGATTTTTGGTTTTCATAGTCTGTTTTGCATAAATTTAAACTCATTCTCAGAATATAAAAAAAGGATTTCTCACACCTGGGTAAGGCATGATTTAACCTTCTGACAATTTAAACATCTATTTAAAGTTTCTACATTTGCAAGCACAGAACTGAAGCACTCCCTTGAAACTCACTAGCACTCTCCCACCCTTCCCCCCCAAAATTCAGCCAAACAAGAAAATGATTGGTGACAGACACACGACTCTCAGACATACAACTCTTAATTTGTTGCAAGTATTCTAGTGCTACCTAACGCAGAAACACAAAATCAAAAATTGGGGGCGGATTCATCTCCACTTCTAAATACGTGGAATTGTACCTTACCAGTACACATTTGTATTCTTATACAACTCCATGTTATTCTCTTCAATTCTTGATTCTTTCTTTAATGTAAAGGGATTCAACATTCAGCATAATTTGCCTTCTTCAGGGATCAATCTTGCAAATCTCTGCAAATCTCAAGGGCTACTTTTCATATACAGTTAATCACTTAAAGGTGACATGCAGGAAAAAAAAACATAAATTAGAATTATGAATACAAGAAAGGAGGATGAGAAGGGTTTGGATTTGTTTTTTTGAAATAGTTGGAAAATTCCTCTTCAGACAGGAAATACTTTCATTCCCTAGAAAGCGTATTTCAGCATCAAGTACAGGACAGAAACAATCCAGGTCTGAAATCAACTGACTTATAAGGAAAGTGAACAAAAGACAGACAAAAAAAAAATGGAAGTTTGTCCTGAATATCATTAAGATGCTGTCACATTTGCATCTATTTCCCAAGCATTTCTCTGGGACAGCAGTGCCTCTTAATTCATATCTTATAGATGTGAAATCTCAGCACATTCCAGTTTGTCCATGTTTTTCTTTAACTTCTTCCTATCTTTCTTTTCTTTATAAAACCTTCCAAAAAGCCTTTAGTTCTCTAGCTATAGATTTATCCTGTGTTCCTTTTACAGCCCCCAAGTTTTCCTGTGCCAAGTGGGAGAGTCCTTTTTGTAAGTTACAATGGGAAATGCCAATACTTAAGATTCAGAGCCGTAACCCATAAGCAGTGTGTGGCCTGTAAGTCAAAATAGCCTAAGCAAATCTGCAGAATCACAAAGAAAGAAAAATGGAGTTTCTCTTGTGATCTCTGTTGATGCAGTGGAACACCCTGCACAAAAATCTGATAGCTGTTGAAACCAAATGGCCATGGGACTCATTATACCTTTTCTGGCAGTAGCCAAAAATGGATGTCAGAAGAAAACCAGAAGAAGGAAGCATACAATGAGGCTTCACACATACATTGTATCAATTTTAAATCAAGCATCACTGAAAATTACGATGAAATTTAAACACGCAAAATTTGTGCATTTAATCATTTATCATGAACAGTAACTGCTATGCTATAACCCCTTGGGTCACTTTTCCTGATACCAATTTCTTTCACCACTTTCTGAAAATGAGCAAGCTTGTGACATTCACAGTGTACTACAACCACCAGTTTTGCAGTACAGTTTCTGACAGGGTGCAAATCAGGAAGACAGCTCTGGATTGCATGCATCATTTTTACTTGGACATCAGGCCTCCATCTACATCTTCTGCTACTTCACAGGATCACAGAGAAGTCAAGGTTGGAGGGCACCTCTGGGTTCTCTCCTTTGTCCTGAATTCTGGCCAGCTTCAGTATCCCTTCCCCTCACCACCCCCCACCCCAAACAGAGCAGGTTTCTCAAGGACTTGGGCAGTTGACCTTTGAATATCTTAAAGGATGGAGATGACATAACCTCTCTGGGCAACCTAGTCCAGCATTTGACCATCTGCACAGTTTAGAAAGAGAAAAAGGTTTTGTCTGTTCAGGTGGAATTTCCTATACTTAAATATGTGCCCATTACCTCTTGTCCCATCAGCGGGCACTGCTGAGGAAAGCCTAGTTCCATCTTACTTGCACCTGTTTGTTACCTAAGGTAACAAAACTGGAAAACCCATCAAAACTCAGTGCTGATTTAACCATTAAAATAAGAAGCTATACCTAAGTATTTGTCTGCGTCAATCATGTGTTACATTCCCTTAGCTTTATTACATTAGCTGTAATTAAATTTAAAATACGTTGAGTGCTGGATGTTGTTAACTTACAATACACACATTGGTATGTCAGCAATTATGTTTTAAATACATTAAGCTAATCCCAACACCTTGAGCCATCAAGACCACAAACGAAAGCTTAATATACAGATACTTCAACTATTGAGGAAGAGTTACCTCCCATGAAGTGCAATTATTTGTTAAGGTATATAAAAACATACTCATGACATAATTAACACCGATTTTTTCTTTGTGTTACAGTATTGTAATGGCAAAGCCTAAATCAACTTCCTAACTATTTCATAGTAACTAAATGTTTTGGGAAAAGCCTTCATGAATAAGTGAACAATGCCAAACTAAATCAACAATGTAAACTGTTCAATATTTCAGTAATAAAAAATACATTTATAGCATAGTCAACCCCAAACAACTAACAGGAAGTCAGGCAGTCTAAAGTTGCCTGCTAAGTACAAAATGAAATGTGATACAATTTTCCCTCTATCAAAATTTAGCAATAATGCATTACTTTTTTCCTGGTAACATCAGACTATTGGGGGAAAGGAGATTTAAGAAAGAGAATGACTCCCCCAAAAAAACAGATTTCAGAAAGAGGTTAAAAGGGGGTTTTTGGTAATGGAAGAAGGCCAAGAAAAAAGCCTAAACTATTTTTAAGTATTACATTAAGAACAAACTGCTTTAAAAAACAGTAATCAATGCTAATTTACATATATTACAGAAATTAAACAACACAGTAAATTCCCAAATAGTGTATTGCGAGAAAAAAAACTTAAGTGCTATTATTGGTAGAATCTCTTTTCAAAGGAGATGCAAGCGGGAAAAGAGAGAATGACAAAACTTTTAAAACAAAGGCTTTAGGCCTGCAAACACTTAACCAAGTACGCAGCTTCATACGTGTGCCTTACACAGTTTTACTTCTATGTTCAAGAATTTGTGATTTCAGGACCTAAGGTGTTGGGATATTTGTTGCTTTTAAGTTAAAAGAAACCTGATGATTCAAAGCAAACTAGCTATGTGAATAAAGGCACACAAGTTTTCAGTAAACTAATAATCTTTAAAAAAATGTACTTTTGACAAATTTCTCAAAACAAGTAAAAAATAAGTCCAAGTAAAAAAAAAGTGTTAGTCTTTTAAGATTGCTGGGGGGAGGAGGCTGCCCATTTTTCAAAATAACATCCAGGTGTTAAAGTACAATTCTCACTGAATTCAAAACTGCTGTCCACAACAGTTCATAACCTCAGTAAAGGCAATTCAGACTCCCATTTTACAGAAGCTTAAGTATCAGAGTGCAGGATTAGTCACATACACAGCATGAACAATTTGCTTGCCAATTTTATGTACGAGACAGCGTAGTCACTGACATCACACACATGTTAACAGCTTTGACCTTTTCCAAAGCAGATAAAAAACCAAAGTGACATAACAAGTATGAAGCTTTTTAGAGTGAAGGGAAAAAAAATTTTAAAACCCTGAAATGGCAACAATGTATCTAGAACAAAGCAGGTGAAAGAAGATCTGTTTGAATTGCAACATATAAAATGACAAACAATCTTACTCAATTTTTTTTTGCAAGAGGATTTCTTCAAGACACTTGAATCTGCTTAAGAAGAATAAATTTGCACCAATTGATTTTGGCTGTGGAATGGTTTCCCCCCCTTGGTCCTAGGAACGGGTTATCTCATTGTTATGCCAGCTATTTTTACGGCAGGCAGAGGCATGGGATAACAACCAGTTGGCTCTTATCAAGGAAGTCTCCATTCTAGTTTCTCACTCATTGTCCTTTGCAATCTATTCCTCTTCAAGGTTTCAAATTTCTAAAATTTTGCAGAAATTTCTCTCCTCAACCAACTGGAATGTTACAGGAGAACAGAGTTCACAACCACAGCAAAACTTGTAGACAGCCGTGGTAGCTTCCGCTTCTCACAGGAGAGTTAATAAAGAGCTGCATCTGCAGACATGCAAGTCTAACGATACCTGCCAATCCTTAAATTAAGACTGCTTAACACTGAACAAGGAAAAAACGCTAACCCTAAAGCTCCCAGTCTCTCTGCTCTACCAATGAGCCCGTGCTCCCCACTTTTCCCACATGCATTTCCTCTGACATTCTGATCTTGACAAATGCCCACAGTACACCTTCCCTCCAGAGAATGAAGGGGGAAATACAGAAGGCCCAAGAATTTAGCACAAGGCCACTGAGTTCAATTGTTCTCTGAATAAAACTGCTTTAAATAGACCTTTTCAAAAGTTTTGCATCTGGCCCCATTCATATCGCTATGGATGCAAGATAAGCAAATTGACCATTCTGACAGAGAAAGTTTTTTATATCTCATGGCCAAAATTTCTCCTCCCTCACCTTGCTTAAACGAAATACCTCTGCATTCCATATGTGCACATTAACCCTATCCTGAGATCACCAGAAATCTCCATTGCTCAACTCTGTCCTAATGTCACACAATACTGTCTTGTGGAACACTGACAACCTGGGAGCAAGCAAAAGGAGAAGGCAGCAGACTATTGTACTTGTTCAAATACTTGTTGAAGCTAACAGCTGCCCATACTAAACAGAAAACAGTTCCAGTACTTGTACCTACCCTCAGCAAGGGAAGTCAAGATTTTTCTTCTGTTGCTAGCAAGGCAACAAAATTAGTAATCTAAAAGATCACAGCAGCTAAGAGAAGGCAACAACTTTTTTCAAAAAAAATATTATTTCATATGAACATCAAGTCATGCATTGAGGCAGGTAGAAATGTGTGAGAGGCCTCTGGATGGGTAGACACAGAAGCAATTGTAGTAACCAGCTGCTGCTCTGCAATTTGGCAGGAGTATTTTTGCCAAGCAATTGGTACATGTCTTCAGGCTTAAATAAAGCAACAGTGTTTGCAGTACTCCAGCCCATCCAAGTCCTACCATCACCAGCAACCTGAAAAGCAACTCGCGATTCTTAACAATACTGCTCCCTAGCTAGAATGCTGCAGAAGGGTCATTAGATGCCTCTGACCCAGCGTAACAAGTGCCAGTAGCAGCACTGGAAGCACTATGCCTTTACGTCCTGCACCTTTACGCCCTGGAGATTCAGGACCAAAAATATGGTTTACTTTCTTGGATGTGGAAAAAACTCTTCTGCAGTAGAAGAACGCAAGCCTTTTTTTTTTTAAAGGCTTGACAACAATTAAGAACCTCTCAACTTCAGATTTCCACCAAACTCAGGCTATTTGTCTGAATTAAGTAACTGTAAGTTATCGGTAAAAATACTTACTATTAGAAACAAAAACGCTTGCACTGCTTTTATGAAGCTCTAGTGGTTTGACCCTGGCTGGATGCCAGGGGCCCACCAAAGTCGCTCTATCACTACCCCCTTTAACCGGACAGAGGAGGGAAAAGTAAATCAAAGGGCTTGTGGGTCAAGATAAAGACAGGGACAGATCATTTATCAGTTACCATCACGGGCAAAACAGAGTCAACTTAATAAAATCAATTTAGCTTATTATCAATCAAAATCAGAGAAGGAGAGGAGAAAAATTGCTAGATCTTAAAAAACTTCCCCCCACCCCTCCCTTCTTCCTGGGCTCAACTTCACTCCCAGTTTCTCTACCTACTCCCCCAGCGGCACAAGGGGATGGGAACGGGGATTGGGGTCAGTTCATCACACGTTGTCTCTGCCGCTGCTTCTTCCTAGGGAGAGGACTCTTCCCCTGCTCCAGCGTGGGGTCCCTCCCACGGCAGACAGTCCTCCACGAACTCCTCCAATGAGAGTCCTTCCCACGGGCTACAGTTCTTCACAAACTGCTCCAGCGTGGGTCCATAATTTCCATGGGGTGCAGTCCCTCAGGAGTAGACTGCTCCAGCATGGGGTCCCCTGCGGGGTCACAAGTTCTGCCAGCAAACCTGCTTTGGTGTGGGCTCCTCCCCCCACAGGTCCGCAAAGTCTTGCCGGGAACCTGATCTGGCACAGGCTTCCCACGGGATCACAGCCTCCTCCCTTTGGGCATCCACCCACTCCGGCATGGTGTCCTCCACAGGCTACAGGTGGAGATCTGCTCCACCGTGGACCTCCATGGGCTGCAGGGGGACAGCCTGCCTCACCATGGTCTTCGCCACAGGCTGCAGGGGAATCTCTGCTCCGACACCTGGAGCACCTCCTGCCCCTCCTTCTTCACTGACCTTGGTGTCTGCAGGGCTGTTTTCTCTTGCATCCTCTCACTTCTCTCTCCGGCTGCTCAGATGCAGCCCTTTTTTTTTCCTTCTTAAATCTGTTATCCCAGAGGCGCTTCCACCATCGTTGATTGGCTTGGCCTCAGCCAGTAGAGGACACAGGGAAAACTTCTAGCAGCTTCTCACAGAAGCCACCCCTGTAGCCCCCCCACTACCAAGACCTTGCCACAGAATCCCAATACAGAAGCCAGGACTGTTGCCAAGTTATGAATTTCTGTAGGAAAATGAACAATTTTTTCAGTTTCATTATGGAACGGTTCCTCTATAGAGAGTGTTACAGCAGCAGTTTTGGTATACAACTGTCAAAACCATGAAAAGCAGCCTGAGTCAGTGCTGGCCTCTTCTGTTCATCCTTAGAGACCAACATTTAAAGAAAAATGTAACAGTTTGCATCCAGTTAAATCTATCACAGACAGACATGCTAATAGTGCTGTCACATTTTAATTACATGTCCACCTTCAGCCAAGATGTGGTAAAAGGCTACTGAGTTATGAGCGTGTAGTAGAGAGAATTCTTGGGAGTTGGGCAGACAGCTCAGCTCCAGCATCACTGACAGACTGCAGTGTACCCTCCAACACCAGCAAGCCATTCAGTTGATGAACACTGTTATTATCACTGTGCCAAGTGGAAGCTCTTAAAACGGCACATCAAAGCAAAGTATCACTGCAGTAATCTTCATCTCTGCATCAGAGTTTAGTCTCTGGAGACAGGAGATAAAACCGCTTGCTCATTTTGGTCAAATACTGGAGAAGACAAGACATTGTCAGGTCATTTCCCTTCTTCCTCTACAAATACCAAGCCCAAGAAGTATTCCAATTAATTTATTTAGGGGTTTAAGATTACCAGTTAGGAAACCAATTAGACAGTTTAAATGCTCTCATATAAAGACAAACCAACAAAACCAAAAGCAAAAATCCCAGGATATACTTGGAACATAAAAAGCAGGAACAGAGTTACATGGAAATCACAGATATAAGAAGGAGTAAGCCTAGCTTTGGCATGGCCACCGTAGACAGTCTCTCTTTAAAACCCTCACTTAGTTGGGCAGTAAAGTTCCCTGGAGTACAACTGCACAGCTTGCATACAGGTAACCTTGCGAGCATTCAAAAAAGAGGGAATTCACTGCTCTTCAGAATTGTACAAACCCTAGAAATACCAGGCAGACAGCTCCCTTTACTGGCCTTCCCTGTCCACTCAGTAAACTTCATAGGCCACTTCAAGGAAAACAAGATGTATCACTGGAAAAAAACAAAGAAAAAAGCTTTTTAACATATTACATTTTTCTTTTTAAGTGAAAAGCAAAGCATTCCATTACCCTTTTCTTATCATCTGTATGGTTCCTAGTTGGTAGATAAAGTTTTGTCAGACAGAATGTAAACTTTTCCCCAAGTGCTGCAATTTCCTTTGGATCTTAAAAATTAATACTGTGGTGCCCTGTACCTCCCAAACATGCTGCAAAGCCTGCAGCACTTACAAGTAAGTGAAATTCACTACGAGTAAGTATGGTTCTACAGTGAGTTAAAGATTGTTCTACAAAGGCACAAGTGTCAGAGCCAAGACCACAATACATCAGCAGAAGTGCCAAGCAATACTTACGTATTCAACAACAAAGATGTGTTTTGCTTTGTTTTAACATGGTATCTCACCTGATGGGAGGTTTTGCTTTTCCCTTCACTCCTAGCCACGCATTCCCACCTCTCCTGCTTGCACTGGATGGCACTGTAGCTCTGGAGCGAGTCAGTTCAGCCCAGGGATCCAACAGAAAATGAACTTCTCAGAGTTCAGAAGCAGAAGCAGTAGGAGAGGCTTGGGAGTTGTATTCTGTTGAATCAGGGTGCTGGCCCAGCTCACACCAATGTCACAGTGAAAACTGCAGCAGCATGCAGACAGGAGGAGGGATGAGCCATTCATTTTGGCAGGAGGATGCACCCAGATCTATTAAGGCATACCACGTAACCACACTATGGTTAGTTGTCCGTATGAATCTAATTCTATTCACCAGAGCTCTGAGAATAAAAATAGTCATCTAGCAACTGAGACAGCAGTCCTTGAAAAAGAAGGAGAACAAACTATTTAAGTTGCTGAGCAACTCCAGAAGAGCTTACCTTCAGCCTTAACTAAGGCACAGTGAAATTAGCCATATGGGAGTTCAGCTTGATAGATAAGGTCACAAGCTGCAAATCCACTTCTGCAGCTAGAGATCTTGTTTTATGGATGTTTGAAAGGGATCATGTTCCTTTTTGCTATAAACTTTACACAGGAAATAATGACATAGCAGCAGCATGTTAAAAGGAGTGGTATAAACAAGACTTCTTGTAAGGATCCATTACCATTTAAAGCTTCTCAGGCACTCTTAGAGATCACAATAAGAACAGATGCACTTCAGATTCTTCAAGAACTACACTGCATGTGCAAGTGCAGGATAACACATACTAGCAAATGGAAAACAAACTCTTCTGGGTGCCTCAACTAGTGCACAGAGACCAAGATAAACAGGAATGCCATATTTTTGCTGGTTTAGAAGCTGAGAATGGGGACAGTATGGAATGGAAAATTCACAAAGGCACTTCGCCTACCACGTGCTGTGTACAGTTCCTTGGCCACTCTTTACACAAAGAGGGAAGAGAGGAAAATAGCAACCACATGAGACCACACATAGAACAGAAGATGCACAGCAGACGCACTTCCAATGGACTTGCTGGAGGTCAGGGATGCCCACAAATCACAATGAACTACACCACCTTTTAACCGAGTTCTATTTCAGGATGATACCCAAATAAGATCTCAAACATTTATTACTAGAAACTTGTTGAAAGTCAAATGGCTATAGCCATGCTGTTAGAACAGACAGCTGGAGAGTCCTCCTTCATATGCCAGTTGACTTTAGCGTGCCACAAGTTTGAAAGCTTCTTGAGATACATCCAAAGACTCCACTCTTTCATTGGTCCAAACTGAAAGACTTGTTATCAAATTAGAGTGTAAATGAGATGAAAAACAAAAACAACTTAAGCTACACAATACTCAAACAATCAACTCCATTGCTAAGTTGCACCCAAGTTACTTGAAGTGCTAACACTCTGAAGACACAGTTCAAGTCTGAAGATACCGGCCAGCTATTTGGCCTTCATCTTGGATCAACTGTATGGTTTCCATTTCTGGCAAAGCTTTTAAAAAATTAAATGGAATAAGCACTCAATGCCATACAAAGTTCACAGAATCCAAATCCTCACCAGCTACTTTTGAATAATCCCAACCCAGCAAGGACATTGTGAGCTCAGTAAGAAGCTCAAGAATTGAAACTTGAGCACTGCTTTATAAGACAGAACCTATTTACCAGCCAGGCAAAATTACAGATGTTAGCAAGAGAATTCAAGTCAGGAGGCAACATTCTAACAAACATCATAAACTGAGAAGAAATAACTATGTCTTCAAAGCAAGATTTAGTTACTGAAAAGAACACAATCTATATGACAAGCTCAGCTACAAATCTTAAAACTCTTTAGCAGACGAATGTGAAAGCCAGAAACCAACTAAGGGTTAACTAGACAACCTAAAAGCCATTGAGAGCAAACAGCTTTAGATCAACAGATCTAGAAGTAATGAGCTTAAGAGAAATCCCACAGCTTATTAAAATGCTCAATCATCTCCATACACTGAAAGACAAAGATAGCCAAGATGTTAATAAAGCAGCCAGTCTTTTTAGTGACAGGAGTGCCACTGGTAGCAGGAAGAATGGCATTAATTCTCAAGATAAAAATCTCCTTCCTTCTCAGAGTAAGAGTTAACAGGAACACTGTGACATTTGCATAGGGCAGGCCAGTATTAGAGGTGCCAAACCCTGTTCATACATTAAGTGAAGTCCAACAGCAAACAGAAGTTTCATTGCTTGTTAGACGATACTAACAGTCCAACAGACATCAGCACTTTCAAGAACCAGAAAGAGATCAGGGACAAAGAGATCAGGTGTGCCTAATCTATAAAAATAGCTTGGATATCAGCAGGGTCACCTAGACTAACAAGGGGAGAGTGCTGGAGCAGAATTGCTAGCCTCTGCTGTGCTCAGCATGGTGTACCGGGTCACTCATTTGTCTGGGCCTCAAATTTCCATTTTTTAAGTTGGAATGCTTCTTCCTTTCACTACCCTGAACATGCTCTGCTTTATTTACAGAGTAGATATTATTGCCAGCTAAATGCTAACCATCTCAGCAGTCCTTGCTTCGAGCAATACCAATGCCTTGATGCACCTGTAGGTGTAAAGTACTGGAATTTTCATCAGTTAGCAACAGGTTTTATTACATTGCCAACTGACCTGCAGTTCACATCTCTTTAGACATTTAAGGAGACATGGTGACAGGTTCTCCTACCTAACATTTGTGCCAATGCCAAGTCACATCTCTTTAAATGCTGCTTTTACCTAAGAAAAGAGCACTGTAACAGGCTGCCCAGGGGGGTTGTGGAGTCTCCTTCTTTGGAGATATTCAAAATCCTCCTGGACAACGTCCTGTGCAGCCTGCTCTAGGTGAACCTGCTTTAGAAGGGGGGTTGGACTAGATGATCTCCCGAGGTCCCTTCCAACCCCTGCCATTCCATGATTCTGTGTAATCCTGTGAAAAGATAGTCTTCCAGCACTTACTATTACCACAAGCCACTGATCAGTATCTCAGAGAGCGCTTCTTCCCTGCATCACTCCCTTAGGTGAAGCACTGGGATAACCCTACAATCATACGCACACATTGAGAGTACTCTGCACAGCCAAGTGAAAAGCAAGGCAAATGCAAGTTACTGTCACCAGATGCTAATCAATATATTGGAAAGCAGCAGAACACCCAAAAACTGCCTTGGAATCCAGTACTTGCTAACCCCTGGTTTTCAAATAAGATTGCCAACACATTTCCCAGATTGCTTCTCCAAGCAACTGAGAAAGTATCCTGCTAGAGTTTCAGGTCCGCACACTTAGCTGTTCAGTCATGAATGGTACCTGGACAAGTAATTTGGAGCAAGACTTCCAGAAGACATCATGCTTATAGTCACAACAGAAAACTTAACTATTTCCAATTTTCCAGAAATGAGGTCACTTGGACTACTTACTCATGCTGCTGCATAAATTTGCATGAATTTTCCTTCCAACTGACTATTAAATCCTTTTTAATATGTACATTTTGGATGATGTGATCTTGTAGTAAAGGAACAAATGTGCAATTTCACAGTGCAAGTACAGTATTAAATATCTTTAAAGTAAACAGGGTCCTTGTTAACTTTGCTTCAATAAAAAGCTTCCCAAACCCCTTTTCTGTTTTGTTCCTTTGAGAAAATGGAGAAGCAATTTGCATTTACAGCTTAGTTCCTGCTTCCAAAATACCCCTTTAACTTTCTTATTATTTTTATGGTGGATATAAATGGCACCAAATCGTCAAATCACAGCTATTTTCTATGCTACCTATACAAATAGGTCTGACTTCTGGCAAGCCATAAAACAATTATTGCTGAATTCCTGTAGCCCTTTGATATCCCAGCTTGCCTGTAGGACTTCAAAGCCATTTTAAGGCAATGCTAAAAATCTAGTTTCCAGAAGACACAGAGGGAGAATAAAACATTTCAATTCCCACACATTCAAACATGAACACACCAAAATCTTTGCACTGGGAGGATTATGTCTGAAAGGTAAGTGACTTAGAACAAACATGAACAGCAAAGACACAGCAACCATTTGAGTCAACACTGCCTCGCGGACAGCAGAGATACAGACAACTTGAGAAAGACGAGCAGGGAGTATACTGCACCTGCCTCCGATTCCCCAATACTATTGCAAGTTGGGAAGCCTGTGTTCCTGCTTAAGCATTCAGCTCTCACCCCTTCTTGTGTGGATGGCGAAGAAAGGGCTGCGAAATAATCAAAAGAAGTAAAGGGAAATGGTGAAACTGCCTAAGCACGCAGAGGAAGCAGATAATATCCTTCACTTTAAGTTACTGATATTGTCAGTAACAAGTTACAAATACATTGAAAGTCAACTATCACAGGTACCTGAGGATTTATTTAGCTATACTTGGTGTTATTATTTATATGACAAAAGGGTCGTCCCCTCATGTAAGCAGAAGGAGCTAGTTCTTGCTGTACCAACATGGTTTCTGATACCCACAACACATCTTCAAGAGAGGCAAGGGGACAATACTATAACCCCTCTAAATAACACCAGTGATGCTTTTGCCTCTTAAGTGACCTGGAATTTAAGAGAGATGAAACTGAATAAACTGAAGACCAATTACTATATTTCTTTGCATGAGAGAAACTTCCATGTTGGCCAAGGAAAACATTATCAGAGTAATATAATTTGCGTTGGTTGAAAGATACACAAAAAACCCAATACACCTTTAAACTCTTTGATTATTTTAAGTGTCTGCTGTTTTTTGGTGGAAGGCTAAAAATAATTTTGCCAGTATTTCCTACTGTGAGCAGGCACTCATAAATATACATACATACAGAGTCAATATTCAATTAGATTTATCACCTCTATTCTAGAGTTACAATTTGTATAAATGAGGCACATGCCTATAAGCCACCTTTTTTCTGATCACAGAATTAATTCACAGGCTCTAGAGATGCTGCATAAAATTATCATCCTAAAAAGAAAATCTGTAGTTTTAAATTCTTCCTTTTAAAAATAGGCATCAACCTGGTGAACTCTAGCAAGGTAAAGAATCAGTCAATAAAGTGAAAAAATCAAAAAAAAGAAGAGTAACCTTTAATCCATGCCTTTTCCTGACTCCCCCTGCCCCCTTGACATTCTTTTGAGGCACTTCGGAAGAAACACGCTTCTCATGATCATTTAGAATTTTGCATAATTTTTATCAAGTCCGGTATTCTTACCTTTGGCAAGGAAAAGTTGCAAAAGCCCTTTTAACCCCATACCTGACCATGGCCTTTTGTACTTACTGTATCCCTAATCTGCAGTTAAACCATTGGGCCCCCACACTGGCTTTGTGAAAACTATTATAGAAATGGTTTACAGACCAGTTTTATAAGATTAATGTATTGCACAATGGGCTGCATAAAATGTACAAAAGAAAACAGCAGTCTAGGAAGAGCAGGAGGAAGAAGCCTTATCTTCAGCACCTGACTGCATGCCAGTCTGCACTACCCTTATTTTGCTTCAGTGTTTTCCATACAAAGTTACTGATGTCAGTTTTCTTTTATTGCATAGTTTTATTTTCGGATAAAGAATGTTTCAAAAATTTTCTGAGTTTAAATTAAATTACTGAAGCCTCAAGGCAAACACACTGATCTAATCACTCCATTAGATTCCAAAATCACTTACTGTTAAAGTACAAAAAAAAAGTGTTATGCCTCTAAAACTGCAATACACATAAACACATTTACAGACTACTCACTAGCTATATACCTTAATATTCACATACCAAATGATACTAAAAACAACAGATAAAAGAAACTTTCTAAGACTCAAAGATAAGAGTTTTTAGAAAGTAGGCATTCTCTATTGCAGCGCTGGGTACATGGGGAATCACTCCATCTATCATGCACACCTCTGTACTACCTCTTATGGTCTAAATACATGTTCTATATGAATATTCATGGTTCATACAAATTATTTCTAGGAATAGGTGGAGAGTTCTAAGAAACCATTAACATATTGTACCTCCTTTGTACACATGTGCAATCTCTTCTGGTGGTTGCATCTGGGGGTCTTTTGGATGAAGGCAAAATGTCTTCCTCACTTCTAACTTTTCACCTTTCAAGGCTGGCACATCCTGCCAACTGCCCATCTGTTATTTCTCTTCCTCTATCTTCCATGCGCTGTTTGTTCTCGTTCCTCCTGGTCAAGCAACCTTCACAAATCATCATTATCTTTCTTACTTTATCCTCTCCCGATTCCTCCCATCCTTTATAAATCCATTAAGTAACTACTGACTTTAGCAAAGCATCAGCAAACTAGACAACAAGGCCTAAGTCTTATGCAGGTAGGCCACTTGCAACATTGTTAACTTTAACCCGTAAGGCATGACAAATGTATCATTAAAAATATATTAAACAAATAGAGGCTAGTTTACATTTTAATCAAGAAATTACTATTTATCTAGTCTTCAGGACAGCCCACAAAGGAGGGAACAAAAACCAAAATGTAAAATTTTCCATTGTCTAGATACACAAATCAGCAATTTCCCAGATTTAAGATACTCAAAACACAAAAAGAAACCAAAACCATTTAAATATTCCACCTGAAACACAGCTAGATAATTTTGACTGTACACTTAAAATGTCAATCTACAAGTATTTTATTAGGACTTCAACTCCTTTCCTTTGGTTCCCTTTTAATCCAGTAGTTTTTAACTTTTCTTATTATATCAAAAATTCAAGGAAGTAACCTAATGTAGGTCTGCTTCATAGAAACCACTTTGTTTCTATTTAGTTTCCAGGCAATAGAAAGCCTAACGAAAACAAAAATCACTCACAGTTTATTTGACAACCTTACATTTGTCAAATATTAACTTTCATTCTCATGTACACTCAGAGATATTTAGTTTGTTTGGAAATTATTTTGTAGATGAAGAATATACTTTCCACTATGGGATGACTCAACATTTAACAATAAAGCCTGAAGCAAATGCAAAAATAATTGATGACTACCATTTTATGAACAGCCTTTGATTAAGGGCATCCAACAGATACTTGCAGTTTCCAAAAGCACAGGCTTTCCAACACAGCAGGTGCAACACATCATCTCAACTTAAGGCATTGGACAGCTACAGAATCCATACAAAACACTGTTCCATGTCTATGAAACAGTCAACATTTGTAAAAACTCTGGGCATGTGTGCACACATGCACATAGATGTTTTTGTTTGCGGTGGGTTTCTGAAGTGTCCCCTCCCATTTAAATCATTTGGTCTTTGCTCCCATTAGGTTTGAGCCACAGAAGTGCTGTAACTGGATTCACACAGAACCACTTACCCACCCGGGTCCAGCCTGAAGACCACAGGCCACTGCCGCTTCCCTGGAGCTATCTCTGACTGACCCCAGCCGCGGAGCAGGTTCTGGTTCAGGGCACTGCTGTACAGGACAGATTTTTTCATCATCATCTCCATTGCCTTAAGGATGGTGAGGACAACTCAGGGTGTGCCCAGCCACCCCCTGGAAGAGTAGTGCTAGGACAGCACAGCAGGGCCTGCAGAAGCCAAGACAAGTGTTTCGCTGTTGCTGGGCTACCTTACTTTATTTAGGTTCAAGGGCTGGTCCTGATGTATTTGCACAAGACTGCCAAAGGCACCCAAAGAACTTGGATGGAGTTGCTTCACAGTAATTTATACTCAAATACCTTAAAGCATTTGTAACAGTCAGCTGGAAGCAGTTTCCTTTATCAAAAAAAAAATTATCTAGGAAAGTATTATAGAGAAGATAGCACTAAAGAATAATGAATGCCAACATCCATATAAGAAAGGATGCTATGTAAATGCAGAGACTGGTTGAAATGCTGCTACCTCCCCATACTTACACAGAGGAGACAGAAGAGGCTAAGACCACAAGACAGAATACATTTAGGTGTTCTAGTTCAGTTCTAATTACGTGTTCAGCCTTTTTATTAAAAAAGGGAGTGCACTGTCTCACACTAATCCCAGTTTCAAAAAAAAAATAATATTTGTAGTCTGAGAAGTCAAACTACCTAAAGTATCCTGATTCAGTTGTATTACCATATTGCTGCTTCTGTTAACTGTAATGAATTGCTGAGTAGACTGTATGTTATGGGTAAAATACTTTTTGCTGAGAAGACATAATAGCAATATTCTACAGAATTGGGCTAAAATCTGCCTCAGCTGAAACAGCAAAAAAAGCCTCACCAAATTTAAGAAGTTGGACTTGCTGTTCTCGAATACTTGCTAGATACAAATGGGAGCATTTACAATACTTACAGACTCACAGAAACCACACACTTACTTAAAAAACACTTTAGATGAATTAGTAACAGCCAGGCAAAGAAATAAACAACTTGAGTGTCAAAAAGCTGTAAAGTCTTAACAGTACAGGAATTATATCACATGAGATACAATTTGCAGCTCTAAGAGGCATAACATTAACAGTAGCAGCATCAAAACAGATAATGGACCTTCACATATTACAAATGAAATCACAAGAATAGTATTTTCTGACTCCAGTGTGGCATATAAAGTACTTCCTTGTAAAATTGCATTTTAAACAAAAGGCTAAGCAAAACAGTATGGTTAAACACACCTTTTTGGTTTTTTCCTCTCAAAAGGTATGTATATGCTTTCTAGGTATTATTGTCATCATTAACTTCTGTCTGCTCCTTGCCATGGCTCATTATTTTTGAGATGACTGAATTTTACCCGTTAGCAGGTATGTGCGTGTTGTACAAGGCCAGTTAACTATACTAGTAAAACTGTACTTCCACCCTCTGGCCAGCTACTAAATTTAGGGAACAATTTGCATAAATACTTAGAATCATTTGGTTGGAAAAGACCTTTAATACGAAGTCCAGCTGTATCTGTCCACTACTAAGCCATGTCCCTGAGCACCTTGTCTATCCATCTTTTAAATACCACCAGGGATGGGGACTCAAGCATTGGAACAGGCTGCCCAGGGAATTGGTCGACAACCCTTTCGGTGAAGAAATTTTTCATAATATATGATCTAAACCTCCCCTGCTGCAACTTGAGGCTGTTTTCTCACATTGTTATGTTCACATTACTGCTATCTAGAACGAGGAAAGTTATTAGCACCTCATGAGCCCAGTGGAGTTTGGGGGTTTTTTGTTTGGTTGGTTTTTTTTTGTTTTTTTTTTTTTTTTTTTTTTTTTTACAGCAGGCACAAATAATAAATTCAGACTTAACTACAAACCACTCTGTATTCTAACAGTAATCAGGAAAAGCAATCCACCTCACATTCCTTGTTCAGATCTGTGCTTTATTTTGTTATGTATAATAGTGCAGTTTGCATTATAATTTCTGTTTTCAGATGGTTATGATGGCAGAGAGATCTGCCTTGGTATTTACCAAGATTCCATATGAAAGATACACTCATCCTACTGTATAGGCATATGCTTTTTACATAGAATTATGGACAACTTACTGAAGCCACACAAAGGCAAGTCTATGCACCAACTTCTGAAGTGTATTTAAAAGAAATTAGATTTGATCTATCATTTACATGTCACAGCTGTTGAGACCTCTGTCACCATAGCGTGCCACAGATTTTAAAATCAAATTTGTCTGGCACCACTGGGCTCATCCAGGGAGCTCAAAGGAACAAACCTGAACTCCTCAAGAGAGCCAGAGCCAGCACAGGAGCTCGACGCAGGACTAATAGCATGATACAGCCCGTAGCTGGCAAGCAAGAGAGAGTGTTAAGCACTGATACTCTGTCTAGGAGCACAGTCACAAGGATGCTGATGAGACAAACTCTCTGATGACTGACTCTGCCTGGGAGTAAGAGTCTTGTCCACTAATATTGTTTAAATAAATGGCATCCCAGAAAGAAGTTAACAGTTATAATTATTTTTTTTAAACAGGTACTGAACAACAGGTTTTACCCAGCAGTGTACAGTTTTTCTAAATGATTTGCTATATTGAAAAAAAACCGGTATTTTAGCTGCATCCTTTAATAGTAGGCAGTATAATACATTTAGTTTTAAAAATAACTCCCAGATATTTATTTTAAATACCAGTCAGCTCTTCCTCCCCTTTATGTACTAGAAAGCACAGCAAAAAGCTAATAGTCATACAAAACCAAACAACATTTTCAATTAGAAGCTAAGTGTTTTCTGACAAGATGGGAAACATGATTTTCATGCAAACTTACAGCAGTGCTAGAATTTGACTGTTCCTTTGTTTTCATATATGCCTATCAATCACTATAGGAAGGGAAGAAACAGAATGATCGCACATGAACTAAATTCTGCTGGTTTAAGAGTGCAGGTGTCCATCATAAGAATCTCACAAAAATTAATGTAGTCAAACTGCTGCAGCCTACAGAGTTAATTCTGGATCAAACCTTTATAAATTAACCTGTGCTTTCCCCACCTATCGCAAGCATCATCAACAGGCTTTACAGGTTGCAGCCATCAAGTTATCAGTTTTTTTCCATGGATCCTACCAGAACAAAGGACAGAATAAGCCTCTCCAGCATTTCTCCCCAAAACCCAAATTTAAAAAACAAAAAAAACCAAATCCAACACACCAAGAAACAACCCTAACCATACTGTACAGCATTGTTACAAGAACAGGCAAATTTCCAAGGTTTTACAGCTTACTAGTACAGCGCTGAAAAATCTTGACAATTATACCCGCAGTTCAGGTTGTCTAACCTGTAATAATAAACGGTTTAAAGATTTCTTAAGTATCCATTTTTCTAAGGATAAAAGCTGCACAGAAGTACATAGAGTAACAACAATAAACAGCAAACTCATCCATTTTCATTTTCTCAAATAAATGCTAACAAATTTAGCCGTCTACCAATTTAAACATTTTGAGGTACCTTCCCCCTCATCTTACTAAAGAATAGTAGATACCTTAAACACAACAATCTGGTTTTCTGTTCTTCAAGTATTACTCTACAGCTACCCAAAAGTCTTGTGTACAA